>CM034351.1:58451208-59807576 GCA_019925275.1 Mytilus edulis | reverse complement strand
ATGGGTATTCAGATGAGTTGTGATGACACGAACAGGAATAATGGACTGACAGATTGATGGGTAAATACATTATACCCTATGGAACAAAGTCTGAATAATAAATAATAAAGTTTAAAGTGGGAGTTGAGAATTAAAAAAATAGCTAGAGTTGTGTTTAAATGTGTTTGTTGAGATATTGATCCATATACACATATAAGCCAAAAATAATCTATAGATGTGAACTGATTTTTTTTTAGCACACTAAAGTTTGAATGATACAATAGTAGTTGGACAAGTGAATTTACAATATGTCAAGTTAAAGTTACCCAATGGAAGGCTGTGTTGACCTGTAATTGTATTATGTTGTATTTGTTATAGCTTTCTAATTGATGTCTCATTTTGTTTATAAAAAGAAGCTCCCAACAATTAAAATTAGCCAAAAACCATAAATTAATTGGGATTTTATGCATCGTAAACGATAAGGTGGGTCTCAAATATAATTTCTAAATTAATTGTTTGGCTGTTTTTCGTATTTATTCTACATGGAAAAGATTATTGGTTGTAATAAATTCAAATGAGAAAACCTTGAACTATGCAAATTAGGTCAATGACACAAACTACAATATAAAAAGAAAGATGTAGAATGATTGCCAATGAGACAACCGTCCACAACAGACCAAAATGACACAGAAATTAACAACTATAGGTCACCGGACGGCCTTCAACAATGAGCAAAGCCCATACTGCATGGTCAGCTATAAAACGCCCCGAAATGACAATGTAAAACAATTCAAACGAGACTTATTTATATATAAAAAATAAAGTAAAAAGAACAAGTATATGACAAGCCGTTGTGGAATTTATTCCCTATTTATTAATATTAAAAAATCATTTATTAATATTAATAAATGATTTTTTAATATTAAAAAATGATTTTTTAATGTTAATAAATCGAATTTTTAATATTAAATAATACGCTTAGCACTATTAATTATTTCATGTTGGCCAGTTCTTATTTGTCGAGGAAGCCAGACTGCTTGGAGAGAACCACCGATCTTTTGAAGAAAAATAAATAGTGATTGAGAAACTGACTGAATAAAAAACAAGAATGTGTCCGAAGTACACGGATGCCCCACTCGCACTATCATTTTCCATATGCATTGGACCATGAAATTGGGGGGAAAATCTAATAGGCATTACAATTAGAAAGATCATACCATAGGAAACATGTGTACTAAGTTTCAAGTTGATTGGACTTCCAACTTCATAAAAAAACTACCTTGACCAAATACTTTAACCTGAAACTACCACTTTCATTTTCTATATTCAGTGGACCGTATAATTGTGGTCAAAAGTCTAATTTGGCTTTAAAATTGGAAAGATTATATCATAAGCAACAGGTGGACTTAGTTTCAAGTTGATTGGACTTCAGCTTCATCAAAAACTACCTTGAACAAAAACTTTAACCTGAAGCGGGACAGACGGACGAACAGACGAACAAACAAACGGACGGGCAATGAACGGACTCACTGACCAGAAAACATAATGCCCGCTACTATCGTAGGGACATAATCGTTGGTGGGGCATAAAAACGTGATTCATTGAATCAGAAAAATGAGGTCTTGGTCTATTTATTCAATTCACAATAGTTCTATATAGCTAATACTATCAACCTCTTACTTAGCCCAATTGAAAGATCTAGATCATTTGGACACCATGGCACATACCTGTAGGCCTAGTAATATATGTATGTACTAAACAAACTTGTCACTCCCTTAATCTTTTTTTAAGTGGCTGACATTGTAATGTCCAAAATCACATATCAATTTGTAATTCCATGTCATTTGCAGTATCATTTGGTGCTGCAAGTTTCAAATGGTATTTCAATTTGTATGGATCCTTTTAAGTTATTCAAAGTATAACGATGACATTGTAAAACATGTAAGCTACCACGTGCCATCATGTCAAGAGTTTTACAATCATTATTATGAACAGAAACTCATAACAACAATATAATGACACAAAATCTCATCATAATGTATTCCATCTGTTGATAATAGGATTTTTGTTGAACCTGCGACAAAAACCTGCGACTTTTGTCGCAGAAAGCTCAACATAGGGATAGCGATCCAACTGTGGCAGTGTTAGCTTACTTCTAAAAAGCTTTATAGTTTAGAAGGTGGAAGACCTGGATGCTTCCTACTTTGTATATAGATGCCTCATGTTACAAAGTTTCCGTCCGTCACATCTCCATTAATCTTGACCTCGTTTTATAGTTTCAATGACTACTTGAAAAAGAAGTTTAGATTTTTTGTAATGTAAATTTCTCTCTTATTAGGATAACTATATATACAAGGTCCTCATGCCCATCAGACAGTTTTCACTTGACCTCAACCTCATTTCATGGATCAGTGAACAAGGTTAAGTTTTGGTGGTGAAGTTAATACCTCAGCTTATATAAGCAATGGGTCTTGTATATTTGGTGTATGGAAGGACTGTAAGGTGTACATGTCCAACTGGCAGGTGTCATATGACCTTGACCTCATTTTAATGGTTCAGTGGTTATAGTTAAGTTTTTGTGTTTGGTCGGTTTTTCTTATACTGTATATGCAATAGATCAACTATATTTGGTGTATGGAAATATTTTATTATGTACATGTCAGTCTCCAAGGTTTTATGGGACCTTGATCTCATTTCAGTTCATTGTTCAGTGTTAAGTTTTTGTGTTTTGGTGTGTTTTTCTTAAAATATAAGCAATAGTTCAACTATATGTGTTGCATATAAAAAATTGTAAGCTGTACATGTCTGCCTTGCATGGTTAATATGACCTTGACCTCATTTTCATAGTTCATTGGTCAATGTTTATTTTTCTTGGTTAAGTCTATTTCCAATAGGTCAACTATATTTAGTGTATTGAATGATTGTAAGGTGTACATGTATTTCTTGTTTGGTTTATATGACCTTCAACTCATTTTCTTGGATCATGTTAATTTAATGTGATAGTTGTAGTAAAGCTTTATATTTTAATAGGACTATCAACATAACATCAATATTTAGTAAAGAAAGCGAGACATTTTAGCATGTACACTCTTGTTTATAGTTATATAGATATTGTTTTGCACCTGTCCAAAGTCACAAGCTTCTGGCCCTTGTTAGTCTTGTTTTTTTTAAAACTTAAGTTCATTTTTATGTTTTGGAATTTAGTATGACGTCCATTTTCACTGAACTAGTACACATTTTTATTTGGAGGTCAGCTGAGGCCCACCTCTGGGTGCAGGATTTTCTCACTGTGTTGAAGATCCATTGGTGACCTTCAACGGTTATCTACTCTTGCATTGTCTCTTTGACATATTCCTCATTACCATTTTATTTAATATCCATTAGTACAAGTTTAATACCAAATGTTTATTATTTTCTTTTCAAGAAAAAATCATGACCAAGCCCAATTAAATATGCATACCTGAAGTAAATAAGGCCACATCTGTTCTTCCCATATTTGTTGGAAATGTATGAAACCTTCAAATCATATAATCTATCATCAGGCATATTAACTATAAACAACACAAAAACAACTAAAGTTTAATTAAGCCATCAAAGACATACATAAAATAAAACTTTATAAATCTGTTTCTTAGCATTCCTTTTATCAATTTGAATCTAAATTGTTTAACTAAACCACAATCCACTCAGTATGCGGCTCCAGATGGTCTTACTGTAGATTTTATGGACTCTGGAATCTTAAATTCACCAAGTGATGGAGCGTAATAGTTTTCACGGACGTATGGTGCTGTAATAAATGGACACACCTTCTCAAATGAGTGTAGTTTGACATTAAGATCTTCCAATGTTGGGCATCCAGTCAATGTATCTGAAACATGCTCCTGAAAAATAATCAAAATGATGAACTAATGTAAAGTCACATACGATAACTTATCAATCCAATAACTTTGTTATACACATAAATTCTATCAATCAAAGTTCATGTAAGTACTGAAGGGAAGCAAAATTAAATATTGTATTTAATCAAAGCATTGGATGTAGTTGATTCAATTCAATTATAATTCTGAATAAAAGAAGAAATCTTCTATTTTTAAAGATGACTAACAATGACATCATTAATATTTTTAAACCAGATATTACATTCCTGCACCTTGCAAAAGTTAAGTAATTGTCTTGTTATAACATCCATTTTGTAACTTCAATATCTGAGCATATATTTCATTGATAAGTGTCTGGAAATGTTCATGTATAAAATGTTATGATCAATGCACTACATTGTGTGTATCTCAAAGGTAGTGATAAACTCTGGAAGATTTAGATATCAAGTCAGTACTATAGAGGGTTTTGATTGCATTTCATACAATCTTTACCCAAAATATGGACATAGTTTAAGGCCAATATGATCAACTTTCTAATACAGTGATGTATTTCCTTAAAAAAAACCAAAACAATGCATCATCTTATGAGTAGAACAATGTAGAAAGAGATTTCTGCACAGAATAGAAATGTAATTCATGGATACAGTAAACACTAGTTCTCAACTAATGGAAACTGTTCATATCTGAGAACTGTGGTACTTTCTTTGTCTGAACAAAACTGCTTTTTATACTAGTTGAACCTTCTTTCTGTGCAATGTTTTCTGCATTACCGGGAGATTCAATATTTTTTGTCATTTTTTGTTGGAATGCTAAAAAAATATAAAGACAAGATTGGTATTGAAACAAGTGATAAATGTGACTGTATCCTTGTCTGTGATATAGCACATTCCCTATGTTAGTTACATGTAGATAACTTCAACAACAGATATCTGCAGTCAGCTAACATACAGCACCCTAAGACCTTAATATGCCACATACTGCAGCATCATTATTAATTTCTAGATACAATTTTTAATGAGTAAAGGGGAACCATAAATTTTCTAAAGTCTTGTATGAAGACTTATGCAAAACAATCTGGGAAATATTTTTTTCTTTAATCCAAAACAAATGTGGGTATTAACGGTAAAAATTCTTGCCAAGTGACACTAACGGTAATTTTTAGTGCATGACGATAAAATGTACACTTTCTTTTAGACGATAAAAAAAATCAGCTGAATTTGACGAATCACGCTTTTTTTTCTCAAAAATTATTTGAGACATCTGACCAATCACGATAAGGATAGTTTGACGAATCACAGTAAAATTTTAACCAATTTGACGCTAACCGTAGCCAAAAATGATCATTTGTCGCCTGACGGTAAAGGGCATTACCACCCCACAAATCTGTTACCATGAATATAAATGAATACACAGTAAAAACAGTAATCTTACCTTTTCAAGTCTGTCCAATACAAATCTTGGATATCCATGAGATAAAAACTGAACTTTGTCAAAGAACTGGGCTCTTGCCCTGAAAAAAGAATTAATAAATAGTGAATTACTATCAGATTTAAAAGGCAAGTTCAATGTTAACTAACAATGATGCTCTGGTCTGTTTGTAATTAAAGTTAGAAAAGCACATCAAATGGAAAACTTTATAAAAACAAGAATGTGTTTAAGGAAATAAATGCCACTGCAGAAACTTGCTTATAATAAGTGAAAATACTTTATGAGAGCATTTGATGTCGCTACTAGTTTTAAAGAAGTCTTAGTCTTGTGGTGTGTGTCAATTTCATATTTTGACTGGTTTGTTTTTATATTTCTTTTGTAATAAGTTTTCTGGTTAATTCTGTTGTGTCTTGTGAATTTTTCAGTTCTTGAATAATGCATTGATTCTTTGACTTCCAATTTCTTTAAACAAAACAAATTTCTAGTTTCCCAGTTATAAGGGGACATAACTAGAACGATAAGTGACTCACTACCTTTTCCAACTCTGTCTAAGACTTTTGGTTATTAGTGTTGTGTATAAGTTTCATAAAATGTGTATAATACAAACTTTAGTAAGAGGGTGGAATAGATAAATTTACAATTTTTATTACTACATGTAATAAAATATAAGCATAAACATATTCAATAATCTTACTTAAAGTAGGGCCCAATTCCACATATATTTCCTGTTGGATATCTGGCACATTTATAGATAAAATCTAGAATATCACATAAATAGTAACTGCCAGGTCTGAAATTAACATAACAAACAAATACTTTTATATTCTCATTATATCATAAGCACTCTATAAAATTAAACAAATATCATTTGCTAAGCTTTCAATTGACAGATGTTTCATGGGAAATACCTACATTTATCAATTACACTAACAGTCACATAACCTTTTTTTGTAAATGTATTTAACAGAAATGATGTATGTAAAATGAAATTCAATGAAAGTACAAAAAATGTACAAATGTATTTACAAAATAAATATTGTTTGCACTTGTTAGTCCTGTATGGTTTTAAGTTGATACATTTATATATATGTTTTGGAGTTTAGTGTGACTTTCATTTTTGCTGAACTAGTGTACATTGTTGTTAAGGGGCAAGCTGAAGCCCGCCTCCAGGTACAGGATTTTCTGACTGTGTTGAACACCCATTGATGGTCTATGGGTGTTTTCTACTCTTGGTCACTTGACACTATTCCTCTTCCCATTCTTACTTTAACTAGGATAAATCATGTATAAATACCCTTAAATGAATTGAACTTAACTGTGTTAGAACTTGGACACAAAACACATGGTTAATTTAGTTTATATTTTCAATGTATATGTTTTGTTTATCCCAAAATAAGGAACCTTAATAGTAGTTGCCCAATGCCAGACATAGCTTTTTGTTTTTTTAAATGATTGTCATCATTTGGAGAATTTGGTGGTAATTGCAGATCTTTGGTTGTTTTTGCTAAAGGAAAAAAGGACAATAAGGACTTTATTTGGCTCAAATATTACAGCAAATTTGACCGATAGGTCACTTGATCTAAAATACATCCCTGCAAAACTATAGTAAATAGAGTTGAGAAAATACATTTTTGTTTTTATATTTGATGAGGTTTCAACCCATGTTGAAAGTTGTATATAAAGCAAAATTTCATAATTCATTTTTTCCCCCATAATATTTGTACAATAAATTTTCTTTAAAATTATGCAGTTACTTAGTTGAGCATGCTGTTTCCAGCTAGGAAATAGGGATAGATATCCTTCAAAACAGAATTTTCCTCATTTTCAAGAATAAGGTGCTATGATGAGTTAATTATAATTTTATAACATAAGAAAGTGATTAACTATGTTGACCGGTTCTATCAAAATGCAAACATACATGTTTAACCCCGCCACATTATTTATGTATGTGCCTGTCCCAAGTCAGGAGCCTGTAAATTCAGTGGTTGTCGTTTGTTTATGTGTTGCATATTTGTTTTTCGTTCTTTTTTACATAAATAAGGCCGTTAGTTTTCTAGTTTGAATTGTTTTACATTGTCTTATCGGGGCCTGTTATAGCTGACTATGCGGTATGGGCTTTGCTCATTGTTGAAGGCCGTAAGGTGACCTATAGTTGTTTATGTCTGTGTCATTTTGGTCTTTTGTGGATAGTTTTCTCATTGGCAATCATAACACATCTTTTTAATATACAATTTTTACCCCTTTTCTTACCCCACAAGTTCAAAGGTCTTTCCAGCTGCATCAGGATCATTCAATGCACTAATAACACCATCAGTAACATCAGTTACCTGTAATACAAGATTAAAATAGTTTCAATGACCCTATAAACACATTTTAAAATTGTGAACACAAGGGCTATTCCATTAAAATGTATGTGGGAGGGTAGGAAGGAAAGTTTAATTATTGAATTTGGGTCATGGGACTTTTTTTTAAAGTATGTGTCTTTTACCATTATGCAAAATTATCTAAAAATGGTTCTAGGTATATTTTGAAAGTCCCTTTCTACCCTCCCACATACATTTTAATGGAATAGCCCTAAGATAAATCAGGTATATACCCCCTCATATTACTTTGAACCTCAGGTCTTGATAGTGTGTTTATGTAGAATTTCATTCACAGCTTCAAAAATGAATTCGGTTTTACAGACATTTGTTTTAATGTCATCAGCTTCAAATTCAAAATTGATGGTCACTATAAAAAATATTACATTTGGAACTGTTGTAAGAATTGCAGTATAACAAGCACAACCGTACATTATCAGATAATAACAAGAATGTGTCCATAGACTTATTGATGCTCCATCTGCACTATCATTTTCTATGTTCAGTGGATCGTGAAAATGGGGTAAAAACTCAATTTGGCATTAAAATTAGACAGATCATATCATAGGGAACATGTGTAATTTATCAAACACTACCTCGAACAAAAAAATTAACCTGAAGCGGGACAGACTAACTAACAGACGAATGAATGGATGGACAAACGAACAGACAAACAAAGAAAAGACGGACAAACCAACAAACAGACAAACGGACACACAGACCAGAAAACATAATGCCAATAAATGGGCCATAAAAAGTATCAAATAAACTTGTACAAGGCTATGAAACAAAGGATAGAAATGCTTGGCAAAGCCTGAACAAATATGTGAACCCATTTTGAAGGAAACTTACATAGACTGGTTTTTTAATTGTCTTTTGTCCCTTCTGCCATAATGGAGTCTTAAAATTTACATATCTTCTCACTGAAAAATAATGATGAGAGGGTATATTTATTCTGCAAAATAGCAACATTCATTAGACAAATTAAGTACATAAAATGTATAGCATGTATGAATGATCAACAAGTAAAACTGCAAGCTTCTGCTCACTGATGAAACCCCTGCCGAAATATTTTGGTAAATAGGAAGTTGTTGAGTGATGAATCTGAAAACACATCACATGGTATAATTTACTAATAAATATAAACCCTGAAACCAAATTTCAGAAATCCTTGTCAAGTAATTCCTGAGAAAAATGACATGGGACAGACAGACTTACGGAAGGATGGAGTGGACAGACAGAGGAAAACAGTATACCCTCTTTTTTTTTTTATAGCAGGGGTATAATTACAAGTATGTCTGATTTCCAGTAGAATAAGATGGTTGCCTTTACCTAATCATTTCATGTTTATATCTGATTATTCAAATATTTGCACTTGTCAAAATATAATTTCTTTATTACAATTGGAAGTTGCGTAGGTACATATATTATATAACAAATCAGAACAGTAAGAGGAAACCATGAATCAAATACATGTACTTGACATTATAAAAAAATATTCAAATTTTTTGATGAAACCAAGAAATTACGCTATCAGACATAGCAACATTTTTTAAAACAAGTCAAAAAGAACTACTGCTCACTAATTATAATACCCCAACCCTGCTAAAAGTATGTTCTAAACAGGCAGTTGTTGAGTGATGAATTTGAAAACAATATTGCTGACTCACATAAACCTTGAAACTAAATTTCAGAAATCCTTGAAATGTAATTCATGAGAAAGATGAGACAAACAATATTTATGGGACAAACGGACAAACTGATGGATTCCATCAATCTCCGGTGCAGAGGTCACATATCTGTTCTGTTCAATACTTAGTAACACTACACTCAATATTAAGTAAAGTATTGCGGAGCATGTATGGAACGGATATGAACTCTGCGCCGGAGATTGGAATTCCATAGAACCTTTTTTTTCACTTAGAAGTAACTTGTTCTAAATTTAATAAATTGCACAGTTATCAATCCATTTTATCCAATGAAAACAACTTACATCTACTAATGTAGTATCTTATAAATCTATCTTCATCACCAAATACGTCTGCTGGTCGGAATATGATGGCCTCTGGGAACTCTTCTCGTACAGCTACTTCTCCTGCATACTGAAACATATAATTAGCTTTAAATAGAAATTAACAGTATTATTGCCCATATAGAAAGTCCAATCATCAATAAGCTTCTGGCAAAGTTTTTTTTAAAATTCTTTGAACATGATGAAGTTATTGATGTCCTAACCCTTTCCTCCATGGACCTTTCCTCCAATGACCTTTCCTCCATGGACATTTTTTTTTTACACACTTGATTCCCATACGATTTTTTCATTAAAAAAAATTCATCAGGTTTAAAGTATCAATGCATTTGGAAAACGAATATTTCATCAATGATATTCTCACGAATATCCTTTTCATATTGGAAACAAATTTTGTCAAGTCTGATGCAAACATTTCAAAGTCAAAGCGTTGCAACTGAGGAACTACACAGGCGTCAAAATGGAGTAAAAGGGTTGGCATCAAAAGGCGTCATTATGGAGGAAGGGTTAAAAAGACTTGGACATCGTTACTGTCATGACTGTAACTAAATGTAAACTTTAAAGAAAGTTTTTTCATCACTGAAATTTATAAGAAAAAAATTAAAAAGAATATAAATTCTTACTTCTAACTTGTGTCATAAGGCAGAATTTCTTGCTTCACCCAAAAATGCCACAGACTCAACGATAAAAAGTAGACAAAGGGCTAACATACTGATTATATATAACCTTTGTATCTTACCTTACTTTTGAGGAAGTCTGAGCCACCTTTTTTTAAACATTCTGGTGGGTTAGGACTTGCATTTAATGAGGAAAAATGTAGCAATTTTTTAACTCCAGCCTCTTTTGAATATTTGGCAATTTTCCTAGCTGTTACATTATGTACATCATCGTAATTAAAATTTCTGAAATAGAAATATAAACAACATTATCAAAGAAAATAACAGAAAAAATACCATAGGTTTTAACCATAGGTTTTAAATAAAGAACAGAGGTTAACAAATAAGTTAAACACTTTAAATGGTGTGCAAGAAACATTTTTTAATCATAAATAGACAGATCATGAATATTATAATACTAATAGTCTCTGTTGAATTTATTCATAACTTTTTCATACCTAAAGAGATTAAGAGCTTGATGTCATACCTTGTTTCAAATTCTCTTCCAATGAGGTTTACTACAGCGGTAGAATACTTCAAAACTTTTCTTATGTCATCATCATTTCGCACATCAATTTCCTGTCAAAAGTTACACAAATATGTAAAAAAAAAAAGTAATGGAAAAATTTGTACCAATAACTTCCATGACCATTTGGTAAAAAATTTAAAGCTTAGATTTCTACTGTATAACTTTTTCAAAAAGAATACTAAAACTAAAGAAATAGTAAACCACTGTTTGTGATTATTTTTTTATAAATAAATGTACATATAATAGTTTGTATTTGAAGAAAATATATAATATCTTTTCACATCTGAAAATGCATTTAAAATAATAAATGTGAGGATTTCTAATTACCTTACTGAAGACCTTACACCTTGATGGTCTGACTTATAATTAATTTACAGAATAACAGATACAGATAGCTTGTGAAAACTCTAAGGAAGAACTCCACAGTAACTTTCAGAAAATGTGGACCCTGACCATGGGGTATCCTCTAGCTAGCTTGCCAAAAATAGAGGAGAGCAGCTCTCCTTTAAAGTCTTTCACTGTGCATTTTTGGTTTTTATAGTAAAATATATACTTCTCAATGCCAAATAATAATTTTAACTACTGAGAAAATATTTCTAAAATCACCAAGAAAACATAAATCCTGCTTACATGCATAATTAACTGTCCTAAATCAGCAGAGGGCTTCATACCCCAACATCTAGCATCATCTCCTCGCCATGGTAATATAATCTGACTTCCTGTCTTTCCTAAAATAAAATAAATATGTAAAGTCTAGGGTATAATTTGATTACAGAGTTTAAAAGTCGTGACTTCATGTTTTAGAATGAGAATCAAGACTGAAAAGATAAAGGTACTTAAGGTATTTAACAGATGGTAAAACTTGTGGCTTATGTGGCCAAATAGTAAAGCAAAACTAAAAATCAGAATAAAAGAGTTAAGAAAACACAAATATAACACTTGATTTGATGACACAGTTTGATTGTGACAATAGCATGACACAAAGGGATATTTACCAGGTTTGTAGCATGACACAAATGGATATTTACCAGGTTTGTAGCATGACACAAAGGGATATTTACCAGGTTTGTAGCATGACACAAAGGGATATTTACCAGGTTTATAGCATGACACAAATGGATATTTACCAGGTTTGAAGCATGACACAAATGGATATTTACCAGGTTGGTTATCATGACACAAAGGGGTATTTACCAGGTTGGTAGCATGACACAAATGGATATTTACCAGGTTGGTAGCATGACACAAAGGGATATTTACCAGGTTTGTAGTGTGACACAAAGGGATATTTACCAGGTTGTAGCATGACACAAAGGGATATTTACCTGGTTTGTAGCATGACACAAAGGGATATTTACCAGGTTGGTAGCATGACACAAAGGGATATTTACCAGGTTGGTAGCATGACACAAAGGGATATTTACCAGGTTTGTAGTGTGACACAAAGGGATATTTACCAGGTTTGTAGGTGTGACACAAAGGGATATTTACCAGGTTTGTAGCATGACACAAAGGGATATTTACCAGGTTTGTAGCATGACACAAAGGGATATTTACCTGGTTTGTAGCATGACACAAAGGGATATTTACCAGGTTTGTAGTGTGACACAAAGGGATATTTACCAGGTTGGTAGCATGACACAAAGGGATATTTACCAGGTTTGTAGGATGACACAAAGGGATATTTACCAGGTTTGTAGTGTGACACAAAGGGATATTTACCAGGTTTGTAGCATGACACAAAGGGATATTTACCAGGTTGGTAGCATGACACAAAGGGATATTTACCAGGTTTGTAGTGACACAAAGGGATATTTACCAGGTTTGTAGTGTGACACAAAGGGATATTTACCAGGTTTGTAGCATGACACAAAGGGGATATTTACCAGGTTGGTAGCATGACACAAAGGGATATTTACCAGGTTTTAAGCATGACACAAAGGGATATTTACCAGGTTTGTAGTGTGACACAAAGGGATATTTACCAGGTTGGTAGCATGACACAAAGGGATATTTACCAGGTTTGTAGTGTGACACAAAGGGATATTTACCAGGTTTGTAGTGTGACACAAAGGGATATTTACCAGATTGGTAGCATGACACAAAGGGATATTTACCAGGTTTGTAGGATGACACAAAGGGATATTTACCAGGTTTGTAGTGTGACACAAAGGGATATTTACCAGGTTTGTAGCATGACACAAAGGGATATTTACCAGGTTGGTAGCATGACACAAAGGGATATTTACCTGGTTTGTAGCATGACACAAAGGGATATTTACCAGGTTTGTAGTGTGACACAAAGGGATATTTACCTGGTTTGTAGCATGACACAAAGGGATATTTACCAGGTTGGTAGCATGACACAAAGGGATATTTACCAGGTTTGTAGTGTGACACAAAGGGATATTTACCAGGTTTGTAGTGTGACACAAAGGGATATTTACCAGGTTTGTAGCATGACACAAAGGGATATTTACCTGGTTTGTAGCATGACACAAAGGGATATTTACCAGGTTGGTAGCATGACACAAAGGGATATTTACCAGGTTGGTAGCATGACACAAAGGGATATTTACCAGGTTTGTAGTGTGACACAAAGGGATATTTACCAGGTTTGTAGTGTGACACAAAGGGATATTTACCAGGTTTGTAGCATGACACAAAGGGATATTTACCTGGTTTGTAGCATGACACAAAGGGATATTTACCAGGTTGGTAGCATGACACAAAGGGATATTTACCAGGTTGGTAGCATGACACAAAGGGATATTTACCAGGTTTGTAGTGTGACACAAAGGGATATTTACCAGGTTGGTAGCATGACACAAAGGGATATTTACCAGGTTTGATTCTCCTCTTATGATCAAAGTTTTTTTCTTTTTTTAAATTTTGGCAAAATTAACATGTAAATTTTGGCAAAATTAACATGAAATCTTTTTATAGTTTGACGTCATAGTCTGTGACAATATTGTTAATTGCCTTGTTTGAATTGGGTTAAGATCAAGCTTTAGGTCAATGAGATAAAATTGAGAATGGTAATGGAAACCAAAGAGCAGAAAACAGCAAAAAAAGTACTTTTATCAATCCTTTGTGTGTTGTAAAATTTTGTTATTTGTTTTTGTGCTTGATACTGATTTGATGAGTTTGTTCTTACAAACATATGTTTTTCTGTTAGATCGCTTTTCCTGGTAAGATAAGAGATCTCTCAAAATAAATGTAACACAACAATCCCCAGCTAAGAACCTTTGATGCAAATATAGTTGGTTGTAATATGGAGAACTATAAAACTGTTTTTTGTTGACTTTTCAAAGTTGTCTTTAAATCTATATATAACTTATGCCTCTGAATTATTTTCTTCTGAACATATCCCATTTTTCTACTCTTTCTTCTACATGTTCTATAGATGTCTAGATCTATACCATATGACTTTTGTCCATTGTTAAATGCAATACAGTGATCTTGTTTGTAAATTTAAGGGGAAATATGACAATAAGGCAGATTATTTTCTAGACACTTAATCATGTTAATATTCAACCTTGTTCCAGGCTAGTAAGATTAAGAATTTTAAAACACTAAATGGTACACCATGAACACAGGATTGAATGGACACAACTTCGTGTTTTAAACTGTTGAAGAGCTGCAAAAAGCTGACAGGTACCTTCAACGGGGGAGTGGTCGGAGGGGTCCTGATCCTGAAATACTGGACTTAAAAATATGATATCTAGAGGTCACGAATTTAAAGAAATTTAAATCTCAACATTCCGAAATTCAAAAAAAAAAGAATTCATGGATCCCGAAATCCTCAGCTTAAAAACACTCAATCCCAGAGTGCTGATAAAGGTCGGACCTCCCATCTTCAAAGCCTTAGTTTATAATTTTAATATAATGTCATATCCTATCTGATAATAAAACATAATTATATAACTTTACCTAATCTATTCACTATAAATCTTCCTAAGAATCCAGTTGATCCAAAAACCGTAACTACTTCTCCACTGAAAGACGATCGGCCACCAGTTCCTCTCTTGTAGTTTTGTATAGTAACATCACTTCTATCTCTTTTCTGCACTGTATAGTAGCCAATACATCTTGGCAAGTCTTTCCCTACAACATAATAAAAGAAAATGAAACCAAATTTCATAAATTTCATGTGTACTACGCTCTTTTCTGGATTTACCATAAGCTTCATTTGGAAAGCCAAATATTAGAAAGCCACTGATACATGTATATATAAGAACCAAAAATTTTCAAGATCTACATCCTAAGAAAACTTTACATTGAAAATAGATTATTAATACAAAGTCACTGGACCATAACATAGAGAACAGTGTCTCAAAATAGCCATCAAACTGTAGATAATAATGTAACTTTATATAGAATATCAATGATCTATCAAAAGTAGTTCCTATCAAACTTAAATAAGCAGAAAACTTAACAATTATTGAAGCCATCATCACTAAAATTGCAGTCAGCATAAAAACAATCACTATCTCCTTCTTTCCATTGAGAAAATTATTTATCCCCCATAGTTCAAATGAAGTGATTGTAAGCAACTATCAGGCAACCATACATTATGGTTATTGAATAAATATTTGTATGATAATATATATTTGGAATGTGTATTTTTTTGTGACCTTCACTAATGTCAAATTGTTATTTTCTATTTTCTGTCATAAAAGATATACCAATCAAGTACCAAAGTCAAATGAAAATATTTTAAAGTCAACCATGTGTGACATATAATTATAGAAATTCATTTGTACTGTTATACAGTACTGTCAGTAGATGCACATTGTTGTTAAGTAATATTCCTTTTAAAAACAAACATTGACAAATTTATATCAAAAACAATTACTGCATTTACATGTAAATCGCATGTACCTGTATGTTTTGATTGAGTTTAGTAATTTCAATTGATATTTTACAGTGT
This sequence comes from Mytilus edulis, assembly GCA_019925275.1. Classification (NCBI taxonomy): domain Eukaryota; kingdom Metazoa; phylum Mollusca; class Bivalvia; order Mytilida; family Mytilidae; genus Mytilus; species Mytilus edulis. The sequence continues at coordinate 59,791,784 of CM034351.1, read as the reverse complement.
GTCGTTCTATGTGGTAATGTTACACTTGTTTCAGGGTAGGGCAGCTGGTGTAGGGTGAAGGATAGCGTCTATTAAAAAGTTCAAACCAACTGCATTTGTTTGCACCTGTCCTAAGTCAGGAACATGATGTTCAGCATGTTCAGTAGTTATTTGTTGATGTGGTTATACATTGTAAGTGTTTCTCCTTTCTTGTTTTTATACAGATTATACCATTAGTTTTCATGTTTAATTGGTTTACACTACCAGTAGTCATTTTTGGGACCCTAAATACATGTAGCTTCCTCTTACATGTAGGTAAGGTGTGAACCAAGGTTGTGTGTTCAAGGCTGTTCATAGACTTATAATGGTTTACTTTTACAAATTGTGACTTGGATGGAGAGTTGTCTCATTGTCACTTATACCACATTTTCTTACATCTATGATCTAAGTAATACGATCATAACAATGCTTGATGGTGTAAACAAGCTGACTAATCATCATTTAATTAAATCCTATAATTGATAATGAAATATGACAGAATTTGATAATTTCTCAATGGTGATCAAAAGTGTACAATACATTTTGTACATTAAAACTAGACAGTTACTAGTATATATAAGGGTGGTCATGGGGGTACCTTCATGAGGAATCACGGTAAAATTTCTTGCCAAATGACCTAAACAGTACTGTTTGGTGCATCACGATAAAATGTGCACTTTCTTAAAGACGATAAAACAATCAAATAATTTGACCAATGACGTTAATTTTTCTTCGAAAACAAACGGTAACAATAATTATTTGAGACTTCTGACGAATAATGGTAAGGATATTTTGACTAATCAAGTCAAATTTTAATCAATTTGAAGCTAACGGCAGTCAAAATTTACCTTTTGACGCCTGACGGTAAAGGGCATTCCTGTCCTTCTATATGAATGGTGAATTTCTATGAATTAAATCTCCGAAATCAATACACCTTATCCCTAATCCCGGCTAACCAGGCCGCTTGAACTTTTGACGTCTACAACAATCACTTTTCCATTGTGGCGTCAGATATTTTGTTTTAAGACGTCAAAATTTTACAGGAACCTGTGTGATATCCAGTAATGGCGGACAAATAGCGATAAGGTGTATAACTATAATTTATCATGCATGAGCAAAAAAATACACACGAATGGGACAGCTCTAATTTTAATTAGGTGCCGATTTGTCCTATTGCCGGAGTGTCTCTCTCAGGTGCCGAATTATCTGGGCCGAACTATCTATTTTTTTCAATATAAGTCTACATTCAAATTTTCAAATTATGTACGAAGCCAGGCACCAGGGGCAGGGATGGTTTACAAATGAACAAAGCCCATTGCCTTAATCTGTGAATGACTATGATACTGGTATATTTGTTTCTTTGCATTTTTTATGTCAGTGCAAAAGAAATGTGTATTTTAAAGTGAATCTTACGGCCAAGACCAATGACCTGTCTCACGGTCAGAGTTGCCATTCTTGGTTGACAATGTAATGTAGAAGCTTTCTTTTGAGGATGACAAATTCGATCTTTTAAACACTTGAATGATCTTATTTTGATCTATATCAATAAACGCTTGAGTCGATACTGCAATTTTCTTGATTTAAAACGTTTAGACGACATCATCTTTTAAAATTTTTACTTAAAAGAAAGGAAAAAAAACAAAAACAAGGAATTTTGAGACAAATTTCTTCAAGACAATAAGGCATTCCTGAGCAAATTATAAATTAACAAAGAGGTAACAAGATCTTCTTCATTAAGGATAGAGAGTACATCCAAATTTTGTTCTAACTCCAAAATGATCCACAATGAACATGATGAAAAATCATTGTATTCTTCACTAAAAAACTGTTGTGCTAACGTCAGTTGCAGAATGTCACAATTTAAATTTAAATGAAAGGGGTCTCATTGGAGTTCCGATCCCAGATCCCGCTTACTGTTTTGTCAGATTCCTGTATCCCAATTACACTATGTACGTAAGCAATTGTCATTTTTTGTCCTTTCCTGGGTCCCGCAAGACCTCATTTCCTGTTTTCACGCCACAATAATTTGACTTTCACGTGTCACGCTTACAAAAAATTGGCAATCCAACGTCACGCTTAGACCCCAATGAGACCCACAATGAATAGGGTGAACGGGTCCGTAGTGATAGTCCGATGCTTTGATAGTCTGACAGTTCGATGGTTGACAGTTCGATGGTCCGACGGTTTGATGTTCCGACAGTTTAGTGGTATTTCTACTTCATATTTATGTGGGTTGGAAGTCATGTACCTGATTTGAGTACTGCGTATATATGATGAATGAATCATGAACTGATCTAAAAGTAAAAAGATCCTAACTGGAGGGAAAATTGAACATGACTTCCAGTTACTTGTGTGTGTTAAAGACCTCCATACATGTAAGTCAGTTTTGGTCACACATGACTGTTTTTACTGTATTCACAGTACTCATTTGACTGACTAGTGCTGCCCCATGGCATACAAATCCTGCACTATTTCATTTTGAAGATAGTTGTTTCTTAAAGGGTCCAATATTACTAAGTTACTAAAGTAGTTTAAATAGCTTAAAATATAGGTTGAAATATGAAAGAATATTTTATAATGAAAATTAAACAAAAAGAATAAATTATTAAAGAAAGGGGTTATCCGTGACAGACATGTCTGCGACTGTATTCGATTTCATGAATAACTTTAATAGGTATCTACCAATGATTTAAAAAAATATGTATATATATATATATATTTTTATAGAAAAGATATTGAACGTATTTTGATGTTAGCATGGAGTTTTAAACCGAGCAAAGTCAGAATCAGGAGGGGGAGGGGGTATCTGTAAATTAAGTAAAAACAATAACCACAGGGATTAAGTTTTGGTAAAGTTAGGTCTGTTGCGTCTCGAAAGCCAGGTAGAACGTCTTGTGTCTGCATGTGATTAGTCTATATCATATCTGGTTGTATATTTCAGACTATCCAACCATTGGACTATTAACTACGTGTATTTGACTGTCGGACTATAGAACTGTCAGACTGTCTAGCGGAGCCCGTCTAAACATGTTAAAAAACTGTTCAACATAAAACAAAAATCACGGAAATCTTAGCACAAGTTATAAAACTGAATATATTAAGGAATAAAGTACTAGAATGTAGAAGTTATTATTCAGTTGTTCTTGTAGATCATGCATAAAGACCCAGCTGTCAACTTTTTGTTGCATACAATGTATGATTTGAAAAAAAGATTATCCATAGTAACATGAGTAATTTGATTTATTTTATCACATACCATACATACATGTATACTATTGAATTGATAAAGTAAACATGGTATACTGATTTAAAAAAAAAATCTGGGGTGACTTTGAACTGTCCCTGTGTTAATAATTAAATGCAGGAAAAGCTTGAGAAATTCAGAGTATTGACACTAAACACAGAAAATTAATAATAGGAAACGCTAAGCATGCACATCAAATCAAACACTAGAAGAAATAGAATGTCAAGACAAGAAATCATGTGAAATGAAAAAGCCGAAAATATTGCATGTAAAAAATTCTTTACCACCCTCAATGACCTGTTTAAAATTTAGGTTAGTCGTTCTAAGGATAAGATATTTAATTTGAGACAAGATTTACCTAAATATGGGTGTCAGTCAGAAAACATTAAGAAGATCCCAGCAGATGAACATGTTTTGTTAAAAATCACAGAATAGTGTCTGATGAAAAAAGCATCAGGGCTTTTCAAGTTGGATTATCATCTTTGCCTGCAACTAAGGACTACATTGGATTTTTTTATCAAACCCTTGGCAGAATAAACAAGCTTCATATTTCAGAAGGTACTGAGAAGACCTGGTTACTTCATACCTTGACTTTGCAGATACATTACATGTATATATCTCTAATAAGTTGTCCATGCATCTTTAATCATATGTTGTTTACTTATATTTTCAGGTGCAAAGATAACTAAATTATAAAAGTTTGAGGGTTTCCCCATCAACTCATCTACCATCAGAATGTCGTACATGTTACAGCATCTTCACAATGGATGGCAAGTGGATCAGGCAATTCTGTCGGAGGAGGACCGAGTTGTTGTTATTAGATTTGGTCACGATTGGGACCCTACGTGTATGGTGCAGGACGAAACATTATACAGATGTGCTGAGAAGATGAAAAATTTCGCCGTCTGCTATCTGGTTGACATTACTCAAGTTCCAGATTTCAACAAGATGTACGAGTTGTACGATCCTTGTACAGTTATGTTCTTTTATAGAAACAAACACATCATGATTGATTTGGGTACTGGTAACAACAATAAAATCAACTGGGCCATGGAGGATCCTCAAGAATTCATTGACATTGTTGAAACTTTGTTCCGCGGAGCCAGAAAAGGAAGAGGTCTTGTAGTGTCACCAAAAGATTATTCTACTAAATATAGATATTGATACAGTGTAATCGTTACAAACATGTATGGATATTGTTGTATTAAGTGTTTGTTAATGAATGTGAGAGGAAATTATTTCAGATATCATTGAATCACAAACATTTAGTTTTTTAATCTTATTTTTCTGTCAAATATCTCCGTTTATTTCTCATGTATTAGTTAGAATGGTATTTCTTGAGAGTATAGACTTTTTTAACAGTATGAGAAAAAATTGATAAATCTTATTTTTAAATCCTTCTTTTCTTTTATTTTTGTGGCTGAAACAACTTTTTAAATTTTTATTCTTTATAGACAATGATAAAATGGTTAAAATATATGATAAATAAAACACATTTTTGTACATATACATGATGTACAGAGCACCACATATACAGGGTTTCTTTGAATCTTGATTTAATTGAAATATATATAAAATTCTAAACAAACATGACATATTGTAAACAAAATACATATCTGTAATATGCAAAACTTGTGCTCTTAAGACTTTCTATGAGACAAAATTAAAATATCATGACCAACGTATAATTGAGTTATTTATTCTTTCTTGAAAATAATATCACAGCGAGATCACAACATCATAATAATGAACATACAAATGTACACAAAGTGTTCATTTTTGCTGAAGTGAATTGTTATACAACTGCCAAAATTAAAAAACAATTGGTCGTATATTGATATCACTGCGTTGTTGTCCGTGTCGTCAGCGTCTTCCGAAGACAGATGGTTTACTGATTATACCTTTAGTACAGGTTAATAGAATTTTTTAACACAATGTTTATGACCACAAAAGGAAGGTAGGGATTGATTTTGGGGGTAATGATCCCAAAGGTTTAGGAATTAAGGGCCCAAATAAGCATTTTTGTAGTTTGCAGTCAATAACTTGTCATTAAGTGTATAAATCTCTGAAATCATACTACAAGTTTCCATGGATGGTTATGGCTCAAATCATTTAGCAATTAGTGACAAAAAAAGGGGAAAAACAAGGGTTTTTCTTATTCAAGGACAAATTAGACAATTTAAAAGTAGTGTAAGGGAGGTAATTAACTGTTTGAATACCTCCTTTACACTGCTTGAGAATTATGTATAAGAAATGATGATTGTCTTGAGATGTTTAGCTGTAAATTTATTTTCAGAAGAAACTATTAATTAATATTAATTTTTACCATGACTGTAGTCATTTTTTATTCTAATATTTTATTTTGTATTTAAATAAGTAGTTATTGTTGCAAACTCCATTAGAAATTTGAATTGAGATTTTTTTTTTGAAATAAGGGAAAGGGGGATGTGGAAAAAAAATGGGTGGGGGGGACAATTTTTATCATTTCCGATTTCAGAAATTTAAAAGAAAATTTCTTTAAATATATTTTTTTGGTGGATTAATATTCCTGAAAAAGCATAGTGTGTTGCTTAAGGGATTCATAAGATCACATTCATTCTGTGTCAGAAACCTATGTTGTGTCAACTATTTAATCACAATACAAATTCAGAGCTGTATCAAGCTTGAATGTTTTGCCTATACTTGCCCCAACTGTTCAGGGTTTCGACCTCTGTGGTCATATAAAGCTGCGCTCTGCAGAGCATCTGGTTTATATCTATTGACATAAGCTCCCTTTTCACTTTTATGAATTTCTGATATGACATTGAAAAGACTTTATATTTTGAAAACATGACTGGCATATCTTGTGCTCATGGCACAGCTGCTAATTTGCTTATCAATTTTTATACGACCGCAAAATTTGAAAAAAAATTTTAGTCGTATATTGCTATCACGTTGGCGTCTGTGTCGTCGGCGACAGCGGCGTCGGCGTTGTAGGCGGCGGCGTCGTCCGAATACTTTTAGTTTTCGCACTCTAACTTTAGTAAAAGGGAATAGAAATCTATGAAATTTTAACACAAGGTTTATAACCACAAAAGGAAGGTTGGTATTGACTTTGGGAGTTTTGGTCCCAATATTTTAGGAATTAGGGGCCAAAAAGGGCCCAAATAAGCATTTTCTTGGTTTTCGCACTATAACTTTAGTTTAAGGTAATAGAAATCTATGAAATTTTGACACAAGGTTTATGACCACAAAAGAAAGGTTGGGATTGATTTTAGGAGTTTTGGTTTCAACAGTTTAGGAATTAGGGGCCAAAAAAGGGCCCAAATAAGCATTATTCTTGGTTTTTGCACAATAACTTTAGTTTAAGGAAACAGAAATCAATGAAATTTAAACACAATGTTTATGACCACAAAAGGAAGGTTGGTATTGATTTTGGGAGTTAAGGTCCCAACAGTTTAGGAATTAGGGACCAAAAAGGGACCCAAATAAGCATTATTCTTGGTTTTTGCACAATAACTTAAGTATAAGTAAATAGAAATCTATGAAATGTAAACACAAGGTTTATGACCATAAAATGAAGTTTGATATTGATTTTAGGAGTTTTGGTCCAAACAGAATAAAGGGGCCCAAAGGGTCCAAAATTAAATTTTGTTTGATTTCATCAAAATTGAATAATTGGGGTTCTTTGATATACCGAATCTAACTGTGTATGTAGATTTTTCATTTTTTGTTCTGTTTTCAAATTGGTCTACATTAAAGTCCAAAGGGTCCAAAATTAAACTTAGTTTGATTTTAACAAAAATTGAAATGTTGGGGTTCTTTGATATGCTGAATCTAAAAATGTACTTAGATTTTTTATTATGGGCCCAGTTTTCAAGTTGGTCCAAATCGGGGTCCAAAATTAAACTTTGTTTGATTTCATCAAAAATTTAATAAATGGTGTCCTTTGATATGCCAAATCTAACTGTGTATGTAGATTCTTCATTTTTGGTCCTGTTTTCAAATTGGTCTACATTAAAGTCCAAAGGGTCCAAAATTAAACTTAGTTTGATTTTAACAAAAATTGAAATCTTGGGGTTCTTTGATATGCTGAATCCAAACATGTACTTAGATTTTTGATTATGGGCCCAGTTTTCAAGTTGGTCCAAATCAGGATCTAAAATTATTATATTAAGAATTGTGCAATAGCAAGTCTTTTCAATTGCACAGTATTGCGCAATGGCAAGAAATATCTAATTGCACAATATTGTGAAATAGCAAGATTTTTTTTTAATTAGAGTTATCTTTCTTTGTCCAGAAAAGTAAGCAAGAAATATCTAATTGCACAATATTGTGCACTAGCAAGATTTTTGTTTAATTGGAGTTATCTTTCTTTGTCCAGAATCAACTTAAATCTTTGTTATATATACAATATACAATGTATATTCACTTTTTACTACCAACTGATAAATTAAAATAATCTTTACCATTCAGTGATAACAAGCAGTTTTTTTTACATCTTAATATTTTATGATGTATTTAAATGAGTAGTTATTGTTGCAAACTCCATTAGAAATTTTAATTGAGATTAGTTTTGGAATAAGGGAAAGGGGGATGTGAAAAAAAAATTGGGTTCAATTTTTCTCATTTGAAATTTCATAAATAAAAAGAAAATTTCTTCAAACATTTTTTTGAGAGGATTAATATTCAACAGCATAGTGAATTGCTCTAAGAGAAAACAAAAATTTTAAGTTATTTTAAGAACACATTTATTCTGTGTCAGAAACCTATGCTGTGTCAACTATTTAATCACAATCCAAATTTAGAGCTGAATCCAGCTTGAATGTTGTGTCCATACTTACCCCAATCGTTCAGGGTCAACCTCTGCGGTCGTATAAAGCTACGCCTTGCGGAGCATCTGGTTGTGTTTTGGTCTGTTTTTCTTATACTATATGCAATAGGTCTACTATAATTGGTGTATGGAATGATTGTAAGGTGTACATGTCTAGCTGACAGGTGTCATCTGACCTTGACCTCATTTTCATGGTTAAGTGGTCAAAGTTAAGTTTTTTTTAGTTTTGGTCTATTTTTCTAATACTTTATGCATTAGGTCAACTATATTTGCCTTGGTGTATGGAAATATTTTATGATCTATATGTCGGTTACGCAGGTTTTATTTGACCTTGACCTCATTTTCACGGTCCATTGCTAAGTTTTAAGTGTTTGTGTTTTGGTCTGTTTTCTTTATTTATAAGCAATAAGTCAATTATATTTGTTGTATTGAAGAATTGTTAGCTTTACATGTCTGTCTGGCATGGTTCATCTGACCTTGACCTCATTTTCATGGTTCATTGATCAATCTTTCATTTTCTTGGTTAATGTTGAGTTCATGTGACAGTTGAAATAAAGATTTATATTTAGGTCTATCAAGATAGTATCAAGGATTAGTAAAGAAGGCGAGACATTTCAGTGTGTGCACTCTTGTTGGTTATAGGTAGGTTTTTGTGTTTTGGTCTGTTTTTCTTATACTGTATGCAATAGGTCTACTATATTTGGTGTATGGAATGATTGTAAGGTGCACATTTCTAGCTGGCAGAAGTCATTTGACCTTGACCTCATTTTCATGGTTCAGTGATCAATGTTACGTTTTTGTTTAGCCTGCAACTTTTATTGCAGAAAGCTTGACATAGGGACAGTAATCTGGCAGGTTACGGTGAAGGCGTTAGCTAACTACTTAAAAGCTTTATATTTTAGAAGGTGGAAAACCTGGATGCTTCATACTTTGTATATAGATGCCTCATGTTACGAACTTTCTGTCAGTCATCTGTCCAATGTCCTTGACCTCTTTTTCGTGGTTCAGTGACAACTTGAATTTTTTTTTTTAGATTTTTTGTAATGTTAAATTCTCTCTTATTATAAGTAAAAGGATAACTATATTCGGTATGTGCATACCATGCAAAGTCCTCATGTCTGTCAGACAGTTTTCACTTGACCTCGACTTCATTTCATGGATCAGTGAACAAGGTTAAGTTTGGTGGTCAAGTCCATATCTCAGATACTAAAAGCAATATGTATAGTATATTCGGTGTATGGAAGGACTGTAAGGTGTACATGTCCAACTGGCAGGTGTCACCTGACCTTGACCTCATTTTCATGGTTTAGTGGTTATAGTAAAGTTTTAGTGTTTTGGTCTGTTTTTCTTATACTGAATGCAATAGGTCTACTATATTTGGTGTATGGAATGATTGTAAGGTGCACATTTCTAGCTAGCAGAAGTCATTTGACCTTGACCTCATTTTCATGGTTCAGTGATCAAAGTTATGTTTTTGTTTAGCCTGCAACTTTTATTGCAGAAAGCTGGACATAGGGATAGTAATCTGGCTGCAGCAAAGGCGTTAGCTATCTTCTAAAAAGCTTTATATTTTAGAAGGTGGAAGACCTGGATGCTTCTTTCTTTGTATATAGATGCCAAATGTTACGAACTTTCCGTCAGTCACATGTCCAATGTTCTTGACCTCATTTTCATGGTTCAGTGACAACTTGAAAAAAAAATTAAACATTTTTTGTAATGTTAAATTCTCTCTTAATATAAGTAGAAGGATAACTATATTTGGTATGTGCATACCTTGCAAGGTCCTCATGCCTGTCAGACAGTTTTCACTTGACCTCGACCTCATTTCATGGATCAGTGAACATGGTTGAGTTTTGGTTGTCAAGTCCATATCTCAGATACTATAAGCAATATGTCTAGTATATTCGATGTATGGAAGGACTGTGAGGTTTAAATGTCCAACTGGCAGGTGTCATCTGACCTTGACCTCATTTTCATGGTTCAGTGGTTATAGTTAAGTTTTTGTGTTTTGATCTGTTTTTCTTATACTATGTGCAATAGGTCTACTATATTTGGTGTATGGAATGATTGTAACTAGTAAGGTGTACATATCTAGCTTACAAAAGTCATCTGACCTTGACCTCATTTTTATGGTTCAGTGGTCAAAGTTAAGTTTTTGAGTTTTGGTCTATTTTTCGAATACTATATGCAATAGGTCAACTATATTTGGTGTATGGAAATATTTTATGATCTTTATGTCAGTTGCTCAGGTTTTATTTGACCTTGACATCATTTTCATGGTTCAATGCTAAGTGTGAATTATTTGTGTTTTATAGTCTTTCCTGTGTTTTTTTAAAATTTATAAGCAATATGTCAACTATATTTGTTCTATGGAATAATGTTAGCTGTACATGTCTGCCTGACATGGATCATCTGAACTTGACCCCTTTCATGGTTCATTGATCAATGTTTAGTTTTCTTGGTTAATGTTAAGTTTATGTGACAGATGTAATAAAGCTGTATATTTAGGCCTATCAACATAATATCAATCATAATGAAAGAAGGCAAGACATTTCAGCATGTGCACTCTTGTTTACCCGTTTTGCATGTTCTAGGAATCAACAGTTAGGCAGCAACCATTTGATTTCCTGGGGGGGGGCTATGGTTTTTTTTGGAAAAAAAAAGTTTGTTTCCAGGTTTTGGTGAAAAAAATAATTTGTTTTGGACCTTGAGAAAAAAAAATTGTTTGTTTCACCCTCAGCTGCCACTCTATGTAATGCTAAAATTGAAAGAAAAAAATTGTTTTCGGTTTGTCGCTAAAAAAATAGATTGTTCTTCGCCAAAGGCGAAAAAAAAAGTTTGCACAGAAAAAAAACCATAGCCCCCCCCCAGAAAATCAAATGGTTGCTGCCTTAAAAGAGAGAAATCTTGTGACAGTTAAATATTCAACAAAATATGAACTATGAACATAAATGAAACACCATAATAAAAATTCATCTCATCTTTTGATAGTAAATATATTCAACAAAATCTACAATATAAGATCTACAAATAAGTTTTAAACATGGTTGGGATCAGCAATCGACCTCTGAGAGTAGTTATTGCCCTTGAAATATGAAATGATTTGCATTTTTGTCAGTAACTGTGTAAGTTGGATAGAAAAAAAATCAGAATAATACAATCTTCAATATAAAAATTAGGAGATGTGGCACGTCCTGTTATTGTCAATGAGATAACCATCCACCAGAGGTCAACTGGAATGTGGATATAAGCATCTAAGGAAACTGTATGGCCTTCAACAATAAGGAAAACTCATTTTTGTATTTGGCTACAAAAGGCCATACATTTAAACAATTTAGTCAACATGGAAGAATTTGTATATTTCCATTTGGTATGACTGTCATAAAATGTTATTCAGTGTAAGTGATGTAGGTATAAAGATCTGATTTTCGTTTTTGTCATATGGTATTTGCATTGTAAATTTATTTTAACATAAGTAATAATTTCTTAATTGTATCTTCAATTTCTTTTAGCCTAATTGACAATACAATCATGTGATCTATTCCACTCATTTGGCCACTTGTTTCATCAGGGCAATTTTGAATAATGCAAATAATAGAAAATCTGAAAGGAGCAAAACAGCTTGGAAAAACTACCTATTGCACCAAAATCATCGAACGAATTCCTCAGGAGGTATTGCTTTAAAGGGGTATTGGCTATGAAATATTAACAAAAAATGGAATATTATTTTGGTTGGTTAAAAAATTATTAATAAAAGTGATTGCTCTTTAAGGGGTATTGGCTATGAGATATATACAATAAAAGATTGAATAATATTATGTTTGGTTTAAAATGATTAATAAAAGTGATAATGAAATAATAATTCGCTTTTAGCTATGGCACGCGGGAACCACATAAATGAGATAATCACAATTTATCGGGGATAATGATAGATTATCGGTCGACCATTATAGATGTACGGCGTTAAGTATACTTTACGGTTGTAAATGCATTTACGAAATTATCGTCGACAATCTATCATTATCGATCATAAATGCATTAACAGTCGACAATCTATAATAAAGGAACGCGGGAACCACATTATTGGATAATTACAGTTTAACGGCCGATTCGTAAATGCATTTACGCCCTGTTTTCGATAGCAATTAATATGTACCCAATCACAATAGGTTATCGACAATGCTAATTAATTTCGTCCAATCATATCCATCGATTCAAATGACAACGCGTTTAAGTCAAATTGATCGTCTAGCTAGATCTCAACAACCGGCAATTAATAGTATTTTAGAATACTGTTTATCTGTAAAAATTGAGACGAAATTATATTACATGCAAGTTTACAGTTATTAATTATTATACTTATAATAATTTTACCGTGACAAAGTTAATAAGTTATAACTGGTACTAATTTCATATACATGGCAAGTCGTTGTAGAATAATTTACTTTCTAATTTCTATATTAATGCATCATTTATCATTTTTAATATAACAAAATATTTTTTTTTATATCAAATATTTTATATTAAAAAATCGTGCATTTTTTTTTTATCATTAACAGAGACACACATATATATAATATATATGTACCGTGACATATATTGTTTTTCCGGATTGAATACCATAGTATTGCCCAGTGCTTCTGTTTAAATAAAGTAATTTGTTTAGTTGTAAAAACAATTACCAAGTGATAATCCATTTAGAACTTCACCTCCAGCTTAATTTCAGGTGATTAATTGGAGGGCAATAAATTGCGCAATCGCACACCTGTAAATCCAGTCACAACTCGGGCTACAGAACTAATTATTGGAAAATCGGACACATATAATTTTACTGTGTAATTAAGAAGCAAACCTTAGCAAATAAATGCGGTACAGAAAAGTTTCTTGCAATATCAACTGATCATTACCAGATTTTAATTTTTAAATTAAAAGAAATGCCGAGAAAGTAGCTTTTTATTTGTTTGGTGTATATAATAACCATAAATCCACTTATTCATGGTATGGCATCAATATTTCTGACCTGACACTACGTACTTTATATTGCTGAATTCTATGGAATTTAATATGCAATGTTTCGGGTTCTTTCAGGAATATTCCAAGGTAAACCCTCATCAGAGGCCGACAAATACTGTCTAGTGAATATCTAATTGTACATAATTAAATAAAGTTTATCAAGAGAAACAAAAAAGAATCATATAGACGGTGAAACATTTGTAAAAGAAAGTAAGCCTCACAGGCAGACAGCTTAATCTGAAAGAATCAAAATATTTTAATTTGGCAGAACTATAACCAATGAATATCTATAGACAGAATATATTCAGAAACAAATTTTGTACATGTTGCTATTGTTTCTAATAATTCTCGCAATTTGTAAAGGAATTAAATTCAAATAGTTTTGTTCACCGTCTTCTTTGAATATATTAAATCCATTATTTCTCGTTCTTTTGTGCAATTTGATATTATTTTTTGTAAGATATTGCTTTATTTTATTGTTTATTATTATGGTCATTGTCAAATATAGCAATATAAAATATTTCCAGGAAGGCAACTCCGCCCATTAAAACGCCAACGATCTGTTGTATTATAATAGCATTACTTCCATAGGTAGCTCATTGACAATCATATTATTTGTAATCAGTTTGCATGGTAACTTCTAAGGTTTGATACGATTGGCGAAGAATTATATATTGTTGATTGCTTAAAACCCAGTGGCAAGTATCTCATGTATGTGTAGGATGATGGTATAGTGATGATATAAGGTTGTTTGCTTTTATAGTAGTATAACTTCTATAGTTCACTGACAATCATATTAGTTTCCATGTTACCTTCAATGGTTTGAAATAGTGATGAAATATTGACTGTTGGTTGCTTAACGTTCAGTGGAACATATTTCATGTATGTTTAGGACGATGAAATAGCTATATATATATATAGTGATGACCTAAGGTTATTTGCTAGTATAATAGTATAATATCTATATTTCATCGACAATCATATTAATTTGTATTTATTTTCCATGTTTCCAACTAAGGTTTGACTTGAAATAACGACGAATTATTGATTGTGATTGTTTTAATGCCAGTGACAAATATTTTATGTATGTGTAGGACGATGATATAGTGATGGCCGAAGGTTGTTTGCTAGTATTATAGTATAACTTCCATAGTTCATTGACAGTCATATTGATTTATAACTAGTTTTCATGTTCTGTATAAGGTTTGAAATGATATAGCGATGAAATCTTGATTGTGGTCGCTTAACATCTAGTGGCACATATTTCATGTTTTTTTTAGGGCTATAATATAGAGACAAGGCTGTTTGGTAGTATAATAGTATAAGTTTTATGGTTCATTGACAACCATACTAGTTTGTACGTAGTTTCCATGTTACCTTCAATGGTTTGACATATTAATGAATTATCGATTATTGGTTGATTAACGTTCAGAGGCAACTATTTCATATATTCTTAGGACGATGATATAGGCACGGAGATGACATAAGGTTATTTGCTAGAATAATAGTAAAACTTTCATAGTTCATTGACAATCATATTACTTAGGTCTTTCTACCTTTCCGTGGAAAGACCTATTGATTTTGTTCTGATTATTAGGTCTTTCCACCTCTCCGTGGAAAGACCCATTTATTTGGTTTTGATTATTAGGTCTTTAAACTTTTCCGTGGAAAGACCTATTGGTTTTGTTCTGAGATTTATTGTTTTTCTTCCGCCACATTTTGTTCTTACGTAGTATTGTGGTTTCGCAAGATGTCGCCTAGATTTTTTCGCATATGATATCGAACAGTTATTGCGCTTTTGAAACTGACCCTGTTAAACCGTACACTTTACATTGTAAGTGTTATCTCCCCGAACACTGTTTTCCTTGTGTCCACTACTCCTTCACAACCGTAAAAAATTACGACAAATTTATTTTACCAAAGTGCTTGCTACATCTTCAAGATGATGAGTTGGATTGCACCAAAGTTCTTTCCCCTTATGCATTTGATATAAGTGATATGCATATAAACTCATAAACCGTAAGCCGTATAAACATAGAGTCGCTTTATTGAAGGTCCTTGGGTCCCAACTTAGAAAATTAGGTCAAGGACAAGGTCATGTTCAAATTTTGACATTCACTTCAAACTGCTTTTACTCAGAAAAATGTTCGGGGTAAAATTTTAAAAAATGTGAGCAAAATGTTACATTACAACGTAAGTCGAGAGTATTCGTCGAAATTATACGCTTAGTATTTTGGGGGGTTTTCATGCCACTGAAATAGAAAAACTAACAAATTAACTAATTATAGCTTCAGAATTTACATCTATCATGATGCGTACATGCAATTTATCTTTGTAAATCATCCAATGCCCACAAAAACCCATCTAGCCCTCCCTTTTTTTTTGGAATCCAATTTCTATTTTATTAAAAAAAAATGCTAATCCTTCTTATTTTATGAATAAATTTCTTTCTGAAATACAAATTTATTCCTGCAAAATAAAATCTGCTCCAAATCATCTACATGTAAATACATTCAAATAAGAGAATTGATGAATATCCTATAGTCAAAGCAGGTACTTGATGAATATCCTGTAGTCAAAGTAGTTACTTGATGAATATTCTATTATCATAGCAGGAACTTCATGAATATCATATAGTCATAGCAGTTAAATGATGAATATCCTATAGTCATAGCAGTTAAATGATGAATATTCTATAGTCATAACAGCTTCTTGTTGAATATCCTACATTCAAATACGAGAATGGATGAATATCCTATAGTCATAGCAGTTACTTGATGAATATCATATTGTCATATCAGGTACTTGATGAATATCCTATAGTCATATCAGTTACTTGATGGATATCCTATCGTCATATCAGGTACTTGATGAATATCCTATAGTCATAGCAGTTACTTGATGAATATCATATTGTCATATCAGGTACTTGATGAATATCCTATAGTCATAGCAGTTACTTGAGGAATATTCTATTGTCATAGCAGTTACTTGTTAATTTTTCTATAGTACTAGCAGTTACTTGATGAATATCCTGCAGTCATAGCAGTTACTTGATAAATATCGTATAATCATATTAGTTAGTTGAGAAATACCATATTGTCATGTCAGGAACTTGATGAATATCCTATTGTTATACTAGGTACCTTATAAATATCATACTGTCATAACAGTTAATTGAGAAATGTCCCATAGCAATAGCAGTTACTTGATGCATATCCTATTGTCATAGCAGGTACTTGCTGAATATCGCATAGTCATAGCAGTTACTTGAGAAATATCATATTGTCATAGCAGGTAATTGATGAATATCCTATTGTCACAGTGGACACTTCAAGAATATCATACTATAATAGCAGTAACTTGAGGAACGTTCTATAGTACTAGCAGTTACTTGATGAATATCCCGCAGTCATAGCAGTTGCTAGATGAATATCCTATAGTCATAGCAGTTACTCGTTGAATATCCTATATTCAAATAAGGGAATTGATGAATATCCTATAGTCAAAGCGGGACTTTGTGAATATCCGATAGTCATAGTAGTTCCTTGATGAATATCGTATTGTCATAGCAGGTACTTGATGACTATCCTATAGTCATAGCAGTTACTTGATGGATATCCTATTGGCAAAGCATGTTACTTGTTGAATACCCTATATTCAAATAAGGGAATTGGTGAATATCTGATAGTCATAGAAGATCCTTAATGAATATCCTATTATCATATCAGGTACTTGATGAATATCCTATAGTCATAGCAGTTACTTGATGGATATCCTATAGTCAAAGCAGTTCTTGATGAATATCCTATTGCTATATCAGGTAATTGATAAATATCATATACTAACTCAGAGCAGGTACTTGTTGAATATCATATTATCATATCAGGTACTTGATGGATATCCTATTGTCAAAGCATGTACTATATGATATCCTATTGTTATAGCAGTTACCTGTTGAATATCCTATATTCAAATAAGGGAATTGATGAATATCCTATAGTCAAAGCAGGGACTTGGTGAATATCCGATAGTCATAGTAGTTCCTTGATGAATATCCTATTGTCATAGCATGTACTTGATGATTATCCTATAGTCATAGCAGTTACTTGATGGATATCCTATTGTCATAGCATGTATTTGATGAATATCCTTTTGTCATAGAAGTTACTTGTTGAATACCCTATATTCAAATAATGGAATTGGTGAATATCTGATAGTCATAGAAGATCCTTCATGAATATCCTATTATCATATCAGGTACTTGATGAATATCCTATAGTCATAGCAGTTACTTGATGGATATCCTATTGCCAAAGCATGTACTTAATGAATATCCTATTGTGATAGCAGTTACTTGTTGAATATGCTATATTCAAATAAGGGAATTGATGAATATCCTGTAGTCAAAGCAGGGATTTGGTGAATTTCCGATAGTCATTGTAGTTCCTTGATGAATATCCTATAGTCATAGCAGTTAATTGATGGATATCCTATTGTTAAAGCATGTACTTAATGAATATCCTATTGTGATAGCAGTTACTTTTTGAATATGCTATCTTCAAATAAGGGAATTGATGAATATCCTTTACTCAAAGCAGGAACTTGGTGAATATCCGATAGTCATAGTAGTTCCTTGATGAATATCCTATTGTCATAGCAGGTTACTTGTTGAATACCCTATATTCAAATAAGGGAATTGGTGAATATAATTGATGACTATCCTATAGTCATAGCAGTTACTTGATGGATATCCTATTGTCATAGCATGTATTTGATGAATATTCTATTGTCATAGCATGTATTTGATGTATATCCTATTGTCATAGCAGTTACTTGTTGAATACCCTATATTCAAATAAGGGAATTGGAAAATATCTGATAGTCATAGAAGATCCTTAATGAATATCCTATAATCATATCAGATACTTGATGAATATCCTATAGTCATAGCAGTTTTTTGATGGATATCCTGTTGTCATAGCATGTATTTGATGAATATCCTATTGTCATAGCAGTTTCTTGTTTAATACCCTATATTCAAATAAGGGAATTGGTGCATATCTGATAGTCATAGAAGATCCTTAATGAATATCCTATTATCATATCAGGTACTTGATGAATGTTCTATAGTCATATCAGTTACTTGATGGATATCCTATTGTCAAAGCATGTACTTAATGAATATCCTAATGTGATAGCAGTTACTTGTTGAATATGCTATATTCAAATAAGGGAATTGATGAATATCATTTAGTCAAAGCAGGAACTTGGTGAATATCCGATAGTCATAGTAGTTCCTTGATGAATATCCTATTGTCATAGCAGGTTACTTGTTGAATACCTTATCTTCAAATAAGGGAATTGGTGAATATATGATAGTCATAGAAGATCCTTAATGAATATCCTATTATCATATCAGGTACTTGATGAATATCCTATAGTCATAGCAGTTACTTGATGGATATCCTATTGTCAAAGCATGTACTTAATGAATATCCTTTTGTGATAGCAGTTACTTGTTGAATATGCTATATTCAAATAAGGGAATTGATGAATATCCTTTAGTCAAAGCAGGGACTTGATGAATATCCTATAGTCAAAGCAGTTCTTGATGAATATCCTATTGCTATATCAGGTAATTGATAAATATAATATACTTACTCAAAGCAGGTACTTGTTGTATATCATATTATCATATCATGTACTTGATGAATATCATATAGTCATAGCAGTTACTTGATGGATACTATTGTTATAGCAAGTATTTGATGAATATTCTATTGTCATAGCAGTTACTTGTTGAATATCCTATATTCAAATAAGGGAATTAGTGAATATCTGATAGTCATAGAAGTTCCTTGATGGATATCCCATTGTCATAGCAGGTACTTGAAGACTATCCTATAGTCATAGAAGTTACTTGATGGATATTCTTTTGCCAAAACATGTACTTGATGAATATTATATTGTCAAAGCAGTTACTTGATGAATATCCTATAGTCAAAGAAGTTCATGATGAATATCCTATTGCTATATCAGGTAATTGATAAATATCATATACTAACTCAAAGCAGGTACTTGTTGAATATCATATTATCATATCATGTACTTGATGAATATCATATAGTCATAGCAGTTACTTGATGGATACTATTGTCAAAGCAGTTACTTGATGAATATCCTATAGTCAAAGAAGTTCTTGATGAATATCCTATTGCTATATCAGGTAATTGATAAATATAATTTACTTACTCAAAGCAGGTACTTGTTGTATATCATATTATCATATCATGTACTTGATGAATATCATATAGTCATAGCAGTTACTTAATGGATATCCTATTGTCAAAGCATGTACATGATGATATCCTATTGTCATAGCAGTTACCTGTTGAATATCCTATATTCAAATAAGGGGATTGATGAATATCCTATAGTCAAAGCAGGGACTTGGTGAATATCCGATAATCATAGTAGTTCCTTGATGAATATCCTATTGTCAAAGCAGGGACTTGATGAATATCCTATAGTCAAAGCAGTTCTTGATGAATATCCTATTGCTATATCAGGTAATTGATAAATATAATATACTTACTCAAAGCAGGTACTTGTTGTATATATCATATTATCATATCATGTACTTGATGAATATCATATAGTCATAGCAGTTACTTGATGGATACTATTGTTATAGCATGTATGTGATGAATATTCTATTGTCATAGCAGTTACTTGTTGAATATCCTATATTCAAATAAGGGAATTGGTAAATATCTGATAGTCATAGAAGTTCCTTGATGGATATCCTATTGTCATAGCAGGTACTTGAAGACTATCCTATAGTCATAGAAGTTACCAATCTAATTAAAAACCGATCTCTCATCGCTCCCGTTTTCTGATATGTCGCATGGGAGATCTAACGAAATCCGCTTTGGGGTCACATGTGAGTGACCTCGTGGGTATGTCTTTTTTGACCAATGAAAATGAGTCTTCCACGATCTTGAAAGTTTATCGTGAGGCAAAGGGATGTAAATCATTTTATTTACGAAGAAATCGTCAGTCAAAAGAATTCATCAACTTTTTTGATTGGCTCATTGATAGGTCGTCAATTCATTTGCATATCATTATAAAATCATAACTTCTAGTTCACTCACATGTGATCGCAAAGCGGGTTTCGTTAGATCTCCCACGCGACATATCAGAAAGCGGGAGCGATGAGAGATCGGTTTTTAATTAGATTGAGAAGTTACTTGATGGATATTCTTTTGCCAAAACATGTACTTGATGAATATTATATTGTAAAAGCAGTTACTTGATGAATATCCTATAGTCAAAGAAGTTCATGATGAATATCCTATTGCTATATCAGGTAATTGATAAATATCATATACTAACTCAAAGCAGGTACTTGTTGAATATCATATTATCATATCATGTACTTGATGAATATCATATAGTCATAGCAGTTACTTGATGGATACTATTGTCAAAGCAGTTACTTGATGAATATCCTATAGTCAAAGAAGTTCATGATGAATATCCTATTGCTATATCAGGTAATTGATAAATATCATATACTAACTCAAAGCAGTTACTTGTTGAATATCCTATATTCAAATACGGGAATTGATGAATATCCTATAGTCAAAGCAGGGACTTTGTGAATATCCGATCGTCATAGGAGTTCCTTGATGAATATCCTATTGTCATAGCAGGTACTTGATGACTATCATACAGTCATAGAAGTTACTTGATGGATATTCTTTTGCCAAAACATGTACTTGATGAATATTATATTGTCAAAGCAGTTACTTGATGAATATCCTATAGTCAAAGAAGTTCATGATAAATATCCTATTGCTATATCAGGTAATTGATAAATATCATATACTAACTCAAAGCAGGTACTTGTTGAATATCATATTATCATATCATGTACTTGATGAATATCATATAGTCATAGCAGTTACTTGATGGATACTATTGTCAAAGCATGTACTTGATGAATATCCTATTGCCATAGCAGTTACTTGTTGAATATCCTATATTCAAATAAGGGAATTGATGAATATCCTAGAGTCAAAGCAGGGACTTTGTGAATATCCGATCGTCATAGTAGTTCCTTGATGAATATCCTATTGTCATAGCAGGTACTTGATGACTATCCTATAGTCATAGCAGTTACTTGATGGATATCATATTGGCAAAGCATATACTTGATGAATATTATATTGTCAAAGCAGTTACTTGATGAATATCCTATAATCAAAGCAGTTCATGATGCATATCCTATTGCTATATCAGGTACTTGATAAATATCATATACTCACTCAAAGCAGGTATTTGTTGAATATCATATTGTCATAGGAGTAACTTGACGAATATCATATAGGCAAAGCAGTTGCTTGTTGATTATCATATAGTTATAACAGGTTCTTTTTTAATGTTCTATTGTCATAGCAGTTACTTGATGAATATCTTGCAATCATTGCAGTTACTTAATGAATATCCTATTGTCAAAGTAGGTACTTGATGAATATCATACTGTCATAGCAGTTTAATGACGAATATTCTATAGTCAAAGCAGGTACTTGTTGAATAACC
Source organism: Mytilus edulis (assembly GCA_019925275.1). Classification (NCBI taxonomy): domain Eukaryota; kingdom Metazoa; phylum Mollusca; class Bivalvia; order Mytilida; family Mytilidae; genus Mytilus; species Mytilus edulis. The sequence goes on along the minus strand of CM034351.1, from coordinate 59,770,089 downwards.
TATAGTCATAACATGTACTGGATGGATATCCGATAGTCATAGCAACTACTTGTTGGATATCCTACATTAAAATAAGAAAATTGATGAATATCGTATAGTCGAAGCAGGTACATGATGAATATCCTATAGTCATATCAGTTACTTGAAGATATCCTATTGTCATCGCAGATGACAGATGAATAATCTGCAGTCATAGCAGTTACTTGATGAATATTCTGCAATCATAGCAGTTACTTGATGAAAGTCCTATTAAGATAGCAGTTACTTGAGAAATATCTTTTTGTCATAGTAGGTACTTTATGAATATCCTATAGTCAAAGTAGGTACTTGATGAATATCATACTGTCATAGCAGTTTAATGAAGAATATTCTATATTCAAAGCAGGTACTTGTTCAACATCATATTGTCATAGCAGTAACTTGATGAATACCCTTTAGTCATAGCAGGTACTGGATGGATATCCTATATTCTTAGCAGCTACTTGTTGTATATCCTACATTCAAATTAGAGAATTGATGAATATCCTTTAGTCAAAGCAGGTGCTTTTTGAATTTCCTACATTCAAATGCGAGAAAGGATGAATATCCTATAGTCATAGCAGTTACTTGATGAATATCATACTGTCATATCAGTTTAATGAAGAATATTCTATAGTCAAAGCAGGTACTTGTTCAACATCATATTGTCATAGGAGTAACTTGACGAATATCATATAGGCAAGGCAGTTGCTTGTTGATTATCATATAGTTATAACAGGTTCTTTTTTAATGTTCTATTGTCATAGCAGTTACTTGATGAATATCCTGCAATCATTGCAGTTACTTAATGAATATCCTATTGTGATAGCAGTTACTTGAGAAATATAATATTGTCATAGCAGGTACTTTATGAATATCCTATTGTCAAAGTAGGTACTTGATGAATATCATACTGTCATAGCAGTTTAATGACGAATATTCTATAGTCAAAGCAGGTACTTGTTGAATAACCTATAGTCATAACAGGTACTGGATGGATATCCGATAGTCATAGCAACTACTTGTTGGATATCCTACATTAGAATAAGAAAATTGATGAATATCGTATAGTCGAATCAGGTACATGATGAACATCCTATAGTCATATCAGTTACTTGGAGATATCCTATTGTCATCGCAGATGCTGGATGAATAATCTGCAGTCATAGCAGTTACTTGATGAATATCCTGCAATCATAGCAGTTACTTGATGAAAGTCCTCTTAAGATAGCAGTTACTTGAGAAATATCTTTATGTCATAGTAAGTACTTTATGAATATCCTATAGTCAAAGTAGGTACTTGGTGAATATCATACTGTCATAGCAGTTTAATGAAGAATATTCTATTGTCAAAGCAGGTACTTGTTCAACATCATATTGTCATAGCAGTAACTTGATGAATACCCTTTAGTCATAACAGGTACTGGATGGATATCCTATATTCTTAGCAGCTACTTGTTGGATATCCTACATTCAAATTAGGGAATTGATGAATATCCTTTAGTCAAAGCAGGTGCTTTTTGAATCTCTTACATTCAAATACGAGAAAGGATGAATATCCTATAGTCATAGCAGTTACTTGAGGAATATCATATTGTCATATCAAGTTCTTGATGAATATTCTATTGTCATAGCAGTTCGTGTTGAATATTCTATATTCAAATAAGGGAATTAATAAATATTCTATAGTCAAAGCAGGGACTTGGTAAATATCCGATCGTCATAATAGTTCCTTGATGAATATCCTATTGTCATAGCAGGTACTTGAAGATTATCATATAGTCATAGCAGTTACTTGAAAGAAATCCTATTGCCAAAGCATGTACTTGATGAATATCCTATAGTCGTAGCAGTTACTTGATGGATATCCTATTGTCATAGCATGTACTTGATGAATATCATATTGTCATAGCAGTTACTTGTTGAATATCCTATATTTTAAATAAGGGAATTGATGAATATTCTATTGTCATAGCAGGTACTTGATGAATATGCTATAGTCATAGCAGTTATTTGATGGATATCTTATTGTCATAGCATGTACTTGATGAATATTCTATTGTCATAGCAGTTACGTGTTGAATATTCTATATTCAAATAAGGGAATTAATAAATATTCTATAGTCAAAGCAGGGACTTGGTAAATATCCGATCGTCATAATAGTTCCTTGATGAATATCCTATTGTCATAGCAGGTACTTGAAGTTTATCATATAGTCATAGCAGTTACTTGAAAGATATCCTATTGCCAAAGAATGTACTTGATGAATATCCTATAGTCGTAGCAGTTACTTGATGGATATCATATTGGCAAAGCATGTACTTGATGAATATTATATTGTCAAAGCAGTTACTTGATGAATATCCTATAGTCAAAGCAGTTCATGATGAATATCCTATTGCTATATCATGTACTTGATAAATATCATATACTAACTCAAAGCAGGTACTTGTTGAATATCAAATTGTCATAGGAGTTACTTGACGAATATCATATAGGCAAAGCAGTTACTTGTTGATTATCATATAGTCATAACAGGTTCTTTTTGAATGTTCTATCGTCATAGCAATTGCTTGATGAATATCCTGCAATCATTGCAGTTACATAATGAATATCCTATTGTGATAGCAGTTTCACAAGAAATATAATATTGTCATAGCAGGTACTTTATGAATATCCTATTGTCAAAGTAGGTACTTGATGAATATCGTAGTGTCATAGCAGTTTAATGACGAATATTCTATAGTAACCTATAGTCATAGCAGACACTTGATGAATAACCTATAGTCATAGCATGTACTTAATAAGTAACCTTTAATCATAACAATTACTTTGATTTAAATCATATTGTAGAAACAGTTACTTGATGAATATCATGAATATTCTTTAGTCAAAGCAGTTACGTGAAGAATAACCTACAATCATAGCAGTCACTTGATTAATATCCTATAGTCATAGCACTCTGTGTTTTTTGGTTTGTTAGATGTATTTTTGTTTGTACCCAACTGATGATATAAGCTTTTTTCCACTAAATTTAATAGTTTATTCTTATGTTGTACTGTTTTATCACTGTCACAGGATATTAGGAGGGTTAGTGTCTTCGAATAAGTTTTAACCCACCACATTCTATATGTGCCTGTCCCAAGTCAGGATCCATTCAGTGGTTGTCGTTTGTTGCTGTAAAACATATTTGTTTTCATGATTCCGTGCATAAATTGTTTTTACATTTGTCATTTTGGGGCCTTTTATAGCTATGCGGTATGGACTTTGCTCCTTATTTTCTGTGTCATTTGGTCTATTTTGGAGTTGAATCATTGGCGATCATACTACATCTTCTTAATTTTTTTTATGAAAGTCTGGTTCTTCTTTTTAGTTATCGAAGAGTCATGCACAAACAACGGGAATATTGGAAAATAACCTTTAATACTTATTTTTTTTTTTATTAATTTTTGAAGAATGTAAATGAATTTTCCTTTTTTCTAAATTGCACTCATTAATTCTATATCTATTTAAAAATTTACTGAGAAAAAAGTAATCAAAATTACGGTATATAGCTCTTAGGCAGATTTGAATTTCGGGGGAGGGGGCAAGGATTTTTTTTTCTGGACAAACTTTTTTTTGGCGAAAAGACGAAAACAATTTTTTTCTTTCAATTTTAGAATTACATATAGTGGCAGCTGAGGATGAAACAAACACTTTTTTTTCTCAGGGTCAAAAACAAATATTTTTTTTTTCTCCAAAACCTGGAAACAAACTTTTTTCCCAAAAAAAATCCATAGCACCCCCCCCCCCCCCCAAAAAAAAAAATCAAATGCTACATATTAAAATAGGTCATTTCTATAATTGTAAAAATACTTTATCTGAGTTATCTCCACTAATTTGGCAAAGCTGAAAACAAATTACAGCCGTAAAAATGAGAAAACACATACCAACAATCGATCAAATGTTGCTTTAAAAATGAATTAAACAATACAAGCCACAATTGTATTCAAGACAGCAAGTCTGTTGTCTGTTTTTATAGTAAACATTTACTGAATTCGTTTTTGTTCACTGAGAATATATTCCTAAGACGAGCTCAAGTATGTCAATTAATTCATAGGGCATCATGTGATAGTTGAAATTACCCAGTGCAATCATTTTGTGTCCAACTGTGTCTTTAAAACATATCAAATGTTGTATCCACTGTCTGCTGTTCTGTAGTCTGTTAGGTCGCGGTTTTTTTTTTTAAACTTTAGCCTCCCACTTCGGCAATACCAAACCATACAGGGGGAGGGCGGTTACCCGGGACAAACTTTTTTTTTGTCAATTCATAAAAATATCGTTATAAGTAACAACTTTCTGTATTCTAAGATCTGCTATGACATCACAACATTGAATTCACCAAGGTACACTTAAGCTTTTATCTATAGATGTCTTATTAAAAATAATAATCACGAAATCTTAAAGTATTTTCTATGTTAAACATATATAATGTCTGAGATATTTTCTTATGCAAATAAGTTTAAAATTTTCATTTTTTTTTAAGATAATAGAGTAATCAGATATGTAATTTGACCCATATCTTGCGGTTCATCGATTTTCGGTAAAATCAAAGAAAAACCGGCAAGATTAACATTGTTAAATACTTCATTTATTTGTTATTCTGTTTATTTTATTATTTTGAGTTTATGCATTAAATATCAATTTCTAACATAACATGATTTTTTTTTACATTTAATAGTACTCCTTCTTGTCAAGAGTGTCATATTATAAGTTTTTAGTGCACTTAGGAGTCCTAATCAGTGTTACAATGTAAGACACACTAACTTCATAAAATATTATTATATGAAATGATATATAGATTTCTGAACAAAAGAACCCAAATAATTACACACAAAAAAAGAACCATAGAGCATAATCTTTAAAGATTTCTGTTTATGAATGTTGAAAATTGTTTCTTACTGTTAAACAGTCTCGAATTAATTTTATTGATTATAAAATTCTTAAAAAAACACTTTTTCCCTGTTATGTCAACGTTTATTGGGGCCAGTTGTTATAGAAATTTAACTTCTGACACCTCTTAGCAATATTACAGGTAAACATGTGATCATCTAGCCACCTGTAATATGCATTTACCTGTAAAAATCAAACCTTTTAGAGAAAAAATACAAATATACATGTATATGATAATAAAAGGTATTTTACTTTGTAAACGATAGAGAAGACAAAACTTTATTTATGTGTGGAACTTTTAAATTTTACAAGAAGCTTCAATATTCGAGGATTGAAAATTGGAAACTATGTTCCTCTTGTGTCCATTCTGTTGCACGAATAGTCCGATGCACTTTACCATCATAGTTAATACAAGGATGTGAAGTCCGAAATTTATTTTTTAAAACACCTGTTGAACATGTTTTAGAAATGGTAACTTTTGCTTTAAGGAATTAACTTCAAGGAATTAACTTCCAAAGAAAAAAGTTGACCGCCAATCAAAATCGATTTTACAATTGGCTAGCATTTCCGGTTTTATCTAAAATTATCGAATTTACGACTTGTGTTTTAATTCACTTGGTCGAGGTTAACTATCATTGTCGAAACAATTCACCTTGTCGACTGTAAATGCATTATCAAAGAAGTAACTATCATTGTCTGCGCGCGAGTCACATTAATTAGACCATTTATGATGGTCGACCGTAAAGTATACTTTACGCCGTACATCTATAATGGTCGACCGATAATCTATCATTGTCGCCGATAAACTGTGATTATCTATTAATGTGCTTTACGCGTTCCATATTTAGCTGCCACATTTGATTCTATTTTGTCAAAATAAGCAAAGATATATCGCTGATGAATCATTCACTTGCAAGAGAATAATTCGACCCCATTGAATCTGTATTCATGTGACCTGTAATTTAACCAAAGAGCTAAGGATTGATTATGCAGGAATTAGTCGTGGTTAGCAATTGGAAGGAAACATTCTTATACAGGTAAAAACGAAACTTAACTTATGTTTTTAACCTAAAACATGAGAGTAAATAAACCTTGAAAAATTCAATTGATCATGCTTATGTTTAACCCGGATATGTGACCTTTGGTAGTCTTTGGAGGTAGTTAATACGATGGCATCTAGACTAAATAAAATTGAGAATGGAATTGAGGAATGTGTTAAAGCGACAGCAACCTGAACATAGAGCAGACAACAGCCGAAGGCCACTAATGGGTCTTCAATGTAGCGAGAAACTCGCGCACCTGCCTGAAGCCGTCCTTCAGCTGGCCCCTAAACAAATAGGCATATGATACTAGTAAAAGTGATAATGGACGTCATACTTAACTCCGAATTAAACACAAGAAATTAGAATTAAAATCATACCAGACTGAAAAAGGCTAGAGGCTCTTGACTTGGACTGGCGCAAAATTGCAGCGAGATTAAACATGTTTTTTGATATCTCAATCCTCCCCTATAGTACTTCTAGCCAATGTAGAAAAACACATGCACAATGATACGCATAGTAAAACTCCGTTTAAGAGAAGTCCGAGTCCGATGTCAGAATATGAGGCAAAAGATAATTAAAAAAATGACAATACTACATAAATAACAACAGACTACTAGCAGTTACTGACATATCAGCTCCAGACCTCACTTAAACTGGTTGAGGGATTATGTCTACACTACTCGAGTACCTGAATTGTTTACTGGTTTTTTTTCAGACTGAAAGTGGTTGTATTTTTATGTTATTATATAAATCTAATATGAGAATTTGAGTCAAATTGATGGACAAGATTTGTTTCTGCAAGCTTTAAACCAATAACAACTTAATTTGTTTCTATATTGAAAATAACTATTCAAAGAACTGATTATGGACATTATGGTCCCCATAACAGTCACAGATTTGGTGGATATTATAATGGATCATAATGTATCTACTCTAGCTGAACAGCTAACACGTATCTAATATAGTAATATGTGTATGTCCGTCTGTGACAAGTTACTTTTTATACGACCGCAAATTTTGAAAAAATTTTCGTCGTATATTGCTATCACGTTGGCGTCGTCGTCTGCGTCTTCGTCGTCGTCGTTGTCGTCGTCGTCGTCGTCCGAATACTTTTAGTTTTCGCACTCTAACTTTAGTAAAAGTGAATAGAAATCTATGAAATTTTAACACAAGGTTTATGACCATAAAAGGAAGGTTGGTATTGATTTTGGGAGTTTTGGTCCCAACATTTTAGGAATTAGGGGCCAAAAAGGGCCCAATTAAGCATTTTCTTGGTTTTCGCACTATAACTTTAGTTTAAGTTAATAGAAATCTATGAAATTTTGACGAAAGGTTTATGACCACAAAAGAAAGGTTGGGATTGATTTTGGGAGTTTTGGTTTCAACAGTTTAGGAATTAGGGGCCAAAAAAGGGCACAAATAAGCATTATTCTTGGTTTTTGCACAATAACTTTAGTTTAAGTAAATAGAAATCAATGAAATTTAAACACAATGTTTATGACCACAAAAGAAAGGTTGGGATTGATTTTGGGAGTTTCGGTTTCAACAGTTTAGGAATTAGGGGCCAAAAAAGGGCACAAATAAGCATTATTCTTGGTTTTTGCACAATAACTTTAGTTTAAGTAAATAGAAATCAATGAAATTTAAACACAATGTTTATGACCACAAAAGAAAGGTTGGTATTGATTTTGGAAGTTTTGGTCCCAACAGTTAAGAAAAAGGGGCCCAAAGGGTCCAAAATTAAACTTTGTTTGATTTCATCAAAATTGAATAATTGGGGTTCTTTGATATGCCGAATCTAACTGTGTATGTAGATTCTTAACTTTTGGTCATGTTTTCAAATTGGTCTACATTAAGGTCCAAAGGGTCCAAAATTAAACTTAGTTTGATTTTGACATAAAATGAATCGGTGGGGTTCTTTGATATGTTGAATCTAAAAATGTACTTAGATTCTTGATTATTGGCCCAGTTTTCAAGTTAGTCCAAATCTGGGTCCAAATTAAACTTTATTTGATTTCATCAAAAATTGAATAAATGGGGTTCTTTGATATGCCAAATCTAACTGTGTATGTAGATTCTTCATTTTTGGTCCCGTTTTCAAATTGGCCTACATTAAGGTCCAAAGGGTCCAAAATTAAACTAAGTTTGATTTAAACAAAAATTAAATTCTTTGGCCTCTTTAATATGCTGAATCTAAACATGTACTTAGATTTTTGATTATGGGCCCAGTTTTCAAGTTGGTCCAAATCAGGATCTAAAATTATTATATTAAGTATTGTGCTATAGCAAGTCTTTTCAATTGCACAGTATTGTGCAATGGCAAGAAATATCTAATTTCACAATATTGTGAAATAGCAAATTTTTTTTAATTAGAGTTATCTTTCTTTGTCCAGAATAGTAAGCAAGAAATATCTTATTGCAAGATTTTTTTTTAATTGGAGTTATCTTTCTTTGTCCAGAATCAACTTAAATCTTTGTTATATACAATATACAATGTATATTCACTTTTTACTACCAACTGATAAATTTAAATAATCTTTACCATTCAGTGATTATAAACAAGCAGTTTTTTTTTACATCTTAATATTTTATGATGTATTTAAATGAGTAGTTATTGTTGCAAACTCCATTAGAATATTTTAATTGAGATTAGTTTTGGAATAAGGGAAAGGGGGATGTGATTAAAAAATTGGGTTCAATTTTTCTCATTTGAAATTTCATAAATAAAAAGAAAATTTCTTCATACTTTTTTTTGAGAGGATTAATATTCAACAGCATAATGAATTGCTCTTAAGAGAAAACACAAATTTTAAGTTCATTATAACACATTTATTCTGTGTCAGAAACCTATGCTGTGTCAACTATTAAATCACAATCCAAATTTAGAGCTGAATCCAGCTTGAATGTTGTGTCCATACTTGCCCCAACCGTTCAGGGTTCAACCTCTGCGGTCGTATAAAGCTACGCCCTGCGGAGCATCTGGTTATAGTTTTCAACTCACGTTAACCAAACTTGGTATACAGTTGCATCATGGGCTTCAAGGATGTGCCATATCCAAAAGTCAGGTCACTCATAATTATTGTACCATAGAACTTAAGTTGACCAATTTTGTTATGCTGATACAAGTGGGATTGAGGTGTAATACAGTATCATCTACCAAAGTAAGGTCACTCTGACTTTGAAATTGTCCTATGACCCAGTGATAGTAAAACGTTTTCTGATTTGTGTTTGGTGTATAATAACTATTCTTCTGTGTCACTATTAAATAAACTCCTCATAGATATCAGGACTAAATTTTGTATACGCCACGTTTCGTCTACAAAAGACTCATCAGTAACGCTCAAATCAAAAAATGTTAAAAAGGCCAAATAAAGTACGAAGTTGAAGAGCATTCAAGTTGTATGACAAAACTTTGTATGATAAGACATTATTCTGATCTTGATATTGTTATGTGAATTTTCAGTGAAACAACAATGAGCTTTTGTTATCACTTGGAGTCTCTTGTTGTCTTATATCCTTTACAACAATCGTTTCCTCTGGATGCTTCAACAAACATCTAAACAAACAAAGCAAGCAAGCTAACAAACCTTTAAACTACACGCATAAGAAAAATAGCTGAATCTACTCTTGTATTCAGATTTTTGACCCTGTTTTAAATTGGACCACATTGGGGTGTACAGTGTCATGAAAAATTACATTGTTCAAGTTCTTTTTTTTTCAGCCGCATTTTACTATAGGTCAACATAAGGGACCAAATTGGGTCCAAAGTTAACTTTGTACATATTGTTATGATTTTTAATAAAACAGGGAGACATTTTAATCTCCCTTTTTACCTAAGTGAAAAAGCTATTGGTTGTACATATAATTATAAATATTTGGGAATCACTTTTATACCCAGTGGAAATTTTTTTCAATGTAAAGATGAACTGTACAAAAAGTCTATGAAAGCATGTTTTAAATTACAACAATGAATGTCATCGTCAAACCCTAGTGTTTCAACTTTACTTCATTTATATGACCACACTGTAAAACCAATTTTAACCTATGGATGTGAAGTCTGGGGTATGTTTTCTTTAAACTCAGCTGCATGTAAGAAAAATGATCAATATATATTAGAAAAGGTGTTTTCGAATGATACATCTGAAAAATCACATATCAAATTTATGAAATATGTTCTAGGTGTAAATAAGAAATCCAGTAATCTTGCTGTGACTTCTGAACTAGGGAGATACCCAATGTATTTTTATATTATATTAGCAATGTTGAAATATTATCATCGACTTAATAATACTAAGAACATTTTATTATATGATGCATATGTATGTAGTAAAGAACTTCACAATAATAAAGTGAATACATGGTTTTCTAGTATAGACTGTATTTTAAAAAAGCTAGGCATACAAACATGTAATTTAAAAACCAGTATCTACTCTTTCACAAAATTTATCAAAGATAAGCTATATAAAAACTATCTCCATTTCTGAAAGGAAAATAGAAATAAAGTTTTACAATCAGATCAAGGTAAACTTACTACCTATTTTTCCTTTAAAACTCTATTTTGTTTTGAAAAATATTTGGATCTTAAAGATTTTAGATTAAGACAATCAATCTGTAAAATTAGAGTAAGCGCTCATCCATTAAGGATTGAGACTGATAGATACGCCAAACTTTATGTGAATAGGACACTCAGAAAATGTTTATACTGTACTTTAAAAAAAATTGAAGATGAGATACACTTTGTAACTGAATGTCCACTATATATTGATAACAGAAATGATTTTTTTACTGAAATATCTCTAAATTGTAATAATTTTCAATCGTTAGACAATTTTTCAAAGTTTTTATGGCTATTTACACAAGAAAATTTAAATGTGTATAAATGTTTAGGAAAGTATTTATCTAAAAATCTAGAGATAAGGAGAAGTTCAAAAATAATGAATACAAATTAGCCACAAATATACATATTTTGAGTGGTGTATGATTTTAAATGGTATATTTTAAAGATCTAAAATGTATTGTCTGGTTCTGTCCTGGCCTTTTATAGCATTTTTTTAATAGTACTAAACAATGTTGTTTTCTTATATTATATGTCTCTAATTTATGTCTAATCATATGTACTTGTATGTAATGTCATGAAAGCTCTTTATAGGGCCCTTTAATTGGAAATAAAATATTCTTATTCTTATTCTTATTCTATTGTAATAAAGTAAAACGTTTTTATTTATTAAACTGAGTAACCCAATTATCAGTGTTTAGGTATGTATTCATGTAAATGCTTTACACAATATATCATGCAAAATTTCAAAAATTATTCAGGTTATTGGAGTGGTTAAATTTTACTGTCCATTTTCCCTTTAGTGGAATGCTTTATTTTCTGATCAAATTCTGTTTCATATTTTGTGAAACACCTTGTGTAAGATTTCATTTTTATAATTTTCCACCCAGCTAGTTACTCAAGTATGTGGTGAGTAGATTTCAAGGTAAAAGATTTTTACCTGTATGTATGATCATGTGACTTACAGGTTAGGATTTAAATTCAAATTAGTTTGATCTTTACATGGACAAAGACTTGCATTATTTCTTGAAAATTTTTGAAGACATGAAAAAGTTTAAAATTTCAAGACAAGTTAAAGGTATTTAATGTTGTAATAATTATTTACTTTTTTATTATTTACTTTAGTGTATTCTGTTCTGGATTTCAAACTTTTAGTTCCAGAAAATTCCTTGAAGAAATTAAAGATTTCACAAATTTTTCATACAGAATAAGGTTGGATTGGAAACACAATGATGACTCTTAACCATTTCTTCATGTTGGTTTATTTACTTGAGAAGTAAACCATTTTTGACTTGTTTTAATATACACTAAATGTTTCTTTTCAGTTCTTGGATTCTAGGAACTTTAATATAGTCATCCAAATTGGTATTGGATAGGAAAACCAGACATTATAGCCATTATATAGATTTTCAACAATGCTAGACTCAGAGTTTATATACAGTCACAGAACAAAAGTGAGTTCCAACTAAAATAATGTCCTATCATTTCAACTAAAATATTTTTTAAATAAAGAAATTGTACTGTCAGAAGCTATTTAAAATGCCACAAAGGTCAGTAAAAGACATTTAATGAAACAAGGAGGTTATAAACATAATCTCCTTGAGTATACTAGTATTATGATTAATTGGGTCCATGATATCTATTTGGAAAGCTTATTATGTGTAATTTACTTTGGTTTTATGTAGAAAAATAAAGGAAGATGTGGTTTGATTGCAAATGAGACAACTCTCCACAAGAGACCAAAATGACACACAAATTTTACCTATAGGTCCCTGTATTAGTCAATCATTTGGCAAAGTTGTCTGTGTTTATGTAACAAATGTAATTTTTCATTTTTAAAATCTTAAGGACTATGGGTAATCTGAGATCACCTCTAGTTTTTTGTGGGGTTCGTATTGCTTATTCAGTTTTCTATGTTGTGTCATGTGTACTATTATTTGTCTGTTTGTCTTTTTTATTTTTAGCCATGGCGTTGTCAGTTTATTTAAGATTTATGAGTTTGAGTATCTTTATTCCCTCTTTTGTACACCAAAAAAAACATCAACATTACATCATTGATTAATTTCCATTTTTAAGATTTTTTTATCCAATCATAATAATGTTTTTGTGTATGATTTTTAAAATATTACAGCAAATTGATCACAGAAAAACCATTGCAGCCTAAAAAGGCATCTATATAACGTAAGGGTACCCAAATTGCACCGAGTACCCAAATTACATCTATTTAGAAAAAATAGCAACGAAAATCTTACAAGATTTCCTAGAGACTAAACAATTTGTATTTTTATGATTTGATACTATGCACGTCTTACAACATAGGTAAACATATTTAGATATACACAAAACGTTCACAGTATTTATCAACAGATGGACTGTTAACTGAAAAAGCAAAATGTACGAAAACGTCACCATGCGACGTCATCAAAACGTCATCTTTTTAAAATTAGCAAATACAATATATTGTAAGTATTCATTTTGAAAAATATGAAGAGTAAGCACGGACTAATATCCAATTGTTCAAAATATTTGAAGAAATTAAACAAAAGCTCGGTTATTAGACTTTTGACGATGTGAATTTAAGCATGGATGCAATTTGGGTACTCCTCATTACAGAATAATGGATAGTTTGGAGGTTGATTCAAACCCATTTTTTTATGACTCAATATGGATTAAAAATCAAATTGGTGTACCTACACAATAACGAAGGATAGGGCTACAAAATAAACACAGTATGGGCATTTTTTTCTTGATCATAAAAAAACGTAGGTGAAAAAACTGTCAAAATAGGTGCAATTTGGGTACCGTCACGTTATGTATGGAAAAGTAAATTTAATTTTGTCTTTCAGAGAATTTACAAGACTATCCACAATCTTCTCATTTTGATGAATTGTTAAACCGCAGAAACTTGAAGAATACCTTCCGAAAATCTAGGCTGTATAGTATATACAACAATATAAAAGAATGGGCCAGTTGTGTTCATCTATAAGGTATCTATTGGTTGAATATTACATTATCCATTTCACTTTTCAACATTGAAATGAAAAGTACAATATTAATTACCTTGCTTATTAAAAAGGCTTTGAAAGGCATAAACATGTTGAAATTGTGTTGCACAGCCCTATGCTTTGAACTTTGTAAAGAATAATTATAGCATAACTAATCGCCGTATTTGAATATATAAAAATAAGACAACGCGTGACCGAACGACACATGGATTAAACGAGTGCACAGCACGAGTTTAATCCATAGCGCGTTCGGTCACAAGTTGTCTTATTTTTGATATTTAAATACGGCGATTAGTTATACTTTTTATTACATTGTCAAATTGTTTTTTTTAATGAAATTAATGTAGAAAATGTAAGGAACTATATGTTTTTCCTACGCATGTTTTGTTTCGATGTTTTCGACATCTTGACAACGCCTATTATTGTATGACGTCAGAGAGTGAAATAACCACGTTTATTTCACATGTGAAATTATCGGTTTTTATCTAACTGGGAAATCAATGTAATTCATTGCAACCAATGTAATAATAGTGCATATGAACTTAAGATTCCAGGATATGATTTTTGTCTCGCTTGATAGAGTAAATAAGCGAGACATAGGTATGCTGTTTTCCGCGGGGATGGCTTCAGTAATATATTAATTTGTGATAAGGTCTAGTTTATGGGGAACCACTAGTGGTAGGTTAATGATAATTGGTCTGCAGTTATATAAGTATTGGCATATCTCATTTCCATGTAGACTATTTGACCCTGCCCCCTTAGTTATGGTCTATTGACTTTGTAATTTTTGCTTAGTTTTCATGTATTAGTTTGTGATTAGGTTAGTTTATCGGGAACCACTAGTTGTAGTTTAATAAAAATAGGTATGCAGTTGTATAAGCAATAGCATATCTCATTTCAATGGAGATTATTTCTCCCTGCCCCCTCAGTCATGGTCTATTGACTGAAACTTTTGCTTAGTTTTCAGGTTTAGTTTGAGATTATGTTTGTTTGGTATGCAGTTGTATTAGCATTGGCACATCTCATTACCATGGAGATGATCTGACCCCACCCCCTCAAATAGTTTATTGACTTTGAAATTTGTGATATTGAGAAAATCCTGTATAATAAAAACATTGCAAAAATGTCTTAATTTACAGTAACAAATAAAATTCTAATACTGTATTAGAATTAAAGTGAAAAATAGTAATGATTCAAGGGGATGAGTATCAAAGAAAACATATGTACATGATTACTGTCTAAGATTGAAATTTTGTAAAGAACCATGCAGAAATAAAGTTTACTCCCTTTCAAATATTTTTCAGGAACCCTAAAATTAAGCAATGACCTTGAAGAGTAAGCAACGTGTACAGTAAGATATCCATCTTTGTAGTTACCAAAGAGTGGGGGTAAGAACCTGGTCTATAATTATACATGGTAAGTTATTTTTTGTTGGTTAAAAATTACGCATATTTACACTATAAATTTTTTCTTAGATCCTCATTAGGAAAAAAGGGGATGCAGGTATACATCAATGAAGCAGCAATCCAACAAAAGTATTTTTCCATGTCTCAAATCCCACCCTTAAAAATGAATTGAAAAGTGCTCAAATTTTTAGACCTGCTGATATGAAAACTTGTGCAATGCCTAAATCAAACAATAATTATTTTTCTAAATGGCTTCAAGGTTTAGATATGCTAGTTTATATTCTTTTAAACAAAACTACCAGATGCAACTAAACATTTTTGAAAATCTATTAGATGACACCAAGAGAAAAATTCAATCCTGTGATTTTCTTTAAATACTTTATCATTGGTCTTTAACTTTGTTAATTTTTCAATTGCTCTGGTTCTTTAATTTATTCAAATTTTTACAAGTGAATGGAAGTTGTTTTGATGAAAATCACCTTTTATAAATGGGAAGTAACTTTGATATCTTTTTCTTATGTGTTTTTAAATGAAGCAAAATTTCATTTTTAAAAGAAACTGAATTTCTTCTCTCAGTTGTTCCTATTGGTAATGTTTTTTTATATTCATAATTAATAACTGAAGAGTAATATTACAGAAATTGGTTATATAACAGAGGAGGTTTAGGTGGGCAGGTGCCCCCCTTTTTCTGGAAAAAATTTGGTTGCTTACATAGGGAATCACTGAAGTTTGGCTGGAGCGGGCCCCTTCATAGGCATTTAGTGGGCCTCCACTTATGAAAATTTCTGGATTCGCCGCTGTATAACATAACCCTTTGCCTTGCTTTAATGCATCAACACATTATTCTTCATTTTCCACAAAATTAAGGCCAGTGATTTTGCTAGCGCTCGTCACTTTCGTAATTTACGAAAGGGTTTTCGCATTGACGAAAGTTTTTCAAATCAATTTAAGGCAATGATGTAGGATGCCATAATCTAACAAAACACCACAGCATTGTTACCCTCATCATCACACTAACATGTCAAATGTGTATCCTACTTCATAATATCATTTGATAATGTTAATATTCAAGTTTTAAAAAAGAATTTTTATTAAAAGATTTTACTTATTTCTACTCTGCAGAGAATATTTCACCAGCACTGACTGATACACAGAGACTTCTGACAAATAAGTACCGGTACTCAATAGAGTTTAATGCACCATTGGCGACCGGGTTTGAAGACGTGGAAAGCACTCTATCATTGTTGGTAGTTTTAAGTGCTTTGATCTCTTAGATGAGGTCTCACATAGAAACTTATGTTCCAATGTTTCATATAAATGTTCAGTGCTTTATAACTGTCAGACATATGATTGACTTTGACTGAAGACTTATTATTAGTGTCTGCAGAGTTTAAATGAGTTTGATCAAAACCCAGCTTATATATTCCAAGTCTTGAAAAGATTTGATTTCAATTTCCCATTAATTTAATGTTTTTACTTTTGATAGCAAGGCTGAGGGTTTATGCACTAGAGTCATCTTTTTTGGACAAAGAGGTTGTCACTGTTCCTCAACAAAAATATTAACGAACAAATTTGTAAATCTAAGCAAGAGACACGCTGAGGAAAGACTTATGTTTCTTTGAAGATAAAATGGTTATAAAAAATGTTTGATTATTTTGTGTATTTTAACCAGCTTCCACTCTTTTGTAAAGTTTGGAAAAAAAACCCATTAAAAATATTTATCCCTTAAAGGGTAACAGGATTTTTTTTTTTAACATTAACGAAAATGAAATAATAAAGTAATATTAATTTGATTTAAGCAGCCACTTAAGTAAATTTTGTAAGATTGAGGTAAAAAACATGGCTGATATATAATTGTTTTCCAAGTAAAAAATTGAACCTCATTCTGGTCTGTATTGCATGCAACATTTAAATTGATCAAAAGTAGTGGATGGTTGCACATATATACAGCATGATCAGATCTTTAAAGGAAAGAAATGTCAAAATTTGATATAAAAAAGAAGCAACCACAAAAATCAGCATCCCTTACTAATTTGGTCCCTATAAAATATTATTTCACAGGCATAACTAAAATTTTTATGCTTTCATTTTTTACTAGCTTGAGAGAAATTTTCTTTGAAAGTAAAAATCTTATATTAAATCCTCCAATCAAGTAGCTGCATTTAAAATTCCGCAAAACATAATGAGGCTAAATTGCGTTCAAATAGTTTCACCAAGGAGTTGTAAAGTTAGACTATAAACTATACAAATCCTTGGTTTCACCCAGGTCCAATAGTTGGAAATATTTGACAAGTCCAATAGTTCAAAGCTTGTAATTAGAAAAATAGTGAAAATATTGTGTACATGTACTTATTTTATATAGAAAATGATAACTGAGGTATAAGAATGTATACCTATTGACTGTGTATGAATGGAGTATAGTAAGTTTATTGTTCCTCATGATAAAACTATTGTCCTGAGGCGTAGCCGAGGGCAGTAGTTGTATAAGGGGGGACAATAAACTTAATATTCCCTCATATCCAGTCAATTAGTGTTTTATTATATTGAAAAAGACAACAGACAACAAAAGGCTGTGATAACTCAACTATCGCAATGGCAGTAACCCAACAATAACTTCATAAATATTCTGAAATGCTAAGGCTATGTCTTGCACTGATGTCAACCCTAGATACAATGGGTAAAAATTACTACTCCTGGTATTTTCAAAATCCTCCATTATTGCTGCATCGGAAATCCAGCAAAATATGATGAAGCTTGCAGTCAAATAGTTTATACGAGGTCCAATAGTTGGAAAATTTTGACTAATCCAATAGTTAAAAGCTTGTAAGTCAAAATATTGTGTACTTATTTTTATATAGAAAATGATAACTAAGGTAAAACAAATATTTATATTTCATTTCAGGGGGTAAAGTGACTTCAAAGAATTGAAATAAGGTTGGTTGATCCATTTTATTTTATGTTTTTTATGTGTAATGTTTTATATGTATTTCTATTTCATTTACAGGTTAACCACAGACATTTAATTTATAAAGTTTCTTTTTGTTGCAGATGGAGCTGGGAGGATGTTTCAGTCACAGACCTTGGATGGACTCCGTTGTAGCAGACTAGGGAGGGTAGCGCATAGTTCTCGCAACGCTATACAATAGTAACAAGCTCATTCTACTCTGAGATTGTTAAAGGGCCTGTTTGATGGAAGTGACACCAACGTTCTCTAATTTTATTTTTGTTACAGATGCAGCTGGGAGGATGTTTCAGTCACAGACCTTGGATGGACTCCGTTGTAGCAGACTAGGGAGGGTAGCGCATAAGTTCTCGCAACGCTATACAATAGTAACAAACTCATTCTACTCTGAGATTGTTAAAGGGCCTGTTTGATGGAAGTGACACCAACGTTCTCCAATTTTATTTTTGTTACAGATGCAGCTGGGAGGATGTTTCAGTCACAGACCTTGGATGGACTCCGTTGTAGCAGACTAGGGAGGGTAGCGCATAGTTCTCGCAACGCTATACAATAGTAACAAACTCATTCTACTCTGAGATTGTTAAAGGGCCTGTTTGATAGAAGTGACGCCAACGTTCTCCAAAACTACTAATTTATAAAAAAAAATTTTTATTACAGATGGGGCCAGCGGCAGATTCAGTCATAAACCTTGAATATGGCTGATTAGAGATCTGCTCTAAAGGAATTGACAAAAATTTTCTAAAACATATCACTAATCTTTATTATCTGTTTTAATTACAGCGTTTATACAGAGAATATAGGTATACTGTATTTTTATTTTTTTTGGTCCTGTTTATAAGTTTGTCATAAAGAAGTAGTATGTGGTATTAATGTCAATGGGATATGACACACAGATGAAAAGAAGTTAAATACCTTTATACGTATGGATGAAGAAAGACAGCCTTCCTCATAACCAAAAGAAAGGACAGACAAAAATATACAAAACAATACACAAACTAAAAAATGTACAACACCAACCTAATCAAAGACCAAGGATGAACTCAGGTGATCCAGGAAGTCGGCACCAAAAGAAATGACAGACAAAAGTATACAAAACACTAAACTCAAACAACTTAAAATGCACAACATCAAGCCAACCAGAGATGAGGGGATGAACTTAGGTGACCGAGGACAAAAGTACTACTACTGGATAGGTGTCTTACTACCAGTACAGGACAGAAGTCGGTAAGTAATTGATATGTTAACAAATCTACAAATTGATAAAGCTAAGGGTATTTTTTTGTCATTCATTCTTTCTTTAATTTTAAGTGTGACAAGATAAAGATAGCACATAATTTTCAAATATAGTTTTTAAAAATTAGTATTCTTTGTTTGTTATTTTGAAATATCTTCATGTTTGAAATTTTTGAACTTCAATTTAACTTGAAAGAAATATTCTCCAAAATTTATTAAATTGATAGACCTTTTTTCACAAAAAAATATTGGTTATTTTAACAATCATGTGAGTCAGGTTGAGATAATGATGACTCAGTCTTACTCCATGAAAACACTGGTATCTTGCATTAGGAGAGGCTTTAGCAAGGAGTTACCAAAATTTGTGTTAAAGAATAAATCTTTCACTCACGGAGTCAAAAAAACTACTCATTAATTCCAGAGTTCTGATAAGGGTGAATCAAATTCCCACGAAAAAAGTCATTATAACTAAGGTAAAACAAATATTTTTATCATCCATGGAGGGGCATAAGGATTTTTTACAGACTTCAAGGTTATTTATTTTTGAAGCCAAAAGGAATTCATTTCCAATACATCATAGTATGTCAAATACATTTTAGATTTTGATTGAAGATAAATTGTACTATTTCTTACATGTAGAATTTGGAAGTTTAATCAACACTTATTATAGAGCTATAATGTAAGGAATTACTACTCCTGGTACTTTACAAATGTACCAGGAGTAGTAATTTTGGTCCATTGGTCTTACTTTACAAATGTACCAGGAGTAGTAATTTTTACCCATTGTATCTAGGGTTGACATCAGTGCAAGACACAGCCTTAGCATTTCAGAATATTTATGAAGTTATTGTTGGGTAATACTGAATTCCTTTTGGCTTCAAAAATAAATAACCTTGAAGTCTGTAAAAAATCCTTATGCCCCTCCATGATGATAAAAAAAGTTAAAAATTTCACTGAGTGAAGGGGAGGTAACTCAGATGAAATTAATTTACAAATTTGAAAGAACTACGAGATCCAATTGACCTGTACATTTGTAAAGTAAGACCAATGGACCATATCCCTAGCCAGGGGGGTCAATGAGTCAAAATACCCCCCCCCCCCTTTGGAAATTCCTGGCTAAGGGCCTGGGGACCATGCTGAGAGAAGTAATTTAGGTATATTATTTTACATTAGTGAAGTTGAGTGTGTACAATGTGTGGTTACACCCAAGTTAAAATTACTTTAATTTTTGAATTAGTTATTTTTATATGAAAAAGTTTCTTTAATATTTGTTATAAATATTCACCGTTAAAATTTCTAATATTTTTGAAGGATAATGATGAGCGTGAAAGTTTTCATATTAATTATTACAACAAATAATTATTTGATCCATGAAAGCCAAGTACCCGTACTCAAAACATGTCTAATTATCTTTTCTTCATGAATGCAGTAAAAGATTTGTCCATAATTTTCAATAGTTAAATTATGCATCTATTAATGTGCAACAACATATAAAGCAAAATATAGAAGTTTGAGATTAACCCAGGGTAAAGCACCTACTTTATATTTGGGGTGTTAATTTAATTTTAAAAGTTATCAATACAGAGATGATGATAGTTGTAATAACTTGAGATGAGGTTAATCCTGGTAATGATTATTTTCTCTGTATTTTCACCACTACAAACTGTCATTTGATCCCACGACTAAAATTTTTTTTAACATTGTCTTAAAGGTTTATCAGTACTTTTTTGTGGTGAAAAAAAAGTAAACTCACAAAAAAAAAAACGGAACGCTGAGGGAAAGTCAAAACGGGAAGTCCCTAATCAAATGGCAAAATCAAAAGATAATGGGTTTTAAAGTAAATGCATTTTTTTTTTGTCCTCGTTTAAAAAAAAAGAATGTCATTTAAATTAAAATTTCAGATTTATAAAGAAATAACTTTCCTAAGACATTTAAATTAAAATTTACGATTTATAGTAAAATAATAATTTTCTTAAAACTTTTACATTTTCAATGCATTGTAGTAATGTCAGATTATAGAATTACATAGTACATGTACTTGAAATTGATTTAAACTCACAGTCTAGTACATGCAAAGTTCAGAAGCAAAACATTTTTATCTTCAGAGTTTTGGCGTAGACTTAACAAATATCAAATGATCATTTCAGAAATACATTATGCTGGGAGCGCTGCGTGTCTTTACTAACATATAACAAAGTTGCTTATTGGTGTTTTAGGAGTATGGTTGGTTATGTCTTCTGTTTGTTTCAGTTGTTCTTTGGATTGTTCTTTGGTTTTGAGGTATTTAGGATGGTGTGTTTACCATTCAACGGAATCTATATATGTAATTCTGAAATGAAAAATATTTGATATTTCTTGTCATAAAAAAAATAATTTAATGTTTGAGAATAAAGCTGATTGAACTTTGCATCTGTACAATTTTCATACTTTCTTTAATTTCTGATTTTCAAAATTTAGAAAAAATGAATATCTTCAATCAAAATCTAAATTGTATTTGACATACTATGATGTATTGGAAATGGAAAACTAGAATAACATATTCTCGTAAATTAATGGAAAATGATCCCAAAAGTTTTTTTAAATAAACTTAATCTTCTTCAAAAAAAATTCTGGTTATCTTCATCTTAAACTTTAAAGCACTGATTGCTATCAAGATAATAAAGAAGTAAAAGTACATTTTTATAACAGCCAAGCCATAACGAAAATTTCGGCCATACAAAAAAGAATTTGGAAGTTTAATCAACACTTATTATAGAGCTATAAACATAATCGCAGGGGTAGTTAAATTCTGAAAAAAGGAAAGCTTGAACAAGTCTTAATATTTTGTGAACAATAATAAATTTCTATGATATATAGATTATTATCATAATTTTACTGAATTACTGATAATTTCCTTTCTCAGCTTAGTAGAAAGATATGGAAAGTATCTCTAGAAACTAAGGCTGCACTTGCCATTGTCAATGTAAATTTCAAAGTCATCATAAGCAAAATAGCAATAAACTGTTTATCATGGGTCATCTCAACTTGATAGTTTTTCTCACTTTTGCGGTACCAGCTCAAGGGAGATAATCAATCCTGTGAGATGACCAACAAAATTTATGATGATTTCCAATATCCTAAAAATCTTTATTTTGAGTTATCTGAAAGTATCATCATCTCAAAGTAAAGAGTCATTTCCTATATCTTACAGTAGTTCAATTCCCTTTGCTTTAAGCTTCTCAACCTTGGGTTAATTTTCATCTCTCACCTTCAACACTTAGTTTTCATCCACAGATTCCAGACATTTTATGATAACTTCATTATTATGAGACCATAATTGACAACTTGTATCAATGTTTTAATTTTACTTGTTAGTCCCGTTTAACAATTGCTCATCGTAATTTGTAAAATTAAATTGTCTTGAGTTTAAGCATTTCTTTGTCCAGACCAAGAGTAATAGTGAGAGCTTTACTCTCTAACTGGGATCCAACTTGCCTCATTAGTTCAAGAGAGTTTTCCATTAGTCCATAATTGTTGAAATCTATACTTTATTGTAGTTTTAACATGGGTTACAGCATTATATATGTGATTATTTTTGCCTAAGTGACAGCATACAATCATTTCTGTTAACCAAGCAGTTTTAGATTTATATAAGACCCTGTTTCAGACTTTGGGTATTTAATCACTAAAAAAGTTAAAGATAACCAGACTTTTTTAGATTTAACTGGTAATCCGTTTTCTTTCCCAATAGCGAAAAAGAGCTGATTCCTGTCTGTAATTTGGTTGCTTCTGGTTCTTATCCATTTAAGGAACCACAGGGGCAGATCCAGCCATTAAAAAAAGGGAGGGGTCCAACTATAAATCCCAATTCAAATGCATTTAAGGAGCCATTGATTCCAGATAGTGCAGTTACCTTGCCTCAGTCCATTATTGTCAAGATATCAGTGATTTTCTTGTTTTCTGACAAAAGCCATTGGAAGTAATCTTACATAAAACAAATTTTGATACAATGTATAACCTATCAAAATTGCTCTCATAAATAATCTGGGAACAAAATTTTTTACTTTTTCAATTGTAAATTTTGCTACTATTTTTCTTTCAAGTATAAGTAAAGTAAAAAGTAAAAATATATTTTATAGAAGTATTACGTGCCATTTGAGTTTTGAAATTAATTTGAATTATAAAGTATTGAAATAAAGTGTCATTATAAAGAATCAGTATTTATATATCCTCTCTTAATATTTCTTTTTAATTTTTTTTTTATTAAATCTTAAGATTTCATGCTTGATACATGTAATATAATTTTTCATCACATTATTTTTGTTCATTTCAGCTTTTTTTCTTGTACCACTGAAACTTCACAGAATAATTGTGTACATTTTGAAGTTGTGTACCTGCTTATATGGAATTGTTTGAGGAATTTCCCCCCATTTTTCTGTTAATTCTGATCTTGAAAATTGTTTTCCAAAATTTTCAAAGATGGTACTAATTTTGTGTAATCATTAACTGCTGCAGTTTTCAATCTCAATATTTGTAACTTCACACAATGATTGTACAAATATTTAGCAACTTAATTTTTTCCTGACTTGGGAACTAAGTAATTTTTCTTCAAAGGTAAAAAAACCCATATCTTTTGGAATTCACAGAGAGTTTGCAAATCTATGAAGGCTTTTACAAATTTTTGGGACTAAATATGACTACTATGTACTATGTACATGAGTAGTAAACCTTAAAATTGAGATGTTTTTTTTATTAAACTATTCTTCAAAATATTATAAAAATGTTGATTTAATGTGTTTATTATACTTTTACTACACTGTAATTTTTTTTTCTACATTTGTATAAATATTACTACACTGTACTTTTTTCTTACATTTGTATAAATATTACTACACTGTACTTTTTTTCTTACATTTGTATAAATATTACTACACTGTACTTTTTTTTCTTACATTTGTATAAATATTACTACACTGTATTTTTTTTTCTTACAAAAAGTCATCTGTATAAATATTTTCATATCAGATGTCTGATAACTTATATAAAATCTTTTATCTAGAGCTCTGTAAATAAAAAAAAAATGTAAACATAGTTCTAGAATATACTTTTAATGAGTGGAAGAAATTGTGGTGTACAGAATACATTTTTTAAATTATCAAAATACCCCTTTACCTGTTCAAAATCATGTCTGGTGTAATTTTTACAGTACTTTTTAAATGAATTAATAAATTATTAGTATTTTAAATTGAGAATTTCTTCAGTTTCCATGATTGTAAAAATAATGTGAAATGCTTTGGAACATTCTGATGACTAATAATGATGTACAATGGAAAGGACGTTTCATTACTTAGATAAAATGAATTCAGTGGACTGATTAGCATAAAAAAGTATGATGGAAAACCTTTGAAGGCAGTCTGAATAGCAGCTCTCAGGAAGATGGTCAAATAAATCTTCAACCAAGTCTGAGGCTTTACCAAGAAATTAAGAAGGTAAGTTTATTTAAGCCAAATATTTGTATACATTTTCTAGTAACATTTGACAAGAAGTGCATATTAAGACAACACGCCAGCTCTGATCTTCTGCATTGATGTATTAATTTTAACAAGTTTTATAATTTGAATTGCCATTTTCTTGAACAAGATTTTCGATCAATATTTAAAATTTCTAGGGGAGACAAGAACAATTAACAGCAAGATTTGTTCATTCAATGGATAATTAACTGTTTAATTTGCACATCACTTTTGTGAAGTTAAATTCCAAACAAAAAACTATGACTTGTTTTATTTTTTTTATGTCAAGTTATCTGCTTTATTCATAGAGAACAATGACATTTTGTATTTATCTGGGTTACTAACAAATTATTGATTTAATTAGCAATGTTGCTAATCATCAGCTTTTTTAATTTTCCACTGCTAGGCAAGACATCTCTGTCAACAGTTTATCTTACAAGGTTGTGTTGATAGTACTTATAATTTTGTACATTTTGTAAGAAATCATAAATTCTTTTTAATTCTTTTTAGGTTCTTCTGTGATATGTTTTCATGGTGTGGGAATAAGACTTGGTGGTCTAATACAACTAATACAAAGGTAGGTACCAGTATAATGTTAGTCCTGTTTTGAAAAAAAAAAGTATTATAAAATTTAAATGTGCTCTAAGCGTGAAGGTTTGTAGGAGTTTGGTAAGAATCTTTTCTTTCTTTAATTGCCTTTAAAGGAGTAAATTTTATTATCTGATAGTTTGTTGGGATGCTGGTTTGCTGTTCTCAACTTCTATTACATAGTTATAGACTTTTATTTAATTTTTCATTGGACATTTAGCAACCAACACTCAAATGAATCATCATTCAAAATATGGAATGAACATACAGTATACCAAAAATTATCCTTTTAAACAATCTTGAATGACTTAATTATGTTATTTTTCAGGTTAGCATCACAGCTTGTCTGTAAGGATTGAAGCTGGGAGTGGGCATTGGAGCTGACTTTTATGGTAAGAACCAATACAAATATAAGAAAGTGTAAAATAAGAAATATGTTAGACATATATCATTGACTTGTTTTTCATCCTTTTCTGCTAATATTAAATATTTCAGCAAATCACTGTAAGGGGCTCACAGGTCTAAATCAACTTTTATTTCTAATATAGGATTTTGCAATTGTTTTCTATGATTAAACTTTATCTTGTACCTTATGTTTATATAAAATAAAAACATGAGGTCACTATTCATTTAAACTCACAATCTGCCTCTATAAGAAGCATACATTTTTGTTAATGTCCTCATTTTCTGTTGAACTAATAGGAGAAATATTGGTAATATCGAAATAAAAAAAGAACTAAATTACAGACATTGCTTAAATTTTACAATTACTTACTTTATGTACAGCTTGTTTGAAAAAATGAAAAAACATATAGGTCTCTGTTGAGTTAAAAGAGCTCTTTCAATTTAAACATTTAAAAAAAATGACATTTTTGCACCAAAGGGAGATAATTTGGAGCTTTTTCCATTTTTAAAGTCATCTGTGGCCAAAGAAAATCGATTTGTTTGGGTGATTTTTGTACCAAATTATAAAGTAATAACTAAAAGTGTAATAAATAAAAAAAATAATGAAAAAACAAATGTTTAATTTTTTGCTGAATATTTTATACCTGCAAGCCTCCTTAAATAAAGTAAGAGAAATGTTTAATGAATCATGATTTTAATGACCAGTTATTTATTATAAAATAATTTTGCATTTGATATTGTTTCAATTTTAACCATAACGTTTAATTCTGTTTTTTCTTTTTTAGGTAACTGTGGCTGCAAAAAAGGGCTATGAGATTTTACTGTAACAGTAGAGAATGTCATTCAGACTATTATTGTGTATGTTTGAGAAAATGTTTATAATTTTTACCATATAAAGAAAAATAATATGTACAGGTTCTCCATTTTCAACAAGATTGGAAGTAGTTGGTTAATAGGTCTTTGCAATTTAAAAAAAATCAATTTTTTGTTCATACTCATATCTAGGCAAAACACTTCCAGTAGTTTAAGAATGGAGAATCTAAAAAAAAAAAGAAAAAGAAAAAAAATGTTCAATTATTGAAAGGTTTTTGTTCAGCCTTTGGCTTTAGTCGAAAAAGAGAGAGACATAAGGATCCTACATTCTGTTATTTGCTTGGTCTGATGGCCTCCACATATGAGGGGGAATAGGAGGGGTACTGATCCTGAAATCCAGGGCTTTAAAACACGAAATCCTGAGATCCGGAAATTGGAAGAAAAAAAAATCCCAGATCCCGAAAGGGTCAATCCTGAAATCCCAAGCTTAAAAACACCAGATCCTGGAGTCCCGATAAAGATCCTATCCCCCCTCACATATATTCAGTAATTTACTTGCATAAGCTGAACTTAGTTTTTGGTCAAGGTAGTTTTTAATGAAGCTGAAGTCAAATCAACCTGAAACTTTGTACACTTGTTGCTTATAATATGACCTTTCTAATTTTAAAGCCAAATTAGACGTTTGACCCCAATTTCACTGTCTACTGAACATAGGAA
This sequence comes from Mytilus edulis, assembly GCA_019925275.1. NCBI lineage: Eukaryota > Metazoa > Mollusca > Bivalvia > Mytilida > Mytilidae > Mytilus > Mytilus edulis. The sequence goes on along the minus strand of CM034351.1, from coordinate 59,742,922 downwards.
ATGAAAGTGGGGGTTTCAGGTTAAAGTTTTTTTTAGTCAAGGTAGTTTTTGATGAAATTGAAGTCCAATCAACTTGAAACTTAGTACACATGTTCCCTATAGTATAATCTTTCTAATTTTAATGCCAAATTAGATTTTTACCCAATTTCATGGTTCATGGAACATAGAGAATGATAGCGCGGGTGGGGCATTTGTGTACTTTGGACACATTCTTGTTCTGGTGTGATTTGAACAGTCCCTCTCTCCCCTGGACAACCAATTGTTTATTGCTTAAGTTATTCATATGAATTTACATTAAAAGGTTAAAAAAAAATGATAGTAGTTAATACTCTATGCAGAGTGTGTGATATATTTTTCTGGTTCGTCAGGTCTTTTAAGGCATTCTTTTTCAATTTTCAGATCCCACAAAAATATAAGCTAAAGGAACCTGCAAAATAAGATTTTTCTTTGTTTAACTTGTAATGATATGTTTAAGAGGAAAATGTTTGTATCTTCCATCCAAAACTACAATTACATATAGTAATCTGTAAGGTGGATCCAGGGATCATGTATGCAGAGTAGGGTTTCGATAAAACACAGAGTTCAATGTTTTATAAGAACAAGACTTTATGGATTGCTACAGTGATTTAATAAGAACTTTTAGGAATTTTGGTCCTCAATGCTCTTCAACTTCGTACTTTATTTGGCCTTTCTAACTTTTTGGGAAATCGAGCGTCACTGATGTCACCGTTGTAGACGAAACGCGCGTCTGGTGTATATGCTAAATTTGGTCCTGGTATCTGTGATGAGTTTATTTAATAAGATATATTTTGGTTCCTATGGCACCTTTATCAGGATTGAAACTACAAGATAGTACAAAATCCTGTAGTGATAATTTATATTTCACAATGTCACCATCAGGATACATTATGAATAGGGTGTGAAGGTAGATGTGAAAATTAACTGGATCAAGAATGTTAAATAAAATATGTTTTTGTAAATTTGGACGACATTTGACTTGCAATTATGTACTATTTTCTACACTGGATGTAGTACAGACTTGCTTAACGTACCATTTCAACACTGAAAGAAGTACGTTTGTCTGAGCGAAGCCAATTGGAAGCATGTACCTCTTAGTGAAGCTAATTGGGAGTACATACCCTCTGTCTTGTTGCGAAGCTGATTGGAAGCAGTACATATACACCTCTGTCTGCTTAACCTAATTAGAAGCAGTACCCTTGGCAGAGTGGTCCCAATTAGAGGCAGTAACTCTGAGCGAAGCCAATTGGAAGCATGTACCTCTGCAAAATTTGATCAAATACTATTCAACAAATTTTATTTAACATTCTTTTAAAGTTTACTTTCATATCTTCTTTTATTTTTTTATTTATTATTATTCCCCCTGTTGACATTAATTATTAAGTGCAAATTATCACTTCACCATTTTGTACTCTTTTGTCACTAAGTTTTTATTCTGATCAAAGTGCTGTAGAAATTAAAACATGCCAATATAGTTTAATTACTCCAACAATCCCTGAAGTATTATTCTAAGAATTATCATAAATGAATCTTTTATAGACCATTGAAATAAAAATAAATACTATGCATTTTGCTGGTTATTTATTTCACTTTTTGTCAAGCCTTAGAATGTAGTTGAAAAAGCAAGAAATAGCAATTCTTCATCCTTTTGGCTGCTGCGGCGGTCATAAATACTTACTCTGTAGTTTAAGTTTTTGAAATTTTAATTATATTCTTAAACTATCCTGGATTTTTACAAAACTTGGACAGAAGCTTGTTTATGATCATAAGATAATATCTAGAAGTAAATTTTGTAATTTAAAAAAAATCAATTTTTACTTATAACTGGACTTTCTGCCAGGAAACAATATATTCACTCTGTGGTTAAAGTTTTTCAATTTTTTTAATAGCTTTCTTAAACTATCCTGGGTTTGTACCAAACTTGGACTGAACCTTGTTTATGATCAAGAGATAATAATACGCATCTAGAAGGAAAATGTGTACCTGTTTATCTGTATTTTACTTATAAATGGACTTTGTTTTATTTCCAGTTAATATTATTTACAGTCTGCAAACATTTATCAAACTCAAAAGATCCAGAACTTTTCACAAAGGGGGGGAGGGACTCTCTAGCCATGCTTCAATGATTCCCTATATAATCAACCAATTTTTTCAAGGGAAAAGGGGAGGGGCTGGATTCCCCTTAGGTGGATTTCTACCAAACTTGGACAGAAGTTTCTTACAATCAAAAGATAGTATAGAGAAGGAATATTTTATTGATATTTTCCCTCTTTTTTGTTGAGCCTGAGATTAACAGCAGAAGTTGGCTAGACACTGTGTTCTACAGAACCTTTACAAACTTCATTTTAGCAAATTGTAATATATTTTTCACCTTTGTCATGTTTAGCTGAGTTCATAAAAAAGGATATATTTTTTTAAGAATATTTTACAAGGAGCATAGTTGAAGAATATCTTGATGAAAGTAGATTGATTGACTTTTTGGTATTTAACCTTATTTGAGAATGATTTGCTATATTTTGGCTGCCAGTTTTTATTTGTGGAAACAGCCTAGTAAAAACATTCCCTTTAACAGAGAAACTGGCAACTCTTGTCAATTAAGATTGATGTTAAACACACCTACCATGTCAGGGGCAGATCCAGGCATTTTATAAGGGGGGGGGGTCCCAACTAAGGACAAAGGGGAGTTCTAACTATATGTCCCCATTCAAATGCATTGATAGGCCAAAAAGGGAGGGATTCCAACCCCCAGAACCCCCTGGTGTATCCTCCAACGAATGTGAGGGTACAGAGAGTTGACAGACTAGTGAAACAGTAGTTGAACTACTTTGACCATTCAGCCACCATTACTCCATCTGCACTAAAAATGTTATTGAAATATGTTGAATATTTGTAATTTACTTATTTTTTTTATTTTGATTACCAGTACACTATTTTTTTTTTTTTTTGTTATGTATAACAAAGATTTGGAGTTCTAACAGGGTGAAATTTATGTCAAAGGGAGGTAATTTATTGTACTGTGTTTGACTTCAAATACTTGAAATTCCCTCAATGTTAGATTTTTATTGATGGGAATACTCACGTTTATGCATATATTTTTTACATATCAGATGTTTTCTAGATATAGAAATTTAGGTTAGGAAAAATTATGTATCACTTAAAATAATTACATGATTTTTTTTAAAAGTTTATTAATTGAAAGTACATCTGATACTTTTATGTATGTTATGTTATTTTCTAAAACCAAATGGACACAACATAGATTGACAATAAGATATTGAGAAGAACCACCTTATCAGCCAGGATAGCAGCTCTTACGAAGATGGTCAATTAAATCTTCAACCAAGTCTGAGGCTTTACCAAGAAAATAGAAAAGGCAAGTCTATTTTAGCCAGATCTTTTAAGATAACAGACCCTTCTGAAATACTGCTATTAAAACATCATTGATGAATTAATTTACTATTTTAGTATTTAAAGATACAAGAAACATGAACAAGATTTACTATTAAAATATCAATAGTAAATCCTTGAAATAGTCAGTAAACTTCAAGAAAAGACCAGTACAATTTAAACACAATTTTGCATTTAATGGGAGATAACTGTAAAATATTCAGAATTTTTTTTTGCAGTTAAATTTAAATGTAAGTTTTTTTAAAACTTTTCTATCTTTTCTATTGATTTAAAAAAAAATGATTTATAACAATTGTCTACCCGTTTTAAGAAATCTGAACAATATTTTGTAAATTATAGGTTACAGATAAATTAATTTACAAAATGTATAATGTGTTGATTATAAATTCTTTTTAGGTTCTTCTGTGATATGTTTTCATGGTGTGGGAATAAGACTTGGTGGTCTAATACAGCTAATACAAAGGTATTTACCAGTATGTTACAGTTAGTATATAAAAAAGAAGATGTGTTATGATTGCCAATGAGACAACTGTCCAAAAGAGACCAAAATGACAGACATTAAAAACTATAGGTCACCTGACATTCTTCAACAATGAGCAAAGCCCATACCACATAATCACCTATAAAAGGCCCTGATAAGACAATGTAAAACAATTCAAACGAGAAAACTAACAACCTTATTTATTTTAAAAAAATGAAAGAAAAACAAATATGTAACACATAAACAAACAACAACCACTGAATAGCAGGCTCCTAACTTGGGACAGGCACACAAAAAACCCTAGTCCTGTTTTGGAAAACTCTAAAATATTATTAATGGGAAAACAAGATTTGAACACTTAAAAGGTGTTTTACAGGAATCTTCTCTTATTTCTATAACGCAGTAACCAAAAAAGAGTAAAGTTTAGAATCTGAATTGTTTACATAAAATCGTGTTGGCTTGTTGGCCTGCTGTCATCCATGTGTTCATGACATATATATATATAACATTTTAAGACGATTTCTATTTAATGATTTGCCACTGGACCTTAAGCAACCAACAACCAATCATTCAATCTTTTCAATATACATACATATTACCAACAAAGAACCTTTTAAAAAGTTTTTAATGAATTATTTTATTTTTCAGGTTAGCATCACAGCTTGTCTGTAAGGATTGAAGCTGGGAGTGGGCATTGGAGCGGACTTTTATGGTACGGATCAATACATAGATTTATGCACTTTTCATCCAAGAGCAATATAAAGCCCAATATTTTTGTCGGGCAAAGATGTAAATCTTGCATATTAATGTCAAATGTATAATGTATAATCTTGGGATTTCAGTTTTTTTGTTATCTTCAGTTGTCCCCATATATATGAAAACATATAAGTGTGGTATGTATGCCAATGAGACTTCTATTGACCAGATACCAAATGATGTGGATGCAACTAAATGTCACCCTATGCCTTCAACATTGAGCAAAACCTATATTGTATAGTTCGTTTAAAAAGTTCACCACGACAAAATGTTTATTCAATCAAGTATGTTAATAGCCTGATATACTTTAAAACAATGTTACAATGATAAAATTTATGTCAACAAATCACTTTATAACAAAAGAAAAAGAAATGTTCTATACATTATAATTGTTTTGCATTAAATATTATTTCAATGTTCATGAGTAATGTATATTTCTTTTTCAGATAACTGTGGCTGCATAAGATGGTAGTGTTATATAACTGCAACAGCAAAGAATGTAATTCAGACTATTTTTGTGTATGATCAAAAAAAAAATTATAATTTAAAAAAAAAAAAAAAATTGTAAAGATTCTCCATTTTCAACACTATTGGAAGTTGAAGGTTTACTTATGTAAATGGCATTACAAAAATTCTTTCTATTTTCCATTTATACTCATGTCTAGTCAAAACATTTTCAGCAGGAATGGAGAATCTAAAAAAGAAAAAAAAAAAAAAAAAGAAAGAAAGAAGAGAAAAAAAATGTTCAATTATTGAAATGGTTTTTTTTGCAAATTTTAATGTATATGGTTTTGCCATATTTATGTTATTTTAGGATTTGAGATACTTTCAAATTTTGTAAGTTACTTTGTACATGTAGTTGATGCAATCAAATCTGCCGATGCAAATATTCTCACTAAATTTCATAGCAAAATTTTTACTGATTTGGGGTTTTTTTTGGCAAAAAGTTTCAAAATACCTTACCATAGCAAATGCCTCTCTAGTGTACACTTAGACGTCAAAATTTTACGGGAACCTGTGTGATATCCAGTAATGGCGGACAAATAGGGATAAGGTGTATGGTCTGCACTTCATGTATCCCCTTACAACCTTTTTTTTCATGTTAATTTTAATATCTTTAAGATATGTGACAAGGGTGCGCTAATGCAGAGGAATTTATGAAGTTAATAAGTTAGAAATATATTTTTTGCATTTTTTTGTCATTTTAGCTGATTTTGGTTTGTAACCAAGGTGTTATTTTGAAAGAATAATTTTACAAAAGGTATTATTTGAAGAACATCTTGTTGAAATTGGATTGGGTGTTTTTTTGGTGATAAACACCCTTTTAACATAACTTTTAGTATTATTTTGGCTGTAAATTTTTATTTGTGGAGACAGCCAGAGTACACGTTGTAGACGAATGAGCAAACAGATGATATATTACTTGCTTTCTATCAGTGGGGGACCCAGAACTTTTCATAAGGGGGGGGGCACTGACTGACTTAAGAGGGGTCGCTCTAGTCATGCTTCAGGTGACCTATAATTGTTAATGTCTGTGTAATTTTGGTCTCTTGTGGACAGTTGTCTCATTGGCAATCATACCACATCTTCTTTTTTATATTGTTAAATAACTATACTACTTTGATATAAAGAATTGGCTTTGATTAGAAATTGGGAGGAATTATAAAGAAACTTTATATAATATAAGAGCTTGGGGTGGTTAATGTTGAATAAAATGCAGTTAACTATTTCCTTGGTGATCTAATAATTTTTGCACAGATCATGATATTAGTTTATTTATATAACCCAGTAAATAAATTTGAGTACACCTCATAAATGAATTTGATCCATGTATTTTTATGCATCTTTTATTTTAGTATTTACCATTGTATTCCTTGTTATATTTGTAAATTCCTATTTGTATGTGACAAACTGAGGATTCATTTATTTTATGGAATTATATAATTTTTTAAAGTTTGGTATTTAAAAGTAATGGAATACTTAACGCCAGGTTTAATTTTGAGCAAAAACAATATTCCTTTAAGACTTAACGATATAAAAATTTAAGAAATGTATATAAGAACAGAATTGATTTTCTAAATTCTAAAACAGCTAGTCTGGGAACTCGGGTATCAAGAAACTTAAAAGAATCCTCAGCACTGTCAGTTATTTTGTATAATTGGAATATTTAACCAATGATATTTTACCCATGATGCAGATCCTTTTCCTCCGTTTACTTAAAAAGGGGACTACGAAAAAATTAATATCACAATATCTTTGGTATTTGTACACACTTGATGGAGCAGAATGGGTCTGGTTTCATTTGGGTATTTTATATTATGATGCATGATAATGATATTAAATAGATAAATAAATAAAAATTTAATTGAGAAAACCTATCTTATATTTTATTTGAGTCTGAAGGACAAATAAAAGGGGGAAGAGGTTTCTGTGGTTGAGGGTAACACACAGCTGATTTATTGTATGGTATGGACTAAGTTGAAAAACAAGACTTGGGAATGCTTTTTCCATAAGCAGCAGCTTCAACAATGTATTTGATAAGTTCAAGTTAAAGAAAACAACTAGTGGTAGGTCAATGATATTTGGTATGCAATTATATAAGCATTGAAACATCTTATTTCTAAGGAGATTATTTTGCATCTCTCCCTCAGTCATAGTCGCCTTAAAACTTTTAATTAGTTTACTGTACATGTATAAGTTTGTGAGTAGGTCATTAAGTGAAAGGGAACTATAAGTGGTAGACCAATGATATTTGGTATACAGATGTTTAGGATTGACAAATCTCATTTCATAGAGATTGTTCAGCTCCAGCCTCAGTCATGGTTTATTCCAGCCTCTGTCATGGTTTATTCCAGCCTCTGTCATGGTTAATTCAAGCCTCCGTCATGGTTAATTCCAGCCTCAGTCATGGTTTATTGACTGAATGTTTAGCATTATTTACATGTGATTTATGATAAGATCAGTTTTAAGATGAGTGACTATTATTTGGTATGCTGTTGTATTGGCTTTGCAAGTCTCATTTTCATAGAGATTATTTGATCCCACTTATCATGGTTCATGGACTTTGAAACTTTCACAGTTAAACAAGGAACCAATTGATAAGTCAATGGTGTTGGGTATACAGTTTTATAAGCATTAGCATTTCCATGGTGTTTTTATTTTGCCCTGATCTGTTAGTCTTGGTTCATTGCATAGATAACAAGTTTTAATATTGCAATTTAATTTCAACATTTACATTACTAGTATACCTTCTTCTTGTCTCTTTATAAGGATCACCACCATAAGTTATGGCGTATAAAGGAAGCATTTGGAGCCTGTATCGATACAGATTAATGTGAGCACTTGCCTATCCAATTCCCCAGCCAGGCCGTGACGGGTCTTAATACCAGAAAGTTAACTGTCCCTAAACATAATAAAATAAAATATAACAAAATAAAACATACCAACTCACACACTCACCATTATTCGCTCAGTCCTCAAAGTATAAAAAGTTAATTTTTTTCTATACCACCAAAATAACTTAAATCTATGTGTCAAGTTTATATTTCATTTGCAGATCCAGGAGTGGGGGTTTGGGGTTGGAACCCCCTTTTTTTGGACAATGAATGCATTTAAATGAGAGCATATAGTTGGAACCCCTCTTTACTCTGGGTTTGGAACCCCCTTTTTAAAAAATAATAATAACAGTAGGATAAATATATGTGGAAATGGGATGAAAGTAATGGGCACATAATCATTTCAGTTCATTTGACCTTGACCTCATTTTCATGGTTCATAAGTCAATGTTATTTTTTTTTAGGTTTTGGTCTGTTTTTATACGCCCTTCAAAATTATGGTGTATGTATACACATGTCCGTCCATCTGTCTGTCTGTCCAGCGTAAACATGTCGCACGGTAACTTTAGAACAACTTATCAAAATTTCATGAAACTTTATATTATTGTTTCTGATGATGGTCAAATGATCTGTATACTTTTTGGTGAAAATAAGATTTAAACTTTTTGAGTTACGACACTTTGTAACTAAAACAGGGGTGTGTTTTTTTCACATGTCACACTGTATCTCAAATACGATTCTTGCTTAAAACTTTAAACACTTTTTAGTTATATTAATCTTAATATCTGTATACTTTTGGGTGATGATTCAAAATTTCATTTTTGAGTTATTGAGTATTTTGTAAAAAAAAGGGGGAGTTTTTTTTTTGACATGTCGCACCATATCTCAAAATCGATTTATGATCATTGCTTAAAACTGTACACATGTCTTTGTTATATTAATCTAAAGATCTGTATACTTTTTGGTGATGATTCAAAATTTCATTTTTGAGTTATTGAGTATTTTGTGAAAAAGGGGGAGTTTTTTTTTACATGTTGTGCCGTATCTCAAAAACAATTTATGATTGTTGCTTGAAACTTTACACAGTTCTTTGTTATATTAATCTAAAGATCTGTATACTTTTTGGTGATGATTTAAAATCTCCTTTTTGAGTTATTGAGTATTTTGTGAAAAAGGGGGAGGTTTTTTTTACATGTTGTGCCGTATCTCAAAAACAATTTATGATTGTTGCTTGAAACTTTACACAGTTCTTTGTTATATTAATCTTAAGATCTGTATACTTTTTGGTGATGATTTAAAATCTCCTTTTTGAGTTATTGAGTATTTTCAAAAAAGGGGGAGTTTTTTTTTACATGTTGTGCCGTATCTCAAAAACAGTTTATGATTATTGCTTAAAACTGTACACACTTCTTTGTTATATTAATCTAAAGATCTGTATACTTTTTGGTGATGATTCAAAATTTTATTTTTGAGTTATTGAGTATTTTGTTAAACAGGGGAGTTTGTTTTATAACATATCACCCTGTATCTCTTGCTTAAAACTTTACACACTTGTTTGATATATTAATCTAAAGATCTGTATACTTTTTGGTTTTGATTCTAAATTTTGTTTTAGTGATATTATGTTTTTTGTACAGGGTGGGGGGTTTCACATGTCCCGCCGTGTCTCAAAAACAACATTTGGTTATTGCTTAAAACTTTCTCAGAAACTATTTATGATTATTGCATAAAACTTCCACACAAGACGTCGGGCGTATCATGTGCTCATGGCGCAGCTGTTATTGTATCTTAAAAACTACAATTTCAAATAGATAGATAAAAACAGTACAAAGCAAAATTGAGTGATAAACAAGACAAGATCTAAAAATGATGTAATCTTCAGTCGACTCATATTGGTGTTATTTCCCTTTAATGATAAATTTTAACTTATTTTGCCTTATATCTTGAAAAGTTTAATAGAAAATTTAATCTTGAAAAAGAATAATTTATACAACTGTGTCCTTATCACTGAAATTGTCAGTAAACTTTTAATGGAGTTGTTCCCCTTTAATGCTGAATTTTACTAAAAAATGGCCATTGCTGAACGTGCAGGGGAGAGACACCTGCTCTTTGGGGTCTCTTGTTTATTTTTGACATTTTTCTTTTATTGTTCAAATATAGGTATGAAAATGATGAATACATTACAATACTTTATTTTAAGAGGGTAACACAGTTAGCTATATAAACTAATCTTCCCTGAGGCCCTTATCATGAGAAATCAAACAAAATTCAAACATATACATTGCATACATTAGTATAAAAAGTCAAGTATGATAATAATGTTCAATACAACTTGATAAAATGTGATGAAACAAATAAACATGATGACATGATCAGCTTTTAATATTATTGATACAGCTAGGTTGATAGGGTTAGTATTGTTGTTGTTGTTGTTTTCATATTATTGATACAACTAGGTTGATAGACCCTAGTCATACTTAATATTCTAATGAATAAGTACTAAATTAGTAATTACTCTATTTCAACATTAAAAAACAGATGTGGTATGATTGCCAATGAGACATCTATTTACCAGAGTCCAAATGATGAAGATTTAAGCATAGTAATGTATTATGATTAAACTATTCAGTAATGCTCTATTGGCATGATTTTAAACATAATTATCTCTTTGAACAGAGTGAAATATTTCCATCACAACATGGTGTTCCAGTTATTTGAAACATTTTCATCATTGCCTTACAGACTTGCAATCAAATAAAACTTGATAGGTAAAAATTGTGATAGAATCTGAAATAACTTTTATTTTCTGCTAAAAATTGTGATAGAATCTGAAATAACTTTTATTTTCTGCTAAAAATTGTGATAGAATCTGAAATAACTTTTATTTTCTGCTAAAAATTGTGATAGAATCTGAAATAACTTTTATTTTCTGCTAAAGCCACACAAAAAAGAATCTTGGATAGATTTTCAGATTTCTTTTTTAGCTACCAGACAATATTTTAACAATATTTTATTTTATTTACGTCTCACCTTATGTATAAAATTACACAATACATTTATAAAAGATACATTTTGTATACATAAGCCAATCTCTACAGATTTATGAGAGACGATAATCACTTAAAAGAATATGTATATGTACATAATAAATATTAAACCTGAATGGTAAAATTATACAACAAAAGTATTTAATTATTATTTACAATTTAAAACTTCTCGGCGTCGTTTAAAAATAAAATTACAGGTTTTGGCACATAATCTTATAATATCTTGATTCTAAAAAAAAAATACCATTTTCTGACAATCTGTAAAACTATTAAAATGTTCATCAACTTGTCTAAGATCATTATAATTATTAACTTTACATAACTGATGACACATAGAACTTTTATATAGGTTCCTCATATAAAGTAGACAGATGACAATTAACACTGCCAATGGAGCAGTTTTTCTCACTGAATCCTCATTTAATCCCATTTTCAACTTGTATTTTATTTTGTTCCTCTCTGAAAAGAAGTAAAAGTGATAGGTATTCAAAATATCTGGAAATTAGGACTGACAAAATTTGTATGGAAGACTATTTTTCATACTGGTACTGTTCCCTCTTTAACCCTATGGATATTTTTGTTCCAGAAATGTCAAAAAGGAATAAGAATAAGAATAAGAATAAGAATAAGAATTTTATTAGTTTGAAATCCAAACAATAGGATTGTTACTAAAATACACAACAAAAAAACAAACAAACAGGCATAATAAAATTACAAAACGATAGTCAATAAACAGTTACACTACAAACATGTAGCATTGAAAGAAAAACAAAAACATAGATTAATAGTATTAATTATAATACTATTTTTGACAGCATGCCTCCTCTTTAAAGTTATGAATTAAAATATTATGCTTATGTATCAAAAAATATGTTATAATATACATTACACATTTCATATATTGACATTATAATTGTTTCTCTCATTATACATTTCACTTATGTAGTTAACAATGATAAGTAAAATATCACATTCTTCGCAGGAAAATATAAAATCAAATTTGTTTTCTTCACTCATGGAATTAAAACAGGGGACAATATTAGAAATTTCATTAAACATTTTGATCCTAGTTTTATTAATTTCTGAACATGTAATGATGAAATGAAATTCATCTTCCAACTCTTTATGGCATAAAGGACATATTCTATTTTCTAGAGCTGTTTTGTTGTATCTACCACGTTCAACAGCCAACATACTATTACTTATTCTTATTTTAGCATAATTTTTTGTAACATTTTTATCTAAATTCAATAAAAGGTACTTTTCTAGTTCATACTTAACTTTAAATTTTCTGTAGGTTCTTATTTTATTTCCATTTATTGAATTATCATCATTAAAGAGACAATTTCTCCAAAATATAATGTAATTTTCATTGAGCTTCTTCACGACGGCTAATAGTAATCGTTTTTTAGAGAAGGTACATTGATTTTCCCAAACATGAGTGAAATTTAATTTTGAAAGTAGCATTTTAACTTTTGAAGCAAATCCATCATTTAACTGCTTTTTAGCTTTATAAACATTATATAATAAAGACTCATTTTCATTTGACTTTAAAATATGTAACCAAAATCCTATAGAAGACTTAAGGGCCTGTATACCAATAGGGTACATTCCCAATTCAGCTAATACAGCTGTATTTACTGCCTTTGAATTAACATTTAGAAGACCTTTCGCAAATTTGATTTGGAGTTTTACTGATTCCATAGATAAATATTGAGATTCAAGAGTTTTGTTGTTCTTCACAATATTTAGCGACCATATCTCACTACAATACAGTAATATTGGGCTAACACAAGAATTAAATAGTTTCATATGGGAAGAAACATCCATCTTATCTGAGTAGAGTATTTTTTTAATACAAAACAATGCCTTAGAAGCTTTTTTACATAGGAGATTTACAGCATTAGTGAAAATTCCTGATGGCTTGAATAGTATACCTAAATATTTATATTCTGTGCAACATTCAATTACTTCATTATTTGGAAGAGGAAAGGAGAGTTGATATTGATAGTAACATGTGTTACTGTCACACAGTGGTGAATCCAGAACTTTTTCATAAGGGGAAAAAAGGGGGAGTGTGCTCTAGTCATGCTTTAGGGATTCCCAATATAATCAACCAAATTATTCCCTGGATCCGCCTAGGACTGTGTTATGATGCTAACACAAAGTGACACAAATAAATTTGGTCCTCATGTTTGAAAACAAATGATTAGGACTGCCATGTAAGGTTATAGTCAATTTTGTGAAATAAATTATAAAATTACTAACAAATAAATTTCAGAGAAATGAAAAGTAAAATCTCCTTCTAAATTCTAATCCATTTTTAACTGCAAAATAATTAATACATATACTTTGGATTCATTTATTTTCATGCATGGGTACCAATTTTCCCGGATTAGGGAAAAAATATGTATTCCTGGATATATTTTATTTTGTGGTTTTGCATACACTACAAGAATATAGAAATTATATATTAGTTGAACTTTTAAATTTGTTTGTCATCTTGACTTACGAAATCCACAAAAATTGGCATCCCACTGAAATACATGAAATTCAATCCAGAATATACTATTAACCAAAATATTGGAACAAAACTATGAATGATAATACTTCTTAATATATTGAATACAAAATAGCAATAGAAGATAGAATGAAAATGAAGAGTGGGTCCAAAGAGTCAACATGCAGATTTAGAAGCAGACACCAGCCCAAGGTCATCAATGGCCTCTTTAACACAACAAGAAAGTTGATATAAGTTAACTGATACTTAAAGTATCATTGATATAAAGCAGAGTTTTTATAATACCGCAAAAATGTTGCCGTCATATTTTGGTATCACATAGTTGTGGTTGTCCGCGTCATCCGAAGACAGTTGGTTTCCGGATAACTTAAGTATAAGAAAATAGAAAGGTATGAAATTCAAACACAAGGTTTTTGACCACAAAAGAAAGGTTGGGATTGATTTTAGGGTTATTGTCCAAACAGTTCAGTAGTCAGGGGCAAAAAAGGGGCCCAAATATGCATTTTTCTAGTTTCAGGGCAAAAACTTGTGGAATGTTGTATGGATCTCTCTGAAATTATACCACAAGTTTCCGTACCACAAAGGGATGTTAAGGATTGTCTTGGGGGTAATTCAGACAACATTGACAATAATGTGTTTGAATTACCTCCCCAACACCGTTTTAAAATTATGTACAGTTGTATAATCTATTGAAGACATGTTGTATTGTCTTCAGGTGATTATCTCAATTTATTTTATTTTTAGAAGTTACTATTTTAAAAATTCTGATGAAGGTAATTTAATTTAAGCCATGATTATGTATATCAGTTTCTATTTAAGGACTTTCATGATTTTTATGATGTATATTTCCATGGGTAATTATGGTTGCAAACTCCATTGCAAATTGAATTGGGATTATGACCATATTTTTGAGGGAAAGAAAAGTATATTTTCTGGAAAATGGGGGGGGGGGGGGGGGGGCATATTGTTCTCAAGATTTCAGAAATTCATACATGGTATATATTTTTGTTGGGGGGAATTAGGGTAAAAAAACAGAATTTGCAAAGAATAATGTATTGCACAAAGGCAAAACAAATTATATAAATTCAAATCACATCACCAATTCAAGTTCTTTGACTACATTTATTCTGTGTCAAAAACCTATTATGTGTCAAATATTTAATTTAATACAATCCAAATTCATACCTGCATCAAGTGCGATTATTGTATCCATTTTTGCCCCAACTGCAGTCGTATCCAGCTGCACTCGGCGAAGCAATGTATTCTCCCCTTATGTGTTTTAGCTAGCCAATTAAACTAAAAAGCAAAACTTTAACCAAAGACCCTTGGCTGGTATTTTAAGCTAGCGCTAGTACAAAGTCCATAACATCCTATAAAAAATCATGTAGTGACAAAAATATCAATCAGTACAACTACAGAGGGGGGATAGGAGGGATCCTGATCCCGAAATCCCGGGCTTAAAAACACGAAATCCCGAACTTAAAAACACGAATTCCCGAGGTCCCGAAATTCGAATAAAGAATTCCCGGAGTCCTGATAAAGGTCATATTCCCCTACTACAAGGATGAATGGAGAATAAAATATGGTCACTATTATAGTCTACAGCTCATTTTCCGACCGACAGTAAAACCCTAGCCATGCAGTATGGTGCCATCCGTCTGGCTGTCCAGGATACAAGTACGTAGCCACGTCCGATCAGAATAGGGTGAGATTGTCACCTCTTTGTATGAAAGAACCATTGCAATTCCACTCTTTGGGTAGAGGGGTTCTTATAGGTGGCCTGTTGCAAGGCAAAATGTATGTCCCTATCAAATTTACCCTATTTTTCAAGTGGCAGTATTAAATT
This sequence comes from Mytilus edulis, assembly GCA_019925275.1. NCBI lineage: Eukaryota > Metazoa > Mollusca > Bivalvia > Mytilida > Mytilidae > Mytilus > Mytilus edulis. Next base: position 59,727,510 of record CM034351.1, on the reverse strand, counting down.
CCCCGGGATCTTCATCTAGATGGTCTCTATAATTTACAGTACCTACCTATTGGACTTGTCGCGTTTGTAAAAATAAAATCTACAGGTACAGCCACAATTCCAACCTAATATATGTTCATCTATGGAAGAACTTTAGGCCAAATAAACATCACAGTCTTAAAAAGGAAACTAAACAATAGTGAACGTAAAATCGTTCCTTTATACTCTGTAAGTATATAGGCCCTTTGAATATCCTATTGTGTATAAATTGCCGAGTTGAAAACTTAAATATCTAAATCTAAGAAATATGATGTTTCAATACAATAAATACATAAAGATATAAAGAAACGAGCAAGATTAGAAGAAATGTGTCTCCAAAGTATGGTAGTTGCTATGATTTGTGAGATGAAATACTGAGATGAAATATAAGATGGCATCCACAAGAGACCAAAATGACACAGACATTAACAACTATAGGTCACCGTACGTCCTTCAACAAAGAGCAAAGCCCAATCGCATAGTCAGCCATAAAAGGACCCGATATGACAATGTAAAACAATTCAAATGAGAACATTATAATTAACGGCCTTATTTATATGAAATAAATGAACGAAACACAAATTGTAACACATAAACAAACGACAACCACTGACACACATTTATCTTTATTGTTATAGAGACAATAGACAATTGCCAATATTTTATTAGCACAAACACATTTACATTAAATAGTAATGGCATACAGTAGTGTATAGAAAGTATTCGAACTACCTCAGCCTTATGTTATATGATACGGAGTTATTTCTTAAAATATATTATTACATATCTAAACGTAATAATACAGACAGACAAGTTTTATTTTACCCTGATACCCTGATACTTGACTTTATAAGTGTCGGACTTATGGGTTGTCGGAGTATTGGGCTGTCGGGGCAATGGGTTGTCGGACTATTGGGTTGTCGGACTAATGGGTTGTCGGACCAATGGGCTGTCGGACTAATGGGCTGTCGGAATAATGGCGTGTAACCGAAGGAAGGTGAAGGAATAATAAAAAAGATATGAAAATGTTATTGAGGTCAATATCATCTGTTGCGATAATAGAAACATATCCTTATTTTTCAATTTGTACAAGTTAAAATTTAAATCATTTTCAAGCAATCTTTTGTACAGGTTATAAAATGTATAAGGTACTTTTGTACATGTTATAAGTTAACTTGTATTTTTGCATTATACAAGTTATAACATGTACAATATTTTTGTACATGTTATAACCTGTACAAAATCGCAACTTGTTCACGACATATACATTACTAAATATATTTTTTTCTAAAATATTTTTAAAAAAGTATATATATTTTTTTCTAAAATATTTTTTGAAAAGTTTATGTCCAAATCTTTGTAAAATTTATGGTTTAAATAGTCACTGTGCTTAAACGGCTGTGGGTAACTTACCCACAGCCCAAGATGGAGCCGCCTTGCGTCGGTTAGATACTTTTCTTCTATAGAATAACAATACCACGAATGCATCAATTAAACAACTGAATTTAAAAGTTGTATTAATCGTTTAGGGAAACCCCTAAACTGGAAAGGTGATTAAATTCTACAAAATAAACGATCACAGCACGATTTTAAAAAACACTTAGGCTGTCCGTAACTTCAAAACAACTTGTCCGTAACTTTTTTCATCATACCAATAGAGATGTCCGTAACTTTCAAAGAATCGACATACGCGGATGAAATGTTTAAACTGATGATAGAGATTGTATCGAACATATATTCACAAAACGAAGTAGATGTCTAGTATGATGTAATTCATTGTATCGATGGAAGACAAAATTGGGAAAAATATGAAAAAATCACGATAAATCCGCAAAACTCGGGTCTCATTTTGTATAACGTCGGGGTACCCGAATCGCCTAGTTCGGAGGGTTGTTTCCGATCATAGCAGATAAACTGTTGAAACATCATTGTTCGTTTTTATTTTTGAACAAGTAGACTACACAAGTATTTTTTACACATACATGTAGCATGTATACACTTACTGATTTTCTGCCAGCAACGACAAGCCGGGTAGCGTGAATCCGGGATTTTGGAGGGGAACCCAAATTGCCCAGGCATGCAGTGGATAGACTATACGAGACTTAAGTGCACAAACTGTTTCCGTCTTTTTGAAAAAGCCAAAAACACTTTTCTCTCATCCCTACAAAAACAAATCCCATCAACATTGACAGTAAAATAAAAGGGATGTCAATCTGGACACACTGGGACGTTGCGCACGGTGATATTGCGGCACCCTGGCCAAGATTTACAGTAAATGGGAAAACTTAAAAAAGGACATTTTGTATAAATGAAAAAACCTAGTTTTACAGCTAGCTGCATATTTCATTTGTATGCAAGTTGCATTAAATCTCATTAAACTGAATAAAACTAAAAGACACAATAGGTAAAAGTCAGTGACAATAAAAGGAAAAGAGCAGTCAACATAGTGTAACAATTCGACATAGTATATAAAAATATAAATAACTACGTAGGACAACAGGGTAATGTAATAGTCTAACAACCCCTGATAACATACAAAGAGAGAGAAAAAACATACTAGGAAACATATTCAAAAAATCATAACACTATAACTAACTGGTGGGATGTATAAATACCGAGCCGCGTCAAAGAGTATTCATCAAAATACACATAGAAAGAAACAGAGGTGAAGGTAAACCGCAAACATATAATTAAACTCAAAACATTAACGAGTATGGAAAAGCCTTGGTCTGACAAGCGAAAAACGTCGATAAGACGCACATCAGTAAATAAAAGTTCAAACCATAACCAGGATGGAGTACCACAAACCCCACATAAAACTTCTGTGGTGTAAGTATGATTGCGTTAATAAAATCACATTTGGTGGTGAATGAGTAGTATAAACGGCCGCGAAGGTTACAAATATGATGTTAATGGTCTTCTAATTGTTGAAATTATAATTTTAAAAATTTTAAATCAAAAGTTACCCACATCTAAAAATAAAGTTACGGACAGTCTGCTTAGTTTCGATAAAAAAGTTACGGACATCTTATGCATTTTTTAAAGTTGACCTTGCGCTTTAGTGAACTCTATATTAACAAATGTATGGATTCTGCATGAAAAACGTCGCAAAAGATACATTTTGTATGAATTAAATATCAACGAGTTTAGAGTCCGCCATCTTGGGCTGTGGGTAACTTAAGTTACCCACAGCCGTTTAAGCACAGTGAATAGTCTGCCATGCGATAAAAATAGTGTTATGTAAAACTACGCACATCATACAAAAGACAATATTTTTTAGTAATATCAGAGACATATAATACAATATATGTCTCTGGTAATATATATAGTTGTTTGCTACGAATTTCAAAAAGAAAACATGATTTAACATTTGCAATTGTTACAAAAATAATTCTTTGTCTTTAGAAATTGTTTTAATCTAGCACAAGATAAGTGTTGCAACTCCAAACAGGAACTCCACAGAACACTGGCTTCCTTTGAATCTGCACCATGTGTGCATATGTTGCATACATGTATGTAGATACGGTTCTTTTTCTTCTCTTTATATAGTTTTACGCTCTTAATATCTTAATAGCTTCCCATGGATCTTTTTGACGATACAATGTTTACAATTGAGGCAAACAAGACTCGGGCAGTTATTAAAAGTTCAGGTCTTGCGTCAACTTGTTCCTCAGTTGTATTTGTATTTTAATTTTTGAAATATATTTAATTTCAATAATTAAAAGTTAAAGTGTTTATCATATTTATATAATTAACATTTACAAAAGTTTTTAAATATGAAATTTTGAGATTTAATATTGAATTATTCTTACATTTTAATTCAATTGAGATATAAATTATTCAGTGCCGGTCAAATAGCAAATTTGCTATTTAGCCGGTGCCGGTCAAATAGCCACTGCCTTAAAAGAAACATATTTTAAAAGTTATAAAGGTATTTTTCAACAGACTGTCGGAATTCCAATGCATGGGAACCAATTGTGCCCCTCTTCTTCTTTTTCTTCTTCTTCTTCTTCTTCTTCTTCTTCTTTGCTGAATGTTAATGGTTCCGCGAAAACTTTACGCAGTGTCGGGCAACACAGAAAGATTTCTCTTGGCTATTTACAAATCGCTCCTTCTAATTAACTTATTTAAGGGGTTCTGTTTGTCTCACACTTATTTATTTTGAAAGAACAAACACAGGAGCAAACACTATCTAAGACAGTAAGGGCGTGTTTTATTGGTCTCTTCTGTACATCTCCAGAATGTCTTCTGGTGAAGAGTTCAAAAAAATGAATCTGGACCTCTTCTGGAGATATTCTACGGAAGATCAATAAAATAAAAAAATTTAATTGCCGTCGAATACAGCAGGTTCTTGTTATGTTGGATGAATTAAATTAAGTTTACGATTTTTTTAAGAAAATTAAGATACGTCCAGTAGACATGACTGTAAAATTGTGCTCTGTTCGTTACAATTTTCTTTATGCTTTTCTTCAATTCAATGTTGCTAAACAAATCAGGCTTTATCCCCCACTATTTGATTTTTAAGAACAATCTTATCCTGCACAAGAATTCGTTAATATTTGTCTGGAATATGACTCGGATCAATTTACAAAAAGGACATCTTAGTCTATCTATTTATTTTTTAAAGTAACCGAACTGGATTATTTTTGTATAAAGCAAAGCTTTCAGGAAGTTCTCAAAATCATTTTTTTCTGGTGGTCCTTGAAGAAAATCTCCTCATGTCCTAACTATTATTTCTAATGCAAAATTTCGATGGTCAAATACTTCGGACTACCACTTTTCAAATGCTTTCATTATATATCGATCCATATGTTAGTATGCAACGTAAACCAGACGTTTCCTATACTTTTCTTTTTAATAAATTTTAACATTTGGTTGTGTACTGATTGATACTTCAGTCTGGGAGAACAAGATTTATTTCAGAACTAGTTGCAACTAGCTTTGAACAAACTTCCAGTAATTGCAAATACTCTTTGTTCGATGTTTTGAGTCTATAGTCTTAATGTTAGTTGGCCAGTTTCTTTTGAGTATCTCGTACCGATCTTTTCAGTTAATCAAATTGCAACTGATTTGCACAGGTTGTTCTTATATTGTACTGCTACACTACTGTTTCAGCTTCGAGGAGGATCGAGCGCTCACAAACTAGTTGTTGTACTGTTAAATCACTGTCCCTGGATAGGAAATGGTTGGGATCCCGCTACTATGTTTAATCCCGCCACATTCTGTATGTATGTGCCTGTCCCAAGTCAGTAGTCTGTAAGTCAGTGACTTACAGGCTACTGACTTGGGACAGGAACTCGGTGGTTGCCGTTTGTTGCTGTGTTACTTCTTTGTTTTTCGTTCACTTTATTTTATACATTAATTAGGCCGTTAGTTTTCTCCTTTGAATTGTTTTACATTTGTGATTTCGGGGCCTTTTATAGCTCACTATGTGGTATTGGCTTTGCTTATTGTTAAAAGCCGTATGGTCAGGTGACCTATGGCTGTTAATTTTTGTATCATTTGGTCTCTTGTGAAGAGTTGTCTCATTGGCAATCATACCACAACTTCGTTTTTATATAATCAACTTCTGCCATATTCTTTATGAACCTGTCCCAAGTCAGAAGCATGTAGTTTAGTGTTTGTCGTTGGTTCATGTCTCATCTCATATTTGGTATTTTTCAAATTGTTTTGTTTTGTATAATTAGGCCGTATTAGTTTTATCGTTTGAATTGTTTCACACTTTCATGGCGTTTTATAAACGGCTTTACAGTATCGTTTTTTTTTATTGTTGAAGTCCTTACGGTTTCCTATTATTGCTTTCATCCACTACTTCATATTATGATAGTTGCGTCATCAGCAATCAGATCACATCTCTTCGTTTTTATATTATATACCCGACTTTTTCTCTCGTGTTTTCCTGAACATGCATGAAATATTTGTCACTGGGCGTTAAAAATTAGCATCAATTTTGTGTTAAATAAGAAAAAAACATCTGATATTTATTTATTTGTTGGGATGGGGACAGGAGATTTTCGTTTATGAATATGGTTGCCTGGTAAGAGCAAAACAAAAATAGGCATGATTAGCGACAAATTAAAATGAATAATGATGTCCTCTTTCCTTTTTCATTCCTCATCTATTGATTTAAACTGACTACTAGCCCAATCATGAGTATTGAAATTAGCGTTAATCACTAATGAAAATATAATAAAGAAAATGTAAAAAATTAAAAGTTCAATAAAATTGTAAAGTTTAATAAATAAAAGAAAAATTGAAATGAACTAGCAACCTCAATCAGGCATGCGCCGGAAAGTAATCTTCAAAATGTTGATGGTTTTCTGTACCTAAAGAAGAATCAAAATCCCGTCTCTAGAATTTCAAAGAGTTGTCCCTTAACTGTTACTGTCCGTGTAGTTCTTATATTCATCCAGCTTATCGTCCTACAGATATGTCCTACTAAGGCTGTCATACCATAAAAACGTTAATAACAAAGCTCACATTCTAGTATATCTTCATTAATTAATTTATGAATGTCATTTAGACTAAACGACGCCATGTTTGTTTTGTGCCTCTGCTGTCTAAACCACCTATTTAAAAAGAAGAGGTGGAAGAGAGCCAGAAGATCTTCCCAATGCAAAAAAATAGAAATGGACCTCTTCTGGCTCACTACCGAAGAACAAAAAAACACGCCCTAAGTATCGATTTAAAAAAAAGCCTAAATTCTTTATACTTATATGATACTTGATTTAAAAATGATTTTCCCGGTTTCCTCCCCTAATCTTCACATCTCCATTGAAAACGTAAGTCCAAGCACAGGCACTTGTTTCTATCCATAGGAAGTCCTAGGAAGGAATAGTAGACTTTCCTATGGATGAATCATGGATAAAAAAACAAGTGCCTGTGAGTCCAAGGCCTAACTGAATACAATGTTTTTATCAGATTTATGTGAAATGTTACATTAAAGTCACAGGCACTTGTTTCTGGGTCACGCTAAATGTAATTTTTTTAAAATTCATTTATCTGTGTAAACAATAGTTTATTTGGAAATACATGTCATACATGCAGTGTTGTTCAAACTTATAAGACGTCAAATATAAATTTGAAGGATAAATGTTAATCAGACATCACAAATTTACATGTTTTGTTGAACAAGTACTATCTGATTCTGACAAATTGAAGTGAGAAAAAGCCATTTAATAATCATTATAAATCAGTCCTTAATACTAGATATATTATAAGGAATCAGTACATGTATCACAAAAAATTTCTTGTTAGAGTGGGATGCTCATTTCCGCCACATCTTTTCATGTTTTCCACAGTTTATGTTCAGGTCGAAATGTTTTTGAAGTATACTGATATTTCTATATGAAGATAACTTCAAATGCAAAATATTCTTAAACTTGAAAAAGTGTTTGTTTGAATATAATCATCTGAAAAGTAAGGGGACGACCATTTGATATTATGGGGGGGGGGGGGGGGGGGGGGGGTAATTACTTACTAGTAATTATATTACTAGTAAGTATTTTATACTTTTCTTCACGAAAATGAATTGAACATTTATATTCCCAACCAATTTACATGTATTGCCATACATAGTATTAAAGTTTGGTTTTACCTATCCTTTTTGAAAAGTATTGTTAAACATATTTTGCCGAGCGGAGAGTCAAAGGCTTATTAATAATAATCTGCAAGATTTTGGAATGCCAACTAACCATTTCAGAGAAGTTATACTGTTATCATGGTTTGATCTATGTTTTGGAAAAGGAAATCTATGGCAAATGATATTGTTTGCATCTTGCGAAATATGATGTTAAAAGAAAATATATTTTAGTTATTGCCCTTGGGCCAATAAAATATGTGCAACAAAGGGAACGTTAGAAAGATGTTCTTTTATTTGTAGTTATTCTTTTTAAGAATGAGTTAAGAAGCTTGACCATGAATGAGATAATTAAAATTGAAACTTCTGGTGGTACCAACCATTGCCACATGACCAAACACCTTGACTGAAATTAATTTGGCTTGTTAAATTTTCATAAAATGTTGACAAAAAAGTAAACACTTTATTAGATAATTTCCATTGGATATATACATGTAGCAGCTTAAATCCTTGAGAATCTTAATATTTCCGTGACAATTGAATATGATTAAAATGTTCAGAGGATTTTTAAAGAGTTATCTCCATGAAGTGTTATGTACCATCTTTAAACTCTTGCTGTGACATGATAATATTTACAATCTTCACATATAATTTCTGTCATTCATGAAGTTTTTGAAATTGCTGCCTTTTAAGGTAGTACCTAGCTAACACTACAGGGAGATAACTCTGTAAAATCAGTAGAACGTTTTAATGACATTGTGTTCTTAATGGAATATTAAGCTTCTCAATGATAAAAATAAGTGTTTGTCAAACTGCTATATAAGTTAACCAGTGTATTTTTTCTAATAAATTGGGTGGTTCAATTTTTTTGAAATTTTTATATCTTTGTCAAAGGGTAAAAGTAAATATTTTGTCAAAATTTTAAGAAATTTAAACAAGCCAAATAAATTTTAGTCAAGGTGTTGAGTACAACCTTAAGCACATTTCTTTTTAATTTAGAAATTTATTTTTGCAGAAAAACATGGACAACTCTAGAAAGCAAGGTGCAAAGCGTAGACGTAGTACTCCAAGTTACAATGGAGCATCAAAAACTGGATCTGCATCAAGATCATTTTCCTCATCTTCTTCTTTCGAAGACACATCTTTGACAAGTATAAAATCAGAACATTCAGACGGAAGATCAATCAGTTTCAATTGGACAAATACAGACTTTGAAGAAGATTGTGGAATTTACTACGATATAAACAGTTCCCCAATAAGCAACTTATTTACTCTACTATCAAATATGGCAGAAAAAAGGACAATAATTCCTAGAATTTGTTTGAATGATTTGCCAGAGATAGTAAAAACCTTGGTACTTTTGACAAAAGAAAAATTGAACTTCTCGTTAAATGATTGTGATGGTTACACTTACAAAAGTCACATAGAGCGTGCAGAGGCTATTAATGAAGCGAAGAGAGCTTGTCAACATTTTTTGTCTTGCTTTAATGATATTGAAGAATTGATAAGCTCATTGCCAGATATTGATAAAAGGTAATACTGTAAATTTATTTATTTTCATGGGTATCAATTTTCATGGATAAATGAAAACTTATATGTTCTTGGATATTTGATTTCGAGGTTATGACAAAATCTGCATACAATCATATGAAAAATTTCTTACTCATTGAATGTTTAATAACTTGTACCCATGAATTCCACAAAATTTAGTATCCAAGGAATAATAATGAATCCACAGTACTGTATGTAAACTCATTTTCCTGAGAGATTTATTTTTGTTACTCACTGAAAAATTCCAATTATTTGTCAATTTTTTTGAGTAAATATTTTAGAAAATTTTTGTTAGTTGGAAAATAATATTACTTTGTCGAACTTGGTTCTTTTCTTATACATGTACATGTATTAATCACTATCAAAATATGAAAATTGCAAATTTGGTTATAAATGACTATACATGAAAATATGTGATCTGCGAAAAAAGTTTTCATTTGAATATTCTGCTCTTGTACATGTTTGATATCAATGACATGATTGAGTCATTAATATATACAATGAGGGTATGATTGAGGTTTCAGAAAAACGAGGAAAAAAAACCGAAGAGAGGGGGAAAAAGGCCTAGAAATAGATAAGAGAATAATAATGGCTTTAAAATGACAGAACAGAGTAACAAGATTTATAAATCACAACGTATAATTTGCTGTAACAGTTTTCAGTTAGTGTATTGTAGAAAGTTGTTTCTTTCGTCTTTGGGCCTTGGCAATAATACCACATCTCCTACTTGTTATATTTGTTTATTTTGTTTGTTTTAGATGTATTTACCAGTACTATAACAGTGCACTTGAGTTTTTACAGTTCAGTCTACCTATGTTTCTGTCAAAGAAGTATGATGACGTAGGAAAAGAAGATTTCCAGTGGCTTTTTAACAAATTTTTAGAAATATTCCTTTTGAAACCTCAGTGAGTATTGTATATTTTGAAAATCTGATATGAATACAAAAATTTTATTATGTAAATATGGAAAAGCTAATTCTTGCTATTTGACCCAAGTTGATATATTCTCCTCACTAACAATGGTTTTGAATACATGTTTAAGATTGAGTTCTGTTTGTTTTTTTTAGAATTTTTAATCATTATAAAATTATCAAAAAATAGTTCTTGGATGTAGGGATATTTTGAAAGTCCCTTCCTACCCTCCCAAATGCATTTTAATGGAATAGCCCTAGAAATCTTTGATTTTGAGATATTGACTTTTATTTATTATTTTTAGACCAGGAGATCTTTGCAAAAGAAAGATGAAAATAAAGAGAGAATATGAAGTTGAATGTGAGGCAGACATTAGATTTACATGCCATCCCTCATCTGTAGGTTATAGTCCACCTACATGTTGTGTTGTTATGGTAACAGAGGTAAATTGAATGTGAGGCAGACATTAGATTTACATGCCATCCTTCACCTGTAGGTTATAATCCACCTACATGTGTTGTTATGGTAACAGAGGTAAATTGAATGTGAGGCAGACATTAGATTTACAACCATCCTTCACCTGTAGGTTATAGTCCACCTACATGTTGTGTTGTTATGGTAACAGAGGTAAATCAAATTTATAAGGCAGAAAGTAAAATCACAAAAATACTAAACTCCAAGAAAAATTCAAAATGAAAAGTCTAATCAAAGGGCAAAATCAAATGCTCAAACACATCAAATGAATAGATAACAACGGCCATATTCCTGACTTGGTACACTCTGGTTACAGTTTGAATTTTGCTCCCATGTAATTGTTGGTAAACGGACAGAAAGTCACAGGACAAAAAGTCACAAATAATTTGTTGACAATTGTTTGAATATATAAGAGAAATATCTTGAAATATTTACTTTTTAATACATGTACATATATAAATTCATATTTAAGTTTAGGAAATGTGTCATTATACTTGAAAAATGAACATTTATTTAAATTTGATTATTTGTGAATAAAAGCTGACAGAGTTTATGTTTTTATTTTGTGACATAGCAACTATATATAAAGTTTTTGATTGAATAAAGTATTTATTTCGTGCCTAGAACTTGTCTGTTGGTTTTCCTGTTTGTACGGTTTTACTCTAGTACTTTTTGGAGCCCTTCCCCTGCAAAATGGTGTCCTGAAAAAATCTTGTCTTTCAGGATATCCCAGGAAGTCCTGGGATATCCTGAAAAATCCCAGCACTGGTAATTTTGTAAATCCTGAAATTTCAAGTGTCCCAGGAAGTCCCATGAAGTCCTGAAATCTGTTGTCCTGATATTTCAGGAATTTCCAAGACTTTAAATTTGTTTCAGGAATTTCGGGGATATTTCAGGACTTACAATATTTGATGAACACAAGTTTATCCTGATTTTTCAAGAACTCTTAGGACTTTAGATTATTAACAGAAATTACTGGGATATTTCAAGACTTTAAAGATATGGGTTTCTTTTCAAAACTTAGTCTTTTTTTGCAATTTGAATTCCACTTAAGTATATTTACAATTCCATTTAAGTAAAGTTCCAAGAATTGTTTGTGCACAGTTCAACTTTTATATGATCATATTGATGAAAAATGTTAGGACGCAATTTTGGAAAATGCAAAACTCACATATCACAAATCATGTCACATGCCGAAAGCCAAAATATGAGTAACAACACAACATGATTTTTTTTAATTAAACATTATTTATTTTCAAGTCCCTATATTAAAGAGCATGATCTTACAACCATAGATGTAATACCCAAGATAATAGATTAACTGTAAACAGGTTAAATGTATATAATTGCAAGTATCTAATGACTACACACAAATAATTTTCATGCTTTAATTCTTTATCTTTGAAATGTGAGCCAGAGTGAATGACAGAAAGTCACAGGACAAAAAGTCACAAATAATATGTTGACAATTGTTTGAATATATAAGAGAAATATCTTGAAATATTTACTTTTTAATACATATATAAATTCATATTTAAGTTTAGGAAATGTGTCATTATACTTGAAAAATGAACATTTATTTAAATTTGATTATTTGTGAATAAAAGCTGACAGAGTTTATGTTTTTATTTTGTGACATAGCAACTATATATAAAGTTTTTGATTAAATAAAGTATTTATTTCGTGCCTAGAACTTGTCTGTTGGTTTTCCTGTTTGTACGGTTTTACTCTAGTACTTTTTGGAGCCCTAATTATAGCTTACTGTTCAGTGTGAGCCAAGTCTCCTTCATTGGTACTCATACCAGATCATCTTATATCTATCTCATTGGCATATATGTTTTTAATCTAAACAAAATAACAATATTTGTTTAAACATTTGTTAAAACTGCAGCTATTTATTACAGCAATTTGTAATGACTCTGACACAGAATAAGCTGTAACAATGCCACTCAACTTTTTAATTACTGAAACGAGATATTAAAATAACATTGATGAAAGAACAACTCATGAAAAAGAAAAAATTTAGATGGGTATTGACTATTCTGTGGATTCATTATTATTTGTTGGATACCAAATTTCGTTGATTTCAATACTGAATAGTACAGGTGAACCAGGAAGTTGTATGTTCAACGAATAGCAAATGTACTGTTATCTTGTATGCAGAATTTCGGCAAAACCACAAAACTAAATATCCACTAACATTTAAGTTTTTCTTAATTTTCGAAAATTAGTATCGATGAAAATAAATGATTCCACAGTATCAGATTCTTAGTGCCACAACCCCCTCAGAATAGCAGTTCTTTTCAGTTGTTTATTCGAAACTAATAATACATCACCAATTGCAGATTGCCAAAGAAAACACAGGATCATCTAGAAATGGAGAAATAGATATTCATGCATTGTCTGATAAAGTTTTAACACAGATGGTAGCAGATTTATTATTTGAAAGTGAATTCTCCATCTTTTACCCCGGTGTAATTGGAATGTTGTGTATTGGAACAAAGGTACAATCTAAATTTTATGTAGCATACTTCAGTTTTTATGTTTTAAAAATTGTAAATTTTGAGTTTAAGGAAGTTCGCTTGTCATGTTTTGGGATTTTTGTCAGATTTTCTGAATCCTCTGGTTTTATCCATTTGAAAGCCTTAAAAAAAATTGCCCATTGACCCCCATTTTTCTTTACATGTATACTGTAAAAGTCTTATAAAATTTTAATTATTTTTTAAATAGTATTTGAGAACTTAAACTTGTCAATGATAAAGCTATGAAATGTTAAGAGAGAATATATTCCCGCCAAAATTTCTTTGACTAATATCTCGAAAACAAGCACATTGACCTATATACATTTTTTGCTCTTTTGATTCCTTTGTTAATCCCTTATCAATATAAACAAGTGATTTCTCATTTAAGAATATTGCAAGAAATTCAGAATATAGAGGACACATTTGCATCACTTTTTGTCCATTGACCTACATATGTAGATATTTTTTATTATTTCCCAAAATATTGACTACAATTCAAAAGGGGCTGAAGGAGTGGGTGTCATTCTGTATTCCTGATAAAACAAAGCATTTTTATGCCTTAGTCGTAGCGGAGAGGGCATTAAGTTTTACCTTTGTCCTTCCGTATATCCCAATGTTTGTTTCCATTCTCTAAATTTAGTTTACCTCAACCAAATGTTATTAAACTTGAAACAAAATGCTTATTAACACAAAACACAGATCAAGTTTGAATTTTGGTGGTGTGATGTCACCTTAACCGTTCTAGAGTTATGCCCCTTAACAAAGAGGAAAATTGCTGAATTTTTCCTTTCTGTTCTCAAGTTTAGTTTGTCTCAACCAAATGATACATAACTTAGACAAAATGCTTATTAACACAAAACACAGAATAAATTTGAACTTTGGTGGCATCACTTTAACCATTCTAAAGTTCTGCCCCTTTACTTATTGATAAATAGCTGAATTTTTCGTTTCTGTTGTCAAAGTTTAGTTTGCCTCAACCAAATGTTATTAATGTTTATGACCACAAAAAACAGATCAAGATTGAATTTTGGTGATGTCACTTTCGTTGTTCTAGAGTTATGCCCCTTAACAAATGGAAAAATTGCTGAATTTTTCATTTTTACAATCTTTAATTTAAGTTAGCCTCACCCAAATGTTATAAAACTTATACACAATGCTTACCACCTATAAATACAGATCAAATTTGATTTTTGGTGGTGTCTTTTTTACCAGTTCAGGAGTTATGCCCCTTTACAAATGGAAAAGTTGCTGAATTTTTCGATTTCATTCTCTAACTTTAGTTTGCCTCAACCAAATGTTATGAAAGTTATACACAATACTTATTACCACAACAATCAGATCAAGTCAAAATTTTGGTAGTGTCACTTTTACAGATCTTCACTTATATCCCTGTATAACTTTGTATGATATGCTATTTGACAAATTCCCAATCTATTTTCCAGGATCCTGTAAATTATAGACAGAGTCTTGATAATATTAAATCCAGAATATTATAGAAAATAAAGGCCTTTTCCTGATGTCCATAAAAATATTCTTCCACCCTTTTATTTAAGACTGACGTGATACTTTTGTTTATTTGGTATGAAGATAAATTTCCACACAAATCTGATGATGGTTTATCAATGACTTCTCTCCTTTTGTACACTGTGTACTTAAGTTTTTTATGTCTTTATAATCATGATAACCTACTTCTAAAGTCAGACTGACCCTGAGAAATTTGTTTTCATAATAATCAATAATCTTCCTATTTTCATAGTTTCTAAGTTTTCTCTCTTTCACCAACTTAATGAAAGTCATTTTTATGCCCACCTACGATAGTAGAGGGGCATTATGTTTTCTGGTCTGTGGCTCCGTTCGTTCGTTCCTCCGTCCGTCCGTTCGTTCGTTCGTCCGACTTCAGGTTAAAGTTTTTGGTCAAGGTAGTTTTTGATGAAGCTGAAGTCCAATCAACTTGAAACTTAGTACACTTGTTGCTTATGATATGATCTTTTTTATTTTAAAGCCAAATTAGACTTTTGACCCCAATTTCACGGTCCACTGAACATAGAAAATGAAAGTGGGAGTTTCAGGTTAAAGTTTTTGGTCAAGGTAGTTTTTGATGAAACTGAAGGACTCCAATCAACTTGAAACTTAGTACACTAGTTGCTTATGATATGATCTTTCTAATTTTAAAGCCCAATTACACTTTTGACACCAATTTCACGGTCCACTGAACAAAGAAAATGAAATGGGAGTTTCAGGTTAAAGTTTTTGGTCAAGGTAGTTTTTGATGAAGCTGAAGTCCAATCAAATTGAAACTTAGTACACTTGTTGCTTATGATATGATCTTTCTAATTTTAAAGCCCAATTACACTTTTGACCCCAATTTCATGGTCCACTGAACATAGAAAATGAAAGTGGGAGTTTCAGGTTAAAGTTTTTGGTCATGGTAGTTTTTGATGAAGTTGAAGTCCAATCAACTTCAAACTTAGTACACACGTTCCCTATGATATGATCTTTCTAATTTAATTGCAAAATTATATTTTTCATCCCAATTTCACGGTCCACTGAACATAGAAAATGATAATGGGAGTGGGGCATCCGTGTACTATGGACACATTCTTGTTTGTGAAATTTTAATGTGGATTAATCATATTTGTTATGTACCGGTACTAGTTTTTTTAATGGGTTTCATGGGTATAGGAGTTCAACAATTTACTTGGCATAATCTCTTCAGTCGTGGTCTACTGATTTAAAACATTTCAAAAAAGTTTACATGTTAAAGTTTGAAGATATCCATTTGTGATAAGTCAATGGTATTTAGAATGTATTGACATTTATCATTTCCAGGAGATTGTTTGGCCCTGCAGTATCAAAATAAGTTCAAATGAAGTGGATGTAAGAAATTATAGGCAACAGTAAGGCCTTCAGCAATGAGAAAAACCAATGAAGTATAGTTGGCTATATAAGGCTCTGACATGAAAAATACGATACAATTCAATTGAGAAAACTCATTTCATTTCTGCATTTGCATTTTTTATACTATCAAAATTTCATACAAATTTAAGATCCTTTAGTCTACAGTTTCTTTTTTCTTTTTCAGTTAATTTTTCTGTACTGTGAAATACCTGGCCACAAATTGCTGGCTATAAAGAAAAATGGAAAACTTGAAGAAACTGAGAAAGCTAACATTCAGTTCACAAGAGCATTTGATTACCTGGTAGCAGATGACAGGAATGAGATTCTTGACTACTTATTCTGGCTTGGATACATACAGTCATCGGGATATTTTAATCAGTGACTTATGTCTGCATGTTTTTTTCAACTCAACCATAATTAGGTAAATTGTAAATTAGCTGAGGATATTCTTAGCTAAAAAGACTAAAAATTATTGTTTTAATGCATTTTATTAATCATCTGAAATGTATTACTGTATATTCATTCGTTTTTGTGGGTAACAATTTCCGTGTATTTAGGAACAGTTATATTTTCATGTACCGGTCCTAAACTGTATAATATTATAGAATTTTGTGGTTTGCCAAAGTCTGCATGTGAGCCTTATGATGGAAACTTTTGTTAGACATTACAATTCATGATTCCCCTTCACCAACAAAGTTCATGAAAATTGGTATCCCACAAATAATGTTAAATGAAGTTACAGTATTTTACAAAAAATTTTTTACTCGAACTTTTATGTCATATGTATAAAGGTTGCATTATACCAATAAACTGCCTCAAATAAATCAATTCTACAAGTTTTTTTTTCTCACACAATCATGATTTGTGCTACCTCTGAGTGCCCACAAATATATAATAATAAAGGAAGTTGTGCTTTTGTGAGAAAATATAAAACTTAAAAATGGAAAACAAAAATGCTGCAGTGTAAAATTAAATAAAAGCAAGAGATCATATTCCAATTGATGAAGATACTTTACCAGTACAATATAAGAGCCAAGTTTAAATATATGAGTGCAGTATTATAACCCCAAAAAATGTATTGCCGTTGTCCACGTTGTTATGAAAATGATACTAAGATAATGTTATTGTTTTACATAAAATTTTATTAAGACACTTCAGAACAGTAGCGTTTGATAATAAACTGGCAAGAAAAAAGCGTGCAATCAAACTGAAACAGCCGATTTATACTGCAACTAGTTGTGTTTATTTCCTAAATATAGTAATATAGCTATATTTTGTATAATGTCAATTTCATCATGGAACTGTTTTGACGTTTGTGTTACAATTAAAAAAGCTATCATTTAATTAATTTAAGTTGCAGTATAAAAAAAAATATTAGGTCAATGTCATAAAAATATAATCTTTTTAGTACTCAGCGCAAAACTCTGTAGAACCTCGCCCTTCCCCAGTTTCTCAGCCTCATACAAAAAAGTTTATATTTTCCTGACATTGACCTAATATTGTATATTTATATAAAATCAGATGTGGTATAATTGCCAATGAGACAACTCTCCAAGAAACCAACTAACAGAAACATTAACATCTATAGGTCACAGTCAAACCTGTTACAATGAGTACAACCCATACCATATGATACAGTCGGCTATAAAAGATGTCTGAAAAAAATAAAGGATAAGGAGATATGGGATATATCAGTATGGTAACAGAAGTCTAACCACACAAATAACTAAAAGACATTTCAACACTTATCATAGTCTTCAACAAAAGACAGATGTTAGTCTATTTTGTATGTCAAGCTCTTTCAAAAATCTTCCAGAGTTTGTTAACAGATTGTGAGATAACATTTCTTGCTTTAAAGACTTCATTTTTTTTTTTTGCTGTATTGTTGCATGACATTAATATTGTTCTTTTCTTTTCAAGAATTGACTAAGTTTTAAAAGTAAGAATCAGGCAGTGGTGAAAACATAACAAAAAAACACTTAACTTTACATTAATTTAAGTTCAGAATGTATAATGACACCAATATCATATTTGTTTTTGTTCCCTTTTCCTCTTCTGGTATTTCAAGCTATAACTTGCTTGAAATGCACAAGAAACTGACAATTAAGGGGAAATAACTCTGTTATTTGCTAACATTCTAATTAAAGGTTATATAGATATTTCTAGAATTACCAGGCACTCAGAAATGATTAGACACACTATTTCTAATTCAGGATGAGAATAATATCAAAATAGAATGGTAAGGTGAACAGGTTTTTTGAAATTCTTCTTTAGACTTGCCTAATTCTTACAAAAAGTGGCACTTAATTATATTTTGTACCTAAATACATTTTTGTACTGTAGTGTTGAATAATATTGTTAGTTTTCCTATAGGGAAAAAAATGTTATTTTTGAAATTGAATAATATTCATGATAAATATTTCTATTTTTCTCAGGAAAAAAACAACTGACATCTCCTGTATGTATGTTTTGTTGAAGACTCAAGTATTATATGAGAAAGAAGACCTTGAACAATGCAATAAAAACAAAATGTAAAATACTGTTATTGCAAAAATGATGACATTTTACAGAAATCTTGTAAAAGGACAAGATAATGACAATTTATTTGAATAGAACCTATAAAAGGACAAGATAATGACAATTTATTTAAACTGAACCTGTGAAAGGACAAGCGAAAAACAATTTATTTTAATTGAAACTTGAAAAAAACAAGTGAACAACAATTCATTTTAATTGGAACTTGAAAAGAACAAGTGAACAACAATTCATTTTTATTGAGCCTTGATAGAAGAACAAGTGAAAAACAATTTATTTTTAATTGAACCTTGAAAGAACAAGAGAAATTAGCAATTCATTTTAATTATACCTGTTAGAGAACCAGAGAACAACAATTTATTTCAAATGAATCTATAAGATTTATTGGAATGACACTTTCAGATAATGTATCAGGAATACAGCAGTTTGAAAACAATACATTAAAAAGTTAAAATATATGATTTTGTATTTTGAATATGTTGAACAGTGGTAGTCACGGAAGGCTCTATTTACAGACACACTATTTTCCCTACCATGAAATAGAAATTTCACTTCATACATTTTATGTATGACAAATGACAAAAAATATACATATTGTTTTAGAAGATAATTTTTTTTACTGACTATGATCACATTATTTTTTTCCTTAAAGTTACGATCATTATTTGAGACCTCTGACAAATCACAATAAGAATGTCTATCAGACAGTGGTCCATGACCAGAACCTGATTTCATGGATTAAAAGATTTAAAATCGACCAGAAAACCGTAAAAATGTGGTCAAGGTCAGATGAAAAAAGAGGGACGAAAGATGAAACCTGCTAAACGGACATGTACATCTAACAATCATTACAACACCACATATATTTGACCTATTGCTTATAGTATTAAAAGGCTTTCAATACAAAATCAATTATTATTTGTAAAGTAGGCTTGACTTTTTAGTGTGTGCACTCTTATTTCAAAATGGTTGGCCTTTTTGGTAGAAATGCCAATTAACATGTACTAAAAGGTGACACAAAAGTTTCCTTTTATTTGGTAAATATATGTCATCTCCTTGAGCAAAAATCTGAATTTAAACCATTGAAGGCTGTTGGTTGAAAAATAACTACTCCAGGTATTTCTGCAAAATTGCATAGTTTAACTTCACAGAAGAATTAATTTTTAAGTTTTTAAGCTCACTTGCCCCAAAGGGCCAAGTGAGCTATTTTCATCACTTGGCATCTGTCATCATCATTGTGGTCAACTTTTTACATTTTGAACTTCTTCTGAGAACCACTGAATGAAATGGAACCAAACATGGCATGATTATTCCTTATGAGGTGCTGATAAAGTGTTGCTTCTTTGTTGCCTATTTACTGTTCAGGATGGCCACCAGGATTTTTCTTGACCTGAATATGGGGTCAAAATTAAAATAAATTTGTCCCAATCATTATTTGGGTATCTGTTACGATTACATGATTTCTAAAACCAAATTAGAATCAGTTGGACCACACAGGCTTTTGAAAGCCTCTAGTTCTGTTAACTTCAAGGATGAGATTATCTTGCTTACAGTAATGTTTAGTTAACAACAATTTCATTGTAGCAATTCCAGTTGATATGTAACATATGGAATTGCTACAATGAAAAGGTTTTTGAGTACATAAAAAATAAGGAGATGCAATTCATTGTTTTCTACAGACTAAAGTTATCAAAAGTTGAACAAATAAAAATGTAATGGCATCATCACCAATGGGATAGCATCTAATATTAAAATTACACAATACACACTTTCTGTTTTCTCTTTCTAAGTTTTGCCATCTTCCAGTTTCTATTGGAAATTTCATGTTCAGATTTGAAATTTTAAAAATTAAGATATATAAATATATATATATCTGTCAGTCATCCAAAATACTGAAAAATTTCTCAAACCAATAGTATCCTGAAAGAAACGATAATTTGATTACCAGATTTGGACAAATTCAAATTATTTTGGTGTCATAAATTGATAAATCATCACATTACAAGTTCAAGTTGAGGTAATTATGTGTAATTTAATTATTTGGTCATTCTTGTAATGTTAACATGCAAAGTTTAATTAGTTGACAGAATTGTAATTATGACTTTTGTACTAATTAGACTGAATTCGTTCAGTCAAAACTTGTCATGATTAAATGGACTATAAATTTTGTAAATTGAAAAAGTAGGGACAGAGTAGGATAGGAACTTCAATAGAATTCAACAACAACAATCTGAGTGCTATAAAAAGAAGAAAAAGAGAGAAACAAAAAAGAGAATTGTACTATTCCAGTAGGAGTCATAGTGTAATGACATTTACCATGGAAGTCATTGTATGAAATTTTGGCTTGGAAGTATTAATTAGTAAATCTTACAGTGAGTTTTGTATTAGTTTAGTGCAAGAGCTAAGTTTATGTCTTCAGCATTTTTAGCAGATCTCAATGTTTTTCTGATGATTTTATGAAATTAGGACCCAAAACAATGAATTCAGCAGCCTTGAATATATAAAAAAGAAGAAGTGGTATGATTGCCAATGAGACAACTATCCACAAAAGACCAAAATGACACAGACATTAACAACTATAGGTCACCGTACAGCCTTGAAGCCTTGAAGATGTGCACCTAATTTTGTGTACACATTTTGTGTATGTTTGGCAGATTTTTATAGTAAATCAATATTCTGCTTTAATTAAAAAAAAAAAAAATTGATCACAAGTTCTTTTATCAAGCTACCATTTGTGAAAAAAATGAAGGATTGTTTCAGACTTTTATATTTGTAATAGTCCCAGGGAATATACAAGCCAAAGTTATTATTATATGAATAAAAGGAAACAAGATGAGAACAATTTGGAAATTAAATATGAGAAGATAGTTTAAAAGTTAAGTGGGAACATCTGACATACATTTATTCTTTGTGTAATACAAAATAGAAAACAGTATCATCACACTTTCTTTATGAAATAATATGGAGTACAAAAAACACTGTACACTCCTGTGGCGGATCCAGAACTTTTCATAATGGGGGGCCTACTAACTGACCATGGGGGGGACACTCCAGTCAGTGATTCGTAATATAATCAACGAAATGTTTCCCACGAAAGGGGGGACCCAGGCCCCCCAGCCCCTCCCCTATGATCAACTTAATGTGATTATGAAGTCTTATAACTTTCCACCAATATAACCTGCAAACTATTCAGATGTTATATTTGCATCATATTTAATTGTAGATATTTGTATTAGCTGAAGTAAAATACATGAGCTTCTGGTACTATATTTACAGGTCTTGAAACTATGATAAATTTCAGCATTTATCTGAATATATGCATTTGTTTCCCTACTGAGGTTTTCTATCTAAATTGAAGTTCTTTAACTAACTTTTAAACTTTTTTGAAAATGCATACATGTATCTTAATTTTAATAATCTACATTTGGATATTTTTTAGAAATTTTAACAGGTGGTGAAACTTAGTCAACAGTTTAAAAAAAATTGAATGGTACCCATTTTTATGAATTGTCATCTTAATATATCAATGTTTATTTTTGTTTTATTGAGGGTTACAGTTGCTTATGAATGTTGTTAATTGATAGTTGGGTATTAGTGATATCTCATTTTTGGCGCGTATTGTGGTTATCTCCCTTACGATATTTTTCTTTTATTTGTTTAAATAATGTAATTTGTTCAGAAAGGCAAACTTGGGATAAAATGAAGTAACAAAATTTTCACAATTCATGTCAGTCTATCATTGTAATCGGCACAAATATAAATATGTAAAATGTTTGGAATTCTTTAGTTCCGCAGTTAATATTATAAGGTCAGAGGTCATCAAAATAAAATTCAATCATGGTGTTCAGCAGCTCCGGATTATCATCAAAACATTGATAATTTATCAAGTCAGGGCAACATCTGTAGAAGATTGACAACGAACTTACATCGTTCTTATTCTGTTTTAATATTTAATGACGCATCGTGGCTGTGTTTTATTTCTAAAATTGGAAACTTGTTAAATCAAAAATTATGTGACTCAACGTGACATTTTGGATATTTTCCCTCAACAGTCCATTGAGACAAATCAAACACTTCATTATGTTGGTAAATAAGCTTCATGTAAGTAGAAAATAATCATGGCATCATATTCCAGAGGGAAGCCAGTACCAGCACCAAGGCCAGGTCCAAACAGTAGATCCCCACAAAACCTGCAAGGTGCCCATGGCCAAGGTGGCCCAGGCCCAGACAGACCAATGCCATCACAGATCATGGAAGCTGCTATTGCTGGCATGAGTGCTCATCACAATCATCCAAACGAAGCAAAAGCAAAGACAGTATTAAAGGAAGCAGTAGATGCAGTTGTCAATAGTTTCGCCAAACATTCTCATGGATATGGGAGAGGTATATTTTTATTAAACAAGATCACATTTAATTTCAACCTCTCTTGATACCTTACTAAGTATAGAGATAGGTAAAATGTTTTTTTTTCATATACAACTACAAGGAAAGATGAAACAAAAAATACAAACTTGGAGTAACAAACGTTTATTACAAACGTCAACAAAAGTCACTACGTGTACATTTAGACCTTAATATTACAATGTACTATTACATTTTTATACTCATACATGTACAAGTGTATACAAATTTCCAAACATTAAACATTTATTGATGAACATAAGCCCCTTATTTTATTGATTTTGTATTTACATGTACACACTGATGTACATTGTGTCATATATAGATATTTATTCGTTTCAAATGTTTAGTGTATGTTTTTTTATGTTGTTCACTTCTTTGTGTTAATATGTCTTCTGATTGAGTTTTAATATTTCAATTGATATTTTATAGTGTGTCTTTCTATGTTGTGAAGTTACACTATTGTTTCAGGTAAGGGGGAAGGTTGGTACCTACATATATTAAAAGATTCAAACCCACTGCATTTGTTAGCACATGTCCTAATTCAGGAACCTGATGTCCAGAGGTTGTTGTTTGTTGATGTGGTTCATAGGTGTTTTCTTGTTTCTTGTTATTTATATACATGTGGACTTGACCTTTGGTTTTTCTACATTAGTCATTTTTGGTGCCTTTAAGCTGTATAGCTTGCTGTTTAGTGTGAGCCAAGGCTCTGTGTTGAGGATCATATTTTGACCTAAATCATGATAATGGTTTATTTTTACAAATTTATACTTGGATGCAATGGATGGAGAGTTGTCTCATTGGCACTCATACCACATCTTCTTACATTTGTATATCTATTAGACATGTAAGATGTGAATGTCATAGTTTCCCAAAAAGTAAAACATCTCTATATTGTAAATTTTGATAGTCATGATGATAATTTGATAATAGATACAATGTAGGTATAAACCAGAAAAGTTTTGAATGGTATGAAATAATGTTATTAAACAATGTCCATTTGTACATGTAGATTATGATGATATGCAGAGGTGGCATTATCTTATCATTTTATGGATTAAGATGTAGATGGGGGCCAAGCGTGCCTGTTCCTGTGTTGTTAAGGGGCCAGCTGAAACCAGCATCTGAGAGCTTGATTTTCTCTTTGACCTTGCGATGGTTTTTGCTCATTGTTCAGGTTGTTGTCTCTTTGACACATTCGCCATTTCCATTCTCAGCTTTACCCCTTATGAAGACTCTTTACATGTATCACTCCAACATCGCATAGTTTTCGGGCAAAAGGCACCCTTTTAAATATCCTGGATCCACATCTGTCCGAATGGAGAATCCTATTCAACTGATCAGTTGTCAAAACAGTGAATACTTTAGTGCAGTTTGTATTGAACAAGAGAAATCTGCTCGTGCATTTTAGACATTATCAGCAAATTGAAGCAACTACAATGTGAAGATAGCATCAGTATAAAAACATGATAAAAGTCCTTCAAAATTTTAAGTACAGCCTTAAGCTTCAATCATTAATAAAATTTGACAAGCAAAACATTTCCTGGAGGGTGAAACAGAAAGAATCTGATGTTAAATGTGTTAAAGTTATGGTTTGGTAATTATATAATCATTACATATACATAATCTTGTTATTACACATACATAATCTAGTTTTGACATCTTTTCAAGTTTTATCAATATATGTATTAATAGAACACTATATATACATGTAGAGAGATCCAACCTGTCTGTGAAAAAGATACATTTATAAGAATAAGAAGAATAAGAATATTTATTATTCCAATCAAGGGCCCTTGATGGGCAGCATAACATGTACATGTATACATAAAACAATACATCATGATTTGTATCAGAAAAACATTTGTTTATAAACTAAAATGAAACATTAAAAAAGTTCAGACAGATGTTATATATGATCATGGTAATTGCAACAGATAAACATGATAAAAAGAACTCAATTTAAGTGTTCCATTTTACTCCCTCTCTTCTCACCATATAACCATGATAACGAAAAATACAAATACAAAATTTTTGTTACTAAATCAGTATAGACATGTACATGATAGACAGAAATGATAGCTTAATAATATTAGTGTACATGATATAGAGGTAAAGAAAAATGGTGACAAATAATGATTTTGGATTTACTTATAACCTAAAACAAAAATGTCCCCCGGCCCCTATACTACTATCATGAATTTGGCTTTATTGTAAGTTTTATGTAAAAAATAAGGATTTGGAAACTGAAAAAATGATGTAAATAGATTAATAGAATTCCGAATGATTGATCATTAATTTCATATACATGGACATGTATCCATTCTTACAAGTAACTTTGTAACAATTTGCAGAATTGAATTATTATGATAAGGAATTGCTTCTAACCATGCCAAACACATAAATAACTTCAAATACTTCCATGTTTGGAAGATTATTTGTTAAGATTTCAACTTAAGCTGACATACATGTACATTTACATTGTATTTACATTGTATTTACATGTATGGTTATTAGTATTTACATAAAGAATGTAAACCTTATCATCAATTATCACTGATTATGGTAAACTTTTTCATGGCGTTAATTTTTATATTACTGTCAATTTTCAAAAATAGTTGCATAATAAAAGTTTATTTGAAAACTTTAATATCTTGTCAATTGTGTATTCAAAAGACAATTGGTTATTCCCTCCCTTTAACATGTTTAATACATAATAATGTTTACTTTGACAGTAAAGTGTTGACATCGATGTCTGGGACTGTTTAAAGGTATCTGCTTTATTTGATAGAAATAAATGGGGTGAAACTAATTACTTTTACAGGTATATTGTCAGGTGATAACATTCCAAAACATACCTGTACCTGCAAGATGTTGTATAAGAATTAATGGGGGAATGGGGGAAGATAATAAATAAATTATAATTTCAAAAATAATATATTTTGCTAGATAATGTACATGTAAGAGGATTATCGATTATAATGATGATGATTAATATTATGATGATAATAAATATATTAAGTATGTGACATATTATATAATGTTAATAGCACATGTACCAGTTGTGGGTGGGAGATAATATGTCTCGCCATTGTTCATCCAACCGTTCACACCTTTGTATTTACAATTCAAGTAAAACATAATTTTGTCGGTATCAATTACATTGACCATGGTAAAACTGATGGAAGGAAGCTTCTTTTTTGTTTTGAAGAAAGTCCAATTTTGAAGATTGTTCAAATTTAGTTAATACATAATTATATTTAAAAATCAGGAATTTAAAAAAAGGGGGATGGAATTATATTTCAGTCAAAATTGCTGTGTTTTTTGTTGAATTGTTAATGCTCTATTTGAATTTAGGAAGATTTGGGACTTGAAAGTAACTGCAAGACTGACATATGATTGTAACATCCCTCCTTTCATTTATGCCCCACCTACGATAGTAGAGGGGCATTATGTTTTCTGCTCTGCGTTTGTCCGTTCGTTCGTTCATCTGTCCTGCTTCAGATTCAAGTTTTTGGTCGAGGTAGTTTTTGATGAAGTTGAAGTCCAATCGATCTGAAACATAGTATACATGTTCCTTTTGAAAGGATATTTCTGATTTTAATGCCAAATAAGAGTTTTGACTCCAATTTCACGGTCCACTGAACATAGAAAATGATAGTGCAAGTGGGGCATCCGTGTACAGGGGACACATTCCAGGGGTTAAAAAATCCACTAGCCCGACGCCCGGGGCTACAGCATTTAGGCCTCGGGTAACAAAATTTGTAACCCAATATGCCCGACGGACTAGTGACAGAAAATTCTTGGCGTTTCTAAAATAGAAAGGGGTAACTCCCCTCATGACCTTTCTATCTTAGTCAATCAGATTCGACTAAGTCATCAGAATGTTAACTTAAGTTATTTTGTACAAGTTTGAAATAGAAATAATAACTATGAATGGATCCCGAACTTTCAATATCGATGTATCAGTACATCAGTACAGGCTTTAGATGCAACCTCCTTCTAAATAATTTATTGCAATATAAATGTGAATCCTTTTTGACAG
The DNA here is from genome assembly GCA_019925275.1 of Mytilus edulis. Classification (NCBI taxonomy): domain Eukaryota; kingdom Metazoa; phylum Mollusca; class Bivalvia; order Mytilida; family Mytilidae; genus Mytilus; species Mytilus edulis. Next base: position 59,700,576 of record CM034351.1, on the reverse strand, counting down.
CAGAAACCTGACTTTTGTCAGAAATAACTTTTGAAACATGTGCACATGTTATGGACGCCATTTTGTTATTGTTTACATACTGTAAAGAAGCCTCCAGAACCATGATCTAAACATAAACAGTCTCGGGAGAACAACTGCACAACACTGAAATGTAACACACACAGAAACAAACCAAGCTTCAGACTAATTCCCACGTGAATAACAAATATAACATCAAAACCAAATACATGAATTTGGGATAGACAAGTACCGTGACACGTCTTATCACAATGTGAATTTACACTCAAAAATAAGAGAAAACAAACGATGCAACGTTAAAATGAAACACACACAGAAACGAACAATATTATAACAATGGCCATCTTCCTGGTACAGGACATATTTAAAGGGAAAAAAAATGGGTTGAACAAACACGATAATGTATCTGGTAAAAACCCTCCAATCCTTTATATACCCATGTATAGCAGTGGTAAAGGCTTGTATCATGTCGGGATTTGGGAAACTCATTATTACAGAATATTCAGTGAATATTCAATTATCAATCTGCTAATGCCAGTAATTGGATAGTTTTTGCCAAGTTTTTGGTATCCAATTTGCACAAATCTACTGTACATGGATAAAAATTGTTAACTTTATATAGTTCATCGTTATTGCAGCAGACTCTGAATTTGTGAGGCATACTAGGGCTAGCAGGTCAGTTTTGCTGGGCTAGTAAAATCGTGCTACCAATTAGCCGTGGGCTAGTGAGCTAATACAAAATTTCTTAACCCCTGCATTCTTGTTTAAATATGACATACATGTACACCCCTCTTTTAAAAACTGATAGATCTGCCCACATGTAAATTGTATGTATAAAAGATATGCATGATATGGTGTTTGTGTGTCATTGCAATGAGACATGATACATTGTAATGTCTATTTAGTGTTCTTTTATAATATGAAATGAAAAAAAATAGCATGCACTTTTGACTTTTGCACTATTGGTGCAGCTGTATGCAAGATTCATGAACTTTCCCTACATTGGCTACACATAGTTTTTTTACACAAACAGATATTTTATAAACAATTCCTTCCTATATATCTAAGAGGATCTATTGTGATAAGCTTGATAAAGGGAGTGTGAGGGAAGGGAAGGGGAGCGATCAATTTCAAACCCAGTGAGGTCTTTCCTGTCGAAGATGGATGAAGCATGTGATCACCTTTGCCAAACTTTAAATTTCTGAATTAAATTTGTTTTTGTTTTTTTTTGCATTTGGATTTTTTTTGTAACAGGCATGATTGAATTGAATACCCCACTTCAAGTTCAATATATAATTTTTTTGTAACAGGCATGATTGAATTGAATACCCCACTTCAAGTTCAATATATAATGCAGTATTTTTATTTTTAAAAATTTGAATGGATAATCATGCAACATAAAAATTTCTGAAAGGAAAGTTTTAATAGAAATTGATTACATAAGTAACAGACTATACATGTAATTAATACCAATGTAGAAATGTGAGAACATGGAGATCATATGGTATGCACACTTTGTACAGGTATAGATAACTAAATTGATGCACTCCCTCACCTGTTTACAGTTTTGACAATAGATGACCTTCTATGGAATGCAATGCAGTTTAATTTACAATAATCAGTCTCATTGTAAAGTAAATTTCACAAAGTCATGATCGCGAAAGTGAAGAATATCTAAAATTAAAAAAAAAAAAGCTTAGGAATTTATTCCTTTTTTTCTAAGATATAAAGGTCTAGCTGCAATATTTTTCCCTTTAAATTCACGAAGAATTTGTCTAGATAATAAGTAAGCAAATTAATTCAAAAAAGACAAAAATGCAAATTGTATGTTAGGGTTTTGACTTTCAAAATTTTGTAGAAAAATATTTTTAAGGTGTGGATTGTAGAAAATTTTGAAAAAAATCAAGGGGACATCTATTGAGGGAAGATTTTGTTTTAAATAAACATTGCTTTTTACCAGTTTCAGCTCATGGTTTCAAATATGAATTCAACAGAATCAACACATGAAGTCTTTATCAGTATTTACTCAGTGCATCATCAACTTTGATACCAGAAGTCAAGAGCTACATTCCAGATCCCTTCTCTCTGAGGAGACGGGCCTGGATAGTAATTCCTGTCTAGCAAAGATGATTGCAGTTACTCAGACTTCAAATTTCATGTTTCTATTAATATTGTAGGTTTGTGTTTTAACGATAAAAGTATAGGCATACTTGCATTTGTATCTCCAGTGGTGGATTTAAATAAGGCAAAAAGGGTGTAAATTAAATATATATACATGTACATTGTATAAATTACAAATACAGGGGATAAAACACAAAAATTATTCCCCCTTAATTTTTATTCATGTCATTTTTGTGAAACCTACAATGCAGTTTATTTACTCCACTTTAAAAATAATTTCCTTTATAATAACAAATTGTACTTGATAAAAATTTTAAATGATATCGAAATGTCAGATCTATAAAATTTAATCTGCTGTATTTCATAAAAACCTTTAAATTCTTTAAACATGTATGGGTTAATCATTTAAATGGTCAAAATACTTATAATAACTGTCAATAAAATTGTAAGTAATAAGAAAAGTTTGGTCAGCTTGTAAGTTTTAACATAAGTATTATGTCATAACCTTTGTTACTGTAGATATCACTGAGGGTCTTAAATATGGATGTGAATGTTCAATTGATTTTCTTACAAATACTTCACATTTCAAATATACTGGGTAGTCAGACTATTTACATATGAAATAAATGGTATTTGCATATTTGTAGAAGACTTATTAAATAATTGATAAGCGTATTACATTGAAATGGAGTATAATTTCGTACTTTATCAAGTGAATGTAACATTCTTAGTCTTCTTTCATGTTATTAAAAAGTTTTTAAGGTTTTAGTTGACCATTTGACTAGCCAAAATTAACAGGATACTATACATAGGTTTGCTGAAAATGATTTAGGATTGCAAGATTAATCTTTATTTTTGAAATGCCTGTGAGGAAAATATTTGATAAATAACAGTTAATATATTTAAGGAATGACTAATATTTTTTCTGTCTATGAAGAAATAACATAAAAAACGTGGTGCACACTGAAAAATGTGCTTGGCGGGTTATTTAACAGTGTGCACCACATTTTATTGTTATTTCAAATAGACAGAAAAAATATTACAGTCATTTCTTATAATTTAATTCTAAATTCCATTTTAAACCGTAGAAAACCATGAAAATGACGTCACGGTCACATGACTATCTTGTGTCTATGGGCTGAGAACAAAATAACGTCAGCCAATCAGAAGATGTGTTACATCCAAAATTAAATTATAAGCAAATAGCTGTGAACCTCTTATGTATAAGAACTAGATTGAGTAAGAAAAGTGTGACAGACAAACAGACAAAAGAATTTTTATTGTTCATTAGTTTTTTATGCCCAACTTTGATGGGCATTATGCATGTTTTTGGTCTGTGTGTCAGTCCCTCATTTTGCCTGTTTGTTAGTCCTTTAATCCTGTTTTAGTTTAAAATGTTGTGTTCTTTGGGATCCCATCATGATGAACAAACCTAGTAAAGAATGCACATAGATTTGAGAAGATGTGGTATGAGTGCCAATGAGGCAACTCTCCTCTCTGTTCGTTATAAAATGAACTGTTGAGTATATGAGCTAAAGTTTTTTTCCAAGATTTACTTCGTTATAAATGAACGTGATGGAAAAAAAGAATTGCAAGCAGGGCAGGATGTTCTATCAAACTTACCTCCATTATATATATCCATTCTATAGTACACTGGGCAATATTACCATGCATAGTGTCTTACAATCATACACCTTATCGCTATTTCTCCATCATTACTGAAAATCACACAGGTTCCCCTATAATTTTGACGTCATAAGACAAAATATCTGACGCCCAAATGGAAAAGTGATTGTTGTATGTGTCAAAAGTTCAAGCGGCCGGGTCAGGCAGGATAAGCGATAAGGTGTATTTCTAATTACCTTGCTTTGTGAAATGACTGATTGATAAAAATGAGAATGGAAATTGGGAATGTGTCAAAAGAGTCAACAATCTGACCATAGAGCAGGCAATGCAACAACTTCTACTTTGTGAATACAATCAAAGAAACATATCAACTTGTCTCAGGAGCTGCTCTGGGTCCAAAAAAGTTGGAGCCAGAAAAATCACCAGGTGCTATATTTTGTCACCAGTTTTGAAAATAGAAGCCTATTTTAGGGCCAGCCAGAATCTTTATCTCCTCAAACTAAATTGAAACCCCAATCATCGTAATGTCTTGTGTTGCATTTATCAAGTTGTCTTGAAATATTGATTTGAGGACAATATTTGAAACTTTGAAAACTTTAAACTTGTTGTTGGTAAAGATACGTGCTTGCCTAATTTTTATAAAAGAAAAGATCATTCTGTTTGTAACTGTAACAAAATTAAGAGAATTTGAAACAGAAAAAAGAAAGCAAAACATTTCTTAAGCCAGACATTACAATTCATAGGGTTTTAATGTTTATACAGAAATGCTTTTTGTTAAGACTTTGAACATTTCTATCAATTATTGTAATACAAAGTTTCAATGATTTTATTGGGCCACACTTTTCCTTTGGATGTGCTCAAACCTTCAAATTATGTGCAGGTACACGATAAACATGATAAAAATCAAATTGACCTTTCAGCTTGAAAGCTTTTTCTCTCCTCAGACATGTATTTGTAATACTTAAATATTTAATTGTGTGATGTACAACATACATATTTTTAACTTCAAAGACATGCAGAGGGGAAAAAAATGTCATTTGATCTTTAGTTATAAAATTGGCCTGCATTATCATCATTTTATAATTGTAAATAGTTTAATGGTGGGAAATTATTCAATTACATATTTAGTTTGAAATTTGAGATCCTGATGCAAGAGATATATATTTGTAATTGCCTGTAGTGTAGAATTAAAAGAAAAATTTTGATCGAAGAAATATTCTGATTTTAAAATGTCAAATGGAGGCTAAAAAAGAATATTTGAGACAGAACTATAAAAAAATAACTGGTTTGAAAAATTTGTTATGGAACACAGATTATTAATTTTTGACCATATCAAAAATTTATGAATGAAGACATATAATTATGTCTCTTAAGGCATTTAATGACAAATTGATAGTCATGTATAAACTATGCATGGCTCATTTAAGTGTAAAAAAGTTATTCATATTTATTATTAATATTCATGGTACATTGATTCCTTACATTTATTTTTTCCCAGGGGTAGATACATATATATTATTGATTTGATTGTAATGAAAATTTGTACATTTAATAACTGTAGAATTCAATAATAGAAATAGATTAACTGTGATTAAATACTTGGTTAACTTTTTCTCACAAGTCTTATAATTTATTGTGTAATAACACCTTTATCAGCTTTCACAGTATAAAAAACTTAATCCTTGATATGTAAGGCGATATTTTGATTTAAAGAACGTCCCCGTATAGTTTTTGGTTATAAATCGAATTAACTTGAGTGTAAACAGTGTTTAGTATGAAGATAACTTTTACCATGCAATGTGTTCAATATATCAAGAAAAATACAAAATGATAATGTAGAAAATTACATCATTTCTGTTTTGATCATGGAAAATGAAGTTCTATACTTTGTTTAGATGCTTTCATGAAATTCAGGATGAATTCTTCAAAATCAAAACCATTACGATATGGATCTTATATATCTAAACAAATTTTAACAGGTTTAAAAGGTAAACATTTACACAGTTTAGATGTGATTTAATACTTCCTTAAGAGTGAAATGTGTGACTTTTCCTTACTGAATATGAAATTCAAGGGGTTTTATACATGCACATGTGTTATTTATAATAACAATGTTTATGATAAACCACAAGCCCTATAGCCCAAGCTAGTAATATAATTACTGGTTACAACATATATATCTTATTGTAGAAGAGAAACATCTGATTCAATGCATTGATATTGCAAACGTCTTCATAAACTTTTGTGCACAGTTAACGACTTTGTTGATCTAGACATAAAATTGAGAATGGAAATGGGGAATGTGTCAAAGAGACAACAACCCCGACCAGAACAGACATGAGCAGAAGGTCACCAACAGGTCATCAATGCAGCATGCTCTTCTGAGGACATGAACAGAGGTTATAGGTTTCAATCCTTCGCTTTTTCAAACCCTAAGACATGAAAATTGAACTGCAAAGGTCTAATTGAAAGAAGGCTTCATATTAATTGCATCAACCTGTTGTGGTTCTGAATTTGCATTTAATTTTTCCCATTATCAATCCTGTAAACCAGCTTAATTTCACGAGCGATTTATTTTCGCGAGTAGAAAAATAACGGGAAATTAAATCGTCATGAATGTGTATAACTTAGATCTTTCCTTATAAAACTACATCAAGTAAATTAGAAAATAGCGAAACTAAATCGCCGTGAATTGGACTAGCTGGGGATAAACACGAAATAAAGTATCCGCGAAAATAAGTTGGTTTACAGTATCACTTTGATGAAGGTGAGAAAAAAAATCTTTTTGGTTTAAACTCTTCAACATTTTTGGTCCCAAACATTTGTACATCCTTGGGTTTCCAATATTCTGCTTTGAGCATTCTTGATGAAGGATAATCCAGAAAACAAGCATTTTGGATGCATGCAATTTGAAAACTGTTGTTTTCATTTTTTGACAGACCTACCTTTAAACTATAATTGATGAATATGAAATTTAATCTATATTTTTCAGTTAACGTAGTTGAAGCTTTACAAGAGTTCTGGCAGATGAAACAAGACAGAGGAGCCGATTTGAAGAATGGAGCATTAGTTGTATATGAATCTCAACCTTCGTCCTCACCACCATATGTGTGCTTTGTAACTTTACCTGGGGGTAGCTGCTTTGGTAGTTTCCAGGTATACATTTTAGTTGGTGCCTTAATTCATAATGTACCGGTGTCATCATATTTGATAACCCTACGAGCTATGTTGGGTGGTAGCTATAGGCTATATGATATTGTCTGATGCATTCTGTAAAATGTCCAGTTTTATTGTACAATTAATTATGCAAACATGAATTATTCCATCAAAAAAAGGACAGTTATGTTAAACCTATCACTAAATAAATATAACACAGTTGCTTTCATCTGTGACAAGTGTTGCTGATCGGTTGAAAGCTACATGCAAGTTCTGCATTTCAAAGTTGTTACATCCAGAAAAATAACAAAAAAAATGCTGGACTACTGTTCTTGCCATGGGACAGAATGAAACCAGTTTGTTAATGTACATCAGACTTATTAAAATGAAATAGACCAATTTCAACAAATCTGTTCCTAAGTAAAAAAAAACAACAGGAGAAATAAAGGAGACTTATGACTGAGTACCTCTACCCAATTAATTATTAAAGGGCAAATCATTCTGAGTTACAATGGTTATTATAATACTCAAAGTAGCGATCAATTCAATTCATTGATGTTTTGCTTTAAACTATGGTACCTCATCAGAAAAAAGCTTGTGTTTTTAATGTATTTCAGTGTCTAAAAGTTTTAAGTCACAAAACTTAGATTTTAACAAGACTTTGTTGGTCAATAATAATAATTCAATATACTAATGTGTTGTACCATCTATCTATTTTAAATTGATTAATGTAGATGTATGTTTTATTATAATACATTGTACAATCATTTTGATTTATCTTATATAGCATTGTCCAACAAAGGCAGAGGCCAGAAGAAGTGCTGCTAAGATAGCATTAATGAACTCAGTCTTCAACGAGCATCCATCAAGGAAGATAACTGATGATTTTGTTGACCGATCACTCAGAGATGCTGGTTCTGCATTTAAGGTATACATTCATGACGGTCTAGTTTTGAGGCGGGTCTTTATTTCTATTCTTTGTTTTTTAAACCAGTTTTAAATAATTCATTCTATTATTTATTCTTAATGCTGAGCTCTCTGCCGGGTCTGTCAGGAACATTTTTGTTTTAAAAGAAGGCTTGCGTGGTGGCATTTGTTCTCTTAAGACACATTCTTCTTAATTTTATATAATTGACAAAAGATACTATTTTAATGTGACCAAGACTAATGGAAAACAGGAAAACTAGCTTCCATCAGTGATCTCACGTTGTCCTGATCAAGTTAATATGAAAAGAAGATGTGGTATGATTGTCAATGAGACAACTCTCCACAAGCATGACAAGAATGCTTTCAGAAACTAAAATTTTTATTTATTTTATTTATATAAATTTTCAAAGGAAGGCTGTTTTATTATGGGGTTGTAAAATTGTTTTGTACACATTCAGGGATCTCCATGGATGAAAATTGAACGATGGAGGAACTTTAACCATCATAAACCGTATCTACGCCGTACAGTGTAGCGCGATCGAAAGTATTTCATCCCTCCACATAAGGATAGGTGAACATGCTAATTCATTGCTTATTTAAATTATATTTATTTGACTTTTCATTATAAATACTATATAGAAGTATATATATATTTTCAATAATTGCCGTTTGTAACCCTTCAAAGGCCAAGCCCTCATGCCCCCTCCATTTCCCTTAGTCGAGAATGACCAATAGCTATCACGAAGGTTCCCATGTAGTTTTCTTGCTATTTTTGGTAATTGTTATGGGGGTTAAAAATCATGTGGAGCTTATTTTTAACGGACACTGTCAAATTCAGAAGTCATGAACCCATTACCGGTATGGCTGGTTTGCAGCAACGACAAAACGAGTCGTACGGGTTATGTAAAAGGTTAAAAAGATTTGTACAGCAAACGTTGTCAAATGAAAAGGTTTTAATGACTTTATCTAGCAAATCGATGCTCTGCAACATGCATCTTTCGAGTTTGAATAGAAACTGGAAACGCGGATGTATCAATTTGATTGTAAACTACGAAATGAATTCGGAATTACGATACGATATTTCTTTACAGGAAATATTAAAAGTTGTTACTTTTTAACTTTTAAAGTATTATTCTATATTGTCGTTACAATACAGCAGTACTCGAGTTATTTGCGATGAAATAATAATTACTGTTTTTACGTCTTATGTTGTACTTCTAAAAAAGGGGGATGCTGATTGCGTAAGTCAAAATAAAAGCACGTGTTCAACTTGTTAAACTTTGTAACTGGATTATTAATTTAGTTATTTAATCTGAATTATCATAAGCATTTGCGGAAACTTAGTTGAATAATTCGACAAATGAATCGTCTATTTTCAGATAATATTCTCCTGTCTGGTTTGTTAATCTACCTGTACAAGCTCAGGTACAAGTGATTAGCGATCTTAATCCGGATATCCCTCAGGCGTTAGAACTGTATTGGATTATACTATAAAATAAGCCTGAGGGTTGTGCAATAACATGCATCAAATTATCATTGCTAAAAAAAAATGGCGTCAGGATATAAAAACGATCACAGGTTTGAACGATGGCGCGAGTCATTTGACGATGGCGCAAGACATTTGAACGATGGCGGGGCGCCATCGTTAAACAGGCCATGGAGATCCCTGACATTACCAAGAAATGTTCAGAAAAAAAGAGTATCAAACTTTAGTATGGTAGTGTTTGACCCAGTAAATGAGTTGCTTCTTTATTGGTCTTGTAACTTATGATTCAAAAGAGAAAGAGAAGGCATAGACACATTTTATTAACAGTCTTGAACGTAAGGAAGAAACAACTGGTTTTAATGTATTTTATAAATAATCATTTCCTTAGAGTTTTGATATTTTACCACTATATTTGTTTCAGTTTGGATTTTGAAAATATTTGTTCAGCACTCTAGTCAGTAAAGGGTTCACATTTATCATTATAAAATATCTTTGGTGTTGTCAGTTAAAATTTCCTTGTCATCGGGTTGCTTACTAGTCAGTTTTAAATAGGCCAACCGTCATAAAAAAATATAAATTACAAATTTCATGCATTCAAAGCACTTTGCTGGATTTCTATGTCATCACTTATGCTCGAAGCTGAATGTTTGAAAGCCAAGGATGTATAAAAACTGAAACCATCAAGGAGATGAATGATCTAAATTGGCGACAAAGACAGTAGGAAATAGCAAAAAACATCTATGATCAACTTTGCCAGAAAGAGTTGAAACCTTAGCATTTTATTATTATTTATTTATAATTAGGCAATTTGAAAATGGTATCTTTAAAGTTAGGTTATATATTTTAATGCAGGATTGTTTGAACTACATTATGTTGGGACATGAAAAAAGAAATCATCATAAATCTACAGTTAAACAATCCAAGATTTGTGAAAATTTTCTTGCTTTACTTACATGGCTTACAAGAAGAGGTCTACTCAAATTTGTGAATGATTTGTAATCAGGATTTTGCAGACAACTTAATTTTTATTCATCATTTTAACTCACATATTCTGCACTTCTTTTATTGCAAATTAACATTTCATATGTATTGCATATCTTTTTTATAGGGTAATTCAAGTGAGGAAAATAATCCTGCCACTGGTATTGGAGCATTTAAATTCATGTTAGAGTCGAATAGAGGACGTACAATGTTAGAATTTCAAGAACTCATGACTGTGTTTCAGTTACTACATTGGAATGGAAGTCTGAAAGCAATGCGCGAAAGAAACTGTTCACGACAAGAAGTATTGGCACATTACTCAAATCGTGCACTGGACGATGATATGCGTTCTCAGATGGCCCTGGACTGGATTGCCAGAGAACAGGAAAAGCCAAATATTATTAAACAAGAATTACAGATCGCAGAAAGAGAACTAGAACTTGCTAGATTAGCTGGACGAGAATTGAGATTTTATAAAGAAAAGCGAGACATTTTGGTGCTGGCTTTAAGTCAGATTGGTCCAGCTGAAAGCATTGCATAATATTGTAATTTCTTTTTATCTGTTTATTAGGACGGCATGTACTGATACTCTGTCTAGACTTCTTTTTAGGGAGGTACCAGTTTTCATGCTTGAAATCAAGATTCAATAGAAATGAAAACTGGTGTCATTTGTAAGATTTCATTGTAAAATAATAAGATTTAAGATACGAATGCAAACTTCATATAGATCTGTTAACCTGCAAACCATTACCTCATTAACACTTGGTCCAAGATAATATAACTATACATGTACTATAAAACTCTTGGGAATCAGTTGTATAATATCTTTTAATGAATGCAACAATATGCCTGCTTTAATATTTAACAACATTTGTACAAAAGTAACGATACCATGCTATCATAACCACTTCATTGCAATTTTAAAATTTTAATGTTTTCTTTATATTTTGCTTATTTTGTCATGCAAAAACTTGAGCTTTAATATGAGAATTCAGTAAATTATAAATTGATCATTCAGAATTTTCTTAAACTAGGGAAAATCAAAATCAGTGCTGTAACCAACAAAATCATTTATTTCATATCAAATAATGCAGAAGGAATTGAAATTAAAACAGCTGGTCTCTTTCCACAGTTTTAATGCCCAATTTTAAGCCCCTTCAATACTGATTGAAGTTATAATGGCATTAGTAGTATAATGACAATAATAAGACCTATTGTAGATATGTAAATTATGGAATCCCGTAAACTTACACAGAAATATGAATTTAAACACATTTTCAGGGCTATTATTTGTAGAATATAAGAATCCTTAGTTTCATTATGGTACTTTGAAGAGCATATCAATGTTTGAATATTTCGTATGATAAAGTGGGATGTATATGGAAGATATCTTGAAGCAATGCATTTATTTTGTCTATTTGTACTTAGTAGTAGTTTTGTAAAATACCATTTCTAGTCTTTGTGGTACTTAAATATCTTTATTGAAAAAAAAATTCTGTATAAATACATAGATGTTCACGGTTTCCATTCTCCATTTTATGTACTAATTCTTCTCCTGCTTTGAAAGATTGTATACAGTTAAAAGCTATGATTGTTATATTTAATAAACTGTGAGAGAATCATGAATAATAGTGAGAAAACATGGTTGATATAAATTTAGCTGTATGAAGGGCCAGTTTTTGCAAAAACTGTCGACATACTTACAATACATACCTCATTTGTATATAGAATGAGCATTATTCATATTTTCTATGCAATAACCACTCATGTACAGTTTCGATGCATATCAGGATACAATGTTCTTACATAGATAAAGATCTGCTTTTATATATATATATATATATATATCAGTATTTGCTTATTTGTTACAATATAAATTCTATAAATCAGCCATATATAAACAAACTTGATGTTTGCCATTTTGTTATTTTTTATTGCTTATTAACTTAAAATGTACTGTTTTTGATACTTTTGATGAACAAAAGTTTAAAAAAAAACTAACCAATTAATTCAATAGTAATCTTTAGGAATATAGGTGAAGAAGTAAGCTGAATTATAAACTTTTTGGTAATCCAAGCTAATGTTGACCATGTATTTTTTGTGTCATTTGATTGTTGGCTCAATGACAGTCGTTTTGGGGTAAATAAAGGGTAAATTGTTCTATCATTTTAGCATTTGCTTTTTGGTAAAATTAGCCATGTCAGTTATTTAGAAAACTGGTAAAATATTCACAATTTTTTCTATAATATACTTCATTAGAATTAAGAACTCATAAACAGATGCTTGAAAAGTCAAATTTTAGTATCAAGTATAGTGCTTCTAATATTATATCCATCATACTGTTTATTCTTAAGAAATATATGTTGATTCGTGCTTTACATTGTATTTTAACAAGTCGAACATTGTCTAAACATTTTATCGTGGATATTTTTATAGCAACACTGTGCAAATATAAAAAAAGACACAATATTTTTAAAAAAAAAACCCAAAAACATCTTAAACAAAAAGTCTTGATAGAGGACATAATATTGCACAACAGTTCCTTGATATATGATATAATTTTCTGTCTGAGGTATTTATTACTTTAATATTTGGATTATCAAATGCTATCATTATTTGAATTATGATGCTCTGTAATCTGGGAATCTCTTTTGAACCTCATATATTTTGGTATATTAGACAGCTTGATCAAAAGATTTGGACACTTTATTGGAGTCAGAAGAACAACATTTTACATGATCAGTGAGCGGTAATAAATCAAGAAAACATGGGTTAAATGTATATTATTTAATGATGGAATTTTATCCAATACGAAAATTATCCTTTCTATGTCTCATTTTCATATTTTATCAGTTTATTTGGAATCCTTTATTTTTATATTGATGTGACTATTTATTGTATATTTTTTTATAGTACAGTATGTGTATGTATATCAATAACTTTGTACTACTTGTTCATGCTCTTTTAACTTCATACTTAGTGCAATATTAAAATATTTGTTGTGTAGATATGTAGATCAAATTTGTGTCTCTTAGCTAAGGTTGTTTATAGTCTTTTGTTCAACCTTTGTAGCTATAAAACATACTGTATCAGTTTAAAAATCCAGAGTGAATATAAAGTCTTTTACATGCTTTATCAGTTTTATAAACAAATATTTAAGTGATATTAGAAAATAATTTGATTAAATACAGAACTTAATTATAGTATAAACAAGAATTGAGAAAAACCTAAAAATAAGATTACTTTTTTCTTCATATGTATAAAAACTATTTGCATGAAAAGAAAATCCTCATAATTTTTACTTTCTTTCATCTATGAACTTCTTTATTGTTTTTATAAAAGTAAATTTCTGATTTGAACTCTAATAAAAAAAAAAAAAGAAGAAAAATGCAATTTGAAAAAAATTTGAACACCAAAAGAAAGACATTTTGTTTATACAATATTTTGTTTTCTAAAAAAGCGAACAAATATTTTTCCTTTCCTTGTAGCTGCATATGAGTATGATTTCATTAGTAATTAGTTTTGTATGTCAAATGTCAATTTAAGTTAAATTTGTTGAAATTTTGTATTGTGGTAAGGGAGATAATCGCCTCTATTTCATGACTTATCTAAATCTAAGATAGCAGTTATACTTAGTATGACCAGTAGGTTATTCAAGACCAACAGTAACAAGAAATTACCTTTCTTACAGCAATTTTAAATATATAACAGTAATAAGGTCGTTGTAAGACATTCTGTTGTTTTTTTTACTGTTTTTTTTTATGTAACTTGTTTCTTTTGATGTTTATATATACACATATATATAGTTTATATCATGGCATAATACAAAACCATCAGAGTAACTAACAGAATCAAATAAAAACATCTTGCCAAATTTTCGTATCTTATTTTATTAGATAACAAATGGAAGTTTTTAACGACCTTGACTGGCTATACAGCCCTTGTAAGGTCGGCCATAATTTATAAGTACATCTTTATCAGCAGTATATATATGGATGTTTGTTCATGGTTCATTGGTCAATGTTAAGTTTTTATACGACCGCAAATTTTGAAAAAATTTTCGTCGTATATTGCTATCACGTTGGCGTCGTCGTCGTCCCAATACTTTTAGTTTTCGCACTCTAACTTTAGTAAAAATGAATATAAATCTATAAAATTTTATCACAAGGTTTATGACCACAAAAGGAAGGTTGGTATTGATTTTGGGAGTTTTGGTCCCAACATTTTAGGAATTAGGGGCCAAAAAGGGCCCAAATAAGCATTTTCTTGGTTTTTCGCACTATAACTTTAGTTTAAGTAAATAGAAATCTATGAAATTTTGACACAAGGTTTATGACCACAAAAGAAAGGTTGGGATTGATTTTGGGAGTTTTGGTTTCAACAGTGTAGGAATTAGGGGCCAAAAAAGGGCCCAAATAAGCATTATTCTTGGTTTTCGCACAATAACTTTAGTTTAAGTAAATAGAAAATAATGAAATTTAAACACAATGTTTATGACCACAAAAGGAAGGTTGGTATTGATTTTGGGAGTTTTGGTCCCAACAGTTTAGGAATTAGGGGTCAAAAAGGGACCCAAATAAACATTTTCTTGGTTTTCGCACCATAACTTTAGTATAAGTAAATAGAAATCTATGAAATTTAAACACAAGGTTTATGACCATAAAAGGAAGGTTGGTAATGATTTTGGGAGTTTTGGTCCCAACAGTTTAGGAATAAGGGGCCCAAAAGGTCCAAAATTAAACTTTGTTTGATTTCATCAAAATTGAATAATTGGGGTTCTTTGATATGCCGAATCTAACTGTGTATGTAGATTTTTAACTTTTGGTCCCGTTTTCAAATTGGTCTACATTAAGGTCCAAAGGGTCCAAAATTAAACTTCGTTTGATTTTGACAAAAAATTAATCGGTTGGGTTCTTTGATATGCTGAATCTAAAAATGTACTTAGATTCTTGATTTTCGGCCCAGTTTTCAAGTTGGTCCAAATCGGGGTCCAAAATTAAACTTTCTTTGATTTCATCAAAAATTGAATAAATGGGGTTCTTTGATATGCCAAATCTAACTGTGTATGTAGATTCCTCATTTTTGGTCTTGTTTTCAAATTGGTCTACATTAAAGTCCAAAGGGTCCAAAATTAAACTTAGTTTGATTTTAACAAAAATTGAAATCTTGGGGTTCTTTGATATGCTGAATCCAAACATGTACTTAGATTTTTGATTATGGGCCCAGTTTTCAAGTTGGTCCAAATCAGGATCTAAAATTATTATATTAAGTTTTGTGCAATAGCAAGTCTTTTCAATTGCACAGTATTGCGCAATGGCAAGAAATATCTTATTGCAAAATATTGTGAAATAGCAATTTTGTTTTTAATTAGAGTTATCTTTCTTTGTCCAGAATAGTAAGCAAGAAATATCTAATTGTAAGAATTTTTTTTATTTGGAGTTATCTTTCTTTGTCCAAAATCAACTTAAATCTTTGTTATATATACAATATACAATGTATATTCACTTTTTACTACCAACTGATAAATTAAAATAATCTTTACCATTCAGTGATAACAAGCAGTTTTTTTACATCTTAATATTTTTATGATGTATTTAAATGAGTAGTAATTGTTGCAAACTCCATTAGAAATTTTAATTGAGATTAGTTTTGGAATAAGGGAAAGGGGGATGTGATTAAAAAAATGGGTTCAATTTTCTCATTTGAAATTTCATAAATAAAAAGAAAATTTCTTCAAACATTTTTTTGAGAGGAATAATATTCAACAGCATAGTGAATTGCTCTAAGAGAAAACAAAAATTTTAATTTCATTAGAACACATTCATTCTGTGTCAGAAACCTATGCTGTGTCAACTATTTAATCACAATCCAAATTTAGAGCTGAATCCAGCTTGAATGTTATGTCCATACTTGCCCCAACCATTCAGGGTTCAACCTCTGCGGTCGTATAAAGCTACGCCCTGCGGAGCATCTGGTTGTTGTTTGGTGTGTATCACATACTTTAAGGAAACTAATCAGTCTATATTTGGTGTATAGAATTAATGTAAGTTGTTATAAGTCTACTACTCAAGCAATATATATTTATTGTATGGTATGATTGCAAGGTGAACATGTCTGTCTGGTGGGATATATTCCTTATCCTGCACATAATTTTAATGTTAAGATTGCATGCCTATTTAACTATAACTTATGTTGCTGCATACAATCATTATATGTCTTTCTGTGTTCTATTTGGTGTATGGAATGATTGCAAGGTGTACTTATTTAGAAAAAAATGTAAGGGTTCCCTGGAGCACAGTGTCTTGCCTTCTTTTGCTGTTAATCGTAGGCTCAACAAAAATGAGGAAAAATAGAAATATTCCTCTTGATACTATCTTTTGATTTTAAGAAGCTTCTGTCCAAGTTTGGTAAAAATCCATGATAATTTATGAATCTAATTAATTTTTTAAAAACATTAACTGCAGACTGTATGTAATGTTAACTGGAAGGAAAACTAAGACCATTTATAAGTAAAATACGGATAAACAGGTACAAATTTATACACAATTTCCTTCTTGATACTAGCTTTTGATCATAAACAAGCTTCTGTCCAAGTTCGGTACAAATCCAGGATAGTATAAGAAAGTTATTAAAATTAAAAAAACTTTAACCTCAGAGTGAAAGTAATGTTTCTCATTTATAAGTAAAATATGGAAAAAAGGGAATTTTATTTTTACAAAATTTACTTCTGGATACTACCTTATGATCATAAACAAGCTTCTGTTTAAAGTTGGTAGAAATCCAGGATAAATAATGTAAGTTCTCAGAATTTTAAAAACTTTAAACACAGAGTGAATATTTGTGGACAAAGCTGAAGACAGAATATAGGATCGCTATGTCTTGCTTTTTCAACTGAAGTCAAAGGATCAACAAAAAGGAGATGTGGTATGATTGTTGCAACTAACCACTAGAGGCAAAACAACATACCTGGATGACTATAGATCACAACAGGACAATCAACAATGAACAAAACTCGTATGGTATAGTAAGTTATAAAAGACCCAGACATGACTCGGGCCTTATTAAAGATAAATCTGAATCAACAAACTTAAATTTAAAGATATGACGATTTGCAACCTGTCTGTCTCACAGGGTTTATCTGCCCTTCTTCATTTTAATTGTTCATTAATTTTGTAAGTGGTTAGAGTTCATGATAAGTGTTTAACAAGCAAAAGGCACTTTAATTATTCTGGAATGGTTTTACTTAAAAACTAAATGCAAGTATGACAGGGTTAATTTGACTACATATTTATATGGATCATCAATTTATTTATAATATTTATATAGATATAGGAAGATGCGATGTGAGTGCCAATGAGACAACTCTCCATTCAAATCAAATAACAATTTAAAAAAAAAGGTAAACCATTATAGGTCAATGTACGGCCTTCAACACAGAGTCTTGGCTCACAGCGAACAACAAGCTATAAATTACATAAACAAATGACAACTACAGAACATCAGATTCCTGACATAGGACAGGTGGAAATATTTGCAGTAGTTCATTTCACATTTGATACTTGTAGTAAAACTTTTATGTGAAAGACTAGTTCATATCTCTTTTCCTGGTGTTGTCACGGAATAGAAGTTCCTTCATAATATAAGTTCCAAATGGAAAAATTATTCTGGAATATTATTTCCACAGGAATAAATGTTACAGTAGATGTTCCTTACGGAATAAATAGTATAGAATATTTGTTCTGACAGGTACAGGTATTATGACATTGTTTATAAAAAAGTTTCCACTGGAACTTCTGTTAGGTGGAACAAATATACATTGACAGTGTAACAGTGTTACTACATTGAACACTTCTTTAAACATTTCTATAAAAGGCAAAAAATAAGGCAGCCCCCCATAAAAATCAAATGGTACCTCCCGTACATTCTGTTGCTCTACATTGTCTACGTTTGTGGGGGATTTTAATAATAAAGAGTTGATCACAGGAAGGGACTATGTTATTCTGGTTAAAAAAAAATCGGATTTTTGGATGTCCAAATGCTTGAATAAATTAAAGTCTGTCTTTAATAGGTAAAATAAAATCTGAGACCGTGCATGTGCATAATTTACCTCTTTTTTGCTCATCAGGGATTTATTTTTTGCAATAAAGTATTTTATCCTTTGCAAATACTGAGTCATTTGGGCTAAATTTTAATTTAAATTATGTATAGTTTTAATTCAAGGGTTCTGGAAAACAATCTAATAACTATTGGGTCAAAAATGTTGTGATTTAGTCAAAACGAAAGTGAAAGTAGAGTTGTCTTTCTTTGGTCAATGTCATATTTGCCACGTCAACCTCCAGGTGGCAGTAACAACAAACATGGCTTCCATTAGGGAGAAACAAGTTCTTGCTCTGAAACGAATGCTTAATTTTAACACCCCTCCAACAAAAACTAGCTCAGCAGAGCCACAATGGAAAGTACTCGTCTATGATAGGTTTGGTCAAGACATAATTTCGCCATTACTGACCGTCAAAGAGCTTCGCGAGTTGGGAGTAACTCTTCACTTGAATCTTCATTCAGACCGGGATTCTATTCCAGATGTTCCGGCTATTTATTTTGTTTTACCAACTGATGACAACATCAGAAGAATTTGTCAAGACATACAGAACCAACTCTATGACTCGTATTACATGAATTTCATATCTGCTATTTCAAGGCAGAAACTTGAAGACATTGCCCAAACAGCTATTCAAAGCAATTGTGTACAACAGGTTTCCAAAGTTTTTGATCAATATTTGAACTTCATTTCATTAGAAGAAGACATGTTTACCCTTAGAAATCTTGACAAAGAACTATCATATTATGAAATAAACAAAGGTGACGTGAAAGACACTGAAATGGAGCTGATCATGGATACTATTGTTGACAGTTTGTTTTCTGTATTTGTGACACTGGGTACCGTGCCAATCATTCGATGCCCAAGAGGAAACGCAGCAGAAATGGTTGCAGAGAAATTGGACAAAAAGTTAAGAGAGAATTTAAGAGATGCCAGGAACAGCTTTTTCACTACTGACAATATACAGGCCGGACAGTTTAGTTTTCAAAGGCCGTTATTAGTTTTGCTTGATCGAAATCTAGATTTAGCCACTATGCTCCATCATACATGGACATATCAAGCATTAGCACATGATGTATTCAACCTTCTCCTAAACCGGGTAGAAATAGAAGAATCTATAGAAGTTAAAGGTCCAGCTGGGAATATGATGACAAAAAAGAAAAAGAAAAGCTATGATTTAAATCCGTCTGATAGATTTTGGGAAAAAGAAAAGGGTAGTCCATTCCCGCAAGTTGCTGAAGCTGTTCAAGAACAGTTAGAAACCTACAAGACACATGAAGATGAAATAAAGAAAATGAAATCTGCAATGGGTCTTGAGGGTGATGATGAAGTAGCATTCAGTATGATGAATGATACAACAGCCAAGCTTACTTCAACCGTTAGCTCATTGCCAGAGTTGCTAGAAATGAAGCGTTTGATTGACATGCACACTAACATCGCTACTGCCATGTTGGAACACATAAAGCACCGTAAACTGGATGTCTATTTTGAAATGGAAGAAAAAATGATGAGCAAGGCACTCTTAGACAAATCGCTGATGGATATTATATCAGACCCTGATTTAGGAACACCGGAAGACAAAGTCAGAATCTTTATCATTGCATTGATCTGTGGTCCGCCCATGAGTGATGCTGAAATTGATCAATATTGCGTAGCCTTGACAGGTGCTAACTGTGAAGTAGCACCAATCACGTTCATTCGTAGGTGGAGAGCTTATAATAAAATGAATGCTGCACCAAGTCAATATGGAGGAGGAGGTACAACAACCGTAGGAATGTTTAACAAATTAATGAATAAAAGTTCACAGTTTCTTATGGAAGGAGTTAAAAACTTGGTTATTAAAAGGCACAATTTGCCAGCCACAAGAATTGTGGATGGACTTATGGAGTCAAAGACATTGCAAGAAATTGAAGACTATCGTTATTTTGACCCCAAACTTTTAAGGTCAGATTCATCATCAGTTCCTAGAAACAAATCTCCATTCCAAGAAGCCTATGTGTTTATGATCGGAGGGGGGAATTACATTGAATACCAAAATTTAATTGACTATGCCAAATCAAAATCATCATCAAGTGCTGGACAAAAGAAAATTGTATATGGGTGTAGTCAGCTTGTTAATGCAGCAAGATTTTTAGAACAGCTAGGCCATCTTGGTCAAGAAATGTAAATTAACAGGGGGGATAAATAAATGTATTGTGAAATTAAATATTAATTTATTCAGTTGTTGTAATGATTTTTTTTGTTTTTCATTTCAATAGTTTGACATGCATATTAATAATTTTACAACATTTTCAATTTTAAAAAAAATGTGGTACAAATGTACATGTACCTGTATGATTACCAATGAGACAAAATTATACAGAAAATAACAATAGGTTACTGTACTGCCTTCAACAATGTGCAATCAACCAGATAGTCAGCTGTAAAAGGCCCTGAAATGAATGATGTAAAACAATTAAACGAGACTAACAGCTTAAATTCAAGCTGTGTACATCCATTTTTCTTGACTTCATTTTCATGGTTTGGTGAATGCTTTAAAAAACTTTTATCTTGCCTTTATGTGAAGCAGAATTTTATGGATCAGTGATCAAAGTAAAGTTTTTGTGGTAAACTCCATTTCTTGGATAAGCATTATGACAACTTGTTTTGAATTGTGAAATTTTTGTAAGGTTTACTTGTCTGTTGACTGGCATGTTGCGTTACTCGGACACTATGAACAATTGATTAATAAACTAATTGGTGTATGGAATGATTTTTAAATAAAAATGAGAAGATGTGATATGATGGCCAATGTGATGATACTCCACAAAAGACCAAAGTAGCAACTATAGGTGATGAAAGGTCACTGTAAGGCCTTCAACAAATAAAACTGCACAGTTAGCTATAAAAGGTTTGACAAACTTTCTCAAAAGCTGACATCAATTGTTGAGGCAAAACTAACATCATTTAAAATGATCAACAGGTCAAAAGTTTGTCTCCTTTGGAATTTTAATAAATAGAATGTTCAGCAGTTATTCTGAAAAGTCAAATGGTGGAAATCCTCACTCGAAACTTAACATGAGTTATTGCCCTTGAAATGATTTTAACACATTTATTCAGACACCAAGTATATACTATGTATACAGAAACTGTGAAAAGAAAAATTGTTTAGGATAAATACAATATAATAATAAGGCTACACAGCCGAAAACATTATTGACCCTCTATAGGAGTTATTGCCCTTTAGCAAAAAATTTCAAAGAACCAAAATATTAAATGCATAATTATTACTTTGTCAACGGGTTTGTGCAAGGAGTTATTGCCCTTTAATGGGTTTTTTTTTACCACTTGCAAGCTTTTACAGACACTGATTGATAGAAAGCAGCAATCAAGTGCAAAAGGGGTTATCAAAATAAGTGAACATTGTTGGAATCGTCAATTGACCGTTTAAAAAAGTTATTACCTTTGAGATGTGACTACTACAGTATTCTGCAGAACCAAAAAAGTCAACATGACAAAATCGATTAATATGATTTATTGTCCTATAATGACATTCTGACTAGCCTCAACAATTTCCCCAATTAATTGTATTTACATTGTAATAGTATTTCAACAGATTCAATATATTGGTATAAACTGAACACCAATACATTTACAAATAAGCAAATATAGCTGATTATAATGAAAGTTATATTCATCATTAATATAAAAATGATATATTTTCAATGATGTGCGTTTCAGGCTCTTCACAGCCTCTTTTCCACTTTGTTCTTGGTGGTTCACTGAACCCTTTATTGGTGTCTCATGCATTTTAAGCAAAAGGTAAACTATATTTGGTGTATGAAATTATTTGTAGTAAAAAGATACCATAAGCAGCTTCGTCGGTCTGATTGTTAAGGGGGTAATAGAGAGTTCAGGATAAATCAACAAAAATAATTCTTGGAAATAGCAATCTGCTACTTATACACTAAGCAACAGGAGTATGCACAGGCACTTGTTTCTATCCATTTGATAGTGGGTCTTCCAATGGATAGAAACAAGTGCCTGTGAATATACGTTGATAGTGGGTCTTCCAATGGATAGAAACAAGTGCCTGTGAATATACGTTGATAGTGGGTCTTCCAATGGATAGAAACAAGTGCCTGTGAATATACGTTGATAGTGGGTCTTCCAATGGATAGAAACAAGTGCCTGTGAATATACGTTGAACGTGGGTCTTCCAATGGATAGAAACAAGTGCCTGTGAACATACGTTGATAGTGCGTCTTCCAATGGATAGAAACAAGTGCCTGTGAATATACGTTGATAGTGGGTCTTCCAATGGATAGAAACAAGTGTCTGTGAATATACGTTGATAGTGGGTCTTCCAATGGATAGAAACAAGTGCCTGTGAGTATACGTTGATAGTGGGTCTTCCAATGGATAGAAACAAGTGCCTGTGAATATACGTTGATAGTGGGTCTTCCAATGGATAGAAACAAGTGCCTGTGAATATACGTTGATAGTGGGTCTTCCAATGGATTTAACCCATTTCTCTGACGTCAGTCTATTGTTCTAACGGTGGATTATTTTTCAAGAATCCACTGACCACCATGTTAACTTAAGATAACTTATATCATAACTTTTAACTTACGATATTTTGTCCTCTCAAAAACGAGTGACTCTTATAGGTTCGAACTCGCGCGTATTTTGACAGTTAAGTCTGTAGTCTATGCATGATACCACTAGACCATGAGTACTGATATAAATTATTATTTAAATATCACTCTTATAGCGTATATCTGTTAATGCATGTCAATAACTGTACTTCTGTTTTTTTTGTTATCTAATGAAATATATAAACATTACAAAATCAAGGAACTGTAGATATTACTTACTAGTACAATTCCTTGATAAAATAAACATCCATGTACACATTACACTTATCCCTTTTAAGGTACAAGGCCTTTCCCTTTTCATCATCTTTTGGTTTTATGATTATAATGACTAGAACACACCCGCGAAATCGCGGGCATATACAGCTTGTGAACAGTTGTAGGATGATTTTTTGTAAAAAAATATTATGTATGGAGAATTACATAAAAGGTATCAAAAGCCCTCTCCCTTTTTCCAAAGTCCGATATTTGTTTCCCATCTGTTATTGTTTCTGGCCTACGACCACAATTATTCTTCTCCTTTGCTACAATGCTTCGTTTGGTAAAAGTCAAATCAAATTAAAAATTTGCACCGTTTCAAACATGAAATAAATGTAACTGCTTATATATAGACCATTATTAGTCTAAAAAATATGCTTCTATGACAATCCATCAGTGCTTTTTTTTTGAGAGCCTTATTAACATGCCAATGGTAGAATTTGAATCATGTATAAATAACTAATACCGACTAAGGCTAATTTAAGGGGTTGTCGGAGGGGAAATCCCGGGCTTAGAACCATGAAATCCCGGGCTTAGAACCATGAAATCCCGAGATGCAGAATTTAAAGAAATTCATATCCCGAAATCGAAAAATATATTCCGGATCCTGTAAGGATTAATCCCCAAATCCCGAGCTTAAAAACACCCGATCCCGACGCCCCGAAAAAGGTCCTGCTTCCCTCTAATCTCTACCTTACTTTCATTTTTGCCAAATCTCTATTTTCCCTTTTAACAATAATTTTTTATGCCCCAATTATGGGCATTATATTTTCTAGTATGTGCATCCGTGCGTTCGTTTGTTCGGTCGTCCGTCTGTCCGTCCGTCTCGTCCGTCTGTCCCACTTCAGGTAAACGTTTTTGGTCGAGGTAGTTTTAGATGAAGTTGAGCATGTTTTACTAATTTCAATATATATATGCAAGTGGTATGACCCCTTAAATAGTAAACATTTCAAAGAAAACAGTAAACAAATCAGGGACTTTCTATACTAACATAGAAATTCCCTGAAAGAATACAGAGAGTCTCTATATATTAAAGTAGTATAATCGTAGTTTACATGTAGATAAACGCGAAAAATATTTGTCCTCTCTAAAGAGGTATAATAGTTGTGATTCTTGCGATCTAAACACCATGATATGGATAACGCTCTACGATTGGTTGTATTTGTGTCACATGTTTTACTTATTTTAATATATATGCAATTGGTATGACCCCTTAAATAGTAAACATTTAAAAAAAAATAGTAGACAGAATACAGAGAGTCTCTATATATTAAAGTAGTATAATCGTAGTTTACATGTAGATAAACGCGAAAAATAATTGTCGTCTCTAAGGAGGTATAATAGTTATGGTTCTTGCGATCTAAACACCTTGATACGGAGAACGCTCTGATTGGCTTATCTATTTTTCATTTTTGTTATTTATCATACGATTGGTTGTATTTGTGCATGTTTCAAACCGGAAGTATGATATATGACTAAAAGACAGTCTGATGACGGAATCATATCCGGACTCCTTTTTTGTCGTTTTTCTCCCAAAATAACTCAATCTGAATAGTCATAAGAATGGATGACAAATGCGACTATACATGTTATCTATAGGACACAGAGGCATGATGATTTCTTTATTGTGGAAGGAAGAGAAGCGACACCAAAAATGAAGTATTCTCGTTTAATAGTATAGATATCATACTATGATCACTTAATATTTGTTGGATTATAAATGGTCCAAATATACATCAACATTTAACTGACTCTTATGTGAATAAGGTGTGATTAAATACGACTGTTAAACTATTTCTTCGACTGTGAAACCAGAAACAAAATCGTCAACTTTAGAGTAAAAATGAAATATAGATACCTCTAAGATTAAAAACAATATTTTGGTAGAGAAAAACATTACAAAAAAAAAATCATTCCGGGTACTGGGCTTGAACTTGGCACTGTTAATATCACAGGTTTTTTCTTTCGGTGCCATCGACTAGACGATCACGGCTATGAACAGCTTACATGACATAATGCAATATTAACATAATTATATATTGTACATTTGAAGCAAAAGCAATTTTGCTTGGGTTTTAGGATGCGTACCACAAATAATACTAGTTCATTAACTGATTGACGATGGATGACAAATGCAATAACGATAAAAAAAAAAATCAAAACAAAATGAAAGGGAACTAGTTTAAACAAAACATATATATATAATATTTTAATTATGACCAATCATAGTATCTATTTTATCAACAACTGGTTAAGTGGTGTTAATGTGAATTTTACACTTCATTTAGTTTTCAAATGTTTATACAATCAGTGTCGGTTTTTTTTAATCTTTATTATTGAATGTGTGTTCTAAATTCAATCAAAAGGGCCATTGGTTTTATCATTAGATTGCTATATACTATATATATGTAAATATTAAAGGTTTCTAAATGTTGGTAATTAAAAAGTTTCAACTTTCCCAAAATGATTTAAAACAATCCATATATTAGCTATATGTCTTTTTGAATGAATTATAAATACTAAAATCTAATCAATATAAATTATTTGTAAAAATTCAACATTGAATGAATTAATCATTTACAAATATAAAATCTGGAAACAAAAAGGGAAGATAACTACACATTTAAGTTAAATTGAACTTATTTTAAGTTAAATATAAATGTGAACCGTGTGGATCTAGTCAGTTCCAGCTATTAGACACTAAAAAACAAAATACGGAATTATTTTCATGAAATTCAGTTGATTCATTGTCAGAACAAGAAACCGATAGTCGTTTTACTAGGAATGGGTTAAGCTAGAGAATTGATAAGAAGTAGTGGATTCGAAAACGATAATCAACTCGCGACTTTGTTGCAGACAGCTCGACATAGGGATAGTGATCCGGCGGCGGCGGCGGCGGTGTTAGCTCACTTCTTAAAAGCTTTATATTTTAGAAGGTAGATGACCTGGATGCTTCATACTTTGTATATAGATGCCTTATGTTACGAACTTTCCGTCGGTCACATGTCCAATGTCCTTGACCTCATTTTTATGGTTCAGTGACTACTTGAAAAAAAAGTTCAGATTTTTTGTAATGTTAAATTCTCTCTTATTATAAGTTATTGGATAACTATATTTGGTATGTGCGTACCTTGCAAGGTCCTCATGCCTGTCAGACCGTTTTCACTCGACCTCGACCTCATAATTTTCATGGATCAGTGAACGAGGTTAAGTTTTCATGGTCAAGTCCATATCTCAGATACTATAAGCAATAGGTCTAGTATATTCGGTGTATGGAAGGACTGTAAGGTGTACATGTCCAACTGGCAGGTGTCATCTGACCTTGACCTCATTTTCATGGTTCAGTGGTTATAGTTAAGTTTTTGTGTTTTGGTCTGTTTTTCTTATACTATATGCAATAGGTCTACTATAATTGGTGTATGGAATGATTGTAAGGTGTACATGATTAGTTGACAGGTGTCATCTGACCTTGACCTCATTTTCATGGTTCAGTGGTCAAAGTTAAGTTTTTTAGTTTTGGTCTATTTTTCTAATACTTTATGCCTTAGGTCAACTTTATTTGGTGTATGGAAATATTTTATGATCTATATGTCGGTTACGCAGGTTTTATTTGACCTTGACCTCATTTTCACGGTCCATTGCTAAGTTTTAAGTGTTTGTGTTTTGGTCTGTTTTTCTTTATTTATAAGCAATAAGTCAACTATATTTGTTGTATTGAAGAATTGTTAGCTGTACATGTCTGCCTGGCATGGTTCAGCTGACCTTGACCTCATTTTCATGGTTCATTGGTCAATGTTTCATTTTCTTGGTTAATGTTGAGTTTATGTGACAGTTGTAATAAAGCTTTATATTTAGGTCTATCAAGATAGTATCAAGGATTAGTAAAGAAGGCGAGACATTTCAGTGTGTGCACTCTTGTTTAAGATATCTTTTATAGTTAAGAAAATATCTTATATTGTTTATGAGATATCTTTTTTAGTTTATGAGATATCTTTTATAGTTTATGAGATATCTTGTAAAGTTTATAAGATATCTTATATACATTTCTTTGTTAGAACACTTAGATATCTTCTTAGGTTTATAATATATCTTATAAACTATATGAGATATCTTATAAACTTCATTAGATATCTTATTTATTAAATGAGATATCTTATTAAGTATGCAAGGTATCTTATATAAAAATTATTTATAAGATATCTTATAAACTCTAGAAGATATCTTATATAATATATGAGATATCTTATAACCATTAGAAGATATCATATATAATATATGAGATATCTTATAAACATTAGAAAATATCTTAAAAACTATATAAGATATCTGTTATATAATATCAGATATCTTTTAAAGTTTTAAAGATATCTTATATAGTTTATGAGATATCTCATAAAGATATCTTATACAATTTATGAGAAATCTTATAAAGATAATCATATCAGATATATTATATAGTTTATAGGATATTTTATATAGTTTATAAGATATCTCATAAAGATATCTGATATATTTTATGAGAAATCTTATAAAGAAAATCATATAAGATATATTATATAGTTTATAGGATATTTTATATAGTTTATAAGATATCTCATATACTTTATAAGATATCTTATATGGTTTTCTTTATAAGATATCTCATAAATTATATGAGATATCTTATAAAACTATATAAGATATCTTTAAAACTTAAGAAGATATCTTATAAATTATAATAAAAGTAAAATCACAAAAATACTGAACTCAGAAGAAAATCAATTTGGAAAGTCCATAATGATCACATGGCAAAATCAAATAACAAAACACTTCAAAAACGAATGGACAAGAACTGTCATATTCCTGACTTGAGACATTTTCAAATGTAGAAATTGGTGGATTAATCCTGGTTTTATAGCGTTAAACCTATCACTTGTACGACAGTCGCATCAAATTCCATAATATTGATAATGATGCGTGAACAAAACATACACAGTAGATAAAAATGTCACAAATAAAGGTAAAAAGTCTAATTCGGTAGGTCACATTTGTGAAAAGGGAACGGGATTGTTGTTACGATTAAAGGAACACATCCCATATCATCTATATAACAGATATTCCATAACCGTCAACCAACTCGTGATGGCGTCCGTAAAATTTACGAAGCGATGATTACAGCTTACCAATGCTTCACTATTGGGAAGCTGAAATCATCTCTTTTGTCGTAAAGTTTTGTTTTTAACCGACCCTCATTGTAAATTTCTAAATATAAATCCTAATCAAGTGGCAAAATCAAGAGATTAAACACATCAAACGAATGTATAATAAGAAATAAGATTTCTTATATAAAAGATATTAATATGACATTTCATATACTTTATAAGATATCTTATAAACTTTAGAAGATATCTTATAAACTTTAGAAAATATCTTATAACGTATATAAGATATCTTTTAAACTTTAGAAAATATCTTATAACGTATATAAGATATCTTACAAACTTTAGAAAATATCTTATAACGTATATGAGATATCTTAGAAACTTTATGAGATATCTTATATATAATATAAGATATCTCATATAATATATAAGATATCTTATAAAAATGAAATCATATAAGATATCTTATATATTAAAGGAGATATCTTATATATTAAAGGAGATATCTTATATATTATTTTTATCAAATTCCTCCAAATGCGTTATTTCCACTACTTGTAATGAAATTTATGTCAGGCGTATTGGAGTATAGGTAATTTGGCGGTATAACGGATTTTATTGTTTCGGGAGCAATTTAAAAGTTAAATCAGTAGAATAATAGTTTTATTATACAACACGTAAGCGGACCCAAATGATGTTTGCATGGTAAAAACTAGAAATATATGTATGCTGTGGCGGATCAAAAACTTTTCATAAAGGAGGTGGGGCGCTTCAGTCATGCTTCATTGATTCCCTATATAATCAAAAAAAAAAAATCCCCAAAGGGGGCCCGCCCCCTTGACCCCCTCCCCTTTGGATCTGCCTATGGTATTGGTAAGGATTCTTGCAAATATATATATATGTGAATGGTGGGTATTTTTCAAACCCAAATCAGACTTCTGCTATTGTTACGCATCAAATCAGAGTTATCTTTCTTGCCTTCTTATATCTAATATCTATAAATTTCACAGGCACTCGTCTCAGAAAAAAAATAAGGATTTTCTGAGACGAGTGCATGTGACAAATTACAAGAAAGTGTGGGTCATAACTGCAAAATGGGGCGAGGATCTAAGTATTTTTTTTATCAGCAAACCCCTCAAAAATGCACGCACTTGAAATGTACTAAAATTCCTGCTTTTTTATTCACAAACCGCCCTTTCTTCTGAAAACATGTCAAGAACTTAATTAACTGTGATATAAGCCTTCAATGCATCATTCACATTTTGGACCTTAGTTCATGACTTGAATAGCAATTTGTATTGCATGCATTGCTTTTCTAAAAGATAGAACCAAAAATGAAATCGGATAATGTAGTAACATGACTGTGCTCGATTCACTGCAAGGTCATTTAATACACAAAATTAACCAGGATTTATAAAAATCTGGATTGTAAACCTACTAATCACATTTACGGATTAGAGTTTAAAAATGGTATAACCTCTTAAAATTAACGGATTTGCGTGTGTGACTTGTCGGCGAAACACAAGGCAGACAGGCTTAACAAACGATTCACGGTGATATAATGTATATATATAACGAAATCAGAGTTCTATATTTTAATAAGATTGATGATTGTTCTGTCATTAATCAGATATTAACAACAATGTAAACGACAATGATTAACAGTATTTAGTAAGTCTGATCATTTGATCTCTACTTCCTTTATACGATTTAACTTAATCATGTCAATAAATTATGCCACATTACATGCCGATTATAGAACTATCAATCCTCCTAATACATCACCTCTGCACAGGTACTTGTTTCAAAAAATAGATTCCCTTATACCTTAATATAACCTTGTTATACTAAGGCAGGGGCGGATCCAGGATTTCAGATTAGGGGGGGCGCAATATTTATATTAGCCGAGCGAAGCGAGGCGAAATTTTTTTTGAGGTATTTAAAAAAAAAAAAATTCATCTAAAGGGGTGCAATGTAGGTATTTCGAACTATTGTGAGGTACAATCAGCAAGAAATTAAAGTTTCAAGTAGAAACCACCTAAATCCAACAGTGACAACAATCTACAATCACTAGTATCATGGACGGACAGATGTAAAACAATATGTTCCTGTTCCGCGAAAAACCTCTCAGTTATGATGGCAAGGTCTCCTACAAACTTGAAAAATCTTCAACAATCTCCTAACACCATGCAATAACTTACGCACTACATGTAAGAGATTCATTCTGCATATCAATGATTGAGTTTATAAAGCTGCAGCCCAAAACAGAAGCTGAAGATCATGCGAAAATTTTATTTTGATTCTGTGTTCCTATGCAAACCAATCTACACTTAAGACACCAGCACTTCTAAAATAATCTATATATCAATATCAGGTCATAAATATCTGTCAACCAATCCTTGAAAGAAATTGGTGCTGGTAGTTGTGATAAACAGAAAAACAGAAAAACAGAAACAAAAATAAGAAGCCCTTGTTTGCAGATCGTCAATGTGCCATTCAAAATGGTTTCAGTTATGTGAAACGAAACCGGTTCACTTAAGAATTACTTTAACACTCCATAACACCATCCTCGACAAACTTGGTTAGGACGATGGAAATGTAAAGAGTTGACAGATAGACGGGCGGATCGACGGAAGCAAAGTGAGACAAGACAGATCACATCAGCTCACAGTGGCGGATCCAGGGGGGGGGGGGGGGTTCCGGGGGTGCGCACCCCCCCTTTATTTTTGCCGATCAATGCATTTGTATCGGGACATGTTTTGCACCCCCCCCTGCACCCCCCCTTTGCCCTGGGTTAGCATCCCCCCTTTCGAAAATTACTGCATCCGCCCCTGGCTCACATGACCAATACTAGATACTAGAATTAGATTTTGCAAACGAAAATTTTCACTTTTTGCCGTGATTTTAATTGTCCTTTCATAATATGTTTTTAATTTTTGGATTTTCGGAGGTCGTGCCAGACTTTATATATACTGTGTTCACCACAAACCACTAAAATCAGAATGAGATGCATTTACGAAGTTATTTTTATTTTGTGGGGATCCCGGCCATGCATGTAATACGATATACATAATTCGGCACTTCGATTATCAAAGAAACTGATTATAAAAACGGCAAATACAATGTATCAATTTTAACTGCTAAAACATTTTTTTAAATTTCAGTCAGACACCTTCCTTTGAAGTATATAATATTTATAGAACTTGAATAAATCGTAGGTCAGTTGATTAGTAAACACATTGATTCTTATACTAAGTTACTTAGCATAGAATATACTTTGAATGTTAAAAGGAATGGTCTCTTCTGATACTGAAACAAGTTGAAGACAACCCATTCTTTGCAAATTTTAGGGGGGGGGGGCGCACGCCCGCCACGCCCCCGCCTAAATCCGCCCCTGCTAAGGTATATAGGGGGGAACATTCTGAGACAAGTGCCTGTGCACCTCTGTGTACAACCGGATCCGCCGGAAACTGAGAATGTGAGGAATTTCGACATTATTTTATTCCAATGACAAAACTGCTGCTTTAGTTACTGTATCAAAAACTGATATGGTTAATGAATAATGAAGATGAGAATTTATTATCAGAATTATGCATGTTCATTAAGAAATATGAAAAGTTTTAATGGGATTTATCTCCCTCTATTACTTGTAATTTGAACTTTATATTTTCTCTATAGTGAGTTCTAGAGCACCGTCCCTTGATGGATATTGCCCAGTAGCAATTCAACCCTTGCTGCTGTGCATTTATAATCATGAGGAGAACCACTATTGGAGTCATCTCATATCTCATGTATCTGTAGCTAGTTCTGAAGGATCTCCCCTTGATGACCTTTGCATTGTTGTGATTTAAAAGTTCCTCATTGCTGTGCACTGGTCATGAGGAGAACTACTGCAGAATGAGATACTATATTCCTGGTTCTATATTTACTCTTATTTGCTTCCATATTAATTAACTTTAATATATCAAATGTTTTAATATTAAATCGGCCTCATTACACTCAATGCCTCTTGCCATAATTATATCCTACATTGCTCATATTATCAATTTATTATTTGTGTATTTCACTAATGTTTATATAATCATTGTATTATTATGTTTTTGTATCTTGCCCGACAAGGGCCCATGATTGGTATAATAAAATAATGTCTAATAAAATGTATCCAGCCCATCCTGCAGCCAATAAACATAAATATGACGATATGATGCATATTTTCAATTCTACCCAACAACGCTCAAGGCATCCTAAATATATATCTTCAATTTCAAAGTTGTTTCTATTTAATCATTTTACACCACACCAACACGAGGCTATATTCACTACCCCCATTCGATAAATGATTAGTTTGAAACTTTTAAAAATATGAAAATGAAGTATGATTGCCAATGATAAAACTGTACACCAGAGTCCGCGAAAGATGTGAACGTTAGGAAAGTACCATTCCAACAACCATCTCTCGGGTCCGTAGGTGGCTTGTTCCATGCAATAAAAACATTCAAGTCTATCCAACTAGAAATTACTCTGACGTTCAAATGCTGTTTTAATTTGCGGTCCAAGCTTGTCTGACAAAACAGCTGTTGGACACCCGAGTATAGTCTCGAACTACCTATCCAACATACCTTAATTTTCAGTGGGAGTCCAGAATCATGTACCAGCTTTCATACCGGTCGATATATCTTGCCGAATTTAACATACCTATACGGTTTGTATAAAAAAAAAAACATTTTTTATTTATTCTCGTCTAGTAGAAGTGTGAAATATTTGCCACTGGACATTAAGCCAAACAATATTCTGTAAAAGCCATTTTGTTTTTTGCTTTCTTTGAAATTCCAGTACAAAACTGATTGTTTTCATGCTATCAGTTTATAGAAAGAACTATAATTCAAGGGAACTAATTCCATTCTATCAGCTCATGGACGTTATAATGTGCAATGGACAGTTTTGAGTTGATTTGGTATTTTTGAAGTTTGCATTATTCAACACGAAAAATTGAAATTATATATTTGATATGACACATATTTTATAGTTTTATGTCAAATAAAAAATCTAGTTTTTAGGTTTTGAGTATCATTTATTTAAAATACATTTTAATATTTGTACTAAAGAATCCGTAATAAAAAAAAATACTATTCCTAGGTCCTAATTAAGGCGAACTGGGCGAGTATCAGGCAGTTTTTTTAAGCAGCGCATATCGATATACTCTATACAATATCTGAATTGAGAAAATTACATCTAATAAATGAATTAAAGTTATAAAATACATATTTTATTTTTTAAATACCCGCTTAGTTGTTCCTAACACTGTTAGTGTGTAATTCTCGTCATGCGCGATTGTCTAACGCTACCGTTAACAACGAGACGCCATGTCGTTAGCAACCTATTGATCGTTGAAAGACTCAATCCAGGTAGGTCTTGTTTTACCTATTCAGTTTAAATTTCTACCAAAAATGTAACTTTTCCTTCAATTCTGAATAATTTAGTGATAATGCAAAATAATGCAAAGTAATTTTTTTGTTTTTGTATACTGAAAGAAAAAATATGTACTTTTTATTCATTGTACTTTCGATAGTTAAAGAACGGAGAGCGAAAAGAGATTAGTAATAGAAATTCTTTATCCTTATTACAGAATTTAGCGGTTTATGTTTATAAAGCGAAAAAAACTTATGTGTCATTGTTCATGTTGTACAAATCACCCCTCTTATTTTTGTTACGCGGCCTGTATCATAAAAATAAATATGTGACATAATAATTATATGTAAAACAAAGCGATGACAAGTTAATTATATAAATTCGGTGAACTATATTGAATTATTAATTACCAATACAGGAATTTGATAATTTAATTTTCAATAAAAAGCATGTGAAAATCATATTCATCATCAGTAATTGTAGTCTGATCGAATTTTCAGATTGCAAACATATTTGAGGAGTGTTGAGCAAAACAATCGAGATTAAAAAAAAAAACAAACTGAATATTATCTATATATATGTTAGTTATAAAGAAATATTGAATGTCAAACAAACTTGCGCATATTACCAATAAAAGTGACAGAACACAATTAAAAAGGGGGATGGTACAGTAAAGGAAACTTTACACTTGCGCATATTACCGATAATAGTGACAGAACACAATTTAAAAAAAGGGGGGAAGGTATGTAGTAAAGGAAACTTTACACTTTCGCATAGTACCGATAATAGTGACAGAACACAAT
The DNA here is from genome assembly GCA_019925275.1 of Mytilus edulis. Lineage (NCBI taxonomy): Eukaryota > Metazoa > Mollusca > Bivalvia > Mytilida > Mytilidae > Mytilus > Mytilus edulis. The sequence continues at coordinate 59,665,921 of CM034351.1, read as the reverse complement.
AAAAAAAAAAGGGGGGGGTATAGTAAAAGAAACTTTACATAAGGCAACAAGGAATAGTATAAGTATAGCGAAAAAGTTTTGCTGGGCCTGCCACGGATAACCTCATATAAATCGAATGCAATAAAAGTCCACAAAACCTAGGTTGAAAGATTTGGCGAAAACATCATATAAAAAGAATGAAAAAAGGATAAAACAAAGACAACAGGATCTGTTTCCTGTCATATCTTTTCGTACCACCATAAATTAGACCTTAAAACTTGTCCCCGTCAGTGTCTGCTACCTTCTATAACTTATTATCAGTGTCTATTCACAAAAATAACTGTAATAGTATCAGATATAATTACAGATTTATATCAATTAAAACAGTGATTCAGTGTTCTCTAAATAGTCCAGTCACTAGTTATATTTGATTTATACATGACTACAGACATATTCACAGCAGTTTTAAAATCAATACACTATAGCGTTTAACATCAATTTGCCCCTGACATGCATGACATAATTGTTACTGGACGTTATGCATGGCAACAATCAATGCTAAACCTCTTATGTAGAAGGGAATATATCATCCTGATTGTTTCTTGCGTCATTTGTATATACTCGAAAAGAAAAAATTACTAACGCATATATTTGCAGATCGAATTTTATACATTTCCCAACTAGCTATCATGAGCTCTCAATCCTTTCTCTTGTATTCTCTATGCATGTCGAGAAATTCTTAATTTTCAACCTTTCTACTAATGGACTTTATATAATGTCAAGGGGGGGGGGGATCCAGCTGTTATTAAAAGTGGGGGTTCCCAATTTAGGATTAAAAAAAGGGGGCTTCAAACGATATGTCCCAATTTGAATGCATTGATCGTGTAAAAAGGGGGGATTCCAACCCCGGATCCCCCATTTCTTCACTACTGAAAGTGCAATATTGTTTCGGTTGTCACAGAAAGACTTAATATGCAAAATTTGTTGTTGAAAAACCCATAGTGGCAGATTGAACCCATATGATCTTTTTGAAAATATAGAGTTGGCGTAATATTTTCTATGAAGACATGGCTGGGTTGGGTGAACTTGGCAGGCAACATTAAAAAAAGAGAGTTGGACAATCTTACACCTGACAACAGTTGTTTTTACCAGTGGGGCATATTTGAAAAATACCACACAGTCATATCAATACATAGATAAACTTTATGACGTAATATTGATTTATAGATTAGCTAAACATGCATAGCTAAAAGTGATTCAATATTTATATACTTACTGCACACGCAATACTTCGTTAATAAATTATATACAATTGGTTTTTAAATTTTTACTTTTTAAAGCTTTGTGATACATAATGTACTGTCATTCAAAATTAAAAGGGCTATATTTTTCTTCACTCAGGAGGAACTTCGCATGGGTCTTTATGAACTGTCTGAGTTATATAGTTGTTTAAAATGCGCCTCTTGTTCAAAACACTAGGGGCCTCTATGTGTCGATGATAGTTTCAAATTTCCGGATTGGCACCCACCAAGGGGTATTTGTACCTATAACTAGTACGTTTTTCCCAGATAATATAAATATAATGTCTCTAATGGCCCATTAAGCGGTTTTGTAACAGACATGTTTTTCGCCGACATTTTAAAGGTGAAAATAAGAGTACAGTAATCTTGACGGTATCTTGATGTTTTATCTTTCAAGCATTGAAATTTAAATAATTGTATCATAAAAAGACAAAATTTAAACTGTCTATAAGTCCCATAAAAGCGACAAAATGACAAGTTTGTAATTAAATCAAACACGTTTAGAAATTGTTATTAAATTTAAAAGTTAAATAATTGGAAGACATTGTGTATTTAAAATGGTGCTTTTGTTGTCATTTTAAAACTTTAAAATGATTTAAAGCTTTTGAATTATTTTAAGAGCACGATGCATATATTATGCAACGGTTCTTTTATTGTCATGTAACTAAGCATATAATGAAGACAAATTTATGACATTAAAAGTAAATACTGTATAAAAACTAATAAATCCATCAGTAAACAGAAATTTGAAATTCTAAGTATTATTTCAGTACACAAAAATCGTGATGTTCTTTGTATCCTTCTAAATCAAAAGAGAGAAAATGTATAATGAGAGAACAAACAAATTAAAATTGTTCATGTAGTCACTATAATATTTATATACATAAATACTCTAGACATCAGCACAACAATGTTAAATCTGCAAATTTGCGAAATTTGTGTGGCAATTTTTTGTTCTTCCCTCGCCGCTCATGCTATTTTGGAAATCGAGACAACATCGCCTGCACTGTGTCCATCGCTATAGACCACTCGGTCACCTAGACTGAACTAAAAATTCAGCTTCGGTGGCCTAGTGTTACATGTACCTTTCTTCGTCAGTAGAATCTATAGAGAATAGCATGATGATTGAATATTGGACTATAATTTTTAAGAAGTTATGCACACTTTGAAAATAGTCAAATATGCCTGATTTACTTTTTGCAAAGTCAATCCGATATTATGTGAAAATCAAACAAAGACTTAATGACTTCACTTCAAATCATTAAAATAATATACAAAAGTTCTCAGGATATAAGCTGTATATTCGATATATATGCTGACAAATCAATATTTAAAACTGTCGATCACGGCCAAGTTCAGGTAACAAGTTCTTAAATTAACACCGCCAAGCATTATAATATATACAATATTATAATTCAAATATTCCACCTCTTAGTAATATTAAATATTAATGCTTAACACCTATGTTAGATCAATTCTTCTTTAACCGTTATTGTGTATTGCCAATAGTGTATTCATGGCCTATTATATGCAATACACAACGGACCTTTTGAATTTAAACAATAGGCGAGTTAGTCGGGAATTAGATATTACTTAGGTCTTATTCAAACAACTTCTGTTTAAATTTAAAAATTGGAGGATATCTGTGTCGCATAGGAAAAACCATTAAAGATAAAATAGTTGGATTAAAGAGAAGTTCGAATGTAAACACTGCACTTCTATTTCCATATATACCTACCGTTTCTGTATTGCCGATAACATATATATTATTTGTAATAAAAGATATTGAAATAAAAGAAACACTTAACAGATCGATATTCCAAATAAAATCTACCAGCAGTAAAAAGGCGTGGATAAAAAGATTAAGTTTTGAAAATAAGATTTGATCAGATTTGAGAGAACAAAAATAATGATCGGGGTCTACTGTGACTTTCCAAAGATTATATTGAGGGAGTTGTTCCAAAATATTGAATTTTCATTTAAAAGGGATTTTATTTTCACACTTCAAAAAATGTATTTAGTAGATAGAATGAAATTAAATGATTCACAATTTCTTCTCAATTCTCAATTTGTAACGGGTTCGGTCTATGATATAATACAGCAGTCAAATAAAAGCGCCGTGAATATGTTTTGACGTTTCAATTCGGTGCCATCGTCGGTTTTGAAATAATATAGTAAACGAAATATTATAAAATATAGCATTTATTTTCTATTCTAGTGTACCAGTCCGTAATATATTGCCTAAAATTGCTAACATCACATTTATTTGAACTTTGGTGGACAGTTGTCTTGGTATTCATACTACCATATAATTATCTCACTATTTTACATAAACATCGTTGAAAAGAGATTTTTTTCCAAAAAATACTTAAACTACTTTCTTCATTAACATTAACTAACATTATGAAAAAGGGGGATTGTAAAAGTAATTTCGTAAAAAATATAAAAAGTGTGAAGACATGATCATTTTTATCAAGACTTTGAAGATCATTTTTGATCTTTAATAAGATCGCATTTATCTCAGTTAAAATAAAAATCAATTTCAGAATTTTATTATGTAGTCAAACGATTATTACTGTCACTGCGACTCGTTGTAGTCGCATTTAGCATAACTTATGATACCACAACATCGTGATATTTAACAATAATGTCTTTGATAATATTCTTGTTGCAAACATTTTTTCATGAATGAATATGAAACAATATGATCCAAACCTAAGCAATATTTTGTTATTTCCGAATAAAGTAAAAAGTTTTTCCAGAGAAAATATCTTCCTGAGTTGTTGTCTATTCCAAATGGTTATCTTAATAAACTCCCGATATCTATGTTAGTTATCTCATACTACTTCCATAATAAAACAACAGTAATCAACTCTTAAAATACACAGAAGATACAACCAAAAATGACAACTGCGTAATTCAAATTTTGGTAAGCCTCGATTTAAAAGTAGTGCGAGAACGAGGCATATACCATACCACAAAATCAGCTTAGACATCTTCTGTTTGGATCAATGGTTTAGATTAAAAACTTATCGAATTATGTCCAATATAATATATTAATCTGTTTTAAATTGCATACTTGATAATTAATCGTCTGTGTTTGATTAAAATCACTTCCCTACAAAATTTGCATATAATCTTCCGTCGCGAAGGCGAAATGACTCTAAACAATGTAACATTGTAAACTATTGCACAACTAATCCGGTAAAGCAGTGCATTTAAACAAACAAATGCACATACTATGATAAGATTAGAAACTGTAACCAACACATTAGATTTATAGTTTTGATAAAAGACGTGTATTCGAATTGCAGTTTCACTTTGATCGTCGAAAGGAAAGGTTTGTACATAACAATATAAGATATACCACATTAGATTTGTATACTATAGTATATGTTTCCAGTAACACGTGGCTTGATATATCATACCTTACTACTGGTTATCTGGTACTATTGTGAGAAGTGAAGCCAATGATATTGGATATTTGAAACATCGACACCGAAAGGAATTTAAATCTATATGAACTTCTCCACGAACAAAGTTCCGTTTTTAACTACTTTCGAAAATGTGTGCTACTAGTTATCATGTCACAAATACAGTTGTTTTTTTGGATTTATGTGCTCAACACCGTCGAGTACAAATTCTATTTCCATCTTATCCCTTACTTTCTGCTAAATGGGATGTTAATGCGATGATTTAAGAATGGCACTAGACGTCCACTTAATACTATATGGCAAAATTAAAATATACACGGAGGAAATGTCGTGTTGTAATTTGAAATTGCTGTTATCTCTGCTTAATTCACATGGTTCTACTGTTTCAACTTATGTTTTGAACGTTGTCCTTACTCAAATGAGGATCAATTGTAAAAAAAAAACGAAATTCAGGAAGAACAAACCCATGGAAAATTTAATGGAAAAATCAACGAAATGAAAAAACAATAACTGAATGATTTTAACACGGAATATAAAATATCGAATCCATATTAAAGGTGCTTCAGAAGTACATCTAAAAGCAGTTCGCGCTCCTTAAGTGACCCGTCGTGACATAAAGCCATATGTTATTCGTTTTGTTTTTGTCGAGGTGTGAACAAACACACATTGTATCATGGCGTGCAAGAAAAAAAACCCAACAAAACAGGTTAGCCGGGGTAGGGCAATTCATTCATAAAATCAACTAGAATCTCGGGTATCAGTCTTCTAATGTCAAAGTTATCCGATATTAATGAACTAAATAATTGTATACACGAATTATTATTTCAAATATCAATTATTAACCATGTTTACACGGATAAATGGACTTTTTGTTGATTATCAAGACTATCTAAATTCTCCATTAATACTCTGGGGGAACGTTGAAAACTATAACAAACGTGTAATTGAATATCTTGCGACCTAGCGATACATTTAATTATTTAAACAAATTCATATGATCTCAAGAGATTTTTTGGTATCATTTGTTAGCAGAAATTCCATTATTACTGGTTGGACCTGTCGACTGGAAAAATGATAAATGTCTACGTATATGATCATCTAGAAACGCATTCTCAGTAGGTACATACTAACTGGACCAGAATATGTATCCATTTAAGCGAACAAAAACATATTGTGAACAGTGAAATGTCACACAAGAAAAAGAATTTTAGAAACCAAAATACAAGGGTTAGTTCCCTTACAATTCACCAGGATAACAATAATTAACTCAAACAACCATGAGTTCCTACTTTTTCGACACGATGACGATTTATATAATTATCGTTATTTTGTGCATTTTTCCTTTGATCTTTTTTGTGATAATTTTTCATATGCTACTCGCTTGAGATGGAAAATTATCTAGAAACTAAGGACGAACGTGGCGTTGCTAATGAAATTGACATAAAATTAACAACGTCGTCATAGGTAAAATAGCGATAAACAGATTATCATTGGTCATCTCAACTCGATTGCTTTTCTCAATCTCGTTGAGATGATCAACAATAATCTATATATAATGAAACATCCAAACTTAAAATATGGTCCACAATTCAGTTCAGGAGTGAGTCGATCGATCATGCTTCATTGAATTTTTAGTATCACTTTTATTGCTTTACATAAACCTAAAGAGAAATTTCATAGACACATTTTTCGAACTCTTTAATTCCGTGTGATTTTTCATAGGATTGATCGACACTTTTAAGCTCCCTTTTATAATAAATCCCGATACATTCATACACTTTGACCTCTCCGAAGTTTAGCCTCTCAGTCGCGTTCCTAATTAGGCTTAAAACATTTTTTTTTAAATAATGCATCATGTCAAATGCTTGTTGTAATAGTTCTTATACAAACCATTAATAAATAAACCATTTAAAAAATAGGCTCGTCTATCAGAATAATTGAAGGCAATAAGTCACCAACCGCCAAATCCTGTGTTCCAGAACTTAAATTCCGAAACTGGAATTGAATTAAAAACGATGAAAAGGTAATTATTGTAAATTATTTATGGGACGACAAGAATGTTTCTTGTCACTTTCAAAGTGCTTATTTAGCAAAACCTCCCACTTTCCGGTTAATTCAAATAACTTGGTGCATCAAAGAACATAAGAACCAAAAAAAATCGATAATGAATAAAATCAATATTTCACCGAAATGTTAAACCCTTTCGTTAATGAGAAACTCAGTAAATATATCAGGTTAATAAATAAGATCATGGTGAAAGATTTTTTAATAATTTTTATTTAAATAAAATGCCTTTAGTGCATTGTTTACCTTATAGAAAGCGAAATAAGATTATTACACGAGAAACCAAGGAACTTCATTCATATTTCATATTACATTGGTCCTGTAAAAATTAAACTATATACAATATTTTCTTTAATATTTTACTTATATTCGGACACTGACCTTTCATCTTATGATGTTAATAATCATATAAAGAAAATCAGGTATTTCACAAATATTCTGACTAAGGACATAGTTTTATAACAACTGTAAACGTTAGCCACAAACAATTATATACAAAGTTAAAAAATTGGCATCATTCATGTGAATAACATGACCTTAATTCTTCACGGTTGAATCTTTATCATAGAAGTTTAATCTGATTTGTAATATTTCTTAAGGACATACAAACTATATTCTTAAAACTTCGAATGAAACATGAGAAATAAGGCAGCACTTATATTAGTATGGGGACGCTTTGATTTTTAATTTGATCTGTAAAGGAATATTGTCATTTAAAAAACAATTTTGACTTTATTTTTTAATTTTTACTCCTAAAATATCAATTGAAACTGACATAATAGGTTTGATGTCTTATCTTAGTTGTCTCTCTCTATCCTCTTAATAATAAAGCTTTCCATCTCAATAAGAACTTTTTTGGCCACAGTAAAATTGGTGTGTTTGACATTGGTCTGTTTTCTTTCTAATTTCGTTTCGCAAAGTTCATGTTCCTAAAAGACAACATTATGAAAAATATCTTTAAAAATTAAACTAAATTTGAATGGCCTAAGGAGCATAGATTAGATAGCATTATATACATGTTTTTGTATTGTATATTAAGTACAGACTGATAATGAGATATTTAATTGATTTCAAAACCATTTATACCGTCACAGTGTTGTTACAAACATACATTATAGTTGGTTCACAGTTATCATTCAGGCTTCTTTGGATACTAACAATGACATTGGATACTTACCAATATTTTTTGGTGGGAGATTTACTGTACAATGTTCAAACGAATTTTATTAAAACTATCTTCAAGTTTTTGAGTTAGTACTAAATGATATGTTTCAAAGATTAGTTTTGTCTGTTTTCTAAGTTTAACAAAAATCTGATTTTTACCAGCACTTTACTTTTAATTTTTCGTGTATTTTCATTACCCTTTACAGCGCCAGTTTTATTTGTTATTTTATATTTAATAATTGATAAAAAAAAAATGTGTCTGAAAGTGTAACTTCTTTTCTGTACTGAACCAACTGTGTTCACTTCGACACCTTTTCGGTTTAACCAGTTTATGTAATCGGGGTGGGAGACATTGGCAAAGGGAGATAAATTTTAAAATCTCATTAAGCTTTTTAAACATTCATGTGAAGTAGAATTAGTGTCACTTACAAGCTTAGATTGTTTTAGAAAATGGATGACACACACATACCAATATTCAGTAAGAGTTACGTCCCTTAACTTAGTAGATTAACCTAAGGCGATATACGGCATATGTCATCAACCGTATATAACTTTAGGAAAACTTGCATTTGTTAAAAACGTAACATACACTTTATATTGTATTAATTTTTTGTTTCTGTTATGTTTTAGATTACATCTACTAGTATATTAATTTGAAATACTCGTTCTTTTGTAATTGTAACGGTAATGAAACATATATTCATTTAAGTGTTTTTTTCAAAGTAGCAAATATTTGCCTTGATATTTAAACTGAATTGATTTAATCATTGTGTAAAAAGTTCATGATTGAAATTAAGCTATTTTTATGACTAGAAGAATGAATTGAAATTTAATCTGAAGTTTATTTAAACAGTCTATATTGTAAATGTGGTATTAGTATGTGACCCAAACTGCTAAAGGTCTCAAATGTCTTTTGAAAGAGGCTATTCTGTGCATGATTACATTTGCCACAATCGGAACAGATTTAATATATTTGTATTGTACTTTTAAATATTTTTTTATTCAGTCTTTGGCTTAAGTGGAAATAGAATTTAAAAGTTTTTTCCCCTGATTGGCTGTCTGAATTGTCCGAAATCTATATTTTTTTATTTATGTTTCTATTTGCAAAACATTTTTCAAAGGGATAAGCCATTTGTTAGTCAAACATGCACTGTCTTCTTTTTATATACGAAAACTTAAGTTTGATTAACTTGTGTCTCATCTGTTTTGTATATTTAAGCAAATAAAGTATGTTTAAACCAAGCAAAAACTTGCAATCTATTTTTTAGCATGCAAATGTTTTCAAGTATAAAAATGTCTATAAGAAAACATAAAGTCAGATTTTATAGGATCAGCGAATCGCCATCTAAACAACATTTTCTATATATAAGTTAAACAGAAATCAGAACGGTGAATGTTGAACTTCTGCATGTTGCATGGTTTTAATGTAAATCATCTCTATTACCACTACTTATGTATTTCATACAACGTAACATGTATGTTGGTATGTAGCTGTACGCGTCATACATATCAACTTTGCTTAAATGATATCATTCACCAATAATCATTTATCCTATAAACAATTTACCAATTAACCTTCAATCGATATAAAATTAACACGAACGTGAAAAAAAAATTAATTATGACATATGTCTTTAATTTGCTTTCAATAATTAATAAGAACAAATACAAATAATTGATATGGACGAATATAAATCATTGTCATATCAACTCTTCTTGCATACTTTTACTGGAATTTATTTCCTCTGGTTACCGTAAAGTATTATATCTCAATAATAAGGTAAGAAAGAATAATACCGTAAAATTCAGCGAGCAATGCGATGTTTTAACTGATACAATAATACATGCTTAACTCCTCGATAGGATTGAAACTTGCATTTTAAAATTTTCTAGGAATATACAACAAAATGTAAACGAATCGCGTTAATTGAATTCTCTCTACCGCTAACTTAGGATTGTTAATTTTCGCATTTATGCGTTTATGTATGAAGTAGTTTAATTCTTATTAGTTGAGTTCAATGCTTCCATAAGCATAACTTAAAATTTTGTAAAGATGACATAAAACACTTATCATATATACTTGAATAGTAGAATAAATATTGGCTAGAATTAGGTGATTTAGAGTAAAATATACCAGCAAATACAATGACAACATATTGACACAAATGAATGACTTTAAAGCATGTACAGGGATATACGAAGAAATGATTCTATGTAAAAATACCACTGTAAATCCTAATGTACATACGTTTTGGAGGGTTCTAAACACCAGTTTTTCTTAATATAAGCTTGTTATGAAGAACCAACAAAACGACGTAATCTTTAGTATATTAATCGATTTAAGAGAACCAAGTAAAATAAATGTTTTGCTTTCAATATATTTTATTTGATCAGTTGAGGTTATGTGAAGGATTGTGACGAGTTAAATGGATTTTACCGAAATGGAATTGGCCATTACAATTAATGTAAAACCCCTTTAGTTTTGAAAGTATCAAATGTTATTTGAACGAGTTTTCAATTGATTAACATAGTTTCAAATTATGTATACAATATACTTTCAAGTTGAAAAGATACAACCATATACTATTCATTTTGTTTTTGTCACCCATAGATATAAATTAAAAAGAACAATACATTACAAAACCTAATACGCCTCCCATACAAAAGAACTTCAAATCTATAGACGGCTTATAAGATTAAAACTTTCAACTTTCACCTGGGCTATTTGATATAAGTAATTCCAATAAACTTTTTCGCGTCACACATTAAAACTTTTCATTTAAGGGGTCAGACTGTTAATTCGTCGTAACTAACGACAAATTCTTACTCTAATCGATACCCAGATATATGATTTCTAAATAGAGTGGATGCTTTCTCTCATTAATTATTAACAAGTGTAGTTCGTGGAAGCAAACATTTGTTATACTGTATTATTTAATTTTCATTCATTAATTTTACAGAAATCTGCAGTTTCTGTTGTGGGAAAGCACGTGACGGGTTGCTAGGGACATCTCCTTGTCAACGAAACTTTGCCATAATCCGAACCATTGGCTACATTGTGCCGTAATTAAGATTCACTTAAACAATTGAAGGATTTTTTCCGTAATAGCAGTTCATTATTTTCAACATGAGCAGGTAAGTTGAAAAAATATTGCAGAACACATACTTATTATGTTTAGCCGTGTTGATGCTAGCACTAATGTATAATCTAGTTAAACACGTGCTTATCAAAAGCAAAAAAAAAGATGAAAGTTAAAAGGAGGTATTTGAATGGATATAATAATTATATTTCAGAAGTTCTTATCGTTTCTTTGACAAAGCAATACACCTGTCAACTTGAAAAGTCTATTTAAAAATAACACTTTCTTTTGATTCCTGATCATACTGAATAGAAAACTGAGCAGCAAAATAAATAATAGACATAAAAGCATTTTCAATATTCACCTTTTGAAAGAAGTATTTGATAAAACTTGTATAGTCTTTTCAGAACTTTATTTTGTATTTACATTACATTTTACTCTCCTTTTATTTCATTTCTTTCAACATCTATTATATCAATACATGAGTAGGCATTTTATAAATTAAACGATCGTTCCATTCAAAAGACTATGGGTTGCACTTAAATAATTCCTAATAGATAACTGCCTGTATGTTTAACAAACATTATAATATGTTATTTTTGTAATATCATTTATATTTTGCCTGTTATTTTGATCAAGTGTGAAGATTTTCCGTTTTACTATATATATGTAATATCATTTTCAAAGCGGAACAGTTAGATGGTTGCCTTGGATATTGTTATTCACGTGTTACCTTTTTATGAAGTCCATATCTGCATTGTATTATTCTATACATACGTTACGAATAGGTCAAATTCCTTTAATTGAATTTCAATGGCTTATCGTTTTTGTTCTTTTTCTATTTTATTTTCCATTTCTGTTGATGTTATCATGAATGATGCTTCTTATCTTGACCTTTACTTATTATTTTTATAAGATCAGAGTGAATACCTCTTAGCAAATGTATGTGAGGCAATGTTTTATAGTTTGAAAAAAATACTTCTTTACTTAAGTTGATATTCCCTCTTCTTCCAACCTTTTCTTTTAAAATTTCATATACCAAGTCAGGAGTATGGCAGTTATTATCCAATAAAATTGAGAATGGAAATGGAGAATGTGTCAAAGAGACAACAACCCGACCATAGAAAAAACAACAGCAGAAGGTCACAACAGGTCTTCAATGTAGCGAGAAATTCCCGCACCCGGAGGCGTTCTTCAGCTGGCCCCTAAACAAATATATACTAGTTCAGTGATGATGAACGCCATACTAATTTCCAAATTGTACACAAGAAACTAAAATTAAAATAATACAAGACTAACAAAGGCCAGAGGCTCCTTACTTGGGACAGGCGCAAAAATGCGGCGGGGTTAAACATGTTTATGAAATCTCAACCCTCCCCTATACCTCTAGCCAATGTAGAAAAGTAAACGCACATTTTAAATTCAGTTCAAGAGAAGTCCGAGTCTGATGTCAGAAGATGTAACCAAAGAAAATAAACAAAATGCCATTATACATAAATAACAAAGGACCTTCTAGCAGTTAACTGACATGCCAGCTCCAGACTTCAATTAAACCATGTCATATATGTTGGCGTTTGTTTTTGTAGCAGTTCAGTGTTTTCTGTTGTCCCGCTAGTTTCCTCTTTAGTTCACGTGTTTTTCTGGTTTTGGTTTGTGACCTGGATTTGTTTCCGTTAACTCTATTTTTGACTATTAAAAAACGGTATACTACTGTTGCCTTTCTTTACTTCTGATGTTAGAGTTTGAATTCTTTTCTTTCCATGTCAAAACAATAAAAACTTAATCAGTAGAATCGGTTAAATACTTGATAAGAAATTAATGAGTAAGTTCATTGTTGTAGTGATTATCTTAGTGGATTATCGATCAGTACTGCTGTAATCAGTGGATTTCTACCAGTACTGCTGTAATCAATGCAATAAAACAATCCCAAAAGCAGGAGCATCCTTTAAAGCAGCAACCACACAGAAGCCCAACAATTACTGGCATACCAGTTGCAAGTTTTAACTTCCTTTGGACTTTCTAAATGGACATACTGTTTCATCTTGTATGCCCACTTGTGCCATTTCCTTGTCAGTCATCGAATGATATATGCTATTGGACTCTTGCTCTAAGACTATCTCACACTGTATTAGTTGAGGACTTAGTTTTGTCTTTATAGGTTAATTCAATGTATGTTCCTCTTTCTGTTTATTGAGAGCTCTGTTTAGAGAAACTAAAAAACTATTTCGGTCTTCTGGTTATTCATCTGATTATTCATGATAGTTTTGATATGTGTTCAAATGGACCCACTTCACTCATCAAGTTACTTATTTTTTTACCTTTGGTATCTGTCTTTAGCTCATATTTCAGCTAAAACTTACAACGTTTATTAAGTGTTTTCTTTAAAATACAGTTAATGTTGATAATCTAGACAGGTTTTTGTCTAATCTTTTCACCTATATCTCTTGAAAATGTATTTACCATATTTGAATATCGGTTAACTACAGTTGCCATTGCTTATCACTTGATCAAAGCTATGGCATTAAAACTATTTTTATTAATATTTCAAAGCAAACAGATAGTACTTTCATCTTTTTCTTTTCATTAAGATAAAAATCCGTCATTGTTATTGGGTCTTATCTATAACAACTATATGAAACTTTGATGAATCTTGAAAACATACCTTTTTAACACGGAAACACCATTTATCGCAACAATAACTCTATTGATCACCTTTACCTTTAATTAACTATTTTCTTTCAACCCAAATTTACTTAATATTAATAGCATATATCTACATTTGTACGTTACTAATGCCAATTACTGCGTCGATAATAAGATAATTGCAAAATATTAAATATTAAACATACATTAAACTAGTTCTAAGTTCTAATGAATATAACTTATACTTATAACCAAAAGCATATATCTACATGTGTACGTTATTAATGCCGATTACTACGTTGATAAAATAATTGCAAAATATCAAATATGCTTGGCATACATCTTCTTCTCAAATAATATACTCTTTGAATTTCAGTAATATGGTATACACATAATTTCTACTTCTTTTGTAATATTTTACGTTTTGAGAATATCAACCTTATCGTTAACACATTACACATTTGATAATTGCAGTCTGACATTTATTGAAAATCATTATGTAATCAATCCTATTAATTACTTCAATTAGTTTGATAAGATTGTAAGCATAGTAACGTTTGTCAAACTGGAAACTACTTTTAGACCATACAAGGCCAGTTGTAAATCAAATATCAGTTTAGTTTACACATCAATCCACATTTGAAGTACATACTCCTTTTGCTGCTTTATTGTGCGTTTGTGCTGTATTTCTATCGTGTTGTATTTTAGCGATTTTTTTAAAACATTGTCATAAAGCAGGAGGTTTGACATGGTATTAAACCAGTTCAACCCACCATTTTCTTAAAATGTCCTGTACCAAATTAGGAATAAGGCAGTTGTTATCAAATACTTCGTTTCTAATTGTCTTGGCGTTTGTTTTTTTATTGCACTTCGGTGTTCCTGCTGTTCCTTTGTTTTTCTGTTATAGTTGATTTGCTTCCCTTGGTTTTGGTTTGTAACTTGGATTTGTTTTGCCCCTATATATTTATTATTTTTGAACACCGGTATACTACTGTTGCATTTATATATCAACGCGCTTTAAACACATCATATTCCGCTTCTATCTATGATTAATGGACTTGATTAGGCCACCACATCAATTCATTTTTAAATTCAGATGTATTCTCGCCTAAGGGAATCTATTTTTAATTTGTTATTGTCGAATGCCTTTCATGAAACATCTCTTTGAAGCTTTCTGGAAGCTGTAAATTTACCTCTCAATATTATATTTTTAATATGTTTTTGATAGTACAAACATCATAATTGTATATTCTTACAAACCTGTAAATATTACTTCTTATATGTACCTGTTCTAATGTGTCTTAAATTTTGGTCTCATTTAAAATCAATTTATTTCATTATTTGATAATATTTGTCTGCAAGTCATTACTTCACGAGTGAAATCTTTAAATTCAATATTTCTATTTACTATTCTGTTATTTCAATACAACCCCATATTTATCAATCTGTCAGTGACTATTGAAAACATAAAGGGGTTGTTTAGAAACGTTGATTATTCTACTTTGTTTCCTAACTACTAGCCATGTGTAAATTACCCATGTTCTTAATGAAATACATAATGTAAACGAGTGCATATACATTAGAATGGTAAAGACTTTAAAATATTCATTTTATATCTTTTGGCTTTGAATGATATTAAATTTAAACATTTTCATTTTACTTTATGTTGACAAACGTTATAATTGACAAGGTCATAGTTAAGACTGGCTGTTTGTATATTCGTTTTTCTCTTCTATTGATCTCTGCATTTTCTTAAGTATTTCTGAGATATTCACCATTGTAAGAATGTTTTGTTTGTCAATTTTTACTATTCTACAAAAGTTTCTTGAAATGGGCTCGAGTGCATATATCTGAAGCGACATTAATTGTCACAAAGCGCACTTTGGACTATGAAATTGCTACTTTTGATATTTGCATTGGTGAATGCTTTATTTCGGGACAGTTGGCGTGTTTGCAATTTGCTACAAGAAACGTATTTGCCATATTCTTTTACCATTCCTTCTGAACAACCATAGCATATCATTTTTTTTACTTTGAATATATGCTTTGAATCGCCTTCTTTTATAATAACTCGTCTTTTCTTTCTTTTTCATTTTTTCTTTACCATTTTCTTTAATATATTCTTCTCTTCTGTTGATCTCTTCATTTTCTTATCTTTCTAAGATATACACCATTTTCGTCCAGAACTTCAACAAGAGAAAAATTGAAAGATAGGTAAATACTCTCCGAAAAATCGTTAAAAACGAACAAATCCCTTACATTTTGAGGAAGCACACATTGGTAAGTATGTATCCCAATCATCTAATTGCTGTAGTAGTATCAGAGTACTATGATTCATCCTTGCTATTGTACGTTTATTTTGGTGATCTGTTTTTGTATCTTAGAAGTATACATACACTCTACTGAGTTTAATGCTCCATGTTGTCCTTATTTACCAAAATTTACAAAATTCCTTGCTGCATTCAACCTTACAAATTATTACATTACATATTTTACATTTATCTGTCAGTCAAACGTCTTCATTTATCCTTTTCTTTTACCTATCATTTTATGTACTTAATATCTTCAAGTTAACAACGATTTTAGTAAACATATTAACATACACTACGCAGTTATTGCAATTTCATGTCATTTTTTTTAATTTGCAGGTTAGCGTACTACGATAACCCGGCGATTCTTAGGACACGCAGTGTCACACCTATGTCCGGAGGTGGTGGTGAGATGTCAAAAATTCTTCCATATGTCACAGATAAAACTATTTCACGTCATCTAGGATTTACTGGAAGATCTATGGATCTTGGTCATGCAAGATCTTATTATAACCCAGCAAGGTATATATGAATGTCTTGTATAGACACATTCACACTGTTTTCAGTTTGGACGAATTGTGTTGATAGGCGATAATTCAAGGCAAAAAGTTTTGAAGACAAATACCAAAAAAAGTTTAGAGTTTCCAAACTAACAGTGTTTTAACTGAACAACTGGAACAAATAGGTGTGGCACAGAATTCAGATCATCTTTTACTGAGGGAGTTGCAACTTTGATTTAAGAAACCATGCGCATTATTTGATATCATTATATTAACAATAACATTATTAATAAAGCACGTCAACAAAGTTACATATTCTATAAACAGAAAATTTACAATAAAAATTACGAAATTGTGAAAATATTGTCAAAAGCTTTCTACTAAGCACATAAGAATCCTTTATAAAACCAAATGACTTACACAAATTGTTTAAAAAAAGACCCTAACAAACCAAACGATATATGTTATCATACTTTATTTCAATTAACACTGTTTTTGATATATAATGACTGTGTCATGTACACAATATAATTTACACCACAGAAATGCAGTCTATTCACGGTATACAACCCAGGACTGGGGTCACTCAAACAGCATGAACTATTCACTCTCCGAAAAGGAAAGGTCATTTGCCGAGAGACTGAGGGCTGATGCTTGGAGAGCAATGAAGGAAACTGATGCAAGAACACGCAACAGGCAAAATGATATCACAAAGAAACTCGGTAAGAAAAGCAGCAATATTACATAATTTCCAGGTTCTATTAATATAAAATTAAGTAGAGATGGTATAATTGACAATGTCAACTATTCATATGAGTTTAAATAAACTGGGCATAAGCAATAATAGACCAACGGACGGCTTTCAACAAAAAGAAACCCCATTCTGTATTGTCCACCATAAAAGGTAACTAAATGAAAAACGCAAACAATTCAGAGGAGAAAAACTAACGGTCTAATTTGTAACAAAACAATTTACGAAAACAAATACATGTATGACAAACATGAACGAATACCACTGAACTATAGGCTCCTGACTTTGAACAGGCACATAAAGAATGTGGCGGGATAAAGCATGTTTGTTTAGTATTGATTTCTAATGAATAGAAGCAGAAACTATAGTCGTATCATTTTGTCGATGATTGATTTAAAATGTATAAAAAAAACCATTCAATTATAGTTTTTGGAAAATAAATTCAACAAGTAAACAAGTAAAACAAATATACCGTAGAACAACTAAATAAATTCTGAGTAAAACTATCATAACTTCGTTACAAAAATATACTTGAACGAGTTTTTTTTCATTTCTTTCATGTAGTTTTTACATATTTAATATCTCGCATATCTTATTTCACACTTCTGCAGTATATTTTTTTAAACCAACTATTTTCGTGTTGTAAGTATCAATCTGTTTTATGCAGTGTCCATAATATATTTTCTCTTCCAAAATCAAACTATTCACCTCAAAGAGTGGTGATTACTTTTTTCAGATGTGAATGCAAGATAATTGTATTATGAAATTTGAATCACTTTTATATTGGTATTTACTTTATCATCCAATTAACATACAGAACAAATATCGCATCTTTTGTCTTTGTACCAGCATTACATTGAGCTTGCAAAAAAACAAACTTATACAATTGCTCAAATGAAAATATTTTCTAATGCAAAACATGCTTTGAAAAACAGGTGCCTAAAAGTTCATTCAAACGTTCAGCCGTTCACATCTTTTTTGACATCGTTTGAATTAGATATTACCTTTAAAATAGTATACACCAACTTTTATCATCTTAATTTTTTAATATGTTCGCTACAGGGGAACGAGTGGCCGATATTGCTTATTTGAAGGCCGAACTCAATACTGAAATTAATCTTATGGAGCAAGAAATGGTTAATTTGGAGGTATCATACAACACATTTCTTCTATGCATGCCGTTTTACTACATTCATGGACTGTCATGTTAAATAATCTTGATGTATAATTTTTATGTCAATTGTAAATAAACTAATTTAGACATATGTCTCTGGTGGATAGTTGTCTCATTGACAATCACAAGACATCTTCTTATTCAAATGTTCCTTTGAAAAATTCAACAAACGAAATTGTAATATTAAAATTTCAATCTGGCAAAACCACAACTGGTATAATTTCAGATAAAATGGATTCATTAAACAACACAAGCCTATAAAAGGATATAAAAAACCTAATGTTTTAATTTTAGTATATATAACTACAGAAAGTTACTTCAGAATAAAGAGGTATTTCATTTACATCAAGTTTATTTTTATGAAAGTCCATTTGTTAGCTATCTTCATAGTGGTTCGAATATAACTATTAGGAGGAAGACATAAGAATAGAAATTCCTAAATTATCAATGAACAAATTCAGATATCCTGATTGTATCATTTATTATCGATGTCTTTAAATTAAGTAACATCAACTAATTTTTAGCTAATATCCTTACCTTCTTCTGTAGAAATGCCATCCCCGTCTATTTCTTATGTCTTCTCCTATTATACAGACAGCCTATGGAATTTTCTTCTGTTCAACTCTATCCCTGTCTGTATGAAACTTTATATATTCCTAGGCGAGCGAGTTTACGACATTGCTTTCTGGAAAAGTGAACTTAACAACGAGGTTAATGCCATGGCAACTGAAATTGAGAATCTGAAGGTAAATTAAAACAAAAATCAACAACGGACAAATTTAATTACAACAAGCTTGCATACTTGTTTGGAAATGGAATTCGTCTGTGTTATATGTCTTAACATGGGTCAACCAATCGATGAAACGTGTTTCGTTTAGTGGTACTCTAATAGCCTCATTTTACCTATGAGAAATATACCAATCACATTTTAAAAAGAGATACTTTTGAATAAATGAAACAACTTTAACATCTGTTTCGCTTTTATTTCTTGTTTTATGGATTTGAGGAACCAATCGGCATACTTCTAATTAGTCTCTAAATTGATTAACATTCCCAGAATGACATTATTAGTGTTATATAAAATGACTAGATCTAATGATAAAATATTGCGAGATGATCAAAAGTCCCAAAATTGGAATTTTATTTCATTTCATTTTCATAAGGAATGGTTCAAATATAACATGTAAGATATCATCGTTAATATGCCAATATCTGGTTGCATGGCTTATTGAGATAACAGAAATGCATTGATTCTTGCTTGCTTTCGATATTTGAAATACTGTACTTTCGGATAACTGTATCTGTGAAAACTTTAGAAGTAGATCTGTAATATACAATAGTTAGGATGGAAAAACAAAAGTATTGGTCTTGGAAAAAGAAAAGGTCTCGCCAAAAGACTCAACATGTGAAATTGAAAACGATATTTGGATAGACGGTTTACTTTTGTTTTTCGATTTCAATAGAAAGTTAGTTAGTCTTGTATATTAAATTCTAACAAAAATGCAATTTGAGGCAAAGAATTGTAGAAATATATTGAACTACTTTTGCATGTTCCTTGTTAACATATATCTTAACATCGAGCCAAAAGAAGCTAGCTAATGTTTATGTCACACAGACATGGCGGTTATATTCCAAGGGAGATAACTTTTTTTTTTTTAAATTCAACTATTGACGAGTACATTTTTGTTATAATGAAAATGTAAATTAAAAGTGATAATTAAAATATTTCAAATAGTATAGTTTTGGTTGATAAATTTCTATATCTCTATTTATATAATTCATGCTGAAGTTTTATGTAGATTTTTCTCCTAAATATCTTAATTAAAACTGTATTTTTTTGTTTTTCAAAAAGTAATACTGAAAATAACTAAAAATGATACGTGCGATCAAACTATCGACATAAAATTTATATTTAAAGTGTTTCAAAATTAAAAAAATATATCAAATTGATATTTGAACAATCAAAACTACATACAAACATTAATTGAAATAATTAGATTTTGTTTACTAAGCTTATTTTGGATGTTATTTAGGAATACAGAAGGACTTTGGAGAAAGCATTGGGAGACACTGCCAATCCTTTACATATTGCTGAAGAATGTTTGATGCATCGTGAGAAGAGACAGGGAATTGATCTAGTCCACGATGATGTAGAAAAATCACTCATCAAGGTACTTATCGTACAACTTCATATATTTGAAGACACAAAATGTCTTAAGTAAATATTTATCTATATTTTAGTACCATGTTACAAACATTTTATATTTTGAAATAAAACTAAACTATGTCAACGTTTAACTTTATTCTTCAATTTGAATAACTTATTTCTGATAAAGGACATTATGTGAAGGATATTAACCAAAATCAATCAACATCAAAAAACGGAACAGCAATTTGTCAATTTGTTGATTTTTAAGACCTGTTTACAAATTGTATCCGAACCTTGCAATTACAATGAAACATGATTTGCAAACCTTAAAACATATATATTAACTTAATGATAACAGTGTTTGGGCTTTGATATGTCAGCCTATTGATCCGATGGTGTTGTTTATCAAAAGTGTTCAATGTATATAAATATGTTATTTCAGGAAGTTGATATAATCAAGAGATGTCAAGCTAGGATGAAGAAGGTTCTAGACAAAGCTCACGTTCAACTCAAGTAAGTTCATAAAAATATCTTTTCAGAAAAAGATAGTTAGCGAATGTTGTCAAAACACTGAAGATAGTTGGTGATCTTCTGCTGTTGTTTTATTCTATGGTCGGGTTGTTGTCTCTTTGGCACACTCCCCATTTCCATTCTCAATTTTATTATAAATCGAACATAATTTTTTGCCTAAATTCTAGTACGTATTTCTGCAAAACGAAGTACATTTTGGGAAAGATTTTTTTCTATGGTCGGGTTGTTGTCTCTTTGGCACACTCCCCATTTCCATTCTCAATTTTATTATAAATCGAACATAATTTTTTGCCTAAATTCTAGTAAGTATTTCTGCAAAACATTTTGGGAAAGAAAGTAACAATAATTCTATAGTTTAATAAACTTTTTGAACCCAAAACTAATCAAAGTGACTGAAGCTCAACTGTTATGATGCACTGGGCTTCCCATCTCTTGATTTTTGTTCACTTTGACTCGTGTCTCCTTGATAGATGGATGCATGAAATTTTGAACATCGGTAAACTACTGTTGCCTCTAATTTTTACAGTGGGACAGGACTATTTTAAACTTAAAACTAGCTAAATTGTTGATAATGTTTTTTGCAATATATATATATATGTAAATTCAATGATATCACCCATTTACGGTCTACACGACTACCGTCAAGGATTATCAAAGTAGCTGATCAACACTTGGACAAAGATGCACCTTGGATCTTTTCACCATTTATAACATGTGAATAAACCTCAAGTACACATATCTGATGACTGGCTTCATACTTGTTATGTAGTTCGGCGCAGGACGTTTGCGCTTTTTCATAGGACATTTGCGCTTTTTATTTTGGACACTTGCGCTTCACATCATAGGACATTTGCGCTTTTTAAAAAAGGACATTTGTGCTTTTTACATAGGACATTTGCGCTTTTGCAATATTTGATTTTTATGACTATCCTCCCCTTTTATCTGGGCTAGGGACCGGCAGGTTTGACCTTAAAGAGTTAAAGTTATATTTTTCCTTATGATTAAAAGTTTAAAAATCGTTTCATAGCACATTTCATAGCACATTGATATATGTTTTAAAGTTTATATACAGCTAAAAGTTAACATTATAAAGACATAAAAACACGTGTAGTCATCACAGGTCAGTTTGGCTGGATAACTGAAGCACAAGGAGTGAACAAATTTAGCTCTTGTTATCTGTTCTGATTGGTATTTCGCCCACATTTCAAATAAATAATAAAGTTTCTTTTTCTCAATTCTAGACCGGGGTGCCTATTCATCAATGTAACGAATCTTATAGCAATTCACCGACTGTTGTTCAATGATATTCTTCAAAAAGATAAAAAAAATATATATAGCAGGATTAGTCGAGTAGAACTGTTCATTATAGTGGGCATGGAAGGATTCTGGACCATTTGTCGTACTAATGACAAATAAAAATTAATTTTATTAACGTAATGATTACTTCTCATTAAAATTACAAATAGACGACTATAGGTAAAAAGCGCAAATGTCCGGTCAAATTAATACAGGTGAATCAAGCTTAAAGCGCAAATGTCGATAATATTTGAAGCGCAAATTTCCTATCGTTTTACAGGTAAAAAAGCGCAAACGTCCTGTGCCCATGTAGTTGTCTCGGTCATATTCCGTTAATTGTCTTGTTTTCCATTTGGCAATGTTGTCGAATGTTCTTCTACCATTAAGTGTTTGACTGGCCAATTAGGGAAAATTTCTCTCAAAACGTAAGATTTTTGCTAAATTTTGTCGTATCATATGCACAAACATACGTCTTTCAATATTTGAATTGGATAATTTCATCCGTATACACGGTTCAATTTTCTACTTCAGGATGGATAGAGCTGCTCAGCATACATTGGAAATTGATGCTAAAGACAAACATCATGCACAAGGTCTTGACGACAGAATGCAACAATTGAGAAACAAATCTGCCGGTATTGGATATCACCCAGGTATCGAGAGCATTGACAACACGTAAGTTTCTATATTTAGTTCAGGAAATGACGTAAATTTAGCACTGGAAATGACATATCATATAATTTTGTGTGACAAAGTTGTAGAGTCTTGCAAGTATATACTTGAGGATCGTATGTTGATCTCTTAATATTTTGCGGTTGTGTAGCTAGCTGTCCTATTGTCTTTATCCTCACATCTCTTACTATTATATCTTATTAAAAAAATGCATATAGTATCATCCTTGGTAAGTTAACATTCAGTGGCCTGTAACCTGATTGATGAAGCTGTCAAATTGCAATTCTAAGGAATTACAAAATTTATAGATGAACAACATTATCTGTTATAACTTTACCGTGACGGGTGCACGGAAACATAACTAAAAAGAAAGAATAAATACCAATTTCTACGATAATGATTGGAAGATTTTTTTGACTTCAGAGAAAAAATATGTTCTATATTTAACAAAAATGCAAGGCAATCATTTTCTGTTGATTTTAATTTTAGAATCACTATCCCAGATTCATGGGCTAGGTTCACACAGGAAAACATTG
Organism: Mytilus edulis; assembly: GCA_019925275.1. Lineage (NCBI taxonomy): Eukaryota > Metazoa > Mollusca > Bivalvia > Mytilida > Mytilidae > Mytilus > Mytilus edulis. The sequence continues at coordinate 59,642,338 of CM034351.1, read as the reverse complement.
CTCGTTCTCAAAGGGAAAGAGCTGCTTCTGAACGTCTTCGTGGTGAAATCGATAGTTGTCTGAGAGCATGCGCCAATGAAATGTGGAACCACTTCAACAGTGTCAACAACTCTTTCAACACCAGAATCCGTGAAACCACCGATACTAGGAACAAGCTACAGTCTCATTTGCAGAGAGTAAGTTTTGCCATAAAAAATCTTTCATTATTTGTTAATAATATTGCATCAAAATTATAAGACAATACAATACAATATTCAATATAGCAGACGAGATACACGCCGCTTATATCCTATTTAATTTGATATAAACAAGTGTTTTGAATAGATGTAGGTCAGAATAAAATCTTATTTAAGAACAAATCCATTACTTACATTAGATTTCCATCAGGGGCGATGCAGGAATTTTCGAAAGGGGGGTGCTAACCCAGGGCAAAGGGGGGTGCAGGGGGGGTGCAAAACATATGTCCCGATACAAATGCATTGATCGGCAAAAATAAAGGGGGGTGCGCACCCCCGGAACTCCCCCCTGGATCCGCCACTGTCCATGATTCTTGTCTCTGTTTTATCGAAGATAATCAAGATGAAAATACTAGTATTTGAAACCACCAATTAAAAACTACAACAATGACCATAAGCATAAACGTCATACATTTGTTCATAGAAGGGGCCTTCAATCAGAAATTTGTAGCCTAGGATTAACTATACCTTCTTTGACATTTTCAACAAATTGTAAAATTTCGTTATTTTTCTTATTAAATTTTCGTGATATTTACTTTCAAAAGAACCACTTTTCATATTTAAACATGTGTATACATTTACTGAAGAAATTAAAGTATGCCACTTGAAACTTTCAGACTATGCAAGAAATCTTTGATATGGAGAACAACATTAACTTGTTGAGGAAGGCCATCCAAGACAAAGAAATGCCAATGAAGGTAGCACAGACACGATTGGATGAGAGAACAAGGAGAATCAATGTTGAACTGTGTAATGATCCAGTAATGAAATCGTAAGTAGAACACTATCTTATTTTGACTTATTGTAACATCAGGAAAATCTGCATTAGCTTCAGTAAAAAGGAACACTGAAGTTCCGAGTATGTTTGTGTTTATGTTATCCAATCTCTCATAGAGTTACGTGATTATGCATAAAGTAAAACATATTTGGGATCACCAAAATTTTTATCATGATTTCAACTCGTGGGAATGTCACATGACCTTTATAGATTTTCAGCAAGATGGCTGCTGAAAATACACAGTGTGGTCACATATTACACTAGTGCAGGTATTATGTACATAAGCTGACATTCGTGCAAAAATGGTGTACATATGTAACACTAATATATGCATATTGTATAAAGTTTAGCACTGTTGTAATTATTACAAGCATAGGTAGCAACTGAAACAGGTATAAGGTTTTCACTATTATCTGTCGATATTATTGAATTAGCATGTAAATCATCCACTGTTTTCAACCTCGTAAAAACATTATAGAACATTATAATAATTGTCAGTCAATGTTATATATTAATCTTTTTTTACAGATTACAGAGAGAAGTGAATGAAATCCGTGACTCTGTCAGGATATTGAAGGAACGTCTAAAGGCATCAGAGCTTAGCTTGGCTCGTTTGATGAAGACAAAGGCTACATTGGAGCATGATATCTCGGTCAAGGACAACAGTCTCAAAACCGATTCACAATATTGTATGGGCATGCGCAAAGGTTTCCCAATGGATCCCAAAGTTGGACCAGTGTTTCAGATGCCCATTTGCTAAGTAGTTTTAAATTAGGCACCAACAAATTGACTTTCACAAGAAACGCCACTACAAAGATCAAATTATTTATGTTTTCATAAAAGGACTGAAGCGTTCTTTTAATTTTCGTTTTGTTTCAAATTTCGATATTTCAATGACATTTCCAAGAAAGAATCATCCGTCATAAGGAAGCGGTTTCCAGATTGATCTTTGGTGTGTGTGATTATTACAGAAAATCATTAATTTGTGGAGAACAGTAAGGGTTTGTCCAATGCTGAAAGCTCAAGAAGATGTGTATTGAAAATTTGTGATCACATTTTAGCATGTTTCATTTCTGCAAATTTAATTTGCATTTCTCATTCTGTCTTTCATCAGTTTTTTTTCATTTATATGTTTGTCATGTTCAATTTGCTTTTGGAATTATTTTTTTTTATCAAACATAGTGCTTGTATTTTTATTAGATAACTTTATTCGTTGAATAAATGTTTCACAAAACTGCCACTAGTTTGCAATGTCTAAACACCAATTAAGTAGGAGAAGTTCAATACAATCAATGCCTAAAAAAAAAAAAAAAACTACATGTATCACCAACAGTGCAAAAACTAAAACAAATGTAGCAAACAATACACAATGTAGCTTCTCCAGGATTTTAAAATTTTAAATGAAGAAAGATCTACTACAAGTCTTATATTTAGTATTTATGGTTTTTTATTCATTTTATTTTGTTTTTATTAGCTAACAGTATTATTTTACTTTTGTTCATGTTCTTGGTTTTATTGTACAATATTGTATGTTTTATGTTGTTTCAATTTTACCAACTTGTTACATTTAGAACATTGGGTTTGGTCAAGGTCCGTTAATCAAAATGTTCTTTTAGCAAAGTGTGTGCTATAACTATTATATTTATTACGCTAACGTGTTTACGACATCTTTGTGATTTGTAGTATTGTGATAGCCATTTCCGGTCTTGGCCACGCCTACTGTGTGGTCACATGCGACAGCTACAACCAGATCAGTATTAGATTATTAAACAAGGGTTGAATGCTCAATTTAAAAGACGTTACTATGGTAACCCACTTGCCATCGAATGTACATGTGCTAGTTCAACTGTGATATAAGTTATGTTGTTACATGTGTACATAGTTTTACATTTATAGAGCACAGTTATGTCATATGCTATGTTGTTTGCACATTAAAATGTATCAAAATAACTCATAGTTATTGTGTTATTTACGCCTTTTGTGACAGTTACAATCAATCAACGGTGTTGACAACCAAATTTCCGAGAAACACACTACTCAAGAAATAATTTGACAGCACAGTTGTCATGCGTCTTGTTCGCCCTTCAATATAGTTTTTGTTGGGGTTCTTGTTGCTTAGTCTTTTGTTTTCAATGTTATGTTTTGTGTGATGTTGTTTTTCTTTTGGTTATTTTCTTTTTTTTTCCATAGCATTTTCGACTTGTGAGTTTCAATGTGCCTTTGGTATATTTCGCCTATCTTTTAATGTGCGCCGACGACATCTGCTTTGTTCGTATCACATTTTACCATTTAAATATTGTTTGAAAGTGTTGTCGTGAGTTTAATGTTTGGATTGTCCTTTAACTAAACATGTACTTTGGGACTTTGTTGGCTATTTTCACCATACTGACATACCTCTAATGTTGTTTTTTATTCTCAATTTATAGTATTTTGGATTTCCTTTACCAGAACATGGACTTAGCAAGTTTGGTGAGCTTTGCTCATACTTGCTCTCGTTGAAATGGATGTTCACTACCTTGGGTCGGAACTTTGCAATGCCTTATATAAAAAAGATGTGGTATGATTGCCAATGAAACAACTCTCCACAAGAGACCACCTGACATAATAAATCAACTATAGGTCAACGTACGGCCTTCAAAAATCAACAAAGATCATACCACATGGTCAGCTATATAAGGACCAAAAATAACAAATGTAGACAATTCAAACAAGAAAACTAGCGGCCAAGTTAGTTTACAAAAAAATAAAGTATACAACACAGCAGCAAACAACAACCGCTTAATCACAGGCTCCTTACTTGGGATAGGCACATAAATACAGAATGTGGCGATTTTAAACATGTTTGCTAGATCCCAATCCTCCCATAAGCTGGGGCAGTGGTGTAATTGTACAACATATAAGAACGAGCTATTCAAATCAGTTGAAAAAGGCTCAACTCATCAGGTTCTACAAGTAAAAATACATTTAACAAAACACAGAGTGAACTTGGTCGGGCACATCCCAACAACAAAAAGACATCAAGTAAAGATCTAAGAGAACTGTTACTGACAGCATTCGTTTAAATTTTTGTACTTGTTTGAAATATGACAAGTGAAGTAAGTATTGTGTCCTGCATTTAGTCAATTGAATATAAACATGATAAAAAAAACACACACGAACATAAATACTGACCGACTTTAAAAACGCAACACTAGATTATTAGTTTAATTCTCATTTTCAAATTTTTTTTGTAAACAAACTTCTTTCATTACTTCAATGTTTAAAAAACAAATGCCAGTTCGAAATTTGAATTGATTACGTCATTTTCAATGTTCAAATATTTTGGTAAACACTGAAACCCTGGTTTTCCCCTTACCAATGAACGCGTCACCTTCAAAATCAATGACTTCCTGTAATAAACGCCAAAATGATTGTCAGAAAGGTAAACCAATTATGTTTGGTACGTTTTGGGTTCTGTTTCGCACCTTCTGATTTTGCCGTTGTTCCACCCATTTCAATAGGTTTTGTCAATTATGCAGTTGAAACTTTTAAAAAGCTTTAGACGTTTTTCTGCAGTCGATTCTTTGGCATTTCAGTTAATGGGAAACATTTATGGCATAAATTTGTCCAAAATGGCATTTGTGATTTGTAGTATTGTGATAGCCATTTCCGGTCTTGGCCACGAATGTACATGTACGATGGTATGATACTAAACCCCTAACGGGAAGGATTGTGCCTGATGTGCATATGATGAAATCATAATCTTCCAGTCAGTTTAATTTAAGTCTGGAGCTGGCATGTCAGTTAACTGCTAGTAGTCTGTTGTTATTTATGTATTATTGTCATTTTGTTTATTTTCTTTGGTTACATCTTCTGACATCAGACTCGGACTTCTCTTGAACTGAATTTTAATGTGCGTATTAGTACTTTTCTACATTGGCTAGAGGTACAGGGGGAGGGTTGAGATCTCACAAACATGTTTAACCCCGCCGCATTTTTGCGCCTGTCCCAAGTCAGGAGCCTCTGGCCTTTGTTAGTCTTGTATTATTTTAATTTTAGTTTCTTGTGTACAATTTGGAGATAAGTATGGCGTTCATTATCACTGAACTAGTATATATTTATTAAGGGGCTAGCTGAAAGGCGACTCCGGGTGCGGGAATTCTCGCTACATTGAAGACCTGTTGGTGACCTTCTGCTATTCTTTTTTTCTATGGTCGGGTTGTTGTCTCTTTGACACATTCCCCATTTCCATTCTCAATTTTATTCATCAATTTGAAATGCAGTTGACGTTGCGGCCGTAGACCTGTCTCGCAATTGACGTTGCCTAATCAATTTCTATTAATGTTGCATTGTCACTAAATTTTGATCTGGTCATTGGTGATCTTCAACAAATCCCGTCTTCCTGCATCATTAATGGAAGGACAGCAAGACGAGTTTCTGACGTCAATTGTCTGGTTGCAACACGTTCACGTTTTCATGTTTGCATTATGTTAATGGGTTTATTCAGGTTTTTACTCCTCAGTCTTGGCATTACGGAGAAGCTACATTTTTAACTGATTTAAGTGTGGCCGAGGATTGAAAGAACAGTAACACAAAGAAAAAAAAAGGAAAAATCTTTATTGGTTCGAAATTTCGCTTTTTGAAATTCTTACGGTCTCAAAAGAAAGAAGTATGATAAGCAGGAATAGTAGTTGTTTGAGAATAAAACATGATTTGATATACAAAAAAAATCTACAAAAGTGAGTGTTGCGTTTTTAAAGTCAGTCAGTATATACAATACGTCCCAAATAGCCCAACATTTTTTTGTGCAATTTCTCTTGGGGCAACTAATTTTGTAGGTGTTCAACTCCACGTACAACATTAAAGAATACATGTATCTCTTCGTTAAAGTATTCACCACACCACATCGTTCTCCGATTTTCCATATTTTAATCTGTTGAATAAGAAACTTACGATTAAGAAATGTACATAAATTTTGAAGCGATAATAGTTACTCCACTCAAAAACAACCGGGAAATCCTCTCACGGGTTTCATTGCAGAACCAAATGTTCTGCTTGTGTAGATTACAAGCCGTGCATTGTCAATTTATAGATGCAAGTCAAAATATGAGGCCGATAAAGGATACAAACGATACAGTTAAGTCAGCTTCATATCTTGACTTACATCTAGAAATTGACAATGAGGTCGGTTGAAAACAAAAATTTATGACAGAAGAGATGATTCCTGCTTCCCAATTGTGAACTGTCCATTTCTAGATAGCATCATTCCAGCAGCGCCTGCATACGGAGAACATATCCCGGAATATGTTTCCCAATTGATACAATAATTCCAGGGCTTACATGTCCTATCGATTCATGATTTCCTTGATAGAGGGTTTCTGCTCACAAGGAAGCTACTAAACCAAGATTTCCAAATAGTGAAGTCGAAATCATCCCGTCGTAAATTTTACAGACGCCATCACGAGTGGTTGACCGTTATGAAATATGATATCGGATATGTTCCTTATGTCGTTACTACAATCCCCTTCCCTTTTCACGAATATGAACTACCGAATTAGACTGTTTACCGGGTTTATAATATAACATGAGCAACATGACAGGTGGTGCATGTGGAGGAGAATCTGCATACCCTTTCGGAGCACCTGATATCAACCCCCCCCCCCCCCCCCCCCCCCCGTTTTTGGTGGGGTTCGTGTTGCTTAGTCTTTAGTTTTATATGTTGTGTATTGTATTCTGTTAGTTGTTTGTTTGTCTTTTTCTTTTATAGCCATGGCGTTGTCAGTTTATTTTTGATCTATGAGTTTGACTATCCCTCTGGTATCACTCGCCCCTCTTTTTTAATGTAGTTTATCTACAAAAGGAGCACAGTGAATCTATGTCTGCGGCCACAGTATACGTACATGTTTTAATTTTCTGATTTAATTTATTGAATATATTGCCAAGACAGCACTATCACGGGACTATAGTCAGATGGACATGTACATATAGTTTGTTGGGTCGGCGTCTTATATCTCCTAAAAACTACTATCACAGAATTCTGTATAATTTATCATCCGGACTGACAATATTTAGATTTCCTGGCCGTTATTGTCCACTTTTTCCTTTTGTTTCTAAACATGGTCTGCAATAGACATCAATGAGGATTGTATTATATTCTATTTGATTACAATTAAACTGAAATATATGGTATGTACGTGAGGAATATTTTTACATTTCTTGTTTATTCAGAATTAAAAAAACAGTATTTGTTGGCTGATGAATTCTATCAAAATATCTTGATCTAAATTGAAGACCCATTGGTGGCCTTCGGCTCGATAATTCAGTCTAGGTGTTTACTACCACCTTAAGATCTAGAGCATTAACACGGTGGGTATGGTTGTCCTGCGAGAGAACGTACTGTGCTGGTGATTTGGTCCTGACGGGTGCTGGTGGGTCCTGATTCTGTGCTGGTGGGTTTGTTTACATTGTATCAGAACGGTAATAAAACGACTGTTTTGTTGCTTAATTTATCTCTGATGTGTCATAAGTACCATGCAAAGTATATTACAACAATATTATATTGCAAAAGTCGTGCAAGTTCGTTAAACGGAATTGTCCTGACGCTGTGCTGGTAATAAGAAAAACGGTCCTGGTTCTGTGCTCATATGTCCTGGTTCTGTGCTTTTATATTTTAGTTAAAAGTGGCAAATATTCAAGATCATTGATGCTGTACTGTTATTGACTTATTAGCTGTTGTCTGCTTTCTTGAAATTGACATTGTTGTGAATCTGTTTACTGTTATTATGAGAGAAAAAATACCCCTATTTTTTTATTTTTTTTTAAAACCTACTGTAATCTTATTTATTGGCCTGTTAATGGAACCCTTCTTGCCCCCTTTTAAGATAAGAAAATATGTTTACGATTTTCGGGATTACGATCATTTTGCAAAATCACCAAAATACGTTGTAATTTATACAATACTTATATAAAGTAGATGATGTGGTATGTTTGTTGTCAATGGACAAACTTCCATAAGAAATCAAAGGAAGTATGTGTTAACAACCATACGTCATCGTACGACCTTCAACAATAACCCATAAGATAAAAATGTAAAAGGTTTTGCATAAAAATGGAGAGCAAAAATATAGAACAAAGGACTTTCTGAGCGTTTGAATCATGTCTTTAGCAGCTTAAAACACATTTGTTTGTGAACATTGCGTGCTGACTATGAGAATGACAATAGTATTGCGGGTTTGTTTGTTTGGTGTTTTTTTTGGGGGGGGGGGGGGGGGGTGGGGATAAGTTAGAGCGAGGTTACAGTGAAAGTTTGGAATAGTTTCCGGTAAGATTTAAAAGTTGTATTGTAAAAGAAAAATGTATCTTATAGCTATTAAGAATCACTTGCTGTTAGATTTTTCCAACACATTTTTTTTTTGTCTAAACGGTTATCAGGTATTTTTTTTTTTTCGAAAGTTCGATAGAACACTTAAATAAAAACACTATTTTATGAAAGGGCAGGCTAGAATATGTCAGAGAATGAAAACGAGATAACATAGAGAACACTAATAAAATTAAGATTTTAAAATAAATATTCAAAATAAATATTTTTGATAAAGAATTACGGGGGAGGAAGTGAACAATGTGTCCTTCTTTTCTATATATAAATATTTTTCATGAATAAAAATAAAATGTGCCTTGATTATAATTGAAAATGAGTAAATGGAAAAAATACCCAACTAAAATACACTTTTATTTTAATATTGGTAATATCACTAAGCTTTTAAGTTTTGTGTGTCAAACACACCATCTCTGTAGTAATGACTCATTACTAAGATATTTCACTTCACCCATTTTTTTTCTGCATTTTTTTATATTGTGAATTCATAGAATTATTATATTAAAATGTAGCCTTAATTTATATTTAAAAAAAAACTGAATCTAAAGCCAGATATATCAAACATTTTTGTTTCCATCTATCCGTTTTCAGGGCTTTAACAATCAACAATAACACGCCTGGAAAATAAAATGCGTACTCGGCTGTCTGTAATCGACCATTTTTAGACACCCCAGGCTCCTAAAAAAACAAGCCGGGGTGGGGGTTCAAAGGTGCATATTCAGTACTTATATCAATATTTTATCTTTTCGTGTACGGTTTATGACCCCTCCTGTGGCCTGTAAATTCAGATCAGATAACGAAACTGGTTCCATCAACATTTATAAGCAATTTAAGATTGTGACCCTCACAGTTTCCATTCACCACAAATATTCTCGTTACAACGAATCATTTTAAATACAAAAATACGTGTTGTATGCAGCCTTTTGTTTAACTATTAATATATGTATACGGATAAAGTTATGAAAGGCAGCAGGGTCATCAGGGTGAGGAGTCCATGTCATCTGAAATAAATGCTAAGCATAGATCTAGAAAGCGACATATAATCATGACATTAAAAAAAGTCTCTTCTTTTCGACTTTTTTCGAACAAATTGACACATAAAATGAATTATATAGTATTGTGGAATTTTTAACTTATTTTTGATACTATATATTGTTATCTGATATTGGACGAAAGATGTTGCCCTTTTATGTTATTATGTAATACAAGTTCAGATCATTTGAAAACACATATTAAACAGCCAAATGGATGCAAAGGAGCTAAAATAGGAGCCATAGATCCTGTTGGCAACAATTATCTGGCTAATTTTATTGATTTTGTAACATTTGTTTCAAATATGACCAACTTCTTATCCAAAATCACCAGCACCGTATCAGGACCCACCAGCACAATGACAGGACCCACCAGCACAGTATCAGGACATGAATAAATTGAGAAAATGCTAAATTTTAATAAAATGCAATGTTTTTTTCACAAAATTGTTTTGTCGTGTGGATTGCGGTATAGAAAGCGGACTCTATGAGCATTTTTGTTTTATTTTCCCAGTTCGAGATTTTCTGAAAATGAGCATTTTTGTGTTACGCTTACTGAAACAGTTTAGAGGGTCATTTTTTTAATGGTTTATATATGAACCCATAAGAAACGAAATTGAAAAATCTCAACTGTTTTCTTCCATTTTTTATGAGTGAAAACGTCAAAAATCATCATTTTTGTCTTTGTTTACATTTTTTCATTGATCACCAGCACCCGTCAGGACCGAATCACCAGCACAGTACGTTCTCTCGCAGGACAACCATACCCACCGTGATTAAGATAATTATGTTGTGATTTTTTATTATCTTTTTAGTGTCGATCTTCATGTTATTGAGATTTACTAAAGTGTCTAAATGAAAGGATTAGGTTAAAAAAATGTCATTAGTTGCTTTAGTTTCGGAACAGATAAAAGTAGGTATAATTAACTTTTTACTTGTTACAAGTTTGCATTTAGACCAAACTCGTCAGAAAACACTGAAACTAAAGAACCGAAAATACTCGGGATTTCAACGATCAAGTTGTTACTTTTTTTTCATTTTCCGGATCAACGATGCTTAATATGAAATTGAAAAGAGCACCAAATATCTACCATCATGTCCATATTTTGTTCTTCCTAAATTCAAGTATCTACCTTAATTCCTCGTTTACTATCCTCAGATGGTGGGTCACCATAGCCTCTAGTCTCTTCAAGATATTTACTCACCAGTTTGTTAAGTTTCCTTTCCTCGGGAGCAGCGCCACTAGCTCTAGTCTCTTCATCCAGATATTCGCTAACCAGTTTTTCAAGTTTCCTTTCGTTGGGAGCAGATACACTAGCTCTAGTGTCTTCATCCAGACATTCGCTCACCAGTTTCTCAAGTTTCCTTTCCTCGGGAGCAGATCCACTAGCTCTAGTCTCTTCATCAAGATATTTGCTCACCAGTTTCTCAAGTTTACTTTTCTCGGGAGCAGATCCACTAGCTCTAGTCTCTTCATCCACATTTGGGCTCACCAGTTTGTTAACTTTCCTTTCCTCGGGTGCATCTCCACTAGCTCTAGTCTCTTCATCAAGATATTCGCTCACAAGTTTCTCAAGTTTCCTTTCCTCTGGAGCAGAGCCACTAGGCTCTAGTTTCTTCATCAAGATATTCGCTCAACTGTTTAGTAAAGGTTCTTTCTTCTGGGGCAGAGCCACTAGCTCTAGTCTCTTCATCCAGATATTCGCTCACCAGTTTGTCAAGTTTCCTTTCCTCGGGAGCAGATCCACTAGCTCTAGTTTCTTCATCCAGATATTCGCTCACCAGTTTCTCAAGTTTCCTTTCCTCGGGAGCAGATCCACTAGCTCTAGTTTCTTCATCAAGATATTCGCTCAACTGTTTAGTAAAGGTTCTTTCCTCGGGAGCAGATCCACTAGCTCTAGTTTCTTCATCAAGATATTCGCTCAACTGTTTAGTAAAGGTTCTTTCCTCGGGAGCAGATCCACTAGCTCTAGTCTCTTCATCCACATATTGGCTCAACAGTTTGTTAAGTTTCCTTTCCTCGGGTGCATCTCCACTAGCTCTAGTTTCTTCATCAAGATATTCGCTCAACTGTTTAGTAAAGGTTCTTTCTTCTGGAGCAGAGCCACTAGCTCTAGTCTCTTCTTCCAGATATTCGCTCACCAGTTTCTCAAGTTTCCTTTCCTCGGGAGCAGATCCACTAGCTCTAGTTTCTTCATCCAGATATTCGCTCACCAGTTTCTCAAGTTTCCTTTCCTCGGGAGCAGATCCACTAGCTCTAGTTTCTTCATCAAGATATTCGCTCAACTGTTTAGTAAAGGTTCTTTCCTCGGGAGCAGATCCACTAGCTCTAGTTTCTTCATCAAGATATTCGCTCAACTGTTTAGTAAAGGTTCTTTCCTCGGGAGCAGATCCACTAGCTCTAGTCTCTTCATCCACATATTGGCTCAACAGTTTGTTAAGTTTCCTTTCCTCGGGTGCATCTCCACTAGCTCTAGTTTCTTCATCAAGATATTCGCTCAACTGTTTAGTAAAGGTTCTTTCTTCTGGAGCAGAGCCACTAGCTCTAGTCTCTTCTTCCAGATATTCGCTCACCAGTTTCTCAAGTTTTCTTTCCTCGGGTGCAGATCCACTAGCTCTAGTCTCTTCGTCAAGATAATCGCTCGACTGTTTAGTAAAGGTTCTTTCCTCGGGTGCAGATCCACTAGCTCTAGTTTCTTCATCCAGATATTCGCTCACCAGTTTCTCAAGTTTCCTTTCCTCGGGAGCAGATCCACTAGCTCTAGTCTCTTCATCAAGATATTCGCTCAACTGTTTGTCAAGTGTCCTTTCCTCGGGTGCATCTCCACTAGCTCTTGTCTCTTCATCCAGATATTCGCTCAGCAGTTTGTCAAGTGTCCTTTCCTCGGGAGCAGATCCACTAGCTCTAGTCTCTTCATCAGGATATTCGCTTAACTGAATATGTTCTTTCTGTGCGTATTGTAGTAAGCGACGGTATTTATAATAGATTGTTCTACTTAATTTGACATCTTTATCGCTAGCATAAACACCAGACAGTGTAAAACACACTATCAACATCCAAATAATCTTCATGATTATGTGCTGAAATTATAAAGATAAACCAGTATTATATAAAAAAAACACAAAAAAAAAACACAAAAAAAAACCCAATAAGGACAAGTGGTATGATTGTCATAAGACAACTATCCATCATAGTTTGTATGAAGAGGATGTGAGCAACTATACGCAATCGTACGGCCTACAATAATGAGTAAACCCCTCACGTATAATCGGCTATAAAGGCCCATTCGAGAAACTATTTAACTATGAAATCTCTTGGAAGTAAAATCGAATAAGGAATTATAGATCATGTATAACTTTGAGGGCGAGAGAGCTGGGCATTAGTTAAATTGTTCATTCTGAAATTTGTGACATCACACAATCATCAAATTACTCAACATATGTCGCTCGAAGTTGAGCAGTAAATCTAATGACAAATACTAGTTGTCTGAATCAGAGAAGAGTGTTTTTCTTCACAATGATCAATAGAATTTTTACTTGAAGAGTTTATATCCTTTTGTAAACTAAACGTCTCTTATAGTGTAATTCAAATATAAAGAAATTAAAAAAACAATTTAAAAAAAATAACGAAATTTCATTTAAAGATAGAGTTCAATACCGCCTGTAAAAATAAATCTCAAATATTCTCAAAATGAAACTGATTTTTAAAATCTAAATCAGAATCTTGTCTACAGATATATACCATTTTCATATCTAATTAATTCATTCAGTAAATTGCAATGTTACAAGTTATTTCCTCAGGTTAGTGTAAAGGTTGGTGTCTGTTATAATAAAACCTCTCATTAGAATATGTAAAGCTAAATTTAAAATGTTATTTCTACAAAAGAATATTTTGAAATATCAAATAATGATTACCAGGTAAAAACTAAGAATTCACAAAAAATGTACTTCAAACTGGAATCTCACTTGCCCACTTCCTGAAAAAAATCCCGTTTTTTGGTTTAAATGGGTTATTCATGATTTTGTCGTGTCATCCAAGCTGACACTTTGATCTCAAACAATTTCAATATTATAAGATATTAATTAATTTATACCTTTTATTGATAAACTTGAATTCAAATCTACGATGAAAAAAACAATATGTTATTTGTTACAATAGGCTTAATTGCCTATACTGTTTCTTTAATTTAAAACGCAATTTATGGTTGAACACACAAATGTCATATATGTAACAGTTAAATTTTTAAATCAAAATAGTTTTATTTTTTACAATTTACAAAATTGGAAATAAAATTAATTCTTCATGCAATGAGGCAACTATCCAGAAAAGATCAAACGAAGTCGATGGAATCAATTATAGGCAACGAGAAGAAAAAAACATAGCGTATTGTCGGCAATAGAATGTTCCGACACGAACAATATGAGACAATTAAAATGAGAAAAAAACGGCCTAATTTATAAGAAAACAATTTACCTAAAACAAATAAGACAGATATGCCGCGAAAAATCTAGTGTAAAAAGAAGTTGACAAAAGAAATGAACTCTTATAATAGAGTCGGGAAAATCAACCATATAACAATGCCGTTGACGACACTGAGCAAAAGTTATTTCTAAAAAACAATTGTACATTTTAAAGAAATTGGTTGTTAAACTGTGTAATTAGAAGTGTACACGCAAATACACGATGTTTCATGTTTAGTTTAATTTTTATTGAGATAAATTGGATCAGACGCTTTGAAACTGAGATTAAAAAAAAAACATATTTGCTGCATATTGATTAAAATTATCAAACAACAGTGAGTCTATGTAGTACACGGATGCCCCAGTCGCTCGGATCATCTTCTATGTTTAGTAGACCGTGAAATTGGGGTGGGTCAGAACTCAATTTTGACATTAAAAATAAAAAGATCATTTAACCTGAAGCGGGTCAGACGAACGAACGAACGAATGAACGAACAAAGCCACAGACCGAAAAATGATACTAGTAATGCTCCATAGGTGGGGCATACAATAAATTGTATATCGAATCTAAAGATCTTTCGGTCACCAATAGATATGTATATTTTTGTTACTTTTTATACAATTTTAAGAAAGATCGTCTTGATTTATTTTATCCTCATTCAATGTTTTACTATACATTGGGATACGGTCCGTTTGAATTTGCATAGAACTATATTTTAAAAGTTCCAATCTCTGCTGCATGTCAATCGAATCCTTTGGATTTTTTTCAGTAACTTTCTCTGATCTTGCTGCATATATAAATATACGCAGATAACTAGCATATTCCAGAGTGGTACATGTATACAGCAAGTAAAAACTAAATTGAAGTTGGTTTCTGCAGGAGTTAATTCGTATAGCAACATTTTAAACCAGTTTTACACCTGTCGTTTGCTGTACTCGTTGTTTCCTATTGAGAAGCGAAATGATTTTTACTTATTTCTATCTTTGTTATTTACCAGAACGTTTTCTCGTGGATTTATAATTGATGGCATCCTTGCAAAAATGGGACAAACATTGAAAATATTTAATTTTTAATGTTTATAGGGTATTTTGTCACTAGATTTTGCACTGCATAAACCAACGACAACCAATGAACTACATGTTCCTTACTTGGGACAGACACAAAAACATTGTCGCGGGGTTGATATAAACAAGAAGATGTGGTATGATTGCCAATGAGACAACTATCCACAAGAGACCAAAATGACATAGACATTAACAACTATAGGTATTGGTCACCGTTCGGCCTTCAACAATGAGCAAAGCCCATACCGCATAGTCAGCTTATTTGTAAGCGCTTAACCCTCTCTTAACCTGGGACAGTTATGTAACAGTGCAACATAAGAACAAACCATAAAAATCAGTTGAAAAGGCTATATCAGATCGATTACAAACAAAAAAAGATCGGACATGGCAGGCTGTATATCCGTCATTCATTATAACAAGAGAAAAGATGCATAGTGCAGATCTGAGAGTACTCGCAGTTATTTGGCTTTTTAAAAACTTTTTTTGATTCGAGCGTCACTGATGAGTCTTTTGTAGACGAAACGCGCGTCTGGCGTATATTTGAATTTTAGTCCTGGTATCTATGATGAGTTTATGTACTGACAGATAGGTCAATGCAAATAATAACTCTGACTTGAGAAAATCACGTATCTTTGACTAAAATATCAATTAGTACTCATCAAACATGCAATGGGTTTAGTGTAAAGACGTCATAAACAGTCAGAGAAAAACACGATCTTGTGTCAAAATATAGCCGGTGTCGATAGATTGTAGGTAGTACTGTGATAGTTCTTATATGTTTAAAAATACTATCTAGTATGGTCTTTATATACTGATTACAAAATCAATAAATGACAAAATCGATATTTATACCAATAAAAACAATATTCAAGGATTTTATTACAGTGTTGAATTGGTAACCTTTTAGAATAAGTTATAAGTTTACCCCGATCGTATCTAATTTTTAGAACTCCGTCAACAATATCATAGAAAACTGTATGAAGTGTTATTCCGTTTAGTGAGATTTCTACAGGTACAGCCAAATTTGCAAGCACAATCTCTGTATCCATAGAAGAATTTAGAAATGTTTTAGGGTAATTTGTGTTAACGAAATCCCTGACTTGATAATTTCCTAGTATACATAGATTACTCTCATTGTTTATTATATAATTTCTGCAACAAAAAAAAACCAAAAAAAAACCATATTTGTTTTAAAATCTCAAACTTTAAAAACCTAGAATTACTTACATGTAAGTGGAGTGTGAGTGTGTCTCCACAGTGAAAACGTAATATAATACAATAACTTTTATATCTTAAAATATATGGGTTTCTTGAATTTGCGAAGTCACCACATTGAAGATAATTGGTTGGGTCAATATTCCATTCAAACTATGCTTACTATGTAAGGCTCTAAGTTGATAAAGAATACTTGGTATTGGTTGAATTGCCGTTATAAAATCATGATTTTGTTCTTAAAATAATGCTGGTCAATAAGTAGGTTACGGAGCGTCTATTTTCACAACTGCTTGTAAATCGCTTATATAAATAAAACAACAAAATGACATATATTGTTTATTATTTCAGGATACTGTCAAGATGAATACATTTTTCAACAAGACTAGAACACACCCGTGATATCGCGGGTCCGTGACTGAATTAAGGTATATAACTATGCCCAAGCCTTATTTTAGTATTAGTATTGTCATCTGATAAAGTCATGCCGATTTATAAGATACACAGTTTTTCTCTGCTTTCAAATCTTTCTGTTTGAACCCGTCGAACTGGAACTTATCAAATATTGGTACTAGTAATTATTTGGAAAACAAAAGGTCCTGGAATGGAGTATTTTTTAATCAACAACATTGTCCTATATTAGTTATAAATAAAGATGAATTCTTTGATTCGCTGTTTTACGTCATGTATGCCTACTAACAAATTGAAAACTGTTCCTCATTTTTAGTCTTGTTATCTTAGAAAGTCTTACTGATTAAAATACTACAATAGGTAGCTATTTGACAATTTAGTAGTGTCAACCCTGTGATTATGACCCGTGTATATAGCATATTAACCCTGAATACACCGTTTGGTGGTGCGCCTGTCAGATGCGGAACGTACAGATTAGGTAATAGGTAACAGGTGAATATACTATTGGTATCGGTATCGGATTCGACCCGGAACTTCTTAATTATTGGCAATATTAATTACGTGGAAAACAAAAGGGCCTGGAGTGGTGTAATTTTCAATATACACCTTTCACTGGGGTAAAGCTGATGACCGTAACTGCATTCACGGTCATCCCAAGATGTCAGCTGAAAAATTAGGTCAGTATTTTTATTGTCTGTTAATGTGTTTCTACATCATTTTTTTTACAAATCATACATTGGTACGATGTAAATTTATAAAAGATTCACACGGAAGTCAAAAATCTCTACAGAAGAACGTGTATAGAACGGGAAATTGGATTTGAAATATTCGCTAAGATGACCGTAAATCATCTTTAAAATATTTTCAAGATGACCGTAACATATAATAAGGATGACCGTGATTGGTAAAATGATGACCGTAATTTCGAAAGGATGACCGTAATTTATAAAGGATGACCGTACCTTTCATAGTATAACCGTCATTTCTAAGAAATATCCGTATTTGTATTACCTTTTTTGTATCAAATAATTAATCGTGTTGGTGTAAGACGTATTCATAAGACAACACTAGTTTAAACAATATTTATTCAGATATTTCATCATGATACGATATTATACAAAGGAAATAATATTCAGGATTCAGAAACAAGCAATTTGCTTTTACAAATCTGTCTCCTTTACAAAAATAATACACTTATTGAACAATACATAAATATAAATACTGGCATGCTTTATGTAATAAATATATGAATATGAAAAGGTGAGAGAAGAAGATGAAGAAAAAATTTAATGAGAAAAAAAACCCAAAAAAAACATGAATTGTTGTAATGTATACAGTGTGAAATGATTAAGTTCCTATTGAGTGATGAAGCATTAACACCAAGGGTTAAAACGTTTACTTTTAATAATATATTTCTGCACCAAACTAAATAAAAGACTATTTTGCTCATCTGAGAGTACCGTTGATCCAAAAAGCAAAGTTTTTGTGTTAACTTGGACAGGAAGAACTGAAACAAAATACAATGGTTTTTTTTGTCTTAAATTAGTATATATAGGACAAGATAACAAAAAGTGAGAATTTGTTTCTACATCACCACAACAACAATTTGGAGAGTCTACTAAGTTACGAAGGAAAAGGTGATGACCTATATAATAATACGCTGGGATCTTACTATTTTGGATACTAATTTGTTTTTTGAATAATGATAAAGATTCATATTTTCTTATGTTTAAGTTTAGAGTGTTCCATAGTTTGTTGTTGCAGGGATGAAATATTCAGAATATACAAGGGTCCGTGTGTTGACTTGTGAAATATTATTTCTCTGTCGTGTATTATGATCATGCCTACTGCCTACTGAATCAGGCAGTCTCTTAAATACTCTGGAGTTTTATTATTCAAAATTTTGTGATGAGTTAGTCTGTGATTGCGTCGTCTTTCAGATAATTTTTCCCATCGAGTTTCAACATATAAATAGTTTATACTGGTAAGTTTAGTACCCCCGTGACGATACGCGCTGTGTCAAGCTGAATACTTTCAAGTTTAGCAATCATATCTGATTTTGAGAGTCCCAAACGACATCGGCATATTCAAGAATTGGGCGAACAAATGATATGTAAATTTTTTCAAGTCAAAATCTATCAAGAACATTTTTCATTTTTCTAATTATGTTTATTCTTTTGTAAGATTTAGAAATTATATATTCAATATGGTCGTTCCAGGATCCGTTGTTAGAAAAAAAAGACACGTAGATGTTTGTGTTTCCTTACTGTTTGTAGCTCGTGGGTGTTCATTTTTAATAGAGGATGAAAGGGTCTATTTATTTATTTTTAAATTATCATACTTTTATTTTTTTGGGCATTAAAATTAACAAGCCATTTTTTGACCAAATATAAATCTTATCTAGATCGTCATTCAAAATTTTAGCTGTTTCTGTTGGATTGTCAACCATAATATATGATGAAGAGTCATCTGCGAATAGCTTAATTTGAGCTTGAATGTGTTCTACAATATCGTTTATAAATACAATGTATCAAAAAAGGAGAGGGCCTAGAATTAACCCTTGTGGGACGCCTTCATTTACAGGTAACCATTCGGAACTTGAACCGTTAATAACCACCCGCTGGACTCTATTTGTAAGATAATTTTCAAACCACCTTAGTAAAGAACCCGGTATGTCCGCTTGTTGAAGTTTAAATAGCAGTCCCTTATGCCAGACTCGATCAAACGCTTTACTTATATCACAGAATACTACCCTGATTTCTTTACCGCTATCTAAAGCCTTCCCAAAATCATTCGAAATGTTAATTAATTTATTAACTGCTGAATTCTCCCGTGTAAAGCCCGACTGATTTTCCGTTAAAAATATTATTGCGCATAAAGTTAACATGTTTATATACACATCGTTCCGTACACATCGATATTACACTCAGCAAGGAAATAGGTCTATAGTTTTTAACGTCATTCGGTTTACTATTTTTATAAACTGGGGTATCATTTGCTCTTTTCCAGTGATCTGGAAAAGTAGACGTACTTAACGATAAGTTTATATGTTTACATAGTGGATACTTTAAAACAAAAGATGCTTCTTTTAACAATTTGGGACTTATGAGGTCTGGCCAGAAGCTTTTGTGGGATTAACAATTTTCAATATATCTTCAACTTCAGTAACAGTAAGTTCTATATAACTAATGTCATCACTAATATTATGAAGTTCCTCAGGTAACACAGCTATCATCAATATTTGACGGGGAAGAAAACAAAATCGATTAAATTCATTTGCCTTTTCGATTTCATCAAATATTAAGTTGTTATTAATTTAACCATTAATGGGGGTACACTTGCGTCGTTTGTTTTTAATCCGGATATTTATTTAACCATTTTCCACCAGTTAGTAGTGGACGGGTTACTGTTCATGATTTTTTTAATTAAATTGTTGTTATAATCATCCTTCGATTTTCTTATTAAGCTAGTAACTTCATTTCGTATTTGATTAAATTTTGACCACTCTGACGGGTTATTATATTTTTTTAGCCTTTCTGCATGTGGATTCGATTTTTTTCCTTATTTTTTTTTAACGTCATTTGTTAGCCATGGAGGTTCATTTTTTGCGAACAGTTATTATTTTATTTGGAATACATTTTTCAGCAGCTTCTATGATAGTTTTGTTATTTCGGTTGTAAATTGTTCAACGTTATTCAAAGTTACTTACGGAATCCGATTTTTTTTTTCAGATAAAATGTTTCGATATCTGTCATAGTCTCCTCGATCATATAGCCAAATTTTCCGCTTAAAAGTTTTTTGACGATATTTTGGAAAGTTCAAAAGACTAATTATAGAACAGTGAAAACGTATTTGGTCTAATAAAGGTGGCCCGACTCCACAGTACTTTATTATGTCAGTATCATTTGTTATAAAAAGATCAAACAATGATGACGACGATTCAGTAAAATGAGTAGGTTCATCTATCATTTGAGTAAGACTAAAGAGGCTTAACAAAGGTGTATTTTTTTAAGACAACATTATCCTAAAGGTAGACAAAAATAAGACGTGCTTCAAATACATGGTTCGTCATATGTAGCTTCCAACTACAGACCAAATAGTGTAAAAGAACTAACCGAGCCCCTATTGCGACAAACTCAACAAAACACAATGCATACAAATATGGATATTTCTTTCAATTGACGGTCATCCTTTTAAATTTAGTCATTTCTTATAAGTTACGGTCATCCCTAAAAATTTACGGTCATCTTTAAACCAATTACGGTCAGCCTTGTTATGAATCGCTAATCCTGTTACGGTCATCTCGATTACGAATTACGGTCATCCTCGCGAATTTTTCAAATCCAAATTCCCGTTTTATACGCTTTCCTTGGTAGAGATTTGTGACTTCCGTGTGAGTCTTTTACATATTTACATCGTATCAAAGTATGCTTTGTAAAGAAAATGATGTAGAAACACCTTAACAGACAATAAAAAAACTGACCTAATTTTTCAGCTGACATCTTGGGATGACCGTGAATGCAGTTACGGTCATCAGCTTTACCCCAGTGCCTTTGTACTATATTAGTGATATATAAAGTTGAATTCTTTGATTCGTCGTTTTTACGTGATGACGGCTGAAAAATTGGACTTCGTAATTTTAGTATTATAGATATGTCACTCATTGTATAAATGTCATGCAGGCTTGATCATAGTATAAAACCGACACCACGCATTGACTGTTACGAGAAAGTTTAAGAACAATTGTACTTTCAAACGTATGGCGAAGTATATAAGTACGTAATTTTAGCGGTATTTCGGAATTTGAATATATCTAGTATGCATTTAGAAATGTAGAATTTATTATACCGATGTTATTAATAAAAAAAAAGTGATACATGTACAGAGTAGCTATAAGCATCCAGAGATACAATATACCAACCTCCGAAGCAAGGTTGTCGGCTCTCCGACATTCCCGAAGTCCATATTTTATGAGCTTCGGTCATTGCCTGGCAGTTAACAATATACTTGTATGTTATGTACGTAAAAACGTAAGCAATGCATTTTTAAAAAACCTTTTGTTTACAGCACCGTTTGAAACTGATGCGTTGTTGGTGTTAATTTCCGTTTTTATGATATTCCTGATTTGTTTTTGCTTAACTTTAACTTTTGGTACAAAAAAGCTAACTTTAACCAGATTTGTTTTTTCTGTTTATATTATTGTTATAAAAAGCTAACTTTAACCAGATTTGTTTTTTCTGTTTATATTATTGTTATAAAAAGCTAACTTTAACCAGATTTGTTTTCTTCTGTTTATATTATTAGTATACAAGCTAAGTTAAATAGATTTGTTGTTTGCTGTTGTTATTATTAGTATACAATAAGCAAAGATGAACCAGAAAAACGATTTTACAGTCACTAGCCGCCAACACGATTTGTTTCTCTCTTCTTGTGATACCTTTTAGTTTTAGAGACTAATTAATTTCTACTAAACAATGACCGACCAATAGCAATTTCATATCATTAAATATTTATATCTGCATGATAAATACTCCGGTTTCCATTTTAAGTATATTCAGAAGTAGTTGAATGTTACATGATCTAAATGCATACGATAATTCATAACATTACGAAATACCGCACATATTTAAAGTTATAAGTAACTGTTTTGAAGCTTTCTATTGTTGTCTTGTGACATGACCTTATGCAATATTTATTTAGTTTAAACCAATAAGAAAATATTAGTACGAATAGTATTAGTCCGTTCTCTAATCCTGTCTTGTAATAATATCTTCTTTTAAATGTTTTCTTTCTTAAGCAAAAAAATACGTATAATTCGCCTACACTTGGTCAAAAAATTAAAAACTGTGTACAATATTTCATGGTACACTATCTATCTATTTTTAACCAGGGTTTCGAGTTTATGTTGAAGTTAAGTGTATTATTAAAAGTATCCAAATGATTTTTCGAGTTAAACTTTTTGTTTCTTATTCCTTCTTTATCATGATGAGGTTTTTCTTTATCACGATGAAGTTTTTCTATATTATGATGAGTTTTGTTCTATATTATGATGAGGTTTTTCATTATTATGATGAGGTTTTTTTCCATATCATGATGAGGTTTTTCATTATTATAATGACGTTTTTCTTTATCATGATGAAGTTTTTCTCTATTATGATAAGGTTTTCTATTATGATGCGCTTAATAGACTAACAATTCTCATGTCGTTGCACAGCATGTCCAGTCACAACTATTTCACCATTGAGTAAGTCATTGTGACTTGGAAGGAGAGTTGTCTCATTGGCACCTATACCACATCTTCTTATTATGTTTGATGTTCATCGTTGATTAAATTTCTTTGTCGTTTGACAGAACAACTATAGTGGAACACAAAGTAAATTAAAAACAGAGGTTATACTATTTCAAGTTTTAAAACAGGTGAACGGTGTACTCGATTATTTATATATATACACACCCGAACAGATTTACGGTATACGTGGCAGATGAATTTCATCGTATACCAATAGCATTGTAACCTGTTCACATAATAAGGTTCATTATAAAAAATATGTCATGCACGTTCAGGCGGTTAACACAAGAGCGTTGGCCATTCGCCAGTACACACAATTTTTTGTTAGATATACTTTTTATACACATATAAATTCGAAAACAGTATTTAAGGGTATACGATACAGTAACAGGGGAGGAAATGACGTTGCTAACGTTAAATAATTATTAAGTTTGGATGTAACGCGTCTTCTTATTGGCTGACGTTAATTTGTTATTTAAGGAATGACTGTAATATTTTTTCTGTCTATGAAGAAATAACATAAAATATGTGTGCACACTGAATAACGCGCGTAGCGGGTTTTTTAACAGTGTGCATCACATTTTTTATGTTATTTCGAATAGGCAGAAAAAATATGACCGTCATTTCTTATAATTTAATTCTAAATTCTATTTTAAACCGTAGAAAACCATGAAAAAACGTTGATGCCGTCACGGTTAAATGACTAAATTATGCACATGGGCTCATAACAAAATAACGTCAGCCAATCCGAAGAGGCATTACATCCAAAATTAAATTATAAGCCTATGACATAATATGACATAATTTAGTCATGTTACCGTGACATCATCAACGTCATCTAAATTTAAGCATGTGTGTCCCTCGCGCCACACATTGCATGGACATATAAATACTGTGAGCCCTCTTGTTCATTCGTCAAGTCTTGTTAGTGCTCTCACTACTTAAGGTTAATATCAGCAATTTCTCGGACAACTACTTAAATGGGTCCTGATTTTCTTTCTCCAAAAAGTTATGACCTTGGACTATATAACCTTTGATAGATGAAATATGCGTCAGTGACATATTTCAGGGAACTTAATTAATTATAAGATCAGTTGTGGCAAGTTTGTCGGTATATAAAATTAAAATATTTCCATAATGCATATGCCAACCGTTCACAGTGTCCTCGAGATTCCAATTATTTGTATCATTAAAATGCATACTCACAATAACAAAACATTCTGAAAATAAAAACAGAACTTGCGAGGTTTGTGCCATAGGAAAGCTTTATGGATAATGATTGCATGAGTAAATTATGAAATTATGAAATGTGGTACTTTTAAAACTCTGTTTCCTCATCTCGACCAGAGTATTGTATGCTTGTACCAATAATCAATTGCTAAAAGGATCAAATTCAGTCTAGATTTGACAAAAGTGTGTAAATGTGTTCCTCAAATACAAACAAATCGCATTATAGTCCAGTCAATCTAGGATAAACCTTAAACAAATTGCAACAGAATATTTTTCTGCTCAGACCCGTCAATAAAGTCATTATATCAAACATACTAAAAGTCCTAAGAAATCGGAATGGTCTAAAGTCTTTTTTTTTTGCGATTTTATATCATGGTCTTAAAACGTCTAAAATATGTTTAACAAAGGCCGCCATACATACAAAGGGGAATAATCGTAATAGATGAACATTTTGTTTTGGTTGATTCTGAGCGATGTTTTGACGAATTTAGTGAATACAGAATGACAAAGAATATTTATTAAAAGGTAAGTTACTATATAATACGAGAATTGGTACAAAAAACCCGTATGAGTAGTGAATTTGGCGCATATTGACAGAAACAAGAAAAGATAAATGACGTCATCAAATTCACGTTTGAAACGCTTACCTACGATTTAATGTATTGTTAACAGTTAAATGTTGATTAATTGTATTGATACATCGTAAATAATATTAGGCTGAACAAATTCTCCGTCAATGACCGCCCATGGTTAAATGAAACGCATTTCTGTAAAACGTCTTATAACCAAAAAAAAAATCTATGGAAAGCCAATCGGGACATTAATCCAAGCATTTAACGTTTATCGATAAAAAAAAAAAAACCAGAACGGCAAATGGTACATAAAGGAGAATATCCAGGAAAATCTACAGTATCCTTTCTCCCAATGATAGACATGAGCGCAACAGATATGTCCTGTATCTACTCAACATTGACATTCGTTTGCAATCTAGCAACTCGATATGATATATCACCTGTACTAACATTCGACCAACCACTATATTGGAAAGCACTGACCATTGTGCAAAATGAGCAACCTAACAGTCAACTGAAGTCACTAGTCTTGAGGTTAGGCGGTTTTCATACAGAAATGAGTTTTCTTGGAAGTATTGGTCATATTATGAATAACTCTGGGATTCAAGAAATTCTTGAACTGATCTACGCTCCAAATGCTGTCTCACACATACTCAACGGCAAAGCTGTAGCACGTGCATTAAGAGCACACATGCTTATTGACACAGCTTTACACTGCATTTTGACATCCGATATTTTTGGCATTCAGATCCCTGGCCAAGAGGATGATGATTTAGATCAAGTTAACGAAAACAGAAGTGAAATACTACATAAAGCAGCTGATTTACGTACAGAGTTATTGGAAGGAGACATTACAACATCTGAGGCATGTAACAGTACAATTTTGGAAACAATAGAGAATACTATGGTTACACAACTTGAGTCAAAGAAGAAAAATAGAACATCAAAGCTTTGGATCCAGTACATAACAATGGTACAAATTCTGAGAAAATTCATTAAAGCTGAAAGGACAGGTGATTGGAACTTGCATTTAGACGCTATAAGTGCAATGTTACCTTATCTAGCAGCTTCAGGTCACAATTTGTACACAAAATCTGCTTATGTATATTTGATGAAAATGCAACAACTACCAAAAGATCATCCAGAAGTATTTGCAGCATTTCAAAAAGGGCATCACGTCATGCGTAGAAGCGAAAGGTATTGGGCTGGACTGTCCTCCGATTTAACGATCGAGCAAGTACTTATGCGAAGTGTAAAAACTGCAGTGGGTCTAACAAGAGGTCGTGGTATGGGTGATGTTCAGAGGTCACAATAATTGTTGTCGATGCCAGCATGTGGAGAAATGAACCAAGCTGTGCAAGATCTAACAGGTATAGGATATCACACAAGTGAGCAACACAAAGAAGAATCTCAGGATAGACAAAAACGAGATAAGGATGACATACTAACTGTTCTTTCTTTCATAAAAGATCGGGACCCATTTAAAGGGGATGATTCCCTACGGAACATTGAAAATGGTATTACAGCAGACAGTTCTGTAAATGCAGATAGAGCAGAAGAAGTTAAGAAAGGAATTATACAGTCTTTAGTAGGGAAAAACATAATGGACTATACCTTCCGTATAAAACAACAGATTATTACACTTGGCAACAAAACAAGCGTCAAAATAGATGGTGAACTTGTAGAGGTGGACCCACAATTATTGTTTCAACGATGCACGGCAGTTGCAAATACGCTTTTCGACGACATATCTGTCATCTTCCAATATGAGCTTTGTAGCGTTCCTTCTTCTCTTTTCGATAGCAACGGACTCCCAAGAGAAGCACATAAATCTGTTATTTCTGACTCAATTTGAAATTTGTTAAAAAGTGAAACTACAGAAATAAACACAGAACATGTTAAGTATGTTTTAGATGGTGGATCGCTAATACACCGCATACCATGGGTAAAGGGACAGACTTTCAGTAGCATTTGTGAGTCCTATGTTCAGTATGTCATCAAACATTATGCAGATGCAACCATCGTTTTTGATGGTTACCCCGATACACCAACATTAAAAGATGTAACACATGTGCGCCGTACAAAGGGAATCTTGGCTCCAAAGGTGGAATTCACTGATGATATGCCATGTAGGTCGAAAAAGGAGGTTTTCTTGTCAAATTCATATAACAAACAGAGATTTATTAAAATGCTTAGCTTGAAATTAGAAGATAGCAATTATAAAGTAGTACATGCGCCAGATGATGCTGATGTAACCATCGTTCAGGCAGCTGTACAACATTCACAACATAGCCAGGTAATAGTGATTGGAGAAGACACCGATTTGCTAGTGATACTCTGTTCCAGGTCACAATCCGATCATCATAACATTTACTTCAAATCTGAACCTAAACAAAACACCCTCAGAATACGAATATGGGACATAAAGAAAACAAAGGAAACATTAGGGAAGACTATATGCAACATTTTGCCTGTAATTCATGCATTCACTGGCTGTGACACCGTGTCACATATATTTGGACACGGAAAGGGTGCAGTTTTGAAAAAGTTCATGTCATCTCAGTACCTGCAAGAGAAAGCTATGACATTTTTGAACGACTCAAGTCATAACGAAATAGCAAAAGCGGGAGAGGAAATATTCCTTCATCTGTATGGAGGATTAGAGTTAGAAAGTTTGGATCTGCTCAGATATAGGAAATTTGCCTCCAAGGTTCTAGTCGGGAACATTTACGTACAAGTACACTCTCTGTCGCCTACATCCAATGCAGCTAAATTTCATTCTCTAAGAACGTTCTACCAAAGTAAAATCTGGATTCAAGATGATGTAGAAATTAACCCAATCGAATGGGGTTGGTATACATCAGGAAATAAACTGCTTCCAATTCGATCAACATTACCACCTGCACCAGACAAACTATTGAAAATTATTCGTTGTAATTGTAAGCAGAATTGTGATAGCAAGCGATGTACTTGCAGGAAACATGGAATTGACTGTTCAATAGGCTGTGGTGAATGTCGAGGTATAAACTGTACAAATTCACCAAATCTTACACAGTGTGACTTAACTTCAACGTAAATATTGAAATACTAACAGTTCAAATAAAATGATATATCTTTATTTGAAAAACATTATTTATACAAAGACAATTGAACAGCCTTTTGACTTTGAGAAACTATGTGTGTACATAATAAAATGATATGCTGTGAAAATTTGCTTCAGAATTTCATTTTAACTAGAAAATATCAATTTTCAATGTTTTTTTGACAATATAACCAATTTTTACCCCAAAATGTCTTGACTTGGGTATAATACCTTTTAAATAGTTGATATGGCATAATTTAAGACGTTAAAACTATTTGAAATCATATCATTTAATTATTTTGTTCATAATTTCATTATATACAACAAATTCAGTTTTCACCGATTTTTGGACAAAATCATCAATTTTTACCCCAAAATTGGCTTGACTTGGTTTATTGTCTTCTAATATGCTGATATTGCATGATTTAAGTATTTAAAACTATTTGAAATCATGTCAGTTAAAGATTTATTTCATTGTTTCATTATATACAACAAATCCAGTTTTCAGCGATTTTTGGACAAAATCATCAATTTTTACCCCAAAACTGGCTTGACTAGGTCTAATGCCTTTCAATTCGCTGATATTGCATGATTTAAGAAGTTAAAACTATTTGAAATCATGTCAGTTGAAGATTTTTTTCATAACTTCATTAAATACAACAAATCCAGTTTTCAGCGATTTTTCATTAAAATTGAGGTTTTTTCCCCAAAAAAAGGGGTTTTCGGCAACTACGATTTCTTAGGACTTTTGATATTTGATAAAGGACATGTATAGCTTTCAAATGATACCAAATTTGTTTCTGTTGCAATTTGTTTAAGGTTGGGCCAAATTTCACTTAGATTGACTGATTACATAAATGTCTCCCGAAAGGATTGAAATTAAGTCCAGTCAATCTAAGTGAAACTTTTTTTTAAATAACATATTTTCTAAAACATTATAGATTTTTCATAGAATATGTATATATCTTTATTGAATGAATATATTGAATATAGATAAACTCTTTGTGACTTAACATGCGTCAAAATTTATACTGTACATTTGAGAAACTGAGAAACTCTCAGAATGACGGGAAAAGAATTTCATATTTCTGCGCCAAAAGCTATGTAAACGTCACAATGTTTGACGTCTTTACCTTGTTTTCATTTTGTTTCGGGTTTGTTGCATTTTGTTTTGTTTTCATGTTTGTTTTTATGTTGATTTATGATGCACCGCGCTTACCAGCCCCTCACGCCTGCTAATAATATTTATTTGAGAAAAAGATGGGACCAAAGTCATTACGACGCCCACAGAAAGAAGGTTTTTGCAGGTGAGTTGTAACACCACCATTTTGGTTTATATTTTTTTGTATTTTCATGCCCTCTTTTATTACAGGATTATTCCATTGCGTTATTTTAAATGATTAAACTGGGTAAATATTTGACTTCAAACATGCTCTATAGAATATATCATGGATTCTTTTACAGCAGATGCTGTTGTCGAAGTTAGCGTAGAACTGTCGCTCTTTTAAGTTAAAATTATTCGATCTGCAGCCATGGTCTTCGAACATTTCAGTATAACTTACGATCAATGTAATCATACGATTTTGTTTGGGTAAAACATAGTCGGTGGTTTCTGGTTCTCATGTTGAAAAAGTCACTTCAAAACAATTTGATCGTCACCAAGTTGACTGTCGCGTATCAAATATAACCATACACTGGAGTTTTGTTAGTGACACTATCGTCCTATATTGCCGCCGCGCCCATGATTTGTGACTTTATTTTTTTAAATATGTTTTTGATGAAGAACACTAGATTTGACATCAAAAGTTTCTGGATTATAATCTACTATCCATCAATGCCACAATCTTGATTATAATTTTGTTTTCAGCAAAGCCGGTGGTCGACAACAAGCCACCTACGACCTACATGCACCTTCATATAAAACTTAAGAAACTCCAGGTAAGAATGTCACAGAGACTTACTGAAGTAGAACAAGTTTGAAATGTAACAAAAGAGAGGCAAGTATGCGCATGAAAAAAATGGATAGTTTTTAATATAAATAAAAACGATAGCATTTTATACATTAATAGACTTCATCTACATTTTGTAACTACACATGTATGATAATCTGGCTGAAGGTAGTAGGATGTTTTTTTTCTATTTTCCTTATCATTTTTCTCTTTCTGTATATTTTAACTCAATTTTCGATTAGATTGTCTCCCCTTCTTTGGTCACCAATATCACAGGACGTTTAAGAGCGATATATTTCAGATGGAAGAGGAAAGACTCACCACTGTGGAAAGGGATAACCGGATTCTGCTCCAAAAAATGGCGTACATAATGAAATACGGCGGAAGTGTAGATAATATGAAACACGATTATAAGAAAAAAAGGTATGTATAGCATGTTTACGTCTGCATTCCGTATAGACAACAACAGCTTTGATAAAATAATGCATTGAAATACAAATTAAGAGTTGGATGTAACTCTTAATGTCATGGTTGTAACAAAAAAATAAAATAGAAAATCATAACTGTTTCATACAAAAGGTTCTTAGGTTAACGCGAGTACACTCACATAGAAAAATAAACTAAGATCTATGCATTCAGTTTTGAAAGAACAAAGAAAATTATTTGATAAATTCCATGTTTTACTTTACTCCGTTTTTTCCCCTGTCAATCTTGAAAGATTTGCAACGCTCAAAACTATAAATATTGGTGTCACTCATCTATATATATCATTTTATTCTGGTATCACCTAAGTTGGACAAAGGTATACAGAAAAACACATTAGTTTACATTACATTACATACAAGTACATTTGTTGAGGAAGCATTAAATAATATTATGATATAAATGAATGCTTCGGGTACATAAAGACGTTCTTTTTTGATTATGCAAGTTAATAAGAATTCGAAAAAAATGGCTTTTTGATTGACTATCCAATAACGAAATTACAACCACTTCCATAATGAAAAAGCTATGAAAGGGAACTGTCGTCTAGTAGAAATTTAAATAAAGTCGTAAAATCCTAGCTGCAAATTAATTCAAGCCAAAAGCAGAAGTTTATATTATTCTTATCCACACGAGCACATTTGACGTTATATTCAAAATATCTCACTTACTACATTTTTAATTTCATTTTAGTTTAAATAAGACAAAACGACAGAGAGAACTACTAAGAATAACACACGAAAATCTGGCAATTTTAAAACGAATTACAGCAAAGGAACCGCATCTTAATCACTTACGATGGATACATGAAAATCAGGTCAGTTTAATTTATATAACCATGCATGAGAAAAAAATGTAGATCGTCAAAAAAATGTACTAAAGATAATCAAATTAATCATTTTTTTTAACATAAGTATACGACCAGATATACGACATAAGTTTTTTGGCGTGCAATTCGCAAGTTGTTTTCTTTGAAATATTTTGGATTATTTTCAGAATTTTCTGTCAACATTGATGAGTAAAACAGGAGTATCATTTTTTGTAGAGATCTTCGTCCCAAAGAAACTAAACAGAATGAGGAAACATAAGTGAACCGGTGGTGTTTCTTCATTTTTAGCCATATATACAATTTTTCTGGAATTATTTTTTAGTTTGATTTGGCACAAAAAAAAACGTTTTGAAAGTCTCCTCTGCAGGGTTACATTGACCATTGTATCGCCTGTCATATGCAGGGCTATGTCTGTCTGTTCCATGTCAGAAACCTTTCATTGAGCGCTTGTCGTTTGTTGCAGTCTGTTTGTCATAAATCAGACCGATATAATTTTTTCTCATTTTGCCTTATCGGGGCCTTTGTAGCTGAATATGCGGAATATGTTTTGTTCATTGTTGAAGGCAATATACGTATATCCCGCTCAAATGTAAATGCATGTAGACGCATTGGCGTGCAAATGATTGAAATGTGTTTACCAAAAATCAAAAAGGATAATGAAAAAAGGATATAAAGAGAAAGGGAAATTCATTGTTTCAATGCACTTTCTTTTAAATTTTCATGCAAGTCTAATTTTGAAACGTTTCCCGGGAATTGAAGTTTTTAGAAGGAAATATTTGTGATGATTATTTTGGTCGTAAAAGTACATTGATCTTTCGATTTCTACTGTGTTAACGTTCATGTTATAATTTTATAACGTTTACTTTTTTAGATAAACCAACAATATCTGAACAATATCGCCAAATTCCCACACAAATGGAGACAGGAACAAAGTCATTATAAATTATATCAACTTCAACAACTGGCTGCAAATGAACGCATCAGACAACAAGTAAGTTGAGATTAAAATTTTGAATTTTGAAAACCAAAACTTGATTGGTCGATAATTTCTTTGCAATTTACAAATGTACTAACGGCATAATGTACTAAAGACATAATGCACTAACGACATAATGTACTAACGGCATAATGTACTAACGACATAATGTACTAACGGCATAATGTACTAACGACATAATGTACTTACTACATAAGTTAGCTTACGACATAATGTACTAACTACATAATGTACTTACTACATAAGTTATCTTACGACATAATGTACTAACTACATAATGTACGATGGAAAGACAGCTGATGATTGATTTAGATTTTAATAACCTGTGAGTTTTGAAGTTACACATTAGAAAGGTCACACTATTATTTGATTTGATTGATGGTTGCTTAACGTTCAGTCGCAAATATGCTTGTTCAGGCAAAGAACAAATTAACCAAACATACAATAGATAGGTCCGGTAATAGGCTGTCTGAAATGAAGGTCGGGAAATTTAGACTGCAGCTGGAAATTAGGGTAAATTGGATAGGGGCGGATATTTGGTCTTGCAACAGGCCACCTACGGCCCTCTTGAAGAGCTGATGCAAGGGTTCGTAACGAACAGAAGGTATGGTACTCTCTCTGAAAACAAGCCATCGGATTTAACTTCTTCATTCTGATCGTTTGCGTACTTGCAAAGCCAAAAAGACAGCCATAATAATGTTGAAGCCAGTTTAGATAAAAAAATATCGCAAAATTGTTCATGAAAAGTTTTGAATGACAGGATCGTTAACCTACGATGTACTTACATTAATTGCTTTGAAACTGAAAAACGATAATAACTTTATTTCCAATATATTTGTTTAGTATTTAGTAAGGGGCGAATCTGTGTTTTTTTGTTGTTGCAATAATTACTAAAATTTGCGAAAATTTACCAAAATTACAGTTTTCAGCCATCTTTAGGCATTTGAATTAAATCTTTCGAAGAAGGCCCCAGAGTGCAACATAAATTCAAGTTAGACATGGGAAGAACTACATCTTACAACCTAATATGATAACAATAATCTTCAACGCCACAATTGTGTGATATTTCAAACCAAGACAATGTATCGTTTTGTAGGTAGAAAACAGTCAACAACAGAATACTGCAGAATCAGCATTAACCACGTTACTGAACCAGAGAGGAAGCCTCGTTCCGAAAAGTCCACATAGATAAACATGTAAACATCACAAATCACAATTATATCGTAACGAAGAACTCAGTTATTTTTTTTATTATTATTAAATTTGTTATTAAAAGGCAATTGTTGTTTATTTGAGCACCCTGCAGAGTACTGCAGCTGCTAGTCGAGCTGCGAAATAGGTTACATTTGCAAAGTCAGATACTGATTCCGCTTTGTACAACACATGACACATGAAGAAGTCCGCTTCAGCTGAAATTGATTTAGTACCATTCGGTTAATACTGATCGCATTATTGACTAATTTCAAAGGAATCTGTAATTCAGTAATAATCGACTCAATATAACTTATATTTAAAATCAAAAATACAAACAAAGAAAATATTTATTTTATATATACAAATACAAGTTAAATTACAAAAGTAATATCACAGTTAGCTTCGACGAACCACAACTAGGATTGTATGCAAATATGTTCAGATAAGCACTAAGATGATTTAAAAAAAATCATCTTCAATGATCCCGCGCATCTACTGTCAGTCATGTCTTATTAATACACAAAGTTACGTTAAATCTTGAGAAAAATAGAAAGATCTCATTTATATTGGAACATCATTTCCATTGCTGCCTCGTGTTCTCGTGCTTTCAGTCGAAGAGCAGCAATGCTTCCCGATCGTTTGGGTTCACCTGGCGCATGACAACCTGTGTAGAACGGAAACGGCGCCAAACCATAAAATGGAAATGAAGGGAAAATTGGCATTGACGACGTCGATAAATTCAAGGGCATATCTTGTTCATCGTCGCTTTTGCAATCAACTTTTCTGTTTACCTGAAAAAGGTGTGAGAAAGTTGAAACAATGATAATTGAACACACGCACATAAAAACACATACAGTTCTGCTAAATAACGTTGCGACTTTTCTAAAGTCACATAATCAAATACAAATATATTCGCCTTTGGCTTTTAGGCACTTTATATGTTGAATGAAACTGTGGAATAATGCACTACATTTCAATTTAGATTACATGTATTTGTTAGTGTCGCGGTCTTAAACTTTTATGATAATAAATTTACTGTGATAAAAGAGATTTTTCACAGCTTATATGATTTAACTTATATAGGTATGTGTCTCCCCCAAAAAATAGATAATGACGATTACAGATTAAAAAGTCAAAAAATGAAGTACTTCTCCTTTCGAAGTCTTTTATCCGAATATGTTTTCATGGTTATTTATTTATCAATGAAAGTAAACTACAACGTAGATAGAGTCCTCTACATATATTATCGTACCTGTGGTTGATCTAAGCCAAGTGCCAGCTCATCCTGTCTAGGAATACTAGACTTTGGTGCCGGAACATAATTCGTTTCTGTAAGCCCCTGTAGTCCTCCAAAATTACCAAGTTTTTCATACTTTCTCCATTTTGCTCTTCTGTTTTGAAACCAAATCTACATAGAACAAAAAGAATCACAAACATTATCAATCTATTTTATATTAATTTAGACATACTAACAAGTGTACAAATAACGTTAAAAAGTGATTTTGATAATATATGTTTTCACTCACATAATGGGTTTTACGTTTACCTTTATAAAGAAATGGTCTATGCAATTCGTTATTGCCTGAGAATTTTATAAATATATATATTAAAAAAAGAAGATGTGGTATGATTGCCAATGACACAACTCTACAACAAAAGACCAAAATGACACAAAAATTAACAACTACAGGTCACCGTACAGCCTTCAACAATGAGCAAAGCCCATACCGCATAGTCAGCTATATTAAAAAGGGCCCAAAATGACAATGTAAAACATTTCAAACGAGAACACTAATGTTCAGACACATTTTTGTTAATTCAAAAATTAAAAAAAACATACCTGAACACGTGCTTCCGGTAAACCTGTCTTTTGTGAAAGTTCTTCTCTTGTGTTTACGTCTGGGTAATGAGTTACTCGGAATACATCTTCCAATGTTTGTAGCTGGTCAGCACTAAATGTTGTCCTTATTCGTCGTTTCTTATAACTGTTATCATTCATATCTGCAACCACAGAAAATTAAGGGATTTTTTTTTCTTCAATTTATTAATGAATAATATAATTCTTGCAATAATCTTCGGGTGAAAGATTTGCAAATACTCGTCTATGATATTTGAAGTTTTGTTTTAGTACAATAAAATTTTGAAAACAAGACATTGCTAATACTTCTCTCAGGTCAAATAAAGTTTTCTCTCAGGTCAAAATAAAGTAGTAAATAAAGTCTATCATAAAACACATTATTACACTGACAAGACACGTTTTGTCTTACTCTTATTTGGCTTAAAATGCTCTTCAACTTTGAATTTAATTTGGCTTGTCAACGGTTTTGATTCGAGCGCCGTTGATGAGTCTCATGTAGACGAAACACGCGTCTGACTTACCAAATTATATTAAGCATGGTATCTTTGATGAGACTTTTGATTGCAAATATAATTGTTGTTCAGACGAACGTTCCGGCAAATTTCTTCATAAAGAATAAAAACAATTAAAGTAAAATCTCAATAATACTAAACGGAAAGTCCATAATCAAATGACAGAATCAAAAGCTCAAACAAATCAAACAAATGGTCAACAATTGCCATACTTCTGACTTGGTACAGGCGTATTCTTATGTAAAACAATGGAAGATTAAACCTGGTTTTATAGCTAGCTAAACCTCTCACTTTTGAAAATAAATAAAAACATTTTTATATAGTAAAAAAGTTATATATTTTACCATTATATAAACCACTGTCTCTGTTTAATCCATTGTCAGAATCATGTATGTCATTCCAGTTTATTTCCTCCTCGCTGCTTTCCTGATCATTTCCGGATGTCCTTGATACTGGCGACAGTCCACGACCTATAATAACCAAAACAGGAATCATTAATTATACATAATATATGTTCCTTAAAATTACCACGTTTAAATCTAATGGTATGGAATTCAGTTTAAAAGTTTGAATTTTTTGAAACAATGGAATATGAAGTTGAAAAGTTGATATAACCTTAAAAAAATATATACGCAAACTCAGAAAAATGTATCAATTTTCAGGAATGAGGAAGGGAGGGGAGGGGTATATTTAATTTTATTAAAAAACATCCTGCTGCTACAACATTTTGATAGGAAATAATTTTAATTTAAGTAATGTACATCTCCCTCGTGCAAAGCTCTATATAAAAAAGAAGATGTGGTATGATTGCCAATAAGACAACTATCCACAAAAGACCAAAATGACACAAACATTAACAATTATAGGTCACCTTACGGCCTTCAACAATGAGCAAAGCCCATTCGGCATATAGTCAGCTATAAAAGGCCCCGATAAGACAATGTAAAACAATTCAAAGTTCCTTGTTCGTATTTTGACTATACTTAAGGTATTTGTTTGGTTTGATGAGTTGTTTAACGTTTGTAAAACTAACTTAAAATGTTGGGTTTTTTTTAAAATTAAGCAAATAAAGACGATTTGAGGATTTACATGTACTTTATCTAACCAATCATTGCACGCGCATGCCAGGCGATTACCATCGTTTAACCTATTACCCTAAACAATTTACCTTTTACAAAACAAACAATATCCGCTTAGAAAATATTATTTGTAATTTATAGCGGCTATTATGGTCACCCTTATCGATATTATCTCCTGGTTTTCTTTGAGAGGAAATTCATTTAATATCTTCATAATTTACATGGTTTTATTCTTTAATTGGTTCTGTAAACGATCGTCTGCAAATCGCCATAATGGCCGTTTCAAGTGTTAATCGGAAGACGTTGCTTGGATCATCTAAAGGGCTCTTTTTCATCATGGTCTTTGATGATTTAAACATTATAAAACTAAAACTTCATTTATTGCAATTATTCTAGATAAGATAAAATATTGCGTCCAATATGAATGGACTAATATACCTTTTAAAAAGATATGGTTCCGAAAGGTGCAAGGTTCGAACCCATTTACGGCCAGGTGTGAAGTTGATATGGTCCGATTTTTGTCACATATATATTTAGTGTTTTGGAAATCTGTCTGGTGTGGTTTTGGTCCAACTTTTAAACATTATTTTTCTATATACATATTTTTTAGGAAAGACATTTGGTTTATTTGAATTTACGTGAAATTTAAAATGAATTCAAAACATTTTGTATCCATATTTTTCAATTTGTTTAGTCTTCAAGTTGTTGCTACAATCAACGAAACAATCAAAGTGACAAATTGTATAGAATCAAATTAAAATAAAAAAAATAGATTTAAAAAAAAGTAACTACATAAAATCTTCCAACATTTCCATGTCTGCAATTTTATCTGCAGATTTTGAAAATGTTAGCATAATGGCTAACATATTTGTACATGATGATTTGCAAACATTGGTATTCAAGCAATATCTTTCATAATCGTTAATTGCAATTTAATAAGTTGATAATAGATTTTAAATAAATATGCTATTTGTAAATTTTGTATTGCATGCAAACAATGAAAGAGACAGATATCACGTGACCGCGATGACATTGTAAGATATTCTGGGTAGAAGGAAACTCTTCAAAAGGAACTTAGTCAGTAATTGAAGATTTTATTTAAACATATTTTTCATTATTTGAAAATTTGCTGTCGAATAAGAGGTTTATAATGAATGTTTCTTTTGGATGATACATTCCCAAATCTCTTAGACTCGTGACGATATAAAGATTAACCTATTACAAAGACAAACGATTATTGCATGTTGCCCTCGATATGCTGTCTTGTTGATTTTGTAGTTGGGTTGCTGTCTCAATCACGAATACATTTACCACAACCTGTGTCTTCGTTGACTTATATTCAAGAATATATATTAGGTACAGAGTCCTTAGAAATCATTTTGAGAAAATCTAATGAATATAGCTTGAAGTATATAAAAATTCAGTGATTTTTTTAAACATCTAAGTCGTCATCTAAAATCAATTTTCATAAATATTATGGTTCTTTTTACCCTTGGTTCATTGAGAGGATAATTTATTATATTTTAAAGGTGTCCTTTGAATAATTCAATAATTTATCTTTTCGACCAGACAGATAACATAAATTGCAGATAAAAATATTTTTGTATCATAATAATAAATTACAGTTTAAATTTCTGCTCATCATTCTAGGTCAAGCACAGGAAATCGAGAGCCATAATTTTACGTAAAATTATTGCAAGTGTTTTAAACATTACATCACGAAATGAAATATTGGTAATTCTTATATTAACTTCAAACTCTTCAAGTTTTATCATGGCAATAAACAGATCCAAGCGATATTTGAAACGATTATATTTTATAATTCGTATTTATACCCTTAAACACCGAGGCAATTTATAACACTGTATTGCTTTTGAATGAGTTAAGAAGAACTAAATGCTAATAAAACATTATGCAGCGCACATTTTCGTTATTTAAAAAACGGGGAATAAATATGAGGCAGTACATTCAAATTTTGTAATTCAAAATCGACGAATTCCCAATATCAATGACGTTTATTTTATCAAAAACGTACAAGAAGGGCATCGGAGACCAAAACCAAAATTGTGTGGGATGTAAAGCTATGTATTAAATTCAAATAAAAATATATCAATGTTTTGATGTTAATGTTAATGACTTCCTCCAATGTAAAAAAAATACAAGCCATTTAAAATTAGTATTATTTTTTTATTAAAATATCTGTAACTGCAACATTTAATGCTGAATGATATATTCCAGAATCAGAATTTTATATTAACTCCAGACGCGCGTTTCGTCTAAAAAAGACGCATCATAGTCACCAAAAGATTTTAAGTTTTTACTAAAGCCTTTTGAATATTATTCAATTTCCAATGGATTTGACAAATTTAAGATTTGGATCCAGTAGGTGCAACAAAATGGGGGATGTTACCCCTACAAGAATCTATACGTCATTATATCTACATTGGTTATTTATTTTGTATGTATATTTAACGTTAGCAGCATGGTAAAAATAAACTGAACGTGGCATTGTAAGATACACATAGAAGAAACGTTCTGTGCATGCGTTCTATCGTGCATGAAGTTTTAAATATGCTGAAACTTTAAAATGTCACGAGCAACATACATTGGCATCGTGAGAGCCAGAGATATATCTTGCAGAGCATTTATGAAGAATACCTATACGCAAAAGATCGATAAGTGAAATGAACGTTTTTTTTAAATGAAAGATACCAAATAATTTATGACAAAAAAACTTGAGGAAGATTTTTAAAAATGGTTTTTATCTGTTTATGAAATACATTAATATACAATCATGCTTAAATTTGGGAAATTATTTTCTAGTTCATTCGAAAGTCGGAAATATGAATAAGTAATAATGATTAGTTTTTTCTTGTTTGACAAAGGGTAGTTTTCCATTTTTTGCAGATATAACTCGGTAAACAAATCGGAAAAAAAGACTGGGCCAATATCAAATAAGCATTTATTATATCTCTGAAAGAAAGTAAATGTTCGCATATGCTCTGTTTTCGTCTATTGATGGAAATAAACGGCATTTTTTTTTAAAGCACTTTCGTTAAAAAAAATCCTATTCAGTGAAACCAAACTATTATAGCTTCCCGTTGTATTAGACTTTACGAGCATTTTTGAAGATAATGCATGAATAGTCCTTTGTATACACATTTCAAAAATAATAAAACAAAATAAGATATTGTTTTCACCAAAAAAAAAATATATACAGCATTAAATATGAAAAACATATAAAAAAAGTAATATTATAACGAAGCCTATTATGTTATTGAAATATATAAAAAGTAAAATTGAAAATGGAAATGAGGAATGTGTCAAAGAGACAAAAACCCGACCAAAGAGTAAAAAAAAACCCAGATGAAGGCCACCAATTCGGCAATTGGTCTTCAACATAGCGAAAAAATTCCTTATCCGAAGACGTGCTTCATCTCATTCTTAAACAAAAAAAGTAATAGTTCAGTAATAATGGAGGCTAAAATATAAAGTGCCTACCTAAAACATCATCTGAAACTCCACCATCGTCTTCTGAAGGCTTCCTTAGAATGGAATCTATCGAATGTTTAGTAACAAACTTTTTACACATTTCTGGAGAACTTCTTGAAGATTCGTCTGAACTCATTTTTAACATCTTTCAATCACAAAATGTTTTGTAGGTTATATTTAAAAATCAGATTTCTTTAAAAAGTAATTTTCTTTGATTTATAAGACCATAAGATCAAACCAAATTGGTACAAAGACCCTCTAATCCATTAGTAGCATTTTCCGAAGAATTTTCTCAATAAATATTACCGTTGTTTACACAAATTTGCGACATAAGTCATAAATTTTCAATTGTACAGTTATACTGTGTCATTTGCTGCTCTCGGAGTGGCCAGAATATGAAGTGTTTATTTATTCAAATTGGCCTTGTTGCGAGATACCTGTGTGCTTCTGTGATTTCTAATGTTAACAGAATAAAAGGTGGGCAAATCCCAATGATACAAAGATGACATATATATGAAGTGCAGTTTAATTTTTGGGTAAAGTAACGCTTACAAATCTGCATAAGTCATTAAGAATCATAATTTCGTTTTCGTTGTTGTGTTGTTGTCTCCTGGGATTGCTTTATAGTTCTCTTCTTTTTTTAAAAGATTTTGTTGAAAGTGATGAAATCATCAAAATTAAGTAGCTCAAATATAAATATAATTTAATATAGTTTCTTTGATGACATATTTTTATTCAAATTATGTTTAAAAATATAAAATTAAGTAGATTATTGGCAATGAGACAATTCTCGACAGAAAAAAAACAACAATTGACACAGAAATTATCGACTATAAGTCACAGTACGGCCTTCAATAATTAGTAAAACACATACAGCATAGTCAGCTAAAAAAAGGCTCCGAAATGACAATGGTAAAAACAATTCAGACGATAAAAATAACGGCCTGATTTATGTACAAAGTAATGAACAAATATGATATTCTTCTTCTTCTCCTTTAAGTTTTCCAGTTTTCCATCTGAATAAAGATGATTAATAACTGGTGCATACGTGGCCTATTTATTAAAATTAAGTTAATATTTTAGTTATCTACAAACGGTGCAAAGAACAGATGTAGTGATTAAAACTATGTTCAGGAGATGAAGTTTTTTTTTAAAATAATAGTGGAGAGAACAGCATATGAAAGCTGATCTCTGAAAGAGTCGACTGTCTGTGTATTTACTACTGAGGTTGGTAAAAGATTCCATTGAGTTATTGTGTATGGAAAAAATGAAAATCTGTACGAGTCTTTTGATATATAAATGTGTCTGAAGGTGTGAGAATGATGTTTTCTGGTTCTTGAGTCTGATGGAATCAGAATTGTGCTAGATGGTATAGCAACACGATGATGTGTGATCTTGTACATCATAACAATCGTGCATGCAGTCTGCGTTGTGTTAAAATTGGCCAGTTTAGTGTGTTCAGCATGTTTGATACACTACTAGTATTATGATACCTGTTGCAAACATACCGAGCAGCTCGCCTTTGGACCATTTCTATATTTGAAATAGATTCTGAAGTAATATACAGCAACAAACGACAACCACTGAATAAAACATTCGTTTGACTTTGAACATGCACTTACAATAAGTTATATGGTTCGCTACTGACCCCTACGGATCGAATTTTATTCACCCTCTATGGATCCGAAGGGGGTCGACCAGTAGTTAACCGTATAACGAATTTATCGGACGCTGGACTTTTTCTGCGGTGTTTTGTTGAAAAATAAACAATGAAACACAACAACATTAATAGATGAAGTCGCCATTAACGCATCATGAACCCCATATGAAACTTACTAACCCCATACGGTCTCATAGGGGGTCACCACGTTACGGCGTTTAACCAATCACAACGTGATAATTCATCTGTGGTCCGATAAAGAATGTGACGAGGTTTAACTAGTTAGTTATAAGGCGCGCTGACCCTCCTCCTAAACTGGGACAGTGATAAAACAGTACAACACAAGAATAAAAGAATAAAAATGAGTTGAAAAGGGTTTAACTCGTCGGATCAATATAACTCAGAAAATCAATTATCAAATAAACTCATCATAGATACATGGATTGAAATTTTATATTTTCGCCAGACGCGCGTTCGTCTATACAGTGACGATCGAACAAAAAAATGTTAAACGGATGGCAAACACAGTTCAAGGTTGAAGAGCATTGAGGACCAACAATTTTTAAAATGTTTTGCCAAATACAGCTATGTTATCCCTTTCTGAGGTAGAAAAGCCTGACTGTATTTAAAATCACTGATTTGTTATACCATAACAATGGTAATTTATGTCAACACAGAAGTGCTGACTACTGGGCTGGTGATTAAACAAAACACAGAGTGGACGTGTCAGGGTACTCATATACATCCCCACAGCAAAATGACACTCGGTTCAACACTGAGAGTACATTGTACTTGCACTTACTGGTAGCTAGTTCGATACCAATAACAACTAATAAAAAAATCATGCATCCAACATCTAATGAATTAACTGGTAAGACATCATTGAGTCGGAAAAAACATGACCTGGTTCAATTCCAAGATACAAATATCGAGAGATTGTAGTTCGCTTTTAAATATGTATGCACCAAGTTAAAAGACCTTTTTATCTGGACAAAAAAGCATTTAATACTGGGGGACATGTGAAGTCCTTCAATGTTGCATCTACGACGCAGCTTCGTAGGCTTGGCAAACGAGTGAGAGATGGTTAAGGCCATATAGAACTTAAACATATATATCTAAATAATAATAGTATTACATCTTTTCTTTGTTATATATATCCCTTCCTAAAAAAAAGTAGAAATTAGGAGATAACTGTATTGAATTAAAAACTCCGACGGCATCAATTGGGGCCCGTTTGATGGTCGCAAATTAAGTTTACTGCCGTCGGCGCTTAAAATACAATATTGTTATCTCCATTATAATGAAACTGACAGAAAACAACGTTAAAACATGTATTTAAAA
Organism: Mytilus edulis; assembly: GCA_019925275.1. Lineage (NCBI taxonomy): Eukaryota > Metazoa > Mollusca > Bivalvia > Mytilida > Mytilidae > Mytilus > Mytilus edulis. The sequence goes on along the minus strand of CM034351.1, from coordinate 59,599,223 downwards.
TCTGCAATATGCCGTCTGCGCTCGCTCGTACGTCCAATAACATCAATTGTCAATTGATGCCGTGTAAATAAGTGACGTCATCCAATCAAAATGAACGTTACAAACGTTGTTGCATTAGAATACGCTTTGGCACGCATATGTTTAGCTAAAATAAACCGACGTCATAAGCTATCATAAATAAAAGTTTAAACAATCCCATTAATACGGAAGCCGATAAGGGCCATTCAAAAAAAATATTTTATGTCGTTATTACGACATAGCATGTCGTAATTTCGACATAACATGTCGTAATTTCGACATGACATGTCGTTAATCATGTCGTAATAACGACATTACTATGTCGTTATAACGACATCGCTATGTCGTGATAACGACATCGCTATATATAAAAGAATATGTATTATGATTGCCAAGAGACTAAATGACACAAATATTAACAATCATACGTCATCATAATGCACCCAATAATTAGAAAAGCCCCCATAGTCAGCTATAAAAGAGGGAGGAAAGATACCAGAGGGAGAGTCCCCGAAATGCTGTGTTGCAGACAGTGTTATTATTCAATTATTAGCTCCCTTGGTAAAACTCCAAATTTCATATTTAATGCATTTTATTGTTAAATAATTTACATGAAGCTTCATAAGTATATATTTGTTAATTGCATAGCTTTTGCTATTTCAATTCATTAGTTAAAGATATTTATTTATATTGTAAAGTTTAATATTTGCATCGTCGCAAAATCTTTGGATACCTTCTTTGAATACCTTCAGTGAGAAACTTATATATTTTATAAAAAACAGTTAAGTTTCAAAAATTAACGGTTCGAAAATGGCTATTCACAATAGGTAGATAATACTTTGTGAATATGCGAGCATAACTTGCCAGCTAAGCATCCCATTTCCCTCAAAATAAGCGCATACTACATGGCTTCTTGTAAAAAGGATGAATTAAAGTATCAATTGCTCTAATGCTACTTTCAAACGTTGGCCACGATATCCCTACAACACGTTACACTTAGAATGCGACGTCGAAGAGGGTCTTTGACTTCGATTAATTTTTGCAAGTTTTATTCGGTTTTTTATATTGTTGGTTGATTCTGGTTCTGTTCGTTTTGTGATGTCATTTTATCAAAAAAATACCTCGAGTTGTGGAAATCGATATAATAATGTTTACCCTTTAAGTTATTTCAACTTAAAATGCAGTACTGTCGCAAGTAATGTAGGAAGGAAAGATGGGACGGAAGTACATGTATACGGTTTTCATAATTTTTTTTATCATAGGATGTATAACTTTCAAGTTGCATATCATCTGTCATTGTAAAATTTCTTTATCTTAATTCATCCCCAATACAAATATATCTGACACTCTGCAAGTAAATCGAACATTTTTACCCTTGGTTAAATTTGAATAGAATTGTATTTTCCCTGACACATAAGTTGTCGAAACACACCCCTTCAATTACTTGAACCTTGGGCTGAGAATTATTTCCCAAGTCATCTTCAGATATATACACTTTAAAATATAGTAATCTACTCCTGGGTCGTCCGCGAAAACGGCTAACAAAAATATAATCCCGGTTTTTTTTTAATTCGATGAAACGGTTTTCGTTGCTGTTTGGGATTCGTCTTTCAATGCATTTCATGCACAAATTTATATTGACGAAAAGTTCCGGCTTCGCTAGTACAGGAATTACTTTCATCACGAAATAGCAGGACAAATCGCGAAGTAAAACATTCCGTGAACTGGTATTAAGTGTTTTGATATTGGTGATTGCACCTAACAGAAGTTTCGACTTTAAATGATCTATTTCGGAGTACTTCCGTAACATAAATTTCAATTTATTTTACAAAATGGGATTTTCCCCCCATTTCCAAATTCTTTTAAATAAATCGTTAAAAGCTATACAATTAATAAAAATTGCAAAATTTAACCTGTGTCGAACCTATTTCCCCGGGCGGAGTCTTTAGCAATAATTATCATAAACATTTAAGGGCATACGATACAGTTACAGGGAAGGTAATGACGTTGCTAACGTAATTTGTTATTTTCGCGACGTCAAACTGTGACATATCGGGAAAAGATGGATTTTTTGACTGATTTTTATCATTCAAACTGATTTAATTTGAAAACGAGTTCATGGACCCCTATTTTTCAAAACGGCATTTTGTTCCATTTTGCAGGGAGATTATGTGACTCAAATTTTCTGAAACTGTAAATAGAGGATTTTTTTTTAAATTTTTGATAAACATGCAGTGAAAAATGACGTTTTTTCCTCAATTCATGAACTTTTTCATAAATATGAGCAATTTCTGAATAAAAAAAATGCACAATTTTTTATTATATTTATAAAATACAGAAATTCCGATTATTTAACAAAAAAAACAATTTGTGTTTATCTTTTATAACAAAAAAGTTATGTCTTTCTTTCGAAAAAGAAATTACGGCCACATATCTGAATTTTGAGCAAATATACAAAATTTCGACCTCATTTTACTCAAAAAGTAGCACATGAAGGTATATTTTTTATTATATATTTTATTTAATCAGGTAAAAAATAGCCTATTTGCAATTTTTCATAAACTGTAAATACAGGATCAAAACTGTATCGTATGCCCTTAATTGAAACTTTAGCACATTTAACGTCGGAAATTAGCGTCTTTAGGATTTAAGACGTTTTCAGACATTTGGAAAAATTGGCTACCGTTTTGTAATGTATGGAAGCATTTTATTCCTTTAAGACCCAAATATGTAATTAATAAGGAAAGAATCTTGGCATTTTTTACTCTTCGTATATCTAACTTTTGTTTTGATCAATTATAAAAAAATACGCCTTAACTGCTTTGAAAAATGAAATATCAACTTGGACAAAATGGCTACCGTTTGAAAAACGACTGTATAGAGAAGATTTTATTGAATCAGCAATATTTGAACTCACATGAGGCAAATATTTGTACTTTTGTTAGATATTATTATTGTCTTACTATTTTTATTCATTTTCTACTATAATCTGCAGTCCAGTCAAATGAAATTTGGTAAAATAACGGCTTTAACGCCACAAAGAACCGACACATGTCGTTGTTCCTGTCAAGAATCAAGAAGATCAGAGAATAAGAAATAGGATCACTTTACATAAGAGTTAAAACAGTTTTTCATAAATGTGACGTTGGATGGGGACATCCGTTTTTTTTTCACATAGCTTTCTTTTTTCAATCCTCAAATATACTAGATATTACTTAGGAGATGATCAAGAGCTGTAAAAACATAATTCAAAACATATATTGAACTTGTTTTAATATTGGTTCGTGTTTTCTAACATTTTTATTTTGTTTTGCAGATGAAATTTCGAAGATTCTGTTTTAAATCCTAGGGGTTGTAGGAACTTCGCGCGTGCCCAACGTTTGAAAGTAGAAATAGAGCTATCAATACTTCAATAAACCCTTATACCAAGAAGCCATGTAATTTGCGCTTATTAAAAGGGAGATTGAAAGCTTGGCTTGACTTGGTTGTACAATTTCAGTCCTATTCTACGACCGGTAACTTGTTAATCTAAACGACTTTGTCTGACTGTACAGCCCTAGCACTATGGGCCATGTTAATCTAAATTGGTATCTATAACATATATAAGTTTCTCACTAAAGGTATCCAAAGAAGGTAACCAAAGATTTTGCGACGATGCAAATATTAAACTTTACAATATAAATAAATATCTTCAACCAATGAATTGAAATAGCAAAAGCTATGCAATTAACAAATATATACTTATTAAGCTTCATGTAAATTATTTAACAATAGAATACATTAAATATGAAATGTGGAGTTTTACCAAGGGAGCTAATAATTGAATAATAACACTGTCTGCCACACAGGATTTCGGGGACTCTCCCTCTGGTAGCTTTCTTCCCTCTTTTATAGCTGACCATGCGGGGGCTTTTATAATTATCGGGGACATTATGATGACGTATGATTGTTAATTTCTTTGTCATTTAGTCTCTTGCCAATCATAATACATATTCTTTTAAATATAGCGATGTCGTTATTACGACATAGCTATGTCGTTAAAACCACATAGTAATGTCGTTATTACGACATGATATGTCGAAATTACGACATAGCGATGTCGTTAAACGACATGTTTTGTCGAAATTACGACATAGCGATGTCGTAATAACGACATATTATGTCGAAATTACGACATGCTATGTCGTAATAACGACATAAAATAAATTTTTTTAATGGCCCTTATCGGCTTCCGTACATTAAAAAATGCATTTATTAAACTATAGACGTTAATTTTGCAGTCTTATTTTACAGTTAATAATCACAGTGGCTTGTGTCTTGGTCTTTATTTGTAGTTCTAGGGTCATCTAATTGATTTTGTGTTATCTTGATAATCGTGTCCCTTTTGGTACATTGAGAGTTGCCTTCACTTATAAACATTTCGGAAATTACTAGTAATGTTAAAACGTTAAATGTTAATTTATTTTGTTTAAATTATCAAAAGAAAATTTAATCATGAGTTAAATATTTTTCGTTATTTATAAAATATATTCCTTAAAATCTAAATAACCATTTAATTCATGATTTAAATGAAATACCTTGCATTGTGTAGGAATTTGATGAAAAGAAACGATCCAAAATTTTGAAGTATGAATACTTACTGATAATTAAATGATAATACTAAAAATTAAAATCATCATAAACATTATTTTCAAATAATCAAGAGTACTAGGTCGTTTCTTGCGCAATTCTGATAAATTTATACTTGAATTTTATGGTTGTCAAAGAGTTATATGATTTATAAGAAAAAAGATTTATCGAATTCTAATTTGTAATTTATTTAGGATTCATGGCAATAAAAATCTCTAAGACACGAATCGTGACTGTTACAGTGAAGTTAAGGGTCAAGATTTAACGGCGACGAGCGAATTTAAAAGTCTTAAAAAGTTATTCATCGCTTAATAAGTTGCTTATCGCTATATATATGTTTAAAGTATACTTAAGCCATGGTTATATATATGCCACCAATGAAATGGTTATCAATGACATTAGAAATGATAAACTGATCAATTCTCCAAATCAGCATAGATATACACACTTGTGTAATCTTGATAAGACACTTGACGGTTGCCAATAAGTGATCATTTGTGTCGTTTTATCACTAATTCGGAGTAATTTAACGGGTTTATTTTCCAAATAAATACCAATTATTATTTATGATTTCGTGGATGACATTTTAAATCTACCTACATTATACGAATTATATAAAACAAATGGTCTTTAAAATTGGTAATGTGAACATAAATATCTCATTACTATTAAAAGTCAAAGGTTAAACCGAAAATCTTAGAGAAAAATAAGTGGCATGACGTACTTGATACAGAAGAGATAATTAACAAAAAATAAAAAAAGGCTTGTAATATTTGTTTTATTATTTTATGATATCTTGTGGAAATTTCTTTTTAAATTATCTTCTGAAGGACAATAGGATGCTTTTTTAAATCTTTTTATTTCTGTTTTATTGTTCTAAAAATTTATCATACTATTTCAAAATCCAAGGTCATTTTCACCATACGCAGGTAAAATAGCCGATTTGATTTTTTTAGATTGACCTTCAAATGAGAATCGACTAAAAAATCTCACAATTCAGAAAAAAATCACACATTTTTTTAGTCTAATTTTGTAGATTAACAAAGATTCACATATTGTTATTTTTTCTTGTATTAATTTGAGACTTATCGTTTCCTTGAAAGGATTTTTAGCTAGCTATATTTAAACAATTAAACTGCATGCAATGTCATTGGTTCAAATTAATTGATTCAATAGTTTTTATTTTCTGAGTTACTTAAACTTCAAATAATAAGATTATACTTTTCTTTCTTCTACATTTTCTAAATATTCATGAATTATACTAGAACTTCATAAAGACTATTATTCTTCAATGCGTTAATTTACATATTTTAAAAATGTGTTAATTACGTGTATGTATATGAAGAGAAAACGGTACTATTTATTCTGCCATAGGCGACAATATTAACATTTTCTGAATTTACCACTGTTTATAATAGAAACCTGAATTAAACAGTTATATGTGGTGTTAGTACTTTATTATTCTGTTTTAATAAAATTAAAGCCAAATAGTAGCATGACCAACTTCCAACGGAGCTTGTTTATTCAAATTTTGGAAGTCTTTTCGAATAATTCGTTAGAAAATATTTCAATAGGTTTCAAAATTTATATTGTAAATAAGGCCGTACGGTGACCTATAGTTGTTTAAAATGTCTGTGTCATTTTGGTCTTTTGTGGATAGTTGTCTCATTGGCAATCATACCACTTTTTTTTTATATAAAATATTCTGTCTGTCTGTCTGTCTGTCTGTCTGTCTGTCTATATACACACTGCAGTTATTCACAATAGACAATACTTTATCAATAAACCTCAGACGGTGTCATCCTGGTTTGCCCACTTTTAATTGCATGTATATGTAAACATAGAGGCAATTGTTGTTTTAACAATTATAGTTTATTTCTGAATTATAGTCATATTTTTTACCTTTTATTTTACCTTTTATTTTACCTGTAAATTGTTAAAAAAAAATTATATTCTGCTATTAAATCAAAGAAAATGTGCAAAACTTTTCAATATTTTATATATCTTTGGCAGGAAAATGTATTTTTATTTATAATTTTTTTTAGAAAAACGTGTACTTAAAATGAATTATCATTCCAATTTATCAACAAATAGTTTTAATTATTGGTACATTCTGAAAAAGAAAAGAAAAAGTAAAAGAATGAAACTAAAGATTTATTAGAATAAATCTCATTTGAATATCTTTGACTTTATTCAACTTTTTTTTTTTAATTTTAATAAAACGACGATGATACAGAGTAACATGAGTAATAGACACCAGACTCCAACATCTGAAAGACAGATACCAAAACAGACTCATTAATGTGGTAGATTACCCATCTTCTCCATTTGAACTGAACAATGAAGTGAAATATAGTTAATTATGACCTTGTAAATATGTTTTGTGTCTTTTGATGTATTATATACATAAAAATTGTATTCCTCCTCATTTTACATATTTCCTTATGCAATGCATTTATAAAATTGATTAATTTATTAAATTGTGGTTGCAATAAAAGAGATCTTGTATTAATGTATTTATATCATGAAAAAATATTTAGAAATTAATAAACTATAAAGACACCTTTGTAACTGAATAATATTTTTTTGTTATTTGTTGTGTACATGTATGTATGCTGAATGAATTGAATGAATTTATATTAAATTATTGAGAAAAAATATTTGATTTTTTTAATAACTTTGCTCTAATAAAAAGAACCCTGAATATATAGAAAACACTTACAAACTATATACCTATGTTGGAACAGACTATACAATTGTATGCTCATTAAACCTTTTGTCGTTTTTGTTTTCTTTACTAATAGATAATTGGTAGAATTAAAAGTGGGCAAACCAGGAGTAAACCACCTCAGACACATAGGTGTACAAGAGGACATCATATATACACAGATAAATAAAAAAATATATTGTAACCTTACATCCAATCACAGCGCTACTAATTTGCGTCCTTAACCTGCCTTGGATACACAAATGACCATTTTATAGAGGTGGGAAAATGTAATAGTACCGTTTTTCCCTGAAATAAAGATGGCATATGTGGCAGTTATAATTTCCTAGAAATAAACAAAGTTAAAGCTCATTTAGATAGAACAACAAATGAATTCAATGTATTTTATTAACAGTAGGTGAGTATTTAAAAAAAAAGAAATATTTAAAAAAACAAAACTCTTGTCAAGCGGACAAAATATAAGATTTCAAATCAATATGACCATTTCGGATTTATTAAGAAAAAAAATCTTAAATGAAATCCCCCCCAAAATCTAGTCAGCATCTGTTTAAACGTCATGTGAAAACCTTTGGATAGAAAAATGTATACATGTGAAGAAAAAAACAAAGTCAAACATTATTTGTTTCTACACATGTAAATGTTAGTTGAAGATTTTTCTTAAATAGCAATTTATTAATTAACGAACAGTGCCAATGAAAAAGACCACAACAGTCTGTATCGTTAAATTTTGCATTTCTTGCTGAATTGAAATCTACATAAATAATTATTCAAACCAATCCATATTTAAGAATTCAATCCTTTTTGTGGTTTCTGTTTTGGTAGATTGTTCTATGGTTCCTGTGAATACTACAAATTGAATGATTTTTTTAATTAAATTTGAAATAGTTATTTAAAACAAGGGCCAAGTCTGTAGTTAAGTTGTTTACACACAGCTAGTTAAATCTTTGAGGAAAAAGGATAGAGTCTTATACTAAAATAAAAAAAGAAAAGAAATGTGTTAATCATTGTATAGCTTGACAATTTGACGAAACAAATGGTTTTTTCCAGTCAATTAACAAAAGATTGTCAAAAAAACCTTGCCAAAAAAATATAAAATTCATGATAGTCGTAAAGGCACATCTAACACTTTTTGAGAACTAATAATAACCTTAAGAGTAATAAAATCTATTAAGAGTTATGAGCTATTTGAATTTTTAATGTCACCAAAATTTTAACACACCTTGTGGGAACATGGAGCTTGTCGGAACTAGTAACTCAAAATCAAAAGGAAAATTATGACAATTATTGCATTATTCTCAACAATATTGAACTCTCTTTCAGGATTTTAAGTTTCACTTTTGTCCTTTTATTTGCTCTGGAATCATAATTTTGCAATAAATTTAATTTCAATTGACCTGCGATTGTTGACTTTGATCATTTTCAAGAGTTATGTAGAAATTGATAACCCAGGTGTTCAGAGCACCAGACCCCGTGAACTAAATCCAAGGTCGCTACCCACATTTTCAATGTCCTTTTTTATGGTTTAACAATCATCTGATGACACGAGTTTGTTAAATATCCCTATCATTGATGAAAAAATCAATATTATTAAAATAATAATAATAATAATAATAATAATAATAATAATAATAATAATAATAATCATAATCATAATAATCATAATCATAATCATAATCATAATCATAATAATAATAATGATAATAATGATTAAAAATATTAACGATGATAAAATTAATAATAAAAATGAACAACTATTCATATTGTATATCACAAATTAATTCGTTAAAATTCTTAATAATATTTGTTTTTCTCATGTTCACCCCGAACAATCATTTAAGGTCAAGATACAGTAAATGGGCTATGTCACAGATTTCTGTAAAATTTGGCATACATCTCTGGCTCGATGAACTTCAACTGAAAATCGAAAAAATAATGTATTTATCTCAATTATCATTTGAAATATTACTGTTTGAATTCTTACAAAAGGGGTGAACATTTGTATAGAAAGCACATAAAATTGGCGAAAACCCTTCTTAAATTTGTCTTTAAATCGCCAAATCTCTAATTCTACTCCATAGATTTTTCTTAAAAAACTATATGTTGTTGATACATAAATTTCCGTTATAATAATGCAAAATAAAGATAGGGTCACCGACTTCGTTTTTACGGTATACATCATTCAAAGTTGCGTTCTTTGTGAAAAAATCCAACAAAACGTCGAAATAATCGTAACGTTATCGCGTTGCAGGCCGTAAAACGTTGGTTTTTGACGTTTTTCACCACCAACAAGGTATCAAATTGATTATTAGAGAAAAAAGGAAGTCGGTGACCCTATGATTATTTTATATCATTAAAACAGAAATGTATGTGTCAACAATATATAGTTTTTTAAGAAAAATCTATGGAGTAGAATTAGAGATTTGGCGATTTTAAGACAAATTTTAGAAGGTTTTTCGCCGATTTTATGTGCTTTCTATACAAATGTTCACCCATATTAAAAGAAATCAATCTGCAATTTTTCAGATAATAAAAGAGATAAATGTATTATTTTTTCGATTTTCAGTTGTAGTTCAACGAGCCAAAGATGTATGCAAATTTTTAGCAAAATCTGCGACATAGCCCATTTACTGTTCCTTGACCTTAAACAGCTTACCATGATTTTACATGAAATTATTATAAGATATAATTCATGACTATATAATTGCAAACAAAAAATCAAATAAAAAATAACGCCAACTATCCTTAACTAATATGTGTAACTGTATTTGAAACAATTAGTCTCTCTATTTTAAAAAAACACGACTTGTTTAAAAAAAAAAAAGTGGTAGCTTCTTTTTAAAACATTTTAATGATATATTTGAACTTGGATTAAATTGTTTTCTAAAATATATGAATGATTAGTATTAAGACCCAATTATACAATATCACTTTATTGCACATATAAAATGTTTCCTGAAAATAGTTAGAGTATATGATGTTCGCATTTCCCCCAAAATCAATATCTAAATAAATATAAAAAAAACCTAAGATTTTCGATTCCTCAATGCTGATGAGTTGGTTTTTAACAACACTTGTATTGATCTTGGCTTTATGGATGTCTGAGTACCAGCTAGGAGGGAACCACTGAGCTTTTGTTAGTTTTCCTGACGACAGTTGGTTATCTCACCTGGTATTCTAGCATCCTCCACCAATACCATCTAACCTTCATGATAAAGCCAAGGAAACTGGAATTGACCAATATACAAAATACGAAAACAAGGAATATAAATGTCTACTGAATTTTCCTAAATATTTTCAACAGAAAAAAATTGACGTAACAGCTCTAGATTAAAAGTTTTTCTATGAAAACGTCGTTAGGTCAGACATTGTATTTTTTTTGTTCGGTAGAATAGAAGCAGCCTTGCATGAAATTGTATGACGCTTGATGTATGATATGTCTACACATCTTTTGGTTTATTTCTGAGTTAGGCCTTATCACTCTAAGACATAAGCCCGAATTTCCAGCTACTTTGTAACAGTGGTCTTATCAGACATCATGCTGATGCCAATTACCCCCAGACCAGTATCATGCTGGGTTTGTTTATCTTAATCCCCTGGTCACATACATATTATATTACTTAATACATATCATTTTCAGTACAGTTACACATGTGTATAAATGATTCCTAGTGAATATTGATATAGAAATTAAATAATAAAAGTTTGTTCATTTGAAAGTTATACATCAGAATGTTATATGACCATCTCCTTTGTTCTCGTCAGTATCCAGGATAAAATATAAATGCACATTTCAACATTATACACGTACATACTTCTACTTCTCTGACTTTTAATGTTATACAATCATTGATGTTAATGTCAAAAAGAAGGCTTTACATGATCTAATCATATTAGTCAATATTATTAGAAAAATACTTATTTGGTTAAGACGATAACATATAGCTTACTTTATTCTAACATGACAATCTGAATCATTATTATTTAAATAAATATTTTCATATTTTATTTTTATTTTCATACAACGTTTCCGTTCATTCTCATTTACCAATACGAGATCCATAAAGTACACATATAACTAAATACGATTGATAAGATAAAAAAAAACGTAGGTTGTAGGTTATTGTAAAATGTCTGAAATGAATTGGGTTTTTAAAATTAGTTTGTGATCATAACAGTAATAAAACATAGCGCAAAGGATATATAATTCAGGAACACCTTCATGATAATACGTTTGCACGAACTTGGGAAATTTTGTTTGATTCAATAAATGACAACACACTTGTACTATATCAACTACTAAACTTACCTATGCCCTGCTGAAAATTCAAAGTAAAACGGAACTTGCCAAAAGCCGGTTCATGAATCAATTTTAAAATATGTTTATCAAATGTTAATGAAGTATCAATGATATAATTTATTCGGTGAGATGAATTTTCCGAATACAGTACTACAATACAGGAACCTATGTCTTATTAAGTACGGATAGATTTTACTAAGTGTCAAACATGACACTTGTCACCTGTTTAGTCTTCATATAAAAGATTATAAGTTTTATCTTTATTGTCGACTTCATAAAAGCCTTTAATGTCTAGATTTCGCTTTTCATTCATGTTTTAATTTTATGGTTGCGGTTTTGAAAACCTTTTCATATCAAATAAATTTGTACTTGGATTTCAGCATGTACACAATATTTTTGGTTACCCAAATAATTTCTTGTTTTATGATTTTTGAAAGTATACTTGAAATTAATAGTCAAATTCAAAATTTAAAAAATGGAGAAAAATGGAAATTAATAAAAATGAGAAAAAATCACAGAGAATAGGAAAGCTATTATTTAGCAAGTGGCAAATGAATTTCTATTCAGAAATATGATTTAGTATCTTTGTTACTGTCTTACAAAAAAATCAAGACTCTTTTGTAGTAGTGAAATACCCGGACCACTTCTTTAGAACTGTATGTTTTATACAATGCTTAGCTGTTAATGCTATAACCAAATCACAGCATACTTAACATATGATGTCTTGGGTATCACTGGTTTTAATGCCTTTATAAAAACAACAAGTTTCAAGGAGGACAATTGACCCCATTGCAAAATGGTCTAATTGGCATAATATGCAAAGGCAATTATTTAAGGATTGGGAACTTTCCGTTTAGAATTTTCCTTGGAGTGCAGTATTTTTCTTATTTATTCTTAGGGGTCTTATCCAACGTTGACTATTTGGATTTCCCTTCCTCTTTTTATATAATACGAAAACAGCACCAATACCATTAACGTGTTGGTCTTCAAAATGCTGCAAGTAACACCCTTTAAAATCAGTAATATATTTGATAAACAAACATAATCATACTACTGATTTACTGTAAACTACATAATCTAGGAGCAGTTTAAATCAGACGTGGATAATAAAAAAATAATAAAATATATTGGAGAACACATACTCATAGTCCCTTTATATAGAACCTTTTCTATATCTATACTTTTTAAATAATAATTTATTGACTGCATTTCTAACTTTTTCGGGTATGTTTTAGAACAGAGAGACGCATCATATTCATTAAATATACAATATAACATGTGTAGAAGATATCATTAAACCTACTGTTAAGTTGCTTTATATGCTGACTTTATCCAAGTTATCACAACAAGAATACTTTTAAGGAATAAACTATACGACTTGAGATTGATCAACTTCACACAGTGAACGTTTCTTTAGCGCATGCATACTAGTATTGATTTTATTTTGTTCTTTGGGACACTATTGCAGAACTGGTGTTGCATATTATTATTCCATGTTACATTGCTGTAGATGAATTGATATTAAAGATCTGAAGTGATTTCTTGTGGAGGTTTACCGAAGCCATAATTTGAATTTGCTAACCGTATATGGCTTGCTGCTTTGCCAGGTAACTTTAAAGGAATTTGTTACTCTCTGCTTATTATTGTGGTTTTTGTAATATTTTTTCATCTTCTTTCGTTCTGTCCATATTGTTGTTTTTCTTGGACTCATGGATGTCGAATACGCGCCTGATATGTTCTAAATGTCTTTTATAATGTAACTAGGATGAAATTTGAAAAAATAGGCAGGACAGGAGTTTTGGGTAAAAAAAAGGCAGGATGAGACACTTGCAAAAATAAAAAGTCAGGACGACAATTTAGGTTAAAAAAGTCAGGATAAACTTTAAAAAAAAAAGGCAGGACCGAACAGAGTGAAAAATAAAAAGGCAGGACTGAGATTACAGCTAAAAAAAAATGCAGGACAAAATTTTTCATCCTAGCCCCCCCCCCCCCCCTATAAAAATCAAATGGTAGCTCCCTTAGTTAACGTCACTTTTCATAGCAACGACATTCCACATAAAAAAACCTCCTTAAAAACCAAGCTTTTGATTTGTGTACGCCAAAACTCGTTTCGTTTACATGAGATTCACAATTAACACTTGAACTCACCTCACCTCACCTATCCTCTTCATGCCGGTCGGCATTTAAGGCCCTGCTACATTCTTTCCATTTTGCACGGTCTTTAGCTGCTGTTCTTGCTGTAGCCCAGCTGTTCCATCCAAGTGATGTTCTTTCAGTCTCTACAGTCTCAAAACTTGAACTAACAGGGTTATATAGAAATAAACTCATTAAAGGTACCATGATTAAATTTTGTATTTACGCCAGACGCGCGTTTCGTCTATGAAAGACTCATCAGTGACGCTCGAATCCAAAAAAGGTTAAAAGGCCAAATAAAGTACGAAGTTGAAGATCATTGAGAACCAAAATTCTTAAAAGTTTGCCAAAGACAGGTAAGGTAATCAATTTATGAGGTAGAAAAGCCTTAGTATCTAAAAAATTCCTTATTATGTAAACAGTTAATTTATAAATATGACCATATCAATGATAATTTATGTCAGCACAGAGGTGCTGAATACTGGTCTTTTGACACCTTCGGGGAATTAAAAGTTAAACTCCATCAGCAGTGGCATTGACCCAGTGGTTTTAAATAGACTCATCATAGATACCAGATTTAAATTTTGTATTTACGCCAGACGCGGATTTTGTCTACAAAAGACTCAACAGTGACGCTCGAATCCACAAAAGTTAAAAAGCCAAATAAAGTACAAAGTTGAAGAGCATTGATGTCCAAAATTCCTAAAAATGTTTTGCAGCTACGGTGATATATTCCTGAGATAGAAAGCCACATCAAATACGATTCGTAGTAAACCAGCATTAAGAACGAAAATGTATAAACTTTATAACAAATAAGGCCAAAGAAGGGTAAACAATCCAAAGGTATCTAATAATTATACTCTTTTTAATTTAAAGTAAATTTACAGAAAAAAACCTCATCTCAATGATATAACCAAACCAAAGACGATCATACTGCAACTGGCATGATATGGCTTGTCACCTGTAAATATACCAGATGCCATTACACAGTTTCTGTTAAATTGAAGGCAAATCTCGAATCCGGTTCTGTAGCAAAACAGTTTTATATTTTGCTTAAGTTGTAGAGTAATGTGGTGGATCAAATGACAAACTGCTGGAGAGGCTATTCCCTTTCTTATGTTCGTTGTTGTTCAGCAGTTTGAATGTTTTGTCGATTATCATGTTATTTGTTTGTGCCTTTAAGTTTATTACGTTATACATAATTTAGCTTTAGTAAAAAGATATAAGGTTAAGATGCATATTAAAGTACTTGCAGTTACTAGCACTTTAATACGAGTATACGAGCGTCAGTGATGATTTTTTTCATGTTTATATCCTAATGTTGTTGATATATCTCCGTCAATAAAATTAAAATAGATATCAGGATTCAAATGCCTGTATGCCAGACGCGCGTTTTGTCAATAACAGACTCATCAGTGAAGCTTGGATCGAAAAAGGTTTAAAATGCCAAAATAAAGAAGTGGAAGAGCAATGCACACAGTACAGTATACCACTATGCACAAAAAACAACAACATATGAATAATACTTGTTTATTGTTCTTTTTTACAATTTATTTTGTACTTTGTACTTTTTTTTATGAATAAGACATGTAAGAGAATATAATAATTATTAAAATTTGAAATAATAACTTTTATCCTATAATAATTAAACCTTGTTAAATTATTACGACCCAAACTCAACTAATATCAAGAATAAGCTTTCATTTCAAATAAATATACAATAGTAATTTCAAATTATTTACCGAATGACAAAATAACATTACACGCTTCTAAAGAGGTAGGGACAATTTGCCGGTAATTTGTTTCATTCGATAAGATAGGTAAATCATGTTTTAAATAGCCCGATAGATGCTAGTTATAGTAAATAAAAATACGTCACATCATTTATTTTCATACCTTGAACAGGTATTCCTACAAAAGCAAGGCCATGACTATTGATTTTTTTATATTGATTTTATTTTATCATTAACATTCTTTATGCAAGGTGCCATACCATGTAACTTGTCAATTTTAAGGAGCCAAATAATATCGAACTAATTCAAATCGTGATTTTCTCATTGTGAATATGTATATCTGTTACACAGTATTTGTCCTGGTCTTTTAAGGTTTTATCGTCTATAAGATAAGACAAGAAAATACATGTACATGTATATATTTTAACCGGAGAACATCTTTCATCAGCTGGTCATAGATCACCATGTGTTACTACTTCATGTTTTATTGCCTTTTCTGTAATTTTAAAATCGGCCCTTCGTTTTGATACAGATGCAACAGCTTCTTA
This sequence comes from Mytilus edulis, assembly GCA_019925275.1. Lineage (NCBI taxonomy): Eukaryota > Metazoa > Mollusca > Bivalvia > Mytilida > Mytilidae > Mytilus > Mytilus edulis. Next base: position 59,583,137 of record CM034351.1, on the reverse strand, counting down.
ATGTTTTACCTACAATCACGATTTGTAGTGTAACTGATTTGTTCTGTTATGTTGTTAGTTTTTACTGATGAGTTATGTACCCGTGTATAGACGGTGGTAAACATTTCAGTACTAGTATCTTTACAGTTTGTGATTTGGCGACAAAATTGTTGTTGACTGCATTTGTTACATATAATACCTTGTTCAAAAAAGGGTTCGACGAATTGTTTTTTGTTGTTATGAAACTTGTATACAATGGCCTCATTCTAAGTTATGTGTATATTACACCCGCAACATGTAGGCTTAATTTCTATAGAATTATTTCTCGTGTTATTGGTTATGTACAGGCACCTACATCAGTTTGACGGCAGTTGTCCCTTGGATATATGTGATAATGTAAACACATGAATAGAAAGTAATTCAAGAGTATGGACATTCATAGGATTGCACACAATAAGCGATACATTATTTTTTCTTTGATACACGTAAAATTATATACTAGTAAACTAACTGAATAGTCAAAATGAACCAGAATGACTCTATGAATCAAGCAAACATCCGAAAAAATATGATAGAAACTTTAAAATTTAATACAACAACACAAAAAAATGCAAAAGATCTGAGCGAGGTTCGAACCCTTTCTTCAAAACCGTCAACTATTAGTAGTTCTGTGCTCTATACTGGTGGATCTACGGCGATTCTTATCATTATGACACTTATTTAGAAGCTATATTGGTACAATTTATCGATGTTACAATTTTTTCTTTAAAAAGTTGTTTTTTATGTAATAAGGACACACTAAACCAATTTCATTTTTGACTTTTTTTTGGTTTGAAATGTCCTTCTTGGGGGATTCCCTGTTTTATCCACATAAAAACACCCGAAAATCCGGATATTGGACTTTCATCCTTTTTTAGGGTTAAATTAACTATTGATCACACATATCATACTATATGTAAATCGATATATTGATCAAAAAGCATTTTTATTTTTAATTTTTATAGTAAATTTTACTCTGTTGGCACTTTTTGAAATTGGCCCTTCTTTGAAAAAAATCCTCGGCATATTGGCCCTACCTCTTTTAATTGTCGTAAGATTCCTTTACAAAATATATATAATGTTAGAAATGTGTTAATACCATTTTAACGTTTCAAGTAAAACAAACGATTTTGTTATCTGTTCACTCATCGTTAAATGTTTGTAGTATCAAAAACAAATGATAAAAGCTCTTCAAGCAAGCTCGATTGTCTGGCAATTTTCATCGATAGTGATGTATCATTTTCGTTTCTTCCACGAGACAAATTCTCTGTTTTTCCACTTGCTCAGCGTAGATGCAGATCGAGACATACCATCAAAAGCATATCGACAGAATGATATCAAAATAAAAAGGACAATAACTATTGATAAAAACATACCAGACTGTTTGAAAATTGCAATATAATTTTCATTATAAAGACCTATAAATAATACCAACGACAAAAATAACGCAATGATTACACCAGCTTGAAATTGATAGGATACCTCAAATTTACTCGATTTCAATGCGTCTAAATTTACTGTGAGTTTTTTAGGTGGCTTGCCATGAATAACTAGTAATTTTGTCTCATTAATAATATGAACCTCGTCCGGTTTTACCGCCAAATTAATGCAACCATTGCATCTTCCATTCTTATCGTATAGAATTAATCTTCTGTTTTCTCTATCCATAAAAATGGTTTCATCACATTCAGACGATGCTGTCTCAGTTTTTGTATTGAATGGTTCGGATTTCTCATGTATAGCATCGAGCGTCCTGCGTAAAACATGTGAGGATTTTTCACAAGTGGTTGGGCTTGCTTTACTGAACAGTGTTTCCTTGTGATATGAGATAGTTTGTGCTTGTTTCATATGAAATTGTTCTATTGACATGGGTTTTCGTTCTGTATCAAGGGAAATAGTTCCTAGGGAATCCAGTGAGTTTAAGAGTTCTACGTTTGGTGAAAAATTCAGGTTTACATCATGCAAGCTACTCACTGAAGATAATGATTCTAATTTTGAATGAGCTTGGCGAATTGATTTGCTCAATCGTTTCATGTTTAAGAAACAATGCGCATCATTAGAAGTTGTTTTGATTTCATCCTTTGTTGTCCTCGAATTATCAACCAAATGTCTCAAGTATTGAATTTCATCCAATTCTCCATCAATTTCTTCTCTCGTCGTGTCGAAAACTTGTGCAAGCTCATTCTCAAGTTCTTTTTGATTTTCATCTAATTTGTTATTCCAGATAGCTCTATTCTTTTCTATCTCTTGGAGCACTTCGATCTTTTCTCTCAACAAATGATTTAAAAGAGATTTCTTATTTTCTTCATTAGAATTTATATTGGATGTTAAGTTGTCTATTTCATCTTCTAATTCGTTGAAAGCTGCTGACCTTTCAACATTGTGAATACAACTTAATGTTAAAACATCAATACATTTATTGTGTGTCCGTTTATGACACCTGTCGCAACATGGTTCATCGTGCATAGCGCAATAATATTTGAATTTGCGATGATGATGTGCACACATCAGTTCTCCTTCCCTGGTAGTGGGCATTTCTGAGATGTCTTGAGTATGGTGTGAATATACCATTAACTACTCCTAAAAAAGATATTAGTGCTATGTATCAATAATATTGTTAGAGACATACGAATGTACACAGCTTATTTGAATTCCAGTATGATAAGCATGAACTTAAAACCAAGGAAAACAATGAATAAAAGGTTTTATTTCAAATGAAATCAAATAAAATTATTGTTATAAAATGACAGAGAAATCGGTTTCTGAATTACAACATAAAAAGGCGGGGGAAATGAAGGAAATGAATTGAGAAAAAAATGTCAATGTAATAAAACTAGTAAAGGGATTAAACAAATAGAAACCAGATGCAATGTGAAAACAGACACACGAATAAAAGCTGTAAGATTGAGAACTGTTCTACAGCCAACAGAATTTAAAATTTTTAACAGAAACCAGGCTGTGTTCTATCGAGCTTTTTAAATTCTGAATCACAATGCGGAGGACTATTGGTTCAAAGAAAAAAATAGATAACATACAAACTGAAGGCTGAGGATTATGTACGGGGCAATGAATTCATTCTTATTTGCATGTAAGCAATTTGAATGGGGATTCTTTGAAACGAAGTGAGACGAAGACCTAACATCAATAAACAGGTCTTAACAGAAACAGCAACATCAATGAAAGTTCTAAATCAGTCTTGATGGATGGCTTTGCATATTTATCTTATGAAACGAAAAACGTTATAAAGGGAAACCACATAGAATACAGAAGCAGATGATTAAACGTTGATTTAAGACCAATTCACCGAGGAAAAAAATCTTTATCCTACCGTGGCATCTAATCTAAATCAACAATCTGTTCAACGTTACTCTAAAGTATCACAAATTAAAGCAGTGTCTTCTCGCAAATGAATAGTGAAACTGAGGGTTTAATCCATAGTATATTGCAATGATGTTTGGAAATATATACTGTAACAGATGTTTAAAAAAGTGGAAGACTATTTGATTTTATATACTAGTATATAAAATAATAATAATAATAGTAATTATAATAATAATGATAATAATACTGATACTGATACTGATACTGATACTAATACTGATACTGATAATGATAATGATAATGATAATAATAATAATATCATTGGCCTCGGTTTACAATGTTTTCTCGAGGTGAAAATCTGCTCTATCACCCTCTGAGCTACGGGGCGCCGAATTGGACTCTTGTGGTTTTGTACTCAAAATTCAATTTTGTACGGACAAAAGTGACTTTTGTTCAACAAAAATGAGTTCAGTTTGACAAAATTTGTAACATGCTACAAATTTAAAATTTTGTCATACAAAATTATCTTTCAGTGGACAAAAGTCACTTTTGTCATGACAAAATTCATTTTTGTTACACAGACTTGACTTTTGTTACCTAATATGACAAAAGTCAATTTTGAATGCAAATTAGTTTTAAGTTTGGATTCTGTGAACTAATTTGCATACAAAATCGACTTTTGTTACACAAAATTGACTTTTGTTATACAAAATTGACTTTTGTTACACAAAATTGACTTTTGTTACACAAAATTGACTTTTGTTACACAAAATTGACTTTTGTTACACAAAATTGACTTTTGTTACACAAAATTGACTTTTGTTACACAAAATTGACTTTTGTTACACAAAATTGACTTTTGTTACACAAAATTGACTTTTGTGAGACAAAATTGACTTTTGTTTTTGTCTCACAAAATTCAGTTTTGTCAATTTTGTCTCACAAAAGTGAATTTTGTTGTCACAAAAATGAATTTTGTCGGACTAAATTTAATTTTGTCTCACAAAAGTCAATTTTGTTTCACAAAAGTCAATTTTGTTTCACAAAAGTCAATTTTGTCTCAAAAAAACTCAATTTTGTCTCTAACAATTGACTTATGTGTTTTAATTTCCATATCAGGTAACAAAATTCAGTTTTGTATGGAAATAAGTTTATATTTGCATACCTTTTTGACAAAATTGACTTTTGTCATGACAAAACTGAATTTTGAAATGACAAAAAATGAATTTTGTCATCACAAAATTGAAGTTTTCATAAAACAAGTCTGTATCACATAGTTTTGTAAGACAAAAATGATGTTGTTATGACAGAATTGAATTTTGTACAAAATCACAAGAGTCCCATTCGGCGCCCCTTATGAGCTATGTGTTACTTTTATATTATTAGACTTCAAATTGAAATGTCATATTTTGATTGGCTAAAACGAGGGAGATAATTTACTCTATCCCATGGCCGAGCGAGGGACATGTCATGTTTTCGTCCAGACTAATTAAAAATCGATAATTTATGGGAAAAGGAATTGAATTTACATCATGTAATTAAAGACAATGAGTTCTAAGTTTTGGCTCAGATTTGACACAAAAATAAAAAATATATAAAACATCTTGCTTCACTTCTGTTGATTTTTCTAAAACCCGAAACGTTGTTATGTAGGTGACGTCATAGAAAATACTTAAAATAAAATGTATCTGTAAAAGACCTCATGATAGGACGCTCAGTATAATACATTAAATAATACATGGCTGAATGGGTGATAGAGCAGATTAGTACCCCTCGAAAAAGCATTGTCCACCGCGGTCGACAATGTTTTCTCGGGGCAACAATATGCTCTAGAACCCTATCAGCTATGTGTTATTTATAAAGTACATTTCGTGTTAATGTATGTTTCAACTCATTTCAACACGACCATAACTCTCTTAATTCCAAATAGGATATTCAAAATACGGTTTTCCAATATTAGCTTGTATTGACAATATACGGTAATTAAGTAAATAAAATTGAGAAAGGAAATAGGGAATGTGTCAAAGAGACAACAACCCGATCATAGAGCAAACAACAGCCGAAGGCCACCAAAGGGTCTATCTAGAAATTAATGTTATCTGGAACACCAAAACAAAATGCCCCAGGCCACCACATTGTTTGCCAATACCAAGTCAGGCTATTGATAATTGGATCGTGTGTTGTTACTAGTATTGTATTTGTGTGTACGTCTGTTGTGTGTATGGCTGAATGGGTGATAGAGCAGATTAGTACCTCTCGAAAAGCATTGTCCACCGCGGTCGACAATGTTTTCTCGGGGCAACAATATGCTCTAGAACCCTATCAGCTATGTGTTATTTATATAGTACATTTCGTGTTAATGTATGTTTCAACTCATTTCAACACGACCATAACTCTCTTAATTCCAAATAGGATATTCAAAATACGGTTTTCCAATATAAACTTGTATTGACAATATACGGTAATTAAGTAAATAAAATTGAGAAAGGAAATAGGGAATGTGTCAAAGAGACAACAACCCGATCATAGAGCAAACAACAGCCGAAGGCCACCAAAGGGTCTATCTAGAAATTAATGTTATCTGGAACACAAAAAAATGCCCCAGCCTGAGGCCACCACATTGTTTGCCAATACCAAGTCAGGCTATTGATAATTGGATCGTGTGTTGTTACTAGTATTGTATTTGTGTGTACGTCCGTTTTGTTTTTGCTTTATTTAAAAGGAAGCAGGTATTGGTTGATGTTGGTTGTTGTATTGACTAGTCTTTTTTGTGATTTTGTTTCATCATTTCATATATTCTATTCAGTCCTTAACACAGTAAATAATAACTCTTATGAGGGTCGACTTTAGAGGGGTAAGTGGATGGTCCTTCAATTCTGTATTCTTTTATTTTCTCTATAAATTTAATTGTGTGTCTTAGATCACGAAACATTTCACTATATTATGAATAACACTGATTCCAAAACCAAAAACACCAAAGAAGATATGCGAAATCTACCCTTTTTGATAGACAATCCATATAAACATAAACTGGTGATGTGTAAATATATAAAAAAAAAAGAAGATGTGGTTTGATTGCCAATGAGACATCTCTAAAGCTTTTTTTTTTACAAATGATATATTACTAAGTTATATGGTTCGCTACTGATCCCATACGGCTCCATACAGGGTTAGTAAAGTCCATATTTTTGTCGTTTTTCAGTAGAACATACAAAGCATTAAAAACGTATATAAAAAACTTCATTTGACTGCCGAAACCATATTAGGTTTAAAGAAAAATAATTGACTTTGTTCTGTTATTCAAGAATAAATATAAAAGTCTCAAATTATATATTGAATGTTGGGGTTGAAAACTATTTTTTTCTGAGATAATGTGCAAATTTTTACACAATCTACTACTCCAATTATAAACTTTGTATGCCTTTATTTATTAAATTAACAGAATGAAATTAGCTCACATGGTTGACTGTAAAAAAAAAAGTTGTTATTTTATTTTTAAATTGTAACGTTTATTTGAATGACGTCACCAAAGCTGATGCTGTGTGTGACGTTTATGCGTATAAAAGTGGCAGGTACTTGATATTACTGGAAACGTTTTGCAGTAAAACCATTGAGTTTTTACCGATTTTTACAATGTGAAGTGTTACAGATCGAAAATCATTCGACAATTTGTTTAATAGTTTGTTGTTTGTAAATTTATTCAATAAAACTGTTAGTTCAAAGTTAGAAGATTAGCTCTGCAAATATAGTCGGTAGAATTCGGGAATATCTCTTTTTAAATGCACTATTTTACCCATCAAATTTACCCATTTGGGGTTGGCTTAAACGTGGTTTGACTTCACTAGTTTTAAAAACAAGAAATATTAAAGTCATAACTTATAATGAATAATTTTGACAATGCCGGTCTTCTCATTGTAAAATAATTTTCTGCTATTAAAAACCAAATAAACTGGACCCGGATTTTTGAATTTATCATTCTAATACTTAATTATGGCATACAATCTGCATGTTCCGCCTTATGTGTCCATGTGTCTCACTTTGCTGTCAATTAAATATTAGAGTACATATTCAATTTTGAGTTAAGATCGTGCTTTGATTTACCCATCACTTACTGAGTATTTTTGAATTTATTTTTGTCCTTTGTTACTGTGTTGTTGTTTTTTGTGCTTGGTCCAATTTTGACAAACAAAGCTCTTTTTAAAAGTTTTTTTTTCTTTCTGTTCTAATATTAAACTGGTACCCGACAGTTCTAGATTAATGGAGGGAATTAATGCCTACAAAAAATGCAGAGTTGTTCCAAAGCCAAGAAGAAGCCTTTGGCAAAGTTGCTGTCGTATCACATACCTTTTGTTTTCGTGGTTTTTTTTCGATCCTGCAATGCTTAAAGCTTAAAAATGTCATGCTCATCTCATTTGAAATGTTTCACATCGAATTATATAGTGACCAATCGTGCATACAAAAAGAGAGGTAAAAGATACTAAAGAGATAGTCAAACTCACAAGTCAATGCCATGGCAAAAAAATAATACTGAGCACAAGACAAGTTAAATTTACACAGACAGAAAAGAATACTAAAGACTGAGCAACATCAACCCAACCAAAAACTGGGAGATATCATATATACATAACTATTATATAAGGCAGTACGACGACCCGTAGCCTTGTCCCAATGACTTTGGTGGCTATAAGTGACTCATTTGTAACCATACGTACAGCTATCATGACTTATTATAACGAACTCTTTCAAAAATAATACTGGTGCCAAAAGAAAATTCTGAATTGTTTATTTTAACAACCATTAGTGTTAAAAAAACCCAGCTAAAGAATAAAACAATACATAAACACGGTTGGCAGTGCATGATTCTATATGTATATATATAAATTACATACAGGCTAATACTAGTACTGACAATTCAAACCCAACTCACACAATTGATATACGAACTCAATTTGTTTATATATAGAAGTTAGTATGTAGATCAGTCCATCTGATCCATTTAAATTATTACACTATTGTCGTCATTTTGAATCCTTTTTTTTCGTTACTAAGAAAGACTAAACAAGACTGCAATCTAGCTACTTCGTATGACTAAATATGAAAAGGATTAAGAAATAATCAAATAGACCTATGGAAAAGAGCTAAAAATATAAAAACATATAATGATGCATCTCTTGTAATTTTAGTGGTTTTAAATGTTTCCGTTTGGTTTAAAAATCAAATTTTCAACTTGAAAATAAAGGGTCGTCTACATTTTCATATTATTCACACAAGTGCAATCTTCAATCTTACTATGGATGGGATATGAATAACTGCATTTTAACCCGGGACCATTTAATGAGCGTTGTTATCCACTCATGTCTGAGAGTTGTTTTATTGTCCCAGTCCATTCGTTGTTTTCGATAGTATTTGAGTGGGGTTGTGTTCGTTAATATCAGACTGCTAAATTTTAATTTAGGAAGTCAATGGTATAACAAATATGTGTAGCCTCCAATAATATATTCGCAGCCAATTTATACTTTTGCTTTTAGTGTTTGAAATATCGTATAATGCATATGTCCGACTATCTTCTTCTCAGACTGTAAGTTGACCTCTATATATCTTTGTAAATTTGTTTGTGTACTGTAGCTAAAGTCTCATTTTCACTGAGTCTGGCATGCATGGATCTCTTATTAAAAGTGAGAGAAGGGCTTTTAGTGTAAGTCGATCAGTTTGTGATTATATTTGTGTATTTATTAAAATCAAATTCATTACTTGAAGAATTAATCACAGTAAAAAGGAAAGTTCGTCGTCCGTAATTATGATTGGAGTAAACTATTGGTATCAACATTTACTTCTTTTATTTCATTAAACTTCAAACTATAACTGTGTACCTGTACTAGTAATTAGACACTATACTTCATAATGTAGGAATCAATGAAGGAAAATAGTTCAAGTATTTAGGGCTATACATGTATCTATTTTAACGAAATCTCTAAATAAACTCTAGCCAAAAGAATGTATCTATACGATGAGATAGTTTCTCCTCATTTTCTGCCGATATCACACCGGAGAAAAGGGAGTTCATATCAGATTTTCGATTTCAACGATAGCAACAAGAAACATAAAATATTTTAGCGACAGGCCCTATTCAATGACATAACTGACACAGCAAAGTATTTCTTAAAACTATCTTTAATTGTACACTTTTTTTAACAGTATCTGGAAAAAAAACCCGGCTTTCTCTATATAAAAAGGTCAAGAAAAGTTTGAACCACACATATCAATACATTACATTTAGACACCAAGTGCTGCATAAATAAATATTTAGTGAAATTATTAAAATTCGCATGCCGTTGACATGTAAAACTTGAATTATAGAATACCAAAAAATTTTTTTTTTTAGGCTATATATAAAAAAAAGAAGCAAAATGAATGCTAAATATTCACAACTACATGTACTGGTCTAGCCAGAAAAGTGACATTCTTCAAACCCAAACCGGCAAATCAAAATGAAATATAAGTCACACAATTGTAATGTTATTTCAGATTATACATTATCAGAAAAAAGATAAGTTATTGTTGTTTATTCATGAAATATTTGCCGCAGAACAATTTTATACTCAGTAAGTTGAGATTAATATGATGGTTGAATTATTACAATGCTATATACTGGTATCCCTAATTTTGTGGTGATATGCAAAGATCTTCAAAGTGTTCAGTCGAACTCTTCATCGATGGTGCTTAAGAAAAAACAGACCTGCGCCAAGTATGAAGAAACTGTCGTTTTTTGTTTTTTTAATCAATTGATGATATCAAATCTTACATTTGGTGATGCTTTGAAGAGGGGAGTAAAGAGAGGGGTAACTACACGAAAGAAGGCGAAATAAAATTGCCATTTAACGATGAACGAACAATTCAAACTGTCAAGGCTTGCATGCACGTTGATCTTTTAACCGATTTCACAAATACTCTTACGATGAATAACGACAACCTTTTTCACGGCTGCACGTGGAATAAAACTGTCAAAACATGTTGCACGAAAATAACCGTTTACCATCCTTTTTATATCAAAATACAGAAATTGAGATACTTTATATATATATATATAGTATATTTTCATCAATATATCTTCATTGTAAATGATATCCATCTAGCTATAAGAATCTTAATTTATTTCCATATTATCGGGTGTTTTAAATAGTAATCTGAAAAAGAACAAATATCAATAAAAAAAAATAAAAAAATAAACTTCGTATTCTAGCCTGAAAATTAAACAAAAATCACTGGAAATACGCATTCGCTACGTGAACTCAAGTTAATTCAAGGTGGCCGGAGATATGGGACATTTCTCCGCATATATGAGATGTCCAATTAATCGATTAAAGAGGATAGCGTGCATGTGCTTGTAGATAATGTGTTGACGTTACGTTACGTATCATTTTAGTAACGTCATTGAAATATGTATGGCAACGTAACCATGTGAAAAAACAACGTCTCGGCGCTGAAAGGGTTAAAAGGAAGCAGGTATTGGTTGATGTTGGTTGTTGTATTGACTAGTCTTTTTTGTGATTTTGTTTCATCATTTCATATATTCTATTCAGTCCTTAACACAGTAAATAATAACTCTTATGAGGGTCGACTTTAGAGGGGTAAGTGGATGGTCCTTCAATTCTGTATTCTTTTATTTTCTCTATAAATTTAATTGTGTGTCTTAGATCACGAAACATTTCACTATATTATGAATAACACTGATTCCAAAACCAAAAACACCAAAGAAGATATGCGAAATCTACCCTTTTTGATAGACAATCCATATAAACATAAACTGGTGATGTGTAAATATAAAAAAAAAAGAAGATGTGGTTTGATTGCCAATGAGACATCTCTAAAGCTTTTTTTTTTACAAATGATATATTACTAAGTTATATGGTTCGCTACTGATCCCATACGGCTCCATACAGGGTTAGTAAAGTCCATAGGGGGTGAGGCCGGAGGTCAGTAGTTAACCGTATAACGAATTTATCGGACGCTGGACTTTTTCTGCGGCGTTTTGTTGAAAAATAAACAATGAAAAACAACAACATTAATGTATGACGTCGCCATTAACGCGTCATGAACCCCATATGAAACTTACTAACCCCATACGGTCTCATAGGGGGTCACCACGTGACGGCGTTTAACCAATCACAACGTGATAGTTCATCTGTGTTCCGATAAGTACAATTGGAGCCTGTCGGGTCGCCATTCAAAATAATTAAACGATAACACATGTACCAGAAATAAAATCATTATTCTAAGTAGAATATGACATTAAGAATACGATGGTTTTTCTACATTTTCAATATTCTTAGTGGAAATATGTTTTGATTTTACACCATATTGGTACCGAATATCGACTGATAAATCGAATTGATTAGTACAAGATCTCGACTAACATTGGTACAGGTCTCGACTGATATTGGGACCTGATATCAGTAGCGGATCTTGACTGATATTGTTAGTGGTTTTCGATTGACATTGGTTCCAGATCTTGACTGACGGGGGTGTGGGGCAATAGGAGGTCCGTTAACATCTTAACAACATCTCGATTTTGGCAAAATCAGTTAACAACAAATGTGAAAATGATGATAACAGTTAACACAGTAAGGTGAACTGTCAGTTAACAACAAATGTGAAAATGATGATAACAGTTAACACAGTAAGGTGAAACAGTTAACAGTTTAAATTTATGTCAGATAACAGTTAACAACACCTTGAAAAAGGCAAGAACAGGTGAACATAAAAAGGTATTGCTCCCATCTTAACTGTTATTGTTATGTATACAGAGGAGTTAAACAGATGTACATGCAGGCAAAGAAATGTCAAAAGAATAATTCAAAGCTATATAATGCAGTTAATACTTACATTAATATCAGCGTTATACTTGGAAATTTCCTTTATTTTGTGAGGTACAAAACCACTTATCTGGTGACATTACATACAGTTATACCTATATTTACAACATTCTTTCATGGTTATACAAAAGGTGAATATCAAATGGACTTCAGTCTAATCACCAGTTAAAGAAATACAATTTCACAATGGGGTCGTAAGAATTTTACAGCAATTATAGTAATTATCATATGCGTATTTACACGACTTTAAATAAATGTAGATTTAACCATGATTACATAGTGAATTGTCAATTAGATGTATAACCAAATGCAGGGTTTAATTACCTTGTCCTGCTGAAAGTTGTGCTGGTTTTTATCTGGTAGCTGTGTTTGTTTTGTTACATTTTCAAGGATTAGTAGACAGAATTTTTAAAAGAAATTCAATGTAAAAATTTTCAAATATGCACACACTGTTCTCAAAGAAGTAAGACGATGACACATACACATATGGAATCTCATGTGCAATAAGCTTCGAGGTGTATTCTAAAAAATGTATATTACATCAAAAAGGGAATAAAAAGTAGTAAACGAAGATTCATGTAGTGGTCATTATACAACAGTGTCTGGGTAGGGCTGATTCGCTTCTGTATATTCTTTAACTAATTATGCCATTTTCTCTATTCTTCATATTATCTGTCCTATAATTTCCATTCTTTATATTTTAGCACCCCATTTTTCTCTATTCCTCATCGTTTAGGTCCATTTTTTTCTTTATTTTTAATCTCTTCCATCCATCCATTATGTTCTATTCTGTTAATCCCAATCTAGACCAGACCCCAATATAACAGAATCGACAACCAACAAATCTACTGGATAGTTTGGGATAAACCTCTTTACACAATTCTCAGAGGAACATATCATTATCAAATGTACCAAGGTTTCAAAGCACGCTTAAGCTTGCCATTTTTAATTCATGAAAAATATCTTTTGATTCAACTTTAATACTACCTAGTCGGGCGATACAGTGTACATATACATGTACATCCCTCGTTGTCAAACGGACACACCGGTGCAAAAAAACGGTTTCTTATCAATTTAATACAGAAATTTTATAAAACAAGATGTAGTAAGAAAATAGACACATTCTCCTTCATTTTCAATTGCAATACATTACAGCTGAAACAGATTGAGATTTTTAAGACATTGTCGTGGGTTAAAACTAGAGTACGTTCTCGAGTTTGGGTCTAGTTATAGCAATTTGAATATTTAACTGATTATAAAATATAAATGAGAAATACAAAAACGAAAAAACCTTATTATTCAATTATATCTAATAATCCAAAATAATCATAATCATGCCAAAGTGACTTGTACCAACAAGATGAACTGGTTTCCTGTCGACGACACCATTGAAGTGGTTACCGAGTCAATAATACATATATATCTGACAAGTTTTGACAATAGAAATCGAATTATACTGTACAAATTGAAACAAAGCAATAAAATCAACAACAAATTTTATTTAATGGTACCACATAAGGTGTCAACAACTTTGATAACGGAAAGTAAAGGAACCACTTATATACTTAATTGCCAATTTTATCAATTTGAAGGAGTATATCACTATATTTAAGGTGTCAATTCCAATGCTTGTGAGAAAACACTTGATACCATCTTGGGTAGCGGGTTATTGTTTGTCGAATTAATAACCGAATTAGTGATAAAATTGGTTATTAAAACTTCATTATTACGTCACGACTTTTATATATCTTAGTAATTTGAAATATATTACAATTTGCACATATTAAAATTTCGATTTTATGACCTGCATTGAAGTTTGAAGTATGTGAACTGAAAGACAAACGAAGAATTACTTGAAATATACGTGTGAATTTCTAGAGTAAACGTAAAAGTCCTTGGCCTGAAACCAAATGTTCTTCGTTTTGTAAAAATAAATATATACCTTATTTTCTATATTACTTTTTTTTTTTTTTAAATTCTATACATATATATGTATATAGAGAACATATATTCATGGATGTTTGTAAAAAAAACCAATGGTTAAATTAGAAAATTCAAAAAATCAGATTTGTTTAATTCGGTCTACAATAAGAATTGATCTATGAGTATTTATATACATAAGTTATTTATCTTCCTTAAAAGTTAATGAGCATTGGTTGTATAATGTATTGTATTGTTACAGTATTTTACATTGCATTATTTGCATTGCATTACATTGCATTGTATTGTATTGTATTGTATTGTGTTGCTATTTTATGCATTGTAATGTAATGCTATTGTAAATGGTATGTTTTGTTTTGTTCTGTTCTGAGTTATAATATAACTGTTATGATAGGCCATGGTGTGTCATTTTATTTAGAGAATAAAATATTGTCATTTGTTGCAATATTTATATGTTTTCATATTTATGAGATACTCATTATCAACAGGAAAAAGATAAAATGTAAAGCATGTATAGAAGAGATAGAAATTGAAGTGAAATCTTAAGGCCTTAATGTGTATTGATCCTTGACTATGTCTGCTGTCTTAGATGAAATTTTTGTTCGTTGTTCATGTCGAGTAATTTTACATCGATTTTTTAAGTTTTAAGGTGTGTTGTGCCCCTTTTTTTCTCTAATCTTCATTTTAAGGGCATTATTCTTTTATCATTTAACCCAATCCAAACCCTCATAGCAATCCAATACAATGCTGTTGGATTTAGATGGATAGAAATTAGAAACTGCTAAAAAAAATTACTTCAAATTTAAACATTCCTCGATATCAACGAAATTTATAGTTCTATATTATCAAGCTTATATGTTATCAATTAATTTAACATGTTTTTAAAAATTTAATGAAATAATTCATAAAGTGCAAGTATAACATATAATCAAAAGATGATTTTAATAAATAATAAATAATTTAAACGTTATTACTTTTCAAAGTAGAGGAAATGGAAAATTGCTTTGAAAGATTTAATAGTTATATTAAGTTACCTTTATACTTTTGAGATCGTTTTTAGAAAAGTTTGATTTATAGAAATTCTTCTTGTGTTTAGTCACAATCAATTGCAACAAACTCAAACAAAAATTTAATAATTTTTCAGCAAAAAGACTTCAAAGGTTTTGCAATAAATCAACTAGAGGACCCAAACTAAATCTATCAACTGAATTATAAAGTAATTTCCACCATTGACATTTGTGCAGCTATCTGCATAGTATTTGCATTAAGCTACTTTTAAGATTTTATTGTGAGGCCTGGTGTTGGGTTGTAAATTGATTACTATTTTTTACAGCAAAAAAGGCCATCTGGATAGAAAATAGGAACACTAAGAATTAGGATTCAAGACATCAAGAAAATGCCAGATTAGGTTGATGCATAGCTCATAAATGACAAAAGTATAAATCTACAAAATTAAACATGTTAACACCTTCAAAAAAAAAGAAAAAGTTTTAAATAGGTTCTGTTTAATTTTTTACCACTTTTTATTTAGACATAGGCCAATTTATGGCTTCTAATATTATGTAGGTTCATGTCTAATGTTAACCAGCAACTGTCTAAGGTTCTATGTTGATAGCTTGCTGCCTCATTGATTTTATCTGTAATCCGTATTTATTCATATAACTTTGCCATAAAATGTAATTTTTAAGCAATATGAAACAAACAATTACACACTTTAAAGTTGCATAAATAGAATCATCTGAAAATATAAATGATGACAATTATACTACCCATTTCTAATAATTTAATGCAATTTTAACATTCAATCCAAAAAAGCTAGTTAAAAAAGAAACGTGTATTTCTTAAAAAAAAAAAGGCTTATAACTCTGCATGGACAAAACTATAAAATTAACAAAAAAGTCCTTAACAAACCCTCTTTTCACTGGTGGGTGTAAAAATGTGGGTGATGAAACAATGTATACTTATAAAATAAATTGACATTGTAACTATTTTTGTAGAAACAAGCTTACATTTTGAGATAAAAAAAATTAAAATTACAACTATACTATTAAACTTCAAAAGAATTCTTTACTTAATTGAATTTTAAATATCAGAATGTTTGAACAATAACATAAGATAATCTTTTTACTTAATAAACCATAAAGGCCTTTTCAGATTGTCATTGTTAGTTAACATAGGTTTTATCTGAAAACAGCCAATGAATGCCCAAAATCAAACCAAAAAAAATAAAGGCTCGAATCAATAAAAGTGAGAAACAAATGCATACATTAGCAATGATCTATAATATGGCGCAACCATTATCCAAATTTAAACAACCCAACTACTTTTTCTTGTACCCATAAAAAAGATAAAATAAGAACATTTCCCCCACTTTATCCCCTTTATTGCAGCAAGTATCCAAAGTTTCATTGAAGTGTGTAGAATCAAATTATGCAGTCCTAAGTTTTAATAGAATTCAAATTCACCTCTTGACACACTAGGGGAGGCATAGGAAGAAAAAATATGATGCTCTTTATTGTATAAGTCAATAAGATAATTTTCACACCATAAATAAGGATATTCAAATATAAATGGATTGAAGAGGGCAATCCAGTATACAAGATTGTAAATAAATTCTAGACAATCAAATTGCACTGATCGGCATTAAATACTGTAGGAGCTATCGTTCAAGTTAATAAAAAAAATCTAGCCATTATTCATATAAAAAGATAAAAAAAAAAAAAAAAATATTACAAAAAAAAAATATATAATAAAGAATAAATCAGATGTCTCACTTCAGGTTTATAACAATGGAAATATTTAAAGAGATTTATTTTATATGCATTTAAAAGTTATAGGAAAACAAGTGGCTTTGATAAAGGGGTAGATGAGGGTAAAACAATCCAAGACAAAATATATTAGAAACTGAAGATAAAATAAAACTAGAACAAGAATGTGTCCATAGTACACGGATTCCCCACTTGCACTACCATTTTCTATGTTCAGTGGACCATGGAATTGGGGTCAAAACTCTGTTTCGGCATAAAAATAAAGTCCAATATACAATTTAATCGTCTGAAGAAACAAAATGCAGTTCATGGAGACCTAATTTTGTAAAAAAAGCATACTTTCTGTATATGGAGAACAATTTCATTTGTCATATCATTGTTTGCCTCTTTCTATCTAAAAAAATTAAATCCGAACTATTTTTTGCCAGTGAAGCATGGAATGCCAGTCAGTTCTGGTAGAAGCTGTTATGAATGAATTTATGTTATTGATAGTCACTTATCTTCTGCAAACTAAACTTAAATGTCAACTTAAGCTGACAAAGAGATACCTAAAAGGTTGTGTTAGCTCCTATATACTAGAAAAATTAATATAAATCATTGAAGCATGAAGGAATATTGTGATTTACTTTTGTTTTTTTTTATACTTCCTACATGTAATTGATCCCTTCATAATGTTGTAAGACTGCATGATGCCACAAAGTATTTGTGAACTGAAATCCACGATAAAAATCTAAACCAAACCAGTAAAGCATGACATGTATGACACAGTGACCTTATTTGTTTTAGTTTTAATTACAATTTTGAAAATTAGAAGTTAATTTAAGTGTCAGTGTGAACATAAGAGAGAATTTAGGTCAGTGTGTTTTTGAGAAACATACTTGGACTTTTAACTTAATGCAAATAAATGACATGGAACATGTAGAGTTTGTAGACCACAGTGATCCAATTATTATGATACTGGTAACTATGGATGCCTCTTTACCCCAATTTATAAGGTCACTTAGCATCTAGCATTAAAACTTGCATACAAAACATTATGTGTCATTAAACATGAAAAGTAGGTTAGAGTGACACATTTTTGAGAATACTACTTTCCTACTTTTTATCAAACCCACTGAACTGAAAAATATAGGTCATCTAACCTTCATCATATGACACATGATCTTTCCTTTGACACTGTAACTGCAACACATAATCATATAGTTGTACAACTTTAATCCCTTAGAAATTTCTCTAAACTTTTAGGCTATAATTGGGGTACAAGAAGCAAATATTAGTCAGCCAGACTCCGCCTGTAAACTCCTAAAAATACTAATACCCTTAATCCTAAATCAGGATATGTTTTACTGTTATATTTTTTCCAGTGGTTTACACGAATATAAAAAAAGCATCACCCAATTTAAGCTAATATCTAGTTCTTGATTTCAGAGCAGTTGTGGAAAGCAAGTGCAGAGACAAACAAATGCACAGACCAGTGGACAAAATTATCATTACATCAGTAAGCAGTAATACCAGAAAAAATGCAATACTTTTGATTATTAATTGGCTATGATAAACAATAACATGAACAACATTATAAATATATTTATTCTCTGTGACTTTTAGGCATTTTCTCTTGAAAGGTCAATATATAGAACTTTATCCAACAGTAGATGATTCCTATTGCACAATATACTGATGTTAACATCAACGGTATAAATGGTAGTCTTTGATCTAATCCTAACACAGGATGGATTATACTGTTATATATTTCTAGTGGTACTATACCAAGCAGATATAATGTTTCTAATGTAGAACACAGTGGTAACTGGGTTAATATCCAAGGTATTCTGAAATTAAACCATAGATTAAGTAATAAATGTTGAGCATGACTTGAACTGGTTACCATAGGCATATATTCACAATGAAAACATATTTTTGGGATGGTAAGGGAATGCTTTGTTTCAAATTACAAACTTTCACTAATCTAATTATGTGATACTAGCTATAAGTGATACCATTTTATAAAATAGCAGGAAGGTACATAGTCTTATACTCTTTGCAATGTAAAAAAATGTAACCTGAAATAAGCCCTTTCCTTATTCATTTAATTCCCAGAAGTATTCTGTCTGGATTTATCCTTTGATTTATTTTGAATTGTAGTAAGGATAAGTGAATTATACAAGTCATATGCTAGTTGAATGAACACAGGAAACAGAAATGAATTAAGGTGGCTCCTGGGTACAAAAATTTCAGCAAAAAATTAAACCTTTATTTTTTCATTACAAGTTTTATCTATTACACTATTAGTTACTACTTTATGATATGGTACAAAAATCAACCCAAAAAATTGATTTAGTTTGGTCCCAGATGACTTTTAAAATGCTTATATCATTGAAAAGCTCCAAATTATCTCCCTTTGGTGCAAAAATGCCATTTTTTTGGCATTAAATTTGAAATACCTTTTTTAACTCATCGGTGACCTATATTTTTTGATTATTGTTTTCGAATAATCTGTACATAAACCAAATAATTGTAAAATTTAAGCGTTTCTGTAATTAGGTTATTTTTTTATTTCGATATTACATCTATTTCTCCTATTAGTTCAACAGAAAAAAAGGACATTAACAAAAATGTATGCTTCTTCCAGAAGCAGATTGTGAGCTTAAATGAACGGTGACCCCATCTTTTTATTTCATTTTTCTTTTAAGTATATGATAAAGTTCATTTATAAAAAAATATAGCGAAATCCTATATTAGAAAAAAAAATGATTTATACCCAGGAGCCCCCTTAAATTCATGATAGAAAATTGAACTCTTCAAAAGGAAGACAAGAGTGCACACGCTGAAATGTCTCGCCTTCTACACTAATCATTGATATTATGTTGATAGTCCTAAGTATAAAGCTAAGCTTTATTACAACTGTCACATAAACTTAACATTAACCAAGATAACTAAACAAAGACCAATGAACCTTGAAAATGAGGTCAAGGTCAGATGAACCATGCCAGGCAGACATGTACAGCTAACAATGCTTCTATACAACATATATAGTTGACCTATTACTTATAGTTTAAGAAAAATAGACCAAAACACAATAAAGGGCTGCGCTTTAGCGCATGATACGCCCATTGTTTGAAAGACGACGGGCGTATAAAAATGGCAAAAAAGACTAAAATGACAATGAGGAGCAGCAAGAAGATAACAGGGAAAGTGAAGATGGTGAAAGTGACTCTACTGAAAGTTATGATCTAAATGAGGAAGTAGGTGATGAAAGTAAGGATTTCATTGATGATGAAGATAAAAATTTCATTGATGATGAGGAGGCCTCTTCTGAGAATGAAAATGAGGATTTTTCTGATGATGATGACAGTGATTACAGTGAAGAAGACACTGATGATTAAACCTAGTTCAGCTTTTCAATATTTAGCATAAAAAAACAAATATCATTAACATTGGCATATAACATAGAAGTCTTCAATGCAATATAAGGAAAGTGATATATGATTATGGGTTTTAGTAATTCTATGGCTGATTTCCAAATTTTATAGTAGTTTGAAAGAAGGTAATTTTCTTGGGGTATATTGCTCATAGTTAGATTCTGTTGAACACAGTAAGGAATCCATACTAAATTATACAAAGATGTATGCAAAAGTTGTTCAAATGGTGCTTAATATGGTGGATAATGATTATTACTTTTTTATTGTTTAGAATATTCACAAGATGATCATATTGATAAATGTTTAGGAGACTTGATTTCCTTATTTTTTTCATAAAATGACACCCTTTAACATTTAAGGAATATTTAGTCACGTTAGGATTTTCATGTTGTCACTTGTTCACTTATTATGTGCTATTGTAGACTAGTTATGTTTTATAACATTTTTTATTGCGCTCAACCCTTCCACCGAAACCGAACTCTATTAAAAAGCTGCAATGCTAAGGTATCATTTGTGATTTCAATTGCAACCAATTTTAACAAGAGTAAAACATCCTATATGCAAAAACAATATTTGATTTTTATCCATAGCTTAGATAGTAAAAATGTTATCATAAAATGATATATATCTCAGGGAACAGTTAGTATCTCAGAGACTGCTAATGTGCTTTCATCCTTGCAACCATACAAATTTTATGTTTTCATCAGATTTTATTAAGTATTATTTGTTACATCAATAGATATAAACAATTCACCAAAGTTTATGGACATTGGTGAAAGCCTTTTTGAGTTATTGTCCGAAGTGTTAAAAATCCCCCTTTTTTTATGAATAAAGCCCCATAAATCCAAAACTTAAAATCTGAAATTTATAAAAATTGAAAGGGAGCTTACATCAATAGATATAAACAATTCACCAAAGTTTCATGGACATTGGTGAAAGCCTTTTTGAGTTATTGTCCGAAGTGTTAAAAATCCCCCTTTTTTTATGAATAAAGCCCCATTAATCCAAAACTTAAAATCTGAAATTTATAAAAGTTGAAAGGGAGTTACATCAATAGATATAAACAATTCACCAAAGTTTCATGGACATTGGTGAAAGCCTTTTTGAGTTATTGTCCGAAGTGTTGAAAATCCCCCCTTTTTTATGAATAAAGCCCCATAAATCCAAAACTTATAATCTGAAATTAAAAAAAACAAAAGGGAGCTTACGTCAATAGATATAAACAATTCACTTAAGTTTCATGGAAATTGGTGAAAGTGTTTTTGAGTTATTGTCCGAAGTGTGGACGACGGACAGACAGACGGACGGACGGACGGACAACGGTATACCATAATACGTCCCGTCTAAAAGACGGGCGTATAAAAACTTAACACTGTGCAATGAACCGTGAAAATGAGGTCACAGTCAAATAAAACCTGCACGACTGACATAAAGATCATAAAATATTTCCATACACCAAATAAGTTAACCTATTGCATATAGTATTAGATAAAAAGACCAAAACTCAAAAACTTAACTTTAACCACTGAACCATGAAAATGAGGTCAAGGTCACATGACATCTGCCTGTTAGACATGTACACCTAACAATCATTCCATACAACAAATATAGTAGACCTATTGCATATAGTATGAGAAAAACAGACCAAAACACAAAAATTTAACTATAACCACTGAACCATGAAAATGAGGTCAAGGTCAGATGACACTTGCCAGTTGGACATGTACACCTTACAGTCCTTCCATACACTGTATATACTAGCCCTATTGCTTATAGTATCTGAGATATGGACTTGACCACCAAAACTTAACCTTGTTCACTGATCCATGAAATGAGGTTGAGGTCAAGTGAAAACTGTCTGACAGACATGAGGACCTTGCAAGGTACACACATATCAAGTATAATTATCCTATTACTTATAATAAGAGAGAATTCAAAATTACAAAAAATCTGAACCTTTTCTTTCAAGTGGTCACTGAACCATGAAAATGAGATCAAGGACATTGGACATGTGACTGACGGAAACTTTGTAACATAAGGCATCTATATACAAAGTATGAAGCATCCAGGTCTTCTACCTTCTAAAATATAAAGCTTTTAAGAAGTTAGCTAACACCGCCGCTGCCATAGCCGCCGCCGGAACACTATCCCTATGTCGAGCTTTCTGCAACAAAAGTTGCAGGCTCGACAAAAACTGTTTAACTTGTCACTACCACTCAAGCACTTACTTACCTGTAGATATTTCCCAGACTATAAAATGAATAAACTGTATACAGTAACACCATACAGATCTTTATCACAGTTTCTGCAAAAGACAATTTTTTATAAATCACATTTCTGTGTCATTAAGAAAATTTTGTATTGATTGGAAATAAAAAAAAACCACTTTCTTGTCTTTTGAGTAATTAGAGATTATAAATTGTATAGAAACTTGTCTACTGCTGAAGACAATGCAATACATTAACCTCGAACTAATTTATCTATTTTTGCAGTTCAGATTCTGTTTCCTTGGAATATAGCCCACTATTCTTTTATAAATCTTTAGTAATGCATACTTTGGATACGTTTATTTTTCGTGGGTACAAATTTTATGGAATTGGTCAAAATTGTATTTTTCTAATACCCTATCAGGGATCAAACTGACAAGCATCAACATTCAAGGGAAGCAAGCATGTTATGGCTTTTTATTAGTTTTCCCTAACTTAAGTTATCAAATTTGATATGAATTTTTATGTCCCACTACGATAGTAGAGGGGCATTATGTTTTCTGGTCTGTGGCTCCGTTCGTTCGTCCGTCGTTTGTTCGTTCGTCCCGCTTCAGGTTAAAGTTTTTGGTCAAGGTAGTTTTTGATGAAGCTGAAGTCCAATCAACTTGAAACTTAGTACACTTGTTGCTTATGATATGATCTTTCTAATTTTAAAGCCAAATTAGACTTTTGACCCTAATTTCACGTTCCATTGAACATAGAAAATGAAAGTGGGAGTTTCAGGTTAAAGTTTTTGGTCAAGGTAGTTTTTGATGAAGCTGAAGTTCAATCAACTTGAAACTTAGTACACTTGTTGCTTATGATATGATCTTTCTAATCTTAAAGCCAAATTAGACTTTTGACCCCAATTTCATGGTCCATTAAACATAGAAAATGAAAGTGGGAGTTTCTGGTCAAGGTAGTTTTTGATGAAGCTGAAGTCCAATCAACTTGAAACTTAGTACACTTGTTGCTTATGATATAATCTTTCTAATTTTAAAGCCAAATTAGAATTTTGACCCCAATTTCAAGGTCCATTGAACATAGTAAATGAAAGTGGGAGTTTCAGGTTAAAGTTTTTGGTCAAGGTAGTTTTTGATGAAGCTGAAGTCCAATCAACTTGAAACTTAGTACACTTGTTGCTTATGATATTATCTTTCTAATTTTAAAGCCAAATTAGACTTTTGACCCCAATTTCATGGTCCATTGAACATAGTAAATGAAAGTGGGAGTTTCAGGTTAAAGTTTTTGGTCAAGGTAGTTTTTGATGAAGCTGAAGTCCAATCAACTTGAAACTTAGTACACTTGTTGCTTATGATATGATCTTTCTAATTTTAAAGCCAAATTAGACTTTTGACCCCAATTTCATGGTCCACTTAACATAGAAAATGAAAGTGTGAGTTTCAGGTAATAGTTTTTGGTCAAGGTAGTTTTTGATGAAATTGAAGTCAAATCAACTTGAAACTAAGTACACATGTTCCCTATAGTATAATCTTTCTAATTTTAATGCCAAATTAGATTTTTACCCTATTTCACGGTCCATGGAACATAGAAAATGATTGAGTGGGGCATCCGTGTACTTTGGACACATTCTTGTTAATACAAAGATGCTGACTAAATATGTTCAAGTGTTAATGGAATTAAACAACAAAACAAATCAAAACATATACATGGTATCAAAAAATTTAATTATTTGAATGTTACAAGGGTAAACACTATCATAGTTTTGACTTGGTACACAGCCACTTTAACATAATTTGGCTAAACCAGGTTTTACAGTCCAATATAAAAAACTTAAACGAGAGTCATATTACCTTTTTTATGAAATTAGGCATATTACACCAATTTTGATTGGATGACGCCTGCCATATATTCGACGGATGGATTAAGAGTCATTGAAAATAACAATGAATTCGCAGTTGAAGTTTAAGAGATACTCAAATATTTATTTTGAAACATTTTCAGAATATTGCATTAGAATAGAGCTAACAGTTCTGTACTTAAATAGTTGCCACCATCAATTTTTGATTGACATTGACAACTCTTCAAATATAACTCTTATTCCTTTTATTGATTTTTTTTTCACTTACCTGCTTTTGTAAATATTAATGGAAATAATGAATAATGAGCCACTGTAGACAAAATGAGGAATAGCTGTGCATCTCTCTTCTTATCCAATACTAATAAACTACAAAATAGTAAGTGTAGAATTAATTGGATAGTACAAGAGCAAGCCTTCATTGAGGTGTCAGCCTTTGCTTAGTGTTGAAGGTGTAAATATGATCTTTAAGATGAACAACAGCAATCCAAAGCTGTTGAAGTGTTCCTTAGTTTTTAGATTATGTTAAGTGGCAAGAAGTTTTGTATTTTGAAGTAATACAGCATAATTTGTGATTTGATACAAAATACTTCATTTGTCAGTCAACATGTACAACACTTGAATTAAACAAGAATGCCAGTTTTCCGACCAAAGGACATCAATTGCTCAAGGTACTCAAGATTTCTTCCACTAATGAACACTGTCCGCAATGATTACTGAAGGTTATACTTTTAACACCAACAGTCCATTAATCAATCAATCTATCTATATTGTGTGAGATAATGAGCTGTTGAAACTATCAACAGATCACAAAGGTATTTTTCTGCCAAAAAATTAAGGAACATATTTTTTGTGCTTTATTTTGGTTTTAAGAATATTTTATAGAGGACTAGGATAGTTTTTTTCCCCACTGTTCAAATCTAGTTGTTTTAAATCCTTCTATGTAAGAGAAATAACATATTTTTGTAAATTACCTGAATGGAATGGTTATAATCAGAATGGCTTTTTCATGAACGTGCCAAGCAAACATATAAGATCCAAATCCACATAAAATAAGACATCTTAGGAAACTCTTTGGTCCTTTGGGATAAATCCAAAGGTGTAAAACTGCTGGCTGTAAATAGGAAAAACAAGAAAATAAAACCAAGAAATGATATTCTTTCTTTGACTGCCTTTTCCTGAAAAATATATTTGTGTCAAAATAGGGAAAAAAAAATTCACATTTTTCAATGCTGTAAATGTCTATCATGGCAATTTATCAGAACTTTTACTTTTCTTTGTTGGGTTTTGTATTGTTTTGTTGGTTGTCTGGTCTTTTTCTTTTTTAGCCAAGGTGTTGTCAGTTTATTATCAACTTATGATAGATATAGAAAGATGTTTGTGTGAGCCTATGAGTTTGAAGGTACCTTTGGTATCTTTCAGCTCTCTTTTACCATATAGGTTTTTTATATGTTGTAGTATAAAAGGTTAAAAATTTTGTAGAATGTATAAAATTTCAAGCTGTTTTTTTCAGGTTATGCAGCAAATACATCTTTAGACATCTAAAAAAATTTAGGTAAAAATCTGAGTGAAATTATGAAATCATACAGTTTATCAATTTAATCATTAAACTAAGTTTGAGTTAATGTGGATCAATTTTCATCAAAATGTCACAGATCTTTCTTATAATCATATTTGCATTATTAATTGATTGTGTCATGCTTAAAGTCCTGTGAATAATGATTATATACTGTCAGGATATTGTCTCATTGATGTTCCTCTAAGACTTGGTTATGATAACCAATCACAAAGAAAAATTTCCATTTTTCGTACTCAGTATTAAACTTAAAAGATTCCAGACTTACCAGTATAGATAAACCTGTTAATAAAAGTGTGACTAGCGGTGATATAGATGGCAGCACTGTATGCTGGAATTCCTGTACAAGTCCTCCTGTCATCATAGCAGATCCTGTGTCAGATATATTTAGTAGATTATATTTTTTACCTAAAAATAAATGATCTGTCAGAAGAATGTGTCCATAGTACATCATTTTCTATGTTATATGGACTATGAAACTAGGATCAAAACTCTAATTTGGCATTAAAATTAGAAAAGTAGAGAACATGTGCACTAAATTTCAAGTTCATCGGACTTCAATCAACTATCAAAAACTACCTTGACCAAAAATATTAACCTGAAACTTTAAACTGAAACTCGCATTATCATTTCCTATGTTCAGTGGACCGTGAAATTGGGTTAAAAAATCTAATGTGTCAGTCTACTAACAGATAATATGAATTTTTTTGAAAGCATATAATGTTAGTTTTGTGACAGTTTCAAAAAAAAAAAAAATACCTTGTTTTTTTTGACAAGTTAAAGTCCCATAACTCTTGATCATATTTACTATAAATCAACAATATAAAAAGTTTGCTAGTCTTCAAATAACCTGATATTGTGTAAAGTTTTTGTATTTTTTCCAAAGATATGCCAGGATGGATAGGAAACTTAAAAACAACTGTAAACTATAATACATTTTTGTCCATCTCTTACTTATTGGTACATAAAAATTAGTGTGCATATTGAATGGTGACACTAGTTATAAATAGATACTGTAAATTCAGAAATTATTGCGTGCATTTATTATTGTGATTTTGTCATTTCAGAAAAAAAAATGGGATTTAAAATTTTGTGATATCAAGAAAAATCCTGTTTAATTCATTTAAAAAATTTAAAATGTGAGTTTAAATTATTGCAATTATAACCCTGTCGCATTTTTCGCAATAATAAAATCATCGCAATTATTTACAGTATGTAGAAGAGGTTTTACCATGCTTAAAAACGTTTCATACATTTTGAAATATAATATTTACATACTTACAAAAAAAAGTAGCTGCTTTATCAACAACATTATATAATGCATAGAAATTTGGTGCCCAGTATGCATGACAAAGACCTCTTTTAAATGGAAATAACCTTGAAAGAACTTGTGGTAGCTGGTCCTAAAGTTAAATGAAACAAAATGCTTAATAAGCAAAATTTTATCTTAATTGAATTAAATTATCAATAAATACTCTTATATATACTAAAGGCACATCTATCAAAAAAATGCATAAACCATTTAACTAACAATACATTATTTTTCTAGATACATGTCCTGTGCAAATGTGTACATGATGCATTTCAATAGTGTTTGAAGAGGTATATAATAATCAAAGATCAAAAGAGTGCAATATACTAAATTAAAGTAAACAAAATGGAATATATTGATCATAATGAATGGGTTAACAATTTAACAGTGTCAAGTGCTAGGTTACTCTTTATCACCTAGATAGCAGAAATCTTGCATAACAATTTGAAGGCTTTCTATCATTGAACCACACTAAATTACATGAAAACTGCTTACATTCAAATTAAAATCTGGTTAAAAGTTATGCTTTGACTAGTGGATAATATAACATATCAAAATAAACAATAAACAAGAGAAGCTAACACAGTATGGGGTTCAATGCGGAACAAAAATCAATCCATAGGATCAATATTCCACGGCAGTAACTGTCTGAACCCTTTTTAATGCTGAGAGGGATAAATGAAGCCATTCGTACATATATACGTGTATATGAATGCTACATCATTGGAAAAGTCAACTAACGACTTAAAAATTCCAAATTTAAGAGTGATAGCAAAGGCACTTTCAATTAATTGGCTAAAAACAGGAATTTCTCATCCAAAGAAGATAATTAAAAGATTGGTTTACAAAATGAAAAATCACTGTATCTTCTTCTATGTAATTCCATTTGAGGCATTAATAGATATCAAAAGTTTTGTTAAAATAGACCAAAAGATCTTATTTAAATCTTACCATTACTATGAATGGACCAAATGACAGACAGAATACAGATATTACCACAAAACCAAGCATGATAATTCGTGTGAATGAAAATGTCCTCCAGGAAATTTTAGCTGCTACACCTGCAAAGATATAAAATCAAATGTAATGTTAATTGAAGATCAGATTCACAAACATTCATTATGTTCTCCCAGTATTATGGACACAAATTGATATATAATTATAATCAGGTTATTGGATTGCAATGCAGATATAGTTCTAACTTTGAACCGCTGGTAAACTGAACTGCCCGTTGAATTTAAACCGCTGGTTACCATATCTATATAATAGGGTGCAATCATTAATCTACCATTCTGCCTCTGATGAAGGTTCTTTATGAACCGAAACCTGTCAGGCTATCAAACATCACCAGTCGCTGTTTATTATGTGTATTGGCATATATACAATGTACTATATTTTTATATAGTTCTTTATCTTATTTTGTGTTGATATTGTAGAATTTTCATTGCTCCACCTTTTAATACAGTAAATTCAGAATTTATTGCATGCATTTATTATTGTGATTTAGTCATTTTAGACTGAAGAACAATTTAATTTTTGTGATATTGAGAAAACTCTTGTTTAATTGATATAAAAAAAAATCAAAATGCGGGTTTATATTACTGCGATTATATACCTGTTGAAATTTTTCACAGTAGTAAAAAGTCCAATTATTTCTAAATTTACAGTATCTTAAGTACAAAATCTTTGCTGCTTTTGCTTTGTTGTTGAGTATGGGGAACATACAATCAATTATTTCTACTAGCATATATCAAATTACTACATTTTTTGCTCTTTCATCAGAATAGCTATATTTACCATCACTCTTGAAGCAGTAACACCTGAGAAGGTAAACAAAATATGCAGGTGCTACATACAGGTAGATGTGTTTAAAATTAAGTAGTGCAGCAAACCATAGGGCTCCTTCTACATTTCTACTCTGAAAAAGCAATTTATTGGATATCATTAAACTATCTATGGGAGATAACTCTTGATTTATAAAATGTGGTAAAATTATAGTTTTTGATTAATATCAATTTAATTTGTATATTTACAGCCAATAATTATTATCATGTTTTTAATGGCAATTTTAATTTGTATACCTCTTCAAACTTGAACAGATAATGACCTATTGATGTATATGCTTTCTTTTATTCTGTGAAAATTGGACAGTAATGTTAGATTGTTTTTGTTTTACGTTTAATACATTTAAATTATTTCTTTTTTTAATAAGTCCTGATTTGTGGTTGTCCAGCAAAGAAAACTGACAAAACAATAACAAAAACACAAATTCATATATATGCTAGAACAGATGCCGTAAAACAGTATGAGAATGTTAATGCCATATCTTTGATTGTTTCTGTTCAATTCATTTACAACCTTAATAGACACCTGTATATTAGCAAAAGAGTGTGTTGTCTTCTAGACGGCTTTTGGTTATTTTTGTTGTTTAATTGGTGTCTCATTGATGCATTCCTAGATCTTAGTTCATTCATTTATGTGTGCATTCATTATAAATAAGGCACATTGTTTACATTACTGGTATCCTTATACAAACCTCATATAATCTGGTTATGGATAGCAGTAGTATTCCAAACAGGAAACCATTATACTGAAAATGGATGTCTGAAAACTGTTATGGAAACTTGACATCAAATACATCAGAATTGTCATAACTTTGATAATAGTTTGTCTAATTAGTTTTACATGTTATCTTCATGAAAAGAGAAATGAGACCATCTTTGGTTTGAATAAAATTGTTAACTAATAACTCAGGACCTTATGGTTTTCTTAGAGCATTATTAAATTTCCTATGCTATTAAGAAAACTAAAAAAAAAAGTTGCATGAACAATCCCTAACTTCCCATATTGAATAAAACTTGGTAGATGTTCAAAAGGCATAAAAAAACATACAAAAAGTTTTAAAATATATATTTTTTAGACAAAATATTACATGAAAGTCATCAACTAGCAAAAGCTTGGATGGTTTTACACATGTCATTTTTGGGCCCCTTTGTAGCTTGCTGTAGTGTGAGACACGGCTTTGTTTTGAAAACCGTACTTTGACCTATCATAGTTTAATTTTACAAATTGTGACTTGGATGGAGAGATGTCTCATTGACAATCATACCACAAAAGGTACATCTTCTTATGTCTATTGGATATTTGTTTTTTGTTAAGTTAATATCCATTGGCAAATATTTCATAAAATTTAGAATTTTAACAATTCTTGAACATGAGAATGATGAGATTATAAACCATATGTCAAGCCCTAAACAATGATCATCAGATTACTGTTTGTTAAGGATACGATCAACTATCATCAACCCAGCATTACAAATAAGTAATAATGTAAGTATTAAATATGGTGAAGTAAAGATGTCATGTTTGTCGTCATCTTTTCTTTGCAGTTTTATACATTTTGTACAAAATCTGAAAAAAATCCAAAAAAATAAATTATAATAATATACAAGTACAATTGATAATTTAATATTGGTTAATAAACCGTCAACCTCAAAAGACAGTCCCCATTGGACAAGGAAAAAGTAACCACATAAGACTGTACAGGTTATCATAAAATCAGGTTAACTTAGCTGTAAAATGGAACTTTTCTGTTCCTAACCTTTACCAATTTTTGGCATGTTTTTAAAGAAATTAGCTTGCAGGAATAAATTAAATTTGGTGATACTCAAGTTCCATCAATGATTAAGGATACCTTGAATGCCAACTACTGATGTCATCTGAAGTAAGTCTGGACAAAACTAATCATTCAATATATACAAATGTACTTTCACTGTAGGGTACAATTTGTGTGGTCTCTGGCCATGTTATCTTGTAATTTGGTTTGTGAGAATATTGATATAAGATATATGGAAAGATGATTTTTTTCAGTTGAAAAACACATGAAAACCCTTTGGCAACCATACTACATCTTCTTATTTTCATATTTATTTCAGTTTTTTTTCTATTTTTATCTTAAAAACTACATATTTCAACACCATTTTTTTTAAAATTTTGTTATAGAAGTCCATTATATATTTTTATATAAACTAGAACACACCCGCGAAATCACAGGCATGCAGAGCGTAGTTGAAATTATGTAAAGTGTTGTTGGAAGAATTATGTAAAATATTGAATGACTGAGATTCGCAAAGTATCATATCATATCATGGACAGAGAAGGTTTTTTTATATCCTCTCTTATTCAAAATTCCAATCTTCAATTATGACATATACATTGGGGAATTCAGAAGTATAGTTAGTATTGGTGTTTTTTTATATCCCTCCTCCTTTATTTCCAAAATTCCCAATTTTTGGTTTTCTATCAATTTCAATATGCACATCATACATTGAGTATGTTATGAACATTTAAGTAAGGAGCCTGTAATTCAGTGGTTGTCGTTTGTTTATGTGTTACATATTTGTTTTCGTTCATTTTTTGTACATGAATAAGGCCGCTAGTTTTCTGGTTTGGATTGTGTTACCTTGTCAGTTCAGGGCCTTTTAAAGCCAAGTATGCTGTATGGGCTTTGCTCGTTGTTGAAGGTCGTACAGTGACCTATAGTTGTTAATTTCTGTGTCATTTTGGTCTCTTGTGGAGAGTTGATAAGGCCGCTAGTTTTCTGGTTTGGATTGTATTACCTTGTCAGTTCGGGGCCTTTTAAAGCTGAGTATGTGGTATGGGCTTTGCTCGTTGTTGAAGGACGTATGGTGACCTATAGTTGTTAATTTCTGTGTCATTTTGGTCTCTTGTGGAGAGTTGTCTCAACATTGCTATCATACCACATCTTCTTTTTTTGTAATCAATAAATTTTGTAAAAGATATAATAACTGGAGAATTTCAGAAAAGGTATCAAAAGTTCACTTGAATAATTTTAGCGCTTATCTGTATATTCTGGGTCTCATTGGGGTCTAAGCGTGACACGGGATTACTGATTTTTTGTTTAGCGTGACATGTGAAAGTCAAATTTGTGTCGTGAAAACGGGAAATGAAGTCTTGCAGGACCCGGGAAATGACAAAAAAAATGAGAATTGCTTACGTACAAAGTGTAAGCGGGATACGGGAATCTGACAAAACAGTAAGCGGGATCCGGGATTGGAACCCCCCAATGGGACCCCCTATATTATGAACATTCATTACTATATAAATATAGAGTATTTACTTTCAATTTTAATTTTAAGTTTACTAATCAATCCATGGTGGTCATTGATATAGTATACAGACCCTCTCTATTTAATAAACTATGTAACCGCCGTGGATAGTAAACTTGAAAATGATAACAGATAGAATTCTTAAAACACAGTATACAGAAAAACCCAAACCAAAAGTCTAACCGGAAGTCTAATCAGACTTAAAATTTCGTCCAATGACAGGACAATATCCGGATGCCTTTTTTCTCGTTTTTCTCCCAAAATAACTCAATCTGAATAATCATATTAATGGATGACAAATGCGACTATGCACTGTACCTATAGGAAACAGAGGCGTGTTGATTAATTTATTGTGGAAAGAAGAGAAGCGACACCAAAAATGAGGTCTTCTCGTTTAATAGTATAGATGGCAATCAAATTGTTGTTTTCTAAGATTTTCTAAGATATTCAAACAAGAATCATAATGTACCCACTCTTTCACTGCATAAATGAATATAAAATCTGTCAGTACAACAGATAGTCTTTGGAACAGTACTGTAGCATCAGATCTGTAGTTGATGTTTTCTACTTTCAACATGTCTGGGTCAAAAAATTGTGCAATCTGTGACAGCAGATATTCTAACCAGGCAAATAAAGGGGGATAATCTAATGTCCATTCTGAAGTTTCCTAAAATAAAAAAAATGAAAAATTATTATGATTAATTCTTACATTTTGCCTTATAAAACACTTCCTAACATAAATGTTTAATCTCTTGGATGTTGTTCATGCTATTTTACCAAAATCATCTTCTACTTGGAATTACTGAATCTGTCAAAATATTTTTTACTAACAGATGGGTTGTTAAACACCAGCAAGCCTTTTAAATTATGATTAGAGTATGATGCACCTAGCAGGTAGTTAAACTAGAGGCCTCTCAAGAACCTGTATTGCTCACCTGACTCTACTTGGTTTTTTTTTTAAATCATTTAAAAAAAGATAAAATTTGGTTTAATATTGCATTCCATTCTGTGGTTTTCTAAATGAAGACTTTGAAGGCATTTCCCTTAGGGTCCTTTGTTAATCTAAGTCAAGAGATAGATAAACAAATTTAATTTAATTCATTATAATGATTGTTTTTTTTTCAAAATGTACATAAATGAAATTTAAAACCGAGACTCCGTTAGTTGGAGAATGCAATTATATATGGAAATTTCACTTAAAAATACAATGTATTACATGTATTCAGGTGAAACGCATTGATCCATATTCTATCATTGTGACACCTCCAGGTAATCCATAACCAATTAGTGCGATGAAAGGATTAATCTTAAGTGTTAATTTGTTAATTAGCTAGTTATTGAAAAAATAGACACTTAAAAAAAAATGAGGTTCATCATGGGGGTGGTCCGGTGCGCCATGGGACCACCCCTGGATCCTCCACTGTCTTTCGTCCCTCTTTTGGATCACCTAGCTTGGCTTGTGACTGGCAAAATTCAATAATGTCAAACTCTCAGATATTTTTTTTAACTCACCTCATAATACCATTTGCTAATTGGAAGACTATGAGTGATTGCCAACCAATTTCTGTGAACATCAAAATCAGTGGATTTGCTGAAATAAAAAAGAGACATGTTTTCATCATTATTATATTTTTATACAATAAAAAGTAGTGTTTAATTTTTAAGTGTAAAATCTCATTTGGTTTAGTTTAGTCACAACTTGGTTTTTTTTGTGATTTAAAAAGCCATATAAATAGTAATGATATGCTATACAAGCTATAGGGGCATCTACAACAGTCCGGGTGGATTTTGCTTTTTCCACCGGCCCACCATGGGCAGTCCACACGTGACCACCCTAGCTATAATCTCTTTTTTTGTAAAAATAGTAATTACAAATGCTTATCTGCTTTCTTCAATTGACTGTACGTACTTGCCAGTGTTTTGATTAAACAAAAGAAATTGCATGCCCACTCCTATGGGTGGGCAGAGTGGACAAGCTAGATATTTGGTCCACCTCGTGTCCACTCCCACTGTGGACAGGTGGACAAAGCAAAATCCACATGAGCTGTAGAATATATATACCACTAAGGTTGAATGACATCTAATCTATATCAGAAATTATCATTATAATAGCAATTACATACTTTCCACATATCCTCTCCCGTCTATGACCTGACGATAAAATGGGTTTTGATTAGGAACCAGAGTAGTGTCTAGCGTGTCTAGTGTGTTAATATATATGTTTCTTTCTGGCACTCTCAAATGATAACTCAAATTAATGACTTTTACTCATTTGACTGATTTTAGGAATAGTTCCCCATTTCAACTATTTGGCAGGTTCTTCCCAACCTGGCAACCACTAAGTCTAAGGCTGAACCAGCAACCTCAGTGAACCTGATAAGGTTTTCAGCATAGGAAAGGCGATTTAAATAGTTTCAACAAAAATCAAAATTTCAGAATGCTTAATTTCTCCTAAAAACTTTTTTTCTATTTACTTATTGTCATTATATTTTATAAGGAAAGGGGGAGGTAATTCACTGATGAATATTTTTTTGGTTTTTTTTCTGTTGAAATTCATTAAATGTAAATTTTCCATGCATAATTTTATAAAAAGTAAAAATATTCCGTCTTGTTTGAGGTGAAAAATAGTATAATTACATACTACGATGGAAATAAAAGCAATTTTGTGCATGTTACAATCCCAACAACCATCCACCACGTCTCCATGTTTAGTCTTCTTCATTCACGCGTTTTAAAAATCATTAATCTTAACATGACATATTTGCTCTCATAAGACATAGATTAAAGGATCAATAGTAATCAACGAGTCGAGTTCCGAAAAAGCATAGTTACTACTTCCGGTAGTTGATAAACTTTAATGTCCTTTGGATCATATTAAAAGAATAAAGGCCAACGAAGGTAATAGGGAAAAATCGTATTTTGTTTTTATTTTTCACTTGTCCTGGTCAAAAGGCCGATCGATAGCGTTTTACTATTTTTTGTAATGTAGTTTTATGGACTTAATTTCATTTTCTGAATTTGCCTTGGCTATTATTTTTTTTAAATATTTTTTTAAATAATCTCTGATTCAAACAAAATTCTCTGAAACAAAGTTTTGTCAAAAAACAACCGACATCAAATGGGCACCAACCATGCCCCTATTCTTGTCAACTTCAGTGTTCCTACATATGAGGCCAAGGATTTGTATAGTAATACTGTTTAGTAGTACATTGTATACAAAACCTTGACGATGCTGACTTTATACTGTTACAGGAGCTACTTAGGAAGAATGAAAAAGTTAAAATAAGTCTTAATTGAATTCCCGCTATATAGATGCCTTTAAACTCTCTATAAAGGCTCTAAACAATCATAAGTTGATAATGTTGAATAAACGCATCTATTGAATAATTTACACTGGCGGATCTAGAAATTTTCATAAGTGGGGGCCCACTGACTGCCTAAAGGGGGGCGCTCCAGTCACGCTTCAGTGATTCCCTATATAAGCAACAAATTTTTTTCCAAAAAAGGGCGGCCCCGGCGGGCTTGAAATAAAGGTACAACAGATACAGTAAAGTCGGTCTCATACCTTGACTTACACCTTGAAATTGACAATAAGGTTCGATTAACAAAACTTTACCATCATAAATTGGTGGCATATTTACGACAAAAGAGATGATTTCTGCTTCCCAATTGTGAATTTTCCATTTTTAGATGGCAACATTCCAGCAGTGCCTGTATATGGAGTACATATCTCCCAGTTCAGTGATACGATATTCCATGGCTTGTAATTCCTCTCATGATTTCATTGAGAGAAATGTGCTGCTCACTAGGAAGCTATTAAACCAAGAGTTCCAAGTGATGAAGTTAAAATCATTCATTCGAGAGAAAAAAATACGGACGCCCTCACGAGTTGGTTGACCGGGTGTGTATTACACGAGCAACACATGGGTGTCATATATGTGGAGCAGGATCTGCTTACTTTTCCGGAGCACCTGAGACTCCCTCTCCCCCCCCTTCAGCACGTTTTCTGGTGGTATTCGTGTTGCTAAGTCTTTTACGCATTTTAGGTTGTGTAGTTGTATATTATTGTCAGACTTTTGACATTTTTTTTTGCCATGACGTTGAACATTTATTTTCGACTTATGAATTTGAATGTCCCTTTAGTATCTATATATATAGCCCAATCGTTTTTCAATTAGTTCTGCTATCTCGGAAGACTGGAATATACGAAAAACATATCTGGCACTTCAGGGAGCAGAGCGCCTTTTGGTAAATATACTTGGAGCTGTTATGATCTGACTGTTAGAAAAAAGCTAGGATTTGTCTTGAAACCGAAAACTTATTATTTAAACCATACATGTAATATATAGCACTGCTAAGCGCATGATACGCTTTTAGAAAATGATTTGGATATGAATACTAGTATCTTGAAAGCAACTTGCATATGTGAGGAGCTATATGAACAAAAGGTACCTGAGGACAAGAACAACATCCAAGGTAAACTCTGCTCGAGGCAGAAGTAATTTAAAATGATTACTTATGAATATAAAATACTTTTCGAAAGAAAAACTATATATACAAGCTTAGTTTGGACATTTTTATTGCAATTCAAAATAAAACAGTTGACCTTCAGTATGGTAATGGCTATAATATAACTATACAGATTGATAGACATAATTAGGACCTGTACTTCAATACAGTGGAGTTAAAGTCTTATAGGAATGTAAGTATGTTTTATTTTATCACCTTGCACTTTCACATTTTGACTGAATAATTTGTTCAAATTTTTGACCAGTTGAACAATTTGGTTTAATGAAACAAATTGCAATTTGGTCAAAATTTTGAATGAGTTGCTATTGGTGGAGAGCAACACTAACAGTCAAGTCACTGTAATTGTTGGTAGAAATTATTAAATGAACGACTGTGTTAGAATCTCAGTTTCGTGTTTGGTTACAATGGGTGCCATGGAGAGCTTTTTTTTCTATTTTGACACTATATATATACCTGGTACTGACAATAAATGTAAACCAAAGAAATGCATCAGAGTGGATAAATTGACCAAACACAAGCAAAGAAGGGCAACGTATGTGATTTAGAAAAATAGGAATATTCAGTGTAATGAAACAAATCTCAGAAACAAATGAAACATGTCGATGTTTAAATTTTGATGACAATGGCAGCATAGTTATGACAACAGCTCACAGTTTTTAACTGTTCAAAAATCATCTCGTGAAAATACAGAAAAGGGTCCATACTTGTAATTCATATCGGCAAAACCAAAATTTCAAAAACTCCAATAGTTGATAAATAATTGATTCCAATGGCAAATATCACATGCAAACCAGGACAAAACGGTGCCAGTATGAATATGATTCATGCTTTGTACTACGTCAAAAGGCCAAAGCGATTTTTTAAAATTATAGTTAATATTATACGGTATAGGTTTGCAATTCCTAGTCTTTGCTCTTATCTTAATTACATTTAACGGTGTTAAACGGAGAGAATCAAATGTTAAAATCGCCATTATGTTCAACCCTCAAAGGTAATAAACCTTTAGCCTCGAACTTGTCCAAGGTATTCCTGCATGATATAAAAATTCATAAAAAAAACTAACAAGAATCATAGGCTTGAGGAAATTTACAATGCAGTTTTAAAAAACAATTAACATTTCAAGCAAATTGAGCAACCCAATGTTAACCAGTGCCAATTTGAAATGTTGATACTGTGCTCTGATTTAAGATTTGAATGTTTCTTGATGTAACTTTATTAGGGTATAAAAGCGTTGACCGAAGTACATTTTGTTCCGCGCTTCATTCTAAAATTGTGCGCACGGTCAACGCATTTACATTGCAGTGTAGCCAATCAGAATAACGTTTTATAATGAAATATACATCATATAAATTCTAAAGATAAAACTTATTCAAGACATTGCCGTTCTTCTCTGACTGTTTATGACGTCTTTACACTAAATCCATTGGATGTTGGATGCGTACGGATTGATAGTTTAGTCTTAGATGCATGATTTTTTTATTAGTTGTTAGTGCATGCTTTGAACTAGCTTTCAAATAACTGTGAGTACTCTCAGATCTGTACATGTTCCTAGTGTCTTTTTGTTGTCGGGATGTACATGTACCCAGCCTCGTCCACTTGTATTTTTGTCCATCAGATGAGTTAAGCCTTTTTCAACTGATTTTTGTCGAGCCTGCAACTTTTGTTGCAGAAAGCTCGACATAGGGATAGTGATCCGGCGGCGGCGGCGGTGTTAGCTCACTTCTTAAAGCTTTATATTTTAGAAGGTAGAAGACCTGGATACTTCATACTTTGTATATAGATGCCTCATGTTACGAACTTTCCGTCAGTCACATGTCCAATGTCCTTGACCTCATTTTCATGGTTCAGTGACTACTTGAAAAAAAAAGTTAAGATTTTTTGTAATGTTAGATTCTCTCTTATTATAAGTAATTGGATAACTATATTTGGTATGTGCGTACCTTGCAAGGTCCTCATGCTTGTCAGACACTTTTCACTTGATCTCGACCTCATTTCATGGATCAGTAAATAAGGTTAAGTTTTCGTGGTCAAGTCCATATCTGAGATACTATAAGCAATAGGTCTAGTATATTCGGTGTATGGAAGGACTGTAAGGTGTACATGTCCAACTGGCAGGTGTCATCTGACCTTGACCTCATTTTCATGGTTCAGTGGTTATAGTTAAGTTTTTGTGTTTTGGTCTGTTTTTCTTATACTATATGCAATAGGTTTATTATAATTGGTGTATGGAATGATTGTAAGGTGTACATGTCTAGCTGACAGGTGTCATCTGACCTTGATCTCATTTTCATGGTTCAGTGGTTACAGTTAAATTTTTGTGTTTTAGTCTGTTTTTCTTATACTATATGCAATAAGTCTACTATAATTGGTGTATGGAATGATTGTAAGGTGTACATGTTTAGCTGACGGGTGTCATCTGACCTTGACCCCCTTTTTTTTGGTTCAGTGGTCAAAGTTAAGTTTTTTAGTTCTGGTCTATTTTTCTAATACTTTATGCATTAGGTCAACTATATTTGGTGTATGGACATATTTTATGATCTTTATTTCGGTTACACTGGTTTTATTTGACTTTGACCTCATTTTCACGGTCCATTGCTAAGTTTTAAGTGTTTGTGTGTTTTGGTCTGTTTTTCTTTATTTATAAGCAATAAGTCAACTATAGTTGTTGTATTGAAGAATTGTCAGCTGTACATGTCTGCCTGGCTTGGTTCATCTGACCTCGACCTCATTTTCATGGTTGATTGATTAATGTTTCCTTTTCTTGGTTAATGTTGAGTTTATGTGACAGTTGTAATAAAGCTTTATATTTAGGTCTATCAAGATAGTATCAAGGATTAGTAAAGAAGGCGAGACATTTCAGTGTGTGCACTCTTGTTATAATTCGTTCTTATGTTGTACTGTTATACCACTGTCCCAGGTTAGGGGGAGGGTTGGGATCCCGCTAACATGTTTAACCCCGCCACAGTCTTTATGTATGTGCCTGTCCGAAGTCAGGAGCCTGTAATTCAGTGGTTGTCGTTTGTTTATATGTTACATATTCGTTTTTCTTTAATTTTTTTATACAAATAAGGCCATTAGTTTTCTCGTTTGAATTGTTTTACATTATCATATTGGGGCCTTTTATAGCTGACTATGCGGTATGGGCTTTGCTCATTGTTGAAGGCCGTACGGTCACCTATAGTTGTTAATGCCTGTGTTAATTTGTCTCTTGAAGTTGTGGATAGATATCTCATTGGCAATCATACCACATCTTCTTTTTATATTGAGTATGCTTAAATGCAATTTTCCATATATTTCTTTTTCAAAAGGGGATTCAATTCTTTAAATTTTGCCGTTCTTCAACATTATTTTTTAAACTCATCCAAGTCATTGTGGATATACAATCTTACAAAAATTGTAGGTATGAGAGCTATAACAAGACAGGAAAGACATCCAATATTTCTCTATTCCAACACGGGACAGGGTTAACATTTGAACATGTTGAATGTAAGCACCAATTTTACAATTTTGATGATATAATTGCAATATGTATACATGTATTAAAACTATGAAAATCATTCAGTCAATAAACCATTACTGTTTTAAAAAAGGTGTAGCCAGAGCCAAACAACTTTCAGGAACTAGATGTCTATGCTTATAAAACTGCACACCTAAAATCAAAGACAGTATAGTATAACCAAACCAGACTGTTACAGAGAGCTTTAAACGGAAGTAGGAAAAATCGCCCCACTTGTGAAAAGATTTAAATCCCGTTATTTTCCTCTCCTGCCAACTCGCCCCACTTAATCATGTTAATGAAAAATGTAAAACCTAGATGAAAATATAATTTTCGATCTGCCAACTTGCCCCACTTAATCTTATGTACACGAATACAAGAAAACGAAAATTTGTTAAATCATTATTATTGACACTCAACTTGATTCATCAGGTATTTTTTATTTGTTCCTAATGGAATAAATGGTATAGAATATTTGTTCCAACAAGAATAGAACTTCTGTTAGGCGGAACAAATATACGTTGAGAGTTGGCATGCCTTAATTCATCAGGATTTTTCTAATTTTCTTTGGTGGTGGCTAGTTGGCATTCACATCACAAAAAATACTGATACTCAATTCTGTATGCTTTATTTCAACAAAAAGAAAAGAACTCATGACAAAATAGATACCAGAAGTCCATCAAAGTCACAATTTGTAAAGAAAAAAAACATTATGTATAGGTCAAAGAACTGTCTTCAACACAGAGCCTAGCTTTTCTCACATCGAACATTCAGCTAGCCTATACAGGGCCGTAACTAGCCTCTTTTGAAAGTGAGGCAAAACATATTTGCCGAGCGTAGCGAGGCGAGATTTTTTGGCGAAGCTCTTAGAAAAATAACGCAAAATCGTGCATTCTGAGCGTTTCCTAGACTCTCCTTGCATTGAAACGGCTTAATTAATTTTCAGCTATTTTTTTTCGCTATTTTTTTCGAAAATATTCTGGTCCCAAAGCAAAAACATAGATTCATTGTAATTTAAGACTTTAAGGTTCTAGATACAACATTAAAAGACCGATATGTAGGATAAAGCAAAAATTGTAATTCTCATTGTTATTAAACACCGGATCTGTCTGTCTGTTCTTGTCTTGTGATTGTGCTTAGACTTTGGTGATTTTTTTTATGACTAGATTTAAATATAGTGACAGTGCAGTATTATACTTTAAAAGTACTAGTTCTGCTTAAGTCCACACTAGGGACAACTCTTCACCTTGTTTTACGGTATTAATGATTCTCTCAAAGTATTGTTGAAGACCCTCCAGCAACTATCAAAATGAAGAACAGGAACGAAAACTTTGACTATTGATCATTTGTATTTTTTCTATGCATTGACTTTGTGTGCGATTAGGTCCTCTGAAAGTGTACTCCATATTCCTTTATTTTCTCAACACGACTTAATGCAAGTTTAACCCTTCAATGTAAAAGGTCATATATATGGCAATACCTTGTTGTTGTTTTTTTCAAATTATTTGATACCGGGTAATATGTGACCTTACTTTAATTCAAACCATGTCAGCTATCTAGTTTTATTTACAAAAAACCCACTATTTTGTATTCTTTGATATCAATTATCCATGCAGAAAGGACCATTTTTTTTGTGTCCAGTAGCATCGTATATTCTAAAAATATTTTCTCGCACAATGTCTGGACATCGGTGGACATGCAACATTGCAAAACCACGTTTACAAATGAAAATCAACACTTAGACTATAGTCATAAAGTAGGACAATAAATGAACAAAAGACAAACCCGGGACACAGAAGTACAAACAATTGACATAACTCTGAAAACTCAAAGGAAAATAGAAACATGGATAACAAAAAAAAAAACATGCAGGGGCGACAACAAAGAGTGAAGAGAAATTGCGTCTTGAAAAACACTTTCCGTGAAAAACAATTTGATATGAAGACAATCTTTTGTTTCAGTTTTTTGTTTTGTTTGTGGGTGGGGGGGATTTCTAACATGAGGCATTTGCCTCATTGTAGTTACGGCCCTGCTAAAAAGGGCCCCAAAAATGACTAGTGTAAAACCATTCGAAGAGGAAAAACATTTATCTATTAAAGGTTTTGATGGTATTGGTTTTATTTATTAGTGGACAGGAACATAGATATACCAAGGGATTCCATCTTTAATCACGAATTGGCACTACTAAATTCATCAGGATTTGGCGAGTTTGCAGACCTTATATCAAGATTGATTTTCCCGTTTTAATAAATAGAGCAAGTTATCCAACCTATTTTCTATGGGATTTTATCCTTTTCAAAAGTGGGTAGAGTTGGTGAAAAAGTGAGGCGATTAGTCATGGATTCCTTTACACTAACAAACTTAAAATATAACTGCATACCAGACTGTAAGATGTTGTTTAACTCAAATTGAAACAATTACAAACTTTAACATTTACATAATGCAAAACATTCAGTCAATGAACCCATGAGGAGTTAAATCTTCCAGGAAATAAAAGGTACCATGCGAATATATCTGCACACCAAATATAATTTCTTAAACTCGACCTTATTACAAAGTAGTGCCACCAACGTCTAAAACAGCATGCATCTTGCTTTTAAACATTTTTGCTGACCAGTTCTTTTTTATGGCCCACGGTTGCCACCTTTGATCTTCCAAGAACTCTAATATACAATTGAAAAACTTTTTTCATTCTCATCAAGAAACTATTGGAACT
This sequence comes from Mytilus edulis, assembly GCA_019925275.1. Lineage (NCBI taxonomy): Eukaryota > Metazoa > Mollusca > Bivalvia > Mytilida > Mytilidae > Mytilus > Mytilus edulis. The sequence continues at coordinate 59,539,973 of CM034351.1, read as the reverse complement.
AACTATGACAACTACTTTATTCTTTGAATTTTTCAAGGGTACAAGTTTGGTAGTGCATTTCCAGTGTTTCTAGAAAAGTTCATCCATTGGTTTTATTCCACTTTTGCCAATTGGAAGAGAGTCCTTGACTTATAAACAGAAAACACATGATTTTAATCAGATTTTTTTTTTTATTATTCATTTTTGCCAATTTCGAAATTTCTTTTATAATTTGTCAAATGTAGTCTGGTTCATCAATCATATTCTTTAACCCTTTAACCCCCAATCCCGCCTGTAGGCGTGATGGCGACAACCATTCTTTGATGGTCCGTATGACCCTCCATACGTTTTTTGAACAGCACCACCTGTACTGTCATGATAGCAGGGACTTCAACCAAGCAGTGCATGGTCCATAAACTCTTGTCAGACGTCTGTTTATAAAGATATGGCACTTTTAAAGCCTTTTGAAAATTAAAAATCGGAAAAAAGTTAAAAGTAGCCAAAATCAGGTGGGCATCGGCATCTTGTAATTGCCACTGCGTAACTGGTAGTCACTGTAGGTATAAACTATTATCGTAAACGCATGCATAGGTGGTATAGGAACACAAAGAGGCATAATATGGCCAATAGGGAACTAGTCTGTAAAATCTAGGTCACCGTTTTGTCAAAAATCCGTAAAAACACACATTTAGGCAGACCTGACTTGACAATAATAATTCGCCAGCAAGACACCATGAATGGACTGCAGTAACTATAGGGTAAGACTTAAATGACAAAGAAACACAGTCTGGTCAATGTTCACCTCTCAAGGTCGTTTTAAAATCGGAAAAAAGACGGGAAATGACCACTTTTCAGTGGGGGTGGGTTAAACCCACGAGAAAATCTTCCACCTGCCACCCCACCCATGCCGTCCGCCCCCAAATCTCAATATATAGTTTAATAGATGAGCATCAGCTACAGCATCAAGAGTCTGCTCATTTGCATATGTTTGCAAATTTTCGGAAATGCCTGATTTTCCAAAAATCTCTTGGGGTCGAATGAGTTAAAGGAACAAGCATTCTGTGACTTTAGTATTGCACAATTCCCTACCTGCTTAAAACTTATTGTACTGGAACAAAATGTTAACTTGATCTATAACTGTCATGGTGTAATCTATACAACAAATATCAAGTCAATATCTTCAAGTAGGACTTAATAAGGCCTTCTTATTGTTTCCTCTCTAAAATAGGAATGAAAATAAATGGGGAATGTGTCCATGAGAGCAGCAGGAGACACAGATGATGCCCCTGATTGCATAACATATAATGTTATGAAGGGACAAAACCTCAGAACAGATAAAGTGACGCTATCCAAATTGAACTTGATCTAAGTTTTGAGGTAATTAGTATTGTGTATAAGATTCATTACATTTGGCTGAGGCAAACTTAAGTTACAGAACAGAAACGAAAAATTCAGCAATTTTTAAAATTTGTAAAGGGGTACAACTCTAAGAGCATTCAAAGTGACACCACCAAAAGTTGAACTTGATCTGTACTTTGTGGTATAAATACACATTTTGTATAAGTTTCAAAACATTTGGTTGAGGCTATCTTGAGTTGGGTGAACAGAAACAAAAATTCAGCAATTTTTCTATTTGTTAGGGGATTAACTCTAGATTGGGTAAAGTGGCCCCAACAAAATCTAAACTTGATCTGTGTTTTGCGGTAATATGCATTCACAACATTTAGTTGGAAACAGAATCCAATTTTCGAAACTACGTAGAGACAGACAAGGGTAAAACTAAATGGCCCTTCTATTAAGGCAGGGGCTTAGTATTGCCTTTCATAAATATACCTACATGTGTAATTAGTTTTGTTCCATCTCTTGCAGAGGAAGAACAAATTTAACTGTCCCAATATTTAGGAGTTGTATTAAACTTGGAATGGGGTAGAGAAAACTTCTATAAATTTGTTGTTTGTAGCTAAACACTGAACAAAACAAAGACATGTATGTATTTATTTCTTTTTTTTTTTTATTTCCCCCCAAAATGTTCAATGTCCATATCACTACTGTGGGGGTTGTGATGGCTTTCCTCTTCCAAATCCACCTCTCTGAAAAATAAATAAAGAACAATTCATAATCAGTAAATTAACAAACTACAGGCTGCATAAATTCATAGGAATTCATAATTTAACAAGTTTGGATATATAGATTGTTACACTGCAACAAGTGTATTACGATATTTCTCCACTCGAGACAGTTAAATTTTATTATTTAAAGCGAGAGGCTTTGCTTTGCCCTTTAAATAATAAAATTTAACTGTCTGGAGTGGAGAAATATCGTAATACACGAGTTATAGTGTCAGAATCTGTTTCTCTAATGCTTTTTATCGTTCATTTTCAAAGATTTTCAGAAACTTGTGTTCTTTATATGCGACGTCATCAGGCATTGTCGCCTTTTTTCATGTCGTCACAATAGGAAAATTCAGAAGAAAACAAAACATTTAGACATAATCAAATTTCGACTAATCATTTGCCAAGAACAGATTTTTTCACTAGTGAGGAGAAATATTTTTCTCACACCAGTCAGGAAATCTGAAAATAGTACAAAAATTAGAGAAATGAAAAATCTATCACTCTCAATGTTTTACTTTGATACGTCTGTACTAAAATCTTTGATACAAAAAAAACGAAATGGAAAGCATTTTCTAAACTCTTTACTCAGAATACTTTTATGTTATATTTCTAATGCTGAAATAAAACACACAAGAATATAAGGACAGCTCAAATTGAATAAACAGCTTTAAATCTCTAACTTGGCAATAAATCAAAAAGATCATATCATAAAACATGTGTACTAAGTTTCAAGTTGACTGAAACTTCATCAAAAACTATCTCGCCCAAAAACTTCAACCTGAAGCAGGACAGACGATTGAATAAATGAATGGACGCACTGACCAGAAAACACAATGCCCATAAATGGGGCATAAAACAATTCACCAAAGCTTCATAAGAATTTTGAGGTTTTGTCTGAAAATCTGGAAATTCCACCACTTTTTTTGAAGAATAAAACCCTGCAACTCAGAAATATAAAATCTAAAAATTACAAAAATTGAAAGGGAGCTTACGTCAATAGATCTTAACAATTCACCAAAGTTTTTAGCAAATTGGATAAAGAGATTTTGAGTTAATATCAACATGTTGACAACGGACAGACAGACAACAGTAAATCATAATACATCCCGTAAACAGGCGTATAAAAATGATAATACAATACTTTTTCTTAATCTTACCACTTACAAACATGATTACTGGATTTGTTTACAGGTAACAGACAATGATACGTAACAGTTTCTGAAAAGCTCAATCTTTTAGTAGTTAATTATAACTAGCCTGCATGTTTAAAGAAAAAAGCCTTGTGATTGATAGTGTGAACTTACAAATTGGAATTTGCCGTCTGCTGGGGCTCCAACATCAGCCTTCTTATCATCACCACCACCTGTAATTAAAAATCATTAAATTGTGATAAAGTAGGGAGAAATTTATTAAAAGACATCTAATACACAATTTGAAAAATCTTTGTATGTAAACTCAATTAATTATAAATTAACTCTTTTACCATGTTTACTTCCAATATTAAGAATTCAAATCTTACAACATATCTTATAGCAAAGAAAATGTATGAATTGAGTACGTAGTAAAATAGATTTTAAATTCATTGTATGGAAACTTAGCTTATTCTAAGGGCTATTCCAGAAAAAAATGTAGGGGGGGGGGGGGGGTGGAAGGCATGTTGTATTAATAATACATGGGTGATGGGTATAAGAGGACTTTTCACACTATAATTCTCAATTACAATTGTCTGGGTGGCGGGTGCTGACAAAAACTGCCTTCCAACCCCCCCCCCCCCCATACAATTTTTTCTGGAATAGCCCTAACAGATTTCTCTTTGTCTTCCAATCTTAATAAACTAAATTTTATTTCAAACAAGTATTATACATGTTATAGCAAATTAAATCATTATGTACCAATCAAAAGGGTGAACATTAGAACATGTTAACTCTTCTAGTTGATGGTACGTACATAAATTAAATTTATATTCAACTCAGCAAATCTTCAGTATGATTTCTATTCAAATTCAAAATAGAACAATCTTTTAACAACTATTGTATTTCAATAAATTCTGAAGTTTAGTTATATATCACCATGATCATGATGATTAAAATTCTGGTAACAAGCAAACCATGGAAAATCAAAATACAAACATACCAATTTCAAGTAAAAGAAATATATTGGGATCGATATATTCAACTTTATTAATATTTCAATGGGTAACAATTAAGTATTTCAAGATGATTAAAAATAAAACCTAACCCCATATATTTTTTCAACAATTCCTGAAATGAAATATAATTACTTTCTAATTTCTTAAGATAAAAGGGACTCCTATCTTGAAAACTAAGTTTCCCCCCCCCCCTTTCATCATCTCATCAGTACCAAAGAAGCCATCTGCGATGATCATAAAAATACAACTGGCCCATGTCAACATTACAAATCTACTAACATTGTGAGAGTTTTGAATTTTAAGCTCATGGCAAGGAACCAGTCATTACAGGGACAGATTTTAACCCAAGTGTTGGAGGAAATAAGCCTACGCCCATAAAATAGCTACATTGAAAACAATAAAAATCAAAGTGGGACCCAACAGAATTGAAATCTGCAAATTAACCCTGCAATGATAAAACTTTTGACTATAAATATACTTTGATAAACAAATCAAACTCCACATAAGGAATGGATCAGAATATTACTTTTACCAGATTTATCCAAGGTGAAAAATATCTGTACACCTGTATAAAGAATTGAATGCTTTTAAAGATGTATCAGATTAAAAAATCTTGGGTAAATGACAAATCCAAATTTCCATTAAATAAAATGTGAGATGTATTTATGTGAATACCAATATTTTGCTAAAACAAAAAGGTTTTGTTGAAAGATACTTTTATCATCACTAGGGAACAAAACTTTAAGCGAAATGTCATAACAAACAACAGTATATCTCTCTGTCTGACCGAAAAAATGTCAGACAAAAAACCATTCGTACAGACAGAAATTTTAAGATTTTTTAGTTGAATATATAGAAGAAAAGTTAAAACTTCTGTTTTGGTCAGATAAATCCTAAATCAGTTTGGTACAGACTGAAACAATGTCAAAAGTGACCCGTATTTAATGATGACTAAGTAACAAACATATCCCATTATAACATGAACAATGCACAACACTAACCTGGAGCTGCTCTTCTGTATTCAGCACGGTCAGCACCACCACCTGGAGCTCTAGAAGGTCCATCTGGTCCTGAAAAAAATTAGTATGCATAATGTGAAGGTTGTACATCATGTACATATTGCAAAAAGATCAAGTTATTCATAAAGTCATATTAAAGTACATTTGACTAGTCTGTGACAAAAAAAATTGTGGTTAATAATTTGCATAAAACTTCAATTCCTGTCCCTTATAATATCACAAATTTTGTAAAAAAAGAATAAAGTTTTGGTAAAAATAAATCAAAAGACTGCATCCAGTTCACGCATATTTTTTGCTAAATTCGATTAATTTTTCAGAAAAAGAGGAAAATCTCATCCAATTCAAAGCCTTATTCACTAACTTTTCATATCGATTCATTTCTATACAATTCTTTATATGCATTAGTTACAACTTTCATCTACCTCTTAAAATAAATTAAGTTTTCTGTTAGGCGTTTCATTATTGCATCTTTTAACATTTTTCTTTTGGTCAGGATGTCATGTCATTCTTCTGCATATTTTCTTTTAACTGCCCATGTGGTATTTTCTGGTATCATGGAATTTCAATGTTCTTTTATTCATTTACACTGTTAATAATTATAATATTCAAACAAATTTTACACATATCTTTTACCTTTAGGTCTTGGCCTTGGTGCCTCTTGGCGTGTCTGTCTTTTCAGTGTTGCTGGTACAATCTCAGCTGGGAGGTGGAGGTAATTCCTCAAATACTCAATCCCTTCATTTGTCAAGTACCAGTAAAAATGACGCCAAGCAAATTGTTCTCGGACATATCCTTGTGATTTTAAAGACTAGAAAAAATAGAATTAACATTAAATGTGTGAACAAAAAGACACAAATTTGTACATGCACATGTGTTGAAAGGGAATCCAGTTATTTCTCACCTTTATTAATAGATTGTTTTAATGGCATGTGATGCATAGCCCAGAGCTCATTTCTCTCTAATAGAATATTCAAGAAGGCATGTGACGGTCCTGATCTTTGACAAGTGTATTTTGTATGTCATTCCAAATACATGTATGCCAAATACTGCATCAGTGGTTGTTGTCATTGATTACATTTTCACTGAATAATCTACAGAAATACGTTTTCGTCAAAACTTAAATCAATGAAATCATAATTAAATCAGTCATAGCAAAAATATCATGAAATTTTCAATTACTTTAATAATATGATTTGATGAAATCCGACTTGCAACAGTAAGTGGATGCCCAAAAACCTTGTGTAGTAATAATCTCCTGGCCATTGGACTGGTGCAACCTGAACCCATTTGCATCCAGTTACAAAAAAATGTAACCTATTTGATCTTACTGTAGAAGTATATACATTTTGCAACTGTCAAGCTTTTTGTTTGATTGGATGATATATTCTTGGATGTCTCTCTATTTCATAAATGAATGATTGACACAAACCCAACCTCATTCATAGGATAATGCAGAGTGCAAGTACTATATAAATACATGATAGTTAGATTGTGTGTACTCACTGTCAATGCTTTAATAACTTGAAGATTTGGAACATCAATATCTGGATGCTTTGGTGCACCAAAATCTTTCTTAGCTACAAGAACACCTTCTTTGAAAAGATATTCAAAAATTGTAACTCTGTTCTTCTTGGGCATCAACATCCTGAAATAAGTAAAAGTAAACTTATTTTCAGAAATAAGAAACTTGTATAAATAATAAAAATAACATATACGAACACATGTACATGTATGTGAAGGTAAAAGATAAAACAGTTCTTTTACCTCCATCTAAAAATTCTGCAGCTCTTTTCACATAAATTTTAATGAATAAGATAACTTGTTATGTCATACACATCAGTATCAGCTGTTCAGTATAATTGACATTCATTATATGTTTTCGTGAAGTCGCAACCCGTATTCATGTTATTCAATATGACTGAAAAGTGAAATTACTGAAGTGGCCTAAATGCAGTGTGACCCAGTGTCTTACATTTTGTCATTTTCTCGCCATTGTCTACCTTATATGATCACTTTTTAAGGATGTGGGAAACTTGATTGATTTGACGTTGTACAACCACTTTTACTTATTTAAGGAGGGGGGGGGGGGGGTCATTATTTTATTCTTTTTCAACAATAATATTTTTCCTCATGATGATGTTGATAGAATTAAGCGAGATTGGAAACTTCTGTTATATCCAGTAATGGGAGTAATGGCACTCATACCACATTTCAGAACCCCTCTTCTAACTTCTTGGGTCCTTCTGCACATGTCTAAAGACTAAACACCTTATTGCTAATCTGGTCACTTGAACTTTTGATGCAAACACCAATCACTATAATTCCAGTGACATCAAAATTTTAAGGGAACCTGTGTGATATCCAGTAATGGTGGACAATAAGGGATAAGGTGTATAGTCCATAGGCAAACACATTTGAGAAACCTAGCTGCGGAACTGTAGCTCTTTAGCGAGTCTCAAGTTACAGTTCCACAGCTACATGTACACCATACCCACACTTTAATGAATGTGTAACTATCTTGCCAACCATTCTTTACTCCTGCTGTATGAAACTGTGTGTGTATAAAAACTATATATGCAACCAATTCACAAGAAATTATTTAACAGAATGTCAGGAATTTTAAGATACATTAATTTGTAAAAACAAGGTCTTGCCTCTGGCACTGCAATAAAGTTCATAGGAAGACTTGACATTGGAGCATTCGAACACCGTTACCAATAAACCCTGTGTGCGTGTGAGAATGATGGTAGTGTTTCGTTTGTCATGCATTGCAAATAATTAATATGCAACCTGTATGATAAACGAACTTGTGCACAGTTCAAATTTTAACTGTACGCAATTCGAGACGATCTGCGACAATTTCAACAAGACAAAAGATTCCCTGCATTTCATTATTTATTTGTAGCTTATCAATTTAATATGATGACGAAAATTAGACAAGATTTTAACCGATTCATTTAAAGATTTCACTCACTTGCTGCACTTATTTACGACAGACCGGAAAAGGAAGTTCAATTATTCTAATCTCGCGATATACGAGACGCAATGGCAGCCCCCATGAAACGTCAATATGTGGCAGTAATAATAGTTTTTATTGCTTTATTCGAATTGGCAGGCTCTCATTTGGGCAAAGCATACTCAAAAGATGATATCCTAAAATACAGGTTACTTTAAAACCCTATGTTCATGTATTTTTTTCCACTCTTGTGTGTATCACAAGATAATAGTCCTCATAATTTTTCAAGTACATGTACCTGTTCATTCATATTCTTTTGACCTGCTTTTTCCACTCTTGTGTGAATAATATTCCTCATAATTTTTCAAGTACTTATTCATTCATATTCTTTTGACCTGCTTTTGATCTAAGTTTGTTTGCGTGTATTGCTAGGTGTTTCTGTATTCCACATTGGCTAGAGCTAGTAGAGGTAAAGGGGATTATCATTAAGATCTTACAAAACATGCCACATTTGTGCGCCTGTCCAAAGTCGGGACCACTTTTGGTAGTCGACGATTACTCTGACATCCAATAGCTGTTTTGTAAGACAAGCTGGGGCTGTGGGATGTCAGAGCTTGTCCCATATGAAATAGTGGATATTTGCCCGTCCAAAATAGATGTGCTGCTTTTTCGCTTCTGGTGCCGAGTGACATCCTTGGACTTATATAAATTGGGCATCAATTCGGGTATCAATTTGTTCATTTTTCACTTATCTCTTCATTTATGTACATTTGTAAGCTTCACCTACATTTTTTGTACCTGCCACCCTTTATTTTCTCATATTTAGACAGTTTTCACAGTGACCCATTTTTTATTTTATTTGATCACCTGTGATATTTTTATGATAAATTTTGTTTACAAAGTTGTTTTATATGCAATAGTTCAAGAAAATACAAAAATATTTTTGTAGAAATAAGCATTTTTTATTCATAGAAAATAATCAGAAAAAATGAATTGTGACTTTTTGTCCTGTCAGCTGTGACTTTCTGTCCTACATTCAGTCCAGACAAAGACCTTTATCTTGTTGGAGTTGACATTAGCTTTATATCAAACATACAGTGTAAAAACTACTGACAAAAAGTTTCAATTGATCATCGATTATTTATTTCTTTTGAAATTAATGAAAAATCAAGAGAATTTTGAACACAGATATCGACAAAATATTTGAAAACAGGATATTCTATACTACCTTGAGGGTGCAAGCAGGAGTTTTCTGGAATTTTGTCATTTGACATGTTTGAGTGTTGGCAGGTAATATGCTGGCCTCAATGCAATAAGTCAAATGAGCAAGTACATCATCCTTAGCTTGACTCCTAGCACATAAAAAACCATTTACAGTGATAATTATGGATTTTTTTTAAAGGCCCCCACATTGTCGGTTTCATTGTCTAGTGTAATTTGACATGTTGATATTAATAGTGAGGCCAATACTACATATATACATGTACATGATTTTTATACCTCTCAGTCCCAGTAACTTGTAGGGATTTGAGTTTTTGTTTGGTTGGTGTTGAAGGCCTCACTGGGACTCTGAGAGAAAGAAAAGCAATAGGTTTTCCTTTGTGTGATTCTTTGCTCTGCATAGACAGTTCATATCCTTTGTTTTTCTATTAACATGATTAATAACATGCCACATATCAATTTGACTTGTACATGTAAATCTGACCTACATGTATATATTATAGCTAGAGAAGGCAGTGTATATTTTACAGCAATATTAAATTTTTGTCATTTCAGTTGGTTCAAATTGCATTTTTTCAGTTCATTTTTAAGTATTTTGAATTCAAGTACAATTTGTTTTTCGGGCAAACAAAAAGTATGTGTGTTTACTGTACCACTAGCTACTAAACCTTATTAAATATTTCTATCCCCTACCATGCCTACCCTAAAGGTTTTTTTCACCATTTTTGATTTTGCACTGTTAAGGTCACAATGTTAAGTTACTCACATAGACTCAATGTAAAATAAAACATTGAAAATTAAAAAAAATCCCTACCTTCCTTACCTATTTTTTTTAGCAGTGCAGGAAGCCAGAACAGAAATTTCAAGGCTTTTTATTATTTGCTGTACATATAGTATGGGGGTTTGTTCAACGGATGAAGGCTAGGTTTTGCAGTGACCTATATAGTTTGATTACTTCTACGTCATTCAGTCTTAGTAGAAAGTTGTCATTGTCATTCCACATCTTCTTATTTTCATATTGTTTTTTTTACACAATCATGACAATCATTTTCATTTTTCAGAGGCAAGGTAGAGAAGATGTTTCACCATGCATACGATGGCTACATAAAATATGCTTATCCCTATGATGAACTTCGACCTTTGACTTGTGATGGTCATGACACATGGGGAAGGTATGTCTAATTTTTTTAAGATTAAAAATGATTCAAAAATATCTATGAGAGGTGAAAAATTCAATGAATACAAATCCAATTGCAAACACACAAAGAAGTACTAAAAATAAGCTTTCTGAAGTAGATATACATTTAACTAGCTCAACTATGGCTGCATTTCGTTTGATAATTGTAAGCAGGAAAAAATGTTTATACTGCAAAAATCTCTTATGATATATATATGCTTGTATGTTTGTGAATAACCAATGTGTATTGTCTTGGTATCAATCCTGTAATTTTGGATTTCAAACCAATAAAAATTACTTACTTACTTACTTATAATCCACTTGAATATAGATCCAACTATTTAACATGTAGATTATTCAGAACCTTGGTTAAGTTGTCCCTTGAAGGATAGAATCGAAAAATCACTCCTGTTACCTGTTCCTCACTTAAAAACCTTTCCCCTTAAATTTAAGCTTGAACATTGCATGTACTTTGAACTGCTTTCAAATATATAATTAATCACACTATTTTTCCTCAAGTCTCAGGGCACTCTTGATTAATTTCTAATGCTTCTGTTTCAATTTCAGTTATTCCTTGACACTGATAGATGCTTTAGATACTCTAGCCATCATGGGGAACTACACTGAATTTCAACGAGTTGCCAAGCTAGTATCTAACATGATCAACTTTGATATAGACATCAATGCTTCGGTATTTGAAACTAATATAAGAAGTAAGAATACACTTATTGTCAATTGTTATTATATAAAAAAAAACATGTGGTATGATTGCCAATGAGACAACTCTCCACAAGAGACCAAATGAAACAGAAAATAACAACTATAGGTCACCGTACATCCTTCAACAAAGAGCAATTATACTTACCAGTAATCCGTGTTTATTCCAGAAGTTGGTGAAATTATTTGAAAAGCAAAGCAATATTAAAAATGCATTTATTTATTTTTTGTACCTGCAAACATGCTGTGGCTTGCAAAAAGGCAAAGATCATCAAATGTGAAAAGTAAAAGTTCTGAATAGCTTTTGTAGTGTTGCCTAGGTAAAAAATGCAATGCATATTATTAAAAACAAATTGTCATATTTTAGTTTTAGGTGGATTACTGTCGGCTCATTTATTGTACAAGAAAACAGGAATGGAGTTAGAACCAGGATGGCCATGTTCAGGACCTTTGTTGAGGTTAGCTGAAGATGTAGCAAGGAGAATTCTTCCTGGTAAAAAGAAAATACTATTTTTTATTGAGGGATGAGTGGGAAAATAACATCCTTATTTTATACCTTATTGAATATTAAACATGTAGCCTCCACAAGCTTGTTAAACAAATTTAAAACACACCCTGTTTAAACTTTTAATATATTATATTCTTGAAATATTTTCTTTCCTACCACAGATGTCACAGAATGTAAAACATAGGGATTTTTATGCCTGCAATTGGTGGAGATGGTGATGATGTAAACAATTTGTATACATTTTTATATATCAAAGTAGATCTTGAGTAATTTATTGATTTTCTTATACAAGATTCAGTGACTGCTTGAAAAAAAAATAGTATTTACGTTTTGTCTAATTGAAGTTTTTCAGCCTGTGTATGCATCAATTTGTTTGGCCATAAAATATCAAGTTGAATGGTTTTATTTCAGGTATTTTGAAGATGTGGAAGAACATACTCTTCATTACAATATAATCAAAATTAAATCTCTGCGCTTGCTTATCTTTTTATGCTTGGTCGTTGCAAGATATGATTTTAATTAGAATGTCTTCATTAGGACGGGAACTTTATAAAAGATATAAATGCCAAATTAGGGTATGAGTTGAGGATTTGAAGGCTATCTGAAGTTGGATATGTGATAGCTTCAATTAGAGCATAGTGTGTATGGACACAAATTCTTGTCTTTGTGTACTACCACAGGAAAAATGTCAAGTTTTTGTATAAACACATGTATGATAAAAGAAAAGCAATTAAAATTGTATCAAATTTCTTACTTCTTAATTTAACCTTTCATAATTGGTTTTTAAAGGTACCAGGCTTATAATTTGATACACCAGACCTGCGTTTCGTCTACGTAAGACTCATCAGTGATGCTGGGATTAAAATAGTTAGAAAGCCAAACAAGTATAAAGTTGAAAAGCGTGAAAATTCCAGAAAGTTGTGCTACAGTAATTTATGTCATAACACCTGTAAATAGCCAAATTTCATGCTTTATTTTATACTCTTTATAATTTTAGCTTTTGATACACAGACTGGCATGCCCTATGGAACAGTTAACCTAAGACATGGTGTACCTAAAGGGGAGACAACTGTTACATGTACTGCTGGTGTGGGAACATTTCTAATTGAATTTGGAACACTTAGTCGTCTCACTGGAGATCCTGTTTTTGAAAAAGTTGCCATGAGAGCACTCAGAGCTCTTTGGAATGTTCGCTCTCCAATTGGAATGGTAATATTTAGTATAAAACTATGGAACAATTACATGTATATTGGTACCCCATTAACAGGCGTATAAATGTCTTTCTCCATACAAGTGTTTGTAATAATTTCATTTTCATACATTCATCAAAAGAAATGCAATAAGACCCAAATTGAATTCAGAAAATGGTCCTGAAAAAGCATTTTTAAGCATTCAGTACAATTTAATTCTTTTTATGACATTAGCTTTAATTTCTTATAAGTTATAATTTTTGTTTCATGACTTTTGATTTAAAATTATACTCCTGAATGAATGAAATTATTCTTAAAGTGTAGAAAAAGTGAAAGAGAGTAGAACACAGCTGGGAAAAAATTCAGTAGAAATTTGGAAAAAAGGAATTTTCTCATGAATCATTATGAAATTATGTTATGAGAAATGATAAAGTTTTAGTTAACAATATTCCTTTCTAGTGTTATTAATGATATCAAAGTTTTAAAATGGTAATATAACATGTATAATAAGAAAACAGACATTTTAGTAAATAATTATTGTTTTGACAATTGTTAATTTTTGCAATTATTTCTTATTTATCAATAAATTATTGAAACTAAGATTTCTCATCTGTTTTACAACTTAATATTTGACATTGACATTTTCTGATAATGTACATGTCGGAAATACGTGAATTAAGTAAGAAAACGTTGTATGTTCTAATATGTGTAATCGATCTAAAAAAGCCCAAGTATACAAGTGACACGCCACAAAGTCCATATGTTACAATATAAGAAGTAAGTGACGTTCCTGCGTTGTGTTCCCACCATATTTACAACAGTACATTTATTGTATGCACGAGAATGATTTATATGTTGCTAAATAATATTTATAGGTAGGAAACCATGTTGATGTAAAGACAGGAAAATGGACAGCTTTAGATTTTGGTATTGGTGGAGGAATAGATTCCTACTTTGAATATTTGGTTAAAGGAGGCATCATGTTTAACATTCCAGAACTCTTAGATAATTTTCATGGTTTGTTTAAAATTTGTTTTACTCATATGAAAAGAAAGCGTAAAACTGAATAGTATTATAGTTTTGGAACAACAAATTTGATTTTCAGATTTCATTATTAATTATTAACCAAACGGAAATACATGTCTGTTTCAAGCTTCCTGACTAATTCACTACAATGTATAACCGATGCTGATTTCTGAATCTAGTGCAAAAAAACCCTAAACTATGAATGAATTATATGTTATGTTCAGCCAAATTTTTATTTGTGCTAGTTTACAAAGTAATAATCCATCAGATATTATGTCACCCTACATATATATAGACACACTGAGTATTCTGACTCTTTGAGTTGACGATTTTACTTTTACTTTTTACTGTCCAGTATGTAACTTTACACAATTTAAGGTCTTTAGCTGGATATGGGGATATAATATCCTAGCACTCAAGGTTTGCTATCTAATCAATTATATTCAATAAGAAAAAGTTTAACTCAAATTGCATATTTATTTTTCAGAATACCATGCAGCTGTAAAGAAATATATAAAGAGAGATGACTGGTATATGTGGGCAAACATGAACAAAGGGGGAATAACTCTACCTATGTTTACATCTCTAGATGCATATTGGCCCGGAATACTGGTATGAATTATATGGAAGTTGGCATTAATATGTTATGTGTATTTTTTATTGAATTGTAGCAATGTCATGTTGGTGTACAGTAATATATGATTTGAAAATAGATTCTTCATAAGAATGAATAGAGCTTCACATTATGTCATGATATAGCTATGATGCTTCTTGAGTTTGTGCAGTGATGTTTCTGAACAGTGTAGTTGAAGTATTTAATTGAAAACATAGCCTTTAATTTTTAAACTGTGAAATTTGTGAAGTGAAATGTAATTACAGTAGTTTATAAAACAGATTTTTGAGGTTTCATTAAGTTATAATTACATTAGATGTATGTTTCATTATAATACGTTATTCTGATTGGCTAATTGCACATCACATGTTATTCCGTAAGCAGTTGCATGAGACAATAACATTTCATTCATGATGACACGAGGTCCCACAATAAAGTGCACAGGTGAATTAAAAAATTTAACTTCATGAAAATCGTGTTTTTATAATCCTAGCTAAAAATGTAATTATAAGTATTGAATGCTTCTTTTTGTAACTTTATAGGGTTGTAAAAGCGTTGACCGTGCGTTCATTTTTTGAATGAAGCGCTTCCGCGCTTCATACAAAATGTACTTCGGTCAACGCTTTTACACCCCAATAAATTTACAAAAAGAAGCATTCAATTCTTAAATAAAATATTTACAAAGGTTTTAACTTTTTATTTATGTACAAATTTGTATAAACTTACAGGGGAAAATGTATATATTGAAAAGGGAATGCCTGAATTCATGTGTTGTAGGCTGTAAATTCAGAATTTAAATAGAGCGTTAATTATTGGGAAACTTTGACAACTGACTTTGGATACCGTTCTATAATCTGTTAAATTAAAATATTGCTGAAATAAGTATGTATTTAAAATGTGGATTGTAAATATTTGGATGTTAATATGATCCCAGTTTTAAAATTGAAATTTTCCCATATCCTTTGTGTTTCTTTAATATAGCCACATTAATCAGAGGCAGATTAGGGGGGGGGGGGCAGGGGGACCAGGCCCCCCCCCCTTTTTCAGGAAAAAAATTAGTTGCTTATATAGGGAATCACTGAAGCGTGACTGGAGCTGGTCCCCAATTAGGCAGTCAGTGGGCTCACACTTATGAAAATTTCTGGATCTGACAGTGTTAATTATTAAATTCAATATTAAGTTCCTGTTGGAATAATCATACTAATGTGTATTAAGATTTTTTATTTTATTTCAGAGTATGCTTGGTGATAATGATCAAGCAATGAAGACATTACATAATTTCCATCAGGTCTGGAAACAGTATGGATTTACTCCAGAATATTATAATATTCCTAAAAATGAGGCTCACAAAGGTAGAGAAGGATACCCTCTCAGACCAGGTAATGCGTAACTAGGATCCCTATATAAAAAAACGTTTTCTAGAGATAGTTACAATTTTGTTTTGTAATGTAAACAAATTTTGTCATGTCCTTTTGTTTATTGTTTATGTGTTTATGTGCAACATGTATTGGAAATATATATATACATGTAGTTAAAACAAAATGAACAAATAAACTGAACAATATCTCATGTATTGAAAGAAATGAAACATTCAATAGAAAAAAAGAAAAAAATAGAATGTAAGTTCTTATCATTCGGATAGTCACCCAGTTGCATTGCTAACTTTAATGAAATCTTCACAATGATTTCTGAATTTACAGTATGCTTTAATGGTGCAGAAGAGAAAAACTAGAATTTATGAATCTGATGTCTGCTGTTGTTTTTTGCTATGGTCGGGTTGTTGTCTCTTTGGCACATTCCCCATTTCCATTCTCAATGTTATTTGATCAAAGGTATTAAGGTTAAACATAGGCGGGGGGCCCTGGCCCCCTTTTGTAGGAAAAATTTTGTTGATTATATAGGGTATCACTGAAGCATGACTGGAGAGGGCCCCCCTTAGGTCATTCAGAGGGTCCCCCCTTAGGAAAAGTTCTGGATCCGCCACTGTTAAATCATCAGTGAGTAAAACCTGAATTGACAGTGTTGTTTATTGATTAAATTTATGATTTTAGAGTTGATAGAAAGTGTGATGTATCTGTATAGAGCGACAAAGGATCCTTTTCTACTGGATATTGGTGTAGATATTATAGAGGCTATAGAACAATCTACAAAAACTAAGTGTGGATATGCTACAGTAAGTATAGATAAATGATAGCATGTGCTACCAGTCATCAGCATTTCCAAATTTGCCAATTCAGAATCCAATGCATTCTGGGTAATATTGACATATTGTCAAAAGTGTACACCAAATAGTTGTTATTGTTAAACAACATTCTGAACAAAGGATATAAAACCAACGGCACAATGTTATTTTTATTTTCGTGTACAAACTAAGAAATAGACAAATTTTAGCATCTATTAAATAGATTTAAAAACATTTTTTTGTATCATCATCAAACATTATTTTTAATTTTGTTGTTGTTAAACATATTCAAAATGTTTGTTCACTTCACATGAACTGTTAAGCTGTTCTTCACTGATGTCAGAAAATTAAAGTTGTACCCATGATGGTTTTTAGAGATTATGTTTTAAGTTTATACTAGTTAAACATGTTAAAGCTACAATAACATGTACATGAAGATTTCCATTTACACAAAAAAATTACAAATTCTACCGAAACTGTAACACATTATTTCTAAATTATTTTTTCTGAAAACTAAGCTGTTTATTGGCCAAAAAAACCCACCATCTGTGATATCATATGCATTAATAAAGTTCTAGTTTGGTAAATAAATATTTGTGTACAAAATTCATAGCTCAGACGAATGGTCATTGTTTGATGACAATTTAACAATCATCTAGATGCTTTTAGATTCACATTTTGTTTAAAGTGTTATGAGTATGAACAATGTCCCCTCAGAAAGATTAAAAAAAATAAATAGAAGCTAATCTCTTGATTTAAAAAATTGAGCTTTTGCCTTTTATCATTTCTTATTTCTGTAATATTAAAACATTTTAAATGATTTAAGTAGGTTCTTCTTTCTGTAGATGACTAGACATGCATCATTTACTTTGAAACAATTTAAAATTTATTTTCTAGGTTAAAGATGTCAATAACCACCTTCTTGAGAACAGGATGGAAAGTTTCTTTCTGGCAGAGACAACAAAATATTTGTATCTCCTCTTTGACCCAGATAATTTCATACACAATAACGGTAGCTCAGGAACTGTTATACAGACCCCCAACGGAGAGTGTGTAATTGATGCAGGAGGATATTTTTTCACCACGGAAGCTCATCCAATAGATTCTGCTGCTGTGTATTGTTGTAGTGCTGCTAAAAAAGAAGATGATGCAATACTTCAGGGAATGCATGATAACTTAGATCTTTTGTCGTTGTTAGATATTCTTGATTCAACGGAAACAATAATTGGTGAGAAGTTAATTTTAAAGCAAAAGAAGGAAGAAAAAAATCAAAAATTGAAAGGAGAAACAGGAACTATTGATGAGTTAGGGAAAATAGTCGAAAATAATATAAAGGAGAATAAGAATATAGAAAATGAAATAATAAAAGATGGGAAAGATGCAAGTATTTATATGAAAAATGATAACCAGAAGAAAGAAAATGGAGAGAAAAGAGATATAAAAGATGAAAATGTTCCAAAGAAGAACAATAATATGGATGTTAGTAAAACTAATTTAGACAATAAAAAAGAAAGTTCAGACAGTGTTACATCAGATAATATTAGTAACACAAATAGTTCAATTCGAGTGAACATTGATCTAAAAAATCCAGAATTGACTAAAAGTGAAAAACTAGAATCAAAACATTCACAAAGTGAAAGTACTGATAATCAGTCTAAAAATAGTAACACAGCAGTTAAAGAATTAACAGTATTACCAAAACAGGTGAAACAGACATCACAAACAAATTTAAATTCATTAGTGCAGCTTTTAAGTTTATTGTCAGGTAAAGAAATAACAGCAGATAAAAAAGACACTGAGTGGGTACCAGATGTGAATCACTTATACCAAGTCATGCAAATGTATTCTAATGTTTATAAAGTCAAACCTGAACTTATGATGTGTAAGGCTCAACCTTTTCACATGAGATGGTCTGTCAACGGCGAGATGTTTGAAGAGGAATAATTCTCTTACAATAATTTATTTTTAATTTGAAATTTTAATGCAAACTTAAGATTTTTTTTAATATGTAATGAAGAAAAAAGTGTTTTTATATATTTATTCAAAAGAACTATCATGGTGTGATTCTATATTTAATTGTTCTGTAAACTTGCCAAAGTAATCTTTAGATAGAACAGAAAAAAATGTCCGATAGCATTGAATATTTCTTAAAGGTATAAAGAGAAACTTACAGACAGCTTTTGTTGTATTGAATCATTTTTATGTTACATGTACATAAAATTATTTAAGAATGGAAATGGGACATGTATGTTGAGTTAATTGAATCCATTTGATTTAAAAACCCTAATTTTTTATTTGTGGAGGAAGCCAGAGTGCCAGGAGAGAATCACTGCAGTAGCAGATCCAGAAATTTTGATAAGGGGGTCCCAATGACTGGGGAAGTAGGATTCTTTTAATAATCAACCAAATCTTCCCTTCAAAAATTCAAAATGTCATGGCTTAAACCCACTGAAACCCCATCTAAATCCGTCTCTGCACTGACCATTAGTCAGTTTAGTGTGAATACTGACAATTATAATCAATTATTAAGATTGGAGTTCCATATCACATGCCACATGTGGAATTTGAAATTCACAATATCAGTGTTGACAGGATAATGATATTGTAGATAGACTATTTAGACCACTTGGCTTCAGATGCCCTTAAACTGAAAGATTAATGCTAAAATAAAATTATATAAAATAATATGTCAAACGTGACTCTGCATTCCTGTCTTTGTCATAACACACTTCACAATTGATAAGGTCCTTTTTTATGGTGCAAACATTCCAGTATTGTAAACTTCATCCATTTAGTTATATATGTTCCATGTTGTCTTTATTAAATTATGTTGAAATTGTATATTTATGTTTATGTTTATGTTAATTTATTTTTATGAATAAAACTTTATAATTTACATATATTCTGTTTTGATTTGTAATATTTTAAAATAAATGTGAATAGTTTATATAAGAAAATGAGATCTGGTATAATTGCCAATGAGATATTTATCTCTTACATGTAGATTCCAAATGAAGTAATTAATTTAATTCTTATTATCATGATTATTTAGTAACTTTTACATTTGAAATAAGTTTCTTGTATATATTTTGTCAGGTTATTGCAGATAATGAAACAGTATAGCCCAATTTCGACTTCTTTTTTATGCCCTTGCTGCTAGTCGAAATGGGCACTAAGTGTTACAGATCAAACATAGATCAAGTTTGAAATTAGATGGAGTCACTTTTACTGTTCATAAGTTATTCCCCTTTATAACATTTAAAATAGCTGAATTTATTTTTTTATTTCTGTTTTCTTAGTTTGTTTCAACCAAATGTTATGAAAAAGAAAACTAATTACAACAGAAAAAACAGATCAAGTTTGCAATGAGGTGGATCACTTTTAACGTTTATGAGTTATGCCCCTTTATAAACATTGAAATGGCTAAATCTATTGTTTCTGTTCTCTAAATTTAGTGTGCCTGGACCAAATGTTATGAAACTTATACACAAATTAACTCATGCTTATTTTGTATCACCAAATAGTCATAACTACGTGAATCCTGTGTCTGTATGTGGACCGTGACAAAAGGCTAAACAACAAGTAGAAATATAGGTCATTAACTTTAAAAGAAAACAAGTGTCAATATTTAGTACAAAGTACTCGTACATATATTTACAAGTAGGGGGATCTATGGCCGAGAAACACATTCTGCATGTTTTATGAATGATCTGGATCTGTTTACCTTTATGGAGCACTGAGATCACATCCTTTTTTATCAGTGGGGTCCTTAATTGTTGCTCAATTTTTGGTTTTCTGTGTTGCATTTTGTAATAATACAATTAGTATTTAAATCGTTTTCTTTTTATATGACCCTAGCATTTTTTAGTTTGTATGATGTTTTGGGCATGCCTGTGTCGTCTTCTGAAGCTCCTTTTCGTTCAAATATATTTTGGTTTCCAGACAATAACTTGAGTATTAGTGTATGGATCTCTATGAAATTGTCGCAAAAGGTTCCGTTCCACAATAGGAATGTTGGGATGAATTTAGGGTTTTTTGTCCTAGCTGTTGAGGAATTAGGTGCAATTAGGGAACACAATTTTTCTTGTTTCAGGACACATAACTTGTGTCAAAAGTATGGATCTATATAAAATTTTACAGCAAATTTCAAAATGAAGGTTGTGATCGATTGTGGGAGTAATGATCTTAACTGTTGAGGAAAAGGGATCAATAAACCGTACTTTTATAAATTAAGGAATGTATCTCCCTCATGCAAAGCTCTGATTCCTTTCACAATTTCTGCTATACTTTTTGAACCTTTAAGATTATAGCACTTCATCTTTTTTACAGGCTTTGGATTTCAAACTCTTTGGCCGCGAACATCCCTGAAGAGACATGTATTGTAGAAATGCGCATCTGGTGCAGGAAAATTGGTATCGTTAATGATATTGCATAAATTGCTTATTTCTAGACCTATTTCAATGGAGTTTTATTCAAGTCTTGAATTCTTGGGATTCTTTAATTTGCAGAATTTAATCTTGTATTCAGTTTTTATACTACCGCAAAGTCCTTATATTGGTATGATGTTGGCGTCGTCTTTGTTGCTGTTGTCCTCGTCGTCCTAAGACACATTGGTTTTCGCACAATAACTTTAGTATAAGTAAATAGAAATCTATGAAATTTAAACACAAGGTTTATGATCGTAAAAGGAAGCTTGGTATTGATTTTGGAAGTTTTGGTCCCCACAGTTTAGGATTTAAGGACCCAAAGGGTCCAAAATTAAACTTTTTTTCTTTGATTTCATCAAAAATTGAATAAATGTGGTTCGTTGATATGCTGAATCTTACTGTGTATCTATCTTAACTTTTGGTCCCGTTTTCAAATTGGTCTACATTAAGGTTCAAAGGGTCTGAAATTATACTAAGTTTGATTTTAACAAAAATTGAATTCTTGGGGTTCCTTGATATGCTGAATCTAAACATGTACTTAGCTTTTTGAGTATGGGCCTAGTGTTCAAGTTGGTCTAAATCGGGGTCTAAAATTAAACTTTTTGTTTGATTTCACCAAAAATTGAATTCCTGGGGTTCTTTGATATTCTGAATCTAAACATGTACTTAGATTTTTGAGTATGGGGTCAGTTTTCAAGTTGGTCCAAATCAGGGTCAAAAATTAAAGTTTGTTTGATTACAACAAAAATTGAAGATATGGGTTCTTTGATATATGCTGAATCTAACCATGTATTTAGGTTTTTGATATTTGGATCCGGATATCAAATTGGTCCACATTGAGGTCTAAAGGGCCCAAAATTGAACTTTATTTGATTTCATAAAAAAATTGAACTCTTGGGGTTCTTTGATATGCTGAATCTAACCATGTTCTTAGATTTTGGAAATTGGACCATAATAGGTAAATGTCCAATTTAAAATTTTTAAGTTTTTAAGTTTAAGTTCTTAGACCACATTCATTCTGTGTCAGAAACCTTTGTTGTGTCAATTATTTAATCACAATCCAGATTCAGAGCTGTATTAAGCTTGAATATTGTGTCCATACTTGCCCCAACTATTCAGTGTTCCAACTGTGCGGTCGAATAAAGCTGCGCCCTGTGGAGCATCTGGTTTTAGCATTGTGGCCTAATTTCAACTTGGTTCACATTAAGGTCCATATGGTCAAAAATTTATCTTTATTTGAACTCAAGGGATTCTTTGTTATTCTGAATCTAAACATGTATTGAGATTTTTAACCAGTTGTTAAGTTGGTCCAAAATGGGGTCCAAAATTGGATTATGTTTATGTCCGCTGAAATTAAATGCATATGGGATTCTTTGATATGCTGAATCTAAGTGCGTGTTAAGATTTCTTTACTTTGGAACTGGTGTTACAAGTTGGTCTTATTGGATAAGATATAAAGTGGTGTCATTTCAACATGTAGAAAATTAGATTGAACTCCATTTGATTTTGGTGTAGTTTGCAATATACCAACTTCACCTGAATTCCAACTTATTTGGTAAGCAGCGCTTGCAGCTTCTACTCTGTAAAAAGTCACAAGTGTCTGAGCAAAAAGTTGATGAACCAGGGGTATGCCAAAGAACGTGTCGTCTTTTTTCTTTAAAAAAAAGTCCAGTAGAAGGTACCAATTTTAAGCTCTTGTTGATAAATATTCCGTATCAATTTCACAAATAACACACGATGGTCTTGAAGTATATTCTAGTATTATAGATACTGACGTTGTTTATCTTCTTAATAACGTCTTATTTTATTCTTTTGTTTGTCTTTATGAATACCACTTTTACTGTTTAGTCTGTTTTTGGGGATATCTATTTGACGTGACTCTGTACTTTTTTAGGCCGCCTTTGCGTTATTTTTCTATGATATTTTTTTATACTTGTTTTTTCATTTTTGCTTATGTTCTTTGTTTATATGTCTTTTACATATGACGTGGCTATCTTTTTATACTCTCCGTCATTGTGTTATTGTTCTATGATATGTTTTGTATTCTTGTCTTTCATTTTGGCTAATGTGCTTTGTCTATATGCATATTTGTGCTTCCTCGCTACTTATTTGGTTGTTTTAAAGTAATTTGGGTTATGACACATTGTTGGCTGCTGTAACCCTGTTTTTGACATTTTTGCTTAATATGTAGTCTGTTTTGTTTGTTCCCACGTTAGTGTCAATATAATGAAGTTTGATGCAGCTGTCGTACAGGTGAGTGGTTTAGCTAGGAATATGACAATTGTTATCCATTATAAGTTTGATGTGTTTGAGCTTTCGATTTTGTCATTTAATTAATAGGAACTTTCCGTTTTAAATTTTCATAGGAGTTCAGTATTTTTGTGATTTTTATTTTTTGCAATGTTTTTTTTCTTCTGAAACTTAAGATGCAACCAAAGACAATTAATTTTCAGTTATTTTCTGAAATGAATATGAACAAACGATAAAGCAAACATATACGCACTACATAAACTATAAACAATTCGTCTTATCAAGTCAAAGTCAAAGTCGGAAAAAAGCCCAGAGTTTGTATACTCCATAGATACACGAAGATCTTATGTACACATTATCCATGTTACATGTTACATGTATCCATAGTTTAAGTGTTTTGTTCAGGACATCGATGTCAGTCCAGCTTCAAAATGATGTATGTTTATGTTTCCATAATATAACTTAATTTATAGAAGTATACGTATCAGTTAATATTGTATGAAATTGTCCTGTCTGGTACATATTTTACATAATTTTTCATTAAAAAAAATAATCAAAGTTGTAACCTTTCAGGAATTACAATATAAAATATTGGGTAGGTTTTTTCTTTTTTTCTTTTTTTTTTGTCTTGATTGGCTTCGTTTGTTTTGTATTTTAATCCTTTCCTTTTTAAATTGATGTTTGACTGCAGAACGCATCCTTTTTATAATAATGGGTTAAAGCAGCAGGAACCTGAATATAAACATTCATGGATTTATCCCAGGTAATACCCTAGTCCCACTAGGCCACGATCGCACTACGATCTGTGAAAAAATGCAAATTTTGATGATCGTAGTGCGATCGTGTAGATCGCAGTAAGGTCGTATCGCGGTCGTGGTGAGGTCTTCAAGATCGTGAAGAGCGTGGCCAACTTTGAACATGTTCAAAACAATCGTGGTGCGGTCGTGGCGAAATCAGGTCGTAGTAGAAGCGTAGTGAGAGCGCACTAAGATCGTAGTATGATCGCAAAGGTCGCTGTACAATCGTAGCGAGAGCGTAGCGAAAGCGTGATTCTATTCGGAGAGACTGCGCTACGATCGCACAGCGACGTGATCACGACCTCACTACGACCATCACGTTCTCACTGCGACCCAACTACGCTTCCACTACGACTATACCACGCTTTTAAAGACCAGAGTACGATTCTAGCACGCCCTTGCCGTCCTCATCACGCTCTTCTTACGACCTGACTACGTTCACACTACGACCATCATTCTCATTGTCATTTTCACATAAAATATATAAAAAAAGCTCCCTAGATTTTGTTTGTTTGAATGTAATTATCCATTTGCTCTAACGGCTCAACCATGATTCTCGTTTTTATATAGATTAGACCGTTGGTTTTCCCGTTTAAATGGTTTAACACTGGTAATATTTTGGGTCCTTCATAACGTTCTGATTGATGTGAGCCAAGGCTCCGTGTTGAAGGCCGTACCTTGGCCTATAATGGTTTACTTTTATAAATTGTTACTTGGATGGAGAGTTGTCTCATTGGCTCTCATACCACATCTTCCTAAATATATTGATACATCTATGTCATCTCTGCTATCGTTCACTAAAATATCGTCATTGAGCTTCATGGACCAGCAATAGGTTGTAATTTAGGTTGGATTGGTCGGTCCGACATCTCTGCTTGATCAGGATTCGTTACTTTTCTCCCTCTGCCTCTACATCAACTCCTACCACTATGCCCACGTGTTCTGGTAGATTTTGGTGGCATGACTGTATTGTTTCCGAGAAATCTACGATTTAATCAGAAATAGAAGGAATTGAACTGTATTGATATGGAACACGATGTTGACGTTATTGCTGAGAACGTAGTAAGATCGCGCTATGAACGTAATATAATCGTGGTAAGAACGTGTAATAATCGCAGTAAGATCGTGTTGCAATCGGATAACTCGTGGTATGGTCGTAGTGAGAACGTGAAGAGCGTAGAAAGATCTTGATAAGCGTAGTGAGGTCGCAGAATAAGCGCGATGAGAACGTGGTATAATCGTAGTGAGATCTTTGTAGAAGCGTAGAGAGGACGTAGTAGCATCGTGAAAGCAACGAAAATTTACATTTTCATGCCGCTCATACCGCGACCTCACCACGATCTAAATTTATTTTAGATCGCGGTGAGCGTGGTGCGATCGTGGTCTAGTGGGACTGGGGCTTAAGAGGCGGAACATTTCATCTAGGTCATCTCTTGAACAACACGAAAACAAGACAGTACCAACACCTAAAATATTCTTTCTCCCTACAGTGATTTCAAATTCTTTTCCGGTCTTAAATTTCGCATAGTTTCGCACTACTTTATATGGCCAATAACATTTGGAAATCATGTTCTCAATGTCTTCTAATATAAAACCACTTGGTGTAATCCGCAGTCTGTATTGCCCATTTAATCCAAATTTCATGGCATCTTTCCCAGGTTTCACCGTGACAATAAAACAAGAATCTGAAGCGAAAGAAATCTAACCTTTAAGAATTACATAATATATATATATATATATATAGTCGTGTGGTCTAGCGGGACGATTATAGTGCAGACGATTTGGTGTCACGATATCTCGGTAGCATGTGTTCGAATCCCGGCGGACGGACTTTTTTTAAGACCATACTCGCCATACGGAGGCATACTCGCAAGAGAGAGCCGAAAATTCAATCCCTGAAATTTTCATCCCGGAACGAGATTGCAATTTACCTGGATAAATGATTGGGTATAATAAAAAGAAGACCTGTAATATTTGTGAGCCACGGTCACTCATTATAATATCAAGCTAAAAAAAACCCGAAGAATAGCCGAACATTGATGCAGAAAAGTGACAGCCGTACCCCTATTTTTTACATTTTCACCTATCTTGTCAATTAGACTTGTTCACACATTGTTGTCAATAAAATGGAATTATATGCGACTGCCATCGTATGAGAGGTTTTTTTTTTTTTTTTTTATTTTTTTTTTTTTTTTTTTTAAAGTAGATGTAATCCACCATTTTCTCAATAAAACATTTCTTTACCAAGTCCAGAATATGACAGTTTACCCATTCGTTTGATGTGTTTCAGCTTTTGATTTTGGCATTTGCTGAGGGAATTTCTGTTTAGAATATTCTTTACAGTTTGGTATTTTTGTTAACTTTTTTTTTTTCAGATGATAAATAAGAAGCTACATGTTTATACTATTATAACAGATTGCAAAATAAATTTCATGGACACATGTAATGAGGGAAAGATTCCTATTTGCTTTGAAAGTCACTAGGGCAAGGTCACAGCTACTATATATAGAGATGTTTAACAATCGTACTGACTGAAATTATAAAATAATGGGGACCATGCATAACAAAAACCATAAAAAACAAAGCCAGGAATTCACCATAATCTTATTCCGTTTAAAGAGGATGAGAGTTTGATATTGTACATTGAATGTTCTTTAATCTTCCTATGTATCATAACTGTTGTTATCAAGTTAAAAACCGCTAGATATTGCGATGAAGACAATTCTTTAAATGATCTTATCTTAAAAATGGGTTCTCTAGTTCATTTTGCCTAGAGATATGTAACGGAAAACCCCCATCAAATACATATTATTTTAACAAACCATTTTCAAGTTCCACCGTTTCATATTGATGGACAGGTCTGCGTCTGATAACAGCAGTCACATTGGCCTGTGCCTGTTTACTTTTCTGTCTCACTAATAACATGTCACATGGACTAGTATGTACAACGAGTTCTCCAATTTTACTAATATTTCTGTTTACACCTTCTACTATTTCGTCAGATTGTAAAGAGATGATGACATCTGATAGTTCATTGTTTTCTTGCATAGAGTGTATTATTCTGTCGGTATCAATCAATTCCTGTTCAATCTGTTTACTGACAAGGAAAGTTTGTAGGTCGGATGCATGCTGCTTTGTTATTGAAAAGCTCGTTTGAAGTTCATCTATCTCCTTTTCTTTCTGCCCTACAGATGCCAAAATTTTGCTGATTTTTTTTCTTTCTTCATTTTCAATTTTTGTAAGTTCCTTTAATAAGTCACTTTCAAGACAATCAAGGTGTTCATTAATTGTATGTCTAGATATCTGAATTTCCTTCTCAATATTCTGTCTATACAGCGTGAAAGATGACAAATTTCCACTACGATTCTTTTGAATCATTTTTAAATGTTTAGAAAGTTCTTGCAAAGAATTTTCGATTTCTAACACCATGTTTGATGATTTTATTTTGCAAACGACATCGTTTATATCCGTGAGATCTGTACAGTTCATATGGTCCCCTATAAGACACTTTGTACAACAAGTACATTCGTGTTTATGACAATAAGTTTGATATCTTTCACCATGTGATTTGCAAGATTCTGCATTTTGAAGGACACTTAAAGATAACTTTTGAAATTCGTTTACAGGTATAATTCCATGACTTTTCGAAGCTTTGTTTAGGGTATGGTGTTCTTTACATTCCTCACAAAGTCCCTCGTTACATTCAAAACACCATGCTGTTGATGGTTTAGTAATATGTCTGGAATCGCAGATGCCGCATGCAGTTGTTTCACTTGCCATTTTCCTGTAAAACATATATTTGTAATGTTGACATACCGACGGCGATTAAAAAAAATATGTACTTCCAATGTGTTACGTATACACATAGCGTTCATTTACCAATAGTGCCAGGAACTGCTTATCAACCCGGAAGACCAGAGTTCAATCCTATTTTGTTTTTATTGTAGGGGTTCATGTTACCTTTACCTTATTTTTAGTTTTTCGTCTTGTATTTTGTGATATTTTATTTTTAAATGTCTGTTTTTTTTTCTAACGATGATAGTCATGTCTATTCTCGATCCTTAATTTTATTTTTCATTTCAAACTATCATTTTTTGTGATCTTAAAAGAGGGTCAAAATATACCAAATGCAAATTCAAACTCAGTAGTTGAAAATGACTCACAACGTAATTGAAAAAAAAAGATACAAAAAGACAAATAACAGTACACAAATCATAACATAGAAAACAAAAGAACGAACAACACAAACCCGTGCACTAACCTGGGGTAAAAAGGCTAGAGAATTTACATGATCTTGGGTTTATGAATTTGGTGATGTCTCAGTTTTTTACCATTGGAGGAGGATTTTATAACCGTTCCTAATCACGGAAGTTCACACTCGGGTTTAGTGTGTTGCAAGTTACTTAATCTTTTAATTTTCTGGTTCGTTTTGTTATTTGTATATGTCAGTTCGTCGTTTTGTTCTCTTTGGTCATAGTATTGCCTTTTCCAATAGACATCACTGAACGCAAAAAATAAAAATAAAAATTGTATTATTCATTGTCATTTTATATATATATATATATCATTATATTTGGAAATGATATATATCGATTAGAATGCGTTGTGTTGATAAATTGGATTTTGATATAAGCGGAACAATAAAGTAAATGAGAAGTTTTGTCATATCTTAAATTAAATTTTTTTTTTTATCACGATAGCAACAGTTATATATATAGTTACACATGAATCTGTTCGATGCTTTATAGTTTTGTGATACGAAAAATAACTCTGTATATTAGCTGTTGCGTGTAAATGTTGTCATCTGAAAAAGTAAGATAACAAAAATACCGAACTCCAAGGAAAAGCAAACAAAGCTTCCCGAAAACATTGAACAAATCAGCCTACCGGAAAAAGGCGGCGATTGATTAATACATAAACAAGTACATTATTTAATTGGACAAAGGAAATAATTAAAGGCACCCACTTGTCAGTATAGCACTGGAACTAAGATTTTTACAACACAGTATTTTCAAGACACCAAGGACAAGGTATTAAAAAATCACCACTTTCTTACGGAAATATGTACACCGTATACATGGTATATTGCGAAAAAGTCATACAATGAAAATGCTGAAGCAGATACACGGAGTTGTGACGATTGACAACAGGTTTTATGGAGCACCGTCCTCGTCAAAATAATGTTGAAAGTAGGGACTATATTACACATTCAACTAGATTGCAAACAAAAAATATGAAGATTTAAGAAATACAAAATGTACATAGCTTGATGATAAATTACACAGGTATAGGTATATACATAAAAAAAGAAAATGTGGTATGATTACCAATGAGACAACTCTCCACAAGAAACCATAATGACACAGAAACTAACAACTATAGGTCACCATACGGTTTTCAACAATGAACAAAGCCCATACCGCAAAGTCAGCTATAAAAGGCCCCAAAAGGACAATGTAAAACAATTCAAACGAGAAAACTAACGGCCTTATCTATGTACAAAAAATGGATGAAAAACAATTATGTAGCACATAAGCAACAAAAAACAACGAATTACATGCTCCTGACTTGGGACAGGCACATACATACAGAATATGGCGGGGTTAAACATGTTAGTAAGATCCCAACCCTCCCCTTGACCTGGGACAGTGGTATAACAGTACAACGTAAGAACGAACTTCAGTTGAAAAAGGCTTAACTGCTAGATTAAAGTCTAAACACTTCGATTTGAAATTAGATAGCTAGATTTTAAAATTATCCAGCTAGATGTGCAAGTAAACAGCTATATTTTGTTGTGAGTCTCCCTTGCACATTTTATGAATATTTATATCTCCCAAGGTCGCGTTCTATATCTGTTATTTGACACCCACCAGCGTTTGCGAATGGAAATAAAAAAGGATGTGCAAAGATAAGTTATCATAAATTGGTCATATCTCTAGAACTATCTTAATTAGTTGAAAAAGAGACCCAACAAAATATTTACCACATTAAACGATGTCACTCCGGTTTTGCCATTTTGAACTAATACATAGAAAAGATACATAACATTCGCACTAGTAAACCAATATTGAAACTGAAACGGTCATTTTGATCTGAACGGAAATTTTGTTTTGTTTTGGTCTACATCATTTTTTTTCAAAGTTAAAAGGATTGAAGCTTTTAACAGAGTTTTTCTTACCCTGATTCAAGTCAAAAACTATTATGTTATTCTATTTATATGCTGTTAATAAATTTCATATATTTTATATTTTTATGACCGGTGCCACAGGTAGAACAGATTAAATAAGTTCTTCCGGGGCACTTCCAGTTTCTAGTTGTTGATTGTGGTCTATAGTTATGTTGTGGTTTGTAAACAGTTGTTTTATCTTTTATCCATTTTTCCTGTTTGTCATGATTTTTTGGTTTCTCTTTAATATCATTAACGGTACCAATTTTCCTGCACCATTTAACTTATGAGTTTTGATTCTTTCTTTGGTATTTGTCACCTCTGTTTTATTAGGTATTCTTTGTTATCGATTAACTCAGCCGAACGAAAAAGACAGTGCAATGGAACAGAAAACCAGTGTTTGTTTTCCGAAAGATTACAAAAAAAATGAAGGCGTTTAGGCTACCAAGATTGTTTTGCTCTGTATGAGGTTCATGCGAAACGTGTAAAATTTGCGAATAATTTCAGCTGTGTGAAACTCTTATTCAAATTTAGCGTTTAACAATTAGTTGCATTAAGCCCTTATAAAAGAGAAAATGTAGTATAAAAAAGAAAAATAACAAAAATAACGAACTCCAATGATAACTCAAACGCATAAATCGAAAATAAACTGACAACGCCTTGGCTAAAAATGAGGATTTTACTTTGCTGGTGTAACAATTTTTCGTCGTTTCAATTATGTGTTGACTAAAACGTCTTATCCTTATTTTCCAATAGTGATGAAGTAAGAAAACTAGTACCATTGTACATAAACCGGGGGAGTTTATTTGGTTAACTCACTTAATTACTGTTGAAGTCTCTCTAAGACTTTTAAGACAGTTCAATTTGTACAAAGACCACCAGTTAAAAGGTTAAAACAACGAACTTTACACGTGGACAACCGTGCAAGTACTTTTCAAACTTCTTAAAATTTCAACCAAAATGGATATGTCTAGGTTGCATTTCTATAAATATCGACAATGCATTTTCCAACAGGAACTCCTTGTACGGCTAAAACTAACTGTTCCACTATTACAAAAAATATATCCTAGAATGGAAAGTTGATATGCACTACTATTTTTTTCTAAGGTCAAAATATAGGGCTGTGCGGAATGTTAACATACCCCGAAAATCTAAGAGTTTTAACTTACATTAACATAGCTACCCCTACTTTGACTTTAGGATTTCCACAGATTTCAATGTGATCGATATGCATATGTATTTTTACTGGTAACGTTCCCAAGTTATGTCTCTAAGAAATAACACATCAAGATTATAAATAGGAATCAGTACGTCAACAAATTAAGTATCTATGAATACTTTATATCTTCTCAAAAGGGGTATGATTTGAGAAACGAAACAAATGTTTTAAAAATTGCAACCTATACTAACATTTATGCAAAAAGAAAACTCTCTAAAACACCTTTTCTCACAACGATACTTATTTTGAGAATTATAGCCTGAAAGAAATCACTGCATATACTCTAAGCTTTCCTTTACAGTAAATGTTATACCCTCAACCCTTTTTTAAGAATTTGAAAACAAGACTTTAAGGATTGGCAGCCTACCCTATGTGACATGAAATTTCTAGAACCTGTTTGGAACAATTCTGATAACAATTGGTTGCATTTTAGAATACTAAACAACTATTATGTTTAGCAGTCAATCGAATATATAAAGTGTCCAACCTGCCTATGTCTCCAGTCCATATCTTACTGTATGCCTATTTGTCGATGAAAGTTCAAATTTTAAGCCTCAAATGGTCAGTGTAGAAATCTTGTCACACCAGTATGATCTCTAACCATTTACCTAACATGATTTAGCTTATATATGAGCTAGAAGTGATTAAACAAAGCCATATTTGCAAAATTTGTAATAATGAAGATGTCTGATGTACGAATTCAATAAAAAGTTTTATAAAAATACTGCATATATCTGATTTGTGTATAACTTCTAAACAAAGATTTTCTATGCAAAAGACTGTCAAAGTAACAAAATCGTAGCATTTACATGTTAATTTGTTTGTTTTATGGACAAGGTGCAACAATCCTTCATTTGTTAAAAGAATTATATTTGTTTATCAACACATACTTTATCTAACTATACTTCTCATTCTAAAATACTGAATACGTATTAAATTTCACATTTAATGTTGAAGAATTTTATAGTTAATACTCATATTTAAATACCCCAAACATGTAAATGTTGGTTGTAGCTAAGATACAATGGAGGGTGTCTAATAAAAAAAAGACTTGCGTGGTATGTGATTTACAATATACCTAAGACGATTTAAAATTGATAGTAAATTTTAGCAAGGCCAAATGATACATAGCATAAGACATTGGTGACACTTCCTCGGCCCGAATGAATTTTAACATCTCTTTTCTTCGATGGTTCCTGATTGGTTATGCTGTATAGTTGTTTTTTTTAACTTGCACATAATTTTATTTATGCGACGTTGGTTATGTCAATCCTTTGGGATGAGCTGAACTACGAAAATAAAAGCAATCATTATGGCGACCCCAATTTTTGCAGATGTAAAGAGTGTTATACTCATGGTAATATATATTTTGTAATTCAATTACAATTTTCACAAAACTTGGTGTTCTCGGGTAAAACTTTAGCAGAACAGGTAGTGGAAAACAACAACAAGAAGCAAAAATCAGATTTAGACACAGGTTTAATGATCGAAATTATTAGGTGTATCCGAATAAGAGTAACGACTTTAGTCACCATGTACAGCTTTTTTGACAAAAAATTTGGTTTTCACAAATACTTTCTTATTCCTTCGTTTTGTATAAGATTACACAGACAAAATTTGTTCACGTGAATTTCACAAGAATCTCACATGAAACTCACGTGTAAATTTTCATGTGAATTTCACGTGAATTGAAATTCACATGATTCTCACGTGAAGTATTTCACATGATTCTCACGTGAAATATTTCACATAAATTTCACGTGAACTCTTCAAAAAAGAAATTGGTATTTGTCATGATTTTATTTAAATTTGAAAATTTAAATGTTGTTTGAAATACTTTCTTTAAAAAATTTATGTGAAATTCACGTGAACAAAATTCATGTGAAATTCACGTGAACAAAATTCATGTGAAATTCAAGTGAACAAAATTCATGTGAATTTCACCTGAAATTCAAATAAGTTTCACATGAGATTCACGTGAAACTCACATAAACTGATTTCACGTGAGTTTCACGTATAAGCTCGTTTGAGTTGAAATTTGTGTGAATTTCACGTGAGATTCACATGAATTTTAATTCACGTGACATTGATGTGAATTAAATTTGCCTGTGTATAAGAATTAAAATGTGTTTTTTATTTAAATTTACAAAGTATTGCTATGTTGCTGTACATTTTGAATATATTCACGTGTTTAGAAAGTCCTACATATTTCTATATCAATCTGAAAGTACACGATGTCATATGCTTCTGTCGTAATGTTAACATTTTTAAACAGTATTAAACTTCTTATCTTTGAAATATATTCAGGTGAATTATATCCTACCTTTTTTGCATACAAACACATCGCAATGTTGAATAGTTCACTCAATCACGACAAAATTATTATGACGAATATTTTATATTTACCTATCGTCAATGCTACTGCCGTATTCTATCGTCAAGGAAGTAATCAACACATTTTTTGTCATTTGAGGCATGCATTTTAAAGTAAGGGGACAATTTATAAAGTTTAAATGCATTTAAAAATAAAATGATTACTATCAAATAAGTTATTAACCTCAATACTTGAAGTTGAAATAAATCAGGACAAGGAAGCAACACGAAGACAGGTAACTTTTTGCACTGATCATAAGACATCGAATGATTAAAAATAATCACAGTAAGTTATGTTTACATTACTTTATTTTATATATTATATATTGACTTCTATAAAGTTAAAGAAAATATTTCTTAAAAATCTAATTTTTTAAATCATTATCTTTTTCCTTAATGTATGTTAATATTTATGATATGTACGAATTGGTCTCTATGTTAATTTTATTTTCATGTAGTTTAAGAATAATTCAGTAGGTATAAAGAATCTACCATTGGATGTTAATCAACCAACAATCAACCAACAAACACATAATTTAACAGCATTCCAATAAAAAAAAATACAACATGAAAGTGCTTTAAATGTCACTTTCATTGAACCATGTGACTTTACACATTTATATAATAAAATGACATTAACTGACCAGTAGAAAAAAATGAATTTCAGTAAAACTTGATGTCATGTGATTCTTAGAATTTCTCATGAAATTAAAAAGTATTCTCTATTGTCCAATTATAAAAATGTTTGATATATTATAAACAGTACATTGTATGCAAATAAGATCAAACTGGATATAGCATTTTCATGTATATTGATACCTTCATATGCTATTTTCTTATTTTCACCATAATTGTTTTACATTTTTGGTCAGCAAGTGTGCACTTAAAAAGGCAGACAATGTTTATTCTGTAGGTATTTATTGATAAATAAACTCATCTGCTTATTGCTCCGTGTTGAAGGCCGTATATTGACCTGTAAAGGTTTACTTTTATAAATTGTTATTTGAACGGAGAGTTGCACATTGTCAATCACACCTCATCTTCCTATATCTATTATTATAGATACCAGGATTAAATTTTGTATTTACGCCAGACGCTCGTTCGTCTACAAAAGACGCATCAGTAACGCTCGAATCCAAAAAAGTTGAAAATACCAAATAAAGTACGAAGTTAAAGAGCAAATATTTCAGGGCCTTTTTTGTTTGTTGTGAAAGTCACTATACTTAAAGACAGAAAACTTGACCGTAGTCTTATGGAGTATGGAAATATCTATTAAATCAAAGAAAGGCAAACTATCATTGTAAACACTCTTTTTTTAGGAAACAAAACATAGAAAAGATCTTGTAATGACAATTGATTTTTAATGTCCTAAATCATCTATGAATAAATGTTTGTTAACTCATCAACTGATTTAAAATCAATAATAAAATCTAAAAAGTAAAAATTCAGCATTTTTATAGGTATCATTAAATATTTCGATATTTGAAGTCACATATGGTACAATGAAAGAGACATTTAAATCACACGTATATTGCTTTTGTTTGGTTTGAATGCTGTTAGACTATAAATACTTATTCCATTAAATATTTACGACCTAAAAATCCTAATGACCTAATGAGTAATTTTTCAAATAATAAACTAAAAACTATGAAATTAATAGTCAGAGTTCGTGTATATCATATATTAACATGTAGCTAGACAAATAATATGATTCAAACAATGATTTTAAAGATTTCTCTGCAGGTTTAATGAAACAAAGGGACAATAAAACAATTATCTCTTTATATGATCATGACCGGTAAGATATCCTCATCACGGGTAGTAAGGTCGTTATATCGAGGAGCGTTTAGTACAGTGATTTCGTCATAGTTGATAAGTTTGACATGACGGTGAAAAGTGTTTTTGATGACAATCAATGCAAAAATGTAAACATTCGGATATTTTGTAAACAAAATTCTTATCAATAATAGAAGCTGGTAAGTACCTTTGTATAAAGTAAATATGTTAGTACATCACAAGTTGTTTCATGTAGTTAATGATTTAACACAGAACAACGCTTGTATATGTCAAAATTTAAAAGTTGCTAATTTGTTTAACGTGCATAAAAAAGTTATTATCTTTCTGATGTTACATCACATATTTCTTCGTGATATAATACTGCCGTCAATTATTCTGAAAAATACCTTCTTTTGCACTCAATTCAAAATTACTGAAATATCTGTGTCATGGTTTGGTTCATTCGTGTCATGGTTCATTCATGTTCAATATGGTTCAGTTATGTAATTCTTGTCATGTATAATAAAGAGTTACTATCAAAATTAACAACTATTGTTTCATTTGAAACACAAAAGGGCATTATAACGCACATACAATGTAGTAATATGATTTAAGTAGATGCAATATGATTGCAATGAGACAACTATCCAATTTCAGGATGGAATTCTGTTGCCAATATTTGAGCTGTACAATTAAGACATATTTTCAATTCTAGGACACACCATACTAAATCATTACATAAAAAGTAAAATATTTGAAAGAATTAAGTGATACTATACACGATACTACTGCCTTTGCATATAAAATGTGAATCCAGTTTGTTCATTTTCACTGTTATATGCGAATATGTCTATTGCAAATGTATTGTAGAATAAAGAATGAAGATGAAAAACTGCGTTTGTTTACTTTTTGAAAGTTCGAAATAATTGAGTTAAATGTATGTTTTAACAAAATTAAATAAGAATAAACTTTTTAATGCATAATCACAAGATTAAAGTCCAAAAAAGTATATTAAAGCAGCTGAATCCATAATATCGTTGACTGGATGCTATTCATTTTAACTATATTTGCGATGAATTATCACTGAAAGTACAATCATTTCTGATGTGGAATTTTTGCAGGTGCGATGAATTTTCGTTATTATTTTATATGATAATTCAACATGCAATAACTGAAAATAGTCTAAAAAATGAAAAATGACTATTTAAAAAGCAAGTTGGTCGTAGATGATCACTTGAATATACACGGGTATAACCAATTTATGTTTGATTTCGGACATTGTGTACTGTTCATCGATATTTTTTCTGTACTTATTTTTTGTTTTTTTTCGTCATAGTTCTGTACCGTTCGTAAGTAAAACATCGAGAACATAGTTATGAGAACTTCAAACATATATCAAGGTGACTCGATTGTTACTCGAACTTTCTTTACTGTATAAGATGTATATAAAATGGCATTACAAAAATTAATTATGCATTCATCCAGACGTCAAATGTAAAGCAATTGTTTGTGCGAGACGAAAACGTCACCACTTATCAATCGTAAAATGAAGATCTTTATGTGACTTGTCTTTGATCTTCATAGATGCATCCATAAGAGTTATTTTCATAATGCTTGTAGTTAAAATGTTTGGATGGCTTGTTTGCTTTTTTAGTCTAAATGTGTGCTCTATCTCAATTACAATGCCTAGGAAACATGTATACAAACCAAGCAAGCAAGTTTTAAGTATGTGCTGTATATTTAGACCGAAATCGTTAACTTCTTTTCTGGTAGCAATCATTTGATTTTCGGGGGGAGGGGGGAGTTGAGATACTTGAAATGGCACATAAGTTTATATAAAAACAGATTTCCTTTTGGAAAAAGAACTATATTTATGTGTTATTGGTGAAAATAAGTATAGTCTAATTTTCAAAAGTTTCCTAGGGGCGGGGGGGGGGGACCTAAACCCTCCTAGCAGGTTCGGATCACTACGTGAAAAAAAATATTTGTTTTTGATTGGCCCTGGTGTTCTTTTGCATGGCAAAAAATAAGAAAGTACTTTGGCTCAATGTAAAACAAATTCGAAGCGTCCCAACAGAAAATCAAATGGTTGCTACTTTAGCTGTCTGTCCAAGATATATGTGTATCAATTTTACACCTGGATGGCTGTATGGTCCGCATCAAGTACATTTATCATGAATTTATAAAAACAGTACATATTGTATATTATTCCTTATTTTTGTTCAAAAATCGTGAATTTGTCGTCTGTTTATTAATCATTCAACATAAGAAATTCATCACTGATACAGTGAAAATGGCTTTTCAGGAGTCGCACATTACATATACTGATTACAAAGATTTTTTATTGATTCGTAATAACAATTGATAAACATGAACATTATGTCGGCTTAAATCCAAATTGAAATTGAGATCTTTCATATTTTAAATTCGAACTTTGAAAGTGTTTTTATACCCCACTTATGCCTCACCTACGTTCTTCCGTTCGTCCCGCGCGTCAGGTTAAAGTTTTTGGTCACGGTAGTTTTTGATGAAGTTGAAGTCCAGTGAACTTGAAACTTAGTACACATGTTCCCTATGATATGATCTGTCTAATTTGAATGCCAAATTAAAGTTGTGACCCCAATTTCTAGGTCCACTGAACATGGAAAATGATAGTGCGAGTGGGGCATCCGTGTACTATGTTGTCCATGTCATGCGTAACGATTCGGTTTCATTAATGGTTGAAGACTTATGATGTCCTCTTAATATATTTTGGTTAGTTTTGTAGCTGGCTTACTGTATCATGGACCTATAACCCACATCTCCTTTTATTCATCAGAAACTTGTTCAAAATTTGAAATAAAGAAAAACAAACAAATGTATAGTTTTCTAGGAAAAAATATAAAAAAAAAGAACTACTTTTTTACTAGCTGCCACTTTTTTGCAACTTTTAAGTAGAAGTCTTTAGCTATTTGACTAGTGATGCCACTCACGATATCCTTGACAGAGTCAAGCATGGACATACGGAGAAAAGATTCTATGTGAAACAGAAGCAACGCTTTATATTGATCTGTATAATAAAATCGAAAGCTAGTTTAAAAGAGCAGTGACTTTTAAAATTACATTGTAGAAAACTAACGAAAAGTAACATGACATGTTTAATTTACGCTTTGACAATTACATCCACTAAATTTGGTTAACATAGTTTTTTTCTTCTTAGGCAGTTAATATATAGTGTAACTTCGTTCAATAACAAATTTTCAGTATTAAAGTGAAACACATATATATTTATTTCTATCTGAACCATGAAAAACCATGACGAATTTCTAGACTCTTAACCGAACCATGTCCATTGCTTAACCGAACCATAGCAATTCCGATATCTTGCTTATTCTGCATTTATTTCGTGAAACAACAATTCCAATGTAGATCGTTTGACCTCCAATACATATTCAAACGTCTTATATGCTTTTCATCTGCTCGTGTGAATAGAACTGAGGCAATAGTTTAGGAAAGTAACATAAATTAACCATGTCAAACTTATCAAAACTATGACAAAATCACTGTACTAAACGCTCCTCGATATGACGACTTTAATAACCGTGCTTATTAATTGCTGAAAAGTGTAATTGAGATTTAGACGATAGCAAAATCGATAAAGCCATATTTGATTTCCCTTATTGCAGATAATTAGTGTGATACAGATATCGTTTTACTTTTCATAACCTTTTTAGGAAAAAATAAAAATAATACTTTCGTAAAATGGAAAATTTTTAATAGACTAAAAATTAGTAAAGTTAAATCAGAAAAAAAACACAAAGTACAAAATTGGTATTCATTTCATGCAATGCTGATCATGACAGTGTAATTGCAATAGCAGTATGATGAATATAGTTTAAACAGTGAAAACTATCATAAATAAGATTTTTCGCTCTTATATAACTATAATAAATGTAGAAAACGCAAATCATTACATTGATACTGGCAAGTTGGTTAAGTTACTGATGATGATATATTGATTTGTTAACATAAAGTCATATGAAACCTCAAATAAAAAAAATATATGCATATGTTTTTATAACTAAATGGATAGCTTTCATTATACAACTTATGTACATATTATACTTTTTTCTTAAATTATTTTATTTGTCCACATTTAGAAGAAGTTTACTTATTTTTACTTGCTTGCTACTAGGAAGCAATTCGCCGACATATTTTCATTATGCATAGTAACCTTAGTGTGACCCTCCTCGTAAAAATCCGGTGATCGCAATAAGCATGGATCTGTCATTAAAATAAACAATTATCTGAGTGTACATGTTAAACACGTGTTCAATACCCATGCTTTTTGTTGGTTGTGACAATCGGTAAACTTCGGTTTCAAAACACGGCATTTAATGAGCAGCCATATTTGTTAAATCATAACAGACAGACAGAGAAAAAAATGACGATTATACGATACATTTGCGTAAAAATTATAAAATCGTGCACAAAGGACTAACTTTATGATATATACATGCATTGGTTGAAGAATTGGATAAACATTATTTTTCACAAGTCACCCGTTTCATATGACTTTAAGTTAGTAAATATCAAAGGTTTTTTTAAGTATGTTTATGCACAGTTAATACCCTTCCTTGACGAAGACTGACACGCTTTTCATGAGTTTGTAATATATTGTTAGTAAATTTTAACACAACATCGTTCTATGGCATTTGTTGATTAAAAGTGCAAGAAGTTAACACAATATAACTAAGGTTGATAGCTAAGGAACACTAGTTTCACATACATGTTTATATTTCAATTCCGACCCTTGTCATTTGAATGTGACATCACCGCTTTAAACTTATCCTCCAACTTCATGAATTGGTTCTCATCAAATTCGTG
This sequence comes from Mytilus edulis, assembly GCA_019925275.1. NCBI lineage: Eukaryota > Metazoa > Mollusca > Bivalvia > Mytilida > Mytilidae > Mytilus > Mytilus edulis. The sequence goes on along the minus strand of CM034351.1, from coordinate 59,499,248 downwards.
TTGCTCTGAAATGATTTCTTTATTTGTGTTTAGTAGGCGTTTTTTTCTTACCTTTTCGTCGTCTTTTATCCGATAGTTTCCATGTCGTTGCCAGTTTGTCTTCCGTGACTTATGAGTTTCAATAGTTCTTTGATTTCTTCTGCCGCTTTTAGAAAGATGATAATTTTTTTATTTAAGAAAATGATTTTGACCGCCTGAGTGGTTTCAGGGTAGCATGCTAGTATCATTTGCAGGAATTCGTAGTTTCGAAATCCGGCCATGTCAAAAGTCAAACTAGAAATTGATATTCTCTGCCTCTTATCTGTATGTAGTTATTATAATATATATTTCGTAAATTTTTATTTCTTTTTGTTTTGTTGAGTTTAATTTTGTTTCCTTTTTTCGTTGATTTTGTTTCGTTTCTATTTCGTGTCGCGGTTTATAAGCACCCTAAAAACTGCAATTAGTCTTTTTTTTTTATATCAAAGTTGTATTGATTAAAAATATACAACAACATTACAATTTGCATTATACTTTTCCATCAGTGGGGTATAACCTGTGGATGTTATACGAAAGAATATATTCTTTCTCTTACAAAACATCTCATTGTAGTTACATGACATAATAAGAATTATGATAAAAACAACGAATATAGTATTAAAAACATAATACTTGAACATTAGATTTAAACACACTTACAACATATCATCTGATTGCCAAGTTTAATCTCACATTGAATTTTGTTTTGTTTCAAAAAGATTTTTGGCTTAGATACAAAGGTTACATAGTAGCATTGGAGCGTAAAAAGTGAAATAACAACAATAACGAACTCCTAACAAAAAATCAAAAATTCAATACAAAAGTCCTTTATCGAATGGCAACATAAAAAGCTGAAACATATCAAACTTATGGAATATAACTATCATATTACTAAATCGGTATACATCTGCAGTGGTATTTTAGCAAGGTAAACCTCTTACATGATAGCAGTAGCATTAAACTATATTATAGTGACACAATGTGTGAGAAACAAACATACATAATAGGCACAAATGCCAAAAACAAGCGGTACATCAATCAGCATTGTGATATAATCCTAATCATTATAAAACAAACAACTGTGTAAAAAAACGGCATGTGACACACTATAGACAGAGCGCATGAGCAAAAGTGGAAGACAAGAATACAAAAAATTACTAAAGCACAATAACACAATGGCGGGATGTATAAATATTGAACTTCGCCAAAATAATGTAACTAGAAAATGGATCAAACATAAAATTTTTAATTTACAAAAGGACAAACAAAAAGAATCCTAATAATCGAAAAACAATGAAAAACACGCATAGAAAAAGCATAGATTCCGCATATAGTTCTTCCGGTATTTTGTTTACAAGTTTAAGGTGCAAAATCCAGAATGATAATATATCGAGCTGAAGGACGCCTCCGGATGCGGAAATTTCTCGTTGCATTTAAGACCTGTTAGTGGCCTTCTGCTGTTTTCTGCTCTATGGTCGGGTTGTTGTCTCTTTGGCACATTCCCCATTTCCAATCTCAATTTTATTATAATTTATAAAGTGTTATTTCAACTAATGTAGAATAAGGGATCTGCTCAACTACCCTTCCAGAGTACCTGAGATCACCCCCAGTTTTTGGTGTGGTTCGTGTTGCATAATCTTTAGTTTTCTATGTTGTGTGTCTTCTGTACTATTATTTGGCTGTTTGTCTTTTTTATTTTTAGCAATGGCGTTGTCAGTTTATTATATGAGTATGACTGTATCTCTGGTATCTTTAGTCCCTCTTGTTTAACAGACAATTTTGGTCATGTTTGACTGTTGTTTTTATATTTTGTCTCCCTGATCATTCTTTCTATTTAAAGTTTCTCTCTATTGACAATAGTTTTTAAGATTGGGTTGTTAAATATTTTCTGAAGAATTTAGTACAGATACAATCATGACCTACTGATCGCATTTGGAGAACCAACATCTGTAGTTTTATCCTTTTCTTTTTTTATAATAACAACTATGCATAGGATATATTTTGTTTTAAAACTTTGTTACTTTAAATCATGTTCGGTTATGATTTGGGGGTGAAAAATCATACACACAAAGTTTATTAGAATCATTATGCAAAGAATCCCGCTCAAACTGGTGCTAGGGACTTTTTCTTAACTTGCAGTGAGGTAAATATTTTTTTTGCTCTATATCGAAGGCATAACAGTAATTTTGTGACGAAGAACAGCAAGAAAAGCGCTGTTCCTTTACTTTTTGTGCGTTTTTTATTCTGTGCTATACTGATTTTGTAAAATGGATGAACACCATATCCTGTGAATTTCTATTTCTATTATTGTGACAATTTGTTATTAGTAACACATGTAAAAACTGTAATAATATTAACAATGCTACTAAAAATGTTTAACGACGCATTTCAAACATTCCATAAACAATTTATTATCTTATAATTAGTATGTCCCTTTTTAATTTGTTGTTTTGCCTTCAGCAGTTCAGTTTAAATATATTTTATTTCCTCGCATATATACGGAACAAGGGATCAATTAAATTATAAACAAAATTTGGCAACAAGCTGTGAAACTTTTACAAAAACAACTCTAGAGGTTTAGTATTAGTCATGTATACATTTTTAAACAAAACAAAAAACAAAATAAATTAAAAAGATGAATTCGCAGTATTTATGCCAACTCCCTGCTTGGAAAAACTACATTGATTAGAATATTATTATAAAAACTTATGTCTATTATTCTAGCATCACGGATGTGTATTTTGTAGACAAAATGAATGTCAGGCGTACATACTTTCAATCCTAGTGTTTATGATAAGTTAATTTTCATCAACTGTGATAAACCTCCACATCTTGTCCAACCAAAACATGACTTATTTCATATTAATAAATTAGGTTTTTAATTTCTGTTTCTACAATCACATCTATGCGTTAAAATTCCTGTAATTAGTGATTGTGTTGTTTCAAACATTAGATTAAAATCACTCTCTTCGCATTTTTCTTAAGAATATACTTTCATCGTCTTCAACAATTTTGAGACACCAACCGCATTTGATGGTATTAACGGAAAATATATGAAGTAGTCCTAGCCCACACGAAAAGCATGAGAGCAACACTTGTAATACCCAAAGATGGACAAGGATAAATGTTTTGCAGCAGAAGCAAGACATATAAACATGATAAAAGCAACAAAATCAAATGTTACAACGAGAATTATCAACCAAATTGGTGCTACATTTGTAAGGGGGACAATCCAAAACATGAGATAAATGGCTGTGAAATAAGTATTGGCAGTGTTAAAATCAATTTGAAACCTTCTTTATGAGCGACAAAATTATAGTATTAGAAGGTGACTTTAATTTAAAATGTGTTTGTGGAATTGTCATTTGTGCTTTCGACATTTTCATTTTCTTTCAGTTCTTGAACTTTCATGCATTTACATGTAAGAATCAATTATTGTACCTTCAACTGTCCAATATAAAGAAGAAGGTTATTCTTAAAAATATTGGAGAGTTAAAGTTAACATAATGGTTTCTCACAGGTAAATGCTAGTTCAATCTCTGATGTAAAGAACGGATAAAACGATAGACTGACTTCACAACAATCTTTAATATAATTTATAAAAACGCGGTCGCACGATCATAAGAACTCCAAAATATTGAAATTATTCTAAATTCAATGTTTAAGATCTGATTGCATCCTTTTTATAACGATTTGAAAACGTTGCAGAATTTCATTTGGGTCGACTCCTAAACTGCATATAAAGTCGACAGTACCTTCTCCTAAAACATTCTTTCTCCCTACAGTGATTGTAAATTCTTTTTGGATTCCCGTCTTTCCAAAACTTCGTACTATTTTATATGGCCAACAACATTTTGATGTCATGTTCATGTCTTCTAATACAAAACAACTCGATGTAAGACGCAGTCTGTATCGTCCATTTAATCCAAATTTCAAGGCATCTTCACTTGGTTTCACCGTGACAAGGAAACAATGATCTAAAATGAAATACAAATAATCTTTATTATACTGCAACTAGCTGTGTTAATTTCCTAAATATAATTTTTTGTTGTTGTGTATAATGTCAATTTTATCATGGAACACTTTCTCCATAATCAGGGGTCCATTAAGGGATGAAAATAGGTTTGACATTTGTGTTACGATTTAAAATGATATCTATGGATTATTTTAAGTTGCAGTATACAAACAATATTAGGTCAGTGTAATAAAAATATAAACTTTTTTGTACTCGACGCAAAACTGGGGAAGGGCTCGATAGAACCTCGTCCCTCCCCAGTTTCTCAGCCTCATACCAAAAAAATTATATTTTCCTGACATTGACCTAATATTGTATATATCATGACATAAAATGTATGTTTCATAAGATTCAGTAAAATGATTGGCATTCCCAATGAAATTTAACATTCCTAACAGCACGTGGTTTTCGTGACAATGTCAAAATAATACATAGGAGAGCAAACAAGCAGGTGCTATTTTTTAAAACTCTAAATTGCATGACAGTAGCATATTAAATTGAAGACTTGGTTTTAGTAATTTAAAAGGGTAGTAAAAGTATTGCTTGTGTACTCATTTCTTAAATGTCTTTGGACACTAATAAAATTAAAAAATATAGCATTCAATTTTTAGGCGCATTTTGTCGAATGTAAACGTATCTTTGCAATAGTTAATCGATACTATTTTCTTGAAAACTATCATTGATGGTTTGAAATGCTTATTTGCAAGAATGTTCACCAAGACAAGATTTCCAAAGAAGAAATACGAAAAAAATGGCAATTGTTTAATGACATATTTGACTTTTTCTCATTTTCTCTGCCTATTATCCTGTAACCTATAATAGACAGAGAGAAACTTTGAATATAAAAAGATGATCGGCAAGATCAGTTCTACAAATGAGGCAGCATGATGTAAATCGTCTGTCGACGCCTTATTAGAGTTATTGACGTTTGATTACGATTTTCACTGATGAGTCTTATGTAGACGAAACGCGCGTCTGGCGTACTAAATTATAATCCTGGTACCTTTGATAACTATTTATCATGTTTTTTGTTTTTTGCCTTTTATCTAAAAAAATATGATAGCTGGATAGACACTCAAATAGGCAAAAATGACCAATAAGGCAAGAGCTACAAGAACTACAAGAAAAACAATAAAAAGGAAATTGTTCCACGGGGCTTATTGGAGTTATTGACCATTAATAACGAATTTCACCATGTTTTTTGCATTATAGATAGACACAAAAATGATCAGCAACTAAGCTCTACTAACAAATTGCTGATAATAGGTAATAGACTGTCACCCGTTATAGGAGTGATTGCCCTTAAATGAGGATTGATTACGCCCCTCTTTTGTGTTGTGAGTAAAACCGAAAACAATACACTTTACGCGATTTTGCTATTCATTTTATTATCGTAACTGCACAAGGTGCTAAGTTGGTAAAGAGGTTGATTAGCTCCCCTGATGTACATTTGTAATTAATATTGTGAGTAGTTTTGATTAAAATGGACAACAGATGGACAATAGACATCTGCAAACAATTGGTGATTTAAACTGTGTAAATAGTTATCCAAGGTATCAGGATTATAACTGAGTGGACCGTTTCAAATGAAACTCATGTGTTATTTTATTTTGCTATGTTCTGCAAATTTGAAGAAAACGCACATCAAATAACAAGTTAGTTCTTAAGGTCTGTAACAAAGACTACTATAGTAACTTATATATAGCTAGGTCCTGCCATGCCTAAAACTTTCCTAGATGCATCAGTTTGTCTGTGGTGTAAAAACAGCCATATTTTTCGATTCCTTTTGATGAACGTTAATTGGAATGATAACAATACAAAAGACATTTCCAGGCATTTTTTTTTTATATCCTATGCAGTAAATTAACTTATAGTTTCTTTATCCATTTATTGATTTACAATTTACAGTGGGTCACCAAATTCATTTTTCTGAATAAACATTAACCATGTTAAGGGAAATGTGTAAGGTAAGTTAAATTGAACAACATAATATAATAATATATCGTTGCGAGATGCGTATCCAAGATTTTGAAAAGAGGGAATTAAGGCAACGTTAGAAGTGGAACATACACTATAGAATTTAAGTATTGATAGATGTAGGGCCATATATGGAAAATAACTGTTTAGTGTATTTACATATCAGCTGTATGTGTACGAAGCTAAGAAACAGGTGTAATGCAAGCTTCAGCGAGCTATTACTCCTGTTTGGAGCCAAGTTAAACGCCAAAATTAACAAAACAATTTAAGAGCTGTGACGTTAAATTACGCTGATACAGTTGATATTTCAAGACACTAAACAGTCATTTTCTTTATCCTTCAATTAATTATGTAATTTTTTTTTCATCCCAATCGTTGAATTTGTTTTTTGATAAAATCAACATAATTTAAAGGGGTACAAGCGTACGAGATCTATCAAAAATCTAAAGTGAAATAGTGAAATAATTATTCACTTAAAGCAGCCAGTATGGTTTAATTTTGTCAAAATAAGCTAAGAAACAGTGATGTTGGATTGTTCACTTGCAAGTGAATAATTCGACCCCATTGAACCCGTATTCATGTGAATTTCAATTTAACCCCTTTTTGATAATTTTTTGAAATTGATAACTCATGAGTTGTCCGTGTAAAGATATTTAAAGAAAAGCAATGTCCACATTGAAAGTGAAACAAAGGTATATCATTTGATTGACTGATTCGATCCGCATAAAATTTATTAGGCAGGTAAACACCTTGATAAACATATATTTTTAATCTATATATAGTATGAAATTAAACAGACCATGAAACATCTAATTGCACGAATTGCTTAATCTATGTATGTCTATATTTATGTTTATATTGCTTATATGGTCATCAGAGGTGTTCAGGGGTCAACTCAATAGTTAATTAGATGTAATCTAGACTAACATATACACAAAACAAAGCTATATATTACGGAGCCCATGACCTGTAAACTGGTTATTAAAGACTTTCAATAGTTTGGCTAAATGTTTTACATTGTTGTAAATCAAAAATGAGAGTTTGAGTCAAATCGGTGAATCTGAATTTGACAGCTAGTTCCCTTTTAAACATGTTAAACGCAGACTGCAATGAGGACCACAAATTGAAAACTTGATGTAAACAATAATTTGACATAACCGTTCGCTCACAACAGAAGCAGGATACCAGGAGACTAAATACGTCTAGTATACGTTTATCGCTTCATGTTATCTGCACACCTATATAAGTATAGACGAAAGGTCGATTGCAGGATAAATTAGTGTTGCATATGTAGTTTGCATATACATATTTAGGATGAGAAGATGAATATGAACCAGACTTTGTATTATACCACAGGAAGATATGTCATCCTACCAGGACATATGACCGACCAATCTTTGTTAAATATACGTGCTTGGCAGAGAGGCAGCCAATTGCTTCAGTAGTGGAATATCTTTCATTTACGAAATGAGACAACTGCCTCACAAAATCTTTCCCACTAAAAAGGACAGATAAAAAGAATTATGTAACGTTTACTTCATAGTATAAAGTATACTGAGAGACGACGGTTCGAAACGTTGACTGCTTTACTATTTACTCACTCATTTATCAATATTAACATCTTTAAAAATTTCTCTCACTGATATGATGCCTGATAAAGAACTTGTTACTTTCGGTGGACAAAGTTTTCAACAGACAATTGGCATTCCTAATTTTGTGTAGACTGTACTCTTCTACCTTGGTTAATATAAACAAGACTTCATAATTCACCCAATTTTGACAAAAGCGAATTGTATTTAGTTAAAAGATATAGAGGAATTTAAACTTAATATTCCAAAATCTGTATAAAAGCATTTAAGAGGAAGTCATACACATAGTTTTGTCAAATATTTTTGTTTTGATCTGGACCTGTCTGTAACTGAATACTGAAAATTAAACCATTAACCAGCAGTTTCATTGAAATATATTTATTTGATGCGCACTAAAAATATCATTTCATGATAAAATCCCACTAATCTGGATTTTTCATAGACAGAATTTCTTTGCAGGAATGTAACGTATCAAGAGTATGATCACCTACACCTATTTTGCGATTCATATTTTCAATTGACCCTGCACTCCTTATTGACATTGACGTATTTTGACCAAGATTCAAATTGTTTGCTTCACCAGAAATAAAATTCAAATTACGGTACTGTCGATTGATTGATTGATAGTTGGTTGATTATCGTCCAGTGGCATTATTTCATGCATGATTAACTTACAGAGAGCGTGGCATTTCCTCTTCATGTAATTAAAATCTGACAGGACGGGACTGCGCACAGCCAAACGGACATCCTATATTATTGGCAATGGTTTAACCACCGATCGAAACAAAACTAATGGTGATCATATTGATATTCGTCGATCACCCTTGAGGGGTTGTTGCTGAGGTTAGCGAGCTACCACATGACCAAAGAGACATTCATAAATATGGAAGATACATGTACATATACTAACCAAAACTTTTGCCATTATGTTCAGGGCACCCTTTAATCCGGGTCAAACTTTGATTTGATATATAATTTTAAACGTTTTATATTTTGAACTCAACAGAAGCATGGAAGGATGCATAGACCAGTAAAAATAATATCTTCTTAGTGTAAACATATTTAATTTATTAAATTCAGGTTAGGTAATGCACAAAAATTGGCATTTGGTTATTAATACATATGAATAATCCCCTTGCTATCATCAAGCTAAAATCATCACCCTACTTTACAAAAATTAAAAAATTCTGTACCTGTCCGTTTTTCATACGTATTTGTATAAGTTAAACGCCAAAATTAAAAAAATAATTTAAGGGCGGTAACGGTAAATTACCTCATTTTAATTAAAGACAAGATAGAAAAACGTTAACTGAATCAGTGAAATGTAAATATATTTTTTTTAAGAAGATGCGTCCTCAAAATTCCATTTGATAAAATTCTACGGCAAGTTGACAAAGTACTATCAGAAAGATGCATCTGTGATCTGAATTTCTACCTTTGACAAAAGTATTTTGAAATAAATAATAGCAGTATGTTGAAAAGAGAAGAAATAGCAAGTCGTGTAGACCTTTTACATTCCGGCGTGTTTGAAACTCTTGTTTTAACATTACAATAAAATATGAGAATATGATATCGCTTCAGATTCTATAATTTTTTCAAACTTAATTTTGATTTAGTATCTTTCAGAATTAATCGTGTGAGAGATAAATATATGGGTCAAGTGAAATGACGAACTAAATAATTGATCCGTGCAATTGATTACCGGTAACTGAAATAATTAATCCCTTAAGGTTCATCTGAAGGAATTGAAAAATATGGCCGTTTTTACTCCCAAAAGTTGACTATGAGTACAGATAAACTGATGCATCTAGGAAAGTTTTAAGGCGTGGCTGGACCTAGGTTTATAAAAGTTATAGGAAGTCTATGTGTCAGAAAATTAATGACTTACCTGGATTTTGACTTGCATTTTTTTCCAGTCTGCAGAAGATAGCAAAAAAAACAAACACGAGTTTCATTTGATACGGTCCACTCATTTACACAGTTAAAATCAACTATTGTTTACAGGTATTCATTGTCCATCTTTTGTCCATTTAAATTAATACTACTCATAACATCGAATATATGAGGGGAGCTTTTCAAACGTTTTTCCAACTTTTATTTTTGCACCTTCTGCAGGAATGAAAAAAAAAAATGAATAGCAAAATCCAGAAAAGTTTATAATTTTCTGAACCATAAAATGCATTTAAAATTTAATTATCTAGGTTCAGCCATGCCTTAAAACTTTCGCAGGTGTACAGGCTTTTCTGTAATCAGAGTAAAATTTGTGGTGTAAATACGGCCATTTTAGCCAAAAGGTTATGATGAACCTTAAAAGATTGTTGTCAATTAAAGTATCCCGAATTTAATATCAAAGTATGTAATAAAGAATTAAAATAGCAGTTTATGCTAATTCTAAAATAGCATGTATTCCACCAAAGTATTTGTATTCAACGAGCCAAAAATGCATGCAGTCTATACTCCCCTCTGTAGTCCTTCAATGCAATAGGCCGAGTTACGATCAGATAGGTTGTTTGGATGGCATTTAATTGGAAATCTCTAATAAAACTTCAATAGCTCATAAATCAATTTCGAAAATACAAATCCGGGTTACAAACTAAAACTGAGGGAAACACATCAAATAAGAGAGGAAAACAACGAAACAACAGAAACACTGAAGTGCAACAAAAAAACGAAAGTGGTCAAATTGTATTGATCCATGAAATGTTTAGATCGGAGATCGTCATGCTCTTTACAAAAATATGTATTTGTGAAGGGGACCAAGGAAGGACGTCACCAAAAACTAAAATATTATTTCAACAAACCTTTCTCAGTTTTTATTATGTCATACTGATAATCAAGGTTACCCTTGGTCACATCAGCAACTCTTGCCTGTGCTTGTTTGATTTCCTGTCTTTTTAATGACATATTCCTTTGACTGGTCTGAACAACAATTTTACCAAATTTACTAATATTTCCGAGACTTTTCATTTTATCATTTGTTTGATAAGAGATGATGACATCTGACAATTCTCTGTTATCTTGCATAGACTGTATGATGCTTACTGTATCCACCAATTCAGTCTCAATTTGTTTACTGACAAGGAAAGTTTGTAGGTCGGATGCATGCTGCTTTATTATTGCAAGACTTATATGAAGCCCATCTATCTCTTTTTCTTTCCGCTCTACAGATTCCAAAATTTTGTTGATTTTTCTTCTTTCGGCATTTTCAATTATTTCGAGTTCTTTCAATAATTCCCTTTCAAGACGATCAAAGTGTTCATTCATTGCATATCTAGATTTCCGAATTTCTTTTTCAATATTTTGTTTGTAGAGTGTGAGAGATAAAAGATTTCCCGTGCGGTTCTTATGAATCTTTTTCAAATTTTCAGTCACCTCGCGCAAAGAATTTTCGATTTCTAAAATCATGTTTGACGATTTTATGCTACTAATAAAATCATGTATGTCTGTGCGATCTTTGCAGTTCTTATGTTCCTCTATGATACATTTTGTACAACATGAACGTTCGTGTTCATGACAGTATGCTTGATATTTTTCACTATGAGATTTGCAGGAGTCGGAAATTTGAATAACGCTAACAGGTAACTTTTGATATTCGTTTAAAGGTATAATTCCATGACTTCTCGATGCTTTGTTCAGGACATGATGTCCATTACATTCTTCACAGAGCCCTTCATTACATTCAAAACACCATGCAATAGATGGTACACACTTTTGTCTGGAATCGCAGATGCCACAAAGAGGAGAATTACATGCCATATTTCTGTAAAACATATACTTCATTGAATCATCATTCATTGACTGTCAAATACATGTTTAACTTCTCGTTTTTTTCATCAAAATTATTAAAGATTTAACTTTGCACTTTTGGTTTTGAGTGTTTAAGTTGACTCGTGAAAATCTTACCATTTCTTTTATAGTGTTATGCGGCATCTTCATAGGAGTAAATAATAAGGTTATTATAAAAACAATTCCCCAACTGGCTGTAACGTTTACATTAGACGAGAAAAGACTTATACGAGTGAAGTTGTCACTGATATAGTTTGCGTTTTTGGAATACTGCCACAAAGCAGTTTTAAAGGTTACAAAAATCGCTTAACCGTTATGAACAACCTTTTGCAACTACATTAAAAAGAAGCTCGCGCCAATAGGCCTTGCTGTTAAAAGATGTAATAATTGTCACGAATTTAGATATATCTGGTTTTCATGTTTTAAATCTATCAAGGCATTTTGACAGAAGGAAGTGTCCAAAAAAGAGTTTATTATAAAAGCATCTTTGAAGTTTGTCCTTTCATAAAATGTAAATAATGTGCAATATAACCCAATAGATATCAAAACCATGAACATTTTAAAAATAAATTCACGTATATTTTATTGGAATGTATAACTAAAAAACTCAATTTATACAAAATAAGCTGATGTCGTATGACTATCAATTAGACCAACGGTATGAACACTGTTTCAAAGATGTGAAAGGATGAGTTACAATAACACCGTTAGTGGACTTCTTTTATTATGCCATCAACAAAATTGTGAAATCATTTCTATACCGTGCTACAGTCAAAACTGTGAGGAAAGGTTACCCTTGTCACAAAAAATAACTGGTTAAGAGAAGCGACCTATTAACTAAGCTTTAAAATGCATAGTAATTAGTACAGTTGGACAAGCAGAGGGTGACCTGACAACACAGATCTACTCTAGAAAGAAATGACATTTAAAACAAGTTTGACTGTTATTTTAGAAACATTCCTCATGGCGCAAAAATACAGTACTGTCATCCATTATCTGCATTAGGCCTATTTGGAATGCCTTAAAACTTTGAATTCTTTCTATATCTTCACCATAATGTATTCTTGTGTTTTTATAGTAATAAATGCATTAGGTAACACTTATGCATAATTGCATACTTAAAATGGAGAAGAAATAAAATCCACAAACACTCAAAGATGCGATTTAATAATTATTTTAGCTCCAAAGGTATTAACAATTCTTGTTACGCCTTAAAAAAAACGTAACTCAGTTCTAGCATCAAATTATAGAAAGTAGATGGTACTGTAACAGTTATATTTGTAAAAACATGTATTGAGTCATCTGTCTTTGATCCCTCATTTTTCTAAGAAACAGAATAGATTTCCAATAGCGGCACCAGATTTTGTTCTATCGTTCTATTTTCCTTTCTATTTATCCTACAACTATTAAAGAATAGATTCTTGCATCTATTTAAAAATATAATATTCATAATCGTTTTGTTCAGTTTTTAAAGTTAAATACACAGTCTTTGTTTATGAAGGTATTCAACTCAAATCTTTTGATTAGGCCTATTCATAATTTATCTCATTAGATTATTGTTATAATTTTAATTATTTATATTTCAGTTGTTTGAAGTTGTTATATTACAAATATGCAGTTTTGTAGACTTTCCCTCTTTGTATTAGTATTTGAGTTCTGTATTTTTGTTGTACACTATTGTTTAGTATTGTAATGCAATGGTAACGATTTAAATTTTTTTTTTTTTTAACTTTATGTAATTTTACTTTATATATGGACCTTAAGTATTATGAGGAACAGTTTTTATTTACAAATCAACACAGTTGCCGGATTTACCTATCTTTGTGAAAAATCGGTATGTTTTATCAAATGGCCTTCCTATTTAATGGGAAGGACATACTTAAAAAAATTTCCAGTTAAGAATATACATATATATAAGTACACAGGGATAACATATCAACTTCTATACATTTAGTTAAATGAACATATTCATAATATTATATATAATTTGGACATCGATACAAAAATATCAAACTTTTCTAAACAAATAATACGTTAAATAAGCTTACGAAGAATACCTTCTGTTAATGTAACGGTTGTCGAAATTGTTTATATTTGTTGGTAATTCATTTCAAGACAATTAATTTTGGCGTTTCCTTCACACAAAGCAAATTATTGTTTCATCCGATGCCCGTTTTTCTATAATCAATATTCATGTACAGTTTTTTAAGTATCACTTTTGTGTATCTATTTTCCCCCTTCCTGGTATCTGGTCCGTTCGACCTGATAACATGTTTGCCCTGGGTCATTTTGCCCTGATATATGCATATTAAGGGCATTAATTATAATTATATAAAGTTTGATAAACCTATTCAGACATTTATATGGTATATATTCTTGAAATTTATGAAAACACATGAAACTATTTAAAAGTTGATGGCTTTTTTGGAGCATTAATTGTTCAGTGACATAATAATAATGATTGTTGTTATACTTGTCGTTCGTGGATTAATAATAAAAACACCGTTTTGTTTTGTTCAACTAGTCAGCTCTGAATTAATACAAACAATGATGTATGAATTGTTATTTATGAGAAAGATTTACAAGTTCATTTATTATTATACCCTGACCAAGGATTCGTAAAGTAAGACTAGAGACATATACATACTTTGGTAAGACTATACAAATCCTTGCTCTGACACTGATATAACCAATTTTATTTGCTAATTAAGAAGCGGAATAAAATAATTTAATAAAAGAATGCCTACGGCAGACGAAATTGCTTAGGCATTACTTAACCGTATGCGGTCAAATGAACCAACATCTCAAGAACACACATCTCAAAATCAGTCGTCACTAGCTGAGTAAGTTAACCCACCAGAACAGAAAACTCAAGCAAGTACCACGCTTAGTTATTTCACCAATGCCTGTTCTTCATCAACCGTCATGAACACTGTTGTACATCCAGTTAACACCAGCTTGCTTCAAGACAACACTTCGATGCCTGTACCATTGAACTATAATTTAGACTCACAGAGGGAAGGTACTGCTCCTATAACATTTAGCTCTGTAAATTTAATCAAGAACTCATTGCCTTTAGCATATCATGCAAATGAAAAAATTAGAAATATTATTTTCAATAATGAATATGTAGATTTTGCTGCCTTACTGCCATAAACTCAATCCACTGAAGAAATTCATGTAATTGCCACTGGTGTCAAACTTATGACAACTTCCAATTCAAACCCAAAAGCTATTTCAAGCATGCACCAGTGGAATAACGTGTTTGATATATTTTTATCAATTTATCTTACTAAGTATCCGCACATGATGTTAGATCTGATCTAATATGGAAATAATATGAGAAAACTTGGTTATGAGAGTGGCTTTCAGGCAGTAAAACTTTATGATGAAGAATTTAGAAAGCTTAGAGTAGTTCATAGTTAGATTGGGTCATTTTGCACGATGAATTATACCGTTTTGCTTCGGCTATAAAACATTCAGACAATTTTCAGCAACATTCTCAGTCGTCTGGTTCAAAAACCAGCAGGTCGCCCTTACTCGGTAAAACCCAACAGAAACAAGGTAAATACCCAAACGGTTTCTGTTGGAGACACTGCGACACTGGAATGTGTGGAAGCAAAGCGTGCAAACTCAAACACCAATGTGTTCACTGTGGACAAAAACATGTTTCAGACATCTGTAATAAACGACCAACAGGTGGTAAACCTTCCAACTCCAGTTAAACTGGTTATGCTTAGTAAATACTTAGAGCCTTATGATCCGGAACTAAGAGAATTTTTTATTAATGGATTTACAAAGGGCTTTAATTTAGGTGCTACTGGTGAAAACATTTCATTTCTGACTTGTAAAATTCATCAAAGTGCGCTGGGTAAACCTGAAATTGTGACGGAAAAAATAGAAAAGGAAATTAAGAAAGGGCGGTATAGAGGTCCTTTAAATTTGCCCCCTTTTCCTAATTTTATTTTTCCCCATTGGGTCTTGTACCGAAAAAAGAAGCAGGTCAATACCGTGTTATACATGATTTGTCATTTCCTAAAGAAAATTCTGTCAATTCGTCAATCCCTGCTGAATATACTTTGGTATCTTATGAAAATATTGAAAATGTCATTTATTTAGTTCAAAGTCAAGGTCATAAAGCCCTGATGGCACGTGCGGACGTTAAACATGCATTTCGTTTATTGCTCATAAATCCAGAAGATTACCATTTTTTAGGCTTTACATGGAATGGTAAATTCTACTATGATACGTGTCTCCCCATGGACCTTTCTTCATCGTGTCAGCTATTTGAAAAATTTTCAACTGCCCTTCATTGGATATTAACCAGTTCATTCGGTATTTCTAACGTTTCCCATCTTCTAGATAATTTTGTCTTTGTTAGTAAAGCAAGTAGTAAAGCTTGTGACTATGCACTGCATTCCTTTTTGAAGTTATGTAAAACGATTGGAGTGCCAATCAAACATGAAAAAACCCGATTTCCTACCACGGTTTTAACCATTTATGGCATCGAAATTGATTCTAATGAAATGATAGCCAGGTTGCCTTCTGATAAAATCGAGAAAATATATGATATGCTAGTTTCCGTCAAACGACAGCGAAGTGTGACTCTAAGAGATTTGCAATCTTTAATTGGCTTATTAAATTTTGCATGCAGTGTTATCATATCGGGTCGAGCATTTTTGCGAAGATTAATAAATCTCACTATAGGTCAAACTAATCCTCATTTCCGTATCACCTTAAATGCAGAAGCAAGAGCGGATCCGAGGGCTTGGTTCGAGTTTATAGAACATTTTAATGGAAGATTATGCTTTCTATTCGACAACTGGGTGTCTTCTGATACTTTAAGACTTTATTCCGATGCCGCAGGAGTGCACGGAGGCTTTGCAGCTGTATTTGGTAATGACTGGTTCACAGGTAGTTGGCCTCCTGAAATTGAACCTGAACATATAACCGTTAAGGAACTTTTTCCTATTGTGCTAGCTGTCGAAATATGGGGTAAATGTTTAGAAAATCGTAAGTTTTTGTTTTTCACTGACAATTCTGCAGTAGTTGAAATTATCAATAAAAATTCTTCAAAGGTCAGCGTGATTATGAGACTTGTAAGACGTTTAGTCCTAGCATCTTTAAAGCATAATATATCCGTTCGAGATAAGCATATCCCAGGATAGCATAATGTCGTTTGTGATCTCCTCTCTCGATTTTCTTTTCAGAAAGTGCGCCTGATTGCCCCATGGTTGTCTCCAAAACAGACAATAGTTCCAGTGCAATTTTTAACTCTGTAGTTGCTAAGTTGTTTACAGCATCTTTATCAGATGCTACACACAAATCTTACTCTAGAATGATAAATAGTTATTTACAATTTTGTGAGACGTATTATGCTGAATGCAGACCATTTCCATCTTCCCACATACTCCTCTCTCATTGTTTTGCTAATTTATTCTTACGAAATTATAGTCCATCAACTATCGCCACCCATATATCAGCTTTAAGTTTTGTGCACAAATCAAATAGTTGGCCTGATCCAACAGATATTATAAAAAAGAAGATGTAGATATGTTTGTTATTCATAAAATTTTGAAAGGTGTACAGAATTTGAAAGGCAAGAATGACCCTAGACTACCTATAACTAAGGACATTTTGATCAAATTAATTGACTCTTTGCCGTGTGTAATTGTTAATGTAGACAACCAATTAACCCTTAAGGCTTTGTTTCTGCTTGCTTTTTATGCCTTTTTACGAGTAGGTGAGATATCGACCAAAAGCGGCTCCGATTCAAAGCAGGTGCTTCAGCTTGGCGACATTTCATTTGATCGTGAAAATAGTACTTTGAAAGGTATGTCTTTAACCATGACATATTATAAACACAGTGATCTGCATCCAAAAACCATTTATATCCCGATTTGTGCAGATAATATTACGTGTCCAGTCACTCATGTACATCACTATCTGTCTCAATTTGGCCATTCAAATGGACCTTTGTTCCAATTTAAGTCTGGAGCTCCAGTTACTAGGTCTTATTTCACCACCTCTTTAAAGTCGGCTCTCTCATTCATCGGTTTAGATACTCGGTACTATAAAGCACACAGTTTCAGGATAGGGGCTGCGACTTCTGCTGCAGCTAGGGGAATTCCCCACTCCGTGATTCAAGGGATGGGGAGATGTAAATCGAGTGCTTTTATGAAATATACAAGGATGCAAAATTTTTAAGTTATTTATTGCACAGTTTTGGGTCAGCATTGCCTGCCAAAACATTTGTCACTTAATTATTTGATATCTGTTATTAATAACCAGTGTCTGTTTCATTAATCTTCTGATTAATCATTGCCATAAGAAATGCTAATTTCGATTTTGATTTGTACAGTTGTGTACATTATTATATGTTTTGTGATTTGTTTTGAGAGCATGTTATGGATGTCAGCATTGTCTGGTCTGTAACTGCAGTCTGTAATTTTTTTTTTTTATATGTATATATATAATTGATTTTTATAATATGAATTTTATGTACATAGACTGGATTCACGTCGCCAGAGCCCTCGGTTGGGGGATCCACTCTTAATGTAAGAGTGTATTTGTGGCAGATTTTTCTCCCCACCTTTGCTATTATTTGTCATTTATTCAATTGATATGATTTTAGTTGATGTAATTCGTATTAATTATGTATTATAATTGCATATTAATTATGAACTTTTATGTCAAATGTTGTATTTGCAAATTGTAATGTTTTGCATTTTATGATTTTGAATAGTTGTCAAAGGTACCAGGATTATAATTTAGTACGCCAGACGCGCGTGTCGTCTACATAAGACTCATCAGTGACGCTCATATCAAAATATTTATAAAGCCAAACAAGTATGTAAATGACCTTTTTTCGTCAATCTTGTTTTTATAGATAAAGCAAAACAAGCTCAAACTCTGGCTGACATGTTTATATGTAAATAAGTTTATGGTATCTGTCTGGCTGTCTTAAAACCAATTTTATTTGCTAATTAAGAAGCGGAATAAAATAATTTAAGACAGCAGGGAAGATTAACTTTCAAATTGTAGTTTTATAGCTTTAACTGATAAAAAGAATTATATTGTAAATTTTACGATGTCTCTGAAGTGACCAGTGGGTCAGATTTGTATAACTTTGCTATTTGATTAATTGTCTAAATTGTATAACATTTTTTCATGTGTAGAAAACCATGTGAGTGGATTCCTTACTTCTTATTGGTCAATGATCTTGCGGGGTCAGCACAAGTTTACGTGCCATGTGTGCACTTCCTTTTATCATTAACTTTCGTCTTGATAACTTGTGATTCTAAAACATTGCGTGAAATTTAAATTTCCCACCCGCAAACCTCCCTTTATTTTATCTTTACAAGTAGTTTTGTAAATAGATTTTTTTAGTTGGGCAGATTTTTCTCCCCGCCTTTGCTATTATTTGTCATTTATGCAATTGATATGATTTTAGTTGATTATAATTGCATATTAATTATGAACCTTTATGTCAAATGTTTTATTTGCAAATTGTAATTTTTTGCATTTTATGATTATGAATAAATGCCCTTTTTTCGTGGACGAAATATTTCGCGATTTTTTCACCAAACTTTAACATATTATGTTTAAATATAAATAAAATGTAACTAGACATCAATAAGAAAAAAATAAAAATCAGGACGAATGGATCCTAGGCGAACAGGTATCAGGGCGAATGGATCCTAGGCGAATAAGTATCAGGGCGAACATGTAATATGGCGAACGCGAATCAAGGCGAACGGACCCGGATTCACCATTCCTCCCCCGTCCAAACAAAAATAAATAATAAAAAAGATATGAATTGCTCTACTAACTGACAAAAATTGACAGATAATTTGTCAGTTCAATTCTATGATATATTAATATGACGTGTACATGTTGTTTACATTAAGTTTGGAATAATAGGTTCAAAAAGTATATATATCTTAATTGAATATGCATTTAAGATTTTATAGTCACTTTTTTTTTTTTTTTTTCTGTAAGCATGATTGATTTGTGTATAATGAGGCAAGTGCGATTACACTTTCGAGAGTTTAATAGTTCATAAATAACATTGCCCACTACAATTCCGTTCTCTCAACGCTTTAGTTGGTAAGCTTACTCTGGTGGATAGTTGTCCCTATACATTTTTGTCTAGCCTTCGACTTTTGTTGAAAAAGCGAGACATATCGATCCTACTCTCCATCGTGGGCGTCGTTGTCGTCGACGTCGGCGGCCGGGTCCACAAATATTCACTCTGTGGTTAAAGGTTTTGAAATTTTAATAACTTTCTTAAACTTTCCTTAATTACTACAAAAACTGGACAGAACCTTGCTTATGATCATGAGATAGTATCAAGAAATAAATTTTGTAAAAAAAAAAATCCTGTTTATCCGTATTCTATTTATATATAAATGGACGAAGTTTTTCTGCCAGTTAACATTACACTCACTCTGTGGTTAATGTTTTTAAAAAATCTCTTAAAGTATTCAGGATATCTACCAAGCTAGGACAAAAGCTTGTTTATGATCAGAAGATGGTATCCAGAAGTAAATATTGTAAAAACATTATCCTTTTTTTCCCTCATTTTCTAATAAATGAACGTATTTTTTCTGCCAGTTAACATTACATTCAGTCTGTGGTTTACGTTTTTTAAATTTTAATAAACTTTCTTAAACTGTCCTGGATTCCTACCAAACTTGGACAGAAGCTTGTTTAAGATCAAAATTTAGTATCTAGAAGGAAATTTTGTACAAATATATTTCCTGTTTTTCCGTATGTTACTTTTAAAATTATGTACGTAGTTTTCTTCCAGTTAACATTACATACAAGCTGCAGTTAAGATTCCTATAACATTTATTAGCTACATAAAGTAGGCGAGACACTGTGTTACGCGGAACCCTTAGAAATTTTATATATAGTTGACGTATTGACAATCACACAATATATGTTCATATTTCACGTATTATATTCTAACTAAATAAGTAGATTTGAATTACGACAGTTAGCAAGGAGTTATTTTAACCCACAAATCGTTCCACAGACTATAAGTCCTTTGTCGGAAGACAATGCTTCAAACATAATGCTCCACGTAAGATAGTGAAAAGGAATGCTTTTCAGACAAACTCAGAATAATAAAAAAGTTGAACTTATTGAATACTCTAAATCTTTTTATTTAAGACACTATAAAATCAATACAAAATACTATAACGTCATAGTAACAGACCTGACTTCATAGAATTATTTTGACCACGTATTTCGAAATTCTTAGCGCAACCTAAAAAAATACATTCTTCGTACGACTAGCTGTCTGTGTTTAAACCATTTGGAGGCATGATTGAATCTTAACCAATACCAAATCTTTTATTCGTCCTGTTTGAAAAGCAGAAACCCTTTATAATGGAAATGCTATATCTTGATATGAATGGTGAATAGAAACATGGTATACACTTCAATTGAATTATCATAAACATTTATTCCTTCATCCATATCAATAAAATTTAAGTCCAGGAACTCTGGAGGCACTACTATATATCTACTATATATAGCAATAAAATTGAAAGTATCGGACATTTTAGAGGCAAAATATTAACAGTTTTAGAACAAGAATTGGGCGATTATGTAGTTTTTTTATTATGTTAATAATAATCAGTATTGAATGGTCCTTTTTCAGTTAGATCACTTTCATTGCTTAGTGTTATTATGCTTATAAAACAATTATGCCTTATTTCCAATGGTTCCGTGAAAAAAATATTTGCAAACTCGTACTTAAAGTAACACGCATTTACAATGTGTCCTGTTGACTCCTTTGTTGTGCCTTTCGTATTTATATGTACAAAAAAGAAACAAATATTTCCTTGTGATCTAATGATAACCTCAATCTATACAACCGTCATTATTTATTTCTCAGAATTCTCATGTGATTTTTCAACTACCATCCCTCATTGTGTTATTATTGAATTTACGCGATGTGTTAAAAGAAAACGTTTAAGCTGTTTAATTTTAAGAACACAATATACTGGTCAGTATAAGGCTAATTGAAAAATGCCGAACATTTTCATTAATTAATCAAACGTTTGAGAGATGATAAAAAGCCATGTAGATTTGCTTGTATTCCAGATGTTATGAATGTATAGCATTCGACTTAATGCAGATTCACTGTATACCTCCATCATGGTACACTATTAGACTAGTTCTTTGCCTTAATAGCAAATTTCGATAAATTGATTGATCGGTGATTGCAAATTTTGATACTGATTAGCAATATATGTAGTCTGTTTATTTGTAGAAGTGATTTATTGCATTATTCCAATTGTTTAAACAAATGACAAGTACTTGTGTTTGTAAGATTCAATTTGTCGACTTAAACACAATACAACACAAAGAAAAAATAAAACAAGTTCGTTTGTGACCCATCCTTTTTATTCTATTTTTGTAAATTTGGCAAAGTGATAAGTACATTATTCCCACGAAACATATACCGACCATCCCACTCCACTTGTTTACACAAGGTCTCGCAGCTTTATGGGTTTATGCGGGTTCATCTGTTTGTGTTGATAATCTTGATTGATCTGCGCGATCTATTGAGTATATCTTAACATTGGTAAACTTCTCTTGCGTTAAACAGATTTAAAAGTATTGGAATTTCGTATTTTAATATGCATTGTAATTGTGCTTTATTAAAGTCATAAGAAACCTCAAATTAAAAAAAAATAATGCATATGTTTTTTTTATAACTCAATGGATAGTTTTCATTATGAAACTTATGTACATATACTTTTTTCTGAAGAAAATTCTTTAATTTATTCATATTTAGAAAAAGTTTACTTTATTGTAATGGATATTTAATTCCCCCGACATATTTTCCGTATGCAGAGTGACCTCAGTGTGACCCATCTCGTAAAAATCCGGTGATCGCAATACGCATGGATGTCCTTAAAATAAACTATTATCTAAATTAACATGTTAAACACGTGCTCAATTTCAATGTTTTTTGTTGATTTTTTGTTGATTGTTGACAAACAGATGACAATCGTTAAACTTCGGCTTCAGAACACGAACTTTAATTACCTGCCATATTTTCACAACAAAACTGACCGATTGAAAAAAAATGACAATTATACGAAATTTATGCGAAAAAAATGACAAATTCGTGCACAGAAGACTAAGTTAATGATGTTTGTATGCATTGGTTCAAGAATTGGAAGAACATTATTTTTCACCGGTCACTCGTTTCTTATGACTTTAAGTATTCAATTTACTTAAAAGTCAAAAACTGCAACATGAATAAATAATACAGAGTCAGTGAGTTTTTAGACAAGTGTTTGGTTGTAAAATTTCACTAGCTCTTTATTAATTTCGATATGTGAAATTATAGACGGTGTAATATAAATCAGTGTAAAAAAAACACTTCATTGTAAAACTAACTGAATTGTCATCTCGTCCATATACTAGTTCATTATAAATAAGAAGATGCGATATGAAATATGAGTGCTATCGAGACTATCCAACAAAGTCACAGTGTATAAAAACATTTGTCTGCCGTCGCACTGTCTTTGAAAAATTAGCGGGGAAATATAACGTTATTTCCCGAAACGTCTAAATTTTTGGCGCAATTTGTGAGGCTTACAGAAGGGATTTAGTAAACAATATCATATTTCTCGATTTTTCTCATAAACGAGTACGGTGACACAGATTTTTCAAAACGTTATGACGTTCCATTTTTTTCAAAGAATAACAAATCTTACTTTGGCCAAATCGACACCGTTAGAAATATTTTAATAAATTAAAAATGTGCATTTCAAATGTTCATTTCTTGTCGTTGTTTGGGTCCATCATAACGTTTTTCACTTTATTTGAGTAAGAATTAATGCTTTAAATGGTAAAGTTCGATTTTTCTAACCATCTTGAATTATTTTGCTTTAATTTGAGCCCCATTATATGAGTTTATATTGATTAATAAAGTCATATTTATTTTTTTCTAAATAAAAAACGTTTTTTACTCCAAAATTGCAAAAATTTTCAGCAGTATTTTTTGAAAAAAACGAAATCGAAGACTTATATTTTTTTTAGCAAAATTTGATTCTCTGTCACTTGAAGAATGAAATATCTTCAAGGGAACAAATTCTCATCGTCAAAAATAAACTGTTGCATATGCCCTTAAGTCATCAATTAAAGTATCAAATCTAGCAAATTTAAAATAACAAAACAAAATGGAAAATCAAAACGGAAAGTACTTTACATAACCTAAATCTCAAACACATTAAACGATTAGAAAACGACTGTCATAGTCCTGACTTGGCACAGGCATTTCCCAGTGTAAAAAAGTATCACTTATTCTATTTCTTAGCACTAACAACACTTACAAAACAGCAGAGATCTAGGGTGAGCAAAGACGAAAATAAGTTTAAACTTTTCACCAGCTACGTTTAATGTCCTTGTTTTTAAAATAAAGACAAGGATAAACATCCGTTTAAAACGGGAGGTATCAAAATATTTTAATCCAAAATAAGTTAGTTTCCGATGAAAGATAACATAACAAAACGGATGAGACAAAAATGATGTTTAAAATAAATTTTAAGGAGTATGGTAAATAAAATGGGAGTTATTTAACCTTCATCAAACTTTCATAGTTAGTTTGCATTTGAAAAATATAGAACTAAACACACAGACACGAAATCCTCATCAACGGAACATGCGTTCAAAACAAAAACATTTTTCATGAAGCTGCTTTTCATTATCGATTATACGGTATTGGTTTTTCTCATTGTTGAAGAAAGTAATGTTATCTGTAATTGGTCAAACTTATTCATCTGAACTTTGTCATGAATTTTAACTGGCAATCATATCATACTTCCTTATTTTCAATAAAAACAAACGAAAAAGCATACGAAAACAATACCAGTCACTACAACTATTTATAAAATACTGTTTTTATACTACATTCTAAAGAAACCAACAACAACGTAAACATCAAATTTTCGACGGCCCGCCATATTTGATGGACGCCGGATGTAATATTATTACAAATAAAATGTTATTTCTAACAGCAAAGAGCAAACATGTCCCAATTCTATGTTTCTATACATTATATTACAACATTCTCTTTCTTTAAATCTAAAATATTTCAAAAATATTTTCCTCTCGGATAGTCGATGCCTTCCAGGAAAGCCCCTTTTGTTTAGTGTGAACCTGTATCCGACGACAATGCACAAAATTATCACAGGAAAAGGGTAGTTGGACCTCGCCTACTATAACTAGAGAGTTTAGATAAAATAATATAAATACTTCAGTTATATATTTTTCTTACACAGTGTGAAAATAGCATAAAACTTAGAGAAACATATATATTTACGTTTTAAGTCATGCCCGTACTAAACGACAGTTAGGAGATGACAAACTAATCAACCATTCCTACATATATGAAATACCAGGATGACATACCAGGATCTAAATCCTCTGATTGTACCATACGCCTATTACACATAGTGTTAATACAATATTTGCCCGCTTTTTTTCGAGCACTTCAATAACATGAATAATCAGATTTGTTAAATAACATCAGGAAAGACAGATATTGAATTTTTTATTTTTAATCAGAAAGAAGAATGGTAGGCATGGCTGTAGTCAATTAAGGATCAATCATAATCTTGGTACACAAATCGTAAATATGGTGTTGCGTCAGTATAAATAGCTGAACTATAAAAGCAGAACAAATTATAGGTCCATGTCTTTGTTTTTGAGATATAATTGAAATTTTTGCACGAAATGATTCTCTTTGTAGTTTTTACAAATGCATCTACATTGGAACCTATTTTCTCTCAAAAACTATGACAAATAAGAAGTATTTCATAAGATGTTGAAAAAAGACTTTTAATACTATATGTAATAGAAAAAATAAAAAATAAAAGAAGGGGTTAAGGTGCAAAAAAAATATTGGCACTACATAGATAACACATAGGATTCCAAATGTCTGACAAAAAGTCTATAACAAGAGTAGCAAACATCCTGAAAGACATAATTTTGATTTAAATTCTTATCCGTAGACTAGAAATTCAATGTTTAACCTTTGATTTCATCCCTGCAATAATGATTTCTGCAATGCGAGATATTTGATATGGTTCATCATTTGAACTACACAACAACACGACAGTTCCTTCACCTAATAAATTTCTTCTGCCCAGATTGATTTCAAATTCTTTTTCGATTCCTCTTTTTCCAAATTTTCTTACTATACTGAATGACCAACAGCATTTTGGTGTCTTTTTCTCAATGTCTTCTAATATAAAACCACGTGTCGTAATATACAGTCTGTATTGTCCATTTAATCCAAATTTCAAGGCATCATTCGCTGGTTTCACAGTGACAATAAAACAAGAATCTGAAATGAAAAACAAATAATCTTCAGTGCATTCCTATGAGAAAAAAAAACGTTCATTTGTAACAAAAAATCGTTATCATAATGCAACAGAGTGATTTTTTAAAAATATTTTGTATAATGTAAATATCATCTATTTAAGGTAGCATTACAGTCTAACAACGATTTTTTGAAGATATTTTATGTAACATAATTTTGAAGTAATAAAATTGAGAATGGAAATGGGGAATGTGTCAAAGAGACAACAACCCGACCAAATAAAAAACAACAGCAGAGGGTCACCAACAGGTCTTCAATGTAGCGATGTGGCCCCTAAACAAATATATACTAGTCCAGTGATAATGAACACCATACTAATTTCCAAATTGTACACAAGAAACTAAAATTAAAATAATACAAGACTAACAAAGGCCAGAGGCTCCTGACTTGGGACAGGCGCAAAAATGCGGCGGGGTTAAACATGTTTGTGAGATCTCAACCCTCCCCCTATACCTCTAACCAATGTAGAAAAGTAAATTCTGCACAGTTTGTTAAAGTCCAAATGTCATTATCATATCAAAACAAGGAGTAAATTGATATTGAACTTATGTAAATATAAGCACATGGAAATTAATCTAAATATATAGGTATTTGAGATTGGCAAATGTATCAATCATTTGTTGATACCTGGGTCCAACTTTTAGTCCCTGGCCACAAGAAAAATATTGCAACATTTTCTATGTTCAGTGGACCGTTAAAAAGGGGAAATTAGAAAGATCATATCGTAGGGAACATGTGTACTGAGTTTCAAGTTGATTGGACTTCAACTTTATCAAAAAATACCTTGACCAAAGACTTATACCTGAAGCGGCCGGACGAACGAACGAGTGGACGCACCGACCAGAAAACATAATGCCCCTCTACTATCGTAGGAGGGGCTTAAAAGGTTAATTTATATAAAATGGAGCAAACAGTGAAAAAAAAAAGAAACGAAAGGGAATAAAATCTACCAAAACGAAAGACAAGATAGAGTGCGCTGAAATATCTCGCTTTCTTTACAAACCATAGATATTTTGTTGATAGTCCTAAAATATGAGGTTTACTACACCTATCACATAAACTTAACATGATCCAAGAAAAGGAGGTCACTCATTGCTATTACTCATAACAAGAGAGAAATTAACATTACCAAAAAATCTTTTACCCCCATGTAGTCACTGAACCATGAAAATAAGGTCAAGGACAATGAACATGTGAGCGACAGAAACTTCGTTACATAAGTCATACATATACAAAGTTGGAAGCATCGAGGTCTTTCACCTTCTAAAATATAAAGCTTTAATAAAGTGAACTACATGTAACGCTGCCATCGCCATAGACACCGCCGCCGCCGCCGGATCACCGTCCCAATGTCGAGCTTTTTGTGACAAAAGTCGCAGGCTCGACAAAAACTATGGATAAGAGTGTGAAAGTATCTTTTAAATCCTCTGACTGCCTGTACAAGTTCTTCTCTTTTTAATCAATTTTAATTTTATTAAGGTGGTACCCAACACTTTCACTTAAATTAATTTGGCTCGTTTAATTTTCATAATATTTTGACAAAGTATTTACTTTGACCCTTTAACCAAAAGATATAAATTTCAAAAATTTTGAAGCAACCGTTTTATCAGAAAAAAACACTTAGTCTGGTTATATAGCAGTTTGACAAATATTCCCTTTACAACACAACGTAATTAAAAAGTTTAGCTGATTTTACATAGTTATCTCCCTGTAGTGTTAGGTATCACCTTAATATGGGAAATTGTTTAGTGTATATTATTAAAAATCATGTGGGAAGTCTATTTTCATGGACGGAATGGTCTAGATTTTTTATGAACATGCATTTAAATGCACAGTTTTAATGTTTAAGCTAATTTCAGTCATAGTATATTTCTTTTTAAAATTCAAATGAAAAATATTCTATTTAGTTTAAAAAAATGTTAAATATTGATTTAAATGCCGAATGCCAAGTAAGTGTTGGGAAGTGCACACTTAATGCAAAATTTACAGCATAAGAGCACTAAAGACACAAAGTGTGTGGTTCTATTGATAAAGTTATGGTGTCAAAACACTCCTAGGGTGTTCCCAGTGAAATTTTGATACTTATGTTTCATTTCAAGGGGTTCGAAGGAGGATATTTAGTTGTTTTAGTGATTTCTCAAATCAATTTTTTATGAGAATTGTTAGCAAAAAATGAAAATAAAAACCATCGGTTTGACTTTGATATATGTGATATATTTACTACAGAACCATTTCCTGTTTTTTGATAATTTGAAGATTCTCTTTCTATAAATATACACAAATACTATGCTTTATTTGTTAGAAAGGAAGAGAAAGAGGGTGTTTAAAAACTATGAGTGTCAATTCTAAGTTTGTTTCCTAACTGTGTATTACTACCTAAGTAGTTTGATAATAGATACGAATATTGAAAGAACTATTGCGCAGTGTTTACGAGTGACGAAAGGTATAAAAGTTGCAACATGGAAAACTACATTTTCAGTTTTTATCAAGAGTCGCAGAAGTCACATCTCATGTGCTATGTAGTTATTCGGGATGTTGATTTACTTAGCAAACATCGTTAGGAGTCGTAAATTGTCATAACTAATTCGTAATTATTCATAACGACACGTAAATAGATTGTAGCTAACATATTAAGCCTTATATGAACAGTAACATTTCCGTGCTATTCACTTCAAAATGCACGTTAGTTACTCGTAGATAACTTAGATAACTATTAAGAAATCGGATAATATTTCAGTATAATTCAAAAATATAATAAACCTTTGTCTTTTTCATTTTTAGCCATGGCGTTGACAGTTTATTTTATATTTATGAGTTTAACTGTCCCTTTGGTATCTTTCGTCCCTCTTTTATTGAAACGTGAAAATACATGTAGGTCATTAATATGGTTAAATAGTAAGGATTCGTGAATTGGTGTGATTCGTAAGTCGAATCCGTGTTTAAAAAAGGGCTATTTACTTTTCTACATTGGCTAGAGATATAGGGGGAGGGTTGAGATCTCACAAACATGTTTAACCCCGCCGCATTTTTGCGCCTGTCCCAAGTCAGGAGCCTCTGGCCTTTGTTAGTCTTGTATTATTTCAATTTTAGTGTCTTGTGTAAAAATTTGGAAATTAGTATGGCGTTCATTATCACTGAACTAGTATATATTTGTTTAGGGGCCAGCTGAAGGACGCTTTCGGGTGCGGGAATTTCTCGCTACATTGAAGACCTGTTGGTGACCTGCTGTTGTCTTTTTCTATGGTCGGGTTGTTGTCTCTTTGGCACATTCCCCATTTCCATTCTCAATTTTACATTATAAAAAAAAACCTCAAAGATTGTTTCAACAAACCTTCCTCAGTTTTTATCGTTTCATACTGATGATCAGGGTAGCCCTCACTGACAATATCAACTTTGGCCTTTGTGTGTTTGTTTTTCTGTCTACTAATGAAATATTACTTTGACTGGTTTGAACAACAATTTTCCGAAAGTTACTTATATTTTCGAGACTTTTCATCATATCATTGGTTTGGAAAGAGATGATGACATCTGAAAGTTCATTATTATTTTGTATGGACTTTATGAGGCTTTCGGATTCCATCAGGGCATGTTCAATCTGCTTGCTGATAAGATACGTTTGAAGGTTGGATGCATTCTGCTTTATTTTTACAAGGCTTTTTTGAAGTTCATCTATCTCCTTTTCTTTCCGCTCTACAGATGCCAAAATTTTGCTGATTTTCTTTCTTTCATTATTTTCAATTATATGGAGTTCTTTCAATAATGTTCTTCCAAGACGATCGAAGTGGTTATTTACTGTTTGCCTAGCTTTCTGAATTTCTTGTTTAATCGTCTGTCTGTGTAGTTTTAAGGATAATAGATTTCCTGCGCGATTCTTTTGAATTCTTTGTAAATCAGCAGTAACTTCACGCATTGAATTTTCGATTTCTAACATCATGTTGGACGATTTTATCCTGCAGACAACATCGTTTATATCTGTGAGATCTTTGCAGTTCCTATGGTCCCCTATAAGACACTACGTACAACAAGAACATTCGTGTTTATGACAATAAGCTTGATATCGTTCACCATGTGATTTGCAGGATTCTTCAATTTGAAGGACACTTACAGGTAACTTTTGAAATTCGTTTACATGTATAATACCATGACTTTTCGATGCTTTATTCAGGATATGATGTTCTTTACATTCATCACAGAGTCCTTCATTACATTCAAAACACCATGCAGTAGATGGTACACACTTTTGTCTGGAATCGCAGATGCCACAAAGTGGAGAATTGCATGCCATATTCCTGTAAAACATTTATTCATTGAATCCTCATGCATTGACTGTCAAATACATGTTTAACTTCGCGTTTTTCCATCAAAATTATTAAAGATTTAATTTTGCCCTTTAGGTTTCGAATGTTTAAGTTGACTCGTGAAAATCTTACCATTTCTTTTATAGTGTTATGCTGCATCTTCATAGGAGTAAATAATAAGGTTATAATCAAAACAATTTCCCTACTGGCTGTAACATTTACATTAGTCGAGACAACACTTATACGAGTGAAGTTGTCACTGATATAGTTTGTGTTTTTGGAATACTACCACATACAAGTTTCACTCCCGGTTTTTAGTGGAGTTCGTGTTGTTTCTTATTTATTGTTTATAAATGTTGATGTAAATGTCTTTTGGTTTTGTGAGTCTTTGTTTACTCCTTGGTTTTGATTGTTATTGTCTTTTAAAAGTTACAAAAATCGATTAACCATTGTGAACAACCGTTTGCAACTACATGAAAAAGTAGCTCACGCCTGTAGGCCATGCTGTTGAAAGATGTAAGAATTGTCACGAATTTAGATGTATTCGGTTTTGATGTTTTAGATCTATCAAGGCATTTTGACAGAAACAAGTGTCCAAAATAGTGTTTATTATGAAAGCATCTCTGAAGTTTGTCCTTTCATAAATTGTAAATAATCTGCAATGTTACACAATAAATATCAAAATCATGAACATTTCTAAAATGAATTCACATATATATATTTTTTGGACTGTATAACAGAAAAACTCAATTTATACAAAATAACCTGATGTCGTATGACTATCGATGAGACAAACCGTATCTATGAACACTGTCACAAAAATGTATAAGGATGAGTTACAATAAAACCGTTAGTAGACTTCTTTTATAATGCCATCAACAAAATTGTGAAATCATTTCCATACCGTGCTACAGACAAAACTATATAGAAAAGTTACCTTTGTCACAAAAACGTAACCGGTTAAGGAAGCAACCTATTAACTAAGGTTTTAAATGCATAGTTATTACACCTATTTGCGGACAAACTTAGCGAAAGGTCAAGTGACATAATCTGTCAAACAAACATATTTTAAGATTAACTCTTTAAGGTACGGTACGATAGTTTTCATTGGTCAATTCAAACCTTCGACTTCACACCTACATAGTGATTAGTAGACATTTCCTTTTTGAATTAATATTGGAGTCGGGGATTTTTGTTGTACAATTTTGTTTAGTATGGTAATGCAATGGTAACGATTTAAATTGTAAATCTTTTTAACTTTTGTAATTCGGCTTTATATTTGAACCTTTAAAGTTAGTTATGAGGCATAGTTTTTATTTACAAATCTACACAGTTACAGCAATTGCCTATCTTTGCGAAAGATAGATATGTTTTGTCAAATGGCCTTCCTATTTAATGGGAAGGGCATACTTCATCAATTTCCAGTTAATAATATGCATGTATACAAGTACACATGGATAGCATATTAAGTTCTATACATTTAGTTGAATGATTATATTCATAATTTTACATATAATTTGGACATCGATACAAAGATATCAAACTTTTCTGAACAAATAACACGTTAAATAGGCTTACGAAGTATGCCTTTTGTTAAGGAAACGGTTGTCGAATTTTTTAATATTTGCATGTAGTTCAAGGCAATTATATTTTGTTTATAAAATCAATAAAAAATAGTTTAATGTCATAGTGACAGATCTCAATGTAAAGAACTATTTTGACCACGTATTTTGAAAAATTTAGCACAACATAAAAAATACATTCTTCATACGACTAGCTGTTTAAGGATTAAAATATGAGATGTAAGGTTAACGTCAGTGTGACCAATCCGAACAACAGCATCGCCGTCACAATACGGACTTTATCAATCGACAGAATTATGATTTGAAGGCATCGATATATACATAGTGCATAATTTTCTACTGGCTTTAGAAGTCGATATCGGAGATATTATACGGGAGCAAAATAGGGCAGAAATGCGACTTCGACAAATGAAACTTATCCTACTTATCTATGGAACATACAATGTAAAAACGGAGAGACAAGTTGTGATTCTGTTTAAGCTATTTGGAGGCATGATTGAAACTGAACCAATACGAAATCTTTTCTTTGAAGCTTCGTCCGACTAGCTGTCACAGGGTTAAAATATGAGACCAAACTCAACGACAGCATTGTCGTTACAATACAGACTTCATCACTCGACAGGTTTATGATTTTATTCTGTTCTTAAACCATTTGGAGGCATGATTGAAACTGAACCAATACCAAATCTTTTCTTCTTCCTGTTTGAAAAGCAGAAATCCTTTATAATGGAAATGCTAGATCTTGATTTAAATGATGAATATAAACATGGTATACACTTCAATTGAATTATCATAAACGTTTACTCCTTCATCCATATCAATAAAAATAATTTGTACATGTAAGCAGTAAAAAGGAACACTTTTTAAGTCTGCATTGTTTATTTAAATTCTAAAAAGGTCTTCAAAGCAGGACGTCTTCTTACATAACCAATTAAATGCAAATTGGAAGCGTTTTAATCCAAGCATTTACAATTACAATCATTTTAGGATCAAAATTAAGTGTTTAAATTGTTTGTTTAATCCAGTATCTTCAGAAGAAGTATAATGAATTTGCTGTATCGTTTTGAAATGCTTATTTTATGCACTGTTTCGTTAGGGAATTTTAACTCCAGAAACTCTGGAGGTATTACTATATATCTACTATATATAGCAATAAGATTGAAATTGTGTTAAATATCGGACATCTTAGAGTCAAAGTATTCACAGTTTTACACAGCAATTGGGCGATTAAGCAGGTTTTTTTTAAAATTATGTTAGCAATTACACAGCTCAGTATTAAATGGTCTTATTTCAGTTATATGAAAAAGTATGAATATCTTGTACAACAGAAAAGACACAAACCCGCACTGATATTTTATTTCATAGTGTTTTGTTGTTTGTATTTTATTATATTTCCCCTTCATTGTTCAGTGTTAATATTCTAATAAAAAATAGGTCTTATTTCCAATATTTTCCTTGAAAAAAAAATTGAATACTCTTACTTAAACTAACACGCCTTGTCAATGTGTCCTGTTGACTCCTTTGTTGAGCCTCTCGTTTTTATATGTACAAATAAAAAGAATATTTCCTTGTGATCTAGTTATAACCTCAATCCATACAAACGTCTGACTCATTATTTATTTCGCAGAATTCTAATGTGATTTGTCAACTAACATGCCTCATTCTTTTATAATCGAGTGGGCACAATGTGTTGAAATAAAGCTGTTTAGCTTTTCAATGCGAAGAACCCAATATACTGGTCATTATAAGGCTAATTGAAAAATGCCGAATGTTTTCATTAAGTATTCAAACGTTTGAGAGATGATAAAAGGCCGTGCAGATCTGCTTGTATTCCAGATGTTATGAATGTATAGATTCAATGTATACCTCCATCATGGTAAACTATCAGTCTATTTAGTTTTGCCTTAATCGCAAATTCAAATACATTGATTGGTTGGTGATCGCAAATTTTATGGCTGATTATCAATATATGCATGATATGTAAGACTGTTTATTTGTATAAGTGATTTATTGCATTATTCATATTGTTTAAACAAATGACAAGTACATTTGTTGGGAAGAATCAATTTGTCAACTTGGCCATTTAACTACTATAAGAGAAAATTTTGTACAGGAATGATAGTTAAAAGGTTCTTTTTCAAATTTCATAAATTCAAATGTGACGTAATTTTCGTGCTTTTTCGCCATCGTATGTGACGTCATTATTATGATTTATTGCGTTGAAGCCTGGACTGAGTCGGGTGTGTCTATTGTGTTGGTCTTTGCATTATGTATTCGTGTTTGTTTTCTGTAATTAGTTAATACTTCAGTTTCATTATGTATATCTATTATATTCATTTAAGAAAATTTACTGTTTGCAACAGCATTAATTGTTCTAAATGATAAGGATGTTCTTATCCCAAGCTTAAAAACATAGCCGTATTTGAACACAACCTTTTTCAACTTTTGATCTTCAGTGCTGTACAACTTTGTACTTTTTTTCACCTTCGATCTTTTATATCTGGGCGTCACTGGTGAGTCTTGTGTGGACGAGGCGCGTTTTTGGCGTATTGAATTTTAAACCTGATGCTTTTTGTTATCCATTAATCATGTGTTTCTTTGTCTAACACGTTTTCCTATTTATTTGTATTGTAGTCCTGTAATATTATGTTGTAATTTCAATGTTATATTTAACATTGCCATTAAAGTGCGAGGTTTGGCATGCCACAAAACCAGGTTCAACCCACCATTTTTTCCTTTAAAAATGTTATGTACCAAGTCAGGAATATGGCCATTGTTATATTATAGTTCGTTTCTGTGGGTGTTACATTTTAACGTTGCGTCGTTTGTTTTCTCTTATTTTTGAGTGTAAATTCACATTGCGATAAGACGTGTCACGGTACTTGTCTATCCCATATTCATGTATTTAGTTTTGATGTTATATTTGTTATTCTCGTGGGATTTTGTATGATGCTTGGTCCGTTTCTGTGTGTGTTACATTGTAGTGTTGTGTCGTTGTTCACCTCTTATGTTTGGTGCGTTTCCCTCAGTTCTAGTTTGTTACCCCGATTTTGTTTTTTGTCCATGGATTTATGAGTTTGAACAGCGGTATACTACTGTTGCCTTTATTTAAACTATAAACACAAAACAAAGAAAAAGTAAAACAAGTTCGGTTATTTATTTTCAAAAGCATATAATAGAACTTGGCTTTTCGTATCTTATTTTAAAATTCTATCTCATGGATTCTTTTTAGTCACAAAAATTTGCTTTTTCATGAACCAATTAATGCAAATGTGGGCAATTTTGCACGACTAGGAGATTGAAAGAAAGCAGGGTAACCCATACTTTTTATTATAATTTTGTAAAAAACATAGTAAATTCGTTAATTTTGCAAAGTGTTAATTGAATTATATTCCAAAGAAATATATACCGACGATCCCGCTCACCTGTCTCGCTGCTTTACATGATGAGTTTATGCGGATTGTTCTGTTGCGTTAAAGTTATTTAAAAGTTGCGGCACATTTCAATATGCATTGTCACTGTGCTATATTAAGTATTGATTAAATATGATAAAACTGCACAAAAGACAATAAGCATGACGTTTAAGAATTTCCTGGAGTTAACTTGTAGATACTAAGGATTTTCTTATCCAAAGCATAGAATAACTTAGCCGTATTTGGCACAACTTTTTGAAATTATGAGTCCTCAATGCTCTTCAACTTTTTACTTGGTTTGGCTCTTTAACTATTTTAATCTGAGCGTCACTAATATGTTTTATATAGACGAAACGCACGTCTGACGTATTAAATTATAAGCCTGGTATCTTTGATAATTATTGTAGTATGTATATTTAACAAATACATTTCAAGAAGGTATTTAAAAGCTCTTTTTGAGCTTTTGGTTATGCCATTTTTAAGGACTTTCCGATTGGAGTTTTGTTATTTTAATTTTTGGTCGTTTTCGAGACCACAATTTCAACCCGCATTAAGTAAAAATGGGAATTTCTAGTTATCAAAATAATTTAAAACTGCTCTATTTGTACTTTAGTCATAATTGAAGTATCAAATTTAGCAAAAAATAAAATAACAAAAGGAAAATTCAAACTGGAAAGTCCTTTACAAAATCAAAAGCTCAAAAACATTTAACGATTGGTCATATTCCTGACTTGGCACAGGCATTTCCCAGTGTAACAAATGACCACTTATTTTATTTCTTAGCAGTAATAAAACTTACAACACAGCAAGAGGAGCAAAGACGAAAATAAGCTTAAACTTTTCATCACTATTTTTAATGTCCTTGTTTTAAAATAAACGCAATGATGAACATCCGTTTAAAACTTCATATATTCATGAGGTACCAAAATATTTTAATCTAAAATAGATTAGTTTCCGATGAATGATATCCCAACGGAAAGAATAAGACACATGCATATATTTAAACTTTATAACCTGGAGTATGGTTCATCTGTTGCGATTTATTTAACCTTCATCAAACTTTCATAGTTGGTATGCATTTGAAAAATATACAACTAAACAAGCAGAACGAAATCCTCATCAACGGAACATGCGTTTAAACCAAAAATATATTTTCATGAAGCTGCTTTTCATTACCGACTATACAGTATTGGATTGTCACATTGTTACAGACATTATTGTAATCTGTAATTGGTCAAACTAATTTATTTGGACTTTGTCGTGAAGTTTCTAACTGGCAATCATGACATATCGCTTTATTTTTAATAAAAATAAGCAAAAAGGCATACGCAAACAATACCAGTCCATACAACTATTTATAAAATACTGGTATACATGTTATACTTCATATGATTATAAAGAAACCAACACAAACGCAAAAATTAATTTTTCGACAGCCCGCCGTATTTGATGGACGCCGGATGTTACATCATAATTACAAATACAATATTGTTTCTTACAGCAAATAACAAACATGTTGTAATTCTACGTTTCTATACATTATAAAAACAATATTCTCTCTCTTTGAATTTTAAATATTTCAAAACTATTTTCCTCGCGGATAGTCGATATCGTCCAGGAAAAACCCTATTGTTCAGTGGAAACATGTATCCGACGACAATGCACAAACCTACCTAAAGGATAAAGACAGTCGGACCTCGCCTACTATAACATGTATAACGAGAGAGTTTTAATAAAATAAAAATTCTTCAAATGAATAAACAATACATCAATAGTACATACATACATATATATCAAATTTTTAAGTCATGCCCGAACGAGAAGGCGGCTAGAAATGACCAATAAATCAACCATTCTTAGTTACATGACATACCAGGATCTAAATCCTCTGATTGGACCAAACACATATTACACATAACGTTAATACAATAATTTCCCGCTTTTCCTTGAACCGTGAAAAAATATTGTTGATTTGACTTTTTACGGTTTGGTTAGATTTAATTTCTATTCATTTTTGCAGGGGTTGGTTGAAAAGAAATAAACTACAATATATGAGTTCGTTTACTTGTTTTGGTTTGTTGTTTTTTGTTTCTAAACAATTTGTTGTTGTTGTTTTTGCTAACTTTAATTTGTTTTTAGTTCTAGCTGTTATCCTTTAGATTACAAGTTTGAGTGCTGATCTCTTTTTGAAAGGAAGTTAAAGAGCAGACAATTATTAGTGTATTCAGATTCTGACTTATACAATACGTAAACGCACTCCACAATGCCCTGGCCTAGTTAATGTCTTCTTCATACACTGATGAAATTTTCCTTGTATCTCTGACTTTCTACATTTCTAAATGTTCTTTTGTTCTAACAGAAATGCAGAAAACAGCCTTTATATGTAAAAAAAGTAACACAAATCTTAATCTTTCAACATGCGGAGCGAGATCGAATTACTCTTCAGGAGCATCTGGAAACACACGTGTGTTGCTTGAAAGTAGTGTATGTTGCTTTTGATTTCGGGTTAAGTCTTGAATGTTGTGCTTTTTTAGTTTTCAATGTCTTCGCTGTTATGGCTGTAATAGTCTTGTCTATTATTTGTCTTGAAAAAATATGTTTCACGATAAAGATGTTGTAGTTCCGGCAGATAAAGCTTCAAATAATAATGCTCTTGAATTTGAATCGTAGTAAAACGAATAGTTTGTAAAATAAGTCCATTGTAGCCGATAGCTTTAAAATACAATTAGCAAATTATTGATTTTTCTATCAAAATTATAACGAGTTCAAGGGGGGATTTCCAGTATTGTCTGGACTTAAAAAAAGTTTCAGAAACCAGTAAAAAGTTAACAAGATGGAAAAAGTTTCGTTTGCAAATTCTTAGCCAATAATGAATTTATATCGCCACATTTTTGAGTTCAAACATTCGAAAAAAATCTGACCGCCGACAGAAACTCTGTCACAAACAGGAGCAAAGCATTTGACAAGGATGAGAATTTTGCGAATCATAAGAACTTCTTGGAAATGACATCGATCAGGAAATCCAAGGACTTACCTCGTTTCTTTTTGGATACACGAAATTCCATACAAACAACGGTACATGGCAGGCTCATCTGCATTTTCTATAAAAGAGCTGTCCATGAGATTGAAAAAAATACTGTCCGCAGTGAAAGAACGTCTTAACCATAGGCTGATTCGAAAAACTCTAAAGACCTTCTGGATAAAATTATTTCTATCCAACCTTACAAACCTGATTTCTCAACCTTTTATACCACTATTCATTATTTCAAAAAAAAAAAAAAAAAATATATTAATAATTATCCACAATGCTTTCCAACATAAACATGCAAGCACACAAGGGATACAATGTAACATGCAGCTTATTTTATTACTAGTCAACAAAAAATTAAAGCATGCAACACCGAGGAACAAGAAATCAGTTTTTTTAATTTGGTTATTGACTCTTTCTATAAACTGTCGACAATTCTAACGGAACGATATTTACGCCTCTCCAATTGACATCTTCTTTTCTCATATGATTTGAAGTTCATTCAAACACATGTCAAAGACAAGACGATTAAAGAAGCTAGATCATGTGATTTCACATTCAGGTATATATATGTATGATATTCTTACCATTAACAATCCAAACTTTCCTGATTGGGTTACATTATTATAACCCAGAACGAGAAGTAAAAGAAACAATGGACATGGCTTTCTCTGTCTCACTTTTACACTTATTCCTCGTATTAGACACAAACGATCATCATAGTACCAAAATCTTCATAAATCGTCACAGTGTTTTTTTGTTTGTTATAAAAGTTCATCGGAAGACACCAAGATCTTGTTTATAAATAACCATTTTCAACTTATCCAACAATACATGATGATCTTGAAGTAAAGATTATAGATTTTGACGTTGTGTATGATCTTAGTTACGTGCTCTAGTGATATTGTTATTTGTCTTTGTCTTTGTAATTGCATATCTTTAACCTTCACTGTTAACTCCCTTTTTGGCTTAGTATTTATACATCCCGCCATTGTATTGTTGTGCTAATTTTATCTGTTGTGTCTGTTTATTTGTTCACACATCGTTAATGTTACAAATATAATGGAAGTTACGCGACTTTCATGAATTAGATGAAAGGTTTAGCTAGCTATAAAACCAGATAAAGTTCACCAATTTTTCATTAAAACATTACTGTACCACGTCAGGAATATGGCAGTTGTTTTCTATTTGTTTGATGTATTTAAGCTTTTGGTTTTGCCATTTCTTAAGCGACTCATCGTTTTAAATTTTTCTTGGATGTCGGTATTTTTGTTGATTTTTTTTCTATTTCAGATTTCTCACATGAAGTCAAGTGTCAGGGTTGGCACATGTACTTGACCGATGGTTTATTGATTTGTTGATTACATACCGTTAGATGATAGTCAATTATCAATCATCTTTTGTGTGATACCTTGTGACTTGATATGAAGAGTAACGCGGTGGGTGCCAAAAGTGGAACAGTATTTGCTTACAATTCCGACGTAACTGTATTCACCCCGGTTTTAATGGGTTTTGTGTTGTTCGGTCTTTAGTTATCTGTGTTGTGTTTAATCTGTTGTTTGTCTTTTAAATTAGATTCTGTTATGGCAACGTTAGATCATTTTCGATTGATTGTCTTGAATATTCCTTTGGTATTTTTGCATCTCTTTTATGCTGTAACAGTGAAATTGCGAGTTATATAAAGCTTTACCTTGGATTGTATTTCTATGTATTGTTTTGACGTTTTCCAAAAAAGCAGATGCAGTCATAGATGCTTCGTATTGATATAATAACAATATATGAATGTTTTATATGAATATTTCGATTTTGCACCTCTACTCTCAAGAAAATAACCTAGTAATGATTTGTTTTAATCACATTTTATTACATTCGGTAATCATCTTCTATTTTGGCTTTTTAGTACATCAAGCCAACTGTTTCTGTCACTCATGTGGACATGAATGCAATCAGTATCTATCATAGATTTGATTTTTCAAAAATTAAAATGACGAAAAATTATTTGTTTTAATATGCATTCATTTACAATGAAATATTGCAAAAAGGGTGATGAAAATTTCGCTTATTTCATTTGTTCAAACTAGAATTTCAATCAATTAGAGTAATACATTTTCTGAAACTGTTGACATAAATCTACCCAAGAAAGAAAATGAAAATGTAGCGTTTTCGCCTCATTTTTTGAAAAAATTAATGACAAAGTTCGTGCGGCACAAAAGTTGGAAAAACATTACAACAATTTCCGGATCAATGTCTGGTATGGATATGCAAATACATACAGAAAACAGCCCCTTATACAAATGCCGTTAAAACAATGCGATATGATTACATTATAATAAAACTCGTTATTCTAAATACATGTACTTTAAAAATTCAAATGATGTTGACACAGTAAACGATAAAAATGATTTTTACAAGGTAATTTAAAAACGGTTATATACTGCATCCATATGACACATGATTCTCTTTTAACCCTTGTGGCCGTGCTGAAAGTTATATTTAGCATAGAGCAATGGAATACAGTGGTCATAACAGCACCATTTCAAACCATAAATGAAAAATTCTCGTTAATTAATGGTATTTTTTAGCCGTGTCAAGATTACATGCAACTATAAATTAGGTCATAACAATATGTTAATACTAATGACACTTTTGATTTGTTGTTTTACATTTAGTTTTAACCAATTTCACCAATATAAACATAATCAATAGACTCATATCAACTATTACATGTGAGGGCATTTGACAGCAAGCAGTGAAGCTTGTATAAAACCATCTCCGAATGTTTGGTATCTCCTATGAACACCAGTATACTACTGTTGCTTTTAATCATGTAATATGCTCTTACCTTTTTATTTACGTAAAAACAAGAATTTACATGGAAAAAATACCAATGTTTTGCTCTAGAAAAAACTACACGGATACAAACATTCAAACACGAATTTGTTTTTGTATAATTTGCATGAACTGTGAGTGAAGCTTAATTAATTTTCTAACAAACACACGACAACACTTCGTACTAATGAATACGATTTCCTTTTTGTATTTCTACACGTACAACTATACACAAACTAATGTTGAAATCCTATTTTTAGCATATATGTGACCAGTCAATGAGATTTCAGGCTTTGTGAGATACCAGCGACAAGGTGAGTTTTTTTATTTGTTTGAAGTGTTCGTACATTCGAATCACAATGACAAGTCATTGTTCAAAATAACAGAATTATGGTAATTTTTGTAGTTTTCGATTTTCGTAAAAAAAACCAACAATATTTTTTCATGATTTCCATGGTCATACATGTGTTCATATTTTCCTTTCAGTGCAGTGTTAGATAATGACATTTACTCTAAAAACTTCATGTTGTAAATGAAGGCTGCAATCTGATATGGGAAAGTTATATTTTTTCAATACTTTTATTTTTCTAAATAATATCTAGCAATGGTGATTTAATTCAAACAGTTTTATATAATCGAAAACACTATAATTTTGTTAATGTTATAGAAATGACAAATGCATATAATTGATATTCATGTCAACACCGAAGGGCTGTCTACTGTGCTGGTGATACCCTCGGGGACGAAACGACTACCAGCAGTGGCATCGACCCAGTGAGGTAAATAGTTATAGGCGTATAATTGAATACGCAAGATGCGCGTTTCGTCTACATAAGACTCGCCAATGACGCTCAGATCAAAATAGTTATAAAGCCAAAGAAGTACAAAGTTGAAAAGCATTGAGGACCCACAGTTCCCCAAAATTATGCCAAATACGGCTTAGGTAATCTATTCCTGCGATAAAAAAAACTTAGTGTTTCGAAAAAACTATAATTTTGTAAACAGGAAATTTATAAAAATGACCATATAATTGGTATTCATGTCAACACCGAAGTGCTGACTACTTGGCTGGTGATACCCTCGGGGACGAAACGTCCACCAGCATTGGCATCGACCCAGTGGTGTTAATAGTCAACTCTTCTTCTTTAGTCCTTGCTAAAAACCGTATTGTGCCACTCAAAGGAATTTCGTTACCAAAATGGGAGTTAATGGCCGCCGTCATTGGAGTCTGTATAGCAGGAAGTTACCAGATAACTTAGAAAAAGAGCAGCACCGTGGTTTGGTGAATGGTGGAAGAGACTGATATGAATAACGAAGACAACACTAAAAAAAAAGTTCTTGGAAGATATTAAGTTAATGCGGATCTGTTACAAACAGTTCTTATGGAGATTGAAAGAGTTATTAATTCGCCAATAACGTACATTTCGCAGAATATCCGAGATCCACAGCCGTTGACACCGTCACATTTATTACAAGGGAGAAGAATATCCACGGAGATCTATATACATACAGAGGACAATAAGATCACACAGGAAGAAGCTAATTAACTAGTACAACGGAAAATAACTTTAATAGAATATTTCAATAATCGATGACAACTGAATACCTCACCGGACTGAGAGAGTTTCACCATGTGACAGATAAAATTGATACACATGTGAAAATCGGTTCTGTTGTACTTTTTATGGACAATGCACGATGAATAATGTGGAAATTAGGTGTTATAGAAGATGTGATTCCAGGACTAGATGGACTTGTTCGCGCTACAAAGATTCGTACATCAGGTGGACTTATTACTACATGGCCGATTGTTAAATTAGTCCCTCTTGAAATATGAGGCCCCCAGAATGTTTTAAATTACTTTCTTTTATTATAGAAATTTTCTTTTTAATTCGTAAACATCTTAACGTCTTTTACCGCGGTAATAACGTAACAGTATATTCGACGTTGTTCATAGATAAAATTGAGAATGGAAATGGGGAATGTGTCAAAGAGACAACAACCCGACCATAGAACAGACAACAGCAGAAGGTCACCAATAGGTCTTCAATGCAGCGAGAAACTCCCGCATCCGGAAGCGTCCTTTAGCTGGCCCCTAAACAAATATATATACTAGTTCAATGATGATGGACGTCATATTAAACTCCAAATTATTCACAACAAACTAAAATTAAAAATCATACAAGAC
Source organism: Mytilus edulis (assembly GCA_019925275.1). Classification (NCBI taxonomy): domain Eukaryota; kingdom Metazoa; phylum Mollusca; class Bivalvia; order Mytilida; family Mytilidae; genus Mytilus; species Mytilus edulis. Next base: position 59,456,111 of record CM034351.1, on the reverse strand, counting down.
TAACAAAGCCAGAGGCTCCTGACTTGGGAAAGGCGCAAACATGCGGCGGGGTTAAACATTTTTTTTGATATCTCAACCCTCCCCCAATACCTCAAGCCAATGTAGAAAAGTAACGCATAACAATACGCACAGTAAAATTCAGTTCAAGAGAAGTCCGAGTCCAATATCAGAGAGGTAACAAAAGAAAATAATCAAAATGACAATAATACATAAATAACAACAGACTACTAGCAGTTACTAACATACCAGCCCCAGACCTCAATTAAACTGATTGAAAGATTATGTCTTCGTCATATGAATATCAGGCACAATCCCTCCCTTTAGGGGTTTGATATTATACCATCATAGCATCTATGAAAAGAACATAACCCGTGGCATGCCAACAAATGGTTTTTAAATAAATATGTATCATTCCGATGCAAAGACCCTATAAGTGAATCAATATTAGAGCCAAAATATGCAATTTTTAATGACCTGACAACAGTATGGTAACTTTATCGTTTCGTTATAAGTCTGTTTAAAGGTTTTGTAAGCTTCTGAGGGGAATACTGACATGATTGTGCTTTGTAAAGAATATTACCATTAAAGATAGTTTAAATAAAGATTTCGTTCTTTGAAGAAGTTCTTTATTATTTCTTTAGAATATATGTCAAAGTTGGAAAGGTCAATCAATTCTATTGTCCATGTTGAGTTCCGTTTTGTATCTTCTGCTTTTGTATGTCCCATCTATTACAATGTTTTGGCAATTATGCAGTTAAAATTTGTTAAGGCTATAAATGATTTTCTGTAGTGGTTTTATTGGCATATCAGTTTATTGGAAACATGAATCTGTCTGCCATGGCAATTGTCGATTTGATTAACAGTAGGCTTTTCGGCCGTAAACATGTCTTGAAAATGACGTTGCATAATCAAAATTCTATTGTTGAGGTGTTGTCAATGCATATTGATCTGGTCATTGATGCTCACAAAATTGTATCATTGTTCGAAGAACAGTAAGAAGAATTTCTAACGTCAAATGTTCTGATTACAGCACGTTCATGTTTCCCTGTCTGTAATTTTCTTAAGAGCCGATTCATATTTTCGTTGCTCAGTCTCGAAATTATCGAGATGCAACATTTTAAAACTGACTAGAGTGTGAATATGGTCTGAAAGAATATACTGTTTAACGAAAAAGAAAACCCTGAAAAAAAGTATTTATGAGTTTAAATTTCAAATTTAACAGTAATAAATTCGTGCGACTTCAATAATCCGGATTTGATAAATAAGATCAGGCACATCAGCTATTGATTTGTTTTAACATAAACAAGTATGGTAAGCATGAATGTATTTATTTGAGGATAAAGTATGATCTTGGTACAAAAATTACCATCATGTGTGTTGCGTCAGTAAAAAAAGCTGAACTATAAAAGCAGAAAACAATTATAGGTCTATGTCCTTGTTTTTGAGATATAATTCATTGACATTTTGCAGAAAATGATTCACTCTAGAGTTTTCATGCATCTAATATCGGAACCTTATTCTCTCAAAAACTATGATGAATAAGAAGTATCTTATAAGATTTAAAAAAAAGGCTTTTAAAAAACTATATGTAATAGAAAAATGAAAAGAAAAGAAGGGGTAACGTGCAAATAATTTATTGACATAGATAACACCGGAGGATTCCAAATGTCTGACAAAACGTCTAAGCAAGAGTAGCAATCATCCCCAAAGACATAATTTTGTTTTAAATGTTAATGCTTATCCTCGAAATTTAATGTTTAACCTTTGATTTCATCCTTTTCATAATGTTTTCTGCAATGCAAGATATTTGATATGGTTCATCCTTTGAACTACACAACAATACGATAGTGCCTTCACCTAAAATATTCCTTCTCCCTACAGTGATTTCAAATTCTTTTTCGATTCCTCTTTTTCCAAATTTTCGTACTATATTGAATGACCAACAGCATTTTGGTATCTTTTTCTGAATGTCTTCTAATATAAAACCACTTGTCGTAATGCACAGTCTGTATTGCCCATTTAATCCAAATTTCAAGGCATCATTCGCTGGTTTCACAGTGACAATGAAACAAGAATCTGAAATGAAAAACACATAATATTCAGTTCATTCCAATTAGAGAAAAAAGGTCCAATTGAAAAAATACTCGTTATTATTATGAAACCGAGTGATTTAATGTTGAATATTTTTTTATAATGTAAAAATCATCTATTTAAGGTAGCACTACAGTCTAACTATGATTTTTGGAAGATATTTGTTATCATATAATATTGAAGTAAGTATCATTCTGCACCGTTTGTAAAAATCCAAAAGTCACATCACAACAACGTGTAAATTGATATTGAAGTTATGTTAATAAAAGAACATGGTGGGTAATCTCAATATATAGGCATTTGAGAGGAGCCAATATGCAAATCATCTGCGGATAACAGTGTCTAGCTATTAACCACGGACCACAAGAAAGATTTGTTGTCTATCTCATTGTATTGAAAAAAAGGTGATTTATAAAACATGGAAATTAAACAGAGAAAAAGAAAAAGATATGAAAAGAAAAAAAATAACTAAAAGTAATAAAATCTAACAAAATGAAAGACAAGAGTGCACACGCTGAAATGTCTCGCCTTCTTTACTAAGGAAAGATATATTTTGATAGTCTGAAATATAAAGTTTTACTACACCTATCACATAAACTTAACATGATCCAAGAAAATGAGATCATAGTCATATAAACCAAGCAAGAAATACATATACACCTAACAATTATTCAATACACTAAATTTTATTGACCTATTGCTTATAGTTTATAAGAAACAGACTTAACCAAGAAAACTTAACATTGACCAATGAACCATGATAGGCAAATATGTACAGCTTACACTTTTTCTATACAACAAACGGAGTTGACCTATAGCTTATAGTTTAAGAAACCAAAACAGACAAAAACACAAAAACTTAACACTGAGCAATGAACCGTGAAATGAGGTCAATGTCGAAAAAAAACCTTCGAGACTGACATGTACATCATAAAATATGTCCATACACCAAATACAGTTGACCTGTTGCATATAGTATTAGAAAAAAGACCAAAACTCAAAAACTTAACTTTGACCACTGAACCATGGAATTGAGGTCAAGGTCAGATGACACCTTCCAGTTGGACATGTACACCTTACAATCATTCCATATACCAAATATAGTAGACCTATTGCATACAGTATCAAAAAAAGACCAATACACATAAAACTAAACTATAACCACGGAACTATGAAAATGAGGTCAAGCTTAGATGATCCCTGCTAGTTGGACATGTACACCTCACAATCCTTCCATTCACCAAATGTACTGGACTTATTGCTTATAGTATCTGAGATATGGATTTAACAACCAAATCTTAACTTTATTCACTGATCAATGAAATGAGGTCGAGGTCAAATGAAAAATGGCTGACTGGCTGGGGGACCTCAAGTAAAATCAATATATCTTCTTACTGAAGGCATATTTCAAAAATCGGAGACACGGTTTTGTAGCTTGTGTATGGTTGATTAAAGGAATGAAAACAAATTTTGTCTACCATTTGACCTGAATTTGCCATTTTCACTCACTAAATTTATAAGAAAGAGTTATATTTCAGCTTTACAATGAGTTATTTATTGGGATGTACTTAAATCGTTGTATTTGATTCTTTATTAGTATATGGCGGTCAACATAGTCATGTTTAGTTTCCTTTGTTTTGGACTTAGTAAACTCCTGCTGGACGATAGCCATCACAGTCGTTTAAACCCCGCTCACAACAGAACGTTAAATTTTTTGAAGTGGTGAGTTCTATTAAATAGTTGTCATGGCACTGTCGTGCAAAAGATCAAAAACTCAAATATTGTTTCAACAAACCTTCTACAGTTTTTATCGTTTCGTACTGATGATCAGGATAGCACTTGGTGACAATATCAACTTTGGCCTGTGTCTGTTTGTTTTTCTGTCTCACTAATGAAATATCACTTTGACTGGTCTGCACAACAATTTTCCAAAATTTACTAATATTTTCGAGACTTTTCATCATATCATTGGTTTGAAAAGAGATGATGACATCTGAAAGGTCATTGTTGTTTTGTATGGACTGTATGAGGCTTTCTGATTCCATCAGCTCATGTTCAATCTGTTTGCTGATAAGATATGTTTGCAGGTCGGATGCATGCTGCTTTGATACTGCAAGGCTTTTTTGAAGTTCATCTATCTCCTTTTCTTTCAGCTCTACAGAAGCCAAAATTTTGTTGATTTTCTTTCTTTCATCATTTTCAATTATATGGAGTTCTTCTAACAATGTTCTTTCAAGACGATCGAAGTGGTTATTTACTGTATGCCTAGCTATCTGAATTTCCGTTTCAATCGTCTGTATGTGTAGTTTTAAAGAGGATAGATTTCCTGCGCGATTCTTTTGGATTCTTTGTAAATTATCAGTAACTTCCCGCATTGAATTTTCTATTTCCAACATCATGTTGGACGACTTTATTCTGCAGACAACATCGTTTATATCTGTAAAATCTTTGCAGTTCTTATGGCCACCTAAGAGACACTTGGTACAACAAGAACACTTGTGTTGATGACAATAAGCTTGGTATCGATCGCCATGTGATTTGCAGGATTCTGCAAGTTGAAGGACACTTACAGGTAACTTTTGAAATTCGTTTACAGGTATAATTCCATGACTTTTTGATGCTTTGTTCAGGGTGTGGTGTTCTTTACATTCCTCACAGAGTCCCTCGTTACATTCAAAACACCATGCTGTTGAAGGTTTAGAAATATGTCTGGAATCGCAGATGCCACATGCAGGGGATTCACCTTCCATTTTCCTGTAAAACATTGATTTGTAATAGTGACACACTGACTGCAATTTATAACTGGTATATATAAGTTGCAAGGTGTAACACGCAGTATTCAAATAGTGATAATGACTCCGCTAAACAATCTGAAAGACCAAAGTTCACAAACAATCTGGAAACTCTGGCTATATTACTTCTCTTGTTTTTTTTTTTCAATTTTGGTTAATTCATATGTGTAATATGTGACGTCCATATTTTTATAAACTATTACATATTCTAGTTTAGTAGAAGCCTTTAGCTTTGTGAATCTTGTATGTCTTTAAATTTTAGTTCAGTTATATGTTTTGGAGTTTAGTGAGGCGCCATTTTCTCTGACCTCATACACATTTTTGTTAAAGGGGCTAGCTGGAGTCAGTCCCTGGGTGCGGGGGTGTTCTCGCTAGTTTGAAATTACAATACCACCAAATCATGATACGTCACATCCAGTTGTATACGAACATAGGTCGAAAAAAATATTCCCTTGAATTTGACAGTCGTAGGTAATTAATCCTACATTTTATTGCAGTAAAAATTTCTGTGTCATAAACATATGTCTTGGGTATTTCAAAGCATCATTTTTTTTTTATTTGGGGTTTCTATAGAATATTTTGAATACTTGAGGTTACATGGTTTCTAAATCTTGTACACAGGTTAAATAAGGGAGAAATTTGACTGGTTTTCTTATATGCAATGAAATGTTATGTGAATATTTTTTTATAGTACTAGACAGGACAAAACTTTACTCATACAAGTATTTCTTTTTTTAAAACAAAGACAAATTCTGCACATTTTTTTTAAACGTGCAAATTTAACAAAGATTAATAGGGGAAATTCAAAGGTGGTATTACACCTGAAGACCCATAGATGGCCTTGTGTTGTTTTCTGCTTTAGTAGGGTTTTCGTCTCTTTGACACATTCCCCATTTCCATTCTCAATTTTATACTGTATAAGGCTTTTTGTATCCCTCAATTAATTCTCAATTTTGGTATTATGCAATGTAATGTTTACCAAATATTTTTAAATCAACGTTTCAAGGTTTAATGAGAAAAAGTTACCTAAATGGTTTTTGTCATTTTTTAAAACAAATGTATTTGTTATCAATACATGATATATCTAAGTTATTTTTCATTTACCTGTATATATTATGAAAACCGGTTTTTCCTAAGATGTGGTGTCTTGCCATGGCTTATTTGGACTTGTTTGTTTGCTTTTTGGCCTTGAATGTTTGTCCCTAATATTTTATTATCTATGTATTTGCATTCAGGTATCGTAGATCAAATTTTTTCGTTCATTGTGTGTTAATTTACGTTTTTTGATTGAGTTAAGCCTTCCAATTGATATTATATCGTGTGTTTTTCTATGTTGTGATGATATACTATTGTTTCAGGAAAAAGGGAGAAGGTTTGGTACAATTAAAACGTTTAATCCCGCTGCAAATGTTTGCACCTGTCCTAAGTCAGGAATCTGATGTACAGTAGCTGAATGGTTTTACACTAGTAAAACAGGGACGAAAGATACCAAAGGGACAGTCAAACTCATAAATCTAAAATAAACTGACAACGCCATAACTAAAAATGAAAAAGACAAACAGACAAACAATAGTACACATGACACAACATAGAAAACTAAAGAATAAACAACACGAACCCCACCAAAAGCTAGGGGTGATCTTAGGTGCCCCGGAAGGGTAAGCGGAACCTGCTCCACATGTGGCACCCGTCGTGTTGATTATGTGATAACAAATCCGGTAAATAGTCTAATTCGGTAGGTCAAATTCATGAAAGGGAAGGGGATTGTAGTTACGACGTAAGGAAATATCTGAAACGGTTATTCCATAACGGTTAACCAAATCGTGATGGCGTCCTTAAAATTTACGAAGGGATGATTTCAACTTCACCATTTGGAACTCTTGGTTTAATAGCTTCCTTGTGAGCTGCCACCCTCTATCAAGAAAATCATGATAGGAAATGCAAGCACGGGAATATCGTATCAATTGGGAGATATATACCCCGTACGCAGGTGCTGCTGGAATGTTGCTACTTAGAAATGGAAAGTTCACAATTGGAAAGCTGAAATCATCTCTTTTGTCGTAAAGTTTTTGTTTTCAGCCGACCCTCATTGTCATAGTAATTTGGGGCCCTTTATAGCTTGTTGTTCGGTATGAGCCAAGGCTCCGTGTTGAAGGCCGTTCATTAACCTATAATGGTTTACTTTTATAAATTGTTATTTGGATGGAGAGTTGTCTCATTTGCACTCACACCACATCTTCCTATAACTATATATCTAACTATACTTCTCTTTTTAAAATATTGAACAAGAATTGAGTTTGCCCTTTTTTGAGGAATTTCATTATAACAGTTATATTTGAAAACCACAAACAATTTAGATAGTGTCAATATTGATTGTAGTGAAGATACAATGAAAGTTTCTTCATAAAAGGGATTTCTATGGTTTGTGTGTACGGTAAACCTATGACGATTAAGAATGAAAAGGAAATAAATAGTAAGGCACAATAATTTTTCTCATGAGACATTGTTGACACTTCCTCGTCAGTATAGATTTTAATAACTCGTTTGCCATGAGGTATTTTACTAACTTACATAAATTTAAGAAAAGTACAAAATCACTTGCGTTAGCCTGACAATGTTAGTAGGGACGAGTCTTATTCGAATAAATTGTTTATTGACTCGAATTCACAGTATATGATGATAAATTAACAGTACCTAAACTGACATAAACAAACAACAGTTACCCAATTGTCTTAATGATTAATATTTCTCGTGCTGAATATGCATGAAACATTTGACACTGTTACATTTGTAATATATTGTTGTCAACTACATTTATTAACTATGTACTTGCATTCAAGTATCGTAGATCAAATTAATTCGTTCATTGTGTGTTAATCAATAAACAGAAAATGAAGATAATTTTCATCAAGTTTTTTATCTTTTTGTTGTTCTGATAGTACTCGACTCGATTAGACTCGTCTTTAAATTGCTACATGTATAATTTTTTTATGAAACTTTGTTTTTTAACAAAAGTTCAGGCTGAGCCCAACAATAAAGATAAAAGCAATGGCGAACCCATTTTTCGCAGATGGATCCATTTAGATGATAAAGGGGAACCTACGCATTGTAATATTAAATGTCTTCATAACCGAAATTGGTGTTATCGGGTTGAAGTGGATAAGGAAAAATCAATATACAGCAAATCGGATTATTTGTCTACGGTGCAGGAAATGCTTACCCTTCTGGAGCACCTTATTTCACTCCCGGTATTCAGTGGAGTTCGTGTTGTTTCTTATTTATTATTTATAACTGTTGATGTAAATGTCATTTGGTTTTGTGAGTCTTTGTTCACTCTTTGATTTTGATTGTTATTGTCCTGTTATTTTCAACAACTGTATGAAATTCCTAAAAATACTAAGGTGATTATGAATATAGTCCTAACTTTGATGCACAATGTTAATAAAGGAATGTGATTGTTTTAATTTAACTAGTTTAACAAATTAATATTATAAATATTATAAGGAATAGTTAATATTTACCTAAAACTAAATGTTACCACCGTGTTCTATCGACAAGGAAGAAAACAATATTTTGTCATGTGACCCATGTCTTTATAAAGAAGAGCACACTTTAAATACTTCAAGTGAATATTGATTAAATCATCTAATAAAGACAACGTTCTTTCAGTTTAAATAACAAAACAGTACAAGGAAGCACAAATATTAAATTTTTACATTTGTTTTTAATAATGTGTGCTGGCACACGTAATTAAAGAAAACAAATTATCTTTGTCTAATGATTCGGAGACCAGGGCGTAACAAAATCACGACAACATAATAAATAGTTTAATCATTGTAGATAATTAGTGTGATACAGAAAAAAAAAATTCTCCGTACGAAATACCTTAAGTAGAATCAAACTAGATATCTTGATGAATAATATTTGCGAATAATGGTGGATTTGAATTTAAATTTGATAAATCTACGTATTCCCTATAAAAGGACATTGATACCCGGCTGTTTACTACTTTCCTAATACCACAACACATATGCGTGAACATTTTAAAAGATAAAACTCATTTTGTTCTAGACGTTAGTAATGTGTACAACGATGCGATGAACTCACACATTTAATAAAAATGAGAAGAACTTGTATGTAAAGTTTGTGATTATGAGCCCCGGTTTGCACATCAATTATCTATAGTCAAAAAATGATATTGGAATTTAAACGAAAAGAACATTTTGCGGCTACAAAGCTTGACCCTCGTAATTGCCTTTTGCTAAGACTGGAAGTAGCAAATACCGATACATAGTCTTTCATTTGACACGAACTGGGATCGAACACATGACCTTGCCCACTAGGGACTAGCACGCAAAAAAAAATGTTAGCGTGTTGTTTGAAAGGTTAGTTGCATTTATGGAACCAACGCAGAAAGACCAAGAACCTAAAACCCTAGATATCTAAGACCAAGCAGTCCTTAAAAGGTTCACATATTGATTCATACAAAATACATCTAATAAAAATATCAAAGCAGTAAATTAAAGAGACGCATACCCATTGCCAACAACCTCAGCATGTTGAAGTTGGATATTGTTTTTATTTGTAGAAAAATTAAAAACACAGAAAATTTATTTCAAGATAGATTAAACATCCGAAACATCCGCTATCATAATAAAGATATTTCTAGAATAAAATAGCTCAACAAATTGACACCTGATAACTAAACTTACCCTTGACTCATACTAAATTGTTTTGTGATGTGCCTTACATTTTAATTAAACATTTATGTTTATTCCAGATGTAAATATTTCAGAGATTTCAGATATTCGATCTTAATGTACTTTTATTGCGCTTTCTCCATTATTTGTATATATGTTGTATATATTATGGTGTATATTGTGTAAATCAATTACTTGTATTTGATTATCTATATATGCTTGTTTAACATAATGAAGTACAATTCAATCTTTTTGTTTGCAAATTGTCAAACATTTACAAAATAATTATTGTATTTTATATTCGAGTAATTTTTATGTAATGCTTTCATATAATATTATATGTATAAGTCAACTTACATGCTTAATTGAAGATTTATTAAATTTGTTTTGATAACGCTAACTAATACTTCGATACTTTCTTTCAATGTCATCAAATTCATCTACCACTTATTTCACGGCAAATAAATTAACATAGACATTTCAGTAATTACCAGCAAATGCACAACAATACTGAACTCCGAGATAAATTCAAAACTAAAAGTCCAAAATCAAATGATAAAACCAAAAGCTCAAACATTCCTTACTTGGTACAGACATTTTGTTATGTAGCAAATGTTGGATTAAACCTGGTTTTATAGCTAGCTGAACCTCTCACTGGTACGACTGTCGCATCAATTGACAATGATGCGTGAAGAAAACAAACAGACATAATAGGTAAAAATGTTAAAAATATAGCAGTCAACATTGTGTAACATTTAAAGTGATCAACAGAATTTGTTGTGAGGAAAAAGTGAGTAGTTTAACATGTAAGTGGTCAATTTATTATTCACCAAATAAAAATATGCCAACCAATTCAATATTTATTAACGTAAAACCTTTGCATAATACAAAAATATATAAAGAAAAATATACATTTACTTTACTTTTCTACATTGCCTAGAGGTATAGGGGAGGGTTAAGATCTCATAAACATGTTTAACCCCGCCGCAATTTTGCGCTGTCCCAAATGAGGAGCCTCTGGCCTTCGTTGGTCTTGTATGATTTTAAATTTTAGTTTCTTCTCTATAATTCGGAGTTTAGTATGACGTCCATTATCACTGTACTAGTATACATATTTTTTTAAGGGCCAGCTGAAGGACGCCTACGGGTGCTACATTGAAGACCCATTGGTGGCCTTCGGCTGTTGTCTGCCCTATGGTCGGGTTGTTGTCGCTTTGACACATTCCCCATTTCCTTTCTCAATTTTAATATACTATAAAATACTGAAGGAACTCAATACAAAAAATATGAGACAGGGTAAAATATACCTACGATACCTAAAATGTCACAGTAACAGCACTTTGATATATATGTACAAAACGTTGATCCCTTATTGAAAGGGATTTAACACACATTGTTTGAAACCTTGATTTCTTAAGGTAGATTCATGGTATACCGCCCTCTTGGATTGTACAATCATAGTACAAAATCGGTCTAGTTATTTGCCTAAATCTGGAAATTTGGAGACAGATTTGAAATTCAATGATAGACTGTTTTTTTCTATTTAAAGAAAACTTGTTAATTAATCGTAGTATACAAAATATTTTAACAAATATCAATTTTTTTGGTTTTAAAATATTTTTTTCAAATGAGCCATTTAAGGGGAGATAACTCATTTAGTACAAATTCTCACAATTTATTTCAAAATTCTATCTCATAGAATTTTTTTTTATGCACACTAATGTGTTTTTTGTCATGTACAAACTAACCAAATTTTGGAAATTTTCAACGACTCATAGCTTGCAAAATATCACGGTGACCCATATTTTTTATTAAATTTTTGAAAAGAGCATAGTAAAAATCTTCATTTTGGCAAATTATAAAAAAATTCTGTCTCAAAAAATATACACTTGTGATCTACCTTAAATGTAAAAATTCCAAAAATTAGTTTCAAAATTAAATTCGATTCAAATATTTTTAATCTAGAACCTGTATAAAACGAATATTCTTAAGGTATATTTGGTCAGTTGACTACAGCATTATAACAATAAATACACTGGTCTCTTCGCTTTTAAGATTTTCTCATCTGCTCGTCTTGAAAAACAGGAGACACGCCACATCTATATTAAAAAACACCCAAAAAAGTCGATGGTACAATGGGATCACTGTGTCTAAAATATGTACAGGCAAGTATTAAGTTCCCTTCTTACAATATTGGAAAAAATAATGTTTACAAAAGCTAAAGTATTATTTGACACAGAATTTCACTGTAAGTGTCATGGATAAAAATATAAGTATCCGTTTGTAATTAACTTATTTTAATCTCCTTTTATTACAGAAATATAATAAATCATAAATCCATATGAAATATATATCAATGGCATTTGAAAAACAATATTATGATGATAAAAAGAGACGGATAAAATGTCAGATAGTTTCACATGCGACAGTACTGGCAAAAGTACACGCACAAATGAATTTAGAATACAGAATATAAATGGTGTGCATATAGTAATACAATACGTAAAAATCAACAAAAATCGATGCAAATAATTGACACATTACGGTCCGACTATTTTACGGATTTCACTTGCAGACTCATGTAAGCTTTTTGCATTGTTTACCTGTTACATAATCGCCAATAACTTTTCATGAAAGTGGGAAATTGATACTCAATGGAAGGTTGGTGTATCCAAACAAAACATAAATTATCCTTACGTATCAAACTGAATAAATTACAATGTAATGTGAACTAGAAATGAGAAGTAACAGGACATATTATTACTTCTTTTTATTTGAGACAAGGAGATGCGATAAAATTGGCAATGCGACAATTATCTGAAAATAAAAAATGACGTAGATTTAACTAGTAATAGTTCAAAATACAGTCTTAAGCAAGAAGAAAAACTTCTGTTGTAAAACAAACAATGTAGGCCTCGACATGACAAAATGTGAAGCATTCCAAATAAATAATGTAAACAAACAATAAAATATATAATATATATAAGTTAATTAATTCAAACAAACATACAATGATTAGACTAAACAAAGACGAAAACAAAATTGTACTTGAAAGTAAATATAATCTAGTACAGTATATAAAGTTTAAGACATATATACGCTTGCCCGATAAAGCAACAAAAAACAATAATCAAATAAGATATATGAGAGTACACAAATATTGGAAATAACATTAAGCAAACAGCATGCGTCAGAGCATCCCTTTAAACTTACCTACACCATGAACAAGTAAAGTCCAATATTTGAAAACTGGATCAGTAAATACCGAGACACAACAACATTTCTACGACAAAAATGGACATGAAAGTACAAAGACAAATGAAGGGGAAACTGCAAAAGGAAATAAAATGATATATAACGACCGAATCTAGAATATATAACCCAAGAACATACTGCATTATTTCTGACATAAAATATTAAATTTAAACGTTTTTGATACCCTCCGATTAACATTTTGAGAAAAAGGATAAGAAGTTCATTGACAAAGTACATAAATATTTTCCTTAAACAACGTTTACTTTTGACAAAATTCTCCTCGAAGTCGCAAGTTTTTTGGATATCGTATTATTTGAGAATTATCTCCTTCAAATGCAAGTGAAGTATATTGTTACTCGGTGTTAAGTTATATAACAACACCTATGGTATCGACTTTATCCGCATAGGTATATTCTTAGGCATAGATTGCCTTTAGCTGTATTTGGCAAAACTTTTAGGAATTTTGGTCCTCAATGCTCTTCAACTTCGTATTTTATTTGGCCTTTTAAACTTTTTGGATTCGAGCGTCACTGATGAGTCTTTTGTAGACGAAACGCGCGTCTGGCATATATACAAAATGTTGTCCTGGTATCTATGATGAGTTAATTTACAACCACTGGGTCGATGCCACTCCTGGTGGAGATTTATTTCCCCGAGTGTATCACAAGCCCAGTAGTCAGCACTTTTTGTGCTGACATGAATTATCATTGATATGGTTATATTTACAAATTAAATGTATACAAAATTTTGAATTTTTGGAAATACTAAGGCTTTTCTACCTCAGGCATAGATTGCCCTTAGCTGTATTTGGCAAAACTTTTAGGAATTTTGGTCCTCAATGCTCTTCAACTTCGTATTTTATTTGGCCTTTTAAACTTTTTGGATTCGAGCGTCACTGATGAGTCTTTTGTAGACGAAACGCGCGTCTGGCATATATACAAAATGTAGTCCTGATATCTATGATGAGTTAATTTACAACCACTGGGTCGATGCCACTGCTGGTGGAGATTTATTTCCCCGAGTGTATCACAAGCCCAGTAGTCAGCACTTTTTTTGTGCTGACATGAATTATCATTGATATGATTATATTTACAAATGAACTGTTTACAAAATTTTGAATTTTTGGAAATACTAAGGCTTTTCTACCTCAGGCATAGATTGCCCTTAGCTGTATTTGGAAAAACTTTTAGGAATTTTGGTCCTCAAAGCTCTTCAACTTCGTATTTTATTTGGCCTTTTTAACTTTTTTGGATTCGAGCGTCACTGATGAGTCTTTTGTAGACGAAACGCGCGTCTGGCGTATATACAAAATTTAGTCCTGGTATCTATGATGAGTTAATATCTATTTATTACATAATTTGGAGGCACCATTGTATATTCGACGAATTAATATGATTTAACGGGCAGGTGTATTTTATTAAAACAGGAGTTCCTCTTAATAGAGATGACCAGGATATTGACGAACGAACCTATCTCGACGAACGAACGTTAAAGGAGCGGTAATTGTATGTTTACAAACATACCTAAAACAAAAAGGTGTTGTTATGTAATGATTTATATGTTTGGATTGTATTCCGATGCAATCAGGATAATAGACAGAAATGCATTATCTATACCAAATTTAAATGGTTTTCATGATTTATCGATAGAAGACGTATACAAGTGTTACGTATGTTACGATATCATATACATGTAGTTTGATAATTGTTGGACGCATGATGAAATAAACATAACGCTCGGGAGTATTCGAGTGCACCGACAACTTTTACTATAGCAATACAGATAAGAATGCATAATTTAGATTCTCTCAAACAATATGTAAATGTGATGCTGTAGGATCGTTTCATTATCTGTCTTTTTGATTGGGTATTCAAGTTTTATATGTAATCTCATCGATCAGTTAAATTAAAAAATATGTGATTTTTTTAACCCGTTCAAAAATGTTTGTTTAAATGAGGAAGGAGGTGGGGGCAGTATGTTAAATGTTGTCCTGCACTTTTTGTGATCTCTGTCCTTTTTATTTTTCACTCTATGTCCTGCTTTTTCAAATTTCATCCTAAGCCCCCCCCCTTTCCCCCTAAAACTCATATGGTAGTCTTTTATTATACCGGTCAACCTCTGACGGAGCAATCTTTTTAGTGTTAAACTGGTCATCATATTTCATATAAGGCTTACTTGGTCCATCAAAAATGCAAATGACGACATTGGAACCTCACAACAAATTTATAAGATAGAACGAAATTCATAACAGTGTGGACAACAGTAAAACGTTAATTAGTAATTGTACTGAAAAGTTTACCTTTAACTTGTTTGTCGTGGGCGATGATTTTATGCTCACTCAGTCTATCGGAGGCCTTCAAGTGGGGATTTAAATAATCATTTGTTACAAATTTTCCTACATAAAATGAAACTTTCTTTTTACAAATCATTTAAGGAATTTATTTTAAATAATTGTTATACCATCACTAACAACAGTTTCACTTTTAAGACTATTAATGTCCAGAGCTGATATCAATAAATACTAATAATAATAAAAAAAAGTTTATTCATGGTAAAAAAAAAACCCAACTTTTAAGTTAATAGGGACCCGCGTTATTTCAGAAAATATCTTATTGATTAAGAGAACATAAATTTCTACGTTGTGATCATTTAAGAGTGGCCTTCTATTTATTCAATGCTAACCATGTGGGCTTTGGTTTTTTTTTATATACCATAAATCGATTCGTTCATTCAGATATTTGTCAGTTTGACTTGGCTCTTCAAGTCCAACACACAACTTCTCACGAAATTGGCATTTTTCTTACAAAAGTTACATCCATGTGATGTATAATTCTTTTCATGGAGAATGAATGTTGCACCTTATTTTATTTGTTATCGTTTTTTTTTTGTGTGTATCATTGACGTATAAGACAACCTGAATCTTCTTTATTCAAATTTAAAACATACGAGATGGCAATTATGACACAAAATAACTAAATTAATCTTACAGCAGAAGAAAGATAATGAACATGGCTTTTATAGTCTTCTAAATATCGAAGACGCGTGGTCTTTTTAAAAATGATGTAAATTTATAAAGGAAACAACAAACAAAATAGTTCGAATATTTATATTGGAAAAAGTAACGGTGTGTAAATCATAACAATTATTTTATTTCAATGAAAATCAAACTGTTGAATTTTTTCCTCTGCGAGCAAATTTTTAATTTTGGTCGCATTTTGAAAATCAATAAATCTTGTATTCTTGTTGGAAGCTGCACTGTGTAGTTTATACCCGTTTTTTTCAATGCCACACAAATCCAACACAGACAAAAAAAATGGTAGGTTCAAGAAATAATTGATGCAAACTATAATACTTTATTGTAGTTTTAACATGGGTAGGCATTATATTCGTGATTATTTTGCCCGAGCGATATCGAAAAACTATTATAAAAAGTGTCCTAGTTCAGTGAAAATGTACGTCATACTTATTTCCTAAACAAATAAATAAACAAACATTAATTAATTAACATACAACACTACCAAAGGCCAGAGACTCCTTACTTGTATGATTTTGTAAAAAAATGCATCTTTTTAAAACAGTCGAAAACAAAATTGTCTGTCCAATGGAAAAGTCGAAGCCCAAAAAAGATGAACCTTGCATTATAGAAACATAGAAGCTGGTTGCAAAAGTTGATGACAAGATCTATTTTATAACTTGAGTATGGCCTAATACTATTAACCTGAAATAAATATATTTATAGCAATTCCCTTGATACGAAAGATCTTCATATTGCCTTGGGCTTTTTTTTTCTTTTTTTTTGCTCTTTGGTTGGGTTTTTGTCTCAATGACAATTCAATTTTCATTCTTATCATAGATATAACTGCATGTTAAAATAAGAATATGAAGTGTGATAGACAATCAGACACATTCTTTCCAGGGACCAACAGGCGTTATCAAGCTATAGGTCCCCGTATGGCCTTCTACCATTAGCAAAATACACACTTTATAGAATGAAAGCTCCAAGAGGTCTTGGGATGAAAATAACAAACATAAAAGATGAGCGAGAAAAAAAAATAGGGATACCGCATGGAAGTTGGAAAATGGTCCGCAACATTAATTTAGTCAACTCACTTAGTTGAAATTAAAGACCTGGCGAATTTTAGCCTTTTGCAATGGATGTGATGTATGTTTAAAAAAAAATCATGGTTTGTTTGGACATTTTTATAAATCAAGTCTTGTTTTTAAATTATTTGCAAGTAAGTTTTAAGTCATGAACAAATAATCACTCACATATACATGTGTTCCGGACCATATGAGTATTTGGACCATACGCATATATCATGACCATAAGGGTATACTAATATGGTCCAACCATACACGTATGGTCCAAATACTCATAAGGTCCGGAACATATTTTATTTGCGATCACAAATGCACGAAGACGTCCATTTCTATGTAAATTGGGTCGATTTTTTTTATATAGATAAGATGAATGCGTTTCTGTTGCCAAGTGTTTTTCACAAGTATAGTAGCAGTATAGCAGAACGGTTTAAGTTTCCTATATACACCAAATGATACATTTAGCCAATACAATAACGTAAATGCATGCAAATTTCACAAGGTTTAATCCAAATAGCTTTCTTACTATCCAATAACTTTCAAGTACGAAAAAGACAGGGCAGAAGTATATTTTGTCTTTATGTTTCGTATTTGCACAACTTTTGAAAGTGGATTATGCATTCGTTCTAAAATAAAATTAGACCAGATAAAAGTTAAAAGATTACATAACTCGACAATCGCAATTGTTAAATCCGAAAAAGATAATCAATCAATACATGCATTCAGTAAGTCATTCTTTTTTCTGAAAGAACATGGCTTTGTGATATCTTATTATGAAAATTGATTGTCGAAACATAACAAAAACACAAGTAAAGGACGTTTAATTAATCAATATAAATCAAAACACAAATTCTTGATTAGTATTTCGAATTATTTTTTATAGGCGTTGAGAACCTTTGGTGACCCCACGGTTTAAATGTTTATATTAAGGACGTCGTGAGCAATGGGCGTTATAGACGAACGTTCACCTAATCTGTCCCAGTCAATGGGATATTAAAGTGCGCCAATCAATGTCCATAGCCACACTGTTATGAATTCGATACTAAATGCACAAACTAATGTGTATTAAAAAAATACCAATAGCGTTTGTAAGGTAGAACATGCTCCACCCCCCCCCCTTTTTACCAAAGCTTATGAAAAAAATCCATACATTATAGCCAAGGCTTCGTGTGGAAGGCCGTTCTTTGACCCATAATAAAAGGAGGGTAGTATACCTTTTATAATATTGACTTCATTGTTTAACTAACAAGCAAGCTAACCGAAGATTCTACCCCTACCTGAACACTCAATGCAATTGGCTGTAATTCTGTTAAATTATCACAAAATAACAATAATCAAAATGGTCCCTTGAAATTGCAAGCCTTATTGTGATTTCCTAACATATTCTCTTTTCACTATGAGGCAAAAACTTGAACCGCTGTTACAAAATAAAATCAGCAAAAAATATTTCTAAGTAAAATTCAGAATGGAAAGGGGGAATATGTCAATAAGACAACAACCCGACCAGAGAGCAGATAACAGACGAAGGCTTCCAAAGGTCTTCAACTCCGCGAGAAATCCGGAGGTGGGCCGCAGCTGCGGCTAGGTTAAACATGTTTTGTGAGATCTCAATCCTACTTTATACCTCTAGCCAACGCAGTTTATGTCCTCGTGGAAGGAAATTTCGTTTTTGAATTTTAGTTATGATCCTGGACACCAATGGTAGAACTAATGCTAATACAATAAACGATTCAAACCCAGAAAGTGCTGTTGAAGCATGGAGTACAAATGTATGTCATTAGTAACTTGTAAACTTGGTTATCACTTTGAAGTTACGGCGAGAAAATAATATATTTTGCTTCTTCCCAATAATAAGCCTTTCAAGTCTATAATAGGTTAATATTTTTGACGTTTGAAATGTGGAAGGATTTCGTTTAGAAAAATATCCATTGATTTTGTGTAGAAAATCAGGTAAAAATAACGTAATGTCAGGTAATTACATGTTTACTGTAATTAAAATAAGAGCTTTGTGTCGATTTTCACATGAAGCCATATAGCAATCGGACAAATGTCACACAAAGAAAATGTATTGGTCTCAAGAATGTCTAAACCAGCATTTCAAAATGATGCTTAAATTATATTGTCTGATTTTTTTTTTTGGATTTTTTTTTTATGTCATGATGTGATTCTCAGCCAGTTGAAATTTGTTTTAGGTCGATCTGTGTGCGTGGGTTGAATGATCTGGTCCAATTTTTCTAGGGTTATATCCCTTAATACTAAAAGATTGGACCTTCACCCGTATGCACCTCCTATGACATGGTAAATTGGATAATAGTTTACAAAAATCATATAAATTTACAATTATAATGAATAAGCTAATTAAATGAGCGGAAAATATAATAACCATAAGTGATAAAACTGCACTTTTATTAGCAATAGTATCAATACACTAGTAATAAACTTCAATATCTTTTTTTGTAGCATCCCCTTTACGACATGCAAAATATTTTAAAAAATTAAAAAAAAAAAAAATGATATCTATGCATTCACTATTTTATACCCCCCGACCTCAAATTTTAAAACAGAGCCTGAAATATCGAGTGCACCTTTTTTTCTTTTTGTAGCACACGTTTAGCTATTTATGATTCGAGTAAGCTTATTAACAGGTAATTTTTCTCTAAACTACATGCAGAATAAGGCAATTTCTTTCACTTGGACGATTTTATGTTGGATTAATTCATTAATATGTATAAACTACCGCTCCCGCTTCGTACGATTCGTCAAGTTACGCTTTCGTACGTTCGTTCGTCATTATCCTGGTCATCTCTAATACGACAGTAGGTAAGAAGTTATCAACGGAAGTATGTAGCTTTACGGCAACAAAACGGTTCAACGTATATAAATATAAACTATTCTAAATATTAATTAAATCAATATATGTTCTGGCAGGCACAAAAGTATAAGATGCACATCAGATTGTAGACCTAAGTATAAATAATATATTGTTAATTCATTTATTTTCATGGATATCAACTTTCGTGGATTAATGAAATCTCACATCTTCGTGGATATTTAATTTCTTAGTTTTTTCCAAATTCTGCATACAAGCCTATATAAAATTGTTCTTCGTTGATCATTTATTGTTTTTGTTATCTTGTACACACTTGATCCACGAAAATTGGTATCCAACAAATAATAATGAATTCACAGTATGTTATTTGAATTTGAATGCTTTGTCTTAACTGTAGAACTGATTTCATCTGCTCAACTGTTACTAAAGATATATACAAAATCTGTTTTCTTTTAGCGTGTATGATGTAACATAAAAATCAAAGTTATTGTGTGTTTTGGCTTCATAATGAAAAAAAATGTCTTGTCTTCTTCTAAACACATATAATGTCTTTATCGGTTTTAGTTTGTATTAAATACTTTAAAGTCAATATCCTCTGGTATCAAGGTTTGCCTGCTGACTGTTGTATAAAGATGGGTACTAAGCGAAAAAGTCTTTCTAAATTATCTCTTGAATCACATAGGAATATGACATTACCCGGACCTAGAATATGCCTTCTACCTACAGTAATTACAAATTCTCGTCCTTCTTTTGACTTTCCATATTGTTGCACGATATCATATGGCCAATGACATTTTAATGTCCTTTTCTTTATGTCTTCTAATGTGAAGCCTTCAGGTTTAACATACAGTCGGTAATCACTAATTAATCCAAATTTCCATGCTGCCTTCCCTGGTTTGGCCATGACAATGAAACAAAGATCTGAAACGAAAGAAAAAACAAATTCTGAGTGTAAAATGTACTTGTTGGACTCTGCATGTAACGAACTAACTTGACATTATATATACAATTCAAATATATATCCACTCTCTTTGTATTTAATCTCCACACTTCTTATGAAGGAACTTACAAGTAGCCTTTATATTATTGTTTTATCTGTACTGTCTTTCTATTGAATTAAATTATGTCGATTGTTAAAATGAAATATGTCACATATTGAGAGGTTCAAATCAATTAATTGGCTGTACAGAATATTTTTTTTTTTATATGAAACATAGTATTACCAGGATGCGAAAATAAACGCTCGCGAAATTTAGTTGGTTTTGCAAGTTTGTTTTGTAATAGTCACATATGCAAACCCTTCTTATTTTTGTGACCATTGTCCATGTTAAAGTGAATTGCAGAAAATATGATAACGTATTTTACCTAATACACATTAATTCTGTGTTAAAACCAGACCAATGGACCTAATCTGCTCCAAAAAAACTCAATAACAATTACATGTTTATTAATACATGTATCTAGGTCAACGGAATGACATCTGGACAGAAAAATCTCAAAATTATGTATTTCATTTAAAAATAGAGTTCGTGCAGGGTTTTGTAACAACGATTAGTTAACTGCTTGTATGATTAGCGTAGCTTCCAGTGGGAAATATTTCTCAATTGTTCAGTATGAGAACAAATTAATATTGAATACAATAGGAAGGATTGTAAGGAAGGAATTGAGTTGGATGAAGAGCGAGAAGAGCGGAAAATGTGAACTGTTGGATACGGATAGTAATTTTGCCTTTCAATGGACCCTTCAAAAAAGTTAAAGAAACGTTTCTTAAACGTGCAAAGACCTCGAAATTCTCACTTAAAGAGGCATCGTATCGAACGTCTTCATTCTAACCCGAAATAGCTGCCAACAAAATGGACGCTCCTTTTTGCTAGGGTTATAACGTCAGCCTAAAGAAGATAAAGAAATGGTCATATTTCTATAATCAAATCATTGAATTGGGTTTATACATTTATACTGTTTAGTTCAAGTCTTGATATACACCTACATGATTTTTATGTGTATGCACATCTATCGTGCTAACTAGATTGCGTGAACAAGATTATAAGAAAACTATATAAAGAAGGATGTTTTAAAACTTTCTGTTGTTGAGTCTGGTTTCTATGTTGTGTTATGTTTACTGTGTATTGTCTTTCTATTTTGTCATGATATTGTTAACTTTGTTTTCGTTTTGATTTTCCCACCTCACTTCTACTCATCTATTTATTTTCGTGTTTTACAAAAATTGTTGAAGCAATCGATGATCGTAACACTTTGAACTGAATTTTAATATGCGTATTGTTATGCGTTTACTTTTCTACATTGGCTAGAGGTATAGGGGAAGGGTTGAGATCTAACAAACATGTTTAACCCCGCCGCATTTTTGCGCCTGTCCCAAGTCAGGAGCCTCTGGCCTTTGTTAGTTTTGTATTATTTTAATTTTAGTTTCTTGTGTACAATTTGGAAATTAGTATGGCGTTCATTATCACTGAACTAGTATATATTTGTTTAGGGGCCAGTTGAAGGACGCCTCCGGTCGCGGGAATTTCTCGCTACATTGAAGACCTGTTGGTGACCTTCTGCTGTTGTTTTTTCTATGGTCGGGTTGTTGTCTCTTTGGCACATTCCCCATTTCCATTCTCAATTTTATTTACTTATACCAAACAAAAATTCTTATTCTTAAAAAATCCTTTTCAAATTAAGGCTTTAACAGGTAACAACCTGTTTCATGCTCTGTGGTCAGTCTGGTATCATATGAATGTTTCTCTGTTTGCATGTGGAAACATTAGACTGTGCTTATTTATTTTTCTATCGTACAAAAGACATGTTACCTGGATCAGTCTGTCCAACAGTTTCACCAAGTTCCGTATATGTTTCTTCTCTATTCTCCTGTTCCATTGATGACGTATAAACAGGACTGGTCATTTCAACAATTTCACCAAGTTCCGTAGATGAAGCATCCGTATATGTTTCTTCTCTATTCTCCTGTTCCATTGATGACGTATAAACTGGACTGGTCAGTTCAACAATTTCACCAATTTCCGTATAATATTCTTCTATATTCTCCTGAGCCATTGATGAAGTATAAACTGCACTAGTCACTTCAACAATTTCACCAAGTTCCGAAGATGCTTCTTCTGTATTATCTTGTTTTATTGATGACGTATAAACTGCACTGGTCAGTTCAACAATTTCACCAAGTTCCGTAGATGCTTCTTCTGTATTTTTCGGTCCAATTGAAGATGCAGAAACTGGACGGGTCAGTTCCACAATTTCACTAAGTTCTGTATATGCTTCTACATTATGCTCCTGTGGTATTAAAGATGTATAAGCTTGTGTAATCTGCTCATCGTTTTCTCCAAGTTTCGAGTATTGTGCCTCTTTATTCTTCTGTTTCATTAAATAAATATAGTTTGAGCTTGTGTGTTCATCGTTTTCTCCAAGTTTGGAGTATTGAGCCTCTTTATTCTCCTGTGGTATTAAAGACGTATAATCTTGTATAATATGCTTATCGTTTTCCCCAAGTTTCGAGTATGGCGCCTCTTTATTCTCCCGTGGTATTGAAGACGTATAAGCTTGTGCAATCTGTTCATCGTTTGAACCAAGTTTCGAGTATTGTGCCTTTTTATTCTTCTGTTTCATTGAAGACATATAGTCTGAACTTGTCTGTACAACGGTTTTACCGAGTTCCTCATATTTTGCCTCATTATTCTCCCGTTGAATTAAGGCCGTATAAATTTGTCTGGTCTGTACATCGATTTCCTCAGTATTAATTATATTTTGCTTTACAATGTCTACAAAATCGTCCATTTGTTGAGAGATATTTACATTTGAAAGCTTATTATTATCGTGTATATTTGTGAAATTTTTGCATTTCTTATGTTCCTCAATGAGACTTTTTGTACAACAAGAACATTCGTGTTCATGACAGTATGCTTGATTATTTTCACCATGTAATTTGCAGGATTCTTCAATTTGAAGGACACTTACAGGTAGTATATGTATAATGCCATGACTTCTCGATGCTTTGTTTAGTAAATGTTGAACCTTACATTCTTCACAGAGCCCTTCTTTACAATTGATACACCATGTAGTAGATGGTACAGAAATATTTCTGGAATCGCAGCTACCGCAAATAGGAAATTTACTTGCCATATTTCTGCAGAAAAAAACCAACATTTACTTCATTACACATTTTGATGGTAAAAGGCCTTACTCTCCAATCATAGTTTTATCTATCATAAAATTGATTAATAACACTGTTGAAAGCTTAACGCATCATATTATACGGAAGTTAACTTAAAGGTTCGAATACCAGGTGAAATCCTTACATTTTCGTTAATTATACAAATACTCTGAATTCTTTTTACCCATAGACCCTCTACCAGGTCAATCATAATTACTCCTCCCTTCATAAAATCCAAGTACCAGTTTCACGAAGCTGTCTTAGGACTTATACATGTCTTACTATTAGGATGGTCTTACAACATATCTTAGTCTAAAGTCTGTTATTCAAAGTAGTCCTAGATTAAGACATTTTTAGTTATATGGTTTGCTACTGAGACCCTACGGATTCATAGAGGTTTAGTAAAATTCATAGGGGGTGAGGCCGGATGCCGAATTCCCTATGAATTCTATTCACCCTCTATGGATCCGTAAGGGGGGGGGGGTCAGTAGTTAACCGTATAACGAATTTATCGCACGCTGGATTTTTCTGCTACGTTTTGTTGAAAAATAAACAATGAAACACAACCACATAAATATATGACGTCGCCATTAACGCGCCATGAACCCCCTATGAAATGTACTAACCTCATAGGGGGTCACCACGTGACGACGTTAAACCGTTCACAAAGTGAGAATTTACCCGCGATGCGATAAATCTTAATATTGGTTTTAAAGTTAGGACTACACGAGAGGAGTCTTATGATGGTCTAAGAATAGTCTTAAGTTTATTTACTAGTGTTTAAATAACACTCATTTGTTTTTTTAATTCAGCAAATATATTATTACACAATGTATCATATAATTATCTTTTCTCATTTTTCTGCTTATAACTAAATCTGTATGTGTTGATTATCATCATGATTTTTCAACAATGAACATTCGATTTATTAATATCAGTATCAGTTTAATCCTTTAAACTTATCATAACCGATACAGCGACAAATTGAATTTAACTCACTTGTTTATTCTTTCCCCCCTCAATTTGATATCTAAAGTTTCATATGAATATTTTTTGGTGTACTATTTATAGATTATTTATATAAATTTAACATAATTTTTTATTTTAATTTTCAAAATATCTACGCATATTAATCAATACGTTCAGTAATTTGTTGGAAAGACACTACATTTCCATAAATCCAATATTAAAACTAAAGAATTAAAACAAACTTGTGACATGTTTATCTTTGGTAGGATCAGTCTGTGACAGCTTTGGGACGAGGTCTGAGATATGTTATACGACAGTTATATGAGAATTATCAGACATGTACTAGGATATATCTTATGACAGATTTTATGATAGTTTCGTAAATCCGATCCCTGGTTGAAGACTATTGAAATGTTAAGTCACGCCTTATATATCCTAGAATTTGGAATTTCTCGTCATTGGTTTACTGCTGTTAAGATCCATTCAATCATTTTAATATACCATAAACAATTAAAGGAAATAATTCGACATAAAAAATGTCAAGCCCTGACACTTTAACTATAAAATATTCATGCTACAGATCCGGAACCCGTTAAATTAAAATTAGTGCATGTCACAATTAAAATATGTTATTTACTTTGTACTTGTTTGGCTTTATAACTATATTGATCTCAGCGTCACTGATGAGTCTTATGTAGACGAAACGCGCGTCTGTCGTATTAAATAATCCTGGTACCTTTGATAACTATTAACACCACTGGGTCGATGCCACTGCTTGTGGACGTTTCGTCCCTGAAGGTATTACCAGCCCAGTAGTCATCAGTTCAGTGTTTACATGAATATTAATTGTATAGTCATATTTTTTTTTTATTAATTTTCTGTTTACAAATTTTTCAAAAAACTAAGGATTTTCTTATCCCAGGAATAGATTACCTTAGCTTTATTTTGAATTTTGGGTCCTCAGTGCTCTTCAACTTTGTACTTGTTTGGCTTTATAACTATTTTGATCTGAGCGTCACTGATGAGTCTTATGTAGACGAATTATATTTACATTTTGCAGTCTTGCACACTTATCAAGATTCGTATCTGATATTAAAACAAAAAATAATCATGCGGTTATCAATGGTAATATAGTCGTGCTATTACTGGCATACAACCCTGATAACAACACATTGAAATAATGATAAACTTGAAACAGCTATTTCTTTTTTAACCACAAATACTTTACATTGCTATCTACTGCTCATGTTGTTGTAGAGAAAAAGTTCGAATGATATTAGCAATTTCTTTGTTTCTATGTAAAATCAAACTTGATACACTTCCGATATGATTTTGGGTTTGGTCTCTTCGTTCATTGTGCTCAATGTTTACTGAAATTTTGAGATTGAACTATCCTGGATTTATAGATTATCGTTGATCATCTGAACTATATTATAATCCTGGTACCTTTGATAACTATATACTCAACGAGATTGATTTTCTTGCTTAAGCCGGAAACGGCGAAATGGAGAAAAGCAATCGAGTTCAGATGCAAATTCTTCTAATGTGTGTATCGCTATTTTATCAATGACGACGTTGTCAATGTGATGTCAATTTCATTAAAAACGCCATGTGCTTCCTCAGTTTCTCGTGATAATTTTCCATTACAAACGAGTAGCATGATATAAAAAACTATCACAAAAATGTTCAAAAGGAAAATGCACAAGATAGTGATATCATATTATACACGGGTATAGTACTAACCTCGAAGTACAGACACGAAAGTCTGATACCTATAACCTTGCGGTTGAATTGTGGCCATGTCCTATCTTCATCTTTAAGGAAGGATATAAAAATTTTCAATGAACTTTGCACCTTAAAAGCAGAACATATACTTTTAAACCATAAGATTTATGTAAAAATAAGTACATTAAACAGGGAAAAGCATTGTTCTTAATATATAAGTCGACAAACAATCAGGAAATCGAAACAAGTGTAAACCTGCTGATAACATTAATTTTGATAAAATATAGTAACTGAGGACAAAACTTAGTGGATTATAAATCTGTGTTCATAATTCATAAACTATTGTAACTAACTATACAGTTTTTTTTTACTAAATGACCAGTCCTTATGTCTTTTATTCCGTTCATCCCAAGATCACTTTGTAGTCACCATGATAGCGCTATTTTTTTTTTCTTTCTGATCCTCTATATATGAAGAAAATCATTTCAGTTAGGAAATTTTTGAGCGGGGATATTATCTCAATTTATCAGCCACTCTTCAGATTTGTATGGACGTTTTAATTTATCGAAATATTGGATTGATAATGTAAAATACGTAACCAATTATTTTTTGCAAAAGAGTGGTTGTGAAATATTTTAAAATAACTCTCGCAGTTCGCTTATACATATGTTAACAAAGTTATAGATATAATGCATATTTTTAGTGGTTTTTTTTGTCTTAGAACACCCCGAGGTGCGTTCTACCACCTTAAAATATGCATTATTCTGACTAATATACAGTCTATAATTATTGTTTTTTATAAAGATTTACAAAAATTAGCATCCTATTTACCGACCACACTAAAATGGGATATTCCTTTCTAATGCGTTTAGGTTTTAATACGCCATACGGCTTATTTACAATGTGAAATAAAACTCACTCATTAATTTAGATATAAAACTTTAAAAATGCTATCCATACACAATAAAAATGTTACTGTTATTGCATGAAGACAAATACACATAATGTGTTACCATCCGATCATGGTGCATGACTAAGACAAGACACATTGTAAGTAATTTATTGTACCAGCTTAGTTTATTAAAAAGGGTGGAGGGGGCTTTCTTTTTTTCTATTCTGAATGACATTTCTACCGCGGAAAAGTGGTTATGTTCTCAACAATTTTAAATTAATCGAATGAAATGTTCAGAAAGATTGTCTTTTGAATAGCAATACATTTTTTAACAGATAATCAGGATATAATTATATACTCTCCCTAGTCAGTTCTATGCCTCTCTTCAATCGAATATCTGTGGAGCGTACGGACCTGAATGCAGAAGTAATGATAATTTAGTTTGGGAGAATTTCCTTGTAACCAATTGCATCAAAAATATTCAGTTTCAAACACGTGTTGCGGGATCTCAATATTGATGACTTCAAGACTAAACATCCAGATTATAGCTTTGCTGTTTTACCAATCATATATAATCCGGCTGGACACGTAATTACTGGTCAATAACACTTGTCTGCGAAATATGTTATCCAAGGGCTCGAAATCTCGTTAGCCTAAACCCATCAATGGGAAACACTACAGTCCAGGAGTATGCCAGGCAATGCGTTAAACGCGAGAACAAAGACGTTGATACTCATTCCGAATGGATTAAGGATGTGCCATCGTTAATACGAAATATACTTAAGAAACTTATTGGGTCTATCAACAACCATGCTACATGAATATTTAGAGAACCAAATGTTGTAAAAAGATTGTCCCTCTTTCATGAGAAATATGTTGTTGAGCCCTCATGATCAAATAAAGCCACAAAAAATATCGTTTTTACATATGTAAGTGTAAATCACATTACATCAACTACTTGATAAATACATTAGATACAAGAATGTATTGACAATTCACTTTGAAACTCAACATATACCCCAGAAATTCAAAAACAAACGGAGAATTTGATCTCCCATGCACCACTGTGTTAATATATGAACTACTTAGATGTCTATACCAGCAACTGTATATTTCTGTGTCTTCAAAGAGCTCCACGAAACCTCTTTCTAAATTACTACAAATGTAACATCAATTATATTAATTCAGTTGTGATCTTATATTTTTAGTCTTTGTGTTTCATTGTCGTTTTTGTTTTTTTGTTGCACTTCAGTGTTTCTGTTGTTTCATTGTTTTCCTCTTAAGGTTGATGTGTTTTAGTTTGTAACCAGGATTTGTTTTCTCTCAATCGATTTATAACTTTCGAACCGCGGTACACAAGCCGGTCATCAAAATTATTTCAACGTATTTGAGAGATGAGCCAATCGGATGTGGATACTAAAAACGATCGTTTAGAGGACACACAATCTATGCTATTTCCTTTTAATTTGCAATAATATCAAAGTATCTACTTTGATACGCTTTTCACAGGTATTCCCCATTCCAAACTAAACGCCAATTGAAAGAGTTGGTACTTCTTTCGAAAAACTAAGAAGAACATAAAAAAGAACGTCCAACGTAGATACAAGTATCTTGTCTGATAGAGGGGGAGGGGTGTAATTTCTACTTCGTAAAAAATCGTTCTCACTCTGACAAGGAAAATGTCTGATACTGATATTATTAACATACTTGATATCTTTAATTAATGACAACATATTTTTTACATTTGAAGGATTTTTTTTAACTATAAGTACAACGACTTAATCCAATATATTGTCACCATTTATCACTTAACTATATGGTAAATATATAAAACTTTACACAGCGTTAGTTAGGATGCTTATAAACAATGTTTGATATTAAAAAATCCAAAATGGCTGCCAAATTCAAAATGGCCACTTAGAGTCAATAGGCTATAGACATGTTAAAGCACGAACTGTTGCACATTGCTAGAACCATCTAAAAAAGTTCCATAATGGCCACCAACAGTCTAAAGGAGAAGTACAATGCATTTGTGTAAATGATCTCTTTATAGTAACAGTCTGAAACTATACACAGTGTTTAAAACACTTTTGAATATTGAATTGGTTTTAATAATCATTTGATGGCATAGTCGCGAAACGTTGCACATTACTAGTGACGATGCTTACAAACATTTTTGAAATTAGAGCCATACAAAAAAGTTCCATAATGGTCACACACAGTCTAGAGGATAAGTCCGATGTATTGGTGTAATTCATCTTAATGGCAAAACTTTTGGTAATTTTTGGTCCTCAATGCTCTTTAAATTAGTACTTTATTTTGGGCTTTTTAATATAATTTTGGATCACTGATGAGTATTTATGTAGACGAAACGCGCGTCTGACGCAAATACAAAATTTCAATCCTGGTATATATAATGAATTTATTCATAGAAACAGTCTAAAACTATTGACATGGTTTGAAACACTTTAGAATATAGAGCGATATAAACTAATAACAATATGGCTGTCAATTTTATACTAAGATAAACATATTTGTATAATGTACCACTTGTTTCGTAGTAATCGTCTGATTTTTGCAATCGATATGCATTATACATATTTTCCCTGATATGGATATGTTGAGTACTTGTGGAGAAAACTACATGTATGTATGTGCCTGTCTCAAGTCAGGAGCCTGTGGTTGTAGTTTGCTGCATAAATCTTTTTCGTTCATTTTTTATATAGATAAGGCCCATAGTTTTCTCGTTTGAATTGTTTTGCAAAGTCATTTCAGGGCCTTTTTTAAGCTGATTATGCGGTATGGGCTTTGCTTATTGTTGAAGGCCGTACGGTGACCTTTAGTTGTTAATTTCTATTGATTTCTGTGTCATTTTGGTCTCAAATGGACAGTTGTCTCATTAGATTATTCCACATCTTCCTTTAAGTTTTTTTTAAATACAATGAACAGATGAGATCTATATTAAGAGTTGTTTTAAAAAAAATGTTTCTGGACATACTTGTGTTATATAGAATTTATACTATCTGATATTTAACTATCTGATAATAGTTCGAATGTATCTTGACCGTTTATTTTTATTATAGCAAATATTGATATCGTAAGGGTAATTTGATTATGAGCCAACAAAATAATTATTTAAAGATATTAACGAAAGTTAAGACTTTATATTAGATTTATTGACAATCCGCCAAAAAAAAAACCAAAACACAAAAATAGAATAAATCCATCGAGTTTAGAAATATGCCGGTTGTTTACCATTGAAATTGCAATTTGGTAAAGGGCTTTTCATTTTGAATTTCACATGCAGTTTGTTATTCTTGTTATTTTACTTTGTTGTTTAAATACTCCGTATTGAAGGATTTTTTTGAACAGGTCCAGGAACACGAACTACATGTGCATCTTAAATATTTTTGTAGCTATAATAAAGTGTTCTAGATCACTACCTCGAAATCGCTTGCATCCAGGGCGTGGTTTAAAGTATGAACTCTTGATTTTTGGCTGGAAATTTTCAGGAAGGGTATCAAAAGTGTCATAAACGTGAAACTAATGTCAATGTAACGTTTAAAATTTTTCACCATTTCAAAAAAATTGTATCTCAAAAAAATTAAAAATAGAAATGAAGAATGTGTCAAAGAGACAAATGACAACATAACCAAAGAGCAGAAAAAAGCCGAAGGTCTACAATGGGTCTTGAAAACAGCAATAAATTAACGCAACAGGTGGCGGGTTTCGACAGGAAGCTGAAGAATGCCAAAGCAAAGGTCAACTATTTGTAGTGATGTAAACTCACAAAGGTTATGAGGCAAATTGCCTTGTCACCTTCCATTTTGTTTCGTTGTTCAGAAAACAGAATAATTGATATATTAACTTTTTCAATTCAGTCACTCGAAACGAATTCCACTTATGAAATCAGATTAAAATATCATATTTGCAAATAAGATTGGAATCATGAATACAGCCACAATGAAATGTTCAATAAACAACGCGATTTGTGCATACAACTGTCATATTTTCTGGAGATCTAGAACCGTCGTCAGGCTAAACTTGGTGTTGCCTTTTAAGAAAAGTACAAATATCGGGTGCATAATACGTCATTTGAATAGAGTCATAATAAAATACTCAGTAAACCAAAACTACTATAAACCGAAGACGTCACAATTCGATTTAGGCACAAACACGCTATATCTTACTGAAATTGCGTCATGAATTTCTAGTGGAAAACTTTACGAGTTATTTGACCGTTATGGAATAACCGTTTCACAGATGAAATCGAATATGTTCCTTATGGTGTAACTGCAATATACTTTCCTTTTCACCACAAATGTTACGGACGGAATAATCAGATCTGTAATAATATAAGCAACACGACGGGTGCCAAACGTGGAGCAGGATCTGCTTACCCTTCCGGAGCACCTGAAATCACTCCCAGTTTTTGTTTGTGTGCGTGTTGCTTAGTCTTTAGTTTTCTATGTTGTGTTATTTTTACCCATGTCGTTGTCAGTTTATTTTCGATAAATGAGTCTGATTCTTCCTCTGGTATTGTAAGTTCAACTTGTACAATATACTGCATCAAAATAGTTCATGCATATAATCAATTTTTTTTCATCTTCTCATGGCCTTGGTATATATACTCGTTAGTTTAATCTAATGCATACGCTTGGAAGAAAATTCAAATATAACGAACAAGCCTTGTTAAAATCTATGGATTGCAAAAATTATTTTAAAAAAAAAACATGATTATACACAGGTTCCCGGGATCCTAATAATTCGTGATTTTTGATGCATTTTCGTAGATCAGGTATCCCAAACTTTGTATTCTGTGTAATTTTAAAAAGTCATAAACGGTGGTCTTTTCTGTGACTCAAAAATCCGTCCGATGATAGTATAATGTTTACTCCATAAGTATGTGGAATTTTAACCTTCATCCAAGTCAGTTCAAAACTCTAAATACAAAACATCTTCAGTTGTCACTTAATTATATATACAATTAAGGGGGCTCGCGGGTATAAATCTTTTTTTTTTTAAATACAGGATTTCGCTATATTTTTCTATACATGAACGTTATCATATACTTAATAGAAAAACGAAATAAAAAAATGGGGTCACAATCTGCCTCTGAAAGAAGCATATATTCTTGTGTATGTCCTTTTTTCTGTTGAACTAATAGTTCAAATAGAGAAATAGAGGTTATATCGAAATAAAAATAGAACTAAATTACAGAAATCGCTAAAACATTTTCAATTATTTATTTTCTGTACAGCTTTTTTTGCAAACATTAATAAAAAAAAAATAGGTCACCGATGAGTTAAAAAAGATATTTTCATTTTTATTCCAACAAATGGCATTTTAAAACTCATCTGGGGCCAAACCGAATCAATTGTTTTGGTGAATTTGTGTACCATATCATAACGTAATAACTTATAGTGTAAAAAATAAAATGTGTAATGAAAAAGCAAATGTTTATTTTTTTGTACCCGCGAGCCTCCTTAAAGCACTTCTTGTTTAATCGTGTGAACAATTCGCATGTAAGGTAATCAGAACCGCTGTACAGATGAAAAATAATAGATTGATGTGAAACGCGAAACACATTGAACATAAAGTTTACATAGCGCAACGTTTTGTGTGACAGCCATATATTACATAATTGTACAATTCTTGACTTCTACTGTTTGGACCTCAAAAAATATTGTTTGGCAGATTTTCTGAAAAACAATTTACAATATCTACCTCTTATTTTCTGGAAAAAAAATCAATGAAGGCATTCGGGGAATTGACTTTTGGATATTATTCATTCATACGAACACGTTAAAGTTGTGAAATTTGTGAAAAGTTAGACGTCAATTAATAAATAACCAGTTTAAAAATTTTCAATTGAATTCAGTATTTTATTTACGTCATGTGTTTGGTTTAAAACAGCAACAAAAACATTATACACGAACTAGATACGAACATATAAGATAAGGAAAATACATATATAATATATTTTAAAATGTCTCAGTACTGTCATAAAATTCTGAGACGTTCATCTTTGTTTGAAAAAAAAAAAACAACCCAAAAGATCGCAGGTTTAAAAAACAAACAGATATCTGTTGACTGAAAATTCATATCTAAAGGGTCAAGATCAAAAATGCCTTACTCATTTTGTTTAAGCAGACACTCTAAAAGAAAATAAGATATTTTGTTTATGGTATAATAAATAAGTTTGGTGTATTTACTATCTTCTGATTGGTTAAAAGTATTACCTTTTTTTCAATGTTGTCAATTTTTATGGCGACAAGCCCACTATGACGTTGTGTTTTCATATGCCAACATGTGTGTGCGTTGTTATTGTTAATATCGATACTATAAAAAGTTCTTTGGGCCTTAATCCTGATAGAAATTTATTGAAAATGAATGGCAATAATTCAATTTGAATTAATTAAACTATAAAATTAATTTTGACTCTTCACATTTTACATATTTTTTAATGAAAAGAGTCAAAAATTAAATTTGTGGTTTAATAAATTCAAAATAAATAAAATCCATTTATTAAATAATCATTAAACACACCATAGTCTGTTCTTTGAAGAATTTCTTACCTGAACGTCTCTTAATGGAGTCACGCCACGTCACGTCACCAACAACCAAATTATGATAAATAAACTTATCATAGATACCAGGACTACATTTAGTATATACACCAGACGCGCGTTTCGTCTACAAAAGACTCATCAGTGACGCTCGTATCCAAAAAAGTTAAACAGGCCAAATAAAGTACGAAGTTGACGAGCATTGAGAACTCAACTTCCTAAAGGTTTTGCCAAATACAGCTAAGGTGATTTATGCTTAAGGTAGAAAAGCATTAGTATTTCAAAGATTCAAACATTTGTAAACATTAAATTTATAAATAAAACCATATCAATGACAATTTATGTCAGCAAAAAAGTGTTGACTACTGGGCTTGTGATACCCTCGGGGAAATAAATCTCCACCAGTAGTGGCATCGACCCAGTGGTTGTAAATAAACTCATCATAGATACCAGGACTACATTTAGTATATACGCCAGACGCGCGTTTCGTCTACAAAGGACTCATCAGTGACGCTCGTATCCAAAAAAGTTAAACAGGCCAAAAAAAGTACGAAGTTGATGCAGTTTGATGACACAATGGTATCACTATGTATCTGTCCTCTTACAGTATATAAAGAATGTATATTGACAGTAGCATTTAAGTATTATTTTATTACAAAACAGATATAGTGGAAAAGGAAATAATTTTAATGTGTATATTTAGGTATTCGTTATATATAAACTATTCTAAAAGTCTAATGCATGGTTGTTTTTGTTTAATCATTAACGGAAGTGAAAAAAAAGAAACATTAATTTTTGTAGCAGCCAGAATAGATCAATTTTGTAAAACTAAACTTAGAAATATTGATATGTAATTGTGCATTTGTAATTGAATAATTCGACCTCATTATATCCGTATTTATATGCACTTCAATTTAACCCCTTAGCTAGAGCAGAGA
Source organism: Mytilus edulis (assembly GCA_019925275.1). Taxonomy (NCBI): domain Eukaryota; kingdom Metazoa; phylum Mollusca; class Bivalvia; order Mytilida; family Mytilidae; genus Mytilus; species Mytilus edulis. The sequence continues at coordinate 59,421,087 of CM034351.1, read as the reverse complement.
TATTCATTAAGCGAAGAAATAATTTTCATCCATCAGCTAAAAAAGTATCAGAAAAGTGCATTACATTATACTGTGTTATATGCAAATTAAATAAACTGAATTAAACAAACATACAACTGAATTCAACATTTAACAAATTATTTTAATATAGGTAAATATAATCTAGTACAGTATAATTAAATATAATGAAATTTACACATTAGCATACCCAATACTGGAACAGTGATCTTAAATATAAATTCGAAGCTACAAGAATAAAAAAAGCATTATATAACAGCATGCGTCCAAAGTCCCCTCCTAAATGGACTAACCTGTATCATGAACAACGATAGCCAAACATTTGGAATCCGCATCTTTAAATACCGAGCCACAATAAGACATATACGAACAACAGGGACATACCAGTATAAAGACAAATGACGGGGTAAGTGCGAATGTAAATGAAGTGATATGCAGCATCAGAATAGAATATATAATTTAAGAACATCCGGCATTATTTCTGACAACCTATATTTATTTAAAAGTTATTGGTATCCTTCGATTAATTTTTTGAGAAAAAGGATAAAAAGTTCATTGACCAAATACTTGCTCATCAATTTTGTCTTCAAGCAACGATAACTTTTGGCTAAATCTTCATGGCTGTTGCAAGCTTTTGGATGACTAATGATTAAAGTAATGTTTCCTTTGAATGCAAGTGAAGTATTTTGTTACCAGGCGTTAAGTTATATAACAAAACCTATGAAATCAGCTTTTTTGCATAGGTTTATCATCTATTTCTTCTATAATTTGGTGACACCATTGTATATTCGTCGAATTAATATGATTAAACGTGCACGGGTATTTTAGTTTTTAAAACAGGAGTTCCTCTTGATAAGATAACATGTAAGAAGTTATCAACGGAAGCATGTAGCTTCAATTTACGGCAACGAAACGGTTCAACGCATATACATATAAACTGTTCTAAAAATAAATTAAATCAATACATGTCTGGCAGGCACAAAAGTATAAGATGCACATAAGATAGTAGACCTAAGTATAAATACTATATTGTGAATTCATTTATTTTCATGAATACCAACTTTTGTGGATTAAGGAAATCTCACATTTTCGTGGATATTTATTTCGTAGTTTTTGGCAAATTCGGCATACAAGCCTATATAAAATTGTTATTCGTTGATCATTTACTTTTTTTGTTATCTTGTACACACTTAATCCACGAAAATTGGTTTCCAACAAATAATAATGAATTCACAGTATGTCATTTGAATTTGAATGATTCGTTTTAACTGTAGAACGGATTTCATCTGCTCAACTGTTACTAAAGATGTATATAAAATCTGTTTTCTTTCGGCTTGTATGATGTAACATAATAAATAAAAGTCAATGTGTGTTTTGGCTTTATAATATTTTTTGTCGTGTCTTCATCTAAGCACATACAAATGTCTTTATTAGTTTGAGTTTGTATCAAAAGAGTCAATATCCTGTAGTATTAGTATTTGTTTGCTGACTGTATCTTTTTTATAAAGATGGGTACCAAACGAAAAAGTCTATCTAAATTATCTCTTGAATCACACCGAAATGTGATATTGCCCGGACCTAAAATATGCTTCCTACCTACAGCGATTACAATGTCTCGCCCTTCCTTTGACTTTCCATATTGTTGCACTATCTCATATGGCCAATGACATTTTAATGTCCTTTTCTTTATGTCTTCTAATGTAAAACCGTCAGGTTTAACATAAAGTCGGTATTTATTATTTAATCCAAATTTCAGTGCATCTTTCCCTGGTTTTACCATGACAATGAAACAAAGTTCTGAAATGAAACACAAAACAAATATGAAGTGTATTATTGTGAGGGTAAAAACTACTTATTCGACAGTACTTGTACCTACATTACTCTCATCTACATTAGACTTTACATTTCAAATACATATCCACTTTCTTTGTACTTTATATTTTACACTTCTTATGCAAAAACTTAAAATGCAGCCTATTGTAATATTGTTTTATCTGTATTGTCTTGCTGTTGCATTGCATAATGTCAATATTTAAATATGTCCAGAGGTTACTCTCATTTAATCGATTTACAGAATAAAGATAACATTTTATTATCTAGTGTCAAATTATAATATACTATATATGATTATTTTTACAACATATTAAGAAAAATAATAGCTTGTATCTTTGAAGAATTGTATTCCAAATAAACAAACACAATAGTTGAAAATTAAAAACAAAAACAATGGTTTGTTGATTGCTTAATTGATGTGCTAAGCGTCCAGTGGAAAATATTTTGTAAAAATGGAGAACAAGTCAAAGCTAAAAACAGTAATAAGAGTAACAATGTATGCATTGACCTCTTGAAAAGGAGCGGGAAATTCAAACAGTCACATAAAAAAAAACGTTGGATAAGGACAGTAGTGTTGGCTTAAAATGGACCGTTCAAAATATTCTGCAAGGGTTCACAAACATGCAAAGATGTTGACAATCTCTGTGCAAGAGGTTTTGGATTAAATGTCAAAGTTTTGACGGAAGTTGGCTACATTTTTGTACATTCCGCACAATGGAACAGACGCTCTTTTTTCTTCAAGGGTTATAATTGCTGCCTAGACAAAACATAAGCAATGCGCGGTTTCCTTTGATTTAGTTCAAGCTTCAGTTCTGATCATAATTTCCTTTATTAATATGTATATGTAAATCTATATTGTTAAACGTTGACATAAGGGTTTGGAATGAAAGAGGGACGACAGATACCAGAGGGACAGTCAAACTCATAAATGAAGTGAGAACATTATACATGTTATACGAAGAAAGATGTTTGAAGATTGATATTGCTAAGTTTGCTTTTCTATGTTGTGTTTTTGTATATTGTTGTTTCCTTTTTGTGTTTTTGTAGTTTATCATCTTTTGCCATGGCTTTGTCAGTTTTGATTTCGTTTAAGAGTTTGATTTTTACGTTTCAATTCTATTAGTCTATTAATGAGTGTTGTACAAAGTCTTTTAAATTAACCAATGATCGTATCACTTAATTTGTACCATAACCAGTATTCTTAATCATTTGTTTTCTACAAACCTGTGTCATGTTGCGTGGTTTGTACGGTTTCATATTCATTTTCCTGTGCAGGTTGGCATGTGGACACATTAGACTGATCCTGTTTATGTTTTTGTCTCACTAACGACATGTTACCTGAACCAGTCTTTTCAACAACTTCACCAGGTTCCGTATATGCTTCTTCTTTATTCTCCTGTTCCGTTGGAGACGCAGGCACGAGACTTGTCGTTTCAACAATTTCACCAAGTTCCGTATATTCTACTTCTTTATTCTCTTGTCCCGTTGGAGACGCATGAACTGGAATGGTCTTTTCGATAATTTCACTAAGTTCTGTATATGCTTCTTCCTTATTTTCCTGTGGTATTAAAGACGTATAAGCTTGTGTAATCTGTTCATCGTTTTCACCAAGTTTCGAGTATTCAGCCTCTTTATTCTTCTGTTTAATTAAAGACATATATTCTGAACTTGTCAGTTTATCGCTTTCACCAAGTTTCGAGTATTCATCCTCTTTATTCTTCTGTTTCGTTAAAGACGTATATTCTGAACTTGTCTGTTCATCGATTCCATGGAGATCTGCATATTCTACCTCTTTATACTCCCTTTTAGTTAAGGCCGTATAAACTGGATTTGGCTGTATAACGATTTCCCCAATTTTAGTTATATTTGTCTTTACAATTTTTCCTATATCGTTCATTCGTAAAGAGATATTGACATCTGAAAGCTCATTATTATCGTGCATGGACTGAACGATGTTGTTTGTATCCATCAATATATGTTGAATATGTTTACTGATATGGAATGTTTGTTGGTCGGATGCATGCTGCTTTGAAATTGCCAGGGTCATTTGAAGTTCAACTACTATCTTTTCTGTACGCTCTACAGATGCCAAGATGTTGTTAATTTTTCGGCTTTCGGTATCTTCAACTTTAATAAGTTCTTTCAATAGTTCTCCTTCAATACGATCAAAATGTTCATTAATTACATGTCTAGCTTTCTGAATTTCGTCATTAATATACTTTCTATCTAATTGTAGAGATGACATGTTTTCTTCTCGATTCTTTTGAATCCTTTTCAAATTTTCGGCAAGTTCTTGCAATGAACTTTCAATTTCAAAAAATGTTTTTGATGAGCTGAATTTGCAAACACCATCATGTATATTTGTGAGATTTTGGCAGTTCCTATGTTCCTCAATGAGACATTTTGTACAACACGAACACTCATGTTCATGACAGTATGCTTGGTAGTTTTCGCCGTGTAATTTGCAAGAATCAGTAATTTGTAGGACACTAACAGGTAACGTTTGATATTCTGTCAAAGGTAAAATACCATGACTCTTGTGTGCTTCGTTGAGAAGATGATGTTCCTTACATTCTCCACAAAGCCCGGTGTTACATTCAAAACACCATGCTGCAGATTGTACAGATGCATGTCGGGAAATGCAGATGCCGCATACAGGAAAATTGCTCGCCATATTTCTGAAGAAAAAAACATTCACTTCCGAATACATTTTATTGGTATTAGCATTGTAGTCCAATCCTTGTTTTACATACCCGTTATTTTCACAAATACAAACTATTGATAAGGGAAAATATTAAACGCTTATGCTGATCACGACTGATTATTATTAAAAAAAGCTTGAACATCATATAACAATGATGTAAATGATTTGAATATTAGATATTTGAAAAACATATTTCTTTTGTATCCTGCAATACACACTAGAACAGACAATGTCTTAAAATGATCAATATACAGATCAGCATTGTTTTCCTTTCTACAGCACATTTGTAAACTACAAAATTCAGGGCTTTTTGACGTCATTTTAGGCGAATCGGAAATAAAACAGAGGTTCCATTGTTTGAAATGTAATATCCATATCAATTCTTTGAAAATTAGTTTATGGTAAGGGGTGTGTTATGCCACTAAATGCTTAAACATAATAAAGAGGAAGATGGTGTGGGTGAATTTCTTTTGAAAGTAGAAAAAGGGACCGTGTTTGTACTTACATGAACAATACAAAGGGAGCCAACATGTAGAGCAGGAACTGCGTTCCTTTCCAAAGTGCCTGAAATCACACCTACATGTATTATGTGATGAAGTTCGATTTGCTTTATTCTTAAGTGTGTGTTTATACACTATTGATTGTCTTTAAAAAAAAGAAATTCAATGACATTGTCACTTTGTTGTCGAAGTATGAGTTTGACCATCCCTTTGTTATCTTTCATGTTTCTTTTTTCGTGTCATTTAGTTTAGGCATACTTAAAAATGACTTCCAATCTGTTTTAACAATTCTAATGATTACAATTATGACCATGAAAATGTTCTGTTGTTGTTCCGTTACTGAATTAAGGTAATAATCAATAAAGTTGAACGCTTTGATTTTTTGTCATGTTTGATAAAAATCTATAGCTCGTTTTTCTCATAGAATACTGTGGATTCATAAATATTTTTTTATATCAATTTTCGTAGATTTCGTTGATAAAGGGGAAAACGAATCTAAATGATCAACGAATTAAAAAAGGAATATATGTAAACATTTCCAAATCAACGACATTAGATATCAAAGTTTTTCTCAATCTACGAAAATTGGCACCCACGAAAATAAATGACTCCACAGTAATATGAATGCCGGAAAAATCATTTAAAAAAATTGGAACGCTACTATAGTATAACAAAAGTTCTGCTTCTATATCATGCTTCATTTTGATTTGAAATAAACATCTATACGGTAGTGGATTATGGGAAAATGCTGAAACCTAAGTTGCTGGAAAACAAAGACGTACACGAACCTTAACATGCTTAACAATATAAAAGTAAGAATATGTGGTATAATTGTAAATGATACAACACTCCATAAGAGACAAGATATAATACCACCCATGGAAGACATGAAGAGTAGGAAAATATCAAAAATCAAATTAGAATCAATACGCTTAAGTCGAAACAAGACTGGAAGATAAGCAACAGTTTCATAATACTACATAAAGACTGAAGACTGACAAACAATAAAAACTTGAGTTAATTCCAAGTGCTCAAGTTGATACAAAGAAATGAAAAGTAAAGCAAGTTGCAAGTTGAAGTGATATTTTAAACTACATAATCATGTATAAACTTTATTTTATTGCAGTACGCTTTAAACTTAAAATAAAGGATTTTTCTAGCTGGTCTTCAAATTTTATTATACTTCAGTTTGTATAAAAATCTTTGTACATTACAGGTAAATCTTTCAGTCTTACACACTAATAAACAATTTGTATTTAAAATAAAATAAATAAAAATGCTCATGCGGTTATCGATGGAGTCGTAGTCATAAGATTAGCTAACGGGATAAAAATGAGAGTATTGATATAATGATATTATGTAAAATTGCGTTTTTTTTTTTAACATTTTACAAATGCTAAACAATCTTATATATAGTGCTGCTAAGGAAATATCCACAATTGTTTTTGTTTCTGAGTACATATCAATCTTCTTAACTTTTGACATAATTTTGCATTTGGTCGATAACGTCATCATTAGTCATTATGCTACAAGTTTTGTTAAGTCTTTAAAAACTTGATTTGAGCTGATCTGACAAATACCTAATAACATAGTACATGTATGTGATACTGAATCAACCCCAAATTATACATATAAAAGTTTGTTTACGGAAATATTAATGAACATTTACCTTTTGGTATTGTTGTCGCCATATGCAATCTATAAGGAAATGTATTAAAAATTGTCATATGAACTTTGCACTTTAAAGGAAGAAACACTTTAAAAACAAGTGAAATATGAACAAGTAGCTACATTACATAGTGATAAAAAAATTTGAATGGAAAAAAAAACAGATCAAGAAATCGAAGTAAAATATATGTTGAGAGCATAACTTTTTAAAGTTACATGTACTTGAATTCTCAAATTTTGTCTTTTTTTTAATTACGGGTTCGTCTATGCATGATTAATAACCATTTAAAAGAAATATGATGTTTTAATTGTCCCATCCTTTAGTCCTTCAGTCCGTCTATCTGAGATCACTTTGTTGACATGATGACATTTCATTTTGTTGTCGGATCCGATTTATATTTCAATGCGGGATAATCAGAAATCATTTGAATGACGAACTGTATTTGAGCGGTGTACATATTTAAAAATATTTGAAGATAATGTTGTTGCTTGATTAGCTACTTCTTTCTTCTTAAATCCTCTTGAATTTATGAATGGATGTTTTCACTTATCGAAATCTTGGATGAATGATGTAAAAACACAGGCATTTTTAGCGACAAAGAGAAGTTGTGATATACTACTTTTCAACTCCTGTCGTTTTGATAGAGCCTTGATATTCAGACGCATAAAACTTTGAATTAAATGTTCCACTCATTACGACTGCCGATGAGCACACTGACGATAAAAAAATTCTTAAATTGGGAACGATATCATTGTGAAGAAGGCTTGTAAAGATTTTCCTTATTAATTCTTGCCACCGGAATAACACCTTCCTTTTTGTCGGATTCTCTTCGTATTTCTTGTCCAACCATCCTTAACGTAGATGCATTTGATATGAAAATCAAATCGTACATTGGTGAGTTTTTTCGATTGTAGGGCTTGCTTATACAGTAAGACATATGTTATCGTCTTACTGTATAGTAGCAAGGATCATTTGTGAATTAAATTAGAAAAGCCAAATACCTGATTCATACTTTTCATTTTTAAATGATTCATATAACTATTAAGTTTTTAGCCGCAGTTCCGATCCGTCGTTCTTCCAGTTCTTGTTATCAGCTTAAATATTTATCAGTGTATTCTTTTTCCGATTCAGGAAGAGTTTTTTTCCGTTATGGGAATACATATGTTAACAATCACATTTTTTGTAATTGCTTGCCATAAAAATCGGTCGAGGAAGTTAAACATTTGTGGAAAATCTGTTGTAATAAAATGTACGATATCGGACAACATTCGTGAAAACACTCAACGAGTTATAAATATAGGATTAGTTTGGTCTTCCAATTAACTTGGACGTCCGTTTTGTAGTGCGGAATGAATAAAACAAGTATCCTGGTTCGTTCAGAATATATAATGCCTTGTGTTGAGAGACAGCCTTTACAACAGGTGTGTGAGGGTTCTATATGTGGCCAATTGTAAGGGACAATATTTGCCTCTATCCAAGATATTCTTAGTCCTTCATACCCATCGTTTTATTTTGAAAATAATTACTTTTGTATCAACTGTTTAAAGCTTAAGCCTCGGTCACACCTTACCGGAAAAGCTCTAACGGACGCCTTACGGATAACTTTTCAATCCGTTCATGTCCGTTAGACGTCCGTTCTTATCCGTTAGACGTCCGTCCATATCCGTTGCATGTTCGTTAAGCGTACGTTTTATCCGTCGACGTCCGTTCTGTCCGGTGGAAAATTTTGAGCATGTTTTTGATAAAATGTCCGTTGAACGTCCGTTAGGCGTCCGTTTTGTACGGTACTCGTCCGTTTCGTTTACGTTTTTTATCCGTTACCTGTCCGTTATACATCTGGGGCCGGTTGTTCAACTTGTCGTTAGCACTAACGCTCCGTTAAATTTTGCTAACGTATCGTTAAAATTTAACGTCTCGTTAATCCTGTTGTTCATCTCATAGTTAGTTTTAACGCTCCGTTATAATGTTCTTAACTTGGGTGAAATTTAACGATGGTAGGTAGCAGCGTTAAACCATTTAACCAAGGTATAATTAGAAAATGGCTGCTTTGTTAATGCCACCACTGAGACCCAGAAAGGACAGAGTTTTTAGAGGAACTATTTCACATTTAACAAATTTAAATGATGATGAACTTAGAAGGAGGTATAGATTTGGCAAGGACTCAATTGCTTACCTTTGTAATCTTCTACAAGACAGACTCAGGAGGCCAACTAATAAAGCAACAGCACTGACTGTTGAACAGCAAGTATGTATTGCACTGCGTTTCTATGCATCCGGCTCATTCTTGCAAGTTATTGGAGATACATTGGGGTATGACAAAGGAACAGTTTCTCGTGTTGTAAATGATGTGACAGATGCCTTGATTGACATTAAGGACGATTTTGTGAGTTGGCCTACAGATGTGGATTCGATCAACAGGATAAAATGTGGGTTTTACAGGCAAAGCAACTTTCCGAATGTTTTGGGGTGCATTGACTGCACACATGTGAGAATACAGGCACCATCAGATGATGAACCATCCTATGTAAACAGAAAGGGGTACCACAGCATAAATGTGCAAGCTGTCTGTGATTTTGAAGGTATTTTAATCTGTATTTTGTCATTCCCTGTTTCGTCGTTGTTCATCTTTTTAAATTGTTCTCTCCCTTTAAAATTACCTTGACATTATCAATAGAGACAACTGGGTCCTTCTGTTTCGACCCAAATTTCGGAGGCTCGATTACATTTAGTCTGGTCTTTATAACACTTGAAAAAGATTTAAGGTTTCCATTTTATTCATCTTGTCAACGCAGAAAGGTAAAACATGAACTACTCTTCAATTTGTGGGACCTTTTAGCTGTGCAACATTGTATTTTTTATTTGCAGTATATGACAAAGAACTTCAAATCACGGTACAAAGCGGCATAACTCTAGTTAAATTAATATGACTTGTCTATGATACCGTGTAATTTGCACTGATTTCTTTCACTCTTTGTAATTTCAAATTCTCTTTTTTTAATCATATAGTAATAGCTTTATGTTTGTTTATATCCGAATTTTCTTGTTTTAAAAAAATGTCAGTAATGAAGTTTGTTGAGGAATAACTGTGTGGTACTTTGTGTGACTTCTTTTTTAGCAGGTGCGTTATTAGGGACTTAATTATCATTATTTACCTGGGAGGGGGCTGGTAATTTTGAATTCAAACATATAAAATTTTCATGATCCCCCCCATAATATTTCACTATTTTTATTTGATCCCCCCCGAAAAAAAAACATTTAAAAAAATGTGACCCCCCCCCCCCCCCCCAAATATTAACATGCCAAATATTTGTTTTTTTAGACTAAAAAATACAGATTTTGAGGGAATGAGAGTTATAAATTAACTGAAAGGGATCTTAAAATAAATAAAACCGGTACCATGATAAATGATGTTCAAACTACTTATTTCTTTGTGCAAAAAATATTGGGGACTTATCATTATTTACCTCTGTTTGAATTTACAATAAAATTTGAACCCCCCTATTCCACATACAGGAAAAAAATTACCCCCCCCCCCCCCTGTCTTTTGACAAGCCCCCTTCCAGATAAATAATGATAAGTTCCTAATGTACTTGCATAATTAAACAATCTGCTATATTTTTTAAATTGTCTTTTTTCTTTTTTTTTAAACACTGAATTTATATTTACAGGCAGGTTTACCAATATATTTGCAAACTGGCCAGGCTCCACTCACGACTCCCACATATTCAACACATCAACTTTGTCTAATCACCTCCAGACAAATCACAGGGGATTGATAGATGGTGTTATTCTTGGGGACAGTGGATATGCTTGTCGCCCTTACCTGCTTACTCCATATGCCAATCCAACAGAGAGACACCAGCAAAGGTTCAACGGATGCCATGCCAGTACTAGATCCGTTATAGAGAGGACTTTTGGTATTTTGAAAAGACGGTTTCATGTCCTTCATTCTGAGGTATATTTATATTAAATACAGATTTGACATTGCAATTCATACATAAATAAAGAACAAAATCCATGAAATGGTTACACAAAAATGATTGAGAGATGTTTGTTAAACGTCAGTGAGACAGCAACCCGAATATATAAATTTGGAAAAAAGGCCCGCCTTGATCAACAAAAGGCTGTCCTTAAGGATCTTTGTCAAGTGTTGTAAATTTGTCTTCAATTTAGAATTTTGAACATGCATTTGGTATCACCGCCATCAATTTTCTAGAACAGTTATCTAAGTGCAAAGAATGAACTATAATGTCAAAACATTGAATAAAGGTATTTTAAATGACTTTTGCATATTATCTATATGTCAAGACATATAAAAAAGGATAACTATTTCTGCATGCCTGACACCTTTTCATTTACTACTAGTTGCTCTAATAACTTGAAACTGAAATGAGCATATACTTTTTCATATTTAAGGTCCGAATGAAACCAGAAAAAGTATGCAGAATTTTTGGTGCATGTGCAGTGTTGCATAACATCGCCTTGTCCAGAAATGAACCGTTGGTGAATGACGACGGTGCTGGTGTTCGACTTGATCAGCCCGTGCAAGTTCCAGCCTTTCTAGGAGTGCAAGATGGAAGAAACACGAGAGAACATGTTGCCAGATTATTTTTTAACCAATGAAATACATATTATTAACACTTTAATATGCTTTCTTACTTTTTCATAGACACATGATCCTAATTTATTGAAGACCAGTTTTATTACACCATGGTCTTAATGGTAACAATGTTTTATTTTGATGATGTTCAAAATAAGGAGACATGGGGTGTTTGTCAGTGAAACAACTATTCACCAAAGTGCAAAATAGTTTGATTTAAGCATTTTCTTGTTACCATATTTAATAACATTGAAACTTTATGCGATAAGTGTTTACGTTTTAAAGTAAAAGATTCAATTATTGCTCATGAAGTCAAACTCTTTACACAAGTGACACAGGCAGACTTAAGTTGCTTTTCATGTCTCAGATCAATTACAGTTTCTATTTTTTTTGTCAGAACTATTTGGTACCCATTTTACACACCACTTCAATTACAAACGTATTCGATATTCAGAAAAGAAATTGGCGAACATTTTCCTTACCAATTTCAACATGATATAAAAACAGGTGCTTGATTCTGTTCTGTGTTGTTCAATAATTTCGGGAAGTTTTATTGATAACTGTTATATACATGTAGATCGTTGAGGTTAATAGTTAAGACCTCCTTTATATAAAAAAGAAGATGTGGTATGATTGCCAATGAGACAACTATCCACATAAAACCAAAATGACACAAACATTAACAACTATAGATCACCGTACGGCCTTCAACAATGAGCAAAGCCCATACCGCATAGTCAGCTATAAAAGGCCCCAATAAGACAATGGAAAACAATTCAAACGAGAAAACTAACGGCCTCATTTATGTAAAAAATGAACGAAAAACAAATATGTAACACATAAACAAATGACAACCACTGAATTACAGGCTCCTGACTTGGGACAGGCACATACATTAATAATGTGGCAGGGTTAAACATGTTAGCGGGATTCTAATTCATTCAAATATACAACATGTATAATAATGGGAAATACATAATCATTTTTTTTCTCTTTTGAAAATAACTTTTAATCAATATAACATGAGAAGATAACAATTAATATTAGTTGGTAGTACCAAGAGCCTCTAGACACTGTGACAGCGACATTGGCTGGTATTCCTTTGCCTTGATTCTCTCCAGCAGTTCTATTTGCAAGTCCAGCTTTTTCATCTCCTTCTTCTGTTTTTCAATTTCACCCCTAAAATACACAACCTGTTGAAAAAAACAGAAATATTAATGATATGAATTAATCAACAATTGTACATGACTAATTTGTAAGAAAATTACAAGCTCCTGTACAGCTGAATGACTACAATGTATTTCAAGAAAACCGATCAACATAGAAAAATGATATATATAGATGTGGGATATTGTAACCATGTGACAAAAAATTTCGAAACTTCATTTAGAGGAAAGGGCCAAATACTCCAAAAATATGTATAGAAAGGTCGTATTTTGCAATAAAGGTATCCATTGGTAATCTTCTTTTTGATTGTTTGCTTGGACGCCATTTTAGAGAACATTACTTTGTCTGTGTCAGTTAAAAAGACTTATTTAAAAGGATACTCAGCGTTCATGTATCAGCATCAAGCAACATCTGACTAATATGAAAGTGCTCACATGTCATAACTCATCTGCTGACCAAATCTGAATTTGTTCGGTTAATTGGGAGGAGCGGACAAACAGGGTGAATGTAAGTCTTCGATCCCAGTGTGACACTCTGTGGGAGTGCACTAAATTGTATATGTGTAGACAGTATATAAATTGGAAAATTGTCCTGAATATGAATGAAACATTTGTCCCTTGATGTTAATGAAAGTATAATTTAACAATCAATGTTTAATATTACTACCAGTACATATATTCAAAAAAGAGCTATACATGTATTGCCAACAAAGTACTAAGGACACATTATACTACCGGACATGGTTCACTGTTATATATTCACCTGAAGCTCATGAACATCTCCTGCTGTGGCTTTTCTCTTCTTTGTCACTGTAGCAGCTGTAGGGACGGCACGGGATTCATTGTTCACAGGTAGGTTTACCACAATTGGTACTGCCCGGTTACCAATAAACCCTGAGAGAACTGATGGCGACTGAGGTGAAGGAGGTGTTGGAGGTTGTAGTGAGGACTCAGATTGGCATTCCATAGCTGACTGAAATAAATCCTGGGACCCTGTACAGGCCATTTCAGAATCATCTTCAGACAATCTAGCCTCAGTTGCACCAGCTAAAACAAAGACAAAATAGCTCTTAAATTTAATGTTGTAAGTCAATTAATACGCAAAAGTTTCAGTTTCAAAAAATCGATAGGGGGATAAACCTTTTAAAAATTAGATCATAGATCATCATACGTTTTTGAGTAGACCCCCCTTTTTTGTTGGTGTCGCAAATATTATTCTTACATATTTTCATTTTTTTAAACTACTTTTTCTATTTATTATATATATTTGATATTTTATCAATTGGTTTGAACAATAGTTATATGAGGGGACATCACATATGAAGTGAAATGTAGTTGAGATATTGTCACGCCATGCCAGAGGGCGACAGGTTGTATATTAGTATTATTTTTTTTTTAACTTTTGATAACCCTCATAATACATAGAGGTACACATTCAGGTTTATTCCCTTTAAAACATCTTGTAAGAACGTGTTAATCAGGATAAACTTCGTATTGTAGTTGGTTTTTTTTAAGTTGTAAAATTCTAGCAAAGACAGGATATAGGGACGAACATTTCTATGGTACGATATTCATTCGGGCCGAGATAACATATTTTAATTGAGCGCCATTAACAAATTGAGGAGAGCACCTGTTCAGAATTCTCGCATATCAGCATGGGACAGTGATGTAGATTCACAAGAAATGATAGGGTTAAAACCTTTTCTTTATTCGCATATTGACAGGGAAAACGCAAATAAGATTGAATAACGTTTCATAAAGGTATAAATATATTTCATAACATGCGGAATTTGTAATGTTTACATTGTCACTGATTGTGAGGGCAAGGTCATTATTTAGTACATTTAAGTGCATAAACATCGAAGGCGATGCAGACGATTTGATCATTTAAGAAATAAATATTGTTTAAATACCTTTCAAAAATATGAATAACTATGAACATATCCTTGTATAGAAAGTATTTGGGTGACAATTTAGCACATGAACAAGGAAAAACTTTATTTCAACAGTTTTCAACGATAATTTGGGTCCATAGTGATATCGGCGGACATCAATTTTTGCCTCTACATCGATATTGTTCCTTCAACTAGGGCATATTAAAAGCACAACTGTTTAGAAATTTCCAGAGAAAGATCTACAGAAACTTTAAATTGATAAGACAAAATATTACATACCAATGATGCAGCTTTCTACACCTCCTATGCCCTTGAAGGAAGCAGAGTCCTTGCACAGATCTATGGTTCTGTTCACTGCCACACTCACTGGCTTAGCCTGTGGTCCACCACCTGTTTTCCCCTGGTCTCTCTTGTTGACAGAAAAGATCTTCTTTGCCTCTTTCTTGGTGTTGCCCCATTTATCTTTACACTCCTTGGCTGACCTATGGGCAACACCAAGAGAAGACACCATCATTGAAATTCTTCCCCAGACTGCTGTTTTTCTTTTATTTGTCAAAGAACTTCCAAATTTGTCATTAATGACTGCATAATTTTTTTCTACCTCATCTTGGAGAAGATTTATCTCTGTTTCCGAAAAATTTGGCTTTCTTTCCCTTGTTTTCTTAACATTAGACTGATTGCATGCACTAGCAGAAGGCAAGTCGGCCATATTTGTTTATGGGGGAAGTTCAGAAAATCTGAATTATGGGTAACTAAAATAGCCTCTAAACCATAGTTAAAATTTAACGACAGGTTAAGATTTGTTAACGGTCACGTTAGCTAACGCTACCGTTAAATCAACTTGAACAACAGCTTTTTAACCTTCCGTTAAGTAACGCCACGTTAAACTTTTTAACGACACGTTAAGGCTAACGCTACCGTTAAGTTAACGACAAGTTGAACAACCGGCCCCTGTTGGTGGTCTGGCAGATAAATTCACTAACGGACTTCTAACGGATGTCTAACGGATAAAACATGTTGGACGAATGAGAAACGGACTTCTATCGGCTGTATAACGGATAAAACAGACGATGAACAGATCTGAAACGGATACATGCCAGTTGAAAATTTAGCGTCAGAAATGCCAATTATTGATATGTCAGATTTCTTAAGGTTCATGAATTCTTATTATTCATAATCGATCTTAAAGTAAAGGCACGTCTTCACATTCAAGCAGCTCTTATTCAGGCCAAACACTGCCCTTTGGCGGCATGTTGAAGAACAAACCATATATCTTGTTCATCCGTTTTATCCGGTACGCTTCCGTTGGGTGTCCGTTTTATGCGATACTCGTCCGTTGGATGTACGTTCGACATCCGTTCTCTCCGGTACGTTTCCGTTTCTCGTACGTTGCATGTCCGGTTTGTGTCCGTTATGCATTCGTTACACGTCCGTTTTATTCGGTCTGTACATCAACGGACTTCCAACGGATAACAATTTTGTCAACGGACAACTTTTTTTTCATCCGTTAGGTGTCCGTTCGTGCTATCCGGTAAGGTGTTACCAAGGCTTTAAATATGATTTGTGGGTGAGAAAACATAATAGCTTCTTATAATCGACAACAACCCGATACAACAAACACTGCGATATTTGATCTAATATGATCAAAATGCAGATTCTTCCTCAATAAACCTGATATCTTTAACGTTTTGTTTTACAATGAGAAAAGCAGAAGTCACCACTTTCGTCGCAAAGTTAAGTTAAAAATGACAATGATTAGGTTTTAGTCTTGTCTCACATATAGATGTATGTTTGGTAAATCGTTTTTATTATGCAATTTAATCGATGCTATTAACAGCTTATTACACCAATAATGAAAAACAAACAATAGATATAGGAATATGTGGTGTGAGTGCCAATGAGACAACTCTCCATCCAAAAAAAACAATTGAAAAAAGTAAACCATTAGAGGTCAATGTACAGCCTTCAACTCGGAACCTTGGCTGACACCGAACAACAAGCTATAAAGGGTCCAAAAATTACTAGTGTAAACCCATTCAAACGGGAAAACCAACGGTCTAATCTATATAAAAAAACGAGAAACGAGAAACACGTATAAATTAAATAAACAAACGACAACTACTGTACATCAGATTCAGGACAGGTGCAAACATTTGCAGCGGGATTAAACGTTTTAATGGTACCAAACATTCTACCATTTTCTGAAATAATAGCATAACATCACAACATAGAAAAACTCTATTACTAATTACTATTACTAATCTTCCATATTGACGTACTATGTTATGTGGCCAATAATATTTTAACGTGTTTGTCTCGGTGTCTTCTAATTTAAAACCTTGTTTTGTAACATACAGTCTGTATTGTCCTTTTAATCCAAATCTCAGAGCATCTTTCCCTGGTTTTACGACGACATTAAAACACAGATCTAAAATGAAAAAAAAATCATAGATGCATTTTTCTGATATTACTATTCAATATATATTATAACATATTTCAAATTATAACACAATTAAATAATTATATACATTTTATGTTCTTTTTTTTTTTAATATTGTTACGGTCCGTATACAGGTATTAACCGTGTAACCTGTTTTATAATATTGTAAACACCTATATGAAGTTCTTTTATTTAAGAAAAATAGATCATTTTTTTTAAGGAAACACCCCAAACGATTTCAAGGTTCAATGCCACGTGCTTCCAGGCACAAAATAGTGAAATGTGCAAGGTAATTATTCACTTCGATTTAAAGGTATACTTCAGTTTAGTAAACCATTTTAGTTTTCCATCTAAATATTTGTTGAGGGTTTAGTATAATGTATGTTATAAATCAAATCTGAGAATTGGAGTCAAACCGGTGGACGTTACCTTTCACATGAAATACAATTTTTCGTTTACATTTTTTCTGATAACTCACATTCGTGATGTTGGATTTGATGACGCAATTACAATATGTTTTAACTACATATACATAATAAACAAAAAATATTGAGGGACAACTGAAAACAGAGGCATACAATAGTTATCAAAGGTACCAGGATTATACTTTAGTAAACCAGCCGCGCGTTTCGTCTACATCAAACTCCTCAGTGACGCTCAGATCAAAATAATTATAAAAGCCATGGTGCTTTTAAAATTAGGGGAATCTTATTATTTCTGTTATATAGATGATGTTCTCGCACTCAATTATTAAAAATTTGGTGATTATGTTGAACGCATATATCCCATCGAACTAGAGATAAAGTTAATTTGCCTTATATATTGACATTTGAAAACAGAACTTTACGACATAAGAGATGATTTCAACTTCTCAATTGTAAACTTTCCATTTCAATATATGTAGCAACATTCAGCAGCGACTTCATACGAAGGATATATCTTTCAATTGATACGATATTTCTGGGCATGTATTTCCTATCATGATTTCCTTGATAGAAAATTATTACTCAAAAGGAAGCTAGTCAACTGTGAGTTCCAAATGGTGAAATTGAGATCATCCCTTAATTGATTTTACGGAAGCCACCACGAGTTGCATTGGTTGACCATTATGAAATTTCTAACCCTTCCTTAGTAACTGAGATCTTCCCTAGTGTTTTGGTAGAGTTCGTTTTGCGAAGTCTTTATTTTTTGATGTTGTGTTTTGTGTACTACTGTTTGTCTGTTTGTCTTGTTATTTTGTTTTCATTTTTTCTTCGATTTATGCGTTTGAATGTTCCTCTGGTATCTTTCATCCCTCTTTTACTGGCTGTTTAAAATAAATGTTAATCTACAATTTTTGTAACGTGACGAAATTGCAGCATGAATAGACGTGCAAGGAGATCTTGCATAACATATACTCGTTAAACATTGATTTGAAGAAATATGTTAATTTGAAACACAAATATCACCAGTTGTGCTCGAGCAAAAATAACTGAACGGTCTAATTAAGTACGAAGTTGAAGAATAATACAAACATAATATAACTAATACGAGCCAAGTATTGGTAATGTCATTTATGACTTGCCTCAGCAAATACATTTCAGATAATTCCTCATTTTTGTACTAGAACATTTAAAAAAACTGATCTTTTAACTGATTTTTATATCAGATCTGTAGTAAATGCTTTTTAAGAAGTGATACTCTCAGGAATGGAATTGACCAAATGGTTATAAGACAATGACAATCAAAACTAAGGAGTATACAAAGACTAAAAAAATCAAAGGACATTTACATCAACAGTTATATATAATAGATAAGAAACAACACGAACTCCACTAAAAACTGGGAGTGAAATCAGGTGCTCCGGAAGGGTAAGCATTTCCTGCATACCGCACCCGTCGTGATATTTCTTTGTTCAGTTCGGTAATGATGGAAGGTTGTTATGACTGAGAAAGAATATCAGATATGATTTCTGACACACTTTTGTCATAATGGCCAATCAGCTCATGATGGCGACCGTAAAATGTCTTGAGTGATGACCTTACTTTGATTGATTCATAGCCCTGTCTTAGCAACTTTTGAGAAAGCAGTATTCCTGGTGTAAAAACAAAATTCAAGATAGCATGCATACAGTGTAAAACGCAAGAATTTTAGTACTAATATTTTGATCGAATAATTTTATCAAAAATATCTCAAACCGGTAAATGACAATATATAATCTTAATTTTGATTGGCTTCTTCATCAAAATATTGAATGGATATTCAAGGTAACAAATGTTATATGTAAATAATCTTTTTTCATGATGAAATACTCCTGTCATGTGTGTTGTATATACATTATGTTTAATGATAAACGTACTGTTCTGTTCTTTATTTATATCGTATGTTCCTAATGTCTTCATGTCTAATGTTCTTTTTCTATATTGTGGTTTGTGTATTATTAAAATTGAGAATGGAAATGGGGAATGTGTCAAAGAGACAACAACCCGCCCAAATAAAAAACAACAGCAGAGGGTCACCAACAGGTCTTCAATGTAGCGAGAAATTCCCGCACCCGGAGGCGTCCTTCAGCTGGCCCCTAAACAAATATATACTAGTCCAGTGATAATGAACGCCATACTAATTTCCAAATTGTACACAAGAAACTAAAATTAAAATAATACAAGACTAACAAAGGCCAGAGGCTCCTGACTTGGGACAGGCGCAAAAATGCGGCGGGGTTAAACATGTTTGTGAGATCTCAACCCTCCCCCTATACCTCTAACCAACGTAGTAAAGTAAACGCATAACAATACGCACATTAAAATTCAGTTCAAGAGAAATCCGAGTCTGATGTCAGAAGATGTAACCAAAGAAAATAAACAAAATGACAATAATACATAAATAACAACAGACTACTAGCAGTTAACTGACATGCCAGCTCCAGACTTCAACTAGACTGACTGAAAGATTATGATTTCATCATATGAACATCAGGCACAATCCTTCCCGTTAGGGGTTTAGTATCATACCATCATAACATATATGAGAAGAACATAACCCGTGTCATGCCAACAACTGTTTTTAGAATAAATGTGTTTAGTTCCGATGCAAAGACCTTATCAATGACTCAATATTAACGCCAAAATATGCAATCTTTAATGACTTGACAACAGTATCGCAATTATATCCCTTCTTAATAAGTCTATTCAAAGGTTTTGTAAGTTTCTGAGGTGAATACTGACACCTTTGTGCTTTATAAAGAATATTACCATAAAAAATTGGATGTGAAATACCTGAACGTATTAAAAGTCTGCATGTTGAGCTATATTTACGAATAATGTCTTTATACCGATGATAAAATTTAGTAAATGTTTTGACTAGTTTGTGATATCGAAAACCCTGGTGTAATAATTTTTCAGTAATACATAAATTTCTCTCGTTAAAATCTAAAACATTGTTACATACACGAGCGAATCGTACAAGTTGAGATATATAAACACCGTAAGATGGTGACAAGGGAACGTCACCATCTAAAAACGGATAATTAACGATAGGAAATGAAAAATCATCCCTTTTATCATAAATTTTAGTATTCAGCTTTCCATTAGTGATATAGATATCAAGATCGAGAAAAGGGCAGTGGTCATTGTTAGTATTAGCTTTATTTAAAGTAAGTTCAACAGGATAAATTTCATTAATATACATACTGAAGTCGTCATTATTTAGAGCCAAAATATCATCCAAATATCTAAAAGTATTATTAAATTTGTTTATCAGATGTTGTTTCGATGGGTCTTTGCTTATTTTTGTCATAAATTGTAACTCATAACAATACAAAAACAGGTCCGCAATAAGTGGTGCACAGTTAGTCCCCATTGGAATTCCGATAATCTGACGATATACGGAATCCCCAAAGCGAACAAAAATGTTATCTAGTAAAAATTCAAGGGCATATATAGTATCAAAGCATGTCCAATTAACATAGTTTTTTTGTTTATTGCTACTAAAAAATGACCTAAAAGAGTTTGAACATATATATTCACATTCTGATTTTTTGAATGCCCATTTAATTAGGTGTGTGAATTTTTTCTTAATGAGAATGTGAGGCAATGTGGTATACAGGGTAGAAAAATCAAAACTTTGAACAGATTCAAAATCACCAATATAAGCATGCAATTTATCAAGTACTTCCAACGAGTTCTTGACACTCCAAAAGTAATTTATTCCACTATTTTCGAAGGCCTTATTTGAACAATTTATTATCAGGTTTTTAATTGTACCAAGTGTGCTGGTAAGAAGAATAGACAATTTAGTAGTTGAACAATGGCTTGAAGACGAAATAAATCTATATTTGTAAGGGGTTTTGTGTAGCTTCGGAAGCCAATACATAGTTGTCTCAAGACGTATTGAGCATATTGTTTGTTTGTATGTCTGTCTGTCTGTTTGTTTTTTTCTGTTGTAGCCATGGTGTTGTTAGTTTGTTTTTTATCTACGAGTTTGGGTGTTCCTCTGGTGTGGTTAGCCCCTTGTTTTTAGTAGGTCCCTTCTAAACAGCAACCCTTTATCACGGAAGTCATGATAGGAAACACAAGCCCAAGAAAATAATTGTTTAATTGGTCGATACTGACAAAATAAATACCGTATGAAATATAGGTTTTTTTAAACAAGAAATTGACTATGATATTTGTGTGCTCATTTTTAAATGAAAGAAGGATATTTGTCTAGACCAAATGAATCTGCATAGGAAATAAGGGTAATATTTCATAAACATTCCAATACTAAAGAAATAATCAGGTCAGAAGACTACCAGATTAAAAGTTTACACTTGTATTGGATTGTTTTGTCTTTCATAAAAAAAAAATCGAAATCACATATCATTTAAAAAAAATCAAGTATTTTAATATTGAAAAATTATTTCTTTGCGATTGAATGTTATATCATCATAAACCATGTACAAGTATAGATCTTTTTTAGCGTGAAAAACTACAAAATAGACCCATTGGTTGACTTGGGCTGTTATTGGTTCTTTGGTCGGGTTGTTATTGTTTTTGAAATATTCCCCATTTCCATTCTCAATTTAAAAAAAGACAATAAGCTTCTAGTAGATCTGGTTTTAGTGTAAATTAATAAGTAATATGTCTTTATCTGAATATGCATTACTGAATACACATTACTTCTGGAATTTCTTCCAACTGATTAAATTTAATTGTAAATGCTCAAAAACATAAAATTAAGTATATAGAATTTCATTGAATTTTCACATCAGCAAATAAGTCGATAGGTAAATAAAAAACAAATCTGAAAGAATGTAAAAACAATTATCATATGTAATATTGTTTTTTGTGCTCGTTCACTAGCCCAAAAGTAATACCAATAAGTATTGTAAATTTTAAGTAACATAATTTTGTCATGTTACAATAATATCTTTTAAGTCTTTAATGCAAGTTTAATTGCTGGCTATTTACCATAATTCTAAATAAGTAACAATAATAAGACTTACAAAATGGTAGAAATCTTGATTGTACAAAGACGACTTATCCTTTTCTTTTCGGAGAATAAATAAAATTTGTAACACTCCGTAAAATCTTCCTATCGTTTTCATTGAATCTAATTGTGGTTTAAAGGAGGAAAGGATGTTGTACCGGCGTTTTATACTTATTTCTGCTTGTGTCATACTAATATCATATCCTGTCATATATTATCATGTCGATTGAAGATATATGCAAATTGTGTTTCTTAACAGTAAATATTATATAAAACTAGATATTGTGTTATGCTTTTTGATAGAAAACAAATACTATGTAAGACAGAAGAAGATGTGTCCTGTGCTTTTGAATCGGTATTAAACGATTCTTTCCTCAACAGTTATAGTATGTATGTTAAAAGAGGCATGTTGGTATATGTCAGTAAGACACCTTTCACGGACAGTAAAGGACGCATATGTAAACAACCGCAAGTCACCGTATGACGTAAAAAAATAATGTTTTCTTTATTAAAGTGGTTAAACTACATACATGAGATTTAAAAAATAAAATAAAAAAATACGAATTGCTTTTATCAATTATTACTAAAAATGAAATGTTGAAATTACAATTCGTTTATAACAGCCAGTTTACTTTTATTTTGTAAAAAGAAACATAGCTAATGAATGATTCATTTAAAACCGAATAATTCGACCTGCTTGAAGCAGTATTTATATGTCCTTCAATTAAATCCCTTAGCTGGAGATAGGTTACTGATGTATTCAGCTGTTAAAAGGAAAATAAGGCAAGCTTTGAAAGTGAAATAAGTATAACGATTTGGTTTACTGATTCGATCCACGAAAAATGGTTTTTATAGATGTAAAAACGATGATCAATATTTTTTTAACCTTCAATATGAAATCAAATAGATTCAGGATAATTTATTTGGAAGTAGTCACTATCTTTCTAACAAAAAATAACTCGAAATGCTGATGCCTATAATCGATTCCATCTATATTATTTATTTTAGATTTTGTGTAACTTGAATAAACGTTTTAGTATAATGTATGTTATAAATCAAATGTGAGAATTGGAGTCAAATCGGTGGACATTAATGTGACAGGCAATAAGATTTTTCATTTACATTTTTTTTCTATAGCTTATAATTCACATTTGTGAGGGTAGGTTGGATATTATAACGAAATTACAATACGTTTTAACTACATATACATAATAAACAAAAAAATGTGTGTTGAAAAAATATTAACGGAACCAATTTTCCTGCACCAGATGCGCATTTCGCCAATACATGTCTCTTCAGTGATGCTCGAGGCCAAAATATTTGAAATCAAAAGCTTATATAAAAGATGAAGTAAGCTTTAATCCAAAGGTCCAAAATGTATAGCCAAATCCGCGAAAGGAAATCAGAGCTATGCATGAGGGAGATACATTCCTTAATTTATAATAATTTCTTACGTTATATCCACGAAGTACTGTTTACTGGGCTGGTGATAGTCTCGGGGACTAAAAGTCCACCAGCATCTATGTTGAACGCATCTATCCCATCCAACAAGATTAAAGTTAATTTGCCTAATATATTGACTAAAATCTAGACATTGAAAAACAGAACTTAACGACAAAAGAGATGATTTCAAGTTCCCAATTGTGAACTTTCCATTCCAATATATTTAGCAACATTCCAGACCTGCCTGCATACGGAGGATATATCTCTCAATTGATACGATATTGCCGGGCATGCATTTCCTATCATGATTTCCTGGATAGAAAATTGATGCTCAAAGGGAAACTATTCAACCATGAGTTCCAAATGGTGAAATAGAAATCATCCTTTCGTGAATTTTACGGAAGCAATCACTAGTTGCATTGATTGACCATTATGAAATATCCGCTTCACAGATGATAGCTGATATGTGCAATTTGCCATACTTACTATCCCATTCCCTTTTCATGAATGTGACCTACCGAATTAGACCTATTAATAGGTTAGTACTAACATAAGCACCACGACGGAGCTGGATCTGCTTACCCTCCCTCAGTAACTGAGATTTCCTCTAGTTTTTGATAGAGTTCTTTATTTTTCTATGTTGTGCTTGTTGTACTACTGTTTGTCTGTTTGTCTTATTATTTTGTTTTTCATTTTTTCTTTCGATTTATACGGTTGAATGTCCCTTTGGTATCTTTCGCCCCTCTTTTATTGGCTGCTTGAAATAAATGTTTATCTGCAATTTTTGTAACGTGACGAAGTTGCAGCATGAATAGATGTATAAGGAGATGTTGCATAACATATAATCGTTAAACATTGCTTTGAAGGAATATATTTATTTGAAACATGAAACTCACTAGTTCCGCTCAAACCAAAATATCTGACCGGTCTAATTTTAAAGTACGAAGGTGAAGAATAATAAAAATATAATATAACTAAGATGAGCCAAATATCGGTAATGTCGTTTTGGTCAGAAAATATATTTCAGATAATTCCTCATCTTTGTACAAGTACATCTGATCTTTTAACTGATTTTTATATCATAGTGAAGGCTATTTAGTAAATGATACTCTCAGGAACGGAATTGACCAAATGGTTGTAAAAATCGAAATTCAAGAGACATTTTAAAACATGCATACAGTGTAAAACGCAAGAAGTTTAGTATTAATATTATCAATAGTAACTGAAACCAGTAAATAACAATATTTAATCTTAATTTTGATTCGCTTTTATTCATCAAAATATTGAATGAATATGCATGGTAACAAATGTTTTATATAAAGAATCTTTTTTTCAGGATGAAATACTCCTGGCATGTGTATTGTATATACATTATGTTAAATGATAAACGTTTTGTTTTGTTCTTTATTTATATCGGATATGTTCCTAATGTCTTCAATCCTGTTCCCTTTCCATGAATGTGACCTTGTACTAACATGAACAACACGACGGGTACCATACGTAGTTATGCCTACCCTTCCGGAGCACTTGAAATGACCCCGAGTTGTTGGTGGGGTAAGCGTTGCTAAGTCTTTATTATAGTATTAATGAATGGGTATTTTTATAATGGCCCTGTTATATGTCCAAGGTCTGTAATAATGGTCGAGGAAGTCTGTAATGGCCCGAGGCAACGCCGAGGTCCATTACAGACATCCGAGGCCATTATAACTGACCAAGGACATATAACAGGGCCATTATAAAAACACCCATTTCTTAATACATTTATTAACCAACTGAAAAAAGTGTATTTGTTGCTGCCAACTTGATGCTCTTACTCTTTTAATGACAGTTTTAGTTTGAAAAAAAATAATTTGTACTTCACCATGATCAAGCTTTAAATATACCAAATATCCAAGATATTAAGTTGAAAGAAGTTATGTGTTGAAAAACAGGATGAACAGTGATCCCTTTATATGGTTCTTTATAACTCTTTAATGTTTGCTGCTGGTTACTAAATTAAATAAAATACAAAAGGGTATTATACTCTTTACAGCTTAATTTTATTAACTTTATTAAAAACCCTAACTTAATACAGACAAGCTGGGCATTAATACAGGGCCATTACAGAAAAACAGGGCCATTACAGAAATAACAGGGCGATTACAGAAAAAGAGGGCCATTACAGAAAAACAGGGCCATTACAGAAAAAACAGGGCCAATACAGAAAAACAGGGCCATTACAGAAAATATGTTATTTTTAATAACCAGTCATTTTTGACAATAATGTACTTAGTTGGTTAAGAATTTTCTATATTGTGGTTTGTGTAGTATTGTTTGTCTGTCTGTCTGTTTTTCTGGTCAAAGGACAATTTATGCAATTAAAAAGCAGTGTAAGGAAGGTAATCCAATTCCATTTGAAGAATACTGTTATATACATATTTGATTACCTCCTTTACACTGCTTGAAAATTATGCTTTATGAATTGATGATTGTCTTGAGATGATTAGCTGATATTTATTTTTTAAGTTTTTATTTAAAATATTGATTTAAACCATGACTGTACGACATTTTATATTTAATATTTTATGTTGTTTTCAAATATATAGTTATTGTTGCAAAGTTCATTAGAAATTTAAATTGAGATTATTTTTGGAATACGGGTTAGGGGGAGATGAAAACAAATAGGAGGTGGGTACAATTTTTCTCATTTCAGATTTCAGAAATTAACAATAAATGTTCTTCAAATATTTTTTTTTTTGAGGAGATAAATATTCAACAGCATAGTGAACTGCACAAAAGCAAAAAAAAATTAAGTTCATTAGACCACATTCATTCTGTGTCAGAAACCTATGCTGTGTCAACTTTTTAATCACAATCCAAATTCAGAGCTGTATCCAGCTTGAATGTTGTGTCCATACTTAGCTTGTGTCAACTGTTCAGGGTTCGACCTCTGTGGTCGTATAAAACTGCGCACTCGTTATGTTTAATTTAAGATTTTAATGCAACCGTAATGTTGTTAATGAAGTTTTTTTATGATTATTCAAAAGAATTATCTTGGTGTGGTTACATACATAATTTGTCTTGTAAACCTAGTCCTGTAAAAGCCACAAAACGTCTATAAACAGAAAGCAAAATGACTACTAGTCTAAGATAAAAAGATGATAAGAAGAAATGTAGAGAAAATTATTTTACTATTTGATAATTTTTATGTTACCTGTATTTAGAATTACATTGATTGAAAAGTTGCACAATTAAAATAGAGCAGACATATTCATTTTCTATTCACATGAATCATGATAATCTACAATGAGTACATCTTTCAACTTAAACATTTGTTGGGAAACACTAGCCTTATTTGTTGTTCTTTTTCAGAAAAAAGGTCTTAGAGACATGGTCTGCTGTTTATTTTAAGTTAATGTGATATGTTAGGCTTTAATTTGAATTTGTATATCATTTGATACATAAAAAGTAAATTTATTTTGAGTTAAATTGGTTTAATTTATTTTAGGATGTTTTCAAAACAGATCATTTTTGAAATCAATGAGTATTCTTTTCTTTGAAATTTTACATGATGGCTTTCTTTTTTTTGAATAGAATGTAAGTAATATCATAAGAATTTAGGTGAACAATTGTATTGTAAAACCTGATTGATTGGTTGGTGTATATTGCCATTTTCAGTACTATTGTGTTATTTCGTGGCATTCAGTGGTTGTTGATGGAGGAAGTCAGAGTGTCTATAGAGAAGCACTGACCTTTCCAAATGAATGCTGATAATCAAAGTCAATTAAGATTTGAGTCCAAAACACTTGAATGATGAATTCTAACTCACAACCTCTTGACTCTTGACCTCTAGAGAATGCAACCACCAATGCCCCTCTAATTACATGTCTAAAAAGTTAAAGATTAATGCAAAATAAATATGAATAAAAGATTACTATATTAAGGTGTAATACCTCCAAATCATGGTACGTCGCATCCGGTTGTTTACGAAAGTAGGTCTAAAAAATATTCCCTTGAATTTGACAGTTGTAGAAAATTAACCTTGCATTTCAATGCACTTAAATTTTTCTGAGTCATAAACATGTATGTTGGGTGTCTGAAAGCATCATTCCTTTTTGATTTGATGGTCTTATAAAATATTTTGGAAAGTTAAGGTTACATAGTTACCAAAGCAGGTAACCAGTAAATAACAGTGTAAAAATTGGGTTGTTTACTTCCGGTGATGGTTACTTTCTTATATGCAATGAAATGTAGTGTGACATTTTCACTGTAGCACGGGAAATATTAAACTTTATACATGCAAAGTATTTCTTTGGTTGAAATAAAGGTAAATACTGTAAAAAAAATTTAAAAGTGCCAATTTAACAAAGATTATAGGGGAAAATCAAGGGAAACTACATGTGTACTCGTGACCTTATTGTACTTTCACTTTTAAAAATTATTACTAAACCGGTTCATATATTGTAAACATGGACTATTCTGAATGGATTGAGAAACAGAAAGCACGTTTGAGGTAAAAAGTTTATTCGACATTTAGGTGTTCTTTAAATGAATGAATGAATTTTTATAATATATTTTTGATATTGAATGAATGAATTTTGATAATTTATTTTTAATATTAAAGTGCAACCTGAATAATAACAAACAATTAAATTCATATAAACAAGTAATTGTTAGCCAGCCAAATAGGCTTATGATGCACTGTACATCGTGTACAGTGCATATAGATGATGTTTTTCAATAAATATTCAAAATTTGGTGACTATGTGGAACGCATCTATCCCATCGAACTAGAGATAAAGGATACTACAGATACAGTTAAGTCGGCCTCATATCTTGACTTACATCTATAAATGCATAAAAAAGGTCGGTTGAAAACAAAACTTTACGACAATAGAGATGATTTCAGCTTTCCAATTGTAAACTTTCCATTTCTAAGTAGCAACATTCCAGCAGCACCTGCGTACGGGGTATATATCTCCCAATTGATACGATATTCCTGTGCTTTAATTTCCTATCATGATTTTCTTGATAGAGGGTTACTGCTCACAAGGAAGCTATTAAACCAAGAGTTAGAAATGGTGAAATTGAAATTATCCCTTCGTACATTTTACAGACGCCATCACGATTTGGTTGATCGTTACAGAATAACCGTTTCACAAATGATATCGGATATGTTCCTTACGTCGTAACTACAATCTCCTTCCCTTTCATGAATGTGACCTACCGAATTATACTATTTATCGGATTTTTTATTACATAAGCAACACGACGGGTGCCACATGTGGGGCAGGATCTGCTTACCCTTATGGAGCACATGAGATCACTCCTGGTTTTCTGTTTATCTCTTTCATTTTTAGTCATGGCGTTGTCAGTTTATTTTTGATTTATGAGTTTGACTGTCCCTCTGGTATCTTTCTTCCCTCTTTTGTGTATCATTATTGAATGATACTATTTATCAAATGTGATACTGCAATCCCTGTCTTTTTTATAACACACTTCAAAATTGAAGAGCTCCTTTCTTATGAAGCAAACATTCCAGTGAACTTCATCAATATACATGTTTTAATGCTAGGCTCAATCCAGTCTGTATAAGTTATGTTTAAAATGTATATTTATATTCTTATGTGTTTGCTAATTTATTTTTATGAATAAAATTTTATACTTTACGTTTATATTTTTGTTTGATTTCAAATAATTTTGAATAACTGAAAATTTTATATAAGAATAAGGAGATATATAGTATTATTGCCAATGAGATATTTATCCATAAGATTCAAAATGAAGTACTTATTTTATTACTTATTTTTAGTAACATTGATATATAAAAATATTTTTATACGACCGCACAAATTACTTTTGAGGTCGTACGTGTCGTATATTGGTGTCATCCTTGTAGTCGTCGTCCCAAGACAGTTGGTTTCCGGACAATAACTTAAGTATAAATAAAAAGATATTCATGAAATTTATACGCAAGGTTAATAACCACTCAAGAAAGGTTGGGATCGATTTGGGGGGTTATGGGCCCAACAGTTTAGGAATTAGGGGCCAAAATTGGGACTCAAATAAGCATTTTAGTAGTTTCCAGGCAAAAACTAGTGTTTAATTGTATGAATCGCTCTGTTTCCATACCACAAATGGATTGAATTTTGGGGGTTAAGGCTCAAACCTTTGAGGAATTGGGGGCAAAAAAGGGGTTTTCTTGATAATTAAGACAATTATAAACCAGTGTAAGGGAGGTAATCTAATCATATTTAAAGTACAATGTTTTAAATACTAGGTAATTATGGCTACAAACTCCATTAGAAATTTGAATTGAGATTATGACCATATCCTGAGGGATAGATATCTTTTTGGAGGGAGGGGAGGTGAGCAAAACTGGTGGGTGGGTGGTGGTGGTGGTGGTAAGTGTGGGGGCGGGAGTGGGGGTTAAATACGAAATTGTGGGATGGGATAATTTTGTGTCATTTCGGAAAATAAGCTATAAGGGTCCCAAAAATTACTCAGCGAAGCAATTTATTTTATTTTGTCAGGTTTTTGGAGATTATGAAACAGTACAGCCTGATAAAGATGTTAAAAGTGTTACCCTTGTTGCCCTCTCAGTCCTTCTTGTCCGTACATGTTTATATCCTCAAATTTGGCGTCCTTTCTCTTACTATAGTTTGCCTCAACCAAATGTAATATAACTTAAACACGATGTTTATTACCAGAAAACACAGTTTGACAGCTTTACTGTTCATAAGTTATGCTCATTCATAAACATGAAAAATGCTGATTTTTTTCCCGTTTTCTAACTTCAGTATGCCTCAATTAAATGTCATGAAATTTATACCCAAAACTTATTACCACAACACACAGATCAAGTTTGAAATTGGGTGGAGTCATTTTTACTGGTCATGGTTATGCCCCTTCATACACATACAGACTTGCTGCGTTTATTTGTTTCCTTTCACTTACTTTAGTTTGCCTCTACCAAATAGAGTGAAAGGTATACCCAATACTTGTTACCATAAAACTCAGATCAATTTTGCAATGGGATGGAGTCACTTTTACTGTTCAAGTTTGAAACTTGGTGGTGTCATTTATACCGTTTTGGGCTCACCTGGCCCAAAAGGACTTTATGATCCCAACAGGTAAAAGTCCGCTTTAATTTTTGTTTATTTTTTTTACCACATTTTCTGTATCAAAATCCTATGAGGGGTCAAATATTTAAACATGATCTAAATTCTGAGCTGTATCGAGCTTTAATGTAGTGTCCATACTTGCCCCAACTGTTTAGGGTTCGACCTCCGATGAATTTCGAACATTTCGTTCTCTGGTATTTTTTTTTTTTTTTTTTTTAATAAAATAAATCCTTTATTGCACATTTCTCTGCTGTTTACAACTTACTCGACTCACAGCATTCAGTCTAGCATCCCTGTAAATTAGTTACTGTTTAACAAGGGAGATTATACAGTAAAAATATTAGCTATTAATTATGATTAGTTATACAATAATAATATATAAATACATTGATTTTGACAATTTGTCTTTTGCATTTTCCTCATATTACGTGATTACGGAATTTGTACTATCTATTGTCCGCTATTGATTTTAGGTTTATCGTTAACCTTACCTTTTGATCAAAACAAGATCACGTGAAAGTTGAGATGATCGGATAATTAAAGAATGCCACGTGTATTGATGATGAGCAGAAGGCTCTCATCTAATTTAAGTGTCTATAATGGTGAGTTTTGGAAATATTTCAATGGTATTTTTCAATAATAACGATGACATTGGAAATGTAAAGAAAATACTAGTACATGAATTTTCTACACCGTGTTAATATATATATATAAACCACAGAAAACGCTTTTATGAAATTTGAGGTAAATACATACCACATTTGAATCCAAATGTTCTCTGAAATTGAATATATTGCTGGAAGCCACTTAGTAAAAGAGGGACGAAAGATACCAAAGGGACAGTCAAACTCGTAAATCGAAAATAAACTGACAACGTCGTGGCTAAAAATACAAAAGACAAACAGACAAACAATAGTACACATGACACAACTTAGAAAACTAAAATTAAATTAAACCAAAAATTAGGGGTGATCTCAGGTGCTCCGGAAGGTTAAGCAGAACCTGCTCTACATGTGGCACCCGTCGTGTTGCTTATGTGATAACAAATCCGGTAAATATTCTTATTTACTAGTAGTAGGTCACATTCATGAAAGAAAAGGGGATTGTAGTTACGACGTAAGGAACAATGTATTAAGTGATGGCCTTTAAAAATGTAGAAAATTAGCCTGTGCAATAACTTAATAGCGCATTGACGAAATCTTTTTAAATATAGATATAGTGTTTCCAGTGTCAAGTTCGATCTTAACAATATTATCTGTAATCGTTGTTGAGTTGTAGACCTTTAAATAACTACTACTATATCGATATAAGAAGATGTGGTATGAGTGACAATGAGACAACTCTCCACCCAAGTCACAACTTTTAAAAGTAAACCATTATAGGTCAAAGTAGGGTCTTCACCACGGAGCCTTGGTGCACATCGAACAGCAAGCTATAAGGGCCCTTAATATTACTAGTGTAAAACTATTCAAATGGGCAAACCAACGGTATAACCTATATAAAATACAAAAAATGAGAAACACCTATGAACCACTTCAACAAACGACAACTTCTGAACATCAGATTCCTGACTTAGGACAGGTGCAAAAATTGCAGTGGGTTTAAACGTTTTAATGGTATCAAACCTTCATCCTTATCTGAAATAATAGCGTAACCTCGAAACATAAAAATACACACTAAGAAATATCAAGTGAACTGGCTTCACTCAATCAAAAGACACATTAACACAAGTTAAATTCTCCCTCGCCATGCTCGTCCGAATTTAAAACATTTCTTTACTAAATCCTTGGTATAATAAATAAAACAAAACTCTAGATATAGGTTTAGTTGCTCGCAGTAACTTCGTTTTTCTTTTCTAGTAAGCAATGTTTAATAACATTATAAACCAACATATTATAAATACAAACACATTTGTCCAATACATTTAAATGGACTATAATTAAACAATTCATAATCATATATATGTACACATTCTTATGACGCAATAAACTGCAAAAACTGTCGTAGTTACTGTGAGCGAGCACTTTCGATAAATGACACCCACAAATTTTCTTTATATAATATAACGGGACCCCACTTTTTAAACCGCCAAAGTATTTCACGAGCATATTTTACCCATCTATATTTATAACCAAAACAAGAACTTGTTATACAACTACTCTCACTAACCAACCTTGAACTTATAAATAGTATCACAGGGGAAAAACCCCAAGTCTCAACGAAAAGAAATTTAATGAACATACACTGAACGCATACATTTGATATACGATACTATGTAAATTCGAAATCAATAAAATAAGGGATGAATAATTAAAGTAATAGTATTATACAGCTTTGAAGTATTAAACAGTTTTAGAAAAACAACAATAACTGCCATTTACAATGATAATATGCACAGATAAGTGAAAATAATTTTCAAAAATGGAGAAAGAAAATATTTAAAACAATAATTAGAATATTTGAAATTGTGATAGAATATGATAATGTTACGGTCCAAACTCATATATTCTGTAACTGAAGATGCAACCAAAGCTATTTAATTCTCAACTATTTTCTTAAAAGAACATGAAAAAAATTAAAAAGATATGTACACAATAAAAACAATTGAAAACTCTATTTAATAATACAAATTTTACCCAGTCAGAGTTCAAAAGAAGGACAGAGTTTCTGTAATTCATAGAATTAGTCAGTTCTACCTAGAACTGATTCTGACAGTTCTACTTAGAACAGTTCTAGGGTAGAACTGTTCTAGGTAGAACCGTTCTAGGACAGGTTAGAACAGTTCTATGACAGTTCTCCTGACAGTTCTACTGAGAGGTTAGAAGTGAACTCCACTGTATTTCTTTTTTCTTTCGAACAAAAAAGTGCAGCAAATGCACATTCTGGAAATATAAATACATATATGCTAAGAGCAGTGAAATGGAAATGATCCGCGACTATGTCGTAAAGCCTTTCAGAAAATAGCGTTAAAATGTCATTTCTTTAGATCGTAACATAATAGCTGGACATTAAAAAAAATCAGGTGTTCAGTCTGGAATATCGAATCATTCATATTTTGCAGATTCTTTTAAACCTCTGGTTATGCACATTTTGAATACTAAGTCATTTTGAAAATAAAAAGATAGCAATTACATATTTTTTCTTGCCAATTCTTCCATTTCGATTTTTAGTCCATCCAAATTACTACTTCTTACACATAACGAAGATAATTCCAAACTTATCTACCATGATCGTTTTTGATTTTTTTTGCGATGAATTTCGTTTGATGTCCCAGTCCGAACAATTCTATAATATGAAAATGCAGGAAAATATGTTGAACTTGTATAAGTTTTAGGTCAAAAACTCTAATTTATGCTTATTTAATGTTACAAGTTACACCGTATTTTAGCCGTTTTCCATATGTCCGTTTCATGCTTTATATATTAAATTTTAGTTAACCTTACTAGTAATGTGGATTTTAATGACATGCATTCATCATTTTATCATAAAAAAAAATCTTATTCTTATTCTTATTCAAAAATATTTTAAACACGGTTGTATAAAACTATTTAAAAAGCGCATTTTACAGTTGCCGTCAACTATTAGAAGCTAACAGATACATTGAAATCATCTTTATGCTGCAGTTTACTTTGCGGTCCCCGTTAGAATATTTTCGATTTTATTGAAAATAAAAGTTGGTAAATAAAGATACATGTTTTCATGCGTAAATCGTTAATCGTCCGGACATTGCATTTCTCTCTCATTTAAATTCAGATTTAAACTAATAAATGTTACACAATGAACGAATTTTGTATTTGTAATTTACAATGACGACTTTAAGGGGAGATGTTCACATAAGGGATATACTTCATGTGAACTGCAATCTACGCTAATTATCAAAATATTAGATACGCCAAAATGTAAACAAAAAATCATACAGGATATATAAATTTTTGTCACCTTTAAACAATTATCACGTGGTCGGTCTTTTAAATTCAGAAACAATCACTTAAGCCTACCGTTTTATTATTAAGCCTATCACATATGTTATAAAACCATTGCATACTAGCTTTTGCAAAAAGATCAGTTATTAATTAACATCCTTGTTCTTTAAAGTTTAAAAGCCTTTTGTTCCATCGCACTTTAGCGTAATATTCCAACGTATTTTAGCTAACAAACAACCATCGCACTTTAGCGTGGTACACAATCGTATTTTAGCGTAGACCATCGCACTTTAGCGTGACCATCCCACTTTAGAGTACCATCGCATCATACACATGTATTCATAAATTATAAACATATTGATAGATTTTTTTTTATCATTGCTGTTGGAGACAGAATTGTACTTTTTTGATGTTTGTGAAATGATGCGTTGAAGGACATAAAAATAAACTTAATTTGTATATAGACAACAATATCGAAAAAATTACTTCCTGCAGAATTTTGGTAGTATTTATGAATGACCTTCTTGAATTCTTTTTTCCCTTGGATAATAGCTAAAATGTTGCCAATATTTCAAGAGTAACAGTTTAAAGGTATTATTCTGACATTATAATTTGCGGTCAAATGTTCGGAAATAAGCAACAAAAATAAATTAAAAAAAACCGTGTTGACCAATTTGAATGAAACTTTGGTGAATCGTTTATATCGATTAACGTGAGCTCCCTTCGTTTTTTTTTTTTATAAACTATTAAATTTTACGTTACCGAGTTTTGGGGTTTTATTCAAAAGAGGAATTACCAGTTTTCCGACAAAAACTCAGAAATGCTTTGAGCAGTTTTACTGAAACGATTGTGAATTTTTAATTTCATCCTATTGGTTAAAGAGCCCCCATATATAAATATATAAATGAAAACAAGATAGTACAGGGGTGTCATTCGGTTTATCGAGAGAAATGATCGTGAAAGAATATCTAACGGCGGTCAAGTATTGAGAGACGATCGTGAAAGTTCTGGTAACGGATCGTGAAAGACATTTAATTACATTCTAGTTCAGAATCTTTGAAAAAATCGCTTAATTATCAAAACGCGGAAAAAATCCGAACAAAAAAATATGTCTGTTAAAATGGTTTAACTTCCTCAACATAACTGTGAAAGAAGATAAAGAAAATATGAAGTACTTTTTGAAAAAACACAAAAGGCGCAATGCGTGTCTATGAAATTAATTACAAATAACACGCTTTTAGTACCTATAATGGTCATATTTCAGAATATCATGATATATTTGAAATTTGTTCTTTGGTGTATCTGATAGTACAGTAAAATTAAAGTATGTTCTTCCCTTAAAAGCGTTAATTTGTTTATGAAAACCTTGAATTTGTTGAATTTCCATCAAACTTGATCGTGAAAGATCAGGCAACGTATTATTTTGATCGTGCAAGAAAATGCTTGACCAGACTTAATACTAGTAATCAGAAATCAGTATTTCTTTAACCATTTGATAAACCTGCAACTGGTTGAAGCCTGTAACTATTTTGATAAGGATGAATATTAAAGATGTACAGATCTCTACAAATATCCCGTACACCAAATAAATGTGTTCCGATCCTTACAGTGCCTTAGAAACTGACAAATGTAAAAGTTATGCTTGGCCAATTAATTCGGAACATAAGGTCAAAAGTATATGAACCCTGACCGACAGCCAGACATAGACATCTTACTATCATTTTATATATCAAATACAATTGACATCACCATTGTCATATATGAAACATGCAGATAGACATGTATACCATACACGAAATACCTTGGCGCTATAGCATTCGGGTATATATCCAAAAGGACAAAACAACATAAAACAAACATTGTCGAATGATGCATGATAATGAGTTCGATGTTAGTTGAAACCTTGCAGAAGTCGAAAATGTACACCTTACAATCATAACAACAACACTGGATTGTTTTTTCGGCGTTTTGTCATCCATTGTCTTTTATTATTGCCGTACTGTTATTTCTTTTCATTTTCTGAAAATATTTATACTTTGAAATGCTTAAACCTATTGAGGATGTTGACCTATCTAGCTTTTCTCAATACCAATAACAAATATTAATTATCATATAATTGAAGAATAATTTGAACGTCTTCGTAGCATCAGATCTTTCACGATCCTTTTCACGATCTTCAAAAATGCGGTACGTCATCTTTCACGATCCGAAAAATCAATTTTGTGTAAATAGTTCTTTATTTACCAAGTTTCAGATTATATTTATACAAAATAACTATGAGAACCATTTGATTAATTCAAATAGAATGCCCTTACTCGGATAAAAGTAGTTTATCTAGTCGAATTTGTGAAAAAATCGTGTTTGTTTACATTTTTTATGTCATTGAAATGTCGAGAAGCAATCTGCCTTTTGTTGTTTTGTAAAAACTATGTACTTTTGAAATTGGATATTCTTACATACTGATCATAATGTTAAACCATTTTGACAGACAGTTTTATTTTGTCGTAAATTTGTCTGTGTAATTAATTAAATTAGAATATTTACTGATCTTTTATATGTCCTCTCGATTAAATGTCTTTCACGATCCGTTACCAGAACTTTCACGATCGTCTCTCAATACTTGACCGCCGTTATATATTCTTTCACGATCATTTCTCTCGATAAACCGAATGACACCCGTGTAGTACCAACACCTTAAAGATTCTTTCTATTTACAAATAAACTAGAAATAAAGCTTTAAAGAGTCCGCTAAAATGAAATATTCCTTTTAAACTTTGAAAACGCTAACTCTACTATTTTCCTTTACACTTTAACCTTTAAAAAAATGAAGTTTCTATGAAAAATAAAACCATTTTGACTAAAATAAATAACGAGCAAATAAAAATACCAACTGTAAGAACCAAAAGTTTAAGCAGAACTGACGAACAGGCGTCGAAATTACGTCAATGTTGGATTGTTGGATTGTTGGATTGTTGGAAAGTTGGATTGTTGGATCGCGCGCTTGCCGTCCAACTAAATATTTGAATTCTCAAATAAATTACAAAAATCATAATTATACACAATTTTAGCAACCTTTATATAATAAACAAAGTTTGCATGGTACTAAACAAATTTCTAGGGTAACTGAAAATACAACAATATATACAGCGCCACCGGAAGTCACAATACGTAAACAACCTTGCGAAAAGTTATGTGTGTCACCGGCGGACCAAAATGACAATTAGCAAGGATAGTGAGCATTAACATCTGCAAAACATTGAAGACGTTGACTACACATACCAAAAGGAATTACAAAAGGTATGTGAAAACAGTTAATTGCCAACACGTAAAAATAGTGTTTTTATTGAACAATCGTCCCAAGTGACACATGGGTTCTACTGCGCATGTCAATACATTTCATTCATAAATTCTAGCACAGGTGCGTGGAATTTACTACGATTTACTACAGTTTCTACAATTGGATCTTCACAAAAATACAAGACATTCAGTTGGATTATTCAGTGGATTATTAGTATGAACTGGTAATTTTATAACACGAACTTCCAATTGTTTATCAAATATATACAAATGACAGTAATTCAATATTTCTAGAAAACTCATAACATTGTAATTGTTCTAACTTTACTTTATTAAATGTTAATTAAAACTTATTTGCTTCAATTATCATATGTTCCAGACTACAAGGTCTACAAGCATCACAAGTAGTATAATACAAGTTATTTCACACAGTTACTGTTTCCTACATAACAACTTTCATAAAAAATACAGAATATCTAACAGTATGCTTTATCAATACCAATTTAAAACATACATTAAAAATATCTTACATGTCTATAACACGTCACAATAAAATACATGTATCCTAGTCGTCGTACTCTACAGTAGTTAGAAGGCTGCCAAGCTGGCTAACCTGGTCATGAAAGCAGAAGTTATGGAGCACAGACCTCAAAGAAAACAGCAAAATAGTTTAAAAACCAAACCATTAAAAATATAAAACAACACGTTTAATAATCTATTGCGTCCGAAGGGCTTTTCTGGATTTACCTTCATCAGGAACACTAAAAGCCAAACATTTGAAATCCGAAGATGTATAAGTACCGAAAATCGTTGAAGAGCTATATGTTAAAAATACCTAAAATAAATAGCCAAATTCATCTAAAGCCAACTTTGCCTGAGGGAGTTGAAACCTTAGTTTCATAATAATTTCAAAATTTATAAACGGACAATTTAGTAAAATTTGTTTAATCATGTCAGTACCGAAGCACTAAAACGCACGTAAACCAAGAGGGCTGCCTTCCACCTGTTCCTTGACGAACTGCAGAAAAAAAACAAAAAATGCACAACAATCACATCCGGGCCTGAGCAGACCGTATGAGGTCGTTAAAAAGTCCAATCCTCGTCATCATCAGGTAAAATACCGACTATTTCATCTAGATCATCTTTTGAACTAAATGAAAACAAGATAGTACCAACACCTAAAAGATTCTGTCTTTTTACAGTGATTTCAAATTCTTTTCCGGTATCAGATTTCCCATAATGTTCGACTACGTTATATGACCAATAGCATTTCGAAATCATTGTCTCAATGTCTTCTAATATAAAACCAGTTGGTATAAGACGAAGTCTGTATTGCCCATTCAATCCAAATTTCAAGGCATCTTCTCCTGGTTTCACCGTGACAATAAAACAAGGATCTGAAGTGAAAGAAAACTAATCGATGAGAATTACTTAACTTGTATGATTTTAATACCAAGTTAAACTTAACATCATGACATCGTGTGCTTCCAGTAAAAA
The DNA here is from genome assembly GCA_019925275.1 of Mytilus edulis. Lineage (NCBI taxonomy): Eukaryota > Metazoa > Mollusca > Bivalvia > Mytilida > Mytilidae > Mytilus > Mytilus edulis. Next base: position 59,381,554 of record CM034351.1, on the reverse strand, counting down.
TGTCCCAATAATGCATAGGAAAAAAAATACCCGTAACTGCATGGTTGAAGCATAACAATGTAGTTATTAGAAATTAAGGTGGTATGGGAGTCTAAAATAAAAATGATAGAATTTGTTCATACTTTGCCAAAACGTTGTATCTATTGATACATGTTGAAAAATATAATAAAAATGATAGGTCACCGCGCATTTTCTCAAGCTACAGGACGGGACAAAATGTCACATTTTGTATGGATTATACAGGAAAAAACACCATTTTGTGATTAGAAACTAAACAAAATGATAGAATTGTTAAACACTTCAGGAAAAGATAGCTTTCAGACACTTCTTTGAGAATATCAAAAGAAAAGATAGGGTCACCGTACGTTTTTTCCGGCTAAAATACAAAATAGGAAAATTCCATACAGAATCCTTCAGAAAATGCACTTTCTTAGAGTTACCTCCCCTTAAAAAGCCAATTTAAAAAAAAAAAAAACCAGCCAAAAATAATCAACATTTGCAAAAATATCAATATTTAGAAGTTATATTCTTATAAATTGGTACTTTTAACTGAAAATATACATTAAACATCTGCATTCCTGCATCAAATTTTGCTAACTTGATGGAAAATCTGGACCTTTGATTCTCTGTTTTTTACAATCCAAGATGGAGGAAGACACCCATACCACCTAAAAGACTTGTTCAGTAATTTAATGTTAAAGCATAGATGTAATGTAAAAGCATTGTTAAATTTGATGGTGTGCACACTGTTTCAATGCTTTTACACACAAATAAAATAACGAAAAGAAGCATTCAATTATTAAGGGCATTCTGCTGAAAATAAAAGTACTTTTTCAATAGTTATTTATACTATTAAACTTTATGTTAATATTCCGGTTTTTATTTACGAATAGGTTGCTTCTTTTAATAGCATTGTTGGTTTGTAATTGCAAAGAAATCACAATAATCGAATTCCGTTTTAAAAAGGGCGAGGTGGTGGTGGACGTGGGTGATTTATTTCCCCGAGGGTCTCACAAGCCCAGTAGTCAACACTTTTTGTGCTGACATGAATTGTCATTGATATGGTTATATTTATAAAGGAGTAGGTCCAGTAAGATCCCTTTTTTGGCCCCAAAATATAGCAGTTTTACAAAATTGTTAAAATGTAAACCTTTAGTTATTTATTGGACAGTAGAATGCTTCTGCTTCATAAATATGGGCTGTTTTTGACTATACAATGCACATATATCCGGTACTAGCACCATTAATTCATGCTAAAGTTTTGAAATCCTCATAGTTCTAGCATTTTAGTTAAATTTTAGACGGTTTTCGTGTAAAACGAAAGTGGCCGCATTCGTGTTCATCTTTAATATTGAAATGTAAGTTGTATTTTATGATAATACATAACATATATAAAGGTTGAGGATGAACACGGATGCGGCCACTTTCATTTTTACCAAAAACCATCTGAAAAGTGACATTTTTCGGCATATTAGGTAGATTTTTCATATTTGAGCTTGAATCGGATCGTTTTTAATGACGAAATCTGTTAAAATCTTTCACATAAACTAATTAATTCAAATAAAATAGACACTTAAGTGTTTAAAAAGTGGTCAAAATCTTTCGTCAGATGAACCTGAAATTTGAGGCCAAAATCAGTCCTTACCAGACCTACTCCTTTACTGTTGACAAATTTTTGAATTTTTTGAAATACTAAGGCTTTTTCTACCGCAGGCATACATTACCTTATCTGTATTTGGCAAAACTTTTAGGAATTTTAGTCCTTAATGCTCTTCAACTTCGTACTTTATTTGGCCTTTTTTTAAAAACTTTTTTGGATTCGAGCGTCACTGGAGAGTCTTTTGTAGACGAAACGCGCGTCTGGCGTATATACTAAATTTAGTCCTGGTATCTATGATGAGTTTATTTACAACCACTGGGTCGATGCCACTGCTGGTGGAGATTTATTTTCCCGAGGGTATCACAAGCCCAGTAGTCAACACTTTTTGTGCTGCCATGAATTGTCATTGATATGGTTATAATTTATAAATTTACTGTTGACAAATTTTTGATTTTTTTGAAATACTAAGGCTTTTCTACCGCAGGCATACATTACCTTAGCTGTATTTGGCAAAACTTTTAGGAATTTTGGTCCTTAATGCTCTTTAACTTCGTACTTTATTAGGCCTTTTTTTTTTTTTTTTTTTTTTTTTTTTTTACTTTTTTGGATTCGAGCGTCACTGATGAGTCTTTTGTAGACGAAACGCGCGTCTGGCGTATATACTAAATTTAGTCCTGGTACCTTTGATGAGTTTATTTACTGTACATTGAATTTTCTTAAATCTACTAAATGGCACTGTTGTAATCAAGTTTAAAACCGCTAGATATTGCGATGAAGAAAATTCTTTAAATGGGTTTATTTAAAAAAAAAAAAAAGGTTTTCTTTATCATTTTGCATATTTAATGATAAAACACTATCGAATAAATATTGTTTTAACAAACCCTTTTCACGTTCTGCAGTTTCATATTGATTGACAGGTCTGCATCTGGCAACAACAGCCGCATAAGCCCCTGCCTGTGTACTTTTCAGTCTCACTAATAACATGCCAACTGGTGTAGTCTGTACAACGATTTCTCCAATTTTACTGATATTTCTGTTTACACCTTTTACTATATTGTCAGTTTGTACAGAGATGATGACATCATCATGATCTTGTATGAAATGTATAAGGCTGTCGGTATCCACCAACTCCTTTTCAATCTTTTTAGTTAAAAGGAACGTTTGTAGATCGGATGCATGCTTTTTCATTATTGACAAGCTCGTTTGAAGTCCATCTATTTCCGTTTCTTTTAGGTCTACAGATGACAAAAGTTTGCTGATTTTCTTTCTTTCGTCATTTTCAATTTTTGTAAGTTCCTTTAATAATTCCCTTTCAAGATGACCCAGGTGTGCATTTATTGTATGTCTAGCTTTCTGAATTTCCTTCTCAATATCCTGTCTATACAGCGTAAAAGATGACAAATTTCCTCTACGATTCTTTTGAACCATTTTTAAATATTTAGAAAGCTCATGCAAAGCATCTTCTATTTCTAACGTCTTGTTTGACGATTTTATACTGCAAACAACTTCGTCTATATCCGTTATATCTTTACAGTTTCTATGGTCCTCTATAAGACAATCTGTACAACAAGAACACTCGTGTTCATGACAGTAAGCTTGGTATCGTTCACCATGTGATTTGCAGGATTCTACAATTTGAAGGACACTTACAGGTAACTTTTGAAATTCGGTTACAGGTATAATACCATGACTTTTCGATGCTTTATTTAGGGTATGGTGTTCTTTGCATACCTCACAGAGTCCTTCATTACATTTAAAACACCATGCTGTAGATGGTTTAGAAATATATTTGGACTTGCAGATGCCGCATGCAGGGTTTTTACTTGTCATTTTCCTATAAAAAATAATTTGTAATTGTGACTGCCGTTTATCAATGATTTGTTTACTTGCAATGTGCAAAACATATGGTACCATTACTGATTCCGGAATTGCTTATCAACCTCGAAAAAGTGTATCCCTCTTTTAAAGAGGTTTTTGTTTAATTTGCATTAGTTTTACGTGTGGTGTTTTGGCATCTTTGGCATTAATGTTTATGTCGTTTCTAACGGCAACGGTCATGTCTACCATCTGTCCTGAACTTGTTTTAACTTTAAACTTTCATATTTGGTTAATCTAAAGAGCTGGAGAATGTACATGAATTTATTAATTTGGTGTTGTCTCAGTCGGTCACCAGTGTCGGAGGAACTAATAACCCTTTCATAACAAGTACGTTCACAGTATGATTAAGTGATTTGAATGTTGCTTGATATTTTAGTTTTCTGTATGTTATTTGTTGTTGTTATTTATTGTTCGTTTCGTCCATGCAATTGCTTGTTTTGATAGACATTATTGAAGGTAATCTTAGTATCAAAAATTATATCGTTCATTTTCGAAGATACAATTTGATATATTTTAAGAATGATTTACAATCTTGAATATTAGTTTTTGTCGTAATAAAAAAACAGCGAACAGCAACAGACGAATTGAATGATTTATGTTTTACGTTGGACAATTCGGTTCATGGCAACTCTTGTCTATAATGATAACAACAGTTACCAAGTCACGAATACATTTGTATGATAGTTATCATCAATTCGTTTGATGTGTCTGTGCTTTTGACTTTGTCATTTGCTTAGGGGTTTTCCGTTTAAAATTTAGAAGTCCGGTAGTTTTGTTATTTTCGTTTTCAAATAGTTTCCAATGAACCGATTATGTGCGTGTCAGTTTTATAATTCAAAAAATGACTCTGATGAATAGCTATTGTGTGTCAAGTGCAACCAGAGCTGTCAGAAAATAGCAACAAAATTAACAAACCGCCAACCGGAAAGCAGTGGTAACTTATAAGGAACTAAACAAGTCCATTATTTGTACATATGACATATCAATGGACGACCAATGCCTGTACCAAATCATGAATATGACAATTATTACCTAATATTTGGTTGATGTGTTTGAGCTTTAGATTCTGTCATTTGCTTGAAGACTTTCCGTTTAGAATTTTTCTCGGAGTTCGGTATTCTTTTTATTTTACTTTTGTACTCAACGTACCAGAATAAAAGCTTTTACAGAGCATATGCAGTATACTAATTATAACAAACTTACTAAGACACGAAAATGAACACTTCCTTCAGGAAATACGCATAGCGCATATTTTGAAAGGGGATGAAAGATACCAGAGGGACAGTCAAACTCATAAATCGACAATAAACTGACAACGCCATGGCTAAAAATGAAAAGGACAAACAGACAAACAATAGTACACATAACACAACATAGAAAACTAAAGAATAAACAACACAAACCCATCAAAAGCTAGGGGCGATCTCAGGTGCTCCGGAAGGGTAAGCAGATCCTGTTCCACATGCGCACCCGTCGTGTTGCTTATGAGATAACAAATCCGGTAAATAGTCTGATTCGGTAGGTCACATTTATGAAAGGGACGGGGACTGCAGTTACGACGTTAGGAACATATCCGATATCATTTGTGAAACGGTTATTCCATAACGGTCAGTTGAAAAGGTCATATAAGTAAAATGCGAAAACAATAACACGGACACCTTTTCCATGGACTACCGACCTCATCAAAAGTATGTTGTAAATGGAAAACAAATATATCCAGTGGAGAGTACTTCTAACCTCTCATTAAATCTGTCAGAATCTGTCATGAGAACTGTTCTAGGACAGTACGTGGAACTGTCAGCCTGACACCTTTTAGTCAGTCATAGCTAGAACAGTTCTAACCTAGAACTGATTTGGTCAGTTCTACCTAGAACTGATTTGGACAGTTCTACCTAAAACAGATCCTAATAGTTTTACGCTAGCTAGAACTGAACAAATCTTTGGTCAGTTTTACTTCTAAAACATTCTACGGTTAGAATTGATTTCAAATTCTACGGTTAGAACTGATTTATAAATTATACGGCTAGAATTGATTTATAAATTCTACGGCTAGAATTGATTTATAAATTCTACGGCTAAAATTTATTTATAAATTCTACGGCTAAAATTTATTTATAAATTCTACGGCTAAAATTTATTTATAAATTCTACGGCTAGATTAAAAAATCGTTTGATTTATTAGTTTTAAGAACTCTTTTCTAAATATAAAGGCTTCGGCAAAATAGCGATTATTATTGTATAGAGTTTTGCTATTTTGTCGGTTTTATTTCAGATTTATAATCGGCAAGAGAACATGTTTAACCCCGCCATATTCTGCATGTATATGCCTGTTCCAAGTCAGGATCCTGCAATTCAGTGATTTTCTTTTGTTGATGTGTTACATGAATTATTTGTTTTTCTTTCATTTTTTGTACATAAATTTGGCCGTTAGTATTATCGGTTTGGGGGGGGGGGGGGGGGGGGGGCATTATTATTTGAATTGTTTTACATTTGTCATTCCGGGAGTCAGGATAGCTCGTTATCCCATAACAAAATTATCTGACCGCATTAACCAAATGGACCTGTTTAACAAAAATCTTTTGACCGCATCAATCTAAACTGACATTATTTGCTAGTAGTTATAGTTTTAGGTCAAGAGGGACTCTAATAAACAAGTTACAGCAATATTGGAAAACAATTTTGTTCGCATCAATTTATAGTGCCAGCATGCAGGGCCGTATCCAGCCATTTGAAAAAGAGGGGTCCCAACCCAGAGTAAAAAGGGGGTTCCAACTATATGCTCCCATTCAAATGTGGGTTCCAACCCCTGGACCCCCCCTTTGGATTCGAAATCGCCAATGAGCATGTCCTCTTTTTATTCAAAATATTGAATCATAAACAAATATCAGTAGTTTTCATACTTCAGACTGAGTCATGTAATAAAATCTGTTGACCGTATCAATCAAAACTTACCATATTAGCTTTTTTAATGTAAATCTATATCATTGTATATAGCTGCAAAGTAATTCGGTTATAATTTAGGTCAAGAGGGACTGTAGCATATAAATAACTGCAATATTGGAAATCAATTGAGTGTGCAAGCATTTCCTATTTTTATTCAAAATAGTGCATCAGAAACAAATATCAGTAGTTTTCATACCTCAGTCTGACTCATGTAACAAAATTTGTCTGCATTAATCAAAACTGACCATATTTGACAGCATCAACAAAAACTGACCATATTTGACTGCATCAACCAAAAACTGACCATATTTGCTCTGTTTTATGTAACTCTTATAGTCGCATAGTAAATCTGTAATATTTTTATGTAAGATCGATGGATTGTATAATCATGATAATACAAATGATAGAAATATTGGAACACAATGCTACCTAATTTCTTTTGCATCAATTTAGAGTGCCAGGATGTCCTCTTTTTATTCTAAATATTGCATCATAAACAAATTTCAGTAGTTTGCATACCTCAGACTGACTGGTATAACAAAATTATTTGTCCGTCACAACCAAAAACTGACCATTTTTGCACTTTATTATGTACATTATGTAAATCTTATTAGCCGCAAAGTAAATCACTTATATTTTTATATCAGGATGGATTGTTTAATATAAATGAAAGCAATATTGGAAAACAAGTTTATGCTCGCATCAGTTTATAGTGCCAGCATGTCCTTTTTTTAATCAAAATTTTGAATTGTAAACTAATTTCAGTGGTTTTGATATCTCAGACTGACTCATATATCAAAATTATTAGTCCTCATCAACCATTGTCAGCAAAAACTGACAATATTTGACAGCATCAACCAAAACTGACCATATGTGACAACATAAACCAAAGCTGACAAAATTTACACTTTATTATGTAAATCTTAATATATAATGTAGTAAATCACTTATAGTTACATATCACGATGGATTGTATAATTCAAATGACAGCAATATTGGAACACAGTGGCTACAAAAAAATGTACACATCAATTCAGAGTATCAGCAAGTCCTCTTTTTATTCAAAAAATTGAATTTTTAACAAATTTTAATAGTTTCGATATATCAGACTTAGTCGTTTTAACAAAATTATTTGACTGCATCAGCCAAAACTGAACATATTAACACTTTATCATGTAAATATATACATGTATGGCCTCATTGTAAACCAATAATATTTCTATGTCAGGACAGATCGTATGATAAAAATGACACCAACTTTGGAACACAATACACCTTATCGCTTATCTCAGCGGATCCGGCCGCTTTAACTTTTGAAGTATACAACCATCACTTTTCATATTTTGTTTTATGACGTCAAAATTTTACTGGAACCTGTGTGATATCCAGTAATGGCGGACAAATAGCAATTCCTTGTTGAAAATAAATTAATATGGGGGACATTTTAAATATAGACAACTTAAGAAAACAAAAATATTAACTGGAAGAAAAGAAAAGTATCAAAAGTACTGAAAGAATAGATTCTATGAAAAAATTGAAATTATTAAAAAGTTTATACAGTTATCATAACTTCATTCGGGTATTTAAGCTTATCAAATAATTTCCTTTATTTTACATTCATAAGAAATACTGATTGTTGTTTTAAATAAATATCGTTATTGTTAATGAAATGATTCGTCAAAGTTTTTAACTATTACTAAAATAACATGTTTCCAAAATCTTATTAATTATATTGTTTTCTTGTGATATGATTAAATGCTGTTAAAATTCCTGTACAATTTTCTCCAAATATCTCCTTTTAAATTAAAGCTTGCATGGAGTCATCACAAATTGCCGAAATAAATTAAAATAAACAACATTCAGATTGAATGGTTAGGTTTTTATAAAAAAAAAAAAAAAGAACCCAAAAAGATGGTAAAACCAGTTAGGTCTGAGAACGCATATTGAAATTGCGTTATTTGAACTCTTTATGGTATTATATAGTATATCATGTATTGTATTTAACTGTGATGTAGATTATATATGTTGTATATCAATTACCCGTCATAATCTGAAACGTTTGATCACAATTATAAGGTAGCAAACAAAAGGTGTGAAATAAGCCATAAATAAGTTGATCAATCCAATATAGTTTGTGATGACAGTAATTAAAATCACATATAGCTTTTTTTTTTTTTTCTTTTTTTTTAATATTTTCAGAACAGTAAATAATTACTTCCACGTATATGTGAGGAATGCTCTTTAATAAAAACAAATAAACATTTCTGAAATAGTTTTAAATATCTTCATAAAATATAAGCTGACAATGTAGGACAGATCGAAAGTCACAGACATAGGGATAAAATAAAACAAAATATCAAAGTGGCTTAATTGGTACTTAAACAGGGACTTTCTATACTATAGACTATAGAAAGTCCCTGACTTAAACGACTGCATGATGTCAAGAAATATAATGATTATAATTCAATAAATCTTAACATCTAACTTCAAAATTACAATATATATTAATACCAAACTTTGTAAATATGAGTTATATACTCATACCCTCTTATGTCCATGTTCTTCGAGGTCTTAAAACATCGTTTTAGTGTTCTCAGTGCAAAAACTTTCTTCTTAGTGCATAAAGAAGTCCTTTGTGGTATTTCTAAACACCAGAAATATTCTGAGAAGTTATTAGCATTTCTTTTTTATCCTGTCATTCTGTCCAGTCATTAGTATAAAATTCCAAAAGAAGAGAGGACATGTAATTTGTGTTTAACTGCAATTGGCAATGAATACCATTATTTATTTGAATGCAATTCTTTATTAGTAAAAAATATCAGAAATCAGCATATTCCAGAAATCTAAAAATTTAGCGCGTCGTTATTTCATCTCTGTATCCATAATAATGAACCGTCACTAAAGTGAATTTTTAAGTCAGTAGTTTGTGATGGTTTTTTTTTTTAAACAAAACTATTTAACGGATCATCCGACATCAGTATTTAGGAGGAGACTGTTAAAAATGGGGAACGAAGAAACGTAAACAATGATGTTTCAAATGCAATCTTATAAAAATATTTCTCCGATGAGTTGGATAACCTTCTATATCCACTTCGATATTTGTACATGTAACGTTTGATCAGTAAAAAATATAGAAAATCTGCTATTATATAGCAAAGTCATTCGATGTGATTTGTTTTCTTCTAAATTTTAAAGTGCCCTTATTACAGTGACGTCATTTAGAACTGTTCTACAATCCTGACTGATTTAGTCAGTTCTGCTGACAGTTCTACGGTTAGAACTGATTTGAACAGTTCTACCTAGAACAGTTTTAGACAGTTCTACACTAGAACTGATCCTGGCAGTTCTACCTAGAACTGATTTAGTCAGTTCTACCTAGAACTGATTCTGACAGTTGTACTTAGAACAGTTCTAGTGTAGAACTGTTCTAAGTAGAACTGTTCTAGGACAGGTTAGAACAGTTCTATGACAGATTATTCTGACAGTTTTAATGAGAGGTTAGAAGTGATCTCCACTGTACCTGCCTCCTCGAATGCAAATAAATATACAGAGAAAGACTTTAGAACTAAACAGCTAGATACAAAGGTACCCGTATACTATAAAACAACTTACTTTTGCGAGCGATTAATTTGTAAATTTCTTATAAATACATGACTTCATGAATTATTTCTATCCTTATAGGACAAATCCGGTAATTTAAAAGCTGAAGCGAGGATGAGTATGCTCTATGCGACTGTTCCCTTTTAACCCATGTTAGTTAAAGCCAAATAAAAAAAATCATAGCTTGCATGAATTTATTAAATAAACACAATTCAAAATGTGTTTAATTCTTTTAGTTCTCAACACAAACGTTGTTTGATTTTTTTCTCGTAAGCTACCGTCAAATCCACAGTTGAAATTTCGTTACTTAAGAGCCGCCACGTTGACTTGCTTATGTCATTTAATGCACGAGTAATGCAAAAGAATAAAAATAAAACAACATATACCTCAAATCGATTTAATGCAATATTATTAGAATGTTTATGGTCCACGTAACGGAAAAGCCTGCAGCTTTAACGTCGCCATTCGTATTTAGTTTTAATTTGTTCCTTTTTTCGAGCTCTGGTACAATTTTTTTTTCAGTTTTGCATTATAATAAGAAGAAAGGTTCTTTCTTTCATTTTCAATTTTTTAGTATTTGTACATAAGTGAATCCGAAACAAATTCAAGTTTAACTGGATTGTATTTGATATTCAGTAGAACGTTAAGTGACAAAGAGAAATTTCTAAATTAAATTCAGATAAAATGTTTATCATTCAAATTTACCAAAATAATTCTTCGGGTTTTATCATAATGTAGAAGTCTTTGAACCTGTTCATGCATAAGAAGATTGAAACTTTTCAAACCTACTTTAATTCGTTCTTACAAAATCAAACATATTTAAAAAAGGAAATATTGCTGACACTATTATCAACTAAACACTTTAAAGTATAAGAGTTTCTAATTGAGGCTGATGTTTGGTATATATGTCAGGCATATTAAGAACAAGACGAATAGCTGGAACAAACGTAAATAAAGAATTAAGTGTGACGCTTGATTACTATGGTACGTTTAGAAAAGACATGAATTATGACTTACAAGACTTAATTTCAAGCATGACCTATATCGCAAGGTAAAAATTAGAATAATAAAAATACCGAAATCCGACTAGACTTCAAAACAGAAAATCCTTAATCCAATTAAAAAAAAAAAACTCAAACTCATTAAACGAATGGATAACAGCTGTCACATTACTGACTTGTTCAGTCATTTTTTCATGGCGAAAATGGTTGATTAAACCTGATTTTTTAGATAGCTTAACCTCTCACTGGTATGACAGTTGCATATAATTCCATTATATTGACAACGATGTATGAACAACACAAACAGACATTATAAGTTAAAATGTAAAAAATATTGATACCACAGTCAACATGGTGTTAAAATCTTAATCACTATAAAAACAAACAATTGTGTCAACAAAAAACCCAACAACTTCTTCCGACGAATTTGTTCAGAAAAAGGACGAGACGTTCATTGTCATACCCATGGTTCACCATTTTTTGTACTCCGACACTGGTGACGTTTAAATAAGTTTAAATAGCAACTGCAAGCTCTTGGATACCGAATACAATGGAAAATGTTTATCTAATATGCAGGTGAAGTTGGCATATTGCTTTTAAGCTTGTAGAAATTGATAATTTCAAAATTAAATCGTCTCGTTTTTCATAGAGTCTGGTTTTGATATGACTGCGTATGTCAAATTTGAGGTATAAAACTAAAAAATAGAACGGAGGAAGCCGTGTTTGTTGGAAAGCAATGTGGATTTATTTCTATTAGACGTTTTTTTAATTACACGTTGGGAAAAGTTGCATTCAAGGTTGAACAGTCAAAAGTTTTTATAGAACTAATTTCAAAGATATATCGAGACTTGAAATTATCCAGTAGGTCTTAAGAGGTTTTCAGACTCCACATTTGGTTAATATCACTACCGGAATACACAGTAAGCAATTTTCAGTAGTCATCTCCAGGTTACAATTAAATGCAACACATTGTGTGTTTTTATGCCCCACCTACGATAGTAGAGGGGCATTATGTTTTCTGGTCTGTGCGTCCGTTCGTCCGTCCGTCTGTTCGTTCGTTCGTCCGTCCGTTCGTTCGTTCGTCCGTCTGTCCCGCTTCAGGTTAAAGTTTTTGGTCAAGGTAGTTTTTGATGAAGTTGAAGTCCAATCGACTTCAAACTTAGTATACATGTTCCCTATGATATGATCTTTCTAATTTTAATGCCAAATTAGAGGGTTTACCTCAATTTCACGGTCCACTGAACATAGAAAATGATAGTGCGAGTGGGGCATTCGTGTACTGGGGACACATTCTTGTTTTAAATAGATTGATGCTTTAAAAACTTTAACCCTAGACTAAGATCTGCTAAACAAGAAGACTCACCCTGACATATCTGGTTGGTTTTATTTATCATTGAATTACTTTTGAAACACTGTAAGTGTTTTGCACGTAAAGATTTTAATGCAAGTATCATATTAACTTAACATTATTAATGTTGTAAAAAAATGAGTTCAGGGTAAGATGAACTATGTCAGAGAGAACGGAAACGGAAAATTCAGCATTATTTTCATTTTTAAAGGGCATAACTCATAATCATTGACAGTACAAGTAACACCAATAACATTCTAACTGTTCTGTATTTTATGAAAATAAGCATTGTGTATAAGTTTCAAAACATTTGGTTGTGGCAAACTTAAGTTAGAGAACGGAAACAAAAAAGTCAGCAATTTTTTTTCAATTTGTAAAAGGGTATAACGCTGGAACGGACGTCCTTACGGATTTTTGCTACAGTGGGGGCATACAAATTCTACATGTCTTATCTGAGGAAATATATACCAACGATCTACATTAAATTGTGCAAGAATTTGTCAATATTTCTATTGTAAATGGTGGAAAAGGATAGCTTGTCTATAATATTTAAAAAAAAACAAAAAACAACTTAATTATTATTTGTATACGGCAGAATAATCGCATTTTTTATGGTTCTCAAAACATGTTTTCCTTGTGGGCCTTGCTGCTTCTAACTATTATAAACTGTTTTGATCCTCAAATCTTTATGACAAGCATGTGCAATGACCATTCGTGGATTTTGGCCTAATTTCATCAATTTTTATATTTACACATTTTTATGCCCCCGCCGTGACTAAGTTTGAATTTTGGTGGTGTCATTTAAACCTTCCAAGAGTTATGCCCCTTTACAAATAGAAATCTTGCTGATTTTTTGTTTCTGTTCTCTAACTTTGGTTTGTCTTTACCAAATGTTATTAAGATTATACACACGTTGCTGAATTTTTCGTTTTGTATTTCTTTCTTTAGTTCGCCGCAACCAAATGTTATGAATCTTTTACACAATACTTATCACCACAAAAGTTAGTACACAATTGGTAAGTGTCACTTTTACCGTTCTTCAATTATGTCCGTTTATAACTTTTATGATACGGAAGCGGGAGCATCATCTGTGTCCAATGAACACATTCCGCATTTATTTGAAATCTTTTGCATTAGTTAGATTCATTATATATTAGAATAGAAAGAACAGTTCAGTCGTTCTTCTTCAATTTCAATGTTAACACAGTTAAATCGACATAGTGTCAAATACGTGTTTGCATAAAAGTTTCGATACATAAAATTGAGAAAGGAAAAGGGGAATGTGTCAAAGCGACAACAACCCGACCATAGAGCAGACAACAGCCGAAGGCCACCAAACAGCAAAAATTTCAGCAAAGCAAGATCTACAAATATGCTTTTATGACCAAAATTGTCAATTGAATCCTGATGGAGTTATTGGCCTTTAATGATTTTTTCACAATTTGTTCATCTAGTGTGCTAACTTTAAAAAAAATGTTCTTCTAAATACGCTAATTCAATGTCAGCCAAACTTGTGAGTATCTAGTATAAATTTTGTATTTTATTTCCTTGTACTTCAAGAAACTTAGCCACTATGGCTAAAATGGATCATAGGGGTAAAATGCATTTTTTGCTTTTGAAGATAAAACGACAGAAACAAAGAACATTTAAATGGAATTTTTAAGACACTCATTGATATACATTGAAAAGCACATAATCATTGATGCAAGATTTAACCAAAAAAAAATACAGGTGATCGGTTCAGGCTCTCGAGAGTCTCTTATTGTTTAGAGTTAAAATTTAAAGAGTGTCGGAGACTAAGGTTTTTTTTGACGTAGATTGAAATGAAACTTGGACAGAGTCTAATTTTAAAGACCACGAAATAGCATCTAAACATTTTAAATGTCAATTTGCATAAAACAGATGTATTTAGGGACGAAGCTATCCTACATTCAGTCATCAGCCTTTAAGATATTTTCTGTTATTTGTTTGGGTTGTTGTCTCCTTGACACATTCTCCATTTCTAAAAACAAATCTTAATATATAAAAATGGTGTATGAGGTTTTATACGGAAGCCGATAAGGGGCATTAACAAAAATGTATGTCGTAATTACGACTTAATACTTAATGCATTTCATTGTTAAATAATTTACATGAAGCTTAATATTTATATATTTGTTAACTGCATAGCTTTTGCTATTTAAATTCATTGGTTAAAGATATTTATTTATATTGTAAAGTTTAATATTTGCATGCATCGACGCAAATCTTTAGTTACCTTCTTTGATTGTCTTCTGTGAGAAACTTATATATTTTAGAGATCATTAAATTTAATAAGTTACCAGCCGCCGAAGGGCTGTAAAGCCAATCAAGGTCGATATAAACATTTAGTTAAAAAGAAGAATATGTGGAATAATATGAGGACTGACATACAGTCCAACCAAGGCAAACCAAGCATTCCACCTCCCTTTTAATCAGCGCAAACTACATACATGGCTTCTTTTAATAAGGGTGAATTGAAGTATTGATTGCTCTAGTTCTACTTCCAAACGTTGGGCACGGTGTTCCTACAACCCCTAGGATTTAAAACAGAATCTTCGAAATTTCATCCGAAAAACAAAATAAAAATGTTTGAAAACACAAACCAATATTAAAAAAAAATCAATATATGTTTTAAATCATGTTTTTACAGCTCTTGATCATATACTATGTAATATCTTGTATATTTGAGGATTAAAATAACAAAGCTATGTGAAAAAAAAACGGATGTACAGTGTTACACTTATGACTAACTGTTTAACTCTTATGTATAGTGATCCTATTTCTTATTCTCTGATCTTCTTGATTCTGGACAGGAACAACGACATGTGTCGGTTCTTTGTGGTGTTAAAGCCGTTATTTTGCCAAATTTCATTTGACTCGGTGACTACATATCAAGCTGGAATAAGAAAAATGTCCAACGACGTTTTTCGTTAACTCAACGACTGAAAGTGAATTTTATAAATAGATATAGCAGAAAATGAATAAAAAAAGTCAGACAATAATTATATCTTACAAAAGTACAAATATTTGCCTCATTGTTCGTGAGTTCAAATATTGATGATTCAATAAAATCTTCTCTACACAGTCGCTTTTCAAACGGTAGCCATTTTGTCCAAGTTGATATTTCATTTTTCAAAGCAGTAAACGCGTATTTTTTTTTATAATTGATCAAAACAAAAGTTAGATACACGAAGAGTAAAAAATGCCAAGATTCTTTTCTTATTAACTAAATATTTGGGTCTTAAGTGAATAAAATGCTTCCACATATTACAAAACGGTAGCCAATTTGTCCAAACGTCTGAAAACGTCTAAAATCCGAAATACGCTAATTTCCGACGTTACATGTGCTAAAGTTTCAATTAAGTGTTCATGTTTTAAAACAAATCTTGTTATGAAATTTGGAAAAAGAGGTTGATGATTGCTGCCGAAAAAAAAGAATAGTGCATGTTGATATAGACTCCGCCCGAGGACAAAGGCTCGACACAGGTTAAATTTTGATGTCATGTTTTGAATTCCCGCATCTGCGCAGAAATCTACAATGTACTTCCTTTTTCCGGTCTCGTTTGTATGAAACTTTGAGTAAAATATATATTTATCAGTCAAGTATAAAATAGGAAGGAACGCAATACCAATTTTATTTTTAATAATTCCTTGATATGAAAAAACGTTACCTGATGATAGCGTTTCTTTGTTTACATTGCATATGACGTCATAACTTAAATAACGTCACAACTAAAATCCCTAACAACAGAACCAAAATCATCGGAAACGTTACGGTATTTCCGTTTCTTTTTTTTTTAACAAATATTTAAGGATGTACGTAGGTGATGTTTTGGAATTCATGTCAAATGTTCGGACTCCTTGGTGTTTTCAATACAATACTAGGTAAAATATTTTGCCCCATAACACCCATTTTTTTTCCCATATAAGACTTAATGGCTCATGAAAGGTCATTGGCAAAATTTTGGAAGATTTTTGATTTTCTTTCTTTTGGTTTGGGACCCAAATAATACCAATGCAAATATAAGGTAAAAGTCACAGTCAGCCTTTTCCCGCCGTATTTTAAATCACAAATATCTCGAAAAGGAGGTCCATGACCTATCAATATTTTTAGCTTATTTTAATCCTTAAAGAATGCTCTACCAGCTTATAGTATCAATTTTAAATTCTTTATTTATTAATTTTCACCTAACCTCACCTAAGTACATCCTTAAGTTACAAAAAAAATAATTCATACAGACTTCGTCCCCGTTTACAGGTAATGCCTGCCTCATATTAGCTTTTAACGATTTAATTATAAGAATGGGGAAATGGGGAAAAAATCTCATTACACGAACTTTGTCCAACTTTTGCAAAGACAAATTGGAGACACCAAGACAGTCCTCTAAATGTGAAACGCGAATTGAAATTTATGTTGCGGAAGTACTCCGTAATAGATCATTTAAAGTCGTCACTTCAGTAAGGTGTAATCACAAATATTTAAAGACTTAATACCAGTTCACGGAATGTTTTACTTCGCGATTTTTCCTGCTTTTCATGTTATAACTTTCGTGATGAAAGTAATTCCTGTACTAGCGAAGCCGGAACTTTTCGCCAATATAAACTTGTGCATGAAATGGAGGTAATTGAAAGACGAATCCCTTACAGCGACGAAAACCGTTTCATCGAATTAATAAAAACCCGGGATTATATTAGCCGTTTTCGCGGACGATCCAGGAGTAGATTACTATATTTTAAAATGTATATCAGAAGTTAAACACTATAGATGACTTGGGAAAAAAATCTCAAGCCAAGGTTCAAGTAATTAAAGGGGTCTATTTCGACAACTTATGTGCCAGGGAAAATACAATTCTATTCAAATCTAACCAAGGGTAAAAATGTTCAATTTACTTGCAGAGTGTCAGATATATTTGTATTGGGGTTGAATTAAGATATAGAAATTTTACAATGACAGATGATATGCACATTGAAAGTTAAACATCATATGATAAAAGTTGTGTACATCTATAAAACATTTTTTTTGTGGAAAACCGGATACATGTACTTCCGTCCCATCTTTCCTTCCTACATTACTTGCGACAGAACTGCATTTTTAGTTGAAATCATTTAAAGGGTAAACATTATTAAATCGATTTCCACAACTTGAAGTAATTTATGATAAAAAGAAATCACAAAACGAACAGAAACAGAATCAACGAACATATAATAAAACGAATAAAACTTGCAAAAATTAATCGAAGTCTATAACCCTCTTCGACGCCGCATTTTAAGTTTAACGTCGTGTTGTAGGAACATAGTGCCCAACGTTTGAAAGTAGAAATAGAGCATTCACTACTTCAATTCACCCTTATTACAAGAAGTCATGTAGTTGGCGCTTATTTAAAGGGAGGTGAAAAGCTTGGCTTGCCTTGGAAAGATTGATTGTCAGTCCTCATATAATTCCTCATATATCTTTACAAAAATATTAAAGTCAAACAAGACCAAGAATTTTATCTAAAATATTAAAATTTTGAAACTAAACGTTTATTTACAAAAATTAGTATTAGTGACCATAATTTGCTCATTGAGAAGGGCAGATATCTAAAAAATACCTCGAGACAATAGAACATGTCCAACTTGTAAAACCTTAGAAGATGAAAATCACTTTCTCCTCTACTGTCAAATAAATAATGTTTTACGTATAAAACTTTTTAATGTCATGGCAATAGATAATCCTATGTTTCCAAATCTATCTGATACTCAAAAACTAGAAGTCCTACTAAATCCTTCTAATATAAACCAACTGAAAAAAACCAGGTTCCTTTATAACAGTCTTTAGAGGTGAGGACAGGGGACTCTTAGTTAGTTTTACTTGTATATATATATATATATGTGTTCAACTCAGTTATTTTATTGTTGTTGTTACTTTTATTTATGTCACAGATCTTATGTTACTTATATGACTATTAGACATGTTACGAAAAGGTATATTCTCGACGCTAAGGTTGACAAATTAGACTTTAAATTTGGGGACGGTGTCAAAACATTGAATATAGATTTAAACAGGTAAAATTTAAATTCTGCACGTCTTGGTTACTTCAAATCACATTTATCTAGAGTCTCATTATGTAACATCCTACATGTATATGACAATTTCTTTTGTGTTATCATTGCTGACAGAGGCGGATCCAGCCATTTAAAAAAGGGGGATTCAAACCATATGTCCCCATTCAAATGTATTGATCGTCCAAAAAAGGGGGGTTCCAACCCCCGGACTCCTCCCCTTTGATCCGCCACTGTCCAGCCTAACGTGACATGAAAGGTGTACGCGTGCAGGAATGGGCGGGCTAGAAAAGGAAGGGCTGAGAGTTATACAAGTTCATTCGATTCCAGATTGATAACATAAATATAGTAAGATGGTTAGATATTAGTCAGTTTTATTTGTTGTATTACAGTTCCTGACAAAGTTCAACCTGTCGCTCCACTAATCCCGCACAAAGCTCTACAGTCTGATTGATTCGTCAGTCTGGTGTCTCCATAAGCTTCCAATGACTCTGAAAGTTTTTAAGCGCCTTGTAGCGTGTTCGACATATACCCGATACTCTGATATATGCAAATTCATTTTTTTTTTATATTTTCTTCTTTCTGCTCGTGGTTTAGCTCTAAGTTGATGGCGCCTGTAGCGGATAAAGAGGGGCGATCGACATGGATAATTTTTTTCCCGCTAAGATGACAAAATTCTGGGGGAAATCTAACTCCAAACCTGGTCGAATGAAAGGCAATAGATTATACTGTTGGGCATCATTTTGGTGTCCTATATATGAAACCACTTCGAATAAATCTTGTATGACTTCTGTTGTCCACAATCACTTATGTATGAATGCAATGTCCGCAATTATGCAATGCTTTTGAAACTCTGCAGGGATGTTCAACCGGTGAGTAGTGAGTCATATTTTACACAAACCTATTATCGTTCTGAACATGCATGAAATATTTGCAACTGGACGTTAAGCAACCAACAATCAATCAATCACAAACCCCTTATAAAGGAAATACAAATTGAGCTGAAACTGTTTAAATTAAGACAAAAATGGAAGGAAATAAAGGAAGAAAATACATGCATTCGCCGCTATTGACCGGGAGTAAATTTTCTAAAACTATTATGCAACAAGTTTCAAGTTGAAATTGCATAAAAATCGTATTTTAGGTGTTTTAAAACATACCCCGTCAGGTAAAAATTTAGGTGGCAAACAACTGGATCAAAATACAAAATACATACACTCCTTTGTTTGTTTTCATAACTATATAAAAATAATCGTTACATATATATTCACGAGTAGGTATATAAAACAGACTATAATACTTTTATTATTTGTAAGGTCTATTAAGGACTAGCCGAAGAATTCACACACTCCCCCCCCCCCCCCCCCATCTACTGCTGCATTTACATGACCGTGCCCCTCCCCCACCCTTTTTTTGCATTATAGTTTCTTAAAAAATATTATGGAATTTATTAATATCAATTTCCTATATTTCTTATGGTACAAATGTCATTGAATATTCGATCCAGACGAATTGCCTCCAAAAGGAGTAATGCAATTTTTAAGTTATATTCAATGTATACAGGTAATATATTTTGTGTTTTGATACATTTAAAATGTAATTTGTCAATCTCAGCGTCGTGAATATACCTTTTCGTAACATTACTATTATTTCATTAATAAACCATAGTTAATATGGACCTAAACTGGCTATACAGCCCTTCTACGTTGGAATCTACTACACTAAAGTGGGATCGATAAAATATATATGTTTCTCACAGAAGGTAACCAAAGAAGGTAACCAAAGATTTTGCGACGATGCAAATATTAAACTTTACAATATAAATAAATATCTTTAACCAATGAATTCAAATAGCAAAAGATATGCAGTTGAAAAATATATACTTATTAAGCTTCATGTAAATTATTTAACAATGCAATACATTAAATATGATATTTGGAGTTTTACCAAGGGAGCCTATAATATAACACTGTCTGCCACACATCATTTCGGGGACTCTCCCTCTGGTATCTTTCGTCCCTCTTTTATAGCTGACTATTCGGAGGGCTTTTCTTATTATAAGGGGCATTATGACATAGCGAAATTTTATGTCGAAATTTCGACATGCTACATGTACATTACGACATATATTTTTTTTGAAGTGCCCTTATCGGCTTCCCTAGTTTTATTATTGCCCTCACCCGTTGAAGAAATTTCATGTTTTCATGCTTAAAATGTTCACAATTAAATTCCATTTTTGAATTTTAAATATTTTTTTTGAATTTTGAAAAAAAAAAGATTTTTGTAAATAAAAAGGGGGGCACCATGCCCAGAGAGACAATTTTTCATTCTCCACCAAAATATCTCTATCAATCATATATTCTCATTTATAATTACCAAATTTGTGTCAGAAATGCACATATGAATGGAATGTTTTAGCTTTTTAAGTTCAAAATGTTTGAGTATTCATCTGATTGGTAATCTGAATTTTGGTGTAAATTGACAATCTTTGACTAAAATTATTTTTTTAAAGAAAAAAAAACCACAAGTTTCTTTTTATTTTATGAATATATAGAATGTTGTCTTTCAAAATTTGTCAATGACATGTCATGGTATTGTTAGTCTGGGAGATAAACAGATTTAAAATTTAGGAGTTTTTGAAATTTGTAATTTTCGAATTTTAACACATTTTTAAATGGTTGCTATGGAAACAAACTATTTAGTAAATTCAAAATTTTAACGTTTTTGTATAGTTTTTTTTTAATCAATACTGTAAATATTCATATTGTTTGTATTGATTAAATTTATTTCTATGGTTCTTTAAAATCCCTTCAATTTTCAAAGGCTACTTATGTACGTATTTAGGCCAAATTTTGTAAGAATGGTTTCCATGGCAACCAAGGTTCAAAAGAAAATATTAATACATGAAACTTATTTTCATACCATACCTTCTTCATAAAAAAAATATAAAGACATTTGAAGAGGGGTCATGAATCGCCCATCAACAGGAACCTGCATGATTCTTACAAAGACCGGTACTTAGGTAAAAAAAACCAAACTTAGAGCCAATAAACAGCGGTAAAATAAGTGAACAAAAAAACCCCGTAGATAACGCTTCAATTAAATCAGTGTATGTAAAGTGCGGATCCTAAAATATCATTTTCACTGTATATGCCAGAAATTTTTAATGTAGAATGATAATTAAACAGACGACTTTTTTTTATTTTCGAAGAAAATGAAGAAAATTAGTTAAAAAGTATGTGTTAAGAAACACGTAATACTAATAAAACAAAGTAAGAGATGCGAACGGGGTTTTTTTTCGCGCCTAAATCCAAATAGCTGTGAAATATATACCAAAATAGGTGAATATTTAGGACATTTCACGAACAGATCGTGCAGGTGTTTTATAACTAACAGGTAAGATGTTGTTGCAGAAAAAATATTCATTTCAACACAATTATTAAAGTTGTATAACGTAGAATAGGTTTTGTCATTCAGTTTCTTCATATTGAACTGAATTCCACTATGATGCTTTCTTTATGCGAGTCATGTTTACTGTCGAATAATGATACTATTCTTTCATTTTCACTGTAGAGCGATTCATTAGTATTGTATATGCGGCGCATTTTCACTGTATGATATATTTATTTTTTTTATCTATTACGGCGTATTTTTTTAAGCATGTAAAGCAAGACTTTAGTTAGCGTGCTTGCTTTGGTTTTTTTTGTACAATCATTATGATAACACCCAATTTAATTTAAATATAATAATTATATAAATACAGGTTAAACTATGCCGATACATATTGTTTAAAGATGTCAATCTTATTTACAAAGTATGTATAAACAATTATACAAACTAAGCAATCAAGTCAACCAAAGTTTTGCTTTACATGAATTAGGAAATTAGCTGTAAAGCCTTAATTTAGCCGACTTGCTCAAACAATAGATAAAGTAAGGGACGGATTTGATAAAATTTAACTTACGGAGGAAAGTTTGGTTTTAAAACACTCTAAATAAATTCAATAGAAATAACATTTATTTCAAATGTATTCCATTTTTAAAATTTCTTATGAATCGTATAGCGGGATCTTTATCCTTGTTTTTTTTTTATCCATTTCCATATCCTTGTTTTTTTTTTATCCATTTCCATGACACTTCACCACTAATTACGTACATCTTGATAAAAATTGAATCGTTGGTTTTCCCGTTTAAAAGGTTTTACACTGGGGCCCTTTATAACTTGCTGTTCGGTGTGAGCCAAGAATCCATGTCGAAGACCGTATTTTGACGTATAAAGGTACACTTTTATAAATTGTGACTCGTTTTGAGAGTTGTCTCATTGTCACATATGACATCTTATCTATCTGTGGCTCAACCCGAAACGAGACGGGATAAAAAGGGATAAAAAACACACTTTTTTAATATATTCATAATGGGCTTAATATGAGTCAGAAAAGAGTAGAATAGTGGGTCGCGTTGGGGTATAAGCGTGACGCGGAATTGCCGATTTTTTTGTAAACGTGACACGTGATGGTCAAATGATTGTGTCGTGAAAACGAGAAATAAGAAGAGCGGGACACGGAAAATTTAAAAAAAAATGAGAACTGCATAGTATAAGCGGGATACGGGAATCTGATAAAGCAGTAAGCGGGATCAGGGATCAGACCCCCCCCCCAAATGAGACCCCAGAATAAGATATTTTTTTTTATCTTCATCCTATTGTTACAGTCATGCCTTCAATAACAAATGTATCCCATGCATGCATTTTTATAGACAAAAGACCTTATGGATATTTGGGGTTCTTTGACTTGCTGAATCTAACCTTGTATCCAGTTTGGGGATTTTTACCAAGTTACCGAAATAGCCCACATAGAGGTCCAAAGGGTCTAAGATCATCAAACATGAATTGTAGCATGCATGTTGTGTACAATTACCCAAATGTGCATTGTTTGACCTCTGTGGTAGTATCCATCCACTCGCGGATCTAGAAATTTTTATAAGTAGGGGTCCAATGACTACCTAAGAGCTCCAGTGATTCCATATAAAAGTAACCAAATGTTTTCCCAAAAAGGGGGCAACCCCCTGTCCCCCTAAATCCTCATCTGGTATCGAGCTGTTCATTACGGATAATTTTTTTTTTGTATCAAGGGTGCTCTACTTCACGTACCAATGCAAACAAAAAAGTTCGCCCACACCTTACATTTCATGTTTTAATGACTGTGGATAATTTATGTCACATACCGTTTCACCTTATACAGTTAAAATCATGCAAGCAACAATCGAGTCAAGAACATTTGTTCTACCAAAACTGTCTTTTTCAGAATATGGAATTTGAAGCAGTTGAGGGTACAACTGGGGAAAGTTAATCTTTTATAAGCTTTTCTGTCACCATTGCGTTTCAAGATGCATATTTCTCTGTTTGCAAGTGTATTTATTGCGTGGAAGATAACGTCATCAAATGACAAAAAACAGACTGCACTTAATCTCCGCAATATCAATCTTTGACTTAAAAAAAATACAGAAATATCTTTTAACTTTTTTTTTAAATCAAGGAAAAACGCAATTTGAAGAATACAATATGACATTTTGAGAAGCGTTTTTGTTACAAGTTTGAAAAACTATATATTTGATAAAGAATGAATGAGGAGTTTGTATTTCAATTTGAAAATACATTTATCATAAATTCTAAAGTCATCAACTAAGTTTTTTCATTTGTTTCAAGTGCATTTATCACATAATTCTACAATAAAAATTCCTCGCATCTTCGAAAATTCCACATCAGAAATGACTGCACTAACAGTGATAATTCATCGCATCTATAGTTAAAATGGATCGCTTTCAAAAATCGATATCGTCGCTGGGCTTCTAAAATGTTGTAAATTACGATTTTTTCAAGAAAAAAATTTCTCACAAACAGGCTTTGAAAATTTTGGCAAAATGCATGCTTCCAAAATGTCGTATGTGAACTTGAACATTTTTGTAAATAGCAGTGAAATAAAAACGTTGACATTTCTGGATTAACCAAGAACTTAAATTATTTTTACAGAAATAAAGAAATGTACAATTATTTTTTTCCCAAAACCATTCTACAACGATTTTCAAGTTTTCATACAACATTTTGGAAGCAAACTTTACAAACAACTGACATTGGCAATTTTGTAATATGTCTTATTTCACACATTTTGATTGGTCTAACTGTATACTATTTTGTGATAACAAAGATTTCCTCCCGCCCAGACCATTGGTGTCAAAAAGTATTTTTAGCCAAAAAAGTCATATACGACATTTTAGAAGCCCAGCGACGATATGCTATATTATTGTATAGCAATATAATATTTCCCACAGAAAGTAACCAAAATTTAGCGTGCAATAAATTCTAATATTGCACTAGTGCAATAAATCTTCAAAATTCATGACGTCATCAACAACAAAATCTTAGTTTAAACCTATTTTTACTTTCAAATATTATATTGCTATACAATAAAAGGGTTATTGCATGAATATTCGCACTTTATATACACTGTAAATAATGTACGCCAGACACGCATTTCAACAACAAAAGACTCACATTAAAAAAGGTAAAAAGGCATAAGAAAATATATAGTTAAAGAACATCGATGAGAAAAATTTAATAACAATTCACTTCACACGAATTTTTTTCTACAGTTAATTAGGTCTTTCCACTTTTCTGTGGAAAGACCTATTGTTTTTCTTCTGATTATTTTTTTT
Source organism: Mytilus edulis (assembly GCA_019925275.1). Taxonomy (NCBI): domain Eukaryota; kingdom Metazoa; phylum Mollusca; class Bivalvia; order Mytilida; family Mytilidae; genus Mytilus; species Mytilus edulis. The sequence goes on along the minus strand of CM034351.1, from coordinate 59,356,411 downwards.
TTCTTCCGCCTAATTTTGTTCTTGCGATAAATATTTGTTTCGCAATATGTCGCTTAGATATTTGGTATAATATGATATCGAACATTTTATGCGCTTTTGAAATTTACCCTGCGTAACAAAATACTTTTCTTTGTAGGAGTTATCTCCCCAAATACTGTTTTCCTTGTGTCCACTTCTCCTTCGCAACCGGAAAAGATTACAACAAATTTGTTTTATTAAATTGCTCGTTATATCCTTCGCATAATTTGTCCAATTTTGACCGAAGCAATATGAATGCTCCATATGGGAGTTATTTCCCCTAATGCATTTGATATAAGTGATATGCATTTCTATCTTGTAAACCATAAGTGATAGAGACCTGGGATCTTTTGATTTGAGGTCCTTGGTCCAAAAAAATGAAAATTAGCTCAAGGTCAAAGGTCAAGGACATATTCTAATTTTAGAATTTGGCTTATTTTCAAAAACTGTATAAGATATCAACAAATTATTTTTACTAAATTGTTAGTTGCGACTTGTCGTAACATGTGAATTTTGATTGCAAGGGTACGTTGAACTTAAAGGGAGTTTTCTCCCCTCTGTTATTTAAAAATATGCGTATGGTGATATAACTCATTAACCAAATATAATTAAGACCTATGGTTTTTTGATTTGAGGTCCTGGGTTTATGACCTTAAAATCGATCTCAAGGTTATAGCTTAATTTGACGTTTTAGATTTTGACCTTTGCTTTTTTCTCATATGTATACATGATAAAGCCATGAGACTTTTGGAAAACGGTATCAAACCATTTAACCTTGAAAAAACAACCGGAAGTTACCTTGTGTAAACCGGAAGTAGTTGTTTATTGTACTTTATTAATATAAAAGTATATAGAACCAGATATTTTTGGAATCAGTGTCAAATAAATATCCAAATATTATCGGAAATAGAATTTTTCAAACCGGAAGTAAGAAATTATCTCCCTTATTTATAAAATATGGTATAGAAACCATATATTTTTGGAATCAGCGTACAATAAGCTATCATTTGACGATTGAAATGACATTTTAAACTTAATTTCACAACTTTTTCATATCAAAATACATTGTTTTGGTGGAAAGACCTTCAATTGTTCTCTGAACAATTGGTTTTTAATTATTACAGCTTTTGTTTGCGTTAAAAAACAAATTTACAATTAATTTTGTATTGATTGTTGGTTGCTTAATGTCCAGTGGCAAGCATGTCATTCATATTCAGGACGACAATTCATTTTGTATGCTATTCTTCAAAGTTTCCGGTTATTAGCTGTCTTGATAAATACCTTAATCTGTTTGTGTGTTCAGAAAATTCAACATAGTTCTTGATCAACCGGATAGAACACAGTTGTGTTATTCTATATTGATACTACATGAAATTTCTCAAGTGTGAAATACACTAAGGGGAATTCGAATCTATGTCTACCCTTTATGCTTACATATTGTTAAAATATATCTCAATGTAATTGTTTTAATTCGATTAGTTCCATTCTGGCTGTGATTTTTATACATGTAAATAATGAGAAATAGTTAATATTTACCTATCACTTAATGCTACACCTGGTTCTATTGACAAGGAAGAAAATCAATATCTTGTCATATGACCCATGCCTTTTAAACATGATAAAGAAAGGGCAAACTTTAAATACTTCAGTTGAATGTAGACTAAAAAGTTACTCAAGGATAAATTATTAACTTCAATACTTTACGATAGAATAACTGAACTTTAACAGGGGAGCACCACTATCCAACTTTTCTTTGATTACTATAATTGACACGAACATGATGTAGACAACGATGTTATCACGGTAACACAAGCTATAAGGCCGGTGACCAAAGTCGGATTTATGAAATTTTAATCGTCAAAAATGGTATACGGCTATATCATTGGAATCGGAAACATGTTGTTCTTTAAATTCTTCTGGTCGTCAAAAGAAAATATGGTGCAGTTTTTCAGAAATCATGATCAAAGGTCACGTGTCGTTTTCAAGGAAAAACGAAATTGAATATCTAACTCCAATTTAAATACTGTAGAATGATTTAAAACTTGAATCTATTTTCTTCTTTATCGAATTTTTTACTCAAAAAGTGGAAACCCGTCATTAAATGAGATTTCCGAACACACGTTTGCGACTTTACAAAAATGGGGTAGTTTTCAATTTTAACTGATGTAGTTTTTTCAAGTAATAAGAATAACGCCCGTCTAAACTTTACAAAATTTATAGAAAATGATGAACAAATATGTATTTATCAATATTACAATCTAAAATACCTCAACGAAAGTGAAAACTTAAGTTGTTTTCCTTATATATATATTGTTTTATTAAAGTGCAGCCTGCAATAAAATTATAATACAAATATGAAACATATTTTTGTCAGCCAGCCTTCATAGGCTTATGATGCACTGTACAATTAAAATTCCCATAGTTATCTGTTGAAAACGATACATGCAAAACAGCCAAAAAAAAATATTTCAAAACATACTTATGATTGAGTTTTTACAATGTCATGATGATTTGTATTAAATTATTTCGTATTTATAGGAATATAAATCATTTTAAGATAAAATAACAACTTTAAAAATATATGATTTATGATAGAAAAGCCTTTATTCGTTTGAAAATGGAGAAAGTTTCGGTAATTTAATCTCAACCCAAGTGACGCAAGATAATATCATTTTTTTTTCTATGCGGGATAATTTAACATACATGTAGCACTAAATATACGTAACTTTATTCAGTAATTCAGACCTCAAATGACCTTCGTAATGTGGGAACGTTATCACGATGTTCTGACCCTTGACTTGAATACTATATGTTCGTACGTGGGAGGTTTAGCTAATCTCGAATGTCTCGGCAGCAACCCAACAACCGGTTATCCGATTCATCTGACAATTTTAGAGCAGATATATCTTCACATGATAAACAATTTTACTCCCTGTCAGATTTGCCCTAAACGCTTTGGTTTCAGAGTTATAAGCCAAAATCCACATTTTACCCCTATGTTCTATTTTTAGCCATGGCGGCAATCTTGGTTGGTTTGCCGGGTCACCGGAAAATTTTTCCAACTAGATACCTCAATGATGATTGTAGCCAAGTTTAGTTAAATTTGGCGCAGCAGTTTCAGAGGAGAAGATTTTCGTAAAAGTTAACGACGACGGACGACGGACGCCAAGTGATGAGAAAAGCTCACTTGGCCCATTGGGCCAGGTGAGCAAACAAAAAGTAATTTCTGTCTTCCTGCAATACATACTTGTACAAACACTGTTCTTTTTTTAAATTGATCATACTTGTCATGACTGACAAACACCTACCCAGTCAGAAATATTGGTTGATTTTCAGTGTTGCAAAAGGATAAGCGGAAGGGAACTTACAGGGATGAGTACCAGGTGAGGGCATGATGAGCGTATCATTTCATATTAAAAAAATATACACATACTCTGCATTTTTTTCACTCATGGACCCTCTACCATGTCTATCATAATTACCCCTCCCCTTGATAAAATCCAGGGGCAATTTTCACGAAATTGTCTTAGGACTAATGCATGTCTAACAATGGTCTTACGACGTATCTTAGTCTGAAGTCTGTTTTCAAAGTAGTCCTAGATTAAGTTAAGTCGGCTTCATATCTTGACTTACATCTAGAAATTGACAATGAGGGTCGATTGAAAACAAAACTTTACGACAAAAGAGATGATTTCAGCTTTCCAATTGTGAACTTTCCATTTCTAAGTAGCAACATTCCAGCAGCACCTGCATACGGGGTATATATCTCCCAATTGATACGATATTCCCGTGCTTGCATTTCCTATCATGATTTTCTTGATAGAGGGTTACTGCTCACAAGGAAGCTATTAAACCAAGAGTTCCAAATGGTGAAGTTGAAATCATCCCTTCGTAAATTTTACGGACGCAATCACGAGTTGGTTGACCGTTATGGAATAACCGTTTCACAAATGATATCGGATATGTTCCTTACGTCGTAACTACAATCCCCTTCCCTTTCATGATTGTGACCTACCGAATTAGACTATTTACCGGATTTGTAATCACATAAGCAACACGACGGGTGCCACATGTGGAGCAGGATCTGCGTACCCTTCCGGAGCACCTGAGATCACCCCTAGTTTTTGGTGGGGTTCGTGTTGTTTATTCTTTAGTTTTCTATGTTGTGTCATGTGGACTATTGTTTTTCTGTTTGTCTTTTTCATTTTTAGCCATGTCGTTGTCAGTTTGTCAGATTTATGAGTTTGACTGTCCCTTTGGTATCTTTCGTCCCTCTTTTAAGACATATCTTAATGTTGGTCATAAAGTGAGGACTACACGAGAGGAGTCTTACATGTATGATGGTCTAAGGCCGTGTTCACATTGACCTAAACTCGGTGTTGTGTTAGTGTAATTCACACGTAAACTAAACACAGTTACGTTCTCATTGATAAAACTCAATGTTTACATGTTGTTTAAATCATGTTTTGTCTACATGTAGTCGATAGTCAATGTAGGCCTTGTGAGGGTTATGTGTACACAAAACTAGATATTTAGGATATGTATTTTACCATGTATCTTTGAAGAAAAAACGTTTTTTTTAATAAAATTGATATTTATAATAACTCTGTATTAAGTTATCTGCATAATTATTTGTTTATACTTGATATATTGCTTTGTTACTTATGCCCGCGTCACACTGTCCGATTTTTATATACGATGGACACCCGAATGCGAAAATTGTAAGTTCGTACGAAGTTGGTCCCGATCTCGTTAAAATACCAAAAAGTGACCGATGCAAGTACGATGAATAACGAAGTCTATACGATGGTGCCGAAATTATATACGATAGCAAAAGATGGACATACGAAGGCTAACCGAAGACGGGCATTTAAGCTTCATATCTCTGTCGAAGCCTACACGATGGGTCACGAAGGCTACACGATGGATTACGAAGGCTACACGATGGATTACGAAGGCTACACGATGGATTACGATGATGGCGCGATGACCATACGATATCTAAAAGACGTCGTGTACACAGGAAATTGGTTGCTCATTTCTTTTACCTGCTGGTTCTGAAGACAATATTAAAGGTATTTCCAGTTACTGAATGTTTTGGTTGATTTCTAAAAAAAATAGTTTATGTATCAAATAAGACAAATATGCATATTCAATTTACCATTTTCTGCATGTGTCATATACAAGTATAGTGTCCATATTTGTCCCCAATATGTTACATACGAGGGGGTGCCAAGCTCGGCATTGCCTTGTTTGAACTGTAAAATGTGTGCGCTAGTCTGAATAATTACCCATAATTATGCCCGAATTGAAAATGTAAAAATGGTCTACCCTACGTTACCAGGCTTTATTTAAAAAGGTTATTATAATATGGTCTTCAATGTTACAGTGCGATACTGGCATGTTGCACCCTTGAATGCGGGTGCAATAATAGAACAGAACAGAAAAAGAGGAATTTAGTGGCCAAAAACTTTGTTACAGAAAATGGGGGTAAAGCTTTATTACATGAGAACATTAAGGCAAATGAAGTGTCTTTATACAGAACAAATGGAACTAATTTGTCACAAACTGGAAATCAGGTTTTCTTGAATAATATACAAGGGTGTGGGGGTTGAGTCTTTCCTACGCACAACATAATCAACTTTTCCTAAGATTCAATAATGAAAATTTTGTGGAGGTGAGAACCCATGTCAGATTTGGTAGCTGACTTGGGCTCTCATGTGGCGGTCCAGGGAGACTGGTAGTGATTGGGGGATTATTTCACTTGGCCCTTGCTCTGGGCCTGACAAGTTCTAAAATTTGCAGGTTTGGAAAATGTGGTTAGTGATAACGGTGGGGTCTACAGATGGGTGACTCTGGGACCTCCTCCACCTCATCTTATAGAGGGGAGGCCTACACCTGCCAACAGGTGGGGCACTAATAACTGGAGCATTGGTAATACGAGTGTTTTCCCCGGTCACTCCCCATGGTAGGTGGTGGTGTAACCGTGTTTAACTATCAGGGGTTTTATGACACTATGTCAACATAGGTCAGCTGATAGCCATTGTGTATAGGTAATCGGTAGTCACCCTGGCGCCTCAACAAAATATTATAGAATACTCTGTAGCCAAAGTAATGCCACAAAGTAAAAATGTATATTCTAGTCATGAAAATGTAAATACAAGTAGGTGTAATAAAATGTATTTTTAATTCAAAGGATTGTTTTTGTATAAGTTGTAAATAAAATACAGAGGATGGAACTTCTACACAAATGAGTATAATATACAGAAAGTCTGTACAGTATTTTAATTTTGGTATTTGTGAATTACAATTAACAACACACAAAGAGAGACAACTCTAGTTTAATTTTTAACATAGTTTAGAAAATACGTCAACAACTCTTGATCGTTGTTCTTCGTCTCATTGTTATTCGTTCAGTATTGATATAGGGTCTTCTTATATGAGTATTGCAATTGATAGAGATTATAAAAAAATTATATTTTCAATAATCTCAGACTGGGTTAATTCAATCGAATATTTGTGTGGGTGCGTGGGTGTTGCAGTCTGTAGCTCATTGCCATATTCGGCATGGCCATAGATGGCGCTCGCAGCTTGAATCAGAATTTTGGAATTTCCGTATCAGCTTGAATTAGAATTTTGGAATTCCCGTATCGGGCACTTGTTAATTTGCTGTCGACTTGAAAGCAGGTGTTTCACAAATAAGTTAAACGTTTTAAAACCCGCCCTCCCTCCCTATGAGAATAGTTGCTGCTGTTTTTGTTTTATATTTTCAGGCACTTGTTTGATGTATTTGATTGGAATATTATGGTTACCAGTATCCAGGCTGACCTTCATAGTATTGGACCAATACAGGATAATTTCGAATAAACTTGCGTTTCTATGAATTGGACATTTCAGTTATTCAGCACTTTTTAACATATTATGGACTATTGTGATTTAAGCATCCAGAATTAATTTTAGTTTTTAGTAATTAACAATTTTAATAATTGGAAAGAAAACAAGACACTTTTTAGACATTAATCATCTTCTACTATCCTTAGGCGCAGAGTCAATTTTGAATGGGGGGAGGTCAAGGGAGACTGGTAGTGATTGAGGGATTATTTCACTCGGCCCTTGCTCTGGGCCTGACAAGTTCTAAAATTTGCAGGTTTGGAAAATGTGGTTAGTGGTAACGGTGGGGTCTACAGATGGGTGACTCTGGGACCTCCTCCACCTCATCTTATAGAGGGGAGGCCTACACCTGCCAACAGGTGGGGCACTAATAACTGGAGCATTGGTAATACGAGTGTTTTCCCCGGTCACTCCCCATGGTAGGTGGTGGTGTAACCGTGTTTAACTACCAGGGGTTTTATGACACTATGTCAACATAGGTCAGCTGATAGCCATTGTGTATAGGTAATCGGTAGTCACCCTGGCGCCTCAACAAAATATTATAGAATACTCTGTAGCCAAAGTAATGCCACAAAGTAAAAATGTATATTCTAGTCATGAAAATGTAAATACAAGTAGGTGTAATAAAATGTATTTTTAATTCAAAGGATTGTTTTTGTATAAGTTGTAAATAAAATACAGAGGATAGAACCTCTACACAAATGAGTATAATATACAGAAAGTCTGTACAGTATTTTAATTTTGGTATTTGTGAATTACAATTAACAACACACAAAGAGAGACAACTCTAGTTTAATTTTTAACATAGTTTAGAAAATACGTCAACAACTCTTGATCGTTGTTCTTCGTCTCATTGTTATTCGTTCAGTATTGATATAGGGTCTTCTTATATGAGTATTGCAATTGATAGAGATTATAAAAAAATTATATTTTCAATAATCTCAGACTGGGTTAATTCAATCGAATATTTGTGTGGGTGCGTGGGTGTTGCAGTCTGTAGCTCATTGCCATATTCGGCATGGCCATAGATGGCGCTCGCAGCTTGAATCAGAATTTTGGAATTCCCGTATCAGCTTGAATTAGAATTTTGGAATTCCCGTATCGGGCACTTGTTAATTTGCTGTCGACTTGAAAGCAGGTGTTTCACAAATAAGTTAAACGTTTTAAAACCCGCCCTCCCTCCCTATGAGAATAGTTGCTGCTGTTTTTGTTTTATATTTTCAGGCACTTGTTTGATGTATTTGATTGGAATATTATGGTTACCAGTATCCAGTGCTGACCTTCATAGTATTGGACCAATACAGGATAATTTCGAATAAACTTGCGTTTCTATGAATTGGACATTTCAGTTATTCAGCACTTTTTAACATATTATGGACTATTGTGATTTAAGCATCCAGAATTAATTTTAGTTTTTAGTAATTAACAATTTTAATAATTGGAAAGAAAACAAGACACTTTTTAGACATTAATCATCTTCTACTATCCTTAGGCGCAGAGTCAATTTTGAATGGGGGGAGGTCAAGGGAGACTGGTAGTGATTGAGGGATTATTTCACTCGGCCCTTGCTCTGGGCCTGACAAGTTCTAAAATTTGCAGGTTTGGAAAATGTGGTTAGTGGTAACGGTGGGGTCTACAGATGGGTGACTCTGGGACCTCCTCCACCTCATCTTATAGAGGGGAGGCCTACACCTGCCAACAGGTGGGGCACTAATAACTGGAGCATTGGTAATACGAGTGTTTTCCCCGGTCACTCCCCATGGTAGGTGGTGGTGTAACCGTGTTTAACTACCAGGGGTTTTATGACACTATGTCAACATAGGTCAGCTGATAGCCATTGTGTATAGGTAATCGGTAGTCACCCTGGCGCCTCAACAAAATATTATAGAATACTCTGTAGCCAAAGTAATGCCACAAAGTAAAAATGTATATTCTAGTCATGAAAATGTAAATACAAGTTGGTGTAATAAAATGTATTTTTAATTCAAAGGATTATTTTTGTATAAGTTGTAAATGAAATACAGAGGATAGAACCTCTACACAAATGAGTATAATATACAGAAAGTCTGTACAGTATTTTAGTTTTGGTATTTGTGAATTACAATTAACAACACACAAAGAGAGACAACTCTAGTTTAATTTTTAACATAGTTTAGAAAATACGTCAACAACTCTTGATCGTTGTTCTTCGTCTCATTGTTATTCGTTCAGTATTGATATAGGGTCTTCTTATATGAGTATTACAATTAATTACCCATAATTATGCCCATGTTTACTGATCTATCTTAAAGGTAAGGTAATGGGTTCGTTGATCCCTTTTATTCAAAAAGAGCTCTTTCCAGGAGAATATCATAATAATATATACAAAAGGAAGGATGTGGGGAAAGCAACAAATGCGGCAAAATATGACATATAGAAAACAAAATGGTTATGGAGTAAACATTCGTGTGACAACAACTCAGACAATACATAAAAAATCAGAATAATGAAGAAAAAGTTGGTTTCCCTATATACGTGTACGTGGAGTGTTGGTGTACGAGGCGCGTTTACGATTTTCATTATGTTACTTGATATGATAAATTGACAAAAAAATAATATTTTACTTGTAAAAGTAAATCCTGAGCCTGTAATAGCTGCTCTATTTCAATTAATAGAAACAACGCTGTCGCCTTTCTTGTTCTCAGAGAATCATATGATATGAGCTCCATGTTTGGTGAACGTCTTTCTTAACTGTCGTATTAGACTGACCAGTACATATCGCGCATTGCATTTTAAATGTATTTAAGCGCGAAAATTAACTTACATTGAGCTGGATTTATTGCCGACGTAGTTTCATCTTGTCGCCTTCGTACTTTTATTCGATGGCAACATGATGGGATTACGAGGTCTTCACGAAGTCGTGTTGCCATCGTAAGACCTTCGGGTAGCTTCGTGATTCATTCGTGTAGACAGGAATTGCTCGCTACATTGAAGACCTGTTGGTGACCCTCTGCTGTTGTTTTTATTTGGTCGGGTTGTTGTCTCTTTGACACATTCCCCATTTCCATTCTCAATTTTATCGTAATGTTAAAACTGCCCGATGGAAACGATGGAAACACGAATGCAATACGATGTTCAAAGATGCATTCCCGGTGACATTACGATGGTGAGGATGGTTTTAACGTTACGCACGCTGTTCCTACAACCCCTAGGATTTGTAACACAATCTACGAAATTTCCTCCGCAAAACAAAATAAAAATGTTAGCAAACACGAACCACTATTAAAACAAATTCAATATATGTTTTAAATTATGTTTTTATAGCTCTTGGTCATATACTAAGTAATATCTAGTATATTTGAGGATTAAAATAACAAAGCTATATGAAAAAAAAAACCGGATGTCCAACGTTACATTTATGAAAAACTGTTTTGACTCTTATGTATAGTGATCATATTTCTTATTCTCTGATCTTCCGGAAACTTGGCAGGAACAGCGGCATGTGTCGGTTCTTTGTGGCGTTAAAGCCGTTATTTTGCCAAATTTCATTTGACTCGGTGGCCGCATTTTAAGCTTGAATAAGAAAAATGTCCAACGACATTTTTCGGTAACTTAACGACTGAAAGTGAATTTCATAAGTAGATATAGCGGAAAACGAATAAAAAGAGTAAGACAATAATAACATCTACCAAAAGTACAAATATTTGCCTCATTGTTCGTGAGTTCAAATATTGCAGATTTTATAAGATCTTCTCTACACAGTCGTTTTTCAAGCGGTAGCCATTTTGTCCAAGTTGATATTTCATATTTCAAAGCAGTTAACGCATACCTGTCAACCTGTGACGATGAAAATACAGGTCATGACCTGCATTGAAGAATCAAATCTCAGGTCATAACGCGTACGAACTTTTTCGAGCTGAATTTCAGTATTTATGGTACATTTTCTTATAATGTATATCAAAGATACCAACACATCAATGCATGTTCACTTGGTTAAGTCATTTTAAATGTTATTTATTATTATTTCATTACACTTTTAAAGATTTTTGTAACTTGTGTATCACAGCCTTATGTCCTTTACTTTTTGTCTTCATCTAAAATTTATTTTTCAAATGTAATTTTAAAATGAGACTACTGACCTTTAAACATACCATGTAGAGGTATTACATGTATGAACATTCATCTCTCAATTGATAAGGAAATTATACTATGACATGTATGATAAAATATAGTATTACAGTTAAAGGAAGTATAAATGTAAAAAATAATTTTCAACTTTTTTTTAAAAATTGTATAAAGGTATAAAAATAATGAAAAGTTATTTTTCATTGTGTATTTGAATTTTATATTATTATGATTTAATCTTTGTCACCCATAAAACGTAAATATAAGGAATAATTTTGAATGGTGACAAATAAGGGGAAGTAACTCTTAGTTGAAATATCTTTGTAAAACAACAGGGCAATTTATTTACGACCTAAGGTAGCACTCCACAGTTAGGTGTGTAGTTTCGCATTTTGGCCCCTGTGGATTTTTCAAATATGAGAGCTAGTGTGCAATAAAATTCATTTTTGGATAGCTGAGTATTAAAATAGCCGTTGTATTGGGTTTATATGAACATCAAGATTATGTAATGTATGTAATATAGGCTGTTTTCTGTATGACAGTCCGTATTTGCATGTCCCTACCATACATTGGTCCGGCAATTATTGCAATGTTTTTTTCCAACTTTTTATCGCACGAACTTTGTGATTGGATTTTACGAAAAAATGAGGCGAAAGACACCCATTTTTTATTTGATCATTAGGAAGATTTATGAAAACAGTTTCTAAAAAGGTATCACTGAAAGGCATTGAAATTCTAGTTTGATCAAAATTTTGGGGGGATATGTGACATGTCCACCCCCCTTTTTGCAATATTTTATGGTAAATAAATGCAGAATGTTGCCATGGATACACATAAAAGGAATTAATTTACACTCTTTTAATTTTTGAAAATCAAATCTATGGAATATACTGATTACATACATATGCACATTTACAACACAAACAGTTAGGTTAATGTATTAGAAATCCAGGAATAGGAGATGATAAAACATTTTGTGGCTCATTTTTAATTTTATTTTCTAACTGTGGAGTGCTACCTAAAGCTAAGGTAATTGGTGTCAACAGTGTGTTTGACACCAAAGCTGTCAAGTGAAGCCATGCACTGAATGGGTCACTTAATTTGACAGTTTACATAGCTAAATGAACTGCATGTTCATGGAAGAATTACGAATTTGCCGGTATTTCAAATATTACTTATGAAAATCAATCTCAAGGCTAAGAAATACGGGTGAAATCGGGTCATTTTCGGAATTTCCGGGTTATTTCAATGACCCGGCGGGTGATCCGGTTGATCCCTCAGAATTGTGAAAATCTCGGGTCACACCAGCAGAATCCGGGTCAGTTGACAGGTATGTTAACGCGTATTTTTTAGCTGATATTTCAATAAGTTATTTATAATTGATCAAAACAAAAGTTAGATACACGAAGAGTACAAAATGCCAAAATTCTTTTTTTTCAACACATTACAAAACGGTAGCCATTTTGTCCAAACGTCTAAAAACGTCGAAAAATCCGAAAAACGCTAATTTCCGACGTTACATGGCCTAAAGTTTCAATTAAATGTTCATGATAATTAAAACAAATCGTTTGGTGAAATTTGGAAAAAGATGTTGATGGCTGCCGAAAAAAAAAGAATAGTGCATGTTGCTACATGTATAGACTCCGGCCGGGACATAGATTCGACACAGGTTAAATTTTGCAATTTCTATTGATCATTTATAGCTTTTATCGATTTATTTAAAATAATCGTGAAAAGGGAAATTAAATCTCATTACATGAACTTCGTTCAACTTTTGCACAGACAAATTGGAAACACCAAGACAATCCTCTAAATGTAAAATGCGAATTTTAATTTATGTTGCGGAAGGACTACGAAATAGATCATTTAAAGTCGTCACTTCAGTAAGGTGCATTCACCAATTATATTTAAAGACTTAATACAAGTCCACGTAATGTTTTACTTCGCAATTTGTCCTGCTATTCATGTTATAACTGAAAGTAATTCATGTACTACATGTACTAGCGAAGCCGGAACTTTTCGTCAATATTAACTTGTGCATGAAATTGAGGTAATTGAAAAACAAATCCAAAACAGCGACGAAAACCGTTTCATTGAATTAATAAAACCCGGGATTATATTAACCGTTTTTACGGGCAATTCAGGAGTAGATTACTATATTTTAAAGTTAAACAATTTAAGCAAGCAACTTTAGAAGACTTGGAAAATAATTCTCAAGCCAAGATTCAAGAAATTGAAGGGGTGTATTTCGACAAATTATGTGCCAAGGAAAATACAATTCTATTCAAATTAATCAAGGTTAAAAATGTTTCGATTTACTTGCAGAGTGTCAGATATATTTGTATTGGGATTGATTAAGATATAGAAATTTTACAATAACAGATGATATGCACCATGAAAGTTAAACATCCTATGATAAAAGTTTTGCACATTTATTTATGGAAACCGTATACATGTACTTCCGTCCAATTTTTCCTTCCTACATTACTTGCGACAGTAAGCACTGCATTTTTAGGTGAAATAACTTAAAAGGTAAACATTATTAAATCGATTTCCACAACTTGAGGTAATTTATGATAAAATGATATCACAAAAAGAACAGAACCAGAATCAACCAACAACATATAAAAAAACCGAATAAAAAATTTATCAAAGTCAAAAACCTCTCTTTGACGCCGCATTTTTAGTGTAACGTCGTGTTGTAGGAACATCGTGCACAACGTTTATACGAACTCAATACGAACCCTCAACATCGGACGCACCTTCGTGGATTTTTTAACATGTTAAAAAATTTAGAACCCTTCCCGAAGTTGTCCCCGAAGGCTAAAAAAGTGGCCGATGGTTAAAGATGGTTAAAGATGGCACTACGAATAGCCCGATCTGGATACGATCAGTCCCGATTTTGAAAATTTCCATAATCGTGTTGCCATCGGCATAAAAATCGGGACAGTGTGAAGGGGGCATTAAGGAAGCTTTATTAAGCCATAATAAAGACTCAAAGCTTCATCATTGACAAACACGTAAATCATATGAAAATGTCTTCCCGAATCGACTGGATGTACACATAAATATTTGCCACTATTCTTTACTCTATCAACGTTTCACTCACATAAGCATTACTTAAAGGAGCGTCCTTATTTGTATTGTTTGGCTAGTATTTCAGATCCGGTAAAATGCACTTTGAAAAACAACAACATAAGTTTGCAATGTACGAATTGTTATTTTAAAGCCAAAGTCGTAGTTGTTAGGAAGTATCTGCATGGTAGTTTTTGGTCATTGCTCTTAATTCAAACTCGTGACCGTTTTATTTAAGCAAAACTAAAGAATTTAGAAAAACATGATTTTTTTTCACCAAATCCTCAACTCGCTAAGTTTTTTTTTTTTTTACGCTATCCATCAATAATTTTTTTCAGCATTTAACAGTATAAAGTATGGGGAAAATTTCGATTCAGAATTTTTTTTTCTGTCATCTGCTTGATCAGAAAAATCATAAGCCCCCGTTTTTAAAGTCAAATCATAGTTTCCTAACTGCTAGAAAAGTGTCCGAGAAATTTGAAATCGATTTTATGTAATGAACATTTAAATGACATATAGTTTACAAGTGTGAACAAATCTCATGTTCAGGTAAGTAAACCTGGTGTTTGGATGTGAACAAATTTAATGTGAAACCAGTGTCCATTACATTAAACTAATTGTAAACATGTTTACTGTACACGGCGTTTGGTGTGAACACGGCCTAAGAATAGCCTTAAGTTTATTTACAAGTATATAAATGACACTCAATTGTTTATTTAATTTTGCAAATATATTAATACACAATGCAGTACATATGTAAAGTGCGGATCCAAAAATATTATTTTCACTGTATATGCCATTAATTCCTGATGTAGAATGATAAATAAACAGACGATTTATTTTTGTATTTTTGAAGGAAATGAAGAAAATTAGTTAAAAGATATGTGTTTAGAAAAAGATAATACTAGTAAGACAATGTAAGAGATGCAAATGGGGTTTCATCGCGCCTAAATCCATCCAGCTGTGAAATATATACCGAAATAGGTGAATATTTATTTAAGAACACTTCACGAAGAACAGATCGTGCAGGTGATTTAAAACTAGCCGGTAAGATGTTGTTGCAGAAAAATATTCATTTCAACACAATTATTAAAGTTGTATAACGTAGAATAGGTTTTGTCATTCAGTTTCTTCACTTTGAACTAAATTCCACTATGATGCTTTCTTTATGCGAGTCATGTTTACTGTTGAATAATGATACTATACTTTCATTTTCATTGTAGAGCGATTCATTAGTATTTTATATGCGGTGCATTTTCACTATATGCTTTTTTCTTCTATTGTGGCGTAATCAATTACATCTAAGATTTGATGGTCAGTTCTTAATCAGTTTAATGATCTTTCATCTTGTTTAATGTGACACTTTATACGATACATTAGTTGCACAGTTGAACTGCAATAGTTTATCCAAATAATCTAAGACCATTAATCAATGCCTTACATAAATTAAGAACATGTTTATAGCTGAATCTTGTGAGAAACTTTATGTATTGGTCAGATATATGAGAGTAGTAGCTTGAAGTACCAAGTTGTATGTACGAACGTTAATTGGAAATTATGATTAAGAATATTTATTATACATGTACTGTTATATAAAGATTATATATATATGATTAAACATGTGAACATTAAATGGACTTCGTTATATAGACAATACTAAGTGAGCTTACGTAGAAACTTTACAATAACTAGTTCCCTATGTAACGGGCAACATGGATTACGATCCCGGACACGTAAATCCGAAATAATGACATAGTTCCTAAAACACACACAAGAAAGCCCCGTTATATCTGGTGTAGGTACCCGAGTTCACAATGTTGACTGGATTTATGATGTACGCGAAATTGGGACGAATGTGCAAAGTCATGGCGAGTGCAGAAAGAAGAAACAATTTACGTTTTCATTCAAGTGAGACTAGCAGAGCAGTTTTGTTCAAATTAGACGAGAGAGTAAAATAGGATGACTTTGTATATGCCATAATGTAATTAAGTGACTTGCTGTAAATATTTGTGAACTTTTGTGTCAGTCTATTTGTTTTTTGTTTTTGTTTTGTGGATACGCTTTTACCAAACATGGATGTTAACGTTTATACGCGAGAGTATTATATTGAAGAACATTGGAGAAGACCATATGGAGAAGACGCTCGAGAACAATTTCGATGACTATAGCTAGAAACCTTAGATGACTCTGAGATGTTACAACAGACTAGCAGTAACGTGTATATCGAAACTTTTGTGTTGGTAACAATGTATATATGTACAATGTAAATAACAGAGTAGACTGGCGTATCCGTCGATCCGAAACCGGCAAAGAACCGTTATAAATGACAAGTTCCTGATGAAAGATTCGAAGAAGTGGCTCCGCACGTTCAAACCGAAGAAGTCATGTGGACAATATTTTCATGTTTGTAAATAATTTTAAGTTTTCATAAATGTTTTTATCCATTCAGAATGTAGTATGCCTAGGTTTAGTATTTTATTGTATATTTTTTTTTTGCATTTCATTTTGTATTACATATGTTTGATTAAGCTAATTTTTAATCTCTTGTTATTACGAGAGTGGGCGTATTGGGTGTAGTTAAGTTAACCGAGAAGGGTTGCTTATACTAGTTGGAGGTTCATGGGAGTGTCCATGTGAAGATGATTTACAGTGTTGGTAGTTCTATGGTGATACGGTCACATAGAAGTGAAAATTGCAGCTAATGAGATGCTGATTTTCTGTATTGGATTGCCCAGAGATAATGATGAGTTGATTTTAATTGATGCTTTTAATTATTTTATCATTTCGTTTACGCTTGGATTAACGGTCAAAATTCGCGATTAGACCTTACCATAATGTATTTGAATAGATTAATAATTGTCAAACTTGTGTTATTCATTTTTATGATTTTTGTTTAGTGCCTCTTTTGTAGTTATAAATATCAAGAGTTTGAAGTTGAAAGGATAATTGTTAAATTTAGATTTTAAGAGTAATCTTTTTGCAAGTTTTCAACAACTATTCACGACGTAAATTGATAAATTACATGGTATAGCAATTATCATTATTTTTTTTTTTAATTATTATTAATTTAGATTTTTTCAGTAGTTTTAGTTAAAAGAAAATTTTTATTTTTTAATGTTCACATTTCCTCCCCTTATCTTTTTAATTTGAGTAATATTTTTGGTATGAATTTTTTTAATTCGAGTGAAAACGAATTTTGTTTAGCGGGGAGTGATGTGGCGTAATCAATTACATCTAAGATTTGATGGTCAGTTCTTAATCAGTTTAATGATCTTTCATCTTGTTTAATGTGACACTTTATACGATACATTAGTTGCACAGTTGAACTGCAATAGTTTATCCAAATAATCTAAGACCATTAATCAATGCCTTACATAAATTAAGAACATGTTTATAGCTGGATCTTGTGAGAAACTTTATGTATTGGTCAGATATATGAGAGTAGTAGCTTGAAGTACCAAGTTGTATGTACGAACGTTAATTGGAAATTATGATTAAGAATATTTATTATACATGTACTGTTATATAAAGATTATATATATATGATTAAACATGTGAACATTAAATGGACTTCGTTATATAGACAGTACTAAGTGAGCTTACGGAGAAACTTTACAATAACTAGTTCCCTATGTAACGGGCAACATGGATTACGATCCCGGACACGTAGATCCGAAATAATGACATAGTTCCTAAAACACACACAAGAAAGCCCCGTTATATCTGGTGGAGGTACCCGAGTTCACAATGTTGACTGGATTTATGATGTACGCGAAATTGGGACGAATGTGCAAAGTCATGGCGAGTGCAGAAAGAAGAAACAATTTACGTTTTCATTCAAGTGAGACTAGCAGAGCAGTTTTGTTCAAATTAGACGAGAGATTAAAATAGGATGACTTTGTATATGTCATAATGTAATTAAGTGACTTGCTGTAAATATTTGTGAACTTTTGTGTCAGTCTATTTGTTTTTTGTTTTTGTTTTGTGGATACGCTTTTACCAAACATGGATGTTAACGTTTATACGCGAGAGTATTATATTGAAGAACATTGGAAAAGACCATATGGAGAAGACGCTCGAGAACAATTTCGATGACTATAGCTAGAAACCTTAGATGACTCTGAGATGTTACAACAGACTAGCAGTAACGTGTATATCGAAACTTTTGTGTTGGTAACAATGTATATATGTACAATGTAAATAACAGAGTAGACTGGCGTATCCGTCGATCCGAAACCGGCAAAGAACCGTTATAAATGACAAGTTCCTGATGAAAGATTCGAAGAAGTGGCTCCGCACGTTCAAACCGAAGAAGTCATATGGACAATATTTTCATGTTTGTAAATAACTTTAAGTTTTCATAAATGTTTTTATCCATTTAGAATGTAGTATGCCTAGGTTTAGTATTTTATTGTATATTTTTTCTTTGCATTTTATTTTGTATTACATATGTTTGATTAAGCTTATCTTTAATCTCTTGTTATTACGAGAGTGGGCGTATTGGGTGTAGTTAAGTTAACCGAGAAGGGTTGCTTATACTAGTTGGAGGTTCATGGGAGTGTCCATGTGAAGATGATTTACAGTGTTGGTAGTTCTATGGTGATACGGTCACATAGAAGTGAAAATTGCAGCTAATGAGATGCTGATTTTCTGTATTGGATTGCCCAGAGATAATGATCAGTTGATTTTAATTGATGCTTTTAATTATTTTATCATTTCGTTTACGCTTGGATTAACGGTCAAAATTCGCGATTAGACCTTACCATAATGTATTTGAATAGATTCATAATTGTCAAACTTGTGTTATATATTTTTATGATTTTTGTTTAGTGCCTCTTTTGTAGTTATAAATATCAAGAGTTTGAAGTTGAAAGGATAATTGTTAAATTTAGATTTTAAGAGTAATCTTTTTGCAAGTTTTCCACAACTATTCACGACGTAAATTGATAAATTACATGGTATAGCAATTATCATTATTTTTTTTAATTATTATTAATATAGATTTTTTCAGTAGTTTTAGTTAAAAGAAAATTTTTATTTTTTAATGTTCACATTTCCTCCCCTTATCTTTTTAATTTGAGTAATATTTTTGGTATGAATTTTTTTAATTCGAGTGAGTGAAAACGAATTTTGTTTAGCGGGGAGTGATGTGGCGTAATCAATTACATCTAAGATTTGATGGTCAGTTCTTAATCAGTTTAATGATCTTTCATCTTGTTTAATGTGACACTTTATACGATACAATAGTTGCACAGTTGAACTGCAATAGTTTATCCAAATAATCTAAGACCATTAATCAATGCCTTACATAAATTAAGAACATGTTTATAGCTGGATCTTGTGAGAAACTTTATGTATTGGTCAGATATATGAGAGTAGTAGCTTGAAGTACCAAGTTGTATGTACGAACGTTAATTGGAAATTATGATTAAGAATATTTATTATACATGTACTGTTATATAAAGATTATATATATATGATTAAACATGTGAACATTAAATGGACTTCGTTATATAGACAGTACTAAGTGAGCTTACGGAGAAACTTTACAATAACTAGTTCCCTATGTAACGGGCAACATGGATTACGATCCCGGACACGTAGATCCGAAATAATGACATAGTTTCTAAAACCACACACAAGAAAGCCCCGTTATACTATCTACATTGTATTAAAGCCTTTAGTTAATTTTGCCGACTTGCTCAAACAATAGATAAAGTAAGAGAAGGTTTTTGATAAAGTTTAACTTGCGGAGGAAAGTTTGATTTAACACTCTAATAAGTTCAATAGAAATAACATTTATTTCAAATGTATTCCACTTAATTTTCTATAAACTGTAGGGATCTTTGTCCTAGGTTTTATTTATCCATTTCCATGACTCTTCATCACTAATTATCTTGATATAGATTCAACCGTTGGGTTCCCCGTTTGAAAGGTTTTACACTGGTGCCCTTTATAACTTGCTGTTCGATGTGAGCCAAGACTCCATGTTGAAGACCGTATTTTGACCTATAATGTTTCTACTTTTATCAATAGTGACTCGGATGGAGAATTGTCTCATTGTCACATATGACATCTTATATCTCAGTATCAATTGCTCAAACCGAAACGGAACGGGATAAACCAAAACCACACTACTTTTCTAATATATTTATAAGGGCTTAATATGAGTACTGTCAAATCGTACCGGTTACTCGGGAAGTCGTTCGATCGATAAACCGGTTAGCCGGTTGTTTTAGTTCATGTTTGGGAGCCTTACCTATACAAATGTTCGTTTTCAAAATACGATGAATTTTAATTTTAAAACTATATGGAATGAAAATGTGGAATATGTCAGAGAGACAACAACCCAACCAAAGAGCAGATAACAGCCACCACGATTCTTCAATGACGTTTGTCCTTAACACATAATGTACATGTTATCAGGATTGTCTGTGAGGAATACCGGCGAAGTTTGACTTTTAATAATCCAATACCACCGTATATGCTATGGCGTTTGTAATATCTTCATATTGAAAAAAAAAATACTTCTTGATCTCGTCGAATTAAAATGATTCTTTCTCTTTCTCTTGATGTCTCAGAAAATAATCTGGGGTGTTTCAATTTGAAATTATTAAGCCAGTTGCATCAAGTATACATAAATTACAATCACCTTGAATTTAGTACAATTTTTTTAGTTGACATTTCGTTTAGAGTATGACAAAACCTTGCACATTCAGATGTAAGTCTACGCAATATTAGATAAAAATAAAACAATAAATCTTTAAAAAAAAGGTGCACTTTAACTCCGCCATATCAATCTTTTACTGCAAAAAAAAAAATATATAAAAAAGAGGTCTTTTAAATTTAAAATCAAGGAAAAACGTAATTTTAAGAATACAATATGACATTTTGAGAAGCGTTTTTGTTACAAGTTTGAATAGCTACATGTATATATTTGACGACAAATGAATGAGGAGTTTGTATTTCAATTTGAAAATATCATAAATACTAAAGTCATCAACTAAGTTTTTTCATTTGTTGCAAGTCCATTTAACACATAAATCTACAATAAAAATTCCTCGCATCTTCGAAAATTCTACATCAGACATGATTGCACTAATAGTGATATTCATCGCATCTATAGTTAAAATGGATCGCTTTCAATAATCGGTATGCTATATTATGTTGCTTTTATTACACTTATTTGAACTTTAATGCTATGTTTGTACATTAAAAAGACATATCACAATGAAAATATGTTGAAACTTAACTTCAAATCAATTATTTTGGTATTTTCGAAACGTAAACAAATACAGTTTTCACATGATCCTTTATTCTACAATAGACATACTCGCATATGATAGTGAAAATGAACTATCTGGATTTGCACTAAAATATACACTGCAATGTATCATATTAAAATGTTATTAAATGGCTGTTTCTGTTTTGGAACTGGTATAGATTCAAGGTTTGCTGTATTGGCCTCTAAACCCCTAGGGTCGAGGACCAATACAGCTGAACGAGAATCTATAGCAGTGCCAAAAACAGAAACACTTTTATTAAATAATCCAACTTTTTCAAAACAGACTTGTTCTGAAAGCTGTATTACACACATCACATGTGAATACAGGGCCACTATTTTCAATCCGGACTGGCAATGATGTGAATAAAGGGCAAATATTTCCAGTACGGACTGGCAATTATATGATTATAGGGCCAATATTTCCAATACGGACTGGCAATGAATGCACAATATATATTAATACGTAGTTCAGATTCATTGCCAGTCCGTATTGGAAATATTGGACCTGGCCGGAAAGCAATACAGATCACGTGATTAATATGACCAGAACGATGTCACCAGTATGACACATGCCGTTTTGGTAGTATTAGGGCTGTTTTAATCGTATTATTTGATAATATTATCTATTCTCTTTTTCCTGCTTATAACAAAATCTGTATATGTTATAATTATCATCATGATTTGTCAGCAATGAACATTCGATTTATTAACAAATTTACACATGGCCTGGGCCGTGATGTTCGTTTATTCTATCCCTCGCTAACGCTCATGATAAAAATTGAATATCACGGCCCAGGCCATGTGTAAATTTCCAACAAATCTATGGCTTCCATGAAAGTACGGAACCCGTTACATTAGTGCATTTTACATTTGTTAAATTTTATTTAGCTAAAACAGCTCAGAATTGGTTTCGACTCGCTACGCAAGGTGAAAGATTTTATTCCATTCCTCTCTTTAAAATATCCTAGAAACGCCCCTGAAAGAAAAGGATAGGAGAAATCCTGTACCTGTTTAGACTTAATAGCGCAAACATTTAGAGCATGGTGCTGAACGTAAAACCAATATCAGTATGCAGCATTTAGAAGCAAACAATTTTTTGCTGTATTTTTAAAAAATTTCTCATTACATTTGGACATCTTTTGCATTTCAAAAAAGAATTCACGACTTCTGAAAACGGTCCGTATAGATGTTACCTTATTCAATGTCCTGGTCTTAAAACCTTATTTTACTCCAGTTTGCATACCAATCTTTGTAAATTATATTTACATTTTTCAGTCTTGCACACTTATCAATATTTGTATCTGAAATAAAACAAAAAATTATCATGCGGTTATCAATGGAAATATAGTCATGCTATTACTAAAATTGAGAAAGGAAATGGGGAATGTGTGAAAGCGACAACAACCCGACTATAGAGCAGACAACCGCCGAAGGCCACCGATGGGTCTTTAATGTAGTGAGAAACTCCCGCACCCGTAGGCGTCCTTCAGCTGGCCAATATTACTCACTGGTTAACAACCCTGATAACAGCACATTGAAATAATGATAAACTTGAAACAGCTATTTTTTAACCACAAATGCTTGACATTGTCACCTACTGCTCATGTTGTTGTAGAGAAAAAGTTCGAAATTTTTTTGTTTCTGAGTAAAATTAAACTTGATTTACTTCCAATATGATTTTGGGTTTGGTCTCTTCGTTCATTGTGCTCAGTGTTTACTGAAATTTTGAGATTGAACTGTCCTGGATTTATAGATTATCGTTCATCATCTCAACTAAATTATAATTCTGTTACCTTTGATAACTATATACTGAAACGATATTGATTTTTCGCTTGAGCAGGGACGGCGAAAGCGAGAAAAGCATTCGGGTTGAGATGACCAATTCTAATCTGTTTATTGTTATTTTTTCAATGACGACGATGTAAATGTGATGTCAATATCATTGAAAACACAACATGCTTTCTCAGTTTCTCGCAATAATTTTCCATTTCAAGCGAGAATTTTGATATGAAAAATTATCACAAAAAGATCAAAGGGAAAATGCACAAAATAGTGATAAAATATTATACAATGATACAGTACTAACCTCGAAGTACAGATACAAAAGTCTGATACTTATAACCTTGCAGTTGAATTGTTGCCATGTCCTATCTGCATCTTTAAGGAAGAATATAAAACATTTCAATGAACTCTGCACTTTAAAGGAAGAATATATACTTTTAAAACATAACAAATATGTACAAATAAGTACATTACACAGAGATAATCATTGTTCTTAATACCTAAGTCGACAAAAAATCAGGAAATCGAAACAAGTGTAAACCTGCTGATAAAATTAATTTTGATAAAATGTAGTAACTGATATACTGAGAACAAAACTGGATTATAAAACTGTGCTCATAATTCATAAACTGTTGTAACTAACTATACAGTTTTTCACTTAATGACCAGTCCTTATGTCACTAAGTCCGTCTATCCCATGTGATCACTTTGTAGTCACCATGATAGCGCTATTTTTTTTTCTGATCCTCTATATATGAAAAAAAATCTGAAGTAATTTCAATGAGGAACTGTTTTTGAGCAGGGGATATGATCTTAGTTTATCAGCTCCTCCTCAAATTTGTATGGACGTTTAAACTTATCGAAATATTGGATTGATAATGTAAAATACGTAACCAAATATTTTTTGCCAAAGTGTGAACGTGGTTGCAAAATATTTTTAATTAACTCTCGTAATTCACGAATGCATGTGTTAATTAAGTTATAAATAATGCATATTTTAAGTTTTTTTTGTCGTAGAACACACCGAGGGGTGTCAGAATTGATCCAATTTCTTTGGGTAATCCTGGACTGGGTTGCACTAACGTCTATTAAGTTAATAGACTATTAATCTCTTTATAGACTATTAAATATCTAATTGACAATTAGTTAATAGAGTGATTTAATAGTGCAACGCAAGTAATAGACGATTACATTTAAGTGTATTTTTAATAGACTATTAACTTTAATAGACGTTTGTGCAACCCAGTCCTGACACCCCGCGGTGTGTTCTACGACAAGAAAAACCTTAAAATATCCATAATTCTGACTAATATACCGTCTAAAATTGTTATTATACAGAATTCCACAATATAGCATCCTATTTTACCGACCACACTCAAATGGGATATTCCTTTCTAATGCGTTCGGGTTTTAATACGCCCTACGGCTCATTTACAATATGAAATAAAACTCACTTATTAATTTAGATATAAACCTTTGAAATTGTTATCCATACACAATAAAAAAATGTTACTGTAACTGCATGAGAAAAAAATACACATAAAGTGTTACCATCCTATAATGGTGTATGACTAATACAAGACACATTGTAAGTAATCTATTGTACCAGCTTAGTTTATTGAAAAGACTGGAGAAGGCTTTGTTTTATTTTCTATTCTCAATGACATTTCTACCGCGGTAAAGTGGATATTTTCTCAACAATTTTAAATTAATCGAAAGAAATATTCAGAAATATTGTCTTTTGAATAGCAATACAATTTTTAACAGATAATTAGGATATAATTACTTATCTTAACTCCTATACATTTCTAGGAATATGATTGGTTAAAAGCGTCCCCGCGAAGACCGTGTATATTTGATAATAGGTTAGTAGGGAGGCGGAGCTTATTTCATACACGGTTAGTAGTGGTGAGTTACGTCCCTTTATATTCCATATTAGTAAAAGGGGGGCGGGACTTATTTCATACACGGTTAGTTGTGGTGTTACTTTCCTTTATAAAAACAAGACGGTACTGAGAAAAATTCTTAAAAGTTTCAACAGACGAAGAAATTGATGATTAAGATGGAAATAAATTCAGAAAACGCATATAAACCTTACAAGTTGTTATTGTTGGCAACTGTTTTTGTAGGATCGATAGAATAAGCTAGTTTCTTAATGCTAACAGTATCGAAAACTTGCAAATTTTATAGGTCACTAGTCTAAATTTCACATGTTAAGATAGTCGGTAAGATAAATTTGTTACATAGTGTGCTAGTGACACAATACGGTATATATGGGGTCAGTAAATTCCATATGGGGAATCGAGCTTCGCTCTTATCCCATATGGAACTTAATGACCCTATATATACCGTATTAGGTCACTAGCACACTATGTAACTAATAATACCCTCCCATCCGCCCTTTTTGTGAATTACGTGAATGTTATATTTTTGTTAGTTGGATCATTTGATAGAGTAAAAGGTATAAATCAATTTTAAAATGTTAAGAACTGACAGGAAAACGAACAGTCGGAAAGCAAGCCTTCAGAAACGACCGTTGTTGCTACTTTCTTAAGACAACAATGGGACTGATATTAAAACTCGCTATTCTGAAATTGCGTTAATTTCGCGAAAAAAATATTTTGGCGCCAATTTGGAGTTTTTTCTTTTGTCTTTTTTTAAATTGCCATTAAGGTCAGATATAGATTTCCTTTGATTTTTAAAGCATGGTTGATCATGGGTCTTCTTATTATAGAAAATAATACTTGAACATGTTAAATTGACCGTCTAACAATTACGTAACGCCGTTGATCGACGTTTTTAAATTATGCGAAATTGTCTGTTTTAAAATAGTGTTATTTTTCTTCTTTTTTCACAGATAAACAAAGATTATATATACTATATAAAAAAACATAACTAATACGTATCTCAAAGTTAACAAAAACCCAAGTCTGACGTTCCATCACCCCTTAGGAATCCCTACTGGAACTAAATTCCAAACGGAAGACCTTTTGACATTGTAGTTTTTTGGTCTTACACATCGATGTCAACTGGCATCTGAACTCAATGTACACACATTTAAAAAACAATGGCGAGTTCAGCTGTGAATATTTGACTGGATTAATAATTCTCTTTAAGTCGGTGAAATGTGAGACTTAACTTAAAACAAGGTAAGGCCTTGACTAAGTCGGGCATGTCTATTTTTCTGTGTTTGTCTTTGTATTATGTATTCGGGTTTTGTTTTCTGTAATTAGTTAATACTTCAGTTTCATTATGTATATCTTTTATATTCATTTGATAAAATTTACTGTTTGCAATAGCATAAATTGTTCTAAATAATAAGGACGTTCTTATCCCAAGCATAAATCATAGCCGTATTTGAGACAACATTTTTCAACGTTTGATCTTCAGTGCTGTACAACTTTGTACTTTTTTTCACTTTCGATCTTTTATATCTGGGCGTCACTGGTGAGTCTTGTGTGGACGAGGCGCGTTTTTGGCGTATTGAATTTCAAACCTGTCAGATGCCTTTTGCTATCTATTAATCATGTGTTTCTTTGTCTAATACGTTCTATTATTTATTTATATTGTAGTCCTGTAATATTATGTTGTCATTTCAATGTCATATTTAACATTGACATTAAAGTACGAGGTTTGGCATGCCACAAAACCAGGTTCAACCCACCATTTTTATCTTTAAAAATGTCCTGTACCAAGTCAGGAAAATGGCCATTGTTATATCATGGTTCGTTTCTGTGTGTGTAACATTTTAACGTTGTGTTTCCGTTATGTCGTTTGTTTTCTCTTATATTTGAGTGTGAATTCACATTACTATAAGACGTGTCACGGTACTTTTCTATCCCAAATTCATGTATTTGGTTTTGACGTTACATTTGTTATTCTCATCGGATTTTGTCTACTGCTTAGTCCGTTTCTGTGAGTGTTACAATTTAATGTTGTGTCGTTGTTCTCCTCTTATACTTAATGCGTTTCCCTCAGTTTTAGTTTGTTACCCCAATTTTGTTTTTTGTCCATAGATTTACGAGTTTTAAACAGCGGTATACTACTGTTGCCTTTATTTAAGGAAATCTTATACTGTTTTTGCACAACCTTAACTGCTTTAGATGACTGACACAAAACTAATGTTTTTTTGGAAACAAAAGTTAGTTTCCAATTTTTGGATAAAACATTATTTGTTTTTGACCCTGAGAAAAAAATGTTTGTTTTACCCTCAGCTGCCATTAGGGGACGACCATTTGATATTCTGGGGGGGGGGGGAATTTTGAAAATAAATAACTCTGCCTTGATAATCACAAAAATAAATGGCTTGTTCTGTGGTAGTTTGCAAATAAATTACCTGACTTGCCATGTATTGAAAATAAAAAACTCAGCAGGTCTAATCAAGTATGAGATGGCACCAGATTCTTCATAAATTCATCTGTTTTCCCAAAAAAAATAGGGAAACCTGTCCCACTTTTTTTAATAATAAAAGTATAAATATTATTTAAATATACTTGAATTGTCTGAAAATTGGTTTCATTTAACTTGAGGTATATTTTCTCAGGAAACCTACCTCACTTTTATTTTAACAGCGCCGTAACTAAATTGAGGCAACTGCCTCATGTAGGAAATTTCAAAACAAACACTTGTCTCTATATCAAATTGTGTTCACGGCGAGTGCCTTGCAAGAAGCAAGTTCTGTTTCCCCGCAGACATAGCCCTTATTTTTCGGGATCAATGTTTCTTAATTATTTGTCTTTTTTTCATTGATTGTCCTTCTGTATTCTGTTAGTGTTGTATTCCTTTTGTAATCTAGTAATTTTGTTGTGAACTTGATCATGAGTTAAAAAAAAGCAGCAGCCACAGACTTGCAATAACTTAACTATGTGAATTCCATTTTTGCGTTGTCTATCATGCACATTGGTCTTTTGATGTTGTCTCTAGAAACTTAAGTCTTACACTGAATTTATACATTTTGATCTGAGACCAAAATATTGTCAAAAAATTATTAAACAAAACTTGCAATTTCAGATTATGAAAGGGTCTTCGGAACACCCAGAAAGCATGATTTTGCATCATTTGTTCTATAGATTCTTGGGCTTTCAGAGGCTTCAAAACCCTTCAAAAATATTTTTTGTCTAGCTCTTCTCGGCGATATATGTCTGCCAATGCTTTTAAAGGAGCCTAGTTACAACGAAACTTTTATACTATGTATGTATGCAATACATGTATATGCAGCTGGATATTCATTTCTGCAGAGGATGATGATTAATTCTGATTAAATGGTACATAATGACTTGACTATACATGTATTATTCATAATAAACAAATCATTTAAAAATTGTATGTTTTCGAATATCATAAATATAGTTGTGAAAATGAATAATCAGTCCCTTGCTTTGATGAAAATGAAAAATCTTGCTTCAATAGTGCAGAAAATGAATAATCTGTCCTTTTAGTTTACAAAAATAAATAACCGATAAAAAAACAATCCTCCTGCCCCCCCCCCCCCCCCCAAAGAATATCAAATGGTCGACCCCTTAAATTGTTTTCGACTTGTCGCCAAAAAAATGATTGTTTTTCGTAAAAAGCGAAAACAAACTTTATCTGGAAAAAATCCATAGCCCCCTCCCCGATATTTAAATGGTCGCTGCCTTAAAAAATCTCTTTCAGAGTAGCATTTTAGTCAATCTTATTCAAAGCATGATCATACTGACATGAAGTGTGACTTAATTTTGACTTGTGATCTAAATCATAATTGTTGACTTGGCCCCCAGAAACTGCTCTGAAATACTTTTATATAAATATAAAAGTGCTAGTTTTTTTAATGATATCATTATTTTTTTCAAATAGAAGAAGAAAAATATTACTCAGTCTTTTTTGTTCTTATTTATTTTCAAGTTCATAATTGGCACCATTTATTTATTGGTTTAGTGTGCTTTTTATAATTTGAGTTCATTCATTAGAACTTACTTGCATGAAATCAATGAGACAACATTTATTGTTATATTCAGTTTGTTTATACAAGGATTGCAAACTTATTTCCTTTTATTTAAAATAATGAAGATTTTACATTCAGAATACTTTCATTATGATTTATTTTAAGTTTAAATGAAAAATGTAGGACCAGGTATCTGTAATGAAAAGGAGCTCCTGTTCTTTTATCATTTTAATCCTGTCTTGATCCATTATTCATGAATATTTGACTACTCCTTGTAATAAATGAGTAGAAATTTATTTCTGTGTTAAATTAATTTGGTTACAGCAGTAAAAATACTTAACAAAACATAAATATTAAATCAACTCTTGGAATATTAAATTAATATTAAATTATTATCCCTATTATGGCACATAGGGACACATAGGGCCTATTTCACTGGGACTGAGTTCTGAAAAGTGATAAAATGTGTTTCTTTAATTTTTTTGCATATGTTTACAGTTTAAAAATATATTTGATAAGATAATTTTACTAATATCCACATGTAAATAACAGCATATGGTACTTGATATAACAATAATTTGTTCGTGATAGTGTCAAAGAAAGGGACGTAACTCGTGAATTACCGTCGGCCCCGCTTCGTCAGAAATATTGACACATCGAAGTGGCACATTTGCGTATCTTAGCGTATCAAGTGGCACTAATTTGACATTTCATAGTCCAAGTTATGTTACATAACATAATTTAAATCCAGCATAGCTTTCCGAGAAGTTAAGAAAGAAAATTACGATTTTAATTTTCTGTGACCATTTTTTTCGTCAACACCTTGACTTTGAAGAATCATTTTGAGAGAAAAAAATGAGTTTAATCCATAATTGAGTTGAGTAATATATTTCTTATATACTCAAGAATGTTCACCCTAAACATTGCTAAAAGGAAATTAGATTTAATTCATGCAAAAAACTACAAATTCTGAAAAACGGGCTTCACTTTTTTGGGTAAAAAATGCCCATATATGGGAATCACATGCCGTCCATTGTTGCTTTAAGAAATGGGGTCAAACCGGGGTCAGCTTCCCGACTGACCAGTGTTGTTCGATGTCGATTAAATAGTTTTCTATATTTGATTTTTTTTATTAGTTATTATTTTTATTTCATTTATTTGGCAAGCGTTAGTTTTAATGAAATTAAAGGAAAAAAAGGTAAGAGACCATATATTTTCTACGCTTTACATGGTTTGATCCGACGTTATCGATAATGTCTTGACAACGCCTCTTGTTGTATGACGCCAGAACGTGAAATAACCAGGTTTATTTCGTTTTTATTTCATTGTGAAATCAGTGTAATTCATCGCAACCAATGTAATATAGATCGTGGTACATGAAAGGCACATGGTTCATTAATGACATTCATTGTAGATGATAATAGCGATTTTTTTTGTCTCATGACGTCATTAACCAAAAATATAACATGAAGATTTCTTTTGTTGACAGTCTATCCATTAAACTTGCTGCATAACTTGACTGGACAGATTTTGTTTATTTCAGCGACAAATGTTACCTAACAGTAACTATTTGGAATTCCTTTTTTAGCGTGAGAATATAAAGTTTTTTTAACATGCCTATCAGTAAATTATTTGCTACAGATGTTTATACAATTTTATGAATCAGGAAAATGTTTCACCGATTTCATGGAAAGGTCGGAAGAAAGTTATAATACAGAAATTTGTTCAACACACAGTCTGTAATTATTATTTAATCCAAATTTCAGTGCATCTTTCCCTGGTTTGACCATGACAATGAAACAAAGTTCTGAAATGAAAGAAAAAACAAATATGAAGTGTATTATTCTGAGAGTAAAAATTACTTATTCGACCCTACTTGTATCGAATTTGCATTAGATAATACATTTCAAATACATATCAACTTTCTTTTCACTTTCTTTTTTTACTTCTTGAGAAAAAAAAAAACCCATTATAATGCAGCCTATTTTATCATTGTGTTATCTGCCTTGTCTTGCTGTTGATTCAAATAATTTCGAATGTTTAAAATATGTCAAGAGGTTTCCCTAGTCAATCGATTTACAGGATAAGAATAATATTTTATAATTTTGTTTCAAATTATAATATAGGATTATATATTGAGAAAAATAATAGCTTGTATCTTTGAAGAATGTTTTAATGCATATTGTGTTCCAAATAAATAGACATAGTAGTTAAAAATTACAAAAATAACAGTGATTTGTTGATTGCTTGTGTGATTTGCTAAGCATCCATTGGAAAATAGTTTGTAAATGTTCAACAAATGAGAACAAGGTTGTAAGGTAGGAATTGATCTGATAAAGAACGGGAAATTCAATCAGCGACAGAAAAAATAAATATGTGTTGGATAAGGCCAATAATAGTTATCAAAGGTACCAGGATTATAATTTAGTACGCCAGACGCGCGTTTCGTCTACATAAGACTCATCAGTGACGCTCAAATCAAAAATATTTATAAACCCAAACAAGTAAAAAGTTGAAGAGCATTGACTTTGGCTTACAATGAGCCCTTCAAAGAGTGTTTGCAATGGTACTCACACATGCAAATATAATGACAATGTGCAGAGATTCGGGTTCAATGTCAAAATTTTGACGGAAGGGGCTGCATATTTTTACATTCCATACAATGAAACAGACGCTCTTTTTGCAAAGGGTTATTATTTGTACCATAACAAGTATTCTTTAAAAAAAATGTTTTTCAACAAACCGGTGTCATTTGGTGTTGTTTGTACAGTATCATATTCATTTTCATGAAAAGGTTGGCATGTGGACTTATTAGACTGAACGTGTTTATGTTTCTTTCTCACTAACGACATCGTATCTGAATTATCCTGTCCCATTGACTGTACTAGTATTTTTAACAATTTCACCTAGTTCCGTATATTCTTCTTCTTTATTCTCCTGTACCATTAAAGGTACATTCACTGGAATTGTCTTTTCGACAATTTCACTAAGTTCTGTATATGCTTCTACATTATGCTCCTGTGGTATTAAAGATGTATAAGATTGTGTAATCTGTTCATGGTTTTCACAAGGTTCGAGTATTGTGCCTCTTTTTTCTTCTGTTTAATTAAAGAAGTATACTCTAAACTTGTCTGTTCTTCGTTTTCACCAAGTTTCGAGTATTGTACCACTTTTACTATGAAGTTTTGAAAACAATCTTATCCTAGAATTGAAAGTTCATTTGCACCACAATTTTTTTCAAAGGTCAAAATATAGGGCTGTGCGGCATATTTTCAACGTTTATATGCACTGAACTTCTCAGAAACTTACACTAATTTTCTTAACTATCCCTACCTCGAATGAAAGGTTACCACAGATTTCAATGTAAACAATATGCACGTGTTTATTTACTGGTAACATTCCCAAGTTCTGTCTCTGCGATATGGAACACAGAGAGCATAACTGGGAACCAGTATGTAAACAAAATTAATTTTCTATGAATATTCAATTTCTCCCCAAAAGAGGCGTGTTGTCAGAAACAGCTGTATTTACAAAGTGCAACCTATACAGACATTTATTCAAATAGAAAACTCCCCAAAATCAGTTTTTCTCACATTAATACTCATTTATCAGAATTATAGTCTTAAAAAAATTACTGTGTATACTCTAAGTTTTTCTTTACTATACATTTTATACCCCTCCCCTGTTTCAATTTTTTAAAGAATTTGAAAACAAGACTTTAATTATTGCCAGCTTACCCTATTTGCATATTTTCTGATAAAAAATGCCTAGAACCTGTTAAAAACTGTTTTGATAACATATTGAAAGCATATCAGAATATTATAAATGTAATGTTTAGCAGTCAATCAATACAACATTCAAGATTATATAAAGTATCCAATCCAGCCTCTGTCTCCAGTCCACATCTTACTGTATGCCTATTTGTCAATTAAAGAACACATTTTCTGCCTCAAATGGTCAATTTAGAATTCTTGTCACAACAGTATCATCTGTAACCATATATCTGACACAATTTAGCTACTATATATACTAGAAGTGTTCAAACAAAGCCATATGTGCAATAGTTGTATGTATGCAGATACCAGTCTGAGATATAAATTCACTTTAAATGTTGTAGAGATGACTGCTTACATCTGATTTTTGCATAACTTCCAAGCATAGTTATTGTTTTCTATATCGAGAACTTTAAAATCAAAAAATCATAGCATTTACAAGTTAAATTATTTGTTTTAATACCCAGGGTGTAGGCAATTTTCTATGTTTTTTGCCCCTGGGGCCTCAACTTTTCTAAATCATTCTGCTGTTTCTAGCAATTTGATTTATTTAGTACATATTCAGGATAGAACACACTATTGTAAGTTTTCTTGAAATATTTTTGTTTTTCTAGCTTGTATTTGTTATGCCGTGGTGACAAAAGAGAAGAATTAGGTGTTGCGGCTTAATTTTGGGTTATCGAAAGGACACAAATACTCCATAAATAATATTCAGGAAGGATCTATGAGTTTCAATGACTGCGAAGAGTAAATATAAGCACTTTTTTACAATTTAACTTACAAATATGCAAATGTTATGAATTAATTTTGTATCCAGGACTTTAAGTAAACTATGCATACTGTAAACTGTGAATATATACTGAGTCGTCATATCTAAGGCCCAGGATTCTATCAATCTTCATTAAATATTTATAAAACTTCATATTTGAGTTAATTTCTTTAAAATCTGTGAAATAAAGCAAATTTGGTTAAATTCTGAATGTTCCTCTTTTTCACCCTATATAGGTTGCATTTCTGTAAATATTGACAATGCAATTTCCCATAGGAACTCCTTTACGGCTAAAACTGTACCACTTTTACTATGAAGTTTTGAAAAACATCTTATCCTAGAATTGAAAGATCATTTGCACCACAATTTTTTCAAAGGTCAAAATATAGGGCTGTGCGGCATATTTTCAACGTTTATATGCCCTGAACTTCTCAGAGTTTAAAATTACACTAATTTTCTTAACTACCCCTACCTCGAATGAAAGGTTACCACAGATTTCAATGTTAACAATATGCACGTGTTTATTTACTGGTAACATTCCCAAGTTCTGTCTCTGCGATATGGAACACAGTGAGCATAACTGGGAACCAGTATGTAAACAAAATTAATTTTCTATGAATATTCAATTTCTCCCCAAAAGAGGCGTGTTGTCAGAAACAGCTGTATTTACAAAGTGCAACCTATAGCAACCTCAGTTTTGTGTTTTCCCGAATATCTACATAATATGTGCTTGTTTTCTAAACTCTCAAAAAAATCCTTTATATCAAACATACAAACATAATTCTTGTTTCACGTTAAACAGTAGATTTGTGTCTATCAAATACAGGTTCAGGAGTTTAAGACTCCCATTGTTTTGGTCTTTAAAAATATGATTTATTTCATTCCCGCCAAAAATAACACGTTAAAATGAAAAACGTTCCCAGTATTAAAAATATCTACCAGTGATTTCTTCATAAAAATTTCAAGAAGGAAAGTGCTATGTGTACTTTTCAAAATAGAGCAAAACAATGTGTATGTCACCGACCTTTAAAAAAAGTTATGAGTAATTTTCATGTTTTTTTTCCGTTTGTTTTGTAGAAAAGAGTTGTCTTTCTTCATAACATCGAATCTGACGTCATAGTACAAACTTTCCTTGCTGGCGCACCAATTGGAAAAATCGGAAATTTAACGTTTGAAACCAACATGTAAATTTCCAAAAAAAACAACTATATTCACCTACTTTATTATCCGGTAACACAAGAGATTAAATGCATGTATCATAATCAGATCTTATAATGTTGTTACCGCACAATATTAACCTTCATAAACACCATTCGTCAGAATGAAAATTGTTTGAAATAACCTTTCACGCCGCTTTTGTTAGGAAAGTCTGTTTTTGTCCTCTGCCCCTCATTAGTAAAATTATTAAAAAAAAAATGAGATGGCACTGACTAAAAAACAGACTATTTAAAGTTCTATATTAGACTAGATGTGTGGTTTTTTTTTCGCATCACTTTCAGAAGTTTGCCCTTACGCTCTCATTCGCTACTGTTGACAGACGGACAGACATAAACAAAGACGTACTTCTTTATACTATTATTTTTCCCGACTAAGACGAACGTATAGAAATTATTCAATCTAGTGTGTGAATTCATTATTTCTGAATATTTAAGATGTAAGAAAATTCAAATTAAAGGCATAATATATGATTTAAAGTGTTTGATTCTCAAACTTTATACATCTATCATAAAATACAATCCATGTTATATATATATTACTACCTCACGTATTTTGAATAAACGAGACAGAAAATATAAAATGCAAAAAGATTTTAATTCAAAAATGATTTAGAACTAATTTGCAGTTGAAAACTACAAGTAAGATTCTCCAAAGGGGTAAAATATTATGAATCTAAATTGTTAATTTTGGAAATTAAAGCAAAGACAAGATTGTTACCGGCATTGAAAATCGAAATTTGTTTTCAATCTTTCCGGTCATTGTAGCTAAATGAAATGTTACAGCTAATTTCCTATTGCATGTAGGTAAAACTTTGGTTTGCTTACTTGCTTTATTTGTATAACTGTTCATTCAAGCTTTGTAATTAAGATTGTCATCTTCATATATACTAGGTATGTAAACCTCTATATATGATATTTAAATTCAATTAGACGTTATCACAATATAATTATACAAAATATACAAAGTAAGTAAGCTAGTCAAAGTGTTGCTCTATAACATTAGAAAATTAACTGTAATATTCAGTGAGATCAGGTGAAATCATTATCATTTCTCCTGAAGACAATTTGAAATGAAACAAAAGAAAAACGATAATGAACCTTTGTCATAATTTTATTTTTACTATAAGATTTTGTCAAATAAGCAGTTAAAATTAATTTTAAATTCATTGAAAGATCGGACATTAATTTACGTGAATCATCCAGAAATAAGTTACATGCATACGTTGCTAGTATGTCAAAACTTCTAGGAATTATTAATTATCGGCCTAACCTTCTGAATACTTAATATTGTGTTTTTTTAAAATAAGAAGGATCATATCATAAGGAACATGTGTACTTAGTTTCAAGTTAATAGGACTTCATAAAAAACTACCTTGACCAAACACTTTAACCAACAAACTTTAACCTTGAAGCCGGACAGACGGATGAACAAACGGACGAACGTATGCACAGACCAGAAAACATAATGCCCATAAATGGGGCATAATAAATGGGTCATAAAAATAACTTGCACTATCTGTAAACAATCGACGCAAATGAAAGACAAAATATAAGTGAAAGAATAAAAAAGATGAAATACAGATCGGCACAAATGCAAATAATCTAGTTCGAAAATTATATTTTATTATTTTTCAAGTACGAAGGTTAAATATAGTGTAGTATCTTTTGTGTTTGTGTTAAAATTCCACTGGATATCACCACGATGCCGAATTCCCCCTTTTTTTGGAAGACGTATTTTTAAGCGTACACCATGTTAGAATCCGTGAAAAACGCGAATAGGAAGTTATAATTTGACGTTTTTTCATTGATAGAAACAATGTCATAGAGCTTTTATGTCACTACCAAGTTGCGTTAGTTGATGCGCATAAACAATAGGCTGTTTGGTCTTTAAGGCCGTATAAACTGGATTCTTTACAATTTTTCCTATATCATTCATTCGTAAAGAGATATTGACATCTGAAAGTTCATTATTATCGTGCATGGACTAAATAATGTTGTTTGTATCCATCAATATATGTTGAATATGTTTACTGATATGGAATGTTTGTTGATCGGATGCATGCTGCTTTGAAATTGCCAGGGTTATTTGAAGTACAACTACCATCTGTTATGCATGCTCTACAGATGCCAGGATGTTGTTTATTTTTCGGCTTTCGTTATATTCAACTTTATTAAGTTCTTTCAATAGTTCTCCTTCAACACGATCAAAATGTTTATTAATTGCATGTCTAGCTGTCTGAATTTCTTCATTAAGATACTTTCTAACTTATTTTAGAGATGACATGTTTTCTTCACGATTCTTTTGAATCCTTTTCATATTTTCGGCAATTTCTTGTAATGAACTTTAAATTCCAAAAAATGTTTTTGACGAACTGAATTTGAAAAAAAACATCATGTATATTTGTGAGATTTTTGCAATTCCTATGTTCCTTAATGAGACATTTTGTACAACACGAACACTCATATTCATGACAGTATGCTTGATAGTTTTCGCCGTGTAATTTGCAAGACTCAGTAATTTGAAGGACACTAACAGGTAATGTTTGATATTCGGTTAGAGGTAAAATACCATGACTTCTGTGTGTTTCGTTGAGAAGATGATGTCCCTTACAATTTTCACAAAGACCTGTGTTACATTCAAAACACCATGCTGCAGATTCTACAGATGCATGTCGGGAAATGCAGATGCCGCATACAGGAAAATTGCTTGCCATATTTCTGAAGTAAAAGAACATTCACATCATAACATTTTTTATTGATATAAGCCTTGTCGTCTAATCCTTTTTTTATATACTCGTCATTTTCTCAAATACAAACAATTGATTAGAGTAAATGTTTAAAGCTTATGCTTATCACGACTGATTATTATTGAAAAAGCTTGAACATCATATAACAATGATGGAAAGGATTTGAATATTAGATATTTGAAAAAAAATATTTCATTTGTATCCTGCAATACACACTGGTACAGACAATATAATGAAATTATTAATAGACAGATCAGCAATGTTTTCCTTTCTACAATACATTTGTAAACTATAAAATTCAGGGCTTTTAGACGTTTTTAAGGCAAATCGAAATAAAACAGAGGTTCTCATTTTTCCTTTGTTTGAAAAGTTATTTTTTTATATGTAATATTATTATCAATTCTTTGAAAATTAGTTTGAGTTCAGGGAATGTGTTTTCGTCTATGTATTGCCACTAAATGCTTAAAAATCACGAAGAGAAAGTTGGTTTGAGATGAATTTTTGTTGAAAGTAGAAAAAAGGAACCTCGTTATTCTCATAGAACAAATGCCGGAAGAATTATTTACTAAAACAAAGTGGCAAAGCTGCCATAGGATAACAAAGGTTCTGCTTCTATATCATGATTTATCCTGATTTGCAATAAACATATATAAGGTGGTGGATTATGGTAAAAGTTGAAACATATGTTGCTGGAAAACAACAGAGATGAACGCGAACTTTAACATGCTTAACAGTATATGAGTAAGAAGATGTGGTATGATTGTCATTGATACAACTCTCCATACGAGACCAGATGATATACATAGTGATGAAATGAAGAGTAGAAAGATATCAAAAAATCAAAATAGAATCAAAACGCGTACGTCGACGAAAGACTGGAAGATAAACAACAGTTAAAATAACACTAATTAAAGACTTAATACTGATAAACAATAGAAACTTGAGTTAATTTCAAGTGCTCCATGTGATTCGAAAAAATGTAAATTATAGGACACGATACTTATTTGGTAACCTTGCAAGTTGAAGTGATATTTTAATGTACACAATCATATATTAACCCTATTTCATTGCATTACGCTTCAAACATAAAATAAAGAATTATTCTAGTTGGTATGTACCTTTATTGAATGTCCTAGTCTTCCAATCTCTAATATTATCAGTCAGGATCCTACTTCGTCAAAATTATCTCCCCATTACGCCAGTTTATTTTCACAATCGTAAAAATGGAAGCCATTGTAGCGATGACGCGCTACCAATTTTGCTCTTGGACACCGATAAATTTATCCACATTGCACCAATACGATCCTTATATGTCAGTTATATTTTAAAAGACAAATGTATCAACTAGCTAATGAGCATCAGTTAATGATATTGTCTGCATTGATTCAACTTAAAACTATTGTCTGATCGGTTGTTAGGTGGAATTTTCGAAAAATCATAAACATTTAAAAAAAATCTAATTAAATATTTCGTGGAAGGGCAGACTAGATTTTTTTAGTGGTTGAAGACTATAAACCCTAGTTATCACACACAAAAAATTAGAATTTTTCGAAGATATGCATTTTCATCATCCAACTTGTAAGACTGTCGTCAAGTACTTTCAGTAAAAAAATAGCTATTCGAACACACCTTCCCTGTTTTTGTGACTCATTAGATAGGTATTTCACTTGACCCATATATTTCATCTTTTAGTATTGTTATTTTTTTGTGTTATAAAGTCAACCTTTAGCTTTAATATATAAAATTGATAGAATCTGAAGCGAGACGATGTATGAAATATTCTTACTTTGAACGATATCAAGACAAAATACTCAACTCAAACACGCCCTAACATAAAAAGGTGCACTCGATTTTCTCTTTTCGATACAATTGTTACCTATTTTTTGGAATATTTTCTTCAGTCACATAATGGAAGGGCAGACACGAAAATTACTGAACTAATAGATTGATATCTTTTCCGTCCGTGGTAATTTTTTCAAAAAAATCGGAGGTTATGCATTTTTGTCATCCAACTTGAAAGATACCCATGTCGTCGATTTGATATCTAATTGTTCTGCTTAACTATGTACTAGATAAATTGAAAACTTATGCAAATGGTGTTTTTAAAATAAAACACCTCGTAATTGAGAAGAAAATTGCAGTTTTGTTTGTTTCTATTAACTTTTTAAAAATTTGTCACTATAGTAAACAATACAGTAAACATTTATCGCCTTCTCTAATAGAGAGCTTCGATTCTTTTGTTCTATTTCAACCTGGTTTCCGACTGTTATACTTCAGTTTGTATACCAATCTTTGTAAATTACAGGTAAATCTATCAGTCTTGTACACTTAAAATATTTGTATCTAAAATAAAACAAAAAACTGCTTATGCGGTTATAGATGGAGACATAGTCATTATATTAGCTCACGGGTTAAAAATAAGATTATTATTAACTTCATATAATGAGATAATTGAAATTGTGTTTTTCTACGTTTTACAAATGTTATACAGTCTTATATAGTGCTGCCGAGGAAAAATCCAATCTATAAGGAAGAGTATTAATATTTGTCATATGAACTTTGAACTTAAAAGGAAGGAACACTTTAAATACAAGTGAAATATGAGCAATTAGCTGATAAAACAAACATTGAATGGAAAAAAAACCAGATCAAGATATCGAACCACATCAACACCTGCTGCTAATGCCAATATTGCTACATTTAGGACAAAGTAAAATATGTTGAGAGCATAACTTTTTAAAGTTACATGTACTTGAATTCTCAAATTTTGTTCTTTTTTTAATTGCGGGTTCGTCTATGCATGATTAATAAACCATTAAAACGAAATATGATGTTTTAATTGTCCCATCCTATTCAGTCCGTCTATCTGAGATCACTTTGTTGACATGATGACATTTCATTATTTTGTCGGATCCGATTTATATTTCAATGCGGGATAATTAGAAATCACTTGAATGGCGAACTGTATTTGCGCGGTGTAGGTATTTGAAGGTAATGTTGTCGCTTGATTCGCTCTTCTTTCATCTTAGATCCTCTTGAATATATGAATGGATGTTTTCACTTATCGAAATCTTGGATGAATGATGTAAAACACAGGCATTTTTTGCGACAAAGAGAAGTTGTGATATACTACTTTTCAACTCCTGTCGTTTGGATAGAGCCTTGATATTCAGACGCATAAAACTTTGAATTTAATGTTCCACTCATTACGACTGCCGATGAGCACACTGAAGATAAAAATTCTTAAGTTGGAAACGCTATCATCGTGAAGAAGGCTTGTAAAGATAGTCCTTATTAATTCTTGCCACCGGAATAACACCTTCATTTTTCGTCGGATTCTCTTCGTATTTCTTATCCAACCATCCTAAACAGGAAGAGTTTTTTTCCGTTATGGGAATACATATGTTTACAATCACACTTTTTGTAATTGCTTGACATAAAAATCGGTCGAGGAAGTTAAACATTTGTGGAAAATCTGTTGTAATAAATTGTACAATATCGGACAACATTCGTGAAAACACTCAACGAGTTATAAATATAGGATTAGTTTGGTCTTCCAATTAACTTGGGCGTCCGTTTTGTAGTGCGGAATGAATAAAACAAGTAACCAGGTCAACAGATCAAGATATCGAACCACATCAACACCTGCTGCTAATGCCAATATTGCTAGGACAAAGTAAAATATATGTTGAGAGCATAACTTTTTAAAGTTACATGTACTTGAATTCTCAAATTTTGTTCTTTTTTTAATTGCGGGTTCGTCTATGCATGATTAATAAACCATCAAAACTAAATATGATGTTTTAATTGTCCCATCCTTAAGTCATTCAGTCCGTCTATCTGAGATCACTTTGTTGACATGATGACATTTCATTATTTTGTCGGATCCAATTTATATTTCAATGCGGGATAATTAGAAATCATTTGAATGGCGAACTGTATTTGCGCGGTGTAGGTATTTGAAGGTAATGTTGTCGCTTGATTCGCTCTTCTTTCATCTTAGATCCTCTTGAATATATGAATGGATGTTTTCACTTATCGAAATCTTGGATGAATGATGTAAAACACAGGCATTTTTTGCGACAAAGAGAAGTTGTGATATACTACTTTTCAACTCCTGTCGTTTGGATAGAGCCTTGATATTCAGACGCATAAAACTTTGAATTAAATGTTCCACTCATTACGACTGCCGATGAGCACACTGAAGATAAAAAATTCTTAAGTTTGAAACGCTATCATCGTGAAGAAGGCTTGTAAAGATAGTCCTTATTAATTCTTGCCACCGGAATAACACCTTCATTTTTCGTCGGATTCTCTTCGTATTTCTTATCCAACCATCCTAAACAGGAAGAGTTTTTTTCCGTTATGGAAATACATATGTTTACAATCACACTTTTTGTAATTGCTTGACATAAAAATCGGTCGAGGAAGTTAAACATTTGTGGAAAATCTGTTGTAATAAATTGTACAATATCGGACAACATTCGTGAAAACACTCAACGAGTTATAAATATAGGATTAGTTTGGTCTTCCAATTAACTTGGGCGTCCGTTTTGTAGTGCGGAATGAATAAAACAAGTATCCAGGTCCGTTAAGAATATATAATGACTTGTGTTGAGAGACAGCCTTGACAGTGCGTGAGGGTTCTGTATGTGGCCAATTGTAAGGGACAATATTTGCCTCTATCCAAGATATTCTTAGTCCTTTATACCTATCGCTTAAATATGATTTGTGGGTGAGAAAACATAATAGCTTCTTATAATCGACAACAACCCGATACAACAAATACTGCGATATTTAATCTAATATGATCAAAATGCAGATTCTTCCTCAATAAACCTGATATCTTTAACGTTTTGTTTTACAATGAGAAAAGCAGAAGTCACCACTTTCGTCGCAAAGTTAAGTTATAAATGACAATGAATAGGTTTTAGTCTTGTCTCACATATAGATGTATGTTTGGTAAATCTTCTTTATTATGCAATTTAATCGATGCTATTAACAGCTTATTACACCAATAATGAAAAACAGACAATAGATATAGGAAGATGTGGTGTGAGTGCCAATGAGACAACTCTCCATCCAAAAAAACAATTGATAAAAGTAAACCATTATAGGTCAATGTACGGCCTTCAACTAGGAGTCTTGGCTGACACCGAACAACAAGCTATAAAGGGCCCCCAAATTACTTGTGTAAACCCATTTAAACGGGAAAACCAACGGTCTTATCTATATAAAACATGAGAAACGAGAAACACGTAAAAATTACATAAACAAACGACAACTACTGTACATCAGATTCAGGACAGGTGCAAACATTTGCAGCGGGATTAAACGTTTTAATGGTACCAAACATTCTACCATTTTCTGAAATAATAGCATAACATCACAACATAGAAAAACTCTATTACAGTTAATATTCTACTTAGAAATCGAAAAAAGCATACAAATTATACAAACGAAATTACAAAATGCATGTACATGTAATGTATAAAAGAAACAATAGAGTTATCTTTCCTCTTCCCAAAAATCAGCATTCATATGAATAAAAATTTGATTGTTAAATCATGTATAACAATAAAACCTTAATATGTTAGATACTTTGAAATAAGATAAAAAAAAATTGTTGTCCCCTATCAACGAGTCCTAATTAGTAAAACTACTGCAATACACTTTAGTCTTACAGTGTTTACTTTACAGTCTGTTTTTATATGTTGTTTATTCGAGTATCTGTGTTTATTTGCCTTCTTTAATATTTGATCTTTTTCAAGATTTAATCGTGTATTTTAAATGTGGGTAAAAACTATAT
Organism: Mytilus edulis; assembly: GCA_019925275.1. Classification (NCBI taxonomy): domain Eukaryota; kingdom Metazoa; phylum Mollusca; class Bivalvia; order Mytilida; family Mytilidae; genus Mytilus; species Mytilus edulis. Next base: position 59,313,021 of record CM034351.1, on the reverse strand, counting down.
TTCCTGATAAACTCCTGAAAAACGTGAATGTCCCTTGTCCTAAAAGATTTCTTCTGCCTAATTCGATCACGATTTCTTCTTCTGATCTTCCATATTGACGTACTATATTATGTGGCCAATAATATTTTAACGTGTTTGTCTCGATGTCTTCTAATTTAAAACCTTTTTTTGTAACATACAGTCTGTATTGTCCTTTTAATCCAAATCTCAGAGCATCTTTTCCTGGTTTTACGACGACATTAAAACACAGATCTAAAATGAAAAAAACAACATAGGTGCATTTTTCTGATATTACTATTCAATATATATTATAACATATTTCAAATTATAACACAATTAAATAATTATAAACATTTTATGTTCTTTTTTTTAAATATCGTTACGGTCCGTATACAGGTATTAATCGTGTAACCTGTTTTATAATATTGTAAACATCTATATGAAGTTTTTTCATTTCAAAACAATAGATCATTTTTTTAAGAAAAAACCTGGACGATTTCAAGGATCAATGACACGTGCTTCTAAAAAAAAATAGTGAAATATGCAACGTAATTATTCACCTATATTTAAATGCATACATGAGTTTAGTAAACCATTTAAGGGGGCTCGCGGGTCTAAATCAAATTTTTTATTCAATATAGGATTTCTCTATATTTTTATATAAATAAACTTTATCTTATACTTAATAGAGAAATGAAAAAAAAATGGGGTCACCTTTCATTTACGCTCACAATCTGCCTTTGAAAGAAGCATACATTTTTGTTAATGTCCTTTTTTTTCTGTTGCACTAATAGGAGAAATAGCTGTAATATCGAAAGAAAAAAAAGAACTAAATTACAGAAATCGCTTAGATTTTGCAATTATTTAGCTTATGTACAGCTTATTCGAAAACATCAATAAAAAATAAAAGTCACCGATGAGTTAAGAAAGATATTTCAATCTTAATGCCAAAAAATGGCATTTTTGCACCAAAGGGAGATCATTTGGAGCTTTTTGAATGATATCTACATTTTAAAAGTCACCTGGGGACAACACGAATTGATTTTTTGGAATTACTTTTGTACACTTTTCCATCTAAATATTCGTTGAGGGTTTAAAAAAGTAAAAATTCATTCTACTATTTTTCAAATTAAAATACTATTTCCATTGATAGTCATAAACTCAGAGTTTAACTTTCGACATACGTATTCGGAATCTTTGTCTATTGAACGTGTTAACAGATAAAGGGATATTATGTTTGTTGAAATCAAATAATATTATGTTCCTATTTTCATTTAAACCTAACAGTTTTTATTAGCTAGCACTATTAGCTGTGATATTCATATTTTCAAAGATGATCAACATTTTGTGTATACACTAAAACAATGATAGATTTTATTAACGCGATATTATTGATTCATATTTATTTGTTGAATACAAAGTTCTTGATTGTCGTGGGAATAGAAGAACCACGAATTTAACTGTTCACCTAACTACACGTTTTCTAAAAGAATGTGTGCAGACTTTGTCATATCAACGAAATTAAATTGTAAACCCATTGGTGGCCTTCGTCCGTTGTCTTCTCTATGGTCGGGTTGTTGTCTTTTTGACACATTCCCCATTTCCATCTCAATTTTATTCAACAGAAGAATTGATACAAGGCAATTTTCCATATATAATGAAATTGGATACACTGTACCCATGTAAATAATTTCTCTATTGATTTAATCTTTACAGAATGTTTTTTGCTTACCAAAACCATTGAGTGTAGGGAAAAAAGGAAACTGTTGGGACTTTTTTGCGATTTCAAAAAGCGATATAAGACTTAAACAATTTTAACTTTAAGATTTTGAATGCCTTTACAGATTATTGAATACTTAATTCTCATCTTCAAAAATTAAGTGCTGATTTGACCGCTCTGACTTATAATTTGGTACTTTTAAACTTTCAACTTTGGTCAGATTCTTTTAAGCATATGAATTTGCTATGTACATGCATGTTTTTGATTGCATAATTTAATTTGTTTTCTTTTTATTTCATATAATGATAAATTGTAGTTCAATGTTGTGTATCGTTTCTTTTGTTGCCTAGTATATTTCCATTAACTTATCAATGGCTTTGACGGTTACATGTCTCAGAGTACTTGAATAACAGATGATTTATTATCTACACACTAAAATATGATATATATCTTCTGTACATATGTATTTGTTTGTTAGTACTCATCAGTAGCATGCATTAATAGTTCTACTATTTTACATACAGTTGTTAGTATATGATTTATATCTCTAAATGTAATGTGGAGAGAGCTTTTATTGGTTGTGTCTTTTTCGTAATTCTTTTCATATTGTAATGAATAGCAATTTTGTCAAAGGCATTTTATGTCACAAGGACTACATATGTTCTCGTAATGTTTAATTTCCCAAACTTAGTAACAATGGTTAAAACATCGTAGTTAAAAAATCTTTATTATGAGAAAAGTGGTTTAATATTGCTATTAATATATGATAATATTACTATTTGATGTATAAGATTATTTGAACAAGCAATTGTTTTTGAAAATCTCAACATTGTAGCAAGTATAAAAATAGTGTGTAACAAATCTTTGTAAAAGAACTATAAACAAATTTATTTCAATTTAGAGGTTTATCCCACCATTTTCTCCAGACAATTCGTGTACCAAGTTAGGAATATGACAGTTTCTTCCATTCGTTATGTTGTTTAATATAGTCGAGCGTTTAATTTTGTTTTTTTTAATTGACTTACCCCTTTTTAAATTTACTTGCGAGTTCCATATTACAGTGCAATTTTAGAAAAGGCATTAATAATTGTTCGTTTAAGAGTTGGTGTTTAACGCTTCTAGCTTCACTGATGAGTCTTTTGTAGACGAAACGCGCGTTTGTGCTGACATGAATTATCATTGATATGGTTGTATTGATAAATAAACTGTTTACAAAATTTAGAATTTTTTAAATACTAAGATTTTTCTACCTCAGGCATAGATTTACTTAGGTGGATTTGGCAAAACTTTTAGGAATTTTGGTCCTCAATGCTCTTCAACTTCGTACTTTATTTGGACTTTTTAACTTTTTTGGATTCGAGCGTCACTGATGAGTCTTTTGTAGACGAAACGCGCGTCTGGCGTATATACAAAATTTAGTCCTGGTATCTATGATGAGTTTATTCCTAACTATTTGTTAAAGAGTGTAAGTGAGTCACCGAACTTTTTCAGGCAAGTAAAAGTCCTGGTGAATGAAGATGAAGTAGACTGTATCCGCAATGAGCGTGATTCGAACTCAAAAACGCAGTGTGACAGGTTAACGCTGTAGTAGTGGCATTACTTAGACTACATGAACATAAAGCCCCAACTGAAAATGGACCTTTCAGTATAACCTTTAGTGATGATCAATGGCAAATATTTAAAAGAAAAAAAAAACTTCGTTGAAAAACATTTAAATAATACCTTATAAGACATCGCATATATTATACATCTTTTTAGTTTTCAAGTTTGTGCTTGTTTACTTTTACGTCTGACTAAAGACGTATCACACGAGCCTCTCTGTACAACAATTTCACCAAACGTAATATTATTTAAGCTGATACGTTTTACCAAATCCTCAGTTTGTAAAGAGATAATGACATCTGATAGATCGCCATTTTCTTGCATGGACTGTGCGAGGTTGTCGGTATCAATCAATTTCTGTTCAATCTGTTTACTGACAAGGAACGTTTGTAAGTCGGATGCATGTTTCTTTATTATTGTGAGACTAGTTTGAAGTTCATCTATCTTCTTTTCTTTTCTTTCAACCAACGCCAAAATTTTGCTTATATTTTTTCTTTGATCATTTTCAATTCTTACTAATTCTTTCATTATATTATCTTGAAACCGATCAAAGTGTTAATTGAATGTTTGTCTACTCCCTAAATTTCCTTCGCAATCTCCTGTCTGTCTAGGATTAGGGATTTCAGATTTCCTGTGCGATTCATATTTATCCATTTTAAATTTTCAGCAACCTCTTGCAATGACGTTTCGATTTCCAAAATCATATTTGACGACTTTATTCTGCTGATAAAATCATGTAGGTCAGCGACATCTTTACAGGTCTTATGTTCATTTATAAGACATTCCCTACAACATAAACACCTGTGTTTATGACCAGTGGCGGATCCAGAGGTGGCGTAGAGGACGTACGCCCCCCCTTTATTCGGACTTTTTTTTTTGTAAAATGATTAATCAGACTTTGCCATTTCCCGTGTACCTAGCAACAAAGTATTGACTTCTATTTCACTATACCACCAAACAGAAAGTAATACTCTATAGACTCTCACTCCACATCAAAGGAGTCATCTAACTACGAAAAAACCCAAACGCTCCAGCCTATTTTAAAATAACATAGCTGAATTATGATCCCTGGGGCAGTCATTTAATCCACCATTTTCTACATTTGAAAATGCCTGTACCAAGTCAGGAATATGACAGTTCTTGTCCATTCGTTTTTGATGCGTTTTGTTATTTGATTTTGCCATGTGATTATGGACTTTCCCAATTGATCTTCCTCTAAGTTCAGTATTATTGTGATTTTACTTTTTAAGCTCTAGATACATTTAAAGTCGTAAGTACGAACCAATGGATTTCAGGAGACAGTCTTAGATATTTGAGTGAAAAAAATTGACTCTGATTTTTGCCGTAATGTCTGACCGGAATTTCTGTTTCGCCGAACTGATATATATGGAATATGGAATAAGACCAGACTGCAACCTGCCTACTGGGTGTGGCCTTTATGAAACATTCTGGCCGTATTTGGATTGAAAACAAAAATCTTGTCCACCTTTTTGCTATTAGAAATGAATATTTCCAACAGAATTGTATGGCATTAAATGAACATGATGAATAAAACGGGCATATTTTTTTGTGGCAGGGGGTTTAATGTCTGACCGGAATGTTCTGATATGATACACAAAACATAGGGAGAATAATGCATCAAAAATGTCCAACCCTGTAAACACCTTTACAGCAACTACAAAATATGCCCCACGCCAGGAACATTTAAAAAAAAAAAAAAGTGCATATTACTTTATTTTATGTTTTCGCCCAAAAAAGGGCCCACAAATTTTTTCGCATCGCTCCGCTCGGCGATCTTTAAAAATTTCGACCCCCTTCCCAAAATTCTGGATCCGCCCCTAATGACAGTATGCTTGATATTTTTCACCATGAAATATGCTTGTCGCGGCCATTTGAAGAAAATTGATATGCAACTTTTGATATTCGTTTACTGGTATAACGCTATGACCTCTTGATGCTTTGTTCAGTAAATGATGTTCTTTACATTCTTTACAGAGCCCTTCTTTGTAATCAAAACACCATACAGTAGATAGTACCGAAATATTTCTGGAATCGCAGATACCGCATATAGGAGAGTTGCATGCCATTTCCCTGTAAGACATTAATATCATGGCATGAACAAGCATTGAATGTCGAATATAACATGTATAAATACTTTGGATCAATTATTATGGTTGGGTAACAATTTGCGTGGGTTTCGGTGGTATATGTGAACCTCGTATCTAAATGTTCACCGATTAACAAATTTCTATGCGTACTTCTATCAAAAAAAAAAAAAAACCTATTGATGATTTTGTGAAAAAAGCTTATGAAAGTAACATTTGCATTGCATGTTGCTTAATATTTTATTAATATTTAGCAAACTTAATATCACTCATCACTATGCACTTTGGCTTTAGTATAGCATTACTAGAATTGTGTAAAACACATTTTATTGTCATTTTTAAGTGTCTTTATATATATTTTTTGTTCAATTGGTAAAGTTTTTGATAATATTGCTTACAAGTTTTGTCCGTAAGAGCTAATTACAGCAATCATGAAGATTATCCGTATGCAATGAAATTTCCTCGGACGGCGGTATTAATTGCAATTGCTGAATTATCGCTAATGTTGGAAATAGTTTGTATCTGATGCTCTTTGTATTTGGTGAGTATATTTCAAGAAACAAAACTTTGTGATTTTTATGATAAATTAAGGCAATTTTATCAAACGCTCTTCAATAGTCATTAATCTATTGAGAAAAAATAGTTACAAACTAAAACCGAGGGTAACACATCAACTATAAGAGAAAAACCAAAGGACAAGAGGAACACTTAATTGCAACAAAAACAAACGCCAAAATTTATGCATAGAATAAAACTATTTGATTACAACTGTCATATTACTGACTTTGTGAAATTCCTCGAAGAAAAAAATGTGAGTTGAACCTGGTTTATGGCTAGCCAAACCGTCTGTTGATGTGGCAATGTTAAAAAATATCGCTAAAATGACAATATTAAATGAAAGAAATTCAGCACAAACACACGTAAGAACACGATCACAGAGAAATGCACAAACAATCAATATAAAAGTCAATGCAAACCCCAGAACAACAACTAACATCTTTCATCAACGACAGACAGCACAGAACATCACAAACAGTAACGCAGTTAATATGTCCTGTACCGATGAATATGGTTGTTATGAAAAAAATCGTTTCTATGTAGGTTGCATTGGCGTGTTGTTGTTTTTTTAAGAAAATAAAATGATTGCTGTACCTCTATTTTTAACCTATTATATCTGGGTTTTTTTCACGAATTGTTGTCAATATAATAGAATTTGATACCACTGTCATACAAGTGAGAGATTTAGCATTGAAACAGGTTTAATCCACCATTTTCTACATAAGAAAATGCCTCTACCTAGTTAGGAATATGACAATTGTTATCTATTCGTTTAATGTGTTTGAGCTACTGATTTTTACGTTCAGTTAGGGACTTTTCTTTTTTGAATTTTTCATGGAGTTCAGTACTTTTGACCTCCAATTTTTGCCTCCATAAATATTAAAGAATTCGAAAGTGATGGTAGAATAAACACACCTATACAGTAACATAAATAAATTTTACATACGCAAAATTGTATTGATTTACGGGGGTGAAAGTAATAGTTATACAGCAAGGAATAGGTGTATCTAACCCTGTAGGCCGGCGACTGTAGGATTTTCTAATCAAGATACACCATATCCTGAGTCGTTAACTAACTCAACCTCTATGCCTCACCCTATATTTGTTAACATTATTTATTAAATGAAAAAGAACGAATAACATATTTATTGACAATATCAAACCATGATTTATAAGATTTTCTTCACATGAAACCCAACTAGTAGCCTTTCTTTGTCTATTTTCGTTTTAACTTTGACATGTGAGTAGACTATATACGTGTTAAAGTTCCGGATTTGCATATTCCTGTTAAAACATGTGCTAATATGACACAGCAGGTCAACGTTTCTTGCATTCTTATTCAAAACCCCATTATGCTCCTTGTATGCAGTTGTCAATATGGCCGGGTACAAGATGGACGACAACCCGAGTTAAGCGTTTGGGTTATGTAGAAGAGACTAAAGATAAAGGCGATATTATAATTCATAGTACCTTTGTCTGTTTAATTAGGGTAATCATACATGACAAAAACTTGTAGAGAACACTATTATTAATTGCTTATGTTCATGTAATTTAAAACAAACAATTTCTATTGTAATAAATAACATTGGACTGTTTTCGGTATGTAGAAGCAGGTGTTTCCAGAAACCCCGCTCGTCACATCTTGTTGCCAAAATCCATTGTTATTCGTAACAATAGATCTATCCAATTTACACTAGTGTCAGAAATAGAAACTATAAAGTATAACAATAGAGCTTGGGTGTAACTACATATAAAGGACAATTCACAATAGACACTGTCATGATTAGGTTCACAATTCTTAAATACCTCACGTCATTGATAGCCATGATGAACAATTGCGTCAGCATAAACTATCTTATTATTCCGTTTGTGGTATCTGTTTGCTTTTCAGTCGTCTTTGTTTTAGCCATTACATTGTCTTAAAATTGACTTATTACCGATATCGGCTTTTTTTAGTCGTCGGCTATTTTTTACAAGTTGATGACAAAATAGGCAAGTAAAATTTTCCTAAATGCAAAAATACATACCACCGTATTGTATGGTTAAATATGTAAACAACATAAATTTTATTGACTGACAGACTATCGATTACAAATAAACCCAATCACTAAAAACTAACTTTCACATATTCGGAGATCATTCAATAACCGTTTCAATCAAATTCATTGCGGCATGGTACAACTGAAGGTTTTGATCAGACGAGTGCTGGTTTCACAGAGCATTGTAAAAAACTTATGATATACCGATCAACACAAGAGAATGAATTTATATATACATATAATAATATTTAACTTAAGGGCAAAAAGGGGTTTATATATCAATTTAATGTTAACTCAATAATAGGTAGTTTTATCTTTAAAACCTCTAAACAGCTGTCAATCTAGGAATAGGCAGTAAAATTTACGCGGGGTCAACTTTTTGTGTTTCTGTATGTGCCGAAAATTATACGCGAAAACAAACCCCGATATTCGGTATTTAAGATAAGTTGCATATGATATTTGCTCTCTTTTTTAAATAGTTTTATTTATCAGATTTTGGACTTACAGATTCTGGTATGTACCATAACATAGCATAACATGTAGATACAATAAACTACACATAAGAAACATGAAAACGTAGTTATAAAAAGGATTTAACAATGAACGGGTTGTGGTTCTTAGAACAATTTAATAAACAGAAACATTTGAGAAAGGTATGCCCGTAATGATCATTGCGTTTTAAGATGCGTTATTTCACTAATTTGAATGCAAAATGAAAAGGAAACATAAATTGAGTGTTATTAACACACATATTAAAAAATATTTAATGCATAATCTCACTCGCTTAAACAGGGTGGGGAGTGTATTTACTCATATTTACATATGTAATAAGTCTACTGAATCGTGAATACGTGCAAGCAAAGAAACAACCTTTAGCAAACAGATTTTTTTCATCCGTTTGATTTATTGATACTGACAAAAGAATATATCGTTTTGAGACACATTTTATTAGAACAAGGCATTGATCACAGTTGATAATGAAAATGGGGAATGTATCAAAGAGACAACAATAACACCAAAGAGCGTAAAAACAGCCGAAGGACACCAATGGGTCTCCAATACAGCAAGAAAATCCCGCATCCGGAGGCGTGCTTCAGTTGGCCCCTGAACATTTTTTTTTACAATTTTAGTGATAATGGACGTCATACTTCACTCCAAAATGTATAAAAGAAACTAAGATAAAAAAATTAAACAATACTAACAAAAGCCAATTTCTCCTGACAGGCGCATACATTCGGCGGGGTTACACATGTTTTTTTTTAGATCTTACCCCCTTACCCTGTCCCTGGCCCCCTTTACCTAAAGTAAACAAAATGACAATGATACACCATTTTCAGTTACTGACATGTCAGCTCCAGACATTAATTAAACTAATAGAAAGATACTTGTGTGCTTTTTTTAAATGAAAGAAAGAAGATTTTTCCAGACAAAATAAATCTGTATTGGAAATAAGAAGGGCAAAACATCCTAATACTGAAAAAGTAAATCAGGTTAGAGAACTATCAGATCAACAGTCAACAGGTGTATTGGATTGCTTTGTTTTTATAAAAAAAAAATCATATCATTAAAACAAAAGTACTTATTGAAACCTTATTTCCTTACGATTGAGTGTTATGTCATCCTAAACCATACACAAAATCGTGTCGAAATAGTTAAAAAGATAAACAAACACATATGGTGGATAAGTGGTAATTATTAAGCAGATTTTTCTTATCTAAATATGAATTTTTGAATAAACAGGGATTCTGGAATGTTTTAAACAAATGATAAAATTCTGTAACTATACACAAGCATAAAAATAAGTATAGAATTTCATTGATTTCTAAAATCAGAAAAATCAGTCGATCCAAAAGAATGTAAAAACAATTATCATACGATATATTGGGTTCTTTGTGCTCACCCTAGAGCCCCATAAGTAATACGAATAAAATATTTGAAGTTGTAGTTACAGAATATCGACATGTTTCAGTTATATCTTTATATTCTTAATTGCTGGCAATTCATAACTATTCTAAGCAGAAATGAGACTTACCAAATGGTAGAAAATGTACAAAGACGTCTTATCCTTTTCTTTACCGAACATAGACTTAATTAAACTAATTTAAAGATGATTTTTTATTTATCATTAATTAAAATTAAATGTTGTATTAAAAATCCGGTTATAGCAGTCAATTGAGTTAAATTTTGTCAAAATGAGCATAGAAACGCAGCTGATAAATAATTCACTTACAACCGAATAATTCAACCTGCTTGAAGCCGTATTTATGTGTCCTTCAATTAAACCCCTTAGCTGGAGATGGGCTACTGATGTATTCAGCTATTAAAAGGAAAATATTGAAAGTGAAATAAGTATAACGATTTGGCTGACTGATTCGATCCACGAGAAATCTTTCTTATACATGTTTAAACGATGATTAACATTTGTTAACCTACTATATGAAATCAAACAGACTCATGGTAATTCATTTGCAAGTGGTCACGAAATTTCTAACAAAAATGAATACGAAATGCAGCTGCATATAATCGAGTTCGTGATTTATTATCAATTTTTGAACATTTTAGTACAATGTATGTTATAAATCAAATGTGAGAATTAAAGTCAAACCGGTTGACATTAATGTGACAGAAAATGCCTTTCACATGATATTTTTCTTTTAAATTTTTTTCTAATATTTCACATTCGTGAGGGACTATGTTGGATTTTATGACGCAATTACAATATGTTTTAACTACATATACATAATAAACAAAAAATATTGAGAGACAACTGAAAACAAAGGCATAAAACAATGGTTCTTTTAAAATTAAGGATATCTTATTATTTCTGCTATATGGATGATGTTCTCTCACTCAATTATTCAAACATGTCAAAACTTGGTGACTGTTGAACGCATTTATCCCATCGAAGTAGATATAAAGTTAATTTGCCTAATATATTGACTTACATCTAGATATTTGAAACAGAACTGTACGACAAAATAGGTCATTTCAAGTTTCCAATTATGAACTTTCCATTTCAATATATGTAGTAACATTCCAGCAGCACCTGCATACGGAGGACATACATGTATCTCTCTATTGTTACGATATTACAGGGCATGTATTTCATATAATGATTTCCTTGGTCGAAAACTAATGCTCAACAGGAAGTTATTCAACTATAGTGAAATTGAAATTTTAGCTTCGTAAATTTTACGGAAGCCATCACAAGTTGCATTGGTCGACCATAATGAAATATCCGCTTCACAGATGATAGCGGATATGTGCCATATGCCATATGTACTATCCCGTTCCCTTTTCACGAATGTGACCTACCGAATTAAAATTCAGTTCAAGAGAAGGTCGAGTCTGATGTCAGAAGATGTAACAAAAGAAAGTTTCAAAATGACAATAATACCTAAATAACAACAAACTACTAGCAATTAACTGACATGCCAGCTCCAGACTTCAATTACACTGACTGAAATTTTATGTCTTCATCATATGAATATCAGGCAAAATCCCTCCCGTTAGGGGTTAAGTATCAAACTATCATAACATATATGAGAAGAACACAACCCGTGTCATGCCAAAAACTGGTTTTAACTCAATGTGTTTAGTTCCGATGCATAGTCCCTACAAGTGAATCATTATCAAAGCCAAAATATGCAATCTTTAATGACCTGACAACAGTATCGTAACTAAATCCCTTCCTAATAAGTATATTTAAAGGTGTTGTTAGCTTCTGAGGTAAATACTGACATTTTTGTGCTTTATAAAGAATATTACCTAGTAATAATTGCAAAATGTGACTTAATGAAAGTAAATTATATAGAAGTCGACTAAAAGATAAAGTTATCATACTTATTTTAAAATCTTGCGGAACATTTTAGTATAAGCTGTTGGCAGTTTCCTTCTTCCAATTATATTTTTTTTCAATAATACACCAAAACCTAGAACTACAACACTATAGCAAACTAGACTATGTTTATAGTTGAAGTACCAACTTATCATTGATGTTTACGATGTTAAAGCAATTGTATTAATAATGAACTACACTACAATATACATTATACTTTGATAGTATATGAGATATATTTAAGTAAAAAGGTATTTTCTTGTCCTGCGATTTATTCTCTTTGTTCCAAAACTTCATCAGTCTTAAATCGCTACTTTTTATTTTTAGTGTTAATCCTTGTCCTCGAAATTCAATGTGAAACCTTTGATTTCGTCTCGTCAATAATGTTTCGTACAAGGAGTGAAATTTGACGTGGTTCATCATTTGAACTACACAAAAACAAAACAGTCCCTTCACCTAGAACATTCCTTCTTCCTACAGTGATTGCAAATTCTTTACCTGTTCCCCTTATTCCGAATTTTCGTACTATATTATATAACCAACAGCATTTTGGTGTCATATTCTCAATGTCTTCTAAAATAAAACCATTTGGTGTTACACATAGTCTGTATTGCCCCATTAATCCAAATTTCAAGGCATCTTCTGCTGGTTTCACAGTGACAATGAAACAAAGATCTGAAGTGAAAGACAAAAACTCTTTAGTGCGTTGTTATGAAAGTAAAAGAACATTTGAAACAAATAATTATAACTATTATGTAGCAAAGTGATTTTATGACTATTTTGTGTTATTTAAAATTTATCTATTTACTATATATATAAGATGATATTTTAAATCATTTGAATATTGAATTTGAGTTAAACTATTATTTGCAAACCTTAATTAAGTGTAAAGTAATTTGTATTCTATTTTTCTATGATTATTTTAGAATTTACTTCAATTATTGTATCTGATTAGTTATAACTATATGGCGGACAACATAGTAAAGTTAAGTTGCCTTTGTTTTTGACTTAATAGATTTGTACAGGACGATAGCCACGACAGTCGTTAAGATTAATTTCTCGTTTTTATTGACCATGAAGTTTCCGTTGTGTCTGATTATTATTTTTATTGGGAATGACATTTTTATTTGCAGCTGATTTACAATGATACAGTTAGAATACCTTTGATTAAGTGATTTGCAGTAAACTTTATCAGTTAAACTCACTGTACAAGTCTATTTGTTTTATTTTGCGGTATTAAACATCAGAACCTAAAATCCTCGTTCATGTTATTTCTTATCATCCACATATTAAAATTATACATCCTGTTTAAATGCATGTTTTTATTTAAGAACTAATTCATTCAATCCATAGATTTTTTAAAGAAATGTTCACATGGGCTGTGCCGTTTTATTCGAATTTATCTCAAGCGTTAGTCAAATTGAAAATGATAAACTAAACATTGTTTGCGTGACTTTCAATTACTTCGATTCTTACAGGGCAAATTCAGTAATTTAAAAAAAACTTAAGTAAAGGCTTGATTGCCATTGTATGACTGTTCAATTTTACCCGCGTAGACTAACGCTTCAAACTAATGTAAATCTTTGGCTTTCATAAACATTTTCTTAAATGACAACTAAAAAATGTGTCCTATCCTTTATTATATTTTAACCGAAAATAGTCTTTTTCATTGGTTACTATTCACTTTTAATGCCACAGTTGACATGTCATTACTACGGAGGGAGATAAATATTGACTTGCTGAAATCCATAAATATGCAAATGATGCAATGGGATAAAAAAAAATGAACATAACCTACATCAACACTCATTTTTAAAGCAATATCCTGCAAATTTGGAGCGTACTTGTAACGGAATAATATTTAGCTTGAGAATTTTCAGTCGTTTGCAAAAAGATCATTTATGAAGTTTTGCTGCATATAATTATTTTGATTTCATACCTTTTTGTCTCGCTTGACGGAGCCAAACAGCGAGACATAGGTATGCTGCTTCAAACATCGGCGACGTCAACAATGTATTAGTTTGTGATTAGGTCTTGTTCAGTGTGAACCACTAGTGGTAAGTAAAAAGATGTTTAGTATGCAGTTGTATTAGTATTGGCATATCACATTTCCATAGAGATTATTTTGCACCGCCTCCTCAGTAATGGTTTATTGACATTGGAATTTTTGCTTAGATTTCAGGTATAAGTTTTTGATTAGGTCAGTTTATGGGAAACAACTAATGGTAAATAAATGATAATTGGTATGCAATTGTATTTAAGCAATTGTATATCTCATTTCCTTGAAGATTATTTGGCCCCGCACCCTCTGTCATGGTCATTTCACTCTGAAATGTTTGGCTTAGTTTTCATGTATTGTTTTTTTTTGTGATAAGGTCAATTAATTAGGAACACCTGGTGGTAAGTTCATGATAATTTGTAAAAAGTTTTATTAGCATTGTCATATCTCAGTCATATCCATGGATATTATTTAGCCCACCCCCTCAGTCATGTTCTAATGATCTTGTGATTTTTGCTCAGTTTTCAAGTATTGGTTTGTGATAAAGGTCAGATTATGGGAACCACTAGTCGTAGGTCAATGATATTTGGTATGATGATATATTAGCATTTGCACACCTCATAACCATGAAGATTATTTGACCCGCCCCTCAGTAATGATTAATGGACTACAATTGTTTAAAGGGAACATTTTATGATAAGTCAGTGGCATTACTTATGCAGTTCTATTCGCATTGGCACATGTCATTTCCATGGATATTGTTTAGCCATATAAAAACAAAAGATGTGGTATGATTGCTTATGATACAACTCTCCACACTAGACCAAAATGACAAAGATATTAACAACTATAGGTCACTGTACGGCCTTAACCAATGTGCAAATCCCATATCGCATATTCAGCTATAAAAGGCCCCGAAATGACAATGTAAAACATTCAAACGAGAAAAAAAAACGGTCTAATTTATGTACGAAAAATGAAAGACAAACAAATATGAAACACATAAACAAACGACTTCCACTGAATTACAGGGTCCTGATTTGGGACAGGCACATACATACAGAATGTGGCGGATTTTAACATGTTAGCAGGATTCTAACCCTCTCCAAAACCTGGGACAGTGGTGTAACAGAACAACGTAAGAACGAACTATCAAATCAATTGAAAAATGCTTAGCTCATCAATTCGATACATATAGAAATACATAATAAAAAAAACATAGAAGACGTGGCCGGTAACTTGTATATTAACAAAGTACTGATATGAGAGTACTCGAAGTGACTGACACCTAGTTCAAAGCCACTTACAACGCATAAAAAAAACATTTAAGAATAAATTATCAATCAGTACACATCCAACATTCAATGGACTTCGTGTAAAGACGTCATAAACCGTCGGAAACAAATATGACATTGTGCAATGCCAAGATACAATATTGGTGTATCGTAGATCCATGGATGTGTCTATATATATGACAATAATATATAGTTTGTGTTTTATTTACTGACATTAAAATCGAAATTATTACCAATAAAAACAATATTCAATGCTCTGATTGCAGAGTTGAATTGGTAACTTTTATGATAAGTTTATTCAGGAACGATAAGTTTACCAGGATCGTTTCCAAATTTCCGTTATCTAGTAAAGGTTTTAAGTAATTGGGAACGAAATCCCTGGCTTTATAAATATTTTGATATGAGCGTCACTGATGAGTCTTATGTAGACGAAACGCGCGTCTGGCGTACTAAGTTATAATCCTGGTATCTTTGATAACTAATTACCAGGAATGCATAGATTACGTTCGTTAAAAGCAAGAACGTCACAACAGACACAGGCATAGCTAACTAGTTGGAGAAAATATAAACACCATAAGATGGTGCCAAAGGAACATCACCATAAAAAAAAGTAAATTTTAGTGTGGAGTGTCCCGTGTAAAACTGAAATTTCTAAATCCAAGAAAGGGCAGTTATTACCGTTTCTCTAATTATTTGTCAAATTATCCCTTTCTGCACCTATTGTATAAAAAAAATTTAATCAACGTGTGGTTCGTTTGACTTCAGTACTTCATTAGTTAAAATCCGATTATGACGTCGAATTTTCTTGCTTTCCTCTTAATTTCCTATTGTGACGGCATGAAAAAAGGCGACCATGCCTGATGACGTCACATAGAAAGAACACATCTTTTTGCAGATCATTCGAAAAGAAGAAATACGTTTACCAGCATAAAATCAGTGTTTATGAGGGCGCATTTTCAAAAACTCAAAAATTAATTAAACAAACCTTCCGCAGTTTTTATTGTTTCATATGGATGATCAGGACTGCTCTTGGTCATACCAGTGACGTTAGCCTGTGCCTGTTGAATTTTATGTTTCACTAATGAGATATCACTCTGAATGGTCTGTACAACGATTTCACCAAATTTTCTAATATTTCCGAGACTTTTCATCATATCATTGGGTTGTAAAGAGATGATGACATCTGAAAGCCCATTGTTATCTTGCATTGACTGTATGAGACTCTCTCTATCCATCAATTCATGCTCAATCTGTTTACTAACAAGGAAAGTTTGTAGGTCGGATGCATGCTGCTTTATTATTGTAAGACTTATTTGAAGTCCATCTATCTCTTTTTTTTTCCGTTCTACAGATGCCAAACTTTTGCTGATTTTTTTTCTTGTGTCGTTTTCAATCGTTTGTAGTTCTTTCAATAAGTCCCTTTCCAGACGATTGAACTGCTGATTGACTGTATGCCTAGCTATCTGAATTTCGTTTTCAATCGTCTGTTTGTAGAGTGTAAGAGATGACAAATTTCCTGCACGATTTTTTTTAATCCTTTGTAAATTTTCAGAAACTTCCAGCAATGACTTTTCAATTTCTAAAAGCATGCTTGACGATTTGATGCTGCGTACAACATCCTTTATGTCTGTGAGATCTTTGCAGTTCTTATGGTCTTCTAAGAGACACTTGGTACAACAAGAACACTCGTGTTTATGGCAATAAGCTTGATATCGATCGCCATGGGATTTGCAGGTTTCTTCTATTTGAAGGACACTTACAGGTAATTTTTGAAATTCGTTTACAGTAATAATACCATGACTTTTTGATGCTTTGTTCAGGGTATGATGTTCTTTACATTCCTCACACAGTCCCGCGTTACATTCAAAACACCATGCTGATGATGGTTTTGATATATGTCTTGAATCGCAGATGCCACATGCAGGGGATTCACTTGCCATTTTCCTGTAAAACAAGTATTTGTAATGCAATGTTTAACACGTATGGTTTATATATTGATAAAGAAACTGCTTAACACTCTGGAAGACTTAATTACATTTTTATTTTGTGAAAAGGGTTCATGTTTCATTTGCTTTCGTTTTGCCATCTTTTATAACTCAATCTACGTGTTGTTTCCAACGGCAACGGCCGCGTCCATCCTAAGCATGTTCACATTCGAGTGTAGTGAATTATATGTGGCTTTATCTTTATCATTTAGTTTCTGTTTTTTAATTTCATATTTGAGGTTGTCAGTTCCTCGTTTTTCTCTTTGGCCATTATATTGCTCTTTTGATAGACAATATAAATGCAATATCAACATTGTAAATTGTTTTATTCATTTTTGAAGATTTGCACTATATGATATATTTTTTAATTAATTTAAAAGTCTTAGGGAGGGATAAATCCTACTTTGTAAAGGATCACTCTGATTCAAACAAAAAATTCTCTGAAACTGATATTATCAAGATGCTTGATTTCTTGATTGACAACATATTTGTTACGTTCGGAGGACGTGTTTTTTCAACAGACTGTCAGCATTCCAATGGAACAAACTGTGCCCCTCTACTTGCCGACTTGTTTCTTTATTATTATGAGGCTGACTTCATACAGGAACTTCTTAGGAAGAAAGATAAGAAGTTAGCAATATCCTTTAACTCTACTGTCCGCTATTAAATGATGTTCTTCCACTAAATATTTCAAACTTTGGTGACTTTGTGGATTGAATCTATTCAATCGAGCTGGAGATAAAGGATACTACAGATACAGCTAAGTCGGCCTCATATCTTGACTTACATCTAGAAATTAACAATGAGGGTCGGCTGAAAACAAAACTTTACGACAAAACAGATGATTTCAGCTGTCCAATTGTGAACTTTCCATTTCTAAGTAGCAACATTCCAGCAGCACCTGCATACGGGGTATATATCTCCCAATTGATACGATATTTCCGTGCTTGCATTTCCTATCATGATTTTCTTGATAGAGGGTTGCTGCTCACAAGGAAGCTATTAAACCAAGAGTTCAAAATGGCGTTGTCAGTTTGTTTTAGATTTATGAGTTTGACTTTCCCTTTGGTATCTTTCGTCCCTCTTTTAGTTCAATAAATCAATCTCAGGCCGCGTATTTAAAGAATTTAAATCCGATGAAAAGTACATCTATTTTTTTAACATGGAATTTGCAGTTTGCTTCCTACACTTGACTTTGAACGTCCCTTTCTTATCTTTCGCCCCTTTATTCATACTCCACAGTAACACATATTAACGTGAAGTGAGTAGGGGACCGTGAATCACATAACGGTAAACAACAACGATTTCAAGTCGAAATTGTCCGCGTGATATGCATAGTTATGATTACCAAATCTTATTAGAGTAACGTGTCTAGCAACATGAAAAAAACCAAAGGTTTAATGAGAAAAAGTCACCTGATAGTTTCCTTAAATTGTTAAAAGAAATATATTTGTTTTCAACACATGCTATGTGCTATTGTATTTCTAGTTCTAAAATATTGAATAAGTGTTGAATTTCGCCTTTTATATTCAGGAACTTCATGGTAACAATAATATCTTAATACAACAATGATGATACAATAAAAGTGTTAACTAAAAGATATTTGCGTGGTATGTGGTTTACAATAAACTTAAGTTAATATAGAATGAAAAGGAAATACATAGCAATGACTCATAATTTTTATCGGGAGACCATATTAAGACTGCCTTACCTGGATTGATAACAGGTCTTTAATGTCAATATTAACTTATCATAGGTTTACTGACTTAAAAACTATAGAAATATATGAAAAATACGGAACATCACTTGCTTAGGTCTTGTTTCCCTAGATTGAATAGTATGTAACGCAACTTTTATGCCTTTATCGTGGCGGTCATACTTTATTGGTGGAGGAACCCATAGATCCAAGAGAAATTTTAGTAAGAAAGATGTCAATTAAGATATGAGTCGACTGTATCTGCAGGAGCGGAGTTCGAACTTATAACCAGATTGTTGACTGGCTAGTGATGACAGTTAAAAACAACTTAGACCACTCTGCAACCGAGGCAATGTCTCCTCATGAAAGAAACGAGGCTTATTTGAATTGAACGTTTATTCAAATCAAATTCAACGTCTATTATAAATAAAAAAAAACTCAATTTATCTATGGCTGATAATTTCTTATCTTAAATATGCATGAAATAATTGTTACTAGATATTAATTAAGACACTGTAAATAAATTGTGGTACACCTTCAACTGTACCAAGTGTATATATTTTTAATTTGTCCCTATATATGCATGAAGTATTTGCCAGTACTTGTTTATAAATCAATAGATTCGTGTATTCATATATAACTGCTTAGTTAATATGCCTTTACCATAAAGTCTTGAAACAAGTGTGATTTTTTTGCCTTGTGTAAATGAGGATGTTTGTTTGTCAAGTTTCAATCAATCCTTTTGTACGTTCCGATGACACTTGACCGAGTCGTCTTTAAACTTACACTTGACTTTGTTTATGGAATTTGGTTTTACCATTAGTTTCGAATAAGTTGAACAATGAAAAAAAAAGACAGCAATGACTAACCTTATATTTGTAGATGCACCTCTTTTAATTGGGGAGAGTATTCAACTCATTGTAAAATTGATTTTTCTCATAATATTCATTTTAATTGAATTTGTAGTTTTCGGTTATAACTATAGTAATTTAGTAAACAATTAAAAAAAAACACCAACAAAGTAAGATTTAGACACAATCTAAATACATGATCGCAATTAATAAGAGTTTAAATTCTAGTCAACATACACTGGTATTTTTAAATTTGAAAACTGTATCAAATTCATAAAGATCACAATATTCAAAAAATAATTTAGCCTACCTGTTTGCATATAAACACATTGAATTATTAATGCAATGGAGTGGTTTTAATTCAATGAATTTCAACGTAAATTCGACAAAAACATGAGAAATAGTAAATATATATTTACCGATCGAAAAAGCTACCTCCGTGTTATAACGCTAAGGAAAAAATACAAATACACTTTGTCATATGACCCTTTGTTTTAAAAGAAGGATACATTTTAGACAGTTTATTTGTATTCAAACTATATAGATTACTAACAGATAATTTATTAACCTCAATACTTTAAATTTAGATAACAAAAGAGAAAAAAGGCAATCATTTCAACTATTCTTTAGTTACGTTTGACATATACACGCTGAAGAAAACGAAGTACCTAGATCATATTGTACTAGTCAACAAAAGAAACGACACACGACTTTGAAATAAAATTTATCAAAAAGTGTTACATATAAAACAAAATGATATACGCTATTTTAAAAAGTTTTCATTTGCAATGTATGCACATGTGATAATGAAAATCAAAACTTTTCGGAAAGTATCTAAATTCCATGTAAACGATCAGAGGGTGTACAATAGTTTTGCGGAAATCGACACATAATTTTCTAAGTACTAAATAAAATTTCAAATTTGTTTAAAAATATTCAATATGCTAATCAAGTTATGTTCATGTTGTAACTAATGGGTTGAAATATTGTTTTTTTTTTAAATTTTTGGGAAAAAAAGTGTTTTTTGAAATCTCAAAAATTGCAAAACTTTTTTTTTTATTTTCGTCTCAAAGCAAGGCTTTAGATATGAAAACAATACACAGTAAATTTGGAACCTTTCGGATTAGTTTTAAGATTGCTACCGCTTTTTGAATATCACTTTACACATACTGTCTATGGTAAATCAGTTGACAATGTAAACATTTTAACGATTTCTCGTGTGGCCGAACTTTGCTTAACTAATAAACGAAGAAACTGTATGATTTTTAAAAACAAATTGATGGCAAACACTGTCTTTACCTTTAAATGAGAGGTTGGCATCATTAGTTGGAACTTCTGTTTTTAAAATTGTCGTTTTATGTAAATTTTGTAAAAAAAAAAAAAAAAAAAAATCGCGAAAAAACGTCACAAAAGCAAAAAAAATACTTTTTTTTAAACGGATTTATATTTCCATAATGATTAAGTTTTACTTCCTTCACTATTGCTCCAATGAACGGAAAACTTTATCCTTAATTTGAAAAAAAGTCTTGTATCGTTTCTTTTGTTGACTAGTATATTTTGTTGAAGACTAATCGATACAAACGCATTTCATTCATACTTGAGAAGATAGGTAGCTTTTTGATTAGAACACTTGACACGATTTCAAATAATTGTTCCATTTACCGTTATCTAAATGTGATTTATTTTCTTTTATATACTGTATAAAACTTCTGTCTTTTTAAATGGTCATTATCAGTAAGATATACTTACTTTTTTTTTAATTTTCGTGAAAGAGGTTATGTAAAGAAGAACATAATAAAACATATACTCTAAGATAATCGGTTTGATACATTACAAAATCTCATGTTCAAATTACAATAAAACGGAAAATGAGTGTTTTGAATAGAAAAAAGTAGTTTTAATAAGAAGAACAAAGTACAAGCATGATAGTCATTTGATTGCATTCTGCTCATGGGAGTGTACATGCATTGTTATTTTGATAAACATAGGTTAAAAAACTAAAACTTTGAATCTCACAAAAATTCATAACATTTTTTAAAAAAGGATTTAAAACGAAAACAATAGAAAGGCTGGGTTTTTTTCTTCTTTATTTGGTATGGCGGGCTGTGTGATCTGTCGAAGGAATAAATGACGTCTGGGATTTCGCTTTAATATAACTACATCAAATTTAGAAAAATAAAAATCTTAGCATCAATGACGACAAGTTTACATTGTTTTTGATGATTATAGATAGTGAATGTATTTAAACTTACGGTGGTCAACATTAAATGCATACATGGCTATGATCATATTAATGAGAAATGAATATGAGCCTTGTCCTTTTAGTTGACCAACACGATATGATTTTTTTTTATCTTGTTGTTAAATAAAGTAAAAGTTAACATGGATACACTTATTCCTACCCGGAAATATCTTTTTGACCCAGAACCTACCAGTTTTTAACCCTCTGAGTCCCAAATTACTTTTGATTTCACACCTCAAAAACCTATTTTTTTCAAGCAAATATACCTGTTTTTGACAGTTTTTGTGAACAGAATGCATATTCATAAGGCCACAGTTCATTCTAAAAGTGGTATAACAATGATTAACAAATATAGCTTAAAAGATTACAATGTTATTTTTATTTTTAGACTGTAACGTTTATGTGTTTGACGTCATTAGAATAGTGATACTTATGACGTTAATGTGTTTAACGTCGACCTTGGAATGAAACAGGTAGTTTGTCAACATGCGAAAGTTATGAAAAATGATCGGCAGTAAAATGAACACTGCAAAGTGAAAAATGATTCGATTTACAAAAGGAAAACTGTTTCGGATATAAGAATATCAGAGACACCTTTAATGATTGACAGTTTTTATTCAATTTTACATCATTTCAATGTAATCAATCCACAAATGTGTTAAGTGACAAATGTGTATGATGTGTTCATTAAAAATATCTGATGGAGTGAAACCGGCGGAAACAGTAACCAATGCATAGAGCAACACAGCAGGTAGGGCAGTTTGATCCTGTTTTCTTTTTGCACACTCTGCATAGTTTTCTTTTTGAACCTACAAAAATATCAAAAATAGTATTCATAAGACATGAAACGTTTTGAAATAACTGAAGTGCAATGAAAATAATTTTACCGTCGTGGATTTTGATAAAGCCGTTATGATCTACTTAATGTATGTATCACCTTTTTAGACATCAAGCTCAAGAATGTTTATTTTAATGTTCTTTTATATTATATAATTATGTTGTTAATGAATAAAAAAAAAAAACCAAACAACATACCTTGCCAGAAGTATGGATAGTGTTTTCCTGTCATTCGTAGGGGCATTGGTGACATTGATGGCCGCCCTCTTTCATTGTTTGGGTTTCTGCATTCCCCTATCAATTCTGTGCAAACACTCGTCCAAAATTGAAGTTTTGACAACTTTCGACGATTCAGTCTGTTTACTTGTTTGTATATGAGGTATGCATTGGCTGAAAAAAAAAATCAATCACTGAAATATTTTTATGTGTATCGTAAAAATCTTGTATTTTACACTTGATTTTCTCCTCCCACACACACACAAATAGAAAGATAAGAAGATACATGTATGTTATCCAATATATAGATATATATTAATCAGTTACTATACGTTTATATATAAATAAAAAGTTGAAATAAAACTGTCGTGACTATTTTTCAATTTCTATTATCAGTGTTCATATTGTGTTATGATCAACTAAAAAACATTGATTTAGAAAGGACTGAGAATGAGAATGAGAATAATTAAATACATGACATCTTTTCCGTACCAATTACTCTCAAAATCATGTTGATGAGAAGCTTCTTCCACATTTTTAGAGATCGTACATCTGGGTCATAGGACTGAATATGTTGATCACCTAGATCGACTCCACCCATCTTCTTATTGTACAGATTAACAACTGTTGGGACCTCCCTCCTGACTCCTCTTGCGTTAGTTGTTGGAATAATTCTAACAAATAGATTTAACAAAATATCAAAGTCTAGCATACTAAACCACAACAAGACGATTTTTGCAAGCTAAAACTTTATCCGTAAAAATTTATTAAAATATTTTTATAAATACATGTATATGTTCATTTAAATGAAACCCTGACTTCAATATACACAGAGTGTTTTTTGCTTAATTTAAGAGATACAATTTGTTTCTTTAATACTCCGACCGATCATAGAATAAATAAAAAATGTTTTATAGCTGGCTATGCGATATGGGGTTTGCTCGTTATTAGATATCGTACGGTGATCTATAGTTATTAGTTTCTGTCATTTTGTCTCTTGTGAAAAGTTGTTTCATTGGCAATCATACCACATCTTCTTATTTTTATATGAAACGTATACTTGATGTACACGTACTAGACAAAATCACGTTAAACAGTATATTAAGAAAAAGCTTTGGTCTATTTTCATTTGTATTGGGACTAAACTTTTGTTTTCGAAAAGTCATCTGAACCGATTTTGATATATATATATACAAAACACACCTAGGATCAGAAAACGTTGACAGAAAAGTGACCTGCTCTCTATCGCCATATTTCATGGCCATCAATTGTCCTTGCTGCCGCACCTCACGTTCTCCTTTTGGAACACAGATTCGTTTAAACGAAGATGGCATGTCTTTCCTGTAAACCCGTACTGTACCAGTGATATACGTGTTTCTTTCAAGGAGGTAGTGGCATAAATGTGGACTACAAAAGGCATTATCTACTAAAACATGGTGCCATTTATTATAAAAAGGATTCACCAAATCTGTTACTAAATCGAATCCAGAGCCATGTTGACTACGTGCTCCACCTTTACCACAATACGGACTAAGTGTATTCACATACCTGAATAATAATACTTCAAGACAGTAAATAAACGATTGAAAAATAGTGTTTATTTATGCACATTATGTAAAAGATTTGTGGCTTGTATTTTTTCAGTAAGACATCTCAAATACCGTTTTATTTAGGTACAGTAAATATGTTAAATCTGCCCGTTTCAATATGAATGAAATTGATATTTTCTTAAATGTTTTACTTGTTATTTTCCAAAAGCATTCACACTAAAAAAAAATTAGAAGTGTGAACTATCGAATGAAAAAGATGTATTATAAATGTTAGTCTGTACCATGTGTACGTATGAGTGATTTTTCTTTTTTTCTTTTTTTATTTTGTATCAGTATGTTGGTTTATGCGCATGCATGCATGTTCAGGGTGCCATATATTTTAGCAATTACTATTTTGTTCTTTGTTTTCGTATACATGTTGAACATTTTATCATTTTATTTTCGGATGACCATAATACTCCCCCAGCCCCCGTCAAATACATTTATATTTTCAGGACATTACCCAGTGTCACCCTCTGCTAGAACATGCCATTTTGGTCCCCATCTATGACTTTTTTTCCAAGGCATATACTGAACTAAGTGGTGACGGCCTTTAAACCCAACCATGGATTCGTCAACAGTTATATCTCTGGCAAGCTCATAATTGTCCTTGAAAGTATTGTTTAAAAGGTCAAGTACTGGTCTTATCTTGTGAGCATGGTCGTGCCCCTCTTGACCACGTGGGACTTCTTCCTCATTGTTGTTGCAGTGCAAAAATCTTAGAAGATTTTGAAATCTGTTCCTGGGCATCACAGACTTAAATGCAGGAGTATTTGTTATCCATGTGTCAAGAGAAGTATTCAAGTATGACCTTAAGCTAGGATTTTTGACCAGGCCCATACTCAAAAATAGACCTAAAAAAGCTCTCATTTCTAAGGCATTGACATTTTCCCAGGGTTTTGGATTTTCAGCCTGCTGTATATATTGGCCGGCATAGCGGTTAGTTTCTGTAACCAATATATTAATAAGTGACCCTCCTGTCGCAAGGTCAGATGCAAGGCGGTCAAAATATTCAATCTGGTGACTGTTGATTGGTGGAGGATTTATTGGGCCTATGCGTTGTTCAAATGGAACAATTTCTAACGGATGCTCATAAGTTTCCGGATCATTTATAGTAACCCAGGGGCCCCTCACTACAGGCACATCAGACTCATCCTCAGAATCAGTTGAGTCTGCATTGTTGTTTGAATTTGAGTCGGAATCAGAACTCTCAAAGTCGACATCATCAAGGATGCTCATTTCAGAGCCTTCATCTTCAAAATCACTCTGATCCGACATTTTGAATATTCCCTCGTACAAACTATTTTCATAGATAATATACAAATTAAAACACGGGAAAAAATTCCGCAATTTCAAGAAGACAAAAAGAGATCTTAGTGGGAGATCTAGGGAATTGATAACATATATGGTATGATTTCCTGTTACTTTGAAGGACATGTTAAATAAGCCTTGCAAGCTTAAAAGGGGCCAACCAAAATTTATTGGAAAACATGAGCCGGTAGAAATAAATGGAATAATTTATTGTAATGTATTTGTATACTTTTTAAGTGTGAATAAACACAAATTTCTTTGGTGCTACTACAATTTTTATGGAGCAAGACATAAACAAGCATATACCTAACTGCTAAGTTACAAAATGTATTTCAGAAGATCTTTGAAGATTTGTACTTTCGAATTTTATTTAATTATTATGAAAGAAAACGTAGTGAAACTGAAACTGATACTGATTATAAATCCTATATAAAATTGTTCAATACACACAATATTTTAGAAAATAATATACATTATGTTACACGATAATAGACAAGTTCAATGCCAATTGGGAAGCACTTCATATCAAAGTTTTTTTTAATATTACCTGACCTGGTATAAAATCAACAATCTTATGTACTTGGGATTAACAATCTAGTTGAGGTTCGCTGTGGTTTTTTTTTTACTGGTTTAAAGTATATGCAAAATTAATCAAACAGAAGAACAAAAAACACAAATGTCTAGCCTACAATTTTTTATAACTAAATGACTAGTTTTTATTATAAAACTTATGTACATATGGTTTTTTTTCTCACGAAAATTCTTTGATTTGTCCAAATTTAGAAGGAGTTAACTTATTTTTAATTGCTTGCTTCCAGCAAACAATTTGCCGACATGTTTTCTGTATGCAGTGTGACCTTTCTCTTAAAACATCTGGTGATTGCAATAAGCATGTGTGAATGGAACACCAAACGTAAACATCGCTCCGTGATCAAGATAAACTATATGTTATTGTACCTCTTTATACACGTTCTTACCTGAATATCCATGCTTCTTTATTGATTGTTTACAAACGGGTGACAATCTTTAAATTTCGGCTTCAAAACACGACCATTAATAAGCTGCCACATTTTCACAACAACACTGACCGCTTGAAATATTTTTTGACGATGATACGAAATTAATGCGAAAAAAAAATTGATAAAATCGTGCACAGCAGATTAAGTTTATGATATATTATAACGCTGCCTCCCTGGTGTTAGAGTCGGTCACCAGTGAGCACAGGTTACAAATAAAAGGAATTTTTTAAACTGGTACTATTGTAAAAGGTATGGTCCGACGTCTAATTGGAATACTGTCGAACCCACACACTTTACAACTTCGTTGACCTAGACTCTAGAGGTCTATAAAATGGTATGTAATTATGATATACAAATAAAAGACATAGCATATAAAAGTTTTTACCATTTATTTAAAATATTAAAATGACTGAGAGAATGGCCGTGAAGGCTCTGTTACTGTTTAGGCAAGATGGGTTTCAGGCATGGTTGGTCTATCTTATTTGATATATATACATGTATCTACATATATACGAGTCTAAATTGAAAACTACGTTTAAACCTATGATTGCGTTGGATAAAAACTGCAATTTTTATACGTGTGCATGTAAAACAAATTTCGTTGTAGGAGGGTCTAAATACAGCACAAACAACATTTTCCAAAAGACCAAAAAAGTGAAGAATAAAATTGAGAATGGAAATGGGGAATGTGACAAAGAGACAACAACCCGACCAAATAAAAAACAACAGCAGAGGGTCACCAACAGGTCTTCAATGTAGCGAGAAATTCCCGCACCCGGAGGCGTCCTTCAGCTGGCCCCTAAACAAATATATACTAGTTCAGTGATAATGAACGCCATACTAATTTCCAAATAGTACACAAGAAACTAAAATTAAAATAATACAAGACTAACGAAGGCCAGAGGCTCCTGACTTGGGACAGGCGCAAAGAAGTATATTTAAACAAAACGCATTTGACTAACAGGTCGAACAACTGATCATCATTTCAAATTTATCTCCTTAATTTCTTCCTAAAGTGTCCCAAATAGGTCTCCTTAATTCACTTCCACAATCTCCTTAATTTCCTGCTAAAGTCTCCGAAATTTCAAGTTCGGTGTTTCATAACGTTCAATATTCAAACCACAACAATAACTGCTTTCCGTAGTTGATTATTTCATTAATAGTTATGCCACAAGGACGCGGTGTGTCAGTGTAAGATCACCCCGATGGCTGGAGGCCAGAGGGTGATCTAACAATGACACACCAAGTCCGAGTGGGATAACTATTTTACATCCCAGCTGTTTTAGATTAGTCGAAAAACCATTTACAATTCATAAAATCTAGTCTAGAACGCAACACAACCATTATAATATTCTTTATATATTACTATACTAGTATTATGTATACCCTTTATGACCCCCGAATACGATGTGTAGACATCAAACAATATCAACTCGTCCCACTTGTCAATCGGCCCATACTATATCGCCACTCTTCTTTACCGACTCGCCCCACTTGTAAAGTGTAAAATCAAATTGAACAATCAGTCTGACAACTCACTTATTACCGAAAAAGGTTTAAACCATACTGAACAAAGGTCTGCCAACTCGCTCCACTTTTTTTTTGCTTCAATTTTTGCTTCTTTTAAGTATGTTAAATTACTGTTAATTCGTATCCAGTCGTCCTGGTGTAGTGGTATGTGTCGTGGCTTGATATGCTAAAGGTCTTGAGTTCGAATCCCAGCTATACACTGGATTTTTTCTACGTGAATTTTGATAGATAGTCTTTTCCGTATAATTAATTATATGTTTTCTAGTGGATTTGACATTCCCGTCAAAAATGTTACAAAACAAAGGAAAGCATGCATAACAAAAAAACTCAAACTGGGGTGATATGGTAGGGGTGATCCGGCTCAGATCACCCCTGTTATAACAAAGGAGCTGGGATGTAAGTTTTATAAGACTGTCAACCAATCACAAACTCTCTTATTACACAGGTCGAGAACTCTAGATTTTCTGACGTCAGAATATATTTGCATAGTAATTTCCAAAACACAAGGCCAGTATGGCCTTGAAAAACTGACCAATCGACTCAATGAACTACAATGCATTGTGGGCTACTACGAGTAAACTACTACTTAAAACACGTGGAATTAGTGGGAAAACAGTCAATTAATATATTGTCTGGGACTCTCATTACCAAAGTTTTTATTCTGCAAATATATTTAATGTAAAATATATAACGTAATCTTCAAGGTGCATGCTCAGATTAAAAAAATATTGTTTATTGGTCTCACGATTTGACTTTCTTTATCGCCTTGCAAAAGTAGTTGAACCGGTTTTGTGCATTGTTATGAATTGAACCTGCATTAATTTCACGACATGACACAGTGAAATATCCAATGAAGTGACCACTGTCCAGTAAGAAAATCATTTGAGCTCTTTTAAACCTGTATAATGTCATTGCAAAATCATTTCTGCCTAGAAAAACACGAAACTTTCATTGAAACACTTCTTTCTGTACTGAATGTGTATTTTTTTTTTATCAGGACCTGAACTAATAGTAAGAACATCATAATATTCAGTATGCTAAAAAGAAGTGTTATGAAAGCGGCAGGGGCGGGTCCAGCCATTTCAAAAGGGGGGGGGTCCTAACCCTGGACAAAAGGGGAGGGGGTTCCAACTACATGTCCCCATCCAAATGCACTGATCGTCCAATAAATGGAGTCCATCCACCGGAACCCCCGCCCCCCCTGGATCCGCCACTGAGCGGGTACGGTATATAGCTCAATACATTTTTTATAGTTTCATCCATCGATAATATCCGTTTGTTGCTAATTTTATCACAAAATATACCTCAGAGGTTTTTTTATCGTTCGGCTGCTGTCCTGTTGACATATGTAAAATATCTCCAATATTAAAAGTCTCTGGATCATAGTGGGTGCCATATTACCTATTTTTTTTCTTCTAAAACGTGCTTTGTATATAGAAATAAGAAGATGAGGTATGAGTGCCAAATGAGACATCTTTCCAACAAAGACATAATTTAGTAAAGTAAGCAGTCATAGGTCCAATGCTGAAAAGTAAGCTATTAATGACCCAAAAATTACTTGTGTAAAACAATCCAAACAAAAAAAAAAAAAAGAAAAAAAAGGCCCAATTAAATATATCAAAGGACAAGAAATCTATCCCATCAAAAATAAATATATTGTAAAGGAGCCTGTATTTCAGTGGTTGTCGTTTGTTTATGTGTTACATATTTGTTTTTCGTTCAACTTTTTATTTATATAATTAAGGCCGTTAGTTTTCTCGTTTGAATTGTTTTACATTGTCATATCGGGGACTTTTATAGCTGACTATGCGGTATGGGCTTTGCTCATTGTTGAAGGCCGTAAAGTGATCTATAAATGTTAATTTCTGTGTCATTTTGGTCTCTTGTGGACAGCTGTCTCGTTGGCAATCATACCACATCTTCTTTTTTTATTATAGATCCAACGCTGCAATTTTCACAAAACATATCAAATTTTCCACCTTGTCACACATACATATGGATAAAATCATTACAGCTTTTTTCCTAATGCATGTGGAGCAAAACTTTGGTTAGCTTGCTTGGTTTGTTTGTATATTGTACAAAATATAAAATATACAAGTTAAACTATGCCTATATATATGTATTGTTTAAAGATGTCAATCTTATTTTCAAAGCTTGTATAAACAACTATACAAACAAAGCAAGCAAGCCAACCAAAGTTTTACTTTGCAGGTTTAAGAAATCAGCTGTAATGATTTTATTCAGTTTGGCAAATGTCCGAGCCCGTTAAAAAAGAACAAACTGAAACTACAGTTGCTGACTTCACTACCTTCAAAAAAAAGGGAAAAGTTTGGAAGTCCCATATACTGAAATGTGACCAACAAAAATACTTATAGATTTTGTTAACACTGCCATGTATGTAAATATTTCTTCGCCTTTTTTACGAACACAAAATTCAAGGATCCCACATTTGCCTTTAATTATCTATACGAACATTGCTGTACTCTTGAATATCAGCACCGGCTGCATTTTATCGACGGCTTACTTTACACCAGTAAGTTTGTCTCATGGGTAATTGTGTTTTCTTCGCCGTTGTTTCGTTGCTTCTGGTGGACAAATACATGAAATCTCTGTGCCATCATCAAACATGTTAATGGCTTTATATCGGGTAATTCAAACCCTTTTTTCTTCGCATAGAAACAACTCTTCGTTAATCTGAGAATGGAAGTAATACTTTATATCACGAACTATAAATGAGGATACACAAAATGAAAAACTAAGCGAAATTGTGAATCCCGCATTGCACGAAAAAATGTGTTGTATTTCAGTAAATAACACGTGTTCTTGGTTGATTGTAAACACGTAGTAGTCCATCATGCATTGTGACTCATTTAGTGGATTGGTCAAAAACCTAGGTAAAAATAAATTGCGTCACATGTAAATAAACAATTACATGTGATAGAACATAAGTATGCTAATTTATGCATTTCCATATAAGGTAGTGGTCCCGACCTGTTACAGACTCTCTTATATATTTCGGATCAATCAACAGACATCTCCTTTTTAATTGAAATTCCCAAAATTGAATTCAAAATGTAGACACTGGCTGTTTCATGTAAATAAAAGATGTTTTCCAGCTTGAAATCAATAAAAATCAACATATTTTTTCATCATGGTGGTTTTTACAATTAAAGGATAACTTAGGAACATATGAAAAAGATTAATATCTCAAATAAACAACAGAACTTAAGGTACCGACACTCCGGGAACAATCTGTCACCTCGAGTAGATTCCAGTCATAACATTACTTGAAACACAATAATATTAAATATTGACAATCGATTTTAGTACGATCAGCATATTAAATAGACTCATATGCAAAGCATATAATCTCACAAACATATCTGTATTATTATTTGTACTTAAAAACACAGCATATTCAAAAAGAGGGGTTTACGGGCATTACATTATGTATGCATTGGTTTAGTAATATTGGATTAACACAATTTTTCACTGGTCACTTGTTTCATATGACTTTAAATGTAGATAGATGCAATTATTTCAGGTGGTTCGGTTTTGTGTTTTTGTTATTGCGCTTGACTCTATAATCTGTGTTTTTTAATGTTGTATAATGATGCAAATTGTTTATTGGGTATGCATATCGTGTAAATTCAATATGTGTTTGCGTACGTTAATTATTTTTCATTAAAATCAACATGTGCACGTGAAATGTATGATTGCGGTACATATTCGAGTAAAAATTAATCGTATCTTTTCAAATTTTCAAAACTTTTTATATATTTTTTATTTCATCGTTTTTTTTTAATGATGCTTTAGGGATCTGTGAACCAAAAAATCGGTGTACTGTTCTCAACAAGTTAGCCTCCATTGATATACATGAAACATAATAGTAGCCCGTAGAATTTTATAACAAGCCGTCGATAGCCAATGTAGGTCTTGTGTAGGTAAGGTGTATGTAAACTAATAAGATTTTCAAAACGTAACTTTTATTATTGATATTCATTAAGGAAGCATTCGTTTAATGAAAAAAGTTTTATGTACCCAAAGTTATAAGGTGTAAAAAGCAAAATCATAGAAATACTAAACGCAGCGGAAAAATCAAACCGAAAAGTCCCTACTCAAATGGCAAAATCAACATCTCAAACACGTCATACGAATGGATAATAACTGTCATATACCTGACTTGGACTAAGCATTTTCGTACATGTAAATCGAAAATTATAGTGGATTAAACCTGATTTTATAGCTAGCTAAACCTCTAATGTGTATTCAATTGTATTCAAAACTATGTGTGATCAAAACAAGCAGACATTATAGGTACAAATGTCAAAAGTAAATTCCCTTATTTACCATTTGGCTCTTTATTATCCATTAAACATCCAAAATGGTTTATTTTTACAAATTGTGACTTGGATGGAGGGTTGTCTCATTGGCACTCAAACCACATCTTTTTATATGTATGCATTTGAAAGTTATATATTTTTTAAAATAATAATGGAGGTAGAACCAGTTGGAACACATATAGGACCAAGGTGATTTCATTATTTCATTTCTTCACTGACCATTTCCTAACACCGTTGTTCGAACATCATAAAAGTTATAGTAAATGGTCATTGCTGGTTATTTGTCGTAAATTTTAGTGTTTAGTTTCCTCTGTCAAAACTGAAATATCTTATTCTAGGGAAGGACAATTATAAGCTTTTATACATGATTTATTTCAAGTTAATTCCTTTGGGTCAATATCAGCAGTATATTTAGAAAATTCTTAAGTATGTTAACTTTTGAAATCTTAGTCATAATACTACTATTAAGTTTTTATGGAAATCTTGTTTAATAAAAACGCCTCAAGAAATGCGTCAAGTTTCTTTAAGCATTCAGAATCTCTTCTTGTAGTTGGTGTTTTAGTTTCAAAGTCGAAACTTTCCAAAATTGTTGATTATTACTGAAAATATGTTATATAGCCTCAAAAATTTGCCAATTATCATTTTAAAGGACATCAATATAACCATTACTTTAGGTTACTACTTAGTAGTTCTTAGCATTTCATTAAACTAGCTATTGATATCTAAAGGTTTGCAGTTTTCTGAATTATTGTTATTGCAACATAAATACACCTTAGAAAATACCATCTTGAATTATGCAGTGCTTTTTTATTGAGCTATCGGGAACATGTTTATCCTGACCACATCCTTTATTTGTCTATCCAAGGTCAGGAGCCAGTAGTTCAGTGGTTGTCCGTGACGACTGTTCACATTTTTTTTCGCTTATTCTTTGAATAGTGTGTTATTGTGCTGTTGGACAACTGTCTAGGGTAAAGTAACAGAAGGGTTTTGCGCCCGTTAGAATGTAATCCAAAAAAAATTTAGATGTGCCTGTTCAAAGTCAGGAGTTTAGTTATTCAGTGGTTGTATTTGGTTTCTGTATATCATGTTTGTTTTTTTGCTTACTGCATTGTGCATAAATCAACCAATTACATGTCTTGTTCGGTTTGTCTTTCATGTGTCGTGTGATGACGTTTTATAATTTGCTATAAGGTAAGGTTTGGTTATCATTGGATGCTGCATGATCATCTTTAATTTTAAATTTCTACGTTTCTTGGTCTCAAGGGAGTTGTCTCATTGGCAATCATACCACATCTTCTTATTTTTACATTTATCTCTGCATAGTGTTTCACAAAAATTAGTTATGCTGAAAATTGAACTTAATGATTAGTCGAGATAAGGGTTATAAACCTTAACTAAACTATTATTTTTGATAATATATACATTAAAAATGTCAACTGTTTTTTTTACGTGTGTACATGTGCTAGTATTATCGTCTCTGCCTCATAAAATAAGATCAAGCAAGAAATTGTTACATTTATTTGTGATTAAATAAGCGGTCTTAAGAGTACTAGTACAAGTCTTTCTCAGAGAATCACGCAATCCTCAAACAAACTTACACAAAATATAAACAAATTAATTGTTTTCACATTTGGAGATGGATATATTAACCATCCGAAGCACATGAAGTTATCCTGGATTTAGGTGGGTTTTTGTTACTCGATCTTTACTTTTTGAAGTTGCTGGTCTTTTAATCCTTTCTTGTTTTTGCCATGGTGTTGTCAGTTTATTTTTTTTTAGTTTAAATGTCTCTTTGGTATCTTTCGCCTCTCTTTTGAGTATTAGTGAAGCACAAAATATTGAAAACTTTAGATATATTTAATTTGAGAGTAACTATAACATACTTATTTGATGATTGTGGTATTTTGGTGGATTGTATTTAATGTCCAGTGGAAAATATGACATGCATAAGAGGACTAAAATATGATGTGATAAGAACCTCGCTTTATGCCAAGACCAGCTGAGTCATATTGTAAAGTGATAGTTACAAGGCACTGTCTGTAGGAAGACATGTCTATCTACAAGGACACATTTTTCGGAAGCAGAAAACGCTAACACAGAACCATCAATGCAGTAAAAACATGTTTGGATGTTGTGTGGTACAATGTCTCACATTATTCGTTTCCTATTGTTATTCGTTTCCTATTGTTAATTTCTAGCTCATATGGCCCGAAGGGCCAAGTGAACTTTTTTATCAATTGGCGTCCGTCGTCCGTCATCGTCCGTCGTCGTCTGTTAATGTGTTCGATGACCTGGCTCACCTACCAAGATGGCCGCCATGGCTAAAAAAAGAACATAGGGGTTAAATGTAAATTTTAGCTTATATCTCACAAACCAAAGCATTTGGGGGAAATCTGACTGGGTAAATTTGTTGATAAGATCAAGATCTATCTGCCCTGAAATTTTCAGACGTATCAGCCAAACCTTTGTTGCTGTCCCTGAATTGGTAGTTTTAAGGAAATTCTGCAGTTGTTGGTTGTTATCTTGAAAATTATTATTGGTAGAGATAACTGTAAACAAAAATAATATTCAGCAAAGTAATATCTACAAATAAGTCAAAATGACCAAAATGATCAATTAACCCCTTAAGGAGTATTTGCCTTTCAAAGTCAATTTTTAACAAACTTTTTGAAATTTTTGTAATCCTTTCCTCTGAAACTGCTAAGACAAATATAACCATACATGGCCATTATCATTATAAGGGTATCAAGTTTAAAAAATATGTCCAATGAACCCGCCTTCCAACACTCATGACCGACATAGATAACAAAAGAACACAGGATTACATGTAACATACAGTTATTGACTTATATCTCTGAAACGAAAGCATTTAGAGCAAATCTGACAGGCGGCAAACATGATCATCAGATTTAGATTTATCTACCCTGACATTTTCAGACAAATTCGACGACCGTTGTTGTGTTACTGCATTTGAGTAATTAATTTTACGGAAATTTTGCAGTTTATTGTTATGATTTTTTCCTTATTTTACATGATTTCTAGTGCATCAATAAATACAGGTGAGCGACACATGCTCTTTGGAGCCTCTAGTTCTTTTTTTTTGGATCGTGTTGTACATTTTTGTAATCTTGTCTTTCTTTTGTGCTTATTGCTTTGTCTATATGCATTTTTTGACCTCTTTGTTACATAGGTTTTTGTTTTATAGGTATTAAGATTTTAACAAAATAATATAAACAACTAGAGTTACAATTTGACACAATTTATGAAAATAAAGCAAAGGGGCTCAAATGAGATCAAGGGAGAAAAAGATAGAACTAGGGGAAAAGAAAATTTCTTATTTTCTGGGATAAGAAAAACAGTGACAAGTCAAAATTATATATGCGTTAATACTGTCATGGAAAGGAAGATTAATGTAGACGACTTTAACATTTGTGATTAGATAGGTTTCTATATGTGAAAGTATTAATGCTATTAACATGATAAAGCTAAATAAATCACCAGGTTTAGATTGTTTAACACAAAAATTTCTGGGAAAAATTTAAAACACTGTTAATAAAAGTTTTAAATAAGGGACATAAGGAAAAACTTCTTTCAACGAAACAGGTTTTATATCTTTATTATTTAAAAAAAAGACCAATTATCTTTAGACAATTATCGTCCAATATCATTATTAAAAGTAGATTTGAAAATATTATCTAATGTTTTGGAACAGAGACACACAAAGTTTCTTCCTAAGACTCTCTCATTTTTGTAATAGTATTAACACATTTGACTTTTCTACACTTAACACAAGTATTCCCCATTCCAAACTAAAAGACATATTGAAAGAGAAAATCACTCTGATTCAAATAAAAAGTTCTCTGAAACCGACTGTCGGCATTCCAATGGGAACCGATTGTGCCCCTCATCTTGCCGACTTGTTGCTTAATTATTATGAGGCTGTCTTCATACAGGAACTTCTTAGGAAGAAAGATAAGAAGTTAGCAATATCTTTTAACTTTACATTCCACTGTATGACTATGTTGGACGCATCTATCCCATAGAACTAGAGAAAAAGGATGCAACAGATACATTTAAGTCTGCCTCATATCTTGACTTACATCTATAAATTGACAATGAGGGTTGGTTAATTTCAAACTTTACGACAAAAGAGATGATCTGCTTCCAAATTGTAAGTTTTTCATTTCTTTGTAGCAATATTCCAGCAGCGCCTGCATACGGAGTATGTCTCCCAATTGATATGATATTTCTGGGCTTGTGTTTCGTATCTTGATTTCTTCGATAGAGAGTTGCTACTTTTATCTTCGTATCTTGATTTCTTCGATAGAGAGTTGCTACTTCTATCTTCTGCTCGACGAAATAGAAGTCATGGTCACAGAAAATATATACCACCTGCTGTACACACCGTGACAATTGATAGTCTATTAACGTCTGTTCAAAAACCTTTAGGAATTCATCATATTAGAACTAAATTATACTCCATTCCATTGTCAAAACTTTCTTTACTATCTCAAGATGCCAAAAATACTTCCGTTACTGATTCTCGTTCTGTTTTGTATAGATTAGTTGCAATTATCATGGACATTGTTAACCATAAACTATTCAAACCCGTATTGACTACATCCAATAGTGAGGAAAAACGTTACTTTTTTTAAGGTAGAATTCGCCAATAAAGGTTTAGATGCTGTAAATTTTGGCAATATTTTCCATCAACAATCTGTACAAAAAACTATACCTGATTACTTCAAAAATAAAGCTACACCTGTTATTTCTTATACTTACACCAAGTCTATTGCATCAAAGATTTTCAACCACAAGAGAGTTTTAGAGGCTTTTAACCTCAAAGATACAAAATCCAAG
The DNA here is from genome assembly GCA_019925275.1 of Mytilus edulis. Lineage (NCBI taxonomy): Eukaryota > Metazoa > Mollusca > Bivalvia > Mytilida > Mytilidae > Mytilus > Mytilus edulis. Next base: position 59,275,386 of record CM034351.1, on the reverse strand, counting down.
CCTCCGGATTGCTCATGTGCATCTTCTCAATACAATTATAGTCCAGCTGGTCATATCATTACTGGTGACCTTGGTATTGTTACCAATGAACAACTAAGAGAGTTGCTAGCCAAGGGACCAAAGTATAGAATCCCCCAGCCCATCAACTGGAAAAAGAATTTCAAGTTACTGATGGATGCAGTTGAGGACTATGCACGAAAATGGATAAAGCGCGAACCAGACGAACCCGACCTGGACACTCTGTCTGAATGGATCAAAGCTATTCGATCATGCATTCAGTGGCGCATACAAAAACTAAGATGTAATATGAGTACTAGAGTTTCTAACCCTTTCAAGAATCCGGAGGTTGTGGATGCTTTATCCTCTTTGCATGACAAATATGTCGTTGTTCCGGCAGATAAAGCCTCCAATAATATTGTCTTCATATGTAAAAAACATTATTTGCAATGTCTCACTACAGAGCTTGGAAGTGATAAAACTACTGGTAATCCTACATATTCTTTAACATCATTTACCAAGGATGAAATTTTACAAAATCATAAATCTGTCCTTCTTTCTTTTGGTATCAACATCAAAGAAAACGAAGAAAACTTGCCCTCATTATACTGGATACCTAAATTACACAAAACTCCATATAAAGAACGATACATAGCTGGGTCTTCAAAATGTTCGACTTAACATCTTTCTAAAGTATTGACTACTATTCTTTCTACAGTTAAAGATGGGCTTCAAAAATATTGTGAGGAGATATATTCTACCAGTGGTGTTAACCAGATGTGGATTCTCAAAAATTCGAAAGATCTACTACTTAACATTCGATCACAATCTTTGCAATTTTGCAGCAACATAAAAACTTTTGATTTTTCTACGCTATATACTACTATTCCCCATGCTCAGTTGAAAGATCGACTTCACCATCTCATAAAACAGAGCTTTTTCTATAAAAATGGGAATCGTAGATACAAATTTCTTGTTTTGGGATACAATAATTCATATTTTGTGAAGAATCACACTGAATCTTCCAGAAAATATACTGAAGATGATATTATTAAAATGTTGGAATTTTTGATCGACAATATATTTGTTGAGTTTGGAGGATTTATATTTCAACAGACAGTCGGTATTCCAATGGGTACTAATTGTGCACCCCTGCTGGCTGATTTGTTTTTGTATTCGTATGAAGCAGAATTTATTCAGAACCTTCTTAAAGACAAAAAGAAAAAGCACCTTGCGAAATTCTTTAATTTTACTTTCCGATATATTGATGATGTTTTATCATTGAACAACCCATACTTCAGCCAATACTTACATCTCATATATCCCAGTGAACTTGAAATTAAGGATACTACTGATACTAGAAGGACTGCTTCATACCTTGATCTTTTCCTCAATATTGACGTAGATGGACGACTTCACACGAAAATCTATGATAAACGGGACGATTTCAACTTTCCAATTATCAATTTCCCATTTCTCAGCAGTAACATACCCTCTGCCCCTTCGTATGGTGTTTACATATCACAATTGATACGTTATTCACGTGCTTGATCACACTATATGGACTTCATATACAGGAGTGTGCTCCTTACGCAGAAACTGCTCCAACAAAGTTATGAGGAGGACAGATTAAAATTGACACTCCGTAATTTTTTATGGACACCATCACGAATTGGTGGATCCATATGATGTCTCTTTAACCAAACTAGCTAAGGACATTTTTACCACATGGTAGATTGTGGTTTGTCATTATGTCGTCTAATCTTTTAATTACCAAACGTGACTTATTCCCGATTGTGACTGTTTTGCTGAATGTGAATTCGCATTACTATAAGACGTGTTTCTGTACTTGTTTATCCCAAATTCATGTATTTAGTTTACATGTTTAATGTTATATTTGTAATTCTCATCGGATTTTGTCAAATGTGTTGACGTCTTTTTATTATATTTAGGTGTTACGGATAGAAAAATTAATCACCGCCTTTATTAATTATATTAAATTTTGTACGATTATTTACGTTTGAAGTTGGATTCATAACAAACTGGACATATATATATATATTACAGTTAATTGCTATTAATAAGTATTGCAATATGCATTTTGTTTAAATTAATTATCAGTATTTAGTTCTGATATAATCTTAAATCAATCCTAATTCTATCTCACTTTGATAGTTTTTCATATGTGACGTCATGCTGTTTCTAAATTTCATAAATTCAAATGTGGCATAACGTTTGTACCTTTTCGCCATCGTATGTGACGTCACATTTTTGTAATTACGTTGACGCCTGGACTGATTCGGGTGTGTCTATTCTGTGTTAAACTTTAATAGCATTATGTATTCGGGTTTAGTTTTCTGTAATTAGTTAATACTTCAGTTTCATTATGTATATCTCTTTCATATTCATTTGTTAAAATTTGATCTTCAGTGCTGTACAACTTTGTACCTTTTTCACTTTCGATCTTTTATATCTGGGCGTTATGTATTCGGGTTTAGTTTTCTGTAATTAGTTAATACTTCAGTCTCTTTATGTATATCTCTTTCATATTCATTTGATAAAATTTACTGTTTGCAATAGCATGAATTGTTCTATATAATAAGAATGTTCTTATCCCGGGCATAAAAACAATGCCGTATTTGGCGAAACCTTTTCAACTTTTTATCTCCAGTGCTGTACAACTTTGTACTTTTTTCACTTTCGATCTTTTATATCTGGGCGTCACTTGTAAGTCCTGTGTGGACATGGCGCGTTTTTGGCGTATTTAATTTTAAACCTGATGCTTTTTGTTATCTATTAATCATGTTTTTCTTTGTCTAATATGTTCTCCTATTTATTTGTATTGTAGTCCTGTAATATTATGTTGTCATTTCAATGTTATATTTAACTTTGCCATTTAAGTGCGAGGTTTGGCATGCCACAAAACCAGGTTCAACCCACCACTTTTATTCCCCTTTAAAAGTGTCCTGTACCAAGTCAGGAAGATGGCCATTGTTATATTATTGTTCGTTTCTGTGTGTGTTGCATTTTAACGTTGAGTCGTTTGTGTTTTCTCTTATTTTTGAGATATTGAATCAGACGTTGGCACGGTACTTGTCTATTGTCTATGTCTGTTGGCACGGTACTTGTCTATTCCAAATTCATGTATTTGGTTTTCATGTTATATTTGTTATTCTCGTGGTGTTTTGTCTGATGCTTGGTCCGTTTCTGTGTGTTACGTTTCGGTGTTATGTCGTTGTTCTCCTCTTGTATTTAATGCGTTTCCCTCGGTTTTAGTTTGTTACCTCGATTTTGTTTTTTGTCCCTGGATTTATGAGTTTTGAACAGCGGTATACTACTGTTGCCTTTATTTAATTTGATTCTTAAGAATGGGAATTAATGTTAAACGTTCTAAAACATTTTGGTTGTAATGAATCATTCATATCATGGATGGAAAATTATATATATAGGAACACAGACGTGTGTAATAAATAATGGATGGAATATCGATCGAAATTATAGCGGAGCGATTCAGGCACATCTCAGACATTAAAGGTACATTTATTCATGTCAATATAACACAATAAAACACATAACATCAAAATATCCTAATAAGCTGATAATATAACATTATTTTGTAGTTGAAAATCACATCTATCTAAAGCTATGAATATAGTTGAAACATTTGATTTCTTTTTCTGTGTTCATGTGGAATCGTAATAAAACGGAAGGAATTTCCATTGGGGCGCTTTAAAAAAAGAATAGATAAAATTGAGGGCATACGCTGAACAGACAAACTCGTCAAACCTTTAGGCATTTATTTAAGTCACGATAGACATCAATGTCAAAAGTTAAATTGGGAACCTAAAATAGATAGCATCAAATCATTAGTTAAAACATTGTAGGAAAGAAAATAAACAATGGTTAGAAAACATTGATCATAAAATCTTTAATATTACCAAAATCTACACTTTTGGCTGCTTTGTGCAAAAGTTCCAGATATTTACCCAAAAGAAATTGTAAGCTGTTTTCTCAAATATATTTTGGAAGAAAAAAAATACAAAGTAAAAAGAAAAAGACTTACCTACATCAAGTAATTTCAAATTGGGTTTAAACGAGACGAGGTTTAGCAACATTTTCTGATCACATTTAGGATACAAGAAAACAGATTTATCAGGTAAATTAATATATTAAATATCGCAAGCTTGTTTCCTCGAATTGGGTTAAAAAAAGTGGATTTGTGTATATTGACAACATATTGGATCGTGAAGGAGTAAATCTATATATGTAAGGTTAAATTAAGATAGCAAAATAAACAAATTGAAGCAACAATAAATACCCTTTAATACTTTAGTAGAGAAAAATGTACAAAGCCAATCGGTATCATCATATGGACAAGATATTTAAAATTACAATATATTCCACTTATTTCATTTGTATACGATTTTATATTTAAAATCTTAATAGAAAAAAAGTTGAAATTTTTTAGATGAAACTGCTTCAGTATATTATTCCTACAAAGCATTAAAATGGAAAATATCCGAAAACGATAAATGCAATTTTAGTTAATCGGAAGTAGAAGATTATCTTCATTTCTTTATAACATGTTAATTTTTGAAAGATTTTTTTTTGTGAAAGTACATTATCTTCTAGCAAAAATGAATTTCCAAAACAAGATATTAGCAAAACATATTGCTAGTTAAAAGCCAAAACAATTGATAATAAAACCAATCATGCATCAGAGAAAAAAATAAACTAAAACACTTCCTATGGATTTATCGTATTATATATTCATATATTATGATTTATGTATATATTTAGGGCTATAACCGATCAAATAAAGGCAACAGTAGTATACCGCTGTTCAAACTCATAAATCCATGGACAAAAAACAAAATCGGGTAACAAAAACATACTGTAAACTGTGAATTTTGCTGAGTCATCAAAGTTAAGACCAAGGACATTTTTCAATCTTCATGAAATGTCTATCAAACTTTATATTTGAGTTCATTTCATTAAAATCTATAAAATAAATCAATTTTGTGAACAAAATATATGTTCTCTTTTTCATTTAATAAAAAACCTGTATAAGAAGAACAATTAATGCGTAAAGATACTAGACTAATTGCAAAAAAAGAGGGACGAAAGATACCAAAGGAACAGTCAAACTCATAAATCCAAAACAAACTGACAACGCCATGGCTAAAAATGAAAAAGACAAACAGAAAAACAATAGTACACACGACACAACATAGAAAAATAAAAAATAAACAACACGAACCCCACCAAAAACTAGGGGTGATCTCAGGTGCTCCGGAAGGGTAAGCAGATCCTGGTCCACATGTGGCACCCGTCGTGTTGCTTATGATTACAAATCCGGTAAATAGTCTGCAAATGACTCTTTAATACTTTAAAAAAGTTATAAAAGACTGTTTCATGGTAAGTTCAGTATTTTCATTCTTTCTCTGTAAACAACTTAATTATCCTCATAGAGACATACAAATACTTTTTCTTACTCCTTTAAAACTTGCTTCTACTAAAATTTTAAGAGTCAGTCACACCTAAACGGATAGCTCGAACGGATGCCTAACGGATAACTTGTTTCCAATCCGTTCGTGTCTGTGAGACGTCCGTTCTTATCTGTTAGACATTCGTTCATATCCGTTACATGTCCGTTTAGCGTACGTTTTATCCGTCGACGTCCGTTCTGTCTGGTAGAAAATTTTGAGCGTGTTCAAAACTTTGAACGGACGTCTGACGGATGAAATGTCCGTTGAACGTCCGGTAGGCGTCCGTTTTGTACGGTACTCGTCCGTTTTGTTTCCGTTTTGTATCCGTTACGTATCCACTATACATCCGTTAGAGGTCTGGAAGATAAATTCACAAACGGACTTGTACCAGACGTTTAACGGATAAAACGGATGTTGAGCGAATGTGAAACGGACTTCTACCGGACGTATAACGGATGAAGAACGGATCTGAAACGGATAAATATAAAAAGAAGATATGGTATGATTGCCATTGAGACAACTCTCCACAAGAGACAAAAATGGCACAGAAATTAACAATTATAGGTAACCGTACGGCCTTCAACAATGAACAAAGCCCATACAATATAGTCAGCTAACGGCTATATTTATATTTCTATAAAAAAAATGAAAGAAAAACAAACATGTAACACATAAACAAAAGACAACCAATGAATTACAGGCTCCTTACTTGGGACAGGCACATAATACATAATGTGGCTGGGACCCCCCCCCCCCCCCCCCCCCCCCCCCCCCCCCCCCCCGAACCTGAGACACTGGTATAATAGTACAACATAAGAAAAAAATATTTAAATCAGTTGAAACGGCTTAATTCATCAGATGGACAAAAATAATGTCAATTGAAAATTTGGCAGCAGAAATGCCAATTATTGGTATTTCAGATTTCTTAAGGTTCATCAAATTTTATTATTCATAATCGATCTTAGATTAAGGGTACGTCTTAACAATCACGCAGCTCTTATTCAGGCCAGACACTGCCCTTTGGCGGCATTTTGAAGAACAAACCACAACCAGTTACACAGAAACATTTTGAATATTTATGCGATTTACCTGTATTATTATTATCGCCTTTAACTTTTCCGTTTATCTTGTTCATCCGTTTTATCCGGTAGGCTCCGTTAGGTGTCCGTTTTATGCGATACTCGTCCGTTGGATGTACGTTCGACATCCGTTTCGTCCGGTACGTGTCTGTTTCTATTACGTTGCATATCCGGTGTGTGTCCGTTATGAATTCGTTACTCGTCCGTTTTATTTCGTCAGTACATCAACGGACGCCCAACGGATAACCATTTTTTCAACGGACAATTTTTATTTTCATCCGTTAGCCGTTCGTTCGTGCTATCCGGTAAGGTGTGACCGAGGCTTTATGTATAACTTTTTGTAAATATTGTGTGTTTTGTATGTTTCTTTATTACGTTGTTAACAGTCGTTTGCACTTATTTAACTTTACTAAAACTAAGACAATTAATAGCAAATTAACTGAACTCAAGTGTAAACTCAATAAAGTAAGTACATAAAAACTGATAAAACAAAAGGACGCAATTGTTTAAAGTAGTACGTATTCAGCTGTTTAAAACAAATCATAAAAATACACTGCATTATATGTAAATTATATTATTCAAATTAATCATACAACTGAATTGAACTTAGTGGCAATAACAAATTGTACTTAAAAGTAAACTTAATTTAGTACAGTATAATACGAAATAATGAAATGTAGTCATTCGCTCAATTTATAAAAGAAAATGATCTTAAATATAAATTCGACGGTACAAAAGTAAAAAACAGCGTGCGTCCAAAGCATCCCTCTGGACTTACCTACATCATGAACAACCAAAGTCAAACATTTTAAAGCCGCATCTTTATGTACTGAATCCCGAACAGATATATACGAACAAAAGGGACATACCAATACTAAGGGGTAACTACGGGATACACAGCATCATTATATAGAATATAAATAACTCAAGAACATCCTGCATTATTTCTGTCAATGAATATTTATCAAAAAGTTCTTTGATCAAAAGGATAAGAAAGTCATTGGTCAACTACTTGCTCATCACTTTTGACCTCAAGCAACGATAAATTTTGACTAAATCATCGTGGCAGCTGCATGCTTTTGGATATCGTATGATTTAAGAAATGTTTCCTTTAAACAAGTGAGGTTTGCTATTACTATACCAACACTTATGGTTTATGCTTGGATGGCATAGATTTATTATCTATTTTTTATATAATTTAGGGACACTATTGTATATTCGTCGAATAAATATGATTTTACAGGCAAGGGTGAATATGATTTTGAAACATGAGTTCTAATTAATACGACATTATGTAAGAGAGTATCAACGTAATCGAAAGCAAAACAGTTTCATGAATATAATAAAATAATTACAAAAGTTAACAAAATTAATACATATTCCGGCATGCACAAAATCAAAAGATGCATGTGAGAGAGAAGGCTAAAGTATACAATTATATATATCATTTGAATGTGAATGTTTCGTCTATAACTATAGAACTCTTTTGATTTTCTCCTCTGTTACTAAATATATATAAAAAAATTAGATATAACTCGATAAATGTATGTCTTTGTGTTTTGGTTTCAAAGTATTGTTTTGTCGTGTCTTCATCTTACACGAATGTCTCAACTTGTTTTAGTTAGTTTTAGTCAAAATCCCCTGATATCAAGGTTTGCCTGCTGACTGTTTTTTTTTTATAAAGATGGGTACCAAGCTAAAAAGTCTTTCTAAGTTATCTCTTGAATCACATAGAAATGTTACATCACCCGGACCAAGAATATGCCTTTTACCTAAAGTGATTACAAATTCTCGCCCTTCTTTTGACTTTCCATATTGTTGCACTATCTCATATGGCCAATGACATTTTAATGTCCTTTTCTTTATGTCTTCTAATGTGAAGCCTTCGGGTTTTACATACAGTCGGTAATCACTAGTTAATCCAAATTTCCATGCAGCCTTTCCTGGTTTTGCCATGACAATGACACAAAGATCTGAAACGAAAGACAAAACAGGTTCTGAGGGTAAAAAGTACTTGTTCGACTCTGCATGTAACGAACTAACTTGACATTATATATACAATTTAAATATATATCCACTCTCTTTTTATCTAATTTCTACACCTCTATATTATATGAAGGAACTTATAAGTAGCCTTTATATTATTGTTTTATCTGTACTGTCTTGTTATAAATCATTTTATTGACTCTACAGAATAAAATAAGATGTTTTTTTTAATATGACACATAGTATTACCATGACCAATGGACCCATTCTGATAAAAAAACACAATAGTAACATGTTTAATTATACATTTATCTAGGTCAACGAAATGACATCTGGACAGACAAATAAAGAACAGGAATCATAATTATGTATTTCATTTATAAAAAGAGTTTGTGCAAGGTTTTGTTTACTGCTTGTGTGGTTAGCGTAGCTTCTAGTGGGAAATGTTTCTCAATTGTTCAGTATGAGAACAAATAAATATTGCATACACTAGGAAGGATTGTAACGTAGGAATTGACCTGGATGAAGAGCGAAAAATGTGAACTGTTGTATACGGATAGTAATTTTGCCTTTTAATGGACCCTTCAAAAAAGTTTTAGAAACCTTTCTGAAACGTGCAAAGACCTCGAAATTCTCACTTAAAGAGCCATCATATCGAACGTCTTTATTCTGACCCGAATTGGCTGCGAATTTGTACACCCCGCACAACTAAATGGAAATCTTTTTTTCGCCAGGGTTATAACGTCAGCCTAAAGAAGATCAAGGAATGGTCATATTTCTATAATCAAATCATTGAATTGGGTTTAACCATTACGACATTATACATTTATACTGGTTAGTTCATGTTTTGATATATACATACATGATTTTCATGTATATGCGCATCTGTCGTCTTAATAGCGTGCTTGAATAAATGATAATTAGAAAACTATATAAAGGAGGATGTTTAAAAAAATTCCTGTCGCTGAATCTGGTTTCTATGTTGTGTTATGTTCACTGTGTATTATCTTTCTATTTTTTTTTATGATATTGTTATCTTTGTTTTTGTTTAGATTTTCGCACCTCACTTCTTATTCTTAAAAATTCCTTTTCAAATTTCTGGCTTTAACAGGTAACAAACAACCTGTGTCATGTTCCGTGGTCAGTATGGTATCATATTAATGTTCCACTGCAGGTTTGCAAGTGGAAACATTAGACTGTGCTTATTTGTTCTTCTGACGTACAAAAGACATGTTACCTGGATCAGTTTGTTCATCAATTCCATCAATTTCCGTATATGTTTCTTCTCTATTCTCCTGTTTCATTGATGACGAATAAACTGGATCAGTCTGTTCAACAATTTCACCAATTTCCGTATAAGCTTCTTTTCTATTCTCCTGTCCCATTGATGACGTATAAACTGCACTGGTCCGTTCAACAATTTCACCACGTTCTGTATATGCTTCTTCTGTATTCTCCTGTCCCATTGCTGACGTATAAACTGGACTGGTCTTTTCGATAATTCCACTACTAAGTTCTGTAGATGCTTCTACATTAAATATTGAACGGAATATTCGGGTTTTTTTTTTTAAAACGTTTGATAGGAATTAGAAGTACAAAAAATGTATTTCCGTGATGATAAGATCGTGTATTTCAATAATTCGAACATTTGTCGAATGCAAAATAAAAAAAATGAAAAAGCAAATTAAGAGTTATAAACAAACATATTGAAAAATATTTACTTTATAACTTCACTAGCCCATACAAAGGTGAGGAGTAAAATTAACAATAATATAATTATATATGTAAAGGCTCTACTAAATGGTAGATAGGTGCATTCACATGCACTATCTTTTACAAACACAATTTCAATAAACTTTTAAACAAGTGGTTAATTGCACGAGATACTAAAAAATACCGTTTTAGAATACATGGTCATACATTATTTGAACGAGAAATTGACTAGGATATTTGTTTGCTCATATTTAAATGAAAGGAAGAATATTTTTATAGATCAAATGAATCTGCACGGGAGATAAGAAGGTCAATATTTAACAAACATTCAAATACTAAATAAATAATTCAGGTCAAAGAAATATCAAATAAAAACAGTTAACAGGTGTATTAAATTACTTTGTCTTTATTAGATAAATGAAAGCACATATCATTTATAAAAAAATCAAGTACTAATTGAAACTTTATTTCCTAACGATTGAATGTTATATCATCGTAAACCATATACTAGTATATAACATTTATATAGCGTGATACAATAGTTAGAAAAGATATTAAAACTGGTGGACGTACAGTAAGTGCTAATTAATAAGCAGCCTTTCATTGTCTAAATATAATTGATGAATAACAGGGCTTCTGTCATTTCTTACAACTGACAAAACTCAGCTGTAACGACACTAACATAAAAATAAGTATGGAATTTCATTGGTTTTTAAAACCAACAACTCGGTCGATGTAAAAAAAGATCTTATTAAAGAATTCTGAAAAAAATATTATCAAAGGTAAAATTAGGTTTTTTGAGCTTGACTCTGGAGCCCCAAAGTAATATGTATGACATGTTACAGATATATCGTTTTAGTCTTAAATTTAAGTTTAATAGCTGTCAATTAAATATCAGTCTAAAAAGAAATAAGACTTACAAAATGGTAGAGATATTGGTTGTATTAATCCTTTTCTTTACTGAGAATAGAATAAATGTGTAACACTCTGATTGACTCTTTTTTTTTAAATGAACAAAAGGATGTTGTACCGGCGTTTGATACTTATATTTGCTTGTGACGTAATAGTATAATCTGAGACTACTATGACACAGTAGTAGTCTCAGATATAATGTACTGTTATATTTTATTTTTTCGATGAAAAATATATGTGAATCTACTTTCTTTTCAATAGATGTTAATTGTAACTAGATATTTTTATATGTATATTGACAGATAGCAAAAAAAAAAAAAAAAAATACTATTTGAGAATTTGACGAAAGAAGATGTGCTTTTAAATCGGTATCATACGAATCTTTGCTCAACGGTTATATAATGGATGTAAAAATAAAGTGGCATGATGGTATATTTGTCAGTAGGACACATTTTCTCTCGGACATAACAAGACGCAGATGTAAACAACCTCTTTATGACGTTAAAAAATATGATGTTGTCTTTGCTATAGTGGCAAAAGTTACAGATTTAAATATGTTAAATAATTTAAATACGATTTTTTTTTATCAATAATTAATTAAAATAAAATGTTGAAATTACAATACGCTTATAGCCAGTTTACTTCAATTTTGTTAAATATGCTAAGAAATAAAGTTGATGAATGAGTCACTTACAACAGAATAATTTGAACTGATTAAAGCTGTATTCATGAGTCCTTCAATTAAACCCCTTAGCTGGAAATGATAATGATGTATTCATCTATTAGAAGAAAAATAATGTCAACATTGAAAGTGAAAAAATATAACGATTTGGCTGCTTCACTTGATCTATGGAAGATCGTTCTTATACAGGTGAAGACGATGATCAACATTTTTTAACCTATTATTTGAAATTAAATGGACTCAGGAACATTCATTTGCAAGTTTTGACTATCTATTCAAACTACATTTATATTTAAAAAGGGTTATACAAATATCGAAAGTCTTCGGTTATCATCAAAATGATTAATAAGATGAAGTCGAGACAGAAATTGACACGAAATGCTGCTTCTTTTATCGAGTCTATCTGCATTATTTATTTTAGATTTTTAATAATTTGGATAAACGTTTTAGTAAAATGTAGGTTACAGATCAAATGGGAGAATTGGAGTCAAATTGGTGAACATTCTTTCGACAGGTAATAACCTTGGCATGAGATAAGATTTTTCGTTTACAATTTGTTCATATACTTGAGGGACTAAATTTATGAAACAATTACAATATGCTTTAACTACATATACATTATAAACAATTATTAACCAACTAAGTACATTATTGTCAAAAATGACTGGTTATTAAAAATAACATATTTTCTGTAATGGCCCTGTTTTTTCTGTAATGGCCCTGTTTTTCTGTAATGACCCTGTATTAATACCCAGCTTGACTGTATTGTTAATTCCAGTTAGGGTTTTTAATAAAGTTAAATAAATTTACGCTGTAAAGAGTTTAATGCCTTTTTTATTTTATTTTATTTAGTAACCAGCAACAAACATTAAAGAACCATATAAAGGGATGACTGTTCATCCTGTTTTTCAACACATAACTTCTTTCAACTTAATATCTTGGATATTTGGTATATTTAAAGCTTGATCATGGTGAAGTACAAATTATATTTTTCAAACTAAACTGTCAAAACTAAACTGTCATTAAAAGAGTAAGAGAGTACATCAAGTTGGCAGCAACACATACACTTTTTTTTTCAGTTGGTTAATAAATGTATTAAGAAATGGGTGTTTTTATAATGGCCCTGTTAAATGTCCTTGGTCAGTAATAATGGCCTCGGATGTCTGTAATGGCCCTCGGCGTTGCCTCGGGCCATTACAGACTTACTCGACCAATATTACAGACCTTGGACATATAACAGGACCATTATAAAAATACTCATTCATTAATACTATAATATTAATGAAACTGAAAACAATGCCATAAAACTACGGTGCTTTTCATATTAGGGATATTTTTTTATTTCCAATATATAGATGATGTTCTCTAATTGAATAATTTAGAATGTTGTGGCTATGTTGAACTCATCTCTGCTTCAAACTAGAGATAAAGAAACAACAGATGCCGTTTAGTCTGCCTTATATCTTGACTTATATCTAGAATTTTAGAATGAGGATCGGTTGAAAACAGAACTTTACGAAAATAAGATGATTTCTATGTAGCAGAATTCCAGCAGCGCTTGCATACGGAGGATATATTACTCAAGTAATTGATACGATATATCTGGACTTGTATTTCCTATCATGATTTTCTTTAAAAAAGGTTGCTGCTTACAAGGAAGTGATAATGAACGCCATACTAAACTAAACAAGAAACTAAAATTAAAAATAATACAAGATAAAAGAAGCCAAGAGGCTCCTGACTTGCAACAGGCGCAAAAATGCGGCGGGGTTAAATATGTTTTAAGATCTCAACCCCCCTCCCTTATACATCTAGCCAATGCAGAAAAGTGAAACAATACGCATATTAAAATTCAGTTCAAGAGAAGTCCGAGTCTGATGTCAGAAGATGTAACCGAAGAAAATAAACAAAATGACAATAATATATAAATAACAAGAGACTACTAACAGTTAACTGACATTCCAGCTCCAGATTCAATTTTACTGATTGAAAGATTATGTCTTCATTAAATAAATATCAGGCACAATCCTTTCCGTTAGGGGTTTAGTATCATACCATCATAACATATATGAGAAGAACATAACCAGTGTCATGCCAACAACTTGTTTTTAAATAAATGTGTTTAGTTCTGATGCAAAGACCGTATAAGTGAATCATTATTAACGCCAAAATAGGCAATCTTTAATGACCTGACAACAGTATCGTAACTATATCCCTTCTTAATAAGTCTATTTAAAGGTTTTGTTAGCTCTTGAATACTGACATTCTTGTGCTTTATAAAGAATATTTCCATAAAATATTGAATGTGAAATACCTGAACGTATAAAAAGTCTGCATGTTGAGCTATATTTACGAATGATGTCCTTATACTGATGATAAAATTTAGTAAATGTTTTGACTAGTTTGTGATACAAATGTATCGAAAACCCTTGTGTAATAATTTTTTTATTAATAATACATGGTAACAAATGTAAATGATCTTTTTCAAGGGGTGATCATTTAAACTACTACTGTCACGTTCATTGTATATAAAATGTAATGAAACTTTAATTTGAATAGGTCTCTTGTGAACAGCAACTATATCAAGTAAGTTATGATAGGAAACGAAAACCCTAGAAGATCGTATCAACTGACATACATACTCATAAGAAGGTGCCGCCGGAATATGTCTACATAGAATTGAAAGGTTGACAATTGGAAAGCTAAATAATCTCTTTTGTCATAAAGTTTTATTTTCAACCGACCATAATTGTTAACAAGATATGAGTCAAGAAATAAATTGGACGTAACTGTATCTGTCGTACCTTATATTTGAAGTTCATTTGAAAAGTAAAATTACCAAAATAGTGAAGTCCAGATAAAAGTCAAAAAAAAAAAAAAAAATCAAATGGCAAAAATATAAAGCAAAAAACGAATAGATAACAAATGTCATACTTCTGACTTGGAACAGGCGATTTCTAATGTAAGAAACAGTATATTAAACTAAACCTTCTACATCAAATTCCTTATATTGACTGCCGGGTGGGTACAAATCAAACAGATACTATATATAAAAATGTCAAAAATAGTGGTACAGCATTCTAATGAGTATCATGGCAAAGAATACGTTGGAGCAAAACATCCGAAGAATAGATATTGGATTTTCTTTAAAAGTATTAATTCCTTACTGTCTGAACTCAGTCTTACACAGTGAAGTCGATTCGAACGCGTTAACGTCCGGTTTCATATGTATTGGGGTTATACCGGGTGAAATTTATAAATTTAGATATTGGTTAAAACAAATATATATATGGACCAATTCAAGTACACCTTTAAGGGTGCGCTCGACTTTGGTGACCTAGTACGAGGTGTTTTGGAATTTAAAGGTTGTTTAGAACTTTTTTAAACAATAAACGCAAGCAGATCATAGAAAAACAAGTGAGTAATCTATGTTTAAAATTTTATAACAAAAATATCTGTATTAAAGTCTGTGAATGTTCAACAAAAATCTTGGTTTTATTTTCACCAAATTCTCTTTTTCTACTAAATGCAATTAAACTATAAATTCTAATGCTTTGCACGAAGTTTCCCCTTGATAAATGTACAAAATGGTTCATCCCTATTATCCATTGTCTTTGCTGTTTTGATAATATTGTAGTTTTGACTTTTCGAGATTGAAAGGCCACAGCAGTGGTCATAAAACTTAAGCACATATTCATAACTTTCGTTTCCTTTTAGTGGTGAATTGATAGATTATTTAAGCTGACCATTTGTATCACAGGTGTTTGTAAAAATAAGTTTAATGCAGTGAAATTTCACTCACTAGTTTCATGGTTATCATATTTGTTTACTTTGTGACAATGAATTACGAGATCACCAGTTTATAAATGCAACTGACACAAATAGGGTACACATGGATTTATAAACCAATATAGCGGGAAGGCATTAAGAGAAGGCAATAAAAAGCAACTAGCAATGAATTTATTAAATAATTAAAGGTTTTGATTTCTTTTTCAATACAAGAACTAAAATCCTAATCAGAATATGGGTGTCACATTCCCTTCATGCATTATCACGAGTTTACTCAACTTTTGGTGTAAAATATCAAGGTCCTTAAAGTCATATGAAACGAGACTCTTTCAATTTTAATGTTAGTACCAATAAGCAGCTGCGAGTCACAATATGAATTGTTTTCTTTTTATCAACAGTAAATTGGAAGATGTCGGGTCAAACTTGTAAACGTCAGTTTAAAATTATGACGTCGCTGATATGTCCGGGTTAAAGTTATTAAGCGTAAAAAGCTCGAAATAAATCGTAACGACTTAAATCCTTAGGATCCGTGAACTTGAGGGATCTGTAAAATGTTGTAAAAGCAATTCGTGTATATAAAGTGGTATCAAGGAAGGGACATGATCAAAAACTCAAATATTGATTTAACAAACCTTCTTCATTTCTTATTGTTTCATACTGATCGTCAGGGGTACCCTTGGTAACTACAGCATCTTTTGCCTGTTTCTGTTGAATTTTCCGTCTTACCAATGACAGATCACTTCGACTCGTCTGGACAACGATTTCACCAAATTTACTTATATTCACGCTTAAACTTTTCATCAAATCGTCGGTATTTAATGAGATGGAGACGTTTGATAGTTCACTGTTAGCTTGTATGGACTGACATAGGCTTTCTGTATCCACCAAAAAATCTTGTTCAATCTGTTTACTGACAAGGAAAGTTTGAAGGTCGGATGCGTGCTGCTTTATTATTTCAAGGCTTATTTTCAGTTCATCTATCTCTTTTTCTTTCCGCTCTACAGATTCCAAAATTTTTCGGATTTTTTTCGTTTCGTCATTTTCAATTGTTTGAAGTTCTTTCAACAATTCTCTTTCAAGACGATCGAAGCGTTCATTGATTGATTGCCTAGCTATCTTAATTTCCCTTTCGATCTTCTCTCTGTTTTGTTTGAGTGATGTTAGATTTCCCACACGATTCTGTTGAATCCTTTTTAAATTCTCAACTAGCTCCCGCAATGTATGATCGATTTCCAACATACTGTTGGAAGACGTAAGGCTAGACATAATATCATTTATATATGTTATATCTGCGAGTTCTTTGCAATTTCCATGTTCTTCCTTGCTACATTTCGTACAACATGAACATGCATGTTTATGACAATATGCTAAATATCTTTCACCATGTGATTTGCAGTTTTCCTGTGTTTGGAATAGACTAATAGGTAACTTTTGATATTCGTTAACATGTATAACACCATGATTTCTTGTTGATTTCTTCAGAACATGATGCTCTTTGCATTCTTCACAGAGTCCTTTATTACATTGAAAGCACCACGCTGTTAATGGATTAGCAGAATGCTTGGAATTGCAGATGCCGCATACAAGAGAACTACTGGCCATATTCCTGTAAAATATCCTCAAAGATAAAACAGACATATCATAGCATAAATACAAGGCTTTATTGTTGTTTCAAAATGGATTATCTTCGATTATCTCCATCGTATAACAACTTTTGTGAACTAATTTAAAGCGATTGTCTTTCGGACAAGAAAAGCTTTAAGTAATTTGTGAAAGAAACA
Source organism: Mytilus edulis (assembly GCA_019925275.1). Classification (NCBI taxonomy): domain Eukaryota; kingdom Metazoa; phylum Mollusca; class Bivalvia; order Mytilida; family Mytilidae; genus Mytilus; species Mytilus edulis. The sequence goes on along the minus strand of CM034351.1, from coordinate 59,257,958 downwards.
TTTTTATAATAGAGGTTGATAAACGAACGTCTTGTTTCGCATTATTTGAAAAACTTCTATGAGGAAGTAGATAGTTATCAAGGGTTCTAGGATTATAATTTAGTACGCCAGACGCGTGTTTCGTCTTCATAAGACTCATCAGTGACGCTAATATCAAATTATTTATTAAGCCAATGAAGTACAAAGTTAAAGAGCATTGAGGATTCAAAATTCCAAAAACATGTGCCAAATAAGGCTAAGGTAATCTATGCCTGGAATACGAAAATCCTTACTTTTTAGAAAAATCCAAAGTTTGGCAAACAGGAAATATATAAAAATGACCACATTATTGATATTCATGTCATTTGTTTAAATCCAATAAGTTTGATAAAGCAGGGATGTTCAAGTTGAAGTGGATATAGTTTATTTAGTTAAACTGGCATGACTATTAGAACCAGCTTGAATAATTGTTACCTACCATTTAATATTTAAAAATTCCATTTCCGTTTCTTAAATTCACAATTACAATCAGTGCTGTTGTTTGCACCACTATCATGCGCCATTAAAAAAAAACTTGACTTTCTCCATGTGATTTTATTATATTTTGTTATTTCAAAAACCTCTGTCTTCAGCCTATCAAACAGCCAGGCTTGGCTTATTGTTGAACATTTTACGACGAGTAATTTAAAAAGATGCTTATTTCGACTGGGGTTTGAAAAATATCTTTTTTTTTAGCTTCATGTATGCCATTTGTGTGTACATTAATATGATTAATACATATAAAAAAAAGTGTATATCATTTGATTTGATATACAGAGATTAAACTTAAAAAAGAAAGTATTTGTATGACAGAATATACGAATCTCTTAATTAACGTAGAATAACATTATCTAATTACAACTTTACTATTTTTATATATAAACTATCTGATAGTGTGGTAACAACGAGAAACTGAATAAAGAACGTGTCTTAAAATAAAACTACTCTTTCGTGTGTTGTATCGGAGTTCTAACTTTTAACGAATGATTTAACGTGTTATTGTCCTAAAAAAATATCCAACAACTTAAATTTGAATCTCTGAAAAAAGAACATAAAGTGGCCAACCTGACCGGCAAATAATAATTAGTTTCGTTGAAGAATGACATTGAACAAAGAGGAAGTGACATTCTCTCGTAAATCGATTCTACACACAGCGACGACATCTTAAAACTGATAAAATCTGAAGCATTGAAGAATTTACTATTTTTATATAGTTAAATATCCATAAAAAAATTTGTCAAATTGTTTTAGATATTTTATTAATATGGTCAAAGTGTTATTTCAATAGTTATCAAAGGTACCAGGATTATAATTTAGTACGCCAAAATGACCACATTATCGCTGCGGTTGAGGAAAAAATTGCCAAAAGTTAGATGCTTATCAAGTTGCCCCATTTTGTCTTCAAGTACACGTTAGTCGAGCATAAATAAATGCACCAGGTATACATGGTATATCAATATGTGACATTGATTTACTGTCACTATAAAGTCGAATGATAAGAAACGTGGTATTTTAAATCAGATCGAATTCTTTATTTATAAGGTTGACATTTTAAGTGATTATTTATCGTACTAAACTTAACTCCTGTGGAATTTGACAGTTTGTTACTTTTAAATTCATTCAATTTGGTCTCTTGCATTCCCTTAATTCCTTTTACAGTACACCAGTTATTATCAGTGATTACAGAAGGAAACGTCCATAGTGAAAAGGGTGATAGAGCAGGATGTAAGAAGATACTTCCCCCAAACACAAATCTGTTGTAGAATCTTGCATCTAGCATGCGTTATTGATATACACTTTATCAAAATGCAAACAAAGCATCATACATATACTACTACCTTTATGACTAGTACTGTTTTAAAACATAATCATGCATTCTTATCGTCGTAAGCTAAAGGTTAAATTAGTTAGCCTAGTTTCATATGCACTGCGACCGAAGAAGACAACAACACAAAACTGAAAAGAATTGTGATTGTGATCATGAATGTGTTTCTTTTTTCATTTGTTTTATGTAAAATCTAAAATAATAACATCATTCAGTTTACTTTGAATTACATATAATGTTTAAAAAACAGACACAGTATTAAATCAACCTTACAGTATAACACAAAACTGATCGTTGCTACAGAACTTTAAAGAGCTGAACCACGTTTTCTTTAGATTTTGAAGTGTTTTTTATGTAAATATTCAACTGATGGTACATATGAAAAACGCAAATTTTTCTTATTTCAATATTAACCTTTCAAAAAAGAGTAACAGTTTATACTTACCTTTATTGTCGCGGACATATCCTATCTTAAAGAAAGATCGATATATTTTGTCAACTTACTTTTGTATTTTATTACATGTACAAGATCCTACTTTAAATACCTCATGGTAAGATTTATCATAAAATATAAGTGTTTGTAATTGAAGGATCGATTAAGGACAACAAAACACCTTTATTCGAGTTTACTTAAATAAAATAAAATATATAATCATAACTAGACCAATGTTCTTGGAGCTGCTGTACACCATTTGATAAAGTAAATTGTAAAAAAGATCACAAACATTTTATATTTACAGTCGGTGTGAACAAATCACTTATAAGTTATGAAGAACTTTTATAATTCCATAAAACATAAAAACAAAGAACATTCATATTACAATTAAACAATACACCTGACATACGAACAAAACAAAAAAGCATGAAATAATACACACTCTTGGTTAAATTAATAAAAAGAAAAAGGCAGATTAATAAAGTAAGCAGAAACACAACATGAACAACGCAAACAACATGGTATCACATAAAATACATGTAAGCAAGAAGAGTTATTGTAGCAAGCAAATCAGATTATCGTGCAGCAAAATGAAATGAAATACAAGTAACAGATTTGTTGAGAGCAAATATTTGTTTGTTTCTCGCATTTCATGCTGTAAATTTATGCCAAATCCATTTTGTCAGTTCTTTATTTTTCAGGTACAGATTTTTCCATACATGTTTTTAAGGTTTTTGAACTGTTTTCAATTTTTCCGTGGGATTACATTTTGGTTTTGTTGTGATTATTTTTTTTTTCGTCAGGGAATTGTGTTTCTTAGACGTCACATGTCAGAAAGATAGTTTTGGTTTGATGTCCTACAGTTATTGGGCGTTTAAAAACCCCACTGTTCAATTGAACACTTTTTACTACTGGAGTTTTCTCCATGGACAATAATGGACACTGTTTTTCTTGTTATCAATTTCATCCATCAGAAATAGAAAAAAGTATCGCTTAATATTTTTCACATAAATATTCGATACTTTCTGGAAATAGGGTGTTTCGTTTTACTAAAATGACTCAGCTACAAATAGAATAGAATAATTCCCGTTTTTGTATTTGGCATGATTGGTAAGTATTTTTGATACTTGTAAGTAAATTAAAATAAAATTGGGAGTCGAAATGAGGAATGTGTCAACAAGACCAAAGGACAAAACAATATGGAACGCCACAGCTGTCTTATGTGGAACTCTGATATTGCTTTATGTTGTTTTATTATTAATTAATGATATTTTGTCTTTACTTAATATGGTTTTGACATTACGTTATGATGTTTTAATATAACTCAATATGGAATAGTCATTACTTAATGATATTTCGATATTACACGATATAGTTTCGTATTGACTTGATATAGTTTTGTCATTTCGCAATATGGTTTTGTCATAACTCGATGTGGTTTCACCATTATTTAATATGGTTGTGTCATTAGTCATTGTGGTTTTAACATTACTTGATGTGTATGTGACTTAACGTAATATAGTTGTTTCATTACATGATGTGGTTTTGTTATTTCTTAATGATGATTTGTGTATTCTTTAAATGTTTTTTACATTACGAATGATTCAAAATGTGATGATTTTACACTACTTGATGTGTCTGTTTCATTATTTGATGTGGTCTTGTTATTCTTTGATGTGGTCCTGTCATTCTTTGATGTGGTTATCCCATTACTTGATGAGGTAAAACCACGTGACCAATTCGGAAAAACCTGTTCTATTTTTAGACAGATTTCCATGATGTATGTGCCTTGAATGTTTGTGGCCATCCATCTAATTAGTGTTCAAATTAAAGTTCGGGTTAATGTTTGATTAAACTTTTAGTTATTTTTGTATACAAGTCATGCTTAAAATTAAAGTTCAAGTTAGCATTGAGTTTCCAGTTTGAGTCACATTTAAAAGCATAGTTCTAGTTATAACTTTGAATTTGAGTCACTTCTTGAGGTAGAGTTTGAGTAAGATTCGAATTTAAGTCTCATTAATTAGATTAATTAAGATTTCGAGTTGAAATTCGAGCTATTTCATATGTCTTTTTTAGTTCGTATTTGAATTTTCTATTGCGGAACAAGGGTTTTTGCTCGGGCTCCCGAAAAAGGGCTCCAGGATATGCGTACTAAATAAACATTGTTGCAGTATACAAAATGCAACATAGGATTTGAAATAAAGTTAGATGCGGTGTGATTGCCAATGAGACAACATTCCACCAGAGTTTAAATGCAGTGGATGTAAGAAATCATATATAGGCATCCGTACAGCCTTCAAAAGCCCCCCATGCACTATGTGAATAAAAATCAAACGGAAAAACAAACGGTCTATTTTACAAAAAAACAAATATGACACATATGTAAACAACGACAACAATTGAACCTCATGCTCCTGACTTGGGGCAGGTACATACAGAAAGTGCACGTGGCGGAGTTTAACATGTATGTGAGCGACCATCAGACCGTAGCAGTAGTGTAACAGCACAACACGAGAAAAAAAATGTAAACTAGACAAAGTGATGCCCCCGCACTCCTCTCATTTAACCGCTTACACCCCAAAAGGACAAAGTTCAACTTTTCTCCTAAAAGTGGAAAAATAATAAAATGAAAAAACCCTGACCACATGCACACCTTCAATACATGTACAAACAGCTAGTAGAGTGATCACTTCCTAGCATTCAAACTGTAGGAACGCCCTACATATGCAAATAAAATTTCCAAAAAATAACAAAGTTCAACTTTCTCCAAAAAGAGCACATATTAATAAAAATTACACCCTGACCACATGCAGCACACCTTCAATATATGTACAAACAGACAGTAAAAAAAAAACTTCCTATGACTCAAACTGTCGGATGAGTTATGCGGAATAACTATATACCCATAATAGGACGGAAAACCGGACGGACAGACAGGTTAAACACTATGCCCCCAACTTTTAGTTGCGGTAAAGTTGCGGTGTCTTTAAAACAGTTTCAATTGGCTGAATCAATAGATCGGTATGACTGGGTATTTTAAATCCATCGGGGTGATCTCGGGTTCCCCAGAAAAGGTTAGGAGATTCTGCTCAACGTTTGGCACACGTCGTGTTATTCGCGAAATTACAAACCGAGTGATTTGGTTTTATTTGGAAGTTCACATTCGAGTAAAAGATGAAAGTATTATGGTAACGACAACTGGAACATGTTCGTCGTCACATGTGAAACAGATATTCCAAAAAAATTATTATTCAATTAGTGCGAGGTAGATCAGAGAATTCAATTAATTTAATGTAAAATATTGATATTCGTATATATGTTCAAATGATCATTACCGCGTAAAAAAATCGAAGAATTATCATTTTATAGTATTGATGCTTTGTCGCTTAGTCCGATCCACCTCCCCCGATATTCCTGTGACTTAAGTGTGAGTTGATTTGAAGTGTCTCATTTGTTAACAAAAAAGTATGAGTCTTTTGATTTGTGTCGAGCCTGTGACATCAATGTAGCGGCAGTGAGACACAACAACGTCGTTGAAAGTGGCGTGATTTCGGGACCTTTTATAGCTTATTATGGGGTAAGGGTTTTGCTCATTGTTGAAAACCATACAGGCTTGTTTTAGTTAAATAAAACCGATTTCAAGTGTTTAGACATGATAAATTTATTACCTCCATGAAGTGTTTTTAAAACTTGTATAAGAGTTTTTCCTCAATATTAAGAAAAAGAATATCTACAGAAAAACATTTTTTAGATTTATTTTTTTACCGATGAATGTACAGCCGATCAACATTATGCTTTTACACCGAAAGCAGCAATATCAGGCGAGACACAGCGTTCCGGGGACTAGTTTACAAATTAATTATAATACTGCTTCTATTTAAAAACTTCGGATCAAATAACAGGACCAAGTGGTTTGCGGATATCCCAATTATGTCCATAATACTGTAAAATATTTAGGATTTCATTTTTTTATTATTGTCTGCCGTTCCCTATTTTTTATACCAAATAACTCTGAACAGCCACTCGAACTTTAATTGGAACTTTATCTTTGGCAATACCCATCCAAAGCACATTAAACAAACGAAATATTAAAATCTGTTAAAAAATAGATTTTTTTTTACTAAGTGCATTGTGGCCTTTGGTAGCTGACAATACGGAGTGTTGAAGGCTTTACGGTTGCCTATATATGATTTCTTACACCCACTGCATGTTAACTCTGGTGGATAGTTGTCTCATTGGCAATCACACCACATCTCACTTTATTTCAACTCCTTTGTTGCGTTTTGTTATTTAGTACCCTCTTTTCGGAAGCACGAGCAAAAGCCTTTGTTCCGCGATAGAAAATTTAATTACGAACTCAAAAAGACCTAATAAATAGCTCGAATTTCAACTCGAAATCTTAATTAATCTTAATGGGACTTAAATTCGAATCTTACTCAAACTCTACCTCAAGAAGTGACTCAAATTCAAAGTTGTAACTAGAACTCTGCCTTTAAATGTGACTCAAACTCGAAGTCAAACTCTAAACTCAATGCTAACTAGAACTTTTATTATTAGCATGATTTGAATTCGTAAACTAACTCAAAGTTTAACTCAAACATTAACCCGAACTTTAATTTGAACACTAATTATATCATTCAAGGCCCATACAAGATGGAAATCTGTCTAAAAATAGAACAGGTTTTTCCGAATTGGTCACGTGGTTTTACCTCATCATGTAATGGGATAACCACATCAAAGAATGACAGGACCACACCAAAGAATGACAAGACAACACCAAATAATGGAACAAACACATAAAGAAGTGTAAAATCATCAAACTTTGAAACATCATTACGTAATGTTAAAACCATATAAAGAATGGACAAATCATCATTACGAAATAACAAAACCACATCATGTAATGAAACAACTACATTACGTTAAGTCACATACACATCAAGTAATGTTAAAACCACATTGACTAATGACACAACCATATTAAATAATGGTGAAACCACATAGAGTAATGACAAATTCATATTGAGTAATGACAAAACTATGTCAAGTCAATACGAAACCATATCGTGTAATATCAAAACATCGTCAAGTAATGACTATTCCATATTGAGTTATATTAAAACTGCATTACGTAATGTCAAATAAACTCATCATAGATAGCAGGACTAAATTTTGTATATACGCCAGACGCGCTTTTCGTCTACATTAGACTCATCAGTGACGCTCGAATCCATATCAAGTGAAGACAAAACAACATAAAGTAATATCAGAGCTCTACATAAGACAGCTGTGGCGTTCCATAAATCACAATCGAAGGCCACCATAGGGTCTTCGAAATTTTGATTTGAATTTTACAGTCAATGTTTCAACTTTAGTATTTTGCTTGCTCTTGTAGCTCTGTGAATTTTATCGACTTACATTGTTGTCTAATTGTAAGTTACGATGTAATGCAACGCCAAAATGTTTAGGCCACAGGACTCTGAAGGATTTTACAACTTTTAAAAGGTGTTTGATCGGACTACTTCTTAAGACATAAAACACCGTGTGTCATACATTATGGAATATGTTGCAGATCAGCTTGTTTATATTCTAAATCCAATGGAATTATGCTGTTGATCAGTTAAGAAACTGACCAAGTTCCATATATTTTTTACTGTTTAAAAGTTATTTTAAGAAAACAAAAAATGATTTTCATTGGACAACATTCTAACATCACAAGGAAAGAAATACACGTTTCATTTTAAATATTTGTTCACGGTTGGCTGAAAAATGATCAAAATCGATCTCAACTCATTTTCACTAAAGAATATTCAAATATATGGTTATAAAATGATGCAACAATCAATACACTAAAATATCTTTTTGTCGATATAAAATATCCAGTATATGATCAAACTGATAAATTATATTGATAATAATTGATTACATTTTCGACATTTTTGTTGGACCATCATATACATTTTGTAAAAGATGTGGTTTCAGTTTCAATATAATATGATAAAGACAGATATTCATAGAGCAGAGAACAAAAGAGTGAACATATTCAAATGCGGATCTAGGATAAATTTTTAAAAGGGGGTAACCGGGGCACCAAACTATAAAAGTCTGAATTGACCATAATTACTACACAGGGGTGACTGAGCGGATCGCCTTCCCCTAAATTCGCTTCTGAAATTAAATGTAACCGCAGGGCCTTTAAATTCCCAAGTTTCATAGTTCTGGTCCGTGTTAAAAATAAATGAACATGACTTTGAAAAAAGCAAGAATTATAAAAGTTGAGTGACGTCTATTAAAATGTTTGAAATAATTATGAAGTCGACAGGAAATGAGCTTGTTCAGATAATTTACAGTCAGCTTAAATTGCCTCCTGAAATGTCTACTTACAGTGCTTTCTTAAAATTATTTAAAATGAATGTCATCGTTTTTATGATAAACACTGAGAGAATAATGACAAGATTGTATCCACTAAACTATAAGTAAGATATTGTCATTGAACTTAAAAATGATGATCTGCTGTCAGATTCATATCGTATCTGACTATGCTTTATGAAAATAAAGAAATTTGACTTACCGGTATGCAACCATTATATTTGGCATTGTTAGAGTCATGCCTAAGCAGACGCATGCAATAATTCCTTTTCAATACTTGTGCAAGAGAACGCCATGGTTACTGCACTGTGACAACATTTCAAATGACGGAATGCAGCCTGTGACGTGAAGTGTGATTCGCCGTAATCCGACGCGAAAAAGTAGTTCGTTTGTTATTTTCTCTATATTGGTAGTGATTTTTTTTAATTACCGATAAACAGAATAAAGGACTTCTTGTTATTGATACTAACTTTATCACAGTAAAATATCAGGTGCGAAAAACAAAAACTTCTTTATTCTATATATGTATGTCACATGTAGCTTCCGGTTGTAGTAATTAAATCAGGCGAGTTAAAACAGAAAGATTTAACCAGCATAGAACAATTGTATTCCTTATCACCAACATGACTCTCTAAGAAGGTACTACGAATACTAAAAATCCTGCCTGAAAATAAGTCGTAGATACTTTGATTCAGTCACGGTCCTGCTTTTTTTAGTAGCTTACGAGATTTATCAAACAACATACACTTAACATGGTCATATTTGGAAACATAAGAATTGTTATATTTATACATATTAGCATTCAACTTCAACTTTACCTACCAAATGACACGAAAAAGAAAGGTGAAAGATACAACCGGACTGTTCGAATTCCTGCGTCGAAAATAAACGGACAATTTAAGGACAAAAAAAGATAAAAAAAAAAACAAACACAAATAAACGCAAAAAACACCATTAAAGGTAAACATAAGACACGAACTCCATCCAAAACCGGGTGTGACTTGAAGCGGTCTGGGAGGGTAAACAGATCCTGATCCACATATAGCAACCGTTGTGTTGATCTTGTACGTATTTACACGGTTACTTATTTCTACCTATAAAGATTAAATCTAAATTTATCTTTATCTTCTTGATTTATAAGATTTTAGTATCATTATATAAACGAAAACATGTCCCGAACTCGAAATCATTTTTAAAGAGTTGATACGAATATAAATTTACTGTTAAAACAATGAAATCATTAGAGCCTCTACTTTATTTTTGGTTTGCCTAAAATATTACCCAAAAGAAAAAAAAAACTATGAAATACAGTGGATAAAAAAGCAATGCTTCAAAAAGATGAAGTTGACATCATCCCTTCGTAAATTTCACGGACGCCATCACGAGTTGGTTGACCGTTATGGAATAACCGTTTCACAAATGATATCGGATATGTGCCTTGCGTCGTAAAGACAATTCCGTTCCCTTTCATGAATGTGACCTACCGAATAAGAATAATTACAGTATTTGTTATAACATGAGCAACACGGCGGATGCCACATGTAGAGCAGGATCTGCTTACTCTTCTGGAGCACATGATATCAACCATAGTTTTGGTGGGGTTCGTGTTGATTATTCTATATTTTCTATGTTGTGTCATGTGTACCATTGTTTGTTTGTTTGTCTTTTTCATGTTTAGCCATGGCTTTGTCATTTTTTTTTATCGATTTATGAGTTTAACTGTCCCTCTGGTATCTGTCGTCCCTCTTTTGTCTCTGTCACGGAATACTATGTATGGTGACTTATTTAGTCTTATTAAATAATGAGAAGTATTTATTGCAGGCAGATGTAAATTATGAAAAATCAAAAGAAATATGTTTTTAAAATATCTTGTATCTAAAATATTGTCATCAACATTATCAAGATCTCACGCTTTTTCCTACGATAGACAGACGTGATAAGCTTAAACAGTTTCTTTTTTCAATAGCATATATTTGTGAAAATAACAAATATAAAACAAGACAGAATGTATTATGAAGAAATATGGCTAGTAGATTTCCTGTATGCAGTATCTGCGATTCCAGAAATATTCTAGAACAATCCACAGCATGGTGTTTTGAATGTAACACAGGGCTTTGTGGAGAATGTGAGGAGTTTCATCTTCTCAACGAATCACATAGAAGACATGGTATCATACCTTTGACCGAATTCCAAACGTTACCTGTAAGTGTTCTTAAAATTGCCGATTCTTGCAAAATACAAAAAAAGTTTGACGTTGCCAAACACACAAATCCAAGCAGAATAGTTAATGACATCATTTTTGTCCAATGAAAAATTAGCATGAAAAAGTACGGGAAATATGATTATAAAACTATTAACCGGGGTAATAGTCTCTGAAACTATTGACTGGCGAATAGTTTGAGGAATGAAACAACACAAATATTTCATTATTTTTTATATAGAAAAACAATACTGAGGTATCAAAATTCTTATAATTGAAGGTATGAAGTTATGACGTTTCTAGCAATATTTTGAATTTCAAAATATGTACAGGTATTTCATATCCATCTATAATGGTAAAATTCTTTACAAAGCTAAAACATTTCGACATTTACCTCAAAATCTAATAATACCTCTAAACAGACTTATTAGGACGGGACATATAGTTACGATACTGTTGTCACTCTGGCGGTTGTCAGGTCATTTAAGATTGCATATTTTGCCTTTAATTAAATTCATTTTGAGGGTCTTTGCATCGGAAATAAAAACATACATTCCAAAACCAGTTGTTGGCATTATGCGGGTTATTTTCTTCTCATTTATTTTATGATAGTATGATACTAAACCCCTAACGGAAAGGATTGCACTTGATATTGATATGATGAACACATAATCCTTCAATTACTTAAATTGAGGCCTGGCGGTAGCATGTCAGAGACTGGTAGTATTCTTTTGTTAATTTATGTATGATTGTCATTTCGTTTAGTTTCTTTTGTTACCTATTCGGACTGACATTAAACTGAGTTATACTGTGCGTATTGCTACTTGTGTTTGCTTTTTCTACATTGGCTTTAGGTACAGGGGGAGGGTTGAGATCTCACAAAACATGTTCAACCCAGCCGCATTGATACGCCAGTCCGAAGTCAAGAACCTCTGACCTTTGTTAGTCTTGTATGATTTTTAATTTTATTTCATTTATATATTTCGTAGTTAAGTATGACGTCCGTTATCACTGAACTAGTACACAGTTTTTACGGGCCAGCTGAAGCACGCCTCCGGCTGATGTGGAATTGTCTCGGTGTTTTGAAGACCCAATTGTGGCCAACGTTTGTTTGCTTGTCTTTGGTCGGAGTGTTGTCTCTTTGCCTCATTTCCATTTTCAATTTTACAATTGTAAATTGAGACAATCTGAACGAACATGCTGAAGTTTATTTTTACAATGTCGATATTAAATATAATGTGGGTCTGTCGTTGTATTCTAAAATTGTATTTGCGTTTGGTGTACTTTAGCTAGAATTTATCATATGCACTCAAAGTTTAACACAAGTTTTTCTAGTCTTGATTGCAAGTGATGAAACCTTCACAAATACAACACGAACTATAAAATAAACCTGTATAATTCATCTTGTGCATGTCAAGTTATGTGACATTTTTCTTTTCTTACAGATGATATAATATATGAACACTTTTAAATAAAATGGTGAATTTAGTATATTAAAACACTTAATGACTCTGTTGTTCAATATAATAAAACATGCAATGACTGTTTGTGCGGGATCGCCCCGTCGCATACCAACTATTGCCCTCGGCTATGCCTCGATCAATTTGGTTTCTCAGGGACAACAAACTTACTTTTACCCTCACATCCAGTCAATAGGTGTATATTATTTCTGACGCTGATTTCTTTTATACCCATGGATTAACGTTTGAATGAAATGATATAAAGTTAATTGAGCAATAGCAAATCAAACGAAATATTCACATAAAAAGCCATATAAAGTGTAGTAATGAGGAGCATGTATGAAACAGAAATGGTCTCTGCGCCAGAGATAATAGTTATCAAAGGTACCAGGATTATAATTTAGTACGCCAGACGCGCGTTTCGTCTACATAAGACTCATCAGTGACGCTCATATCAAAATATTTATAAAGCCAAACAAGTACAAAGTTGAAGAGCATTGAGGATCCAAAATTTCAAAAAGTTGTGCCAAATACGGGTAAGGTAATATATGCCTGGGGTAAGACAATCCTTAGTTTTTCGAAAAATTCAAAAGTTTTGTAAACAGGAAATTTATAAAAATGACCACATTATTGATATTCATGTCAACACCGAAGTGTTGACTACTGGGCTGGTGATACCCTCGGGGACGAAACGTCCACCAGCAGTGGCATCGACCCAGTGGTGTAAATAGTTACGTCTACATCTGGTGGATATTACCTTGGCTTGACTTTACAGGAAACGATACATTTGTTTTTGAAACATCAAATCAACAACGAATCAGTCTCATGAATAAAATACAAACTATGGCAAAAATTAAGGAAATCAACACATGATTTTGTATGCACAGCATGAAGATGCACATGAGGTAGGAGACTTAAGCATATAATTCTTTTTGTCGTTATAAATACTTCTTATGTGATTATTTCGTTTGATTTACTAAAGTTAAAATAAGGGTGTTTCCCTCCAGCTTGTTGGATATATTGACGAGATAAATCTAAGTCATTGTGTTTTGGCTTCATATTATATTTTTCGTATCTTCATCTGGTTTTAGTTTGTTTTTACTATTTCATTCATTTTCCTCTGGTATCAAGGTCGGTGGGCTGATTGTATCCTTTTTATAAAGATTGGTACCAAACTAAAAAGTCTATCTAAATTATCTCTTGAATCACACCGAAATGTGACATGAGCTGGACCTAAATTATGCTTCCCACCTACAATGATTATCATTTCCCGACCTTCCGTTGATTTTCCATATTGTTGCACTATATTATATGGCCAACGACATTTTATTGTTCTTTTTATAATGTCTTCTAACATAAAACCTTCAGGCTTAACATAAAGTCGGTATTTATCACGTAATCCAAATTTCAGAGCATCTTTACCTGGTTTAACCATGACAACGAAACAAAGATCTGGAACGAAAAACAAAACAAACATGAAATGGCTTAAATGAGAGTAGAAAGGCCTTCTTTGACACTTCATGTTTCTAGGTTAGTTGACATTATACACATTATACGATTCATATATTTTAACCAACTCTTCTTGTATTTTCATTTTATATTTCTTATGAAAAAACTTATATGTAGCCTGTTTTATTGTTGTGTTATTTGTGTTGTTTTTTTAACGTTATGTAACTTCGTGTCTTGCACTTTTTTTTAACTTCAACATGTTCAATCTGCAAATAATGCTTCAAAGAATGGTTGAAAAAAAAAAAAAAATTACAAAATTTCTACAATTTGGTTTAAATGTCTATTTTTAGCGCATCATACATAAAAATCTTAAATTCATTTTAAATTGAGATAAAGCAAGGTATATTAGTGTAAAGTCAATATGTATCAACAATATTTGGGATGCAATGCACATTAAGAAGAAATCTTAATAAACAAGATTCGAATTTTGATAAAATATATTACTCAAGTGATGTATAAATGCTAAATGTTTTGAAAACTAAAAAATAGAATAATGGATTACCGGATGAAGACAAAAAGAAAAAAATAACGAAATCATGTATAAGAAATCAAATCGGTCCATTATGTAAATACATTTCTTCGTAAGCAATGATTAGAAAACTACATAACAGTAAATTTTCATAAAAAAATTCATCGGATTTGCTGGCAATGCTATTGCACTGGCTAATTAGCTAGTTGTATTCTAGACCTTGTGGTAAAAAATATAGTTATGACAACGATTTCTACTGAGTGCTCCAGAAAGGCATAGTTTTAAATTTGAAAACATTTTGGCAAAGAAAATAATTGGACCATTCGGGGATGTGAAAATGGACAAGTCTTAAATTACTTAAATTGCATTCAATTTGGTAATGAAGACAAACAGTACTAATTGTAGAAAATGAAAAAATGATGGTCATAAAAGATGTTAATCATTATATCCCATGTTATTCAATTAATACACAAGGAGTTGCTAAAAAAGCAACTGAAGGAAAAAGAGAAATCATGATTGCATTTAAGTGATGAAAGCAATAGCTTACATATAAAGTGTAATACATACAATATAAATGTATGTGATATGCCTCAGCCTCTATGATAAACACTACGTGTTTGTCAAATGCAACGACTGTGATAAAACAAGAAAATAAAATACTAGTATTACCAACTGGCAGAACATATAGCTTAATATTTTTTTATGATATTGTCTTGGCATATGATATGATATCAACACAATTCACATCATACATAGGACAGAAAGTGAAAAAAATAAATGGTGTTGGTTTTAGAAATGTCGTCTTTTATAAAGCAAAGGAAGTGCGTAATGGTAGATACATAGATTTTAAATAAAAGCGCATTTTCAACAACAGGTAATCCAACAGTCAATAATATCTCGATTCAGTTTCGAATACTAATCCTGTCAGACAATCTGTATGTGATTTTACACCCCTTTCATGACATGTTCTTAATTTCGTAACTGATTCAGCCAATAGATTTCCAATCACACCAAAAAGTAATTAGTCAGAAATAACTGTTTAAATTTGTTTTCTTCGGAAAGACAGCGAGAGTAAGGAGTAACAACAAACCAGGTAAAGACATGTGATCGGATGGGTTGAGTTGTTTGTGTCGGTTTATGACAAAGCAAGGTCCATTTTTACTAGTATTAATATTTCTAATTTTGAATATGCATGTTATTTGCCATTTACAGTGAAGCAGACATCAGTCATCATCATGATATTTCCCCCTCTTTTTCAATACAACATCACTTAGATCTATCGGATGTTCGATGGCTTTATTTCGATACAGAAATAAAAACTGCAATAAATATTTGAAAAAAATATAATGTTCAGGATGTCCGGAAACTGAATTAACATGAAGTTCTCAGGATGTGTTCTCCGATTGTTTAACATTTATCAGGAAACAATGGAGACGAGGAAATTTAGATTTGCGTTCGAACGCCATGAATAGGTAAATACATCATACTGACAAAATGAAGAGTTATTAATTGGTAATAGGAAGATAAAATACAGTTTTCCTAAAATAATACATACATACATTTTTTCATATAAAATATCTGTTTAAGTCAATCTGTCATGTTAATCAGTGATATGTGTACTTGAATGAAGGTCAGACATTTTATGAAGAACTGTGTTTTGATGATTTCTGTTGCTAAGTCTGATTTCATATCTTTTGTTGATATGTTTATTGTTTGTCTATTTATCTTTTGTATAGTGTCTTCTTTTGTCATGGCTTTGTCAGGTTTCTTTCGTTTAAGAGTTTGATTTACCCTTGTAATTCTACTTCTCTATTAATGAAAATGTTGTTAAAAATGAAAACTTAATCGATCAACGTAACACTTTACTTGTAAAATATAACTTTTAATTTAAGAGCTAAACTTTACAACAACAAACCTGTGTGATGTTCCGTGATTTGTACAGTTTCATATTCATTTTCCTGTGCAGGTTTGCATGTGAACACATTAGCTTGTGTGATCTGTACATCGCTTTTATCAAGTTCCGAATTCGAAACGATTTTACCGAGTTCCGCATAGTTTGCCTCTTTATACTCCCGTTTCTTTAAGGCCGTATAAATTGGAACTGTTTTTACAACGATCTCCCCAGTTTTGATGACATTTTCCTTAACATTTTTTACAAAATCGTTCATTCGTAAAGAGATATTGACATCTGAAAGCTCGTTATTATCGTGCATGGACTGAATGAAACTGTTTGTATTCATCAATATGCGTTGAATGTGTTTACTGACATGAAATGTTTGTTGATAGGATGCATGCTGCTTTAACATTGTCAGGGTCATTTGAAGTTCAACTATTTCCTTTTCTGTTCGCTCTACTGATGCCAAAATGTTGCTTATTTTTCGTCTTTCTTTATCTTCAACTATTGCAAGTTCTTCCTTTAATTCTGCTTCAAGATGATCAAAATGTTTATTAATTGCATGTCTAGTTGTCTGAATTTCTTTATTAATATTCTGTTTATCTATTTCAAAAGATGCCATATTTTCTTCACGGTTCTTTTGAATTCTTTTCACATTTTCGGCAAGTTCTTGCAATAAACTTTCAATTTCAAAAATTGTTTTTGACGAATTTATGCTGCAAATATCATCGTGTATATTTGTGAGATCTTTGCAGTTTCTATGTTCAACAATGAGACATTTTGAACAGCAAGAACATTCGTGTTCATGACAGAAAGCTTGATAGTTTTTACTGTGTACTTTGCAAGACTCGGCAATTTTAAGAACACTTACAGGTAACGTTTGGTATTCGGTCAAAGGTATTATACCATGTCTTCTGTGTGATTCGTTGAGAAGATGAAACTCTTCACATTCTCCACAAAGCCCTGTGTTACATTCAAAACACCATGCTGTGGATTGTTCTAGAATATTTCTGGAATCGCAGATACCGCATACAGGAAATTTACCAGCCATATTACTGAAAGAAAACCATTTACTTCATAATACATTCTAATGGTAAAAGACTTGACCGTTCAAGTCTTGTTTTATATTTGTTATTTTCACCAATATATGCTATTGAATAAAGAAACTGTTTAAACTTATCACGTCTGTTTATCGTAGGAAAATATGATATCTTTATAATGGTGATGGCAATATTTTAAAAACATATTTCTTTTTATTTTTCAGAATTTACATCTGCCTGCAATAAATACTTCTCATTATTTAATAAGACTAAACAAGTCACCATACATAGTATTCCGAGACAGAGACAAAAGAGGGACGACAGATACCAGAGGACAGTTAAACTCATACATCGATAATAAAATGACAAAGCCATGGCTAAAAATGAAAAAGACAAACACATGACACAACAAAGAAAACTAAAGAATAAGCAACACGAACCCCACCAAAACTAGGGGTGATATCATGTGCTCCAGAAGAGTAAGCAGATCCAGCTTTACATGTGGCATCCGCCGTGTTGCTCATGTTATAACAAATACTGTAATTATTCTTATTCGGTAGGTTACATTCATGAAAGGCAATGGGATTGTCTTTACGACGCATGGAACATATCCGATATCATTTGTGAAACGGTTATTCCATAACGGTCAACCAACTCGTGATGGCGTCCGTAAAATTTACGAAGGGATGATTTCAACTTCACCAATTTGAAAGATTGCTTTTATATCCACTGTATTTCATAGTTCTTTTTGTCTTTTGGGCAATATTTTAGGCAAACCGAAAATAAAGTAGAGGCTCTAACGATTTCATTGTGTTAACAGTAACTTTATATTCGTATCAACTCTTTAAAAATGAATTCGAGTTCGGGGCATGTTTTCGTTTATATAATGATACTAAAATCTTATAAATCAAAAAGATAAAGATGAATTAAGATTTAATCTTTATAGGTAGACATAAGGAACCGTGTATATACGTACAAGATCAACACAACGATTGCCATATGTGGAGCAGGATCTGCTTACCCTCCCAGACCGCTTAAGGTCACACCCGGTTTGTGATTGAGCTCATGTCTTAAGTTTACCTATGTTGTGTTTCGTACGGTTCAATGTTGATTACAAATATGACCATGATAATTGTCTGTTGTTTGGTAAATCTCGTAAGCTGCTAGAAGCAGGACCGTGACTGAATCAAATTACCTATTCTAGTATTAGTACTCGTAGTACCTTCTGAGAGAGTCATGTTGGTTTTAAGGATTACAATTTTTCTCTGCTTGCAAAATCTTTCTGTTTGAACCCGCCCTGGTTTTCTTACTATAACCAAAAGCTACATTTGACATATATTATTGATATCAGTATCGGATTTGACCAGGAACTTGTTATCTATTGTTAATAATAATAATGTGGAAATTAAATGATCTGGAAAGGTGTAAGTTTTAATCAGTACATTTTGTACCAGTGTCACCTATCAGCTATATATAAAGTTGAATTCTCTGATTCATAGTCATGCCGGAATATAATTGGACTTCGTTATTTGAGAAGGATATATTCTGGAAAATTAATTTAGAAACAATGGCATAGCTGGCCTAGAATAACACAAGTTCTGCTTGTACTTTTGTATATCATGTATATCATATCATTAGCTTGGACTTTTAGTAATCGTAATACCTTCTTAGAGAGTCATGTTGGTTTTAAGGAATACAATTTTTCTCTGCTTGCAAAATTTTTCTGTTTGAACCCGCCCTGGTTGTCTTACTATAACCAGAAGCTACATGTGACATATATTATTGATATCAGTATCGGATTTGACCAGGAACTTGTTAAATATTAATAATAATAATGTGGAAATTAAATGATTTGGAAAGGTGTAAGTTTTAATCAGTACCAGTGTCACCTATAAGTTATATATAAAGTTGAATTCTCTGATTCGTAGTCATGCCGGAATATAATTGGACTTTGTTATTTGAGAAGAATATATTCTGGAAAATTAATTTAGAAACAATGGTATAGCTGGCCTAGAATAACACAAGTTCTGCTTGTACTTTTGTATATCATGTTTAATCCAGATTTGCAATAACTATCTATACGGAGATTGATTATCGATATATGTTGAAACCTATAAGTTGGTGGAAAAACAGCGCAAACGTAGGAGGACCTTAACAATATAAAAATATGACAAGTTAGTAGTATTGCCAATAAAAAAAACTCTATACAGGAGACGAAATGACAAAGAAATTAACAACTAAAAATAACCGTACGGCCTTCAAAAATTGGCAAGACCTATACCACATAGTCAGCTATAATCATGATAATAGGCCCTGAAATTACAAAATTATACAAATCAATTCACTAAAAAACTAAAAATCTAATTTATTTGAGAAACCGACATACCCATTGAAGAAATGAAGAGTTTGAAGCTGCTAAAAAAATAAATAAAAATCAAATAAAAAATCTGTAGTCGAAAAGAGACTGCAAGATAAACACCATTTGGCAAAACACTACATAAAGAGTTAAGATTGACCAACACTAACCCCATCAGAAACTTTGGCTTATTTCAAGTACTCAGGTGGATACGAAGAAATAAAAGATAAAGGACACGAGTAACCCTGTAACTGTTTAGTCTAAACATGCTAAATGGCGGCATATTTGGATATTTGAACTGAACATAAAAAGGAATACGTTTCACAATCAAACAAGTACTTACCGTATGACATGCATATCTTAACTGATTATTATTATTTTGGGCATTTTGTGCATGCATTTCAAAATGAATAAAGAATGTTTAAGAAGGGCCCATGATGAAAACAGATTCATGGTGAATTGATTCGGCTTTATTCAATATCGATGATCAAATTGAATAATAATATACTATTTTTGTTTACCTATGTGCAATAACCCTTTGTAGATGAAGTGATATTTCATCCTACACAAAATGATATACATGTGTTTTAAATTTATTTTATTGCATTATGCTTCAAATATAAAACCCAAGGTTATCTAGCTTGTACCGTTACTGAATGTTTCGGTCGTGTAACTTTATTATACCTTAGTTTGTCTTCCAATCTTTGTACATTACAAGTAAGTGTATCAGTCTTACATACTTTAAAACACTATTTTTATCTGAAAAAAAAACAACTGTGCATGTGGTTATCGGATGAGACATAGGCATAGTATTATCTCATGGGTTAAAAAATGTGGACATTGACACCATAATATAATGATCTACCAAAAAACTATATTTAAATAAATCAAATTAAACCCTTGTAATTGTCGTTTCCAACATTTATATATTTCATTTTCACACGTTAAACTCCAGACTAGAATTTAACACTTAAATGACGATTTTTCATTCCTTATTGTTTATTTCCTTTTTTGAATGGTGATATTCATTTGGCACCATCCTACTTAATGTATGTGTCACAACTAATTTGATATGCCCGTGTCTGTTGTGACGTATTAGATTCAAACAAACATAATTGATGTATAACTGGTAGATTGTTAAGTCAGGGATTTCGTTTTCACATGTTATTTATATCTTTTACTAAATTTTGCCATATATGTAAAGATTTAGTTTGCAGTGTCAACATGATAGCACATCTATATTTTTACGAATATGTTGTTTATCGTCCCCGGAAATTTAGAAATTTAAGCTTTTCTTTGACTGTTCAGTATGTCTTTATACTCAATGTATTGGATCATGAATGTGTACTGATTGATAATTTAGTCTAAGATGCATGATTATTTTTATTAGTTGTCATTGGCTTTGAACTACGTATACCTGTCAGTGAAAACAAGTACTCTCAGACCTGCACTTACAGTATTTTTATTATTGGGATGTACAAGTACCCGGTCACGTCCACTGTGTGTTTTTGTCATATTCATTGTTGTTTGTTTCCATCTGATGAGTTAAACCTTTTTCAACTGATTTTTTTTATAGTTCGTTCATGTGTTACTGTAGCACCACTGTGCAAGGGAAGAGTTTTGATTCCTCTTACGTGTTTAACCCCACCATATTTTGTATATAAGGCGTGCGGAAACATATAGCTATCAATATCTTGGTCATTAAGTTTCCTGTGGAGACTTGTCTCATTTGCAATCAAACCACATTTTCTTTTTGATTCTAAAACAGTTATGTCTACACTTTACAAATGATATACCGTCTTATTTAGTGTTGTAGCGGATATCTGCAACGATTTTCTTTGTTTCTGCGTACAATTAATCATTTTAACTCGTGCTATTAATTTGAGTTAAGTTGAGAACGTCATCTTCATTCAATGTGCTAAACATTTACTAAAATTTTCCAAAATTGGATTTCAGCTGTCTTAACTAATTTATTATAATGGCATAGTACTGATTTGATACTGAATCAACCCCAAATAACTCATATTGAAGTCTGTTTATAGAAATGTTAATAAATATTCACCTGATGGTATTGTCGCTATACACCAGTCTGACAGGAATAATATTAAAATTTGTCATATGAACTTTGCACTTTTAAGGAAGTAATGATGTAAATATATTGGAATTATGTGAAAATAAATTCATAACACAGAGATCAACCTTAATACCTTTAATGGAATGAACAAATCAGAAAATACAAGTACATGTAAACTGCTTTTATGGCCGATTTTGATAGTATACCTATATATTATCGTTGGTCATCTCAACGAGATTAATTTTCTCTCTTGAGCAGGTATGGCGAAAGCGAGAAAAGCAATCGAGTTGTGTGATGTATTAGATTCAAACAAACATAATTGATGTATAACTGGTAGATTATTAAGTCAGGGATTTCGTTTTCACATGTTATTTATATCTTTTACTAAATTTTGCCATATATGTAAAGATTTAGTTTGCAGTGTCAACATGATAGCACATCAATATTTTTACGAATATGTTGTTTATCGTCCCCGGAAATTTAGAAATTTAAGCTTTTCTCTGACTGCTCAGTATGTCTTTATACTCAATGTATTGGATCATGAATGTGTACTGATTGATAATTTAGTCTTAGATGCATGATTATTTTTATTAGTTGTCATTGGCTTTGAACTACGTATACCTGTCAGTGAAAACAAGTACTCTCAGACCTGCACTTACAGTATTTTTGTTATTGGGATACCCGGTCACGTCCACTGTGTGTTTTTGTCATATTCATTGTTGTTTGTTTCCATCTGATGAGTTAAACCTTTTTCAAATGATTTTTTTATAGTTCATTCATGTGTTACTGTAGCACCACTGTGCAAGGGAAGAGTTTTGATTCCGCTTACGTGTTTAACCCCACCATATTTTGTATATAAGGCGTGCGGAAACATATAGCTATCAATATCTTGGTCATTAAGTTTCCCCTGTGGAGACTTGTCTCATTAGCAATCAAACCACATTTTCTTTTCGATTCTAAAACAGTTATGTCTACACTTTACAAATGATATACCGTCTTATTTAGTGTTGTAGCGGATATCTGCAACGATTTTCTTTGTTTCTGCGTACAATTAATCATTTTAACTCGTGCTATAAATTTGGGTTTAGTTGAGAACGTCATCTTCATTCAATGTGCTAAACATTTACTAAAATTTTCCAAAATAGGATTTCAGCTGTCTTAACTAATATATTATAATGGCATAGTACTTATTTGATACTGAATCAACCCCAAATAACTCATATTGAAGTCTGTTTATAGAAATGTTAATAAATATTCACCTTATTGTATTGTCGCCATATACCAATCTGACAGGAATAATATTAAAATTTGTCATATGAACTTTGCACTTTTAAGGAAGTAATGATGTAAATATATTGGAAATATGTGAAAATAAATTCATAACACAGGGATCAACCTTAATACCTTTAATGGAATGAACAAATCAGAAAATACAAGTACATGTAAACTGCTTTTATGGCCGATTTTGATAGTATACCTATATATTATCGTTGGTCATCTCAACGAGATTGATTTTCTCTCTTGAGCAGGTATGGCGAAAGCGAGAAAAGCAATCGAGTTGAGATTACCATAATAATCCGTTTATCCCTATTCTAACTATGACGACATTGTCAATTTCATTAACAACGCCACGCACCTCATTAATTTCTAGCGATAAATTTGTTAAAATAAAAAAGCTCGGGACATAAGATTGAATGAGCGTTCGATTGAATATGTATATACGAACATATCTACTTTTTTGACGACTATACATTCTCATAACATATAGCATAATTTGACTTCAAGACATTAGTTATTGTCTTACTGTATAGAAGCAAGGACGAATTGTGAATTTAATTACAAAAGCCGAATACCTGGTTTATACTTTTAATTTTTAAATGATTCATATAATTCATAAAATTTTCAACCATTGTTTCGATCGGTCGCTCTTCCAGTACTGGTCAGCAGCTCAAAGTTTCGTTAGTGCCTTCTTACATCGATTCGGGAAGAGTTTTCGTCCGTTATGGTTTTATAATTAATTTGATGACTTGGTTAAGAAATCGGTCGAAGGGGTTAAACATTTGTGAAAAAAAACTGTTGTTATAACTTGTATGACATTGGACATCATCCTTGACAACCCTCAACGAGTTATAAATACATGATTAGTTTGGTCTTTATCCGATTAGCTGAAAATCATTGACAAACTCGGGCGTCAGTTTGGAAGTGCGGAATGAATAAACATTTATCCAGGTCCGTTCAGATTATATGATTCCTTGTGTTGATAGACAGCCCTTACAACAGGTTTGTGAGGGTTCTGTATGTGGCCAATTGCAAGGCATAATATTTGCCTCTATCCAACATATGTTTAGACCTATCGTTTGATATTAAAGATAATATTTTTGTATCAACTGTTTAAAGACTTGACATGTTTCTGGATGAGAAGACATAATAGTTTCTTAGAATCGACAACAATTCTATACCACAGACACTGCGGTATTTTATATAATACGCTCAATATGCAGATTCTTCCAACATTAACCTGATATATTTAATGATTTTTTTTTACAATGAGAAAAACAGAAGTCAACACTTTCGTCGCATAATTAAGTTAAAAAATGACAATGTATAGGTTGTAGTCTTGTCGCACATATAAATGTATGTTTGGTAAATCTTCTTTACTATTCAGCTAATAGATGCTATTAACAGCTAATTACACCAATAATGAAACACAAACAACTCTATTACAGTTAATATTCTACTTAGAAATCGACAAACACATACATATTATACAAAAGAAATTACAAAAAGCATGTACATGTAATGTATTAAAGAACGAATAGAGGTATCTTTCCTCTTCCCAAAAATCAGCTGACTTTGTATTCATATGAATACAAATATGATTGATAAATCATGTATAACAATAAAACCTTAATATGTTAGATACTTTGAAATAAGATAAACAAAACGCACTTGAAGTAAAAATAATAATAACTTTACAATTTAAAAAAAAGTAAAATCGACCTTTTTTGTTCCAACAACTGTGATCATTATATTGTATCCCTTTCATCATTCATCAACTTCTAAACAATGCAGAGTTAATTGTTTCAGACGGCTTAATATACAGTTCGAACCTTCAATTATACTAGTTTAAATTTACAAGTGCTTGTTAATATATTATATAAATGAAAAGGATGATAATTTAGTCAAACATTTTCTAGTCGATGTTTTTCCTTGCTCATGTATGCTATCACTTTGTAAAATCATTTAATAGTTGCCTGCTTTGCGGCATAAAAGCAAGCTTCTTGTTCTGGAGAACAAATTGGACAAGAAGATCCTATCCCAAAACTTTTTGGAGTTTTCAACTAACTTATTAGTGAAACTGCAGCAAATAAAGTTGACAATATTTTATACTCATTAACTGAATTTCAGATTCCTGTCCATTACATGAACATATTATTACATGCGAATATCCGATGTTAATGTACAAATGTATATATGTGACACCAAAATACAAGCTGCAATGAGAAAGTTTCTTTTTTGTTTTAGCAAAACAGGCATTTACATACTTGTAAACTGTATCCGAAAATGGCATAGGATTTATGACACAGCATAAACAAAAATTATTATAATTTGTGTTCGTAGTCATTGTTATGTTTTCGATTGATATAAATCGATGAGATTGGTTTTAAAATTTGATGAAAAAAATACGATTTCTGGACATAAGTGTGTCGAAAATAATTTATACGACATTATAGGTGTACTTGATATCTCATTATAGTTCGAAAAAATCTTTACCAACTTATATAAGTATTGTATTCTTATTATAGCAAAACCACTAATATTGTTTGGTTGTATTGGTTAGGTTCCAACATAGAATAGATACATTTTAACATAAGGAAACACCTGTGCCAAGTCAGGGGAATATGAAAATTGTTTTCCATTAGTTAGATGTGTTTCAGCTTTTGGTTTTGCCATATTAGAAAGGACTTTCTGATTTGAATAACCCTTGCAGTTCGGCGTTTTTTATTTTACTTTTTTCAACTGGAAGTTATATTGAAGGTGAAAAAGGGATGAAAGTAACAAAACACATGTTTAACTCGACCATGAACACGAACTGTATTCATGTACTAAAATATAATATATGTAAATAATGAAAAAATAAAATGGAATGTACTTCTAACGTTGAATTTGATGAAAAATCGTATGCAGTTGTACAGTTTCCCAATTTGCCGCACTTAATCTCAAAATCAAATATGATATCGGTTAGTTTCGCTGTTTCATATACCGACGAGTCCTAATTGATAAAACTACTGCAGTACACTTTAGTCTTACAGTGTTTACTTTACAGCCGTTTTTTTTAAATGTTTTTTATTCAAGCATCCGTCTTTATTTGCCTTATTTCATCAGCCTCAAAATTTAAGGTGTGATCGTGAATTTCAAATTTGGGTTAAAAATATGTTAACTAATAAACTCATGAATCGCACAAAAACTTGAAAGTACCCTGTCCTAAAAGATTCCTTCTGCCTACTTCGATTACGATTTCTTGCCCTGATCTTTCATATTGACGTACAATGTTATGTGGCCAATAATATTTTAACGTGTTTGTCTCGGTGTCTTCTAATGTGAAACCTTTTTTTTGCAACGTCCAGTCTGTATTGCCCTTTTAATCCAAATCTTAAAGCATCTTTCCCAGGTTTGACCACGACATTAAAACACGGATATGAAGAGAAAAATAATCAATTTAAGTGCATTCATCGGATACTGTGTATTTTTTCCAAATATAACATATTTCAATTTTATGGATTTATAATTATTCATCAGAGACCAATTTTCTGGGGTTTCGTGGGAATAGGAGAACAAAGAAATTAAATGTTCAACTAACTTCAAGTCATCTGAAGGAATGTGTGCAGACTTTGTCAGATCAACTAAATTAGTTACATCCGAACATGCCAGTTTACCTCAATCAACACAAATTGGTACTCACGAACACGAATGAATTTACAGTGGGGTGCTAATTATGTTGGCATAAAAAAAGAAGTAAAATCACAAAAATACTGAACTCAGGAAAATCAAATGGGACAGTCCATAATCACATGGCAAAAAGTTGACTTATAACAATTTCAAAGCAGATCTTCTTCATTTAATAGAAATATTGGTATTTATAAATCAGTTTAGAACTATATTGGTGATAATCATCGTTTTCTTTATATATATTTTTTATTGTGTCCATATTTTCTTTTTTACTTTATCTCATTTATTCCAATTGTCCAAACCTTTTTGTTTATATGTATTTCAAGTAACTTTAAAATGTTTTTGAAGATTAAATGTCTTTAGCCCTTGAATAACAGATAATTTATTGTCTACACACTTGAGTATGATATACATTTTGTAAAAATGTACTTGATTGTTAGTTCTCATAATTAGTATGTATTAATCCGCTATAATAGTTATAATATTTCAAATAATGTTATTAGTATATAATTTTTATCTCTTTATATAATGTTGAGAGCTTTTATTGGTTGTGTCTTTTACGCAATTATTTTCATATTGTATTGTTTTGAATACTAATTGATAAAAATGCATTTAATGTTAAAATAACTACAGATTTGTTTGTAAAGTACGATTTACAAAACTGCAAGCAAGTAAAATATGTTGAGAACTTTTAGTTTAAACTCGTTCTTGTAAGAATAGTTATCAAAGGTACCAGGATTATAATTAGTAAGAACTTTGTCTTAATTATTGGTTTAACAAATGATTATTACAGCCATATACCGGTATTTGGTAAGATTATTTAAACAGGCAATTTGGTGAAAATATCAACATTGTAGCAAGTATAAAAATATTATGTAACACATCTTTATAACAGAACTATAAACAAATGTATTTCAATTTATAGGTTTATCCCACAACTATTGTACCAAGTTAGGAATATGACAGTTTTTTCCATTTATTTTGTTGGTTAAAATAGTCGAGCATTTAATTTTGTCATTTTTGATAGAATTCCCTTTTTGAATTTACTTTTGAGTTCCATATTTCCGTTTTTGCAAAATTCCGTCAGTGGAGTTTGTTTGAGCGTTGGTGTTTAACACTACTTTCCTAACTATTGGTAATATAGTGGTTGGTAGTCCCAGGAGAAAACCACAAAATTTTGTCAGGCAACGAAAAATCATAGTAAATGAAAATGAAGTAGAACGCATCTGCAATGAACGGGGTTCGAATCTACAAACGCAGTGTTTACAGGCTACAGATATAGTAGATGCAATAAAAGAGGGACAGACAAACTCATAGATTGAAAATAAACTGGCAACGCCATGGTTAAAAATAAAAAGACATATTAGTACAGAAGACACAACATCGAAAACTTAAGACTAAGCAACACGAACCCCACCAAACACTGGGGTGATATCAGGAGCTCCGATAGGGTAAGCAGATCATGTTCCACATAGACTATGTGAACACAGAGGCCAAACTGAAAATTGACCTTTTAGTATATCTCTTTAGTGATGATCAAGGGCAACTATTCAAAAGTTAAAACAAAATACAAAATACAAACGTTGAACAAAAATAAAGATAACCCTTGTAAGACACCACATATGTTATACATCTTTTAAGGATTTCAAGTATAAATATCACAATGAGAAAGATGTGTATACTATATGAATACAATGTAATTTTGGTTGAAATCAATATTGACCTGGTTATTGATAATTATGTTGCACGTAAATTTGAAGTTGCTTAAGTATGTAGAGGCAAATGATACTTTTAAATAACCCCACAGTAACATAAGCAGATAAGTTATCTGAATTGTGTTGTGTTTAGAAGTGTTTAGAAGCGTTTAGAAATGTTTTTGAAATGTATTTTCAATATTGTGTCTACAAACCTGTCGCATGTTCCCATAATTTCTATATTTTCATATCTCTTTTTTGGAGTATTTTTAGTCGAAACATTAACAGTAGTCTGTGATTGCTTACTTTTACGTCTGACTAAAGACGTATCACACGAACCTCTCTGTACAACAATTTCACCAAACGTAATACTATTTAAGCTGATACGTTTAACCAAATCCTCAGTTTGTAAAGAGACAATGACATCTGATAGGTCGCCATGTTCTTGCATGGAGTATGCGAGGTTATCGGTGTCAATCAATTCATGTTCAATCTGTCTACTGACAAGGAACTTTTGTAAGTCGGATGCATGTTTTTTTTATTACTGTGAGACTAATTTGAAGTTCATCTATCTTCTGTTCTTTTCTTTCAATCAACGACAAAGTTTTGCTTATATTTTTTCTTTGGTCATTTTCAATTCTTATTAATTCTTTCATTATGTCATCTTGAAGCCGATCAACGTGTTCATTGATCGTTTGTCTAGCTCCTTGAATTTCCTTCTCAATCTTCTGTCTGTTTAGTTTAAGGATGACAGATTTCCTGTGCGATTGATATTTACCCATTTTAAATTTTCAGCAATCTCGTGCAATGTCGTGTCGATTTCCGAAATCATATTTGACGACTTTATTCCGCTGATAAAATCATTTAGGTCTATGACATCTTTACAGGTCTTATGTTCATTTATAAGACATTTCGTACAACATGAACACCTGTGTTCATGACAGTATGCTTGATATTTTTCACCATGTAATATGCATGTCGCGGCAATTTGAAGAATTGATAGGCAACTTTTGATATTCGTTTACTGGTATAACGCCATGACCTCTTGATGCTTTGTTCAGTAAATGATGTTATTCACATTCTTCACAGAGCCCTTCTTTAAAATCAAAACACCATGCAGTAGATGGTACAGAAATATTTCTGGAATCGCAGATACCGCATAGAGGAGTATGGCACGCCATTTCCCTGAAAAACAGTAATAGCAGGGCATGAACAAGCATTGAATGTCAAATATAAATATTGTGGATTAATTATTTAGGTTGGATAAACATTTTCGTGGGTTTCAATGTTATATGTGAACCTCTTATTAAAGTGTTCAACGAAATACAAGTTTCTTAAAATTTGTTTCCAAACTTTGGCGGAACCATAAAATCACATATTCACGAAAGTGCAAGGTTCCCGCAATCTGCTGAAATTCGTACCCATGAAAATAAATGAATCCACAGTATATTTTGGCGTATTTCAATCAAATATAAAACTATTGATGATTTCGTGAGAAATAGCTTTAGGAAAGTAACATTTGCATTGCATGTTTCCTAATATTTTCTTAATATTTAGCAAACATAATAACACGAATCACTATGCGCTTTGGCTTTAGTATATCATTACTAGTATTGTGTTATGCAAATTTTCATGTCATTTTTAAGTGTCTTTGGAAATCTTCTTTGATCAAATGGTAAGGGTTTTGATAATATTGATTGCACGTTTTGTCCGTAAGAGCTAATTACAATCAGGAAGATCATCCGTATGCAATGACATGTCCTCTGACGGCAGTATTAATTACAATTCCTGAATTATCGCTAATATTCGAAATAGTTTGTATCTGATATTCTTTTTATATGGTGAGATTATATGTACATGTATACAACAACTGCTGTAAATACAGTCCAACCGGCTGTTTGAAACCATTTTTTTTAATTTTCATGATAAATAAAAGCAATATTATTAAACGCTGTTCAAAAGTCATCAATCGATTGAGAGAGAAAAAACTGGTTACAAACTAAAACCGAGGGTAACACATCAACTTGAAGAAAAACACCAAAGAACAAGAGTAAACATTTAAGTGCAACAAAAGCAAACGCCAACATAAATACATAGAACCGATCTATTTGACTACAACTGTCATTTACTGACTTCATGAAGGTCCTCTGAAGAAAAAAATGTGAGTTGAACCTGGTTTTAAGGCTAGCCAAACCGTCTGTTGACGTGGCAATGTTAAAAGATATCGCTAAAATGACAACATTACGTGATAGAAATTCAGCACAAACACACGTACGAACACTCATCACAGAGAAATGCACAAACAATATATATAAAAGTCGACGCAAACCCCAGAACAACAACTACCATCTTTCAGTAACGACAGACAGCACAGGACTTCACAAACAGTAACGCACTGAATATGTCCTGTACCGATGAATATGACGGTTGTCATGAAAAAGATCGTTTATATGTAGGTTGTATTGGCGTTTTTTTAATTAAGAAAATAACACAATGTTGACTGCTGTACCTCTATTTTTGACATTTTTACCTATTGTGTCTGTTTGTTTTTGTTCACGCATTGTTGTCATTATAATGGAATTGTATACCACTGCCATACAAGTGAGAGGTTTATATAGCTTTAAAACCAGGTTTTATCCACCATATTCTACATAAGAAAATGCCTCTACCAAGTCAGGATATGACAGTTGTTATCCATTCGTTTGATGTGTTTGAGCTACTGATTTTTACGTTAGATTAGGGACTTCTTTTTTTAAATTTTTCATAGAGTTCAGTACTTTTGACTTTTTATGTTTGGTTCCATCAATATTAAACAATTCAAAAGTGATGGTATGTTCTGGTAGAATAAACACAAATATACAGTTACATTCATAAATTTTACATACGCAAAATTGTATTGATTTATGGTGGTGAAAGTAATAGTTATACACCAAGGGATAGGTGTGTCTAACCGGAGACTGTAGGGGTTTCTCATCAATATATGCCATATCCCGAAGTGTTAATTAACTCAACCCCTTTACTTAACCCTATATTTGTTAACATTGATTATCAAATGAAAAAAAAAACGGATTTCATATTTATTGATCATATCAAACCATGATTAATAAGATTATTTCTTTTTACAGGAAACCACACTAGTCTTTCTTTGTCTATCTTCGTTCAAACTTTGACAAGTGAGTAGATTTTATAAATGTCAAAGTTCCGGATTTGCATATTCCTATCAAAAACATGTGCTAATATGGATCCGCAGGTCAAAGTTGACCGTTTCTTGGATTCTTATTTAAAATCCCCATTATGCTCCTTGTATGCAGTTGTCAATATGGTCGGGTATAAGACGGACGACAGTTCGAGTTAAGCTTTGGATTAGGTAGAAGAGACTAATGATAAAGACTATATTATAATTCGTAATACTGATGTCTATTTAATGAAGGTAATTTTATATATGTTACGGGTTTATTAAAAAACAATGTCCCTCTCCCCTATTTTCAAGAATAACCACACATTCACATTTGGACATACTGAAGGAAAGGTGTGTATGGATGAGAAACCCGACGAATGGACACGCTCAACATACAATCATACAGATTGAATATTCAGGAATAGACAATAAAAAGAGGGGGAGGGTAAAATTGTTTTTTTTATCAATGTATATAAGAAGATGGGGTATCAGTGCTCAACTCTCCATCCAAGTCGCAATTCATAACAGTAAACTATTATATGTTTTAAAATTATTCACTTCTTTAGAATAGACATATGTCTAGGATCAAATGTTTCATCTTCAAACAAAGGAGAATTGAAACGATTTTTGTTTTTTTTTAAATTGATACATGTACTTATTTTTTTCACTAAATGTAATTTTTTGAACAATCTTGAAACAACTTGTAGTGAACACTATTTGTAATTTATTATTCTCATGTTATTTAAAAAAAACAATTTCTATTGTTATAAATAACAATGTACTGTGTTTGTGTGATGTAGAAGCAGAGGTTTACAGTATCCCCGCTCGTCACATCCTGAGGCCAAAATCCACTGTTCTTTGTAACAACAGATCTATTCAATTTACACTTGTTTCAGAAATAGAAACTATGTAGTATACGAATAGAGCTGGGATGTAACTACATCTAAAGGACAATTCACAATAGACTCTGAATGCGAAAATAAATGCGAAAAAAATTACTGTACCGTATGGTTAAAGATGAAAACAACATAAATTTGATTCACTGACAGATTATCAATTTGTAATTAACACATGCACTTAAAACTAACTTTCACATATTCGGAGATCTTTCAATAACCCTGTCATTCAAATTCATTGCGGCATGTTAAAAATGAAGGTTTTGAAAAAATCTTTGCTGGTATATATAACAGAGCATTTTCAAAGCATATTAATGCAAATACAGGTTTAATTTATTGCTGGGGAATATCACGAATATAATGTCAATCCATGTTAAAACTACAATAAAGTATAGCTTGCATCAATTATTTCGATTCTGATTAGGACAATTACGGTAATTTCTATGTCCGATGTGTAGAGCGTTTGTGTAGGCTCTTCCATGAACCTCCTTTTTTTGTTTATAAACAAGCAAACGACCGGCAATGCGATCGATATTTCAGAGGGAGGAGTTTTGAACAGCCATCAGGAACGCTTGTCGTATCTAGGGCAATATGTCAATTTTGAATTGCAACACATTACAGTCATAATAAATGAATTAGTAACAACATGTGCATCATTTCAGTTTTTAAACTAATAAAATTAGATGCATACCAAATTGATAAAATCCATTTTTCTGCAATTGTCAATATAAACATGTGCAAACACATTTTATTGGATTTAGAGCATGGGTTTTTTTTCAGAAAGCGAAAGAAGCTCGTCATATTAAAATTATGATTGATCTTAATTTAATTTTTTTACACTTAATTCATTATACTTAGGTTATGAAAACAACCAATAGACTCGTTATTAACGTCTTGAACATGTCACTGTTTTCTGTGTTGTTAAAAGGTATGACATAGGAAATATATGGTAAGCCAAATTAATATATATAAAAACACATAATATTATCTTAATTAATAATACTTAAAAGACTGAATATATATATATACATATAATGATATTTCACTTTTACTTTTTAAGCAGCTGTAAAACTAGAAATCGGCAGGGAAATTTACGCTGGGTAAAACTTTTGCGTTTCTGTAGGTTTCTGCAGGTGCCGCGAACAAAGCAAAAATGTAACACTGGCTGAAAAAAAACTCCGATATACGGTATTTCAAATTAGGTCCATGGGACATTTCCTCTCTCTTTCATAATATGTTATGGAATAACCATTTCACAAATGATATCGAATATGATCCTTACGTCGTATGAACAATCCATTTCCCTTTCATAAATTCGACCTACCGAATTAGACTATTTACCGGATATGTTATCTCATAAGCAACACGACGGGGGCCACATGTGGAGCAGGATTTGATTACCCTTTTTGAGCACCTGAGATCACCCCTAGTTTTTGGTGGGGTTCGTATTGTTTATTCTTTAGTTTTCTATGTTGTGTCATGTGTACTATTGTTTTTCTATTTGTCCTTTTCATTTTAAGCCATGGCGTTGTCAGTTTATTTTCGATTTATGAGTTTGACTGTCCCTCTGGTATCTTTCGTCCCTCTATCAAATAGTTTGTTTTAATCAGATGTTTGACTTATTCTTAGACCAGACTTTTTTTTATTATCTGTTTAACGAGATCCGCCGACTCCACCTTTCCCGATTTTAGAATAAAAATAAAAGTAGTGATATTTACTTTTATTATTATTTTTCCCGCCGACTGTTACAAAATCCTCAGAAAAAGTGTTGTTCACGATACTCGCTTTCAGTCAATTTCGTTATCGGTAATATTTAATTTTTACCAAGTCAATGAAACTGCAATTTTCATTTAAAAGTAAAGAACAATATATTTTCTTCTAAAAGATTTTTAAGCTGGTGGCATGCTTTTTATACTTTTTACACGAGAGCGTACATCAAATCATTCTAACTTTCGGCAAAATCAGTTATTACTTCATCAGAACTTGACGAAATTAGACTCAAGTAAACTTGTCATCCATGTATTGCATTAGAAACGTCATATTCCTTTCCAAACAGCGTATCAAACATCGTTTATTTTTGTAAATCTTTCTTCGTCCGACATTTAAATTTGTAGAACTACGGATCGGAATCGGGATTTCATCGGAAACGGACCCGCTATGACCGAAATCCGGATTCTTGCGATAATGACTACAGACGCATGAATGGCACTGCTGACAGACAAAAATTGATCCCAAAAAGGAAAATTACGCATTCCACACGCATTAACATACTTTTGGTTAGATCTTCTTGATTAATGTATATATTTCCATGTATAAGCATTGTTTCAATTTATAGGTTAAAGTTGCTTAACTCTGGGACTATTACACCAGAGACATATATACACATGTGTATATATATGTCTCTGCATACACTTAGAGATTCTTCACTTGGTGACTGGTATATACATATATAGTGTATATGCAGCGAGGTTGATATATTTGATTGGTGCCATGGATCTATATAAGTGGAAATACAGAATCAAAACATAGTTTTTATGTTTATATTAATAGAAGGGTTAACCAGAGACATATGTAAACTATATGTATTTATATTTCTCTGGGTTAATATACTGGTCTGTTCTCATTTCATTGTTCTTGTATGTTGATAAATTCTAAAAAAAAAAAAAAAAAAAGTCACTTATAATGGTTTTATTTTTATTTTTAGTGTCGACTGGACCAATTTTGCACTTTTATTTTTTTTCGCCCCCTCGACCCTAATTTTTTACAAATTTTCTCGTTAAACAGATAAAATAAAAGGTCTGGCCTTACAGACTGAGTACATATTGAAAAATATTTAGTCGTTAACTTCGTTAGCCAAAAAACAGGTCATCAGGTGAGGAGTGTAATTGCCAATAATATAAATGCATATATATATAGCGAAGGCAAATCTACAGATCTAACATTGTTGGGCTGGTGTTTCGATGAATTAGATATACAGAATGTAATATCAGCCTTTTAGCACCATCACGGTTAGTGACCCGATGAATAAAATATGTTGTAGAGTCGTCACTGGTTCAGATGTACTTATAATATAATTATTTCTATGACTGCATATTACATTAATTTGTAGAATCCTTTACAATATATAATTCAGCTGATCTGTAACAAGTCCATCTTCATAACTTATATTTTATATACTGTGTTACGATGCTAGATTGAAACTGACGAGGAAGGTAACACCTGGCCAACGAAAGCTTTTTTTTGTAGAGCCTAGGTGGACGAGTGGTCGAGTGGTCAAGCGCGTCGGATACAGTGCAAGGCAATTTGGTGTCACGATATCTGAGTAGAATGAGGTCAAATACCGGCGAGGGCAGAACAAAATGGATTCATGCATACACATGCACAATCGTTATCAGAGAGTTTCAATGTATTGTTTAATTGGTCGATACTGACAATATAAATGCCGTATGAAATATAGATTTTTGAACAAGAAATTGACTATGACATTTGTGTGCTCATTTTTAAATGAAAGAAAGAATATTTGTCTAGACCAAATGAATCTGCATAGGAAATAAGGTCAATATTTTATAAACATTCCAATAATAAAGAAATAATCAGATCAGAAGACTACCAGATTAAAAGTTTACACTTGTATTGGATTGTTTTGTCTTTCATAAAAAAAATCACGTACTTATTGAAAATTTATTTCTTTGCGATTGAATGGTATATCATCACAAAACATGTACAAGTATAGATCTTTTTAACGTGAAAAACTACAAAATAGACCCATTGGTTGACTTGGGCTGTTATTTGTTCTTTCGTCGGGTTGTTATTGTTTTTGACACATTCCCCATTTCCATTCTCAACTTTAGAAAAGACAATAAAACATCTGGTAGATCTGATTTTAGTGTAAATTAATAAGTAGTATGTCTTTGTCTGAATATGCATTACTGAATAAACATTACTTTTGGTATTTCTTACAACTCATTAAATTTAATTGTAACTGTTCAAAAACAAAAAATTAAGTATACAGAATATCATTGATTTGTCAAATCAGCAAATAAGTAGACGGATAAATAAAAAAAAAAAAACATCTGAAAGAATGTAAAAACAATTATCATATGTTATCTTGGATTTTTTATGCTCGTTCACTAGCCCAAACGTAATACCAATAAGTATTGTAAATTTTAAGTAACATATTTTTTCATAATATCTTTAAAGTCTTTAATGCAAGTTGTTTAAATGCTGGCTATTTACCATAATTCTTAATAAGTAACAATAATAAGACTTACAAAATGGTAGAAATCTGGATTGTACAAAGACGACTTATCCTTTTCTTTTCGGAGAATAAATAAAATTTGAAACAATCCGTAAAATCTTCCTATCATTTTCATTGAATCTAATTGTGGTTAAAAGGAGGAAAGGATGTTGTACCGGCGTTTTATACTTATATCTGCTTGTGTCATACTAATATTATATCCTGTCATATATTATTATGTCGATTGAAGATACATGCAAATCGTGTTTCTTAACAGTAAATATTATATAAAACTAGAAATTTTGTTATGCTCTTTGATAGAAAACAAATAATATATGAGACAAAAGAACGTGTGTCCTGCGCTTTAAATCGGTATTAAACGAATATTTGCTCAACAGTTATATAATGGATGTTAAAATAAAGAGGCATGATGGTATATTTGTCAGTAATACACCTTTCAAGGAGAGTAAACGACGCACATGTAAACAACCGCAAGTCACCGTATGACTTAAACAAATAATGTTTTCTTTATTAAAGTGATTTTAGCTACATATATGAGATTTAAAAATAAAATAATAAAAATATGAGTTGCTTTTATCTTGTTTATCAATCATTAATTAAAATGAAATGATGAAATTACAATTCGTTTATAACAACCAGTTGACTTTTATTTTGTAAAAAGAAACATAGCTATGAATGATTCATTTACAACCGAATAGTTCGACCTGCTTGAAGCCGTATGTATTTGTCCTTCAATTAAACCCTTTAGCTGGAGTTGGTTACTGATGTATTCAGCTATTAAAAGGAAAACAAGGTAAGCATTGAAAGTGAAATAAGTATAACGATTTGTTTTACTGATTCGATCCACGAAAAATCGTTTTTATACATGTAAAAACTATGATCAATATTTTTTAACCTACTATATGAAATCAAAAAGATTCAGGATAATTCATTAGCAAGTAGTCACTATCTTTCTAACAAAATGTAACACGAAATGCTGCTGCATATTATCGAGTCTATCTAAATTATTTTTTGTGTTAAGATGTTTTTTTTTAATTTGGTAAACGTTTTAGTATATGTATGTTATAAATCAAATCTGAGAACTGGAGTCAAACCGGTGGACATTACATTTCGCATTAAATACGATTTTTCGTTTACATTTTTTCTGATAATTCACATTCGTGATGTTGGATTTTATGACGCAATTACAATATGTTTTAACTACATATACATAATAAACAATAAATATTGAGAGACAACTGAAAACAAAGGCATACAATAGTTATCAAAGGTACCAGGATTATAATTTAGAAGCCAGACGCGCGTTTCGTCTACATAAAACTCATCAGTGACGCTCAGATCAAAATAATTATAAAGCCATGGTTCTTTTAAAATTAGGGATATCTTATTATTTCTGCTATACAGATGATGTTCTCTCACTCAATCATTCAAAATTTGGTGATTATGTTGAACGCATATATCCAATCGAACTAGAGATATAAAAGTTAATTTGCCTTATATATTGACTAACATCTAGACATTTGAAAACAGAACTTTACGACATTAAAGATGATTTCAACTTCTCAATTGTAAACTTTCCATTTCAATATATGTAGCAACATTCCAGCATACGAAGAATACATCTTTCAATTGATAAAATATTTCTGGGCATGTATTTCCTATCATGATTTACTTGATAGAAAATTGATGCTCAAAAGGCAGCTATTTAACTCCGAGTTCCAAATGGTGAAATTGAAATCATCCCTTAATTAATTTTACGGGTGCCACCACGAGTTGCATTGGTTGACCATTATGAAATTTCCGCTTCACAGATGAGAGCGGATATATGCCATATATCATATTTACTATCCCGCTCCCTTTTCACGAATGTGACCTAACGAATTAGACTTATTACCGGGTTTGTACTAACATAAGCACCACGACGGGTGTCACATGTGGAACTGGATCTGCTAACCCTTCCTTAGTAACTGAGATCTTCCCTAGTGTTTTGGTAGAATTCGTGTTGCTAAGTCTATATTTTGCTATGTTTTGTTTTGTGTACTACTGTTTGTCTGTTTGTCTTGTTATTTTGGTTTCATTTTTGCTTCGATTTATACGTTTGAATGTTCCTTTGGTATCTTTCATCCCTCTTTTATTGGCTGTTTGAAATAAATGTTAATCTGCATTTTTTGTAACGTGACGAAATTGCAGCATGAATAGATGTGCAAGGATATCTTGCATAACATATACTCGTTAAACATTGATATGAAGGAATATGTTAATTTGAAACACAAAAATCACCAGTTGCGCTCGAACAAAAAATAACCGAACGGTCTAATTAAGTACGAAGTTGAAGAATAATAGAAACATAATATAACTAAGACGAGCCAAGTATTGGTAATGTCATTTATGTCTTGCCTCAGAAAATATATTTCAGATAATTTCTCATTTTTGTACTAGAACATTTGAAAAAAACTGATATTTTAACTGATTTTTATATCAGATCTGAAGTAAAGGCTATTTAGGAAGTGATACTCTCAGAAACGGCATTGACCAAATGGTTATAAGACAATAACAATGAAAACTAATGAGTAAACTAAGACTAAAACAAAATCAAAGGACATGTACATCAACAGTTATAAATAATAAATAAGAAACAACACGAACTCCACTAAAAACCGGGAGTGCAATCAGGTGCTCCGGAAGGGTAAGCATTTCCTGCACCGTATACGGCACCCGTCGTGTTATTTCTTTGTTCATTTCGGTAATGATGGAAGGTTATTATGACTGAGGAAGAATATCAAATATGATTTCTGACACACTTTTGTCATAACGGCCAATCAGCTCATGATGGCGACCGTAAAATGTCTTGATTGATGACCTTAATTTGATTGATTCATAGCCCTGTCTTAGCAACTTTTAAGAAAGCAGTATTCCTCGTGTAAAAATTCAAGATAGCATGCATACAGTGTAAAACGCAAGAATTTTAGTATTAATATTTTGATCGAATAATTTGATAAAAAATATCTCAAACCAGTAAATGACAATATATAATCTTAATTTTGATTGGCTTCATCATCAAAATATTGAATGGATATTCATGGTAACAAATGTTATATGTAAATAATCTTTTTTCATGATGAAATCAGTGGCGTAGCTTGTATGTATGCTCAGATGCTAAAGCATCCACATCATTTTGATAAAAAACAAAAAAAAAGATTTGAAAAATAATGTGTTCGTAGGAGTTAAACATGTATCCAAATGTAACAAGGATGGAGATATGAGGATAACGTCCAATCATTTCGAAATCAGTATGCGCTGTCTTTTATGTATGATCAATTAGTTTATGTAAACAAGATGTATCAATCGCAGAAAAGTGTTCTGACTTTCTGACTTTTTT
Source organism: Mytilus edulis (assembly GCA_019925275.1). NCBI lineage: Eukaryota > Metazoa > Mollusca > Bivalvia > Mytilida > Mytilidae > Mytilus > Mytilus edulis. The sequence continues at coordinate 59,217,953 of CM034351.1, read as the reverse complement.
TGTGAAAAGTCTATATCGTCAGCTAAGGCAAGCCCAGACAGAGGATGATGACAGGTAGGCCCGCGGAGATGTCTCATTTGAAATTGGGCCAAGCGGAGAGATGGCTTCTACATCTGGCGTAGCAACGTTACAAAAACTAAACCACCATTTATATCCTGATATCATTTCCTCTGAAAGACGACGTGATAAGAACGTGAATTTGTAATAGAGTGTGATCAGTCATGGGTTTTATATATACCCGTATCCATCTAGATATAAATAATAATTTTTCAATAAAAAGAAGAGCCAATGCCCCCCTTATTTCATTTTTTTTTATCTATCCAAGAAGCATGGACAATAACTAAAAATAATATCTAAAGAGAAATAAAAGCTTTAGAGCAAATGCAATGGGATTTCTATTATCATTTTTATTTCAAAGGGGCATAACCGGTTAAAAATATTTGATCAGGACTTATTTTTGATAGTGTCAAAGACATTGCTGATAATTTAAGTTTTCATCAAAATCTGGCAAGAATCATACACATGAGAGTGCCAACAAGACCGAACAGACGTAGGGACGGACGCACGATATTTCCATGTACCCAGCAACGCGTTTAAGCGAAGGAATAATCACATCAGTTCCTATATTCCGAAGTTCCGGCATATACAGAAGTGCCGCTGTAATGGGTCCGTTTTTCAGATGTCAAATATAAGATTTGGTGGAAACTTTTACATCAAATATTTATCATGTTTATGAATTGAATGATGGTAGTTTTGAGAAAACAATAAAATTATGTTGGAAATATATGAATGGGTGGGCTTTTTGAAATTACAAAAAAATCTAATAAAACGTGAAGTGTCGGATTCTGGGGGAGTACACGTGCAAATAGGAAATGTCCGAAAAAAATATATAATTTTCTGCAAAAAAAGATCTCCAAAACATTTTCGCATCGCTACGCTCGGCGACAGTTTGGCATCCACATCATTTCAACCCTGGCTACGCCACTGGAAATACTCCTGTCATGTGTGTTGTATACCTTATGTTTAATGATAAACGTACTGTTATGTTCTTTATTTATATCGTATGTTCCTAATGTCTTCAATCCTGTTCCCTTTTCACGAATGTGACCTACTAGATATGACTTTTAACCGGGTTTGTACTAACACGACGGGTGCCATGTGTGGACCAAGATCTGCTTACCCTTCCGGAGCATTTGGGATGACCCAACAATTTTGTTGGGTTAGTGTTGATTAGTCTTTATTATTTTTATATTGTGGTTTGTGTACTATTGTTTGTCTCTATGTCTGTCTGTCTGTCTGTTTGTTTTATTCTTTTGTAGCCATGGTGTTGTTAGTTTGTTTTTGATCTAGGAGTTTGGATGTTCCTCTGGTATGTCTGGCCCCTTGTTTAAGTATGTCCCTTCTGAACAGCAACCCTTTATTAATGAAGTCATGATAGGAAACGAAAGCCCTAGAGATTAGTATCAACTGACATACATACTCATCAATAGGTGCTGCTGGAGTATGTCTACATAGAATTGTAAAGGTAACAATTGGAAAGCTTATCATCTCTTTTGTTGTAAAGTTCTATTCACAACCGACCCTAATTGGAAACTTCTAGATGTGAGTTAAGATATGAATCAGACGCAATTGTATCTGTCGTATCTTTAAATTTCAAGTTCAATAGAATCAAAAGTGAAATCACAAAAATACTGAACTCCAATAATAAAAATACTTAACCAAATGGCAAAATCAAAAGCTCAAACACATCAAACGAATGGATAACAACTGTCATACTTCTGACTTGGTACAGGCAATTTCTTATGTAGGAAACGGCGAATTAAACCTGGTTTATAGTTAGCTAAACCTTCTACATCAAATTCCATTATATTGACAACGATGTGTGTACAAATCAAACAGACATTATATGTGAAAATGTCAAAATTAGGGGTACAGCATTCAACATTTTGTTATCATCTTAATCACTGTAAAATCTTAATGGAACGAAGAAGCACAAAAACGGATTACATCGAATTTAACCACCTCATTTTACTTTTTTATTATACGATGAGTTTATTTAAATATGTTCAACATGTTCAAGGTGTATCTATCTAAAAAAAATACTGATAGCAAGATTGGATAATGTAAAGCATAAGTAATGAAGAAAGTTTAAGCTATGAAGTACCATTTTTTTCTGGGTTATATTTCAAGTGGCAATCACTTCCAATTTTTCTACGCCTGATAAATCTTCTCTTAGGAAGAGTGAATCGGACCTATTTTTAATATTTTTTTCTGTATAACAAGCTATATTACCAAAAAACCTTATTTTACAAGTAAAATATTTTTAGATGATTCAAGTTTTCCACATTGCGAATTATTATTGTTACACGGGCATTCAAATTCTAATGACATCACCTTCAGAACATTCGAAAAGACAATGTCACTTTTTCTAATAGGAAATCCAAGTGCAATTATTTCATTAACAGTAAACTTTAACTTCTACCGCAAGCACTGGAGAATTGTATTTGAAATATTCATGATGTCCTTGATTTACAATAGACAAAAATGAATTAATCTTTTTTTAAATAAAGTTAAGTAGTGTCAATCTATTTATGTTAGTCAAGCCGAAGCAGATATCTACATTTACAAATGTATCTTATGTCGAGTGAAGTGTTATATATAGACACCAAACGATTTGTTAGAGGGCATTTTCTTTTTTGCGAAACGTAAAGTTAAAACCTTATGCTATCTTCTGATAATTCTTATAAAAAATAATCAAATCTACACTATTGATTACACAAAATTCCATTTTTTCTGTAAACGTGTTAAGGTAGGCTTGATTAACGTATTCTGCTTTTATTTTCAATGCAGTTTTTGATGGCCATATACAATTATAATGCATAGCCTTACAGCAACTCGTGTAAGTTTATTAAAGAGACTTCCAGAGGCCTGAATCGATAATTTTGTTTAACATTTTAAAAGCGAGCAACATTAAAATCTTATACACTAGTGGTACCAGTAATTTTCTTTTTCACACTTTTCAAAAAATATTCAAACACGAAACAAAGCAACACAATGTGATTTGATGACAGTACATTATATAGAAGTTGTTTAAAAAATACAGTTATACTAATGTTAAAATCTTGTTGAACAAGTAAGCTGTTCGGAGTTTCCCTCTTTCAATTATATTTCTTTCAAATATACACTTAAAGTTAAAGTTGTACCACACCATGGCAAACTAGACTGTGTTTACATTTTAAGTACAAACTTATCAATGATATTTAAAACTACACTAAAAGATACATTATATGTTGATATCGTTAAAAACGACTTCACGGTATAACTAAAATGTGAGAGAAAAATATTACCTGTGAATGTAATACGGAAGAAATATCATTTATTTTCTTCATTCAAAATAAAATGTTCACATTACATAAATAACAATTATAATGAAATACTGCCATTTCATTAATATCATTACATTAAAACTCTGTACGCAAGATCCTAAAAACTAAACAACTGTTACTACAAGGCTCAAAAATAGAAAAAAAAATAATTACATTTTAAATATAAAAATTAATAAACTACATTCCGATGACAATTGTTCTATTGGTAACCTTGTGGCCTGTCTTGCAAACCATGTAATATGATATATATCTTAGTTATAATGAAGTTGCTTTTTCTATGATTTATTCCCTTTTATCAAATACATGTCTTATTTCGCTTTTGTTTGTTTATCCTTATCCATTCAATGTTTGACCTCTGATTGCATCTTTTTTATAATTATTCGTGCAACACTCGAAATTTTACCTGGATCATCTCTTGAACTACACAAAAACAAGACAGTTCCTTCACCTAAAATATTTCGTCTCCCTACGGTGATTGCAAATTCTCTTTCGTTTCCTGTTTTTCCAAATTTTCGTACAATGTTAAATGACCAACAGCATGTTGGTGTCATTTGTTCAATGTTTTCCAATATAAAACCACTTTGTGTAACACGCAGTCTGTACTGTCCATTTAGTCCAAACTTCAAGGCATCTTCTACTGGTTTGACAGTGACAATGTAGCAAGGATCTAAATTGAAAGAAACATACTCTTTAATGCATTCCTAGGAATTTCAAAGAACATATTATTTTACCTCTTGTTCATTTTGGCCAGGTTTTGTTAACCGTCTTTACCTTTGTAAAGATTGATACATGTTCTATAAATTTGAATTGATGTGTTATACTCAGAGCCCTTAATTTTCAGTATATGTCTTAACTATCCAATTCAGGATTATGTACCCTTGTGTTGATTAAATGCTAAACATATGGAAATTTTATAGAAAATCCACAGCCTTTCCCCTTGTACTCTCATATTTGGCGATTCCATGCTTGATAGATAGAGGTTTATTGCAGGCAGTGCTAGCAATGATTTCCTTAAAACAAGTTAGCCCCCTATAAACCCGATACAAATCAATCCGGACGTTGACGCGTTCGAAGCGATAATCAGGACAACATTTAGTATGACAACAATTTTGAATGCCTCTCTAGAACTTATTTGAGTATATATAAATGTGTCAATGTGCATGTTAGTTTATTTATTCAATTAGACAGTTGTTGTAAGTTTTAGATATTGCATAGAACGTTTGATAAAATTGCTAGATGCAAAACGCACAGACATGGTGCAATTTCATATGTTTTATGAGGTAAACAATGCTGAATATCTTTTCGTGCATACACCTTTGCATATTAATACCTTAAGCAATAATAAATAACTATATGTTGAATTACTACGTGTCCTCAAATGTTACCTAGAACTTAGAATAAACACAATATCATACTAAATAAATTTTCTCTTACTGTATTGTTCGTTCAATCAAATGTGTCGCGTTCGCTGTGCGTTTTTAAATAATCACTGTACAGTTTGTTGACAAAAACCGTCACAAATTACTTTCTTGTCAAGGTATTTGAGATGGTGTCGGCAACCCTTTTTCTGTATTATATTGTTAATGTTTATTTGTTAACTTAGTCAAAGTAGTTTAACTTAAAATATCTGTCATCCAAAGCCAAAATTGCAATATTCAACCAGCGTGACATCTAATAGGAATGCTTCTATTGAAAATTGGGACTTTCAACGTTATTCCAAATGAAATGAACAGCGAATAAATATATTCCAGTAGAAATAGAGTTTCAAAAAGTATAGTACAGTCAATAAAACTTTAATGACTTACTTTTCACAATTTGAGACTCTTCCAAATGCCGATGTTGGTCCAAATTCGCCTAGACGAAAGCACACATAGGAACTCGTTGAACTTAATTTTCCGAATGCCATACATGGCATTCCAACTGCTTTATTTTTTTTATTTTTTTTTTTAAATATAAAGCTTTGTAGATGTGATGTGGTGGCAACTTTCCACCTAAGTTTTAATGAAGTGGGTGTATAAAGCAATTATTATAGTCCAATGTACAACATTTAACAATGAGGAAAACTTATACTATTAAAACGATAAAACTAACGGTAATATTTTCATAACTTATAAATTATGTATTAAAGAAGAAGAAAAAATAACAGATCATTATATAACCAATGTACTACAGGCTCCTGACGTTGGACCGACACAAAAAAAAATGCGGCGGGATTAAACACGTGAGCCCCCAACCCTCTCCTTAACCTAGGACACTGGTGTAACAGCACAACATGATAAAAAAAACCTGTAGAGTTGCAAATGGCTCAACTCAAAATGTCGGTACAAGGAAAAAAAAAACATATAAAATATCGACAAAGGAGTAATTTTAGTATTATTTCAAAGCGAATTACAACTAAGAGGTAAAACATGTATCTAAAGTATTAATCAGTATATATCCAACGCTTTTAGGTAAAGACATAATAAAACGCATGGACTTGTGCAATGCCAAATATAAACAGTATCGAGAGGATGTACGGTATTATGAGTTCTCATAAGTGTGCATATATTGTATTAATGTTAAGTGATTAACCAGCATAACTTTCTATATTGTAGCAAATTTTTTTTTATTCATGAAAGAATTTGGTAAATGATGACTGGGAAATATACTATTAGATTTGGTCACTTTGGTTTTTTTCCGATCGGCAGTATAACCTGACCGAAGTTGGCTACCCGTTTAGTTGTGTGGGATGTAAAAGTCCGCAGTCACATCCAGTCCGAATGGGAATATAAGATCCAATGTCTTGTGTAAAGAGAGTACTACGCTAACTACACTGTACGAACCCCTGCAAAAACTTTATCAGGGGTCCATAAATGACCTGTTGAAAGGCAACATTTGTGTCCTTATTCAATATACCTCATTTTATCCAGTAATTCCGGAGGGCCTCCTTCCAGGACCTACATGTAGTACGCTACTTTGTGCTTATCCTGACCGTGCATGACATATTTGCAAGTGAAGGCTAAGCAACTAACAATCAGCCATAACGTACCCGTGTCATAGACAAATAAAAGGGTCCAGCAATTGTTCAGTACCAACTGCGAAACGTTTCATTTTTTATTTATAACCATTAAGACATGAAAGAAGAAACACAGCAAATGTCTAAGGTTAGGTTGATGATTGATGCTTTGCTCATCTGCATAATTTACCAATGACGCCAAGGGTAACTGGGGAATATAAATATGGTCCCTTTGGTCTTCTCCGAAATAAGTAAAAATTTGAATGAAATGCATATGGGTTGGTATAGACTTTAAGGTGCTTATAATAACCAGAATGACCAATCACTTAGATTTTGGCACCACAGTAGAAAGACTGTATTAAATATTCGAGGAAATTTAGCATAATCTTTATACCTTAAAAATTAAACAAACAGAAAAACATAATTGAAAAAGAAAACCAGTTATAATAAAGAATTATCTCTTCATCTTTATATCTTCACATAAAAGTAAATGTATTACTATTGATGGCTATCATCAGTTGCATGTTTATTGTATACACATATTCGTTAGCCTTAATGTAACTCTATTGTAATCTATGACCCCTAGGACCCGCCTCTGAGATTCAGGCCAAAAGGCTTAACCTATAATCCATTGATTGTTTTTGAAGGCTGTCTATATAAAAAATGTGGTATTGGAACAACTCTTCGCAAGAAACCAAACGAAACAAAAATTAACAACTATAGGTCACCGTGCGGCCTTCAACAATGAACAAAGCCAATACCGCATAGTCAGCTATAAAACACACTGAAATGACAAATGTAAAACAATTCATACGAGAAAACTACCGGCCCAATTTATGCACAAAACAGTGAACAAAAAAATATATATAACCACTGAATTACACGCTCCTGGCTTTGGACAGGCACAAAAAAAAAATATGGCGGGATTAAACATGTTAGCGGGCACCCAACCCACCACCTAACCGTACACTAAATGTCGTATGGTAAAAACTTTTAAAAATGCTATCAAATAAGAAATCGGACGTGTGTATCTGTATGCTTAGTCATATTTGCATCTGTCGAGTTATTGTATTTTCCAACCTTTGATAACTATTCCTACCAATTTACACTTTCGTATACACAAGGATTTTTTTACATGTACAAATTTCCTCCAAGAGTGTTTCGACAATATAACGGATATTATGGGTTGCTGTCTGCATGTTATGGTGGGAAATTATTATTTTCATACACGCATATTGGTTATAATCATATACCAAAGCATAATTTAATACATGCAAAATTCATTGACAAACGCAAATTGTGTCAACGAAGCGTACAGTATAAAAAGGTGTAACGACAACGAAGCGTACACAACATGAAACTAAAGACACGTTAAAACGTGTATTTTTTGTTTCCAGATACAACATAAACAAACGATCTTTATAAGTTTGTTAATTTATACTATAAAATTTTCAAAAATGTATGTTTTAAAAACTAAGAGGTACGAGAAACATTAAGTTTTGAATATTTAAAAATACAAAGCACGTTTTATCATTGGTATTGTCATGCGTTTGTTGATATTTGTATATAAAAATGTCACACATTTGAAAAACCTTTTAGTAACTAATGAGTATTATGGCAAAGAATATATTGGAGCAAAATAGCCGAAGAATAGATCTTGGATTTTCTTTAAAAGTATTAATTCCTTACTGTCTGAACTCAGTGGTACACGGTGTTTTCGATTCGAACGTGTCAACGTCCGGTTTCATATGTATCGGGGTTATACAGGGTAAAGTTAATAAATTTAGATATATATATATATGGACCAATTCAAGTACACCTTTTATGGTGCGCTCGACTTTGGTGACCTAGTACGAGGTCGAAGGCCGTACATTAATCTATAATTGTTTACTTTTAAGATTTGAGAATATCTGCATAAAACATATCAACTTATTATGCTAATTTGATGTTTCGTATGACTTTAGGAACGTACAAAACTGATCGCCATCATCATCATCATCATCGTTTAGTTGTTTCAATTTCCTTTCACAAGGTTTCACAGTAGACAGTACCGCAACATAGTACCTCTTGTATAATGAATGACAACACTTATACGATTGCACTGTACTCTTTTGGAGGTAGTTGAAAGCTCGAACGTTACTCAAAGTTAACCTTAACAATTCGCCAGAAATTGAGTAATTTTACAGTGAAAATATAGTGATGTATCGTATTAATCCGTGATCAAGCGTAAAAAGCTCGAAATAAATCGTAACGACTTTAATCCTTAGGATCCGTGAACTTGAGGGATCTGTAAAACGTTGTAAAAGCAATTCGTGTATATAAAGTGATACAAGGAAGGGACATGATCAAAAACTCAAATATTGATTTAACAAACCTTCTTCGTTTCTTATTGTTTCATACTGATCGTCAGGGTGCCCTTGGTAACTACAGCATCTTTTGCCTGTTTCTGTTGAATTTTCCGTCTTACCAATGACAGATCACTTCGACTCGTCTGAACAACGATTTCACCAAATTTACTTATATTCACGCTTAAACTTTTCATCAAATCTTCGGTATTTAATGAGATGGAGACGTTTGATAGTTCACTGTTAGCTTGCATGGATTGAAAGAGTCTTTCTGTATCCACCAAAAAATCTTGTTCAATCTGTTTACTGACAAGGAAAGTTTGAAGGTTGGATGCGTGCTGCTTTATTATTTCAAGGTTTATTTTTAGTTCATCTATCTCTTTTTCTTTCCGCTCTACAGATTCCAAAATTTTTCGGATTTTTTTCGTTTCGTTATTTTCAATTGTTTGAAGTTCTTTCAATAATTCTCTTTCAAGACGATCGAAGTGTTCATTGATTGATTGCCTAGTTATCTTAATTTCCCTTTCGATCTTCTCTCTGTTTTGTTTGAGTGATGTTAGATTTCCCACACGATTCTGTTGAATCTTTTTTAAATTCTCAACTAGCTCCCGCAATGAATGATCGATTTCCAACATACTGTTGGAAGACTTAAGGCTAGAAATAATATCATTTATACATGTTATATCTGCGAGTTCTTTGCAATTTCCATGTTCTTCCTTGCTACATTTCGTACAACATGAACATGCATGTTTATGACAATATGCTAAATATCTTTCACCATGTGATTTGCAGTTTTCCTGTGTTTGGAATAGACTAATAGGTAACTTTTGATATTCGTTAACATGTATAACACCATGATTTCTTGTTGATTTCTTCAGAACATGATGCTCTTTGCATTCTTCACAGAGTCCTTTATTACATTGAAAGCACCACGCTGTTAATGGATTAGCAGAATGCTTGGAATTGCAGATGCCGCATACAAGAGAACTACTGGCCATATTCCTGTAAAATATCCTCAAAGATAAAACAGACATATCATAGCATAAATACAAGGCTTTATTGTTGTTTCAAAATGGATTATCTTCGATTATCTCCATCGTATAACAACTTTTGTGAACTAATCTAAAGCGATTGTCTTTCGGACAAGAAAAGCTTTAAGTAATTTGTGAAAGAAACATTTTTATAATAGAGGTTGATAAACGAACGTCTTGTTTCGCATTATTTGAAAAACTTCTATGAGGAAGTGGATAGTTATCAAGGGTTCTAGGATTATAATTTAGTACGCCAGACGCGTGTTTCGTCTTCATAAGACTCATCAGTGACGCTAATATCAAATTATTTATTAAGCCAATGAAGTACAAAGTTAAAGAGCATTGAGGATTCAAAATTCCAAAAACATGTGCCAAATAAGGCTAAGGTAATCTATGCCTGGAATACGAAAATCCTTACTTTTTAGAAAAATCCAAAGTTTGGCAAACAGGAAATATATAAAAATGACCACATTATTGATATTCATGTCATTTGCTTAAATCCAATAAGTTTGATAAAGCAGGGATGTTCAAGTTGAAGTGGATATAGTTTTTTTAGTTAAACTGGCATGACTATTAGAACCAGCTTGAATAATTGTTACCTACCATTTAATATTTAAAAAATTCCATTTCCGTTTCTTAAATTCACAATTACAATCAGTGCTGTTGTTTGCACCACTATCATGCGCCATAAAAACAAATCTTGACTTTCTCCATGTGATTTTATTATATTTTGTTATTTCAAAAACCTCTGTCTTCAGCCTATCAAACAGCCAGGCTTGGCTTATTGTTGAACATTTTACGACGAGTAATTTAAAAAGATGCTTATTTCGACTGGGGTTTGAAAAATATCTTTTTTTTAGCTTCATGTATGCCATTTGTGTGTACATTAATATGATTAATACATATAAAAAAAAGTGTATATCATTTGATTTGATATACAGAGATTAAACTTAAAAAAGAAAGTATTTGTATGACAGAATATACGAATCTGTTAATTAACGTAGAATAACATTATCTAATTACAACTTTACTATTTTTATATATAAACTATATGATAGTGTGGTAACAACGAGAAACTGAATAAAGAACGTGTCTTAAAATAAAACTAATCTTTCGTGTGTTGTATCGGAGTTCTAACTTTTAACGAATGATTTAACGTGTTATTGTCCTAAAAAAAATATCCAACAACTTAAATTTGAATCTCTGAAAAAAGAACATAAAGTGGCCAACCTGACCGGCAAATAATAATTAGTTTCGTTGAAGAATGACCTTGAACAAAGAGGAAGTGACATTCTCTCGTAAATCGATTCTACACACAGCGACAACATCTTAAAACTGATAAAATCTGAAGTATTGAAAAATTTACTATTTTTATATAGTTAAATATCCATAAAAAAATTTGTCAAATTGTTTTAGATATTTTATTAATATGGTCAAAGTGTTATTTCCAGCTGCGGTTGAGGAAAAAATTGCCAAAAGTTAGATGCTTATCAAGTTGCCCCATTTTGTCTTCAAGTACACGTTAGTCGAGCATAAATAAATGCACCAGGTATACATGGTATATCAATATGTGACATTGATTTACTGTCACTATAAAGTCGATTGATAAGAAATGTGGTATTTTAAATCAGATCGAATTCGTTATTTATAAGGTTGACATTTTAAGTGATTATTTATCGTATTAAACTCTAACTCCTGTGGAATTTGACAGTTTGTTACTTTTAAATTCATCCAAATTGGTCTCTTGCATTCCCTTAATTCCTTTTACAGTACACCAGTTATTATCAGTGATTACAGAAGGAAACGTCCATAGTGAAAAGGGTGATAGAGCAGGATGTAAGAAGATACTTTCCCCAAACACAAATCTGTTGTAGAACCTTTCATCTAGCATGCGTTATTGATATACTCTTTATCAAAATGCAAACAAAACATCATACATATACTTCTACCTTTATGACTAGTACTGTTTTTTTTTAACATAATCATGCATTCTTATCGTCGTAAGCTAAAGGCTAAATTATTTAGCCTAGTTTCATATACACTGCGACCTGAAGAAGACAACAACACAAAACTGAAAAGAATTGTGATTGTGATCATGAATGTGTTTCTTTTTTCATTTGGTTTATGTAAAATCTAAAATAATAACATCATTCAGTTAACTTTGAACTACGTATAATGTTTAAAAAACAGACACAATATCAAATCAACCTCATAGTATAACATAAAACTGATCGCTGCTACGGAACTTTGAAGAGCTGAACCACATCCTCTTTAGATTTTGAAGTGTTTTTTATGTAAATATTCAACTGATGGTACATATGAAAAACGCAATACATAATATTTTTTTTCAAAATATTTTTCTTATTTCAATATTAACCTTCCAAAAAAGAGTAACAGTTTATACTTACCTTTATTGTTGCGGACATATCCTATCTTAAAGAAAGATCGATATATTTTGTCAACTTACTTTTGTATTTTATTACATGTACAAGATCCTACTTTAAATACCTCATGGTAAGATTTATCATAAAATATAAGTGTTTGTAATTGAAGGATCGATTAAGGACAATAAAACACCTATATTCGAGTTTACTTAAATAATATATAATCATAACTAGACCCATGTTCTTGGAGCTGCTGTACACCATTTGATAAAGTCAATTGTAAAAAAGATCACAAACATTTTATATTTACAGTCGGTGTGAACAAATTACTTATAAGTTATGAAGAACTTTTATAATGACATAAAACATAAAAACAAAGAACATTCATATTACAATTAAACAATACACCTGACATACGAACAAAACAAAAAAGCATGAAATAATACACACACTTGATTAAATTAATAAAAAGAAAAAGGCACATTAATAAAGTAAGCAGAAACACAACATGAACAACGCAAAGAACAGGGTATCACATAAAATACATTTAAGCAAGAAGAGTTATTGTAGCAAGCAAATCAGATTATCGTACAGCAAGAATTCACAAAATGAAATGAAATACAAGTAACAGATTTGTTGAGAGCAAATATTTGTTTGTGTGTTGGTGTTGCATTCATTCTGTAAATTTATGCCAAATCCATTTTGTCAGTTCTTTTTTTTTTCAGGTACAGATTTTTCCATACATGTTTTTAAGGTTTTTGAACTGTTTTCAATTTTTCCGTGGGATAACACTTTGGTTTTGTTGTGATTATTTTTTTTCGTCAGGGAATTGTGTTTCTCAGACGTCACATGTCAAACAGATAGTTTTGATTTGATGTCCTACATTTATAGGGCGTTTAAAAACCCCGCTGTTCAATCGAACACTTTTTACTACGTGAGTTTTCTTCATGGACAATAATCGACACTGTTTATCTTGTTATCACTTTTCATCCATCAGAAATAGAAAAAAGTATCGCTTAATATTTTTCACATAAATATTCGATACTTTCTGGAAATAAGGTGTTTCGTTTTACTAAACTGACTCAGCTACAAATAGAATATAGTAATTCACGTTTTTGTATTTGGCATGATTGGTAAGTGTTTTTGATACTAGCAAGTGAATTAAATCAAAATTGAGAGTCGAAATGAGGAATGTGTCAACGAGACCAAAGAACAAAACCCAGTCGAAGGCCCCCAATTGGTCTTCGAAATTTTGATTTGAGTTTCACAGTCATGTTTCAACTTTAGTATTTTGCTTGCTCTTGTAGGTCTGTGAATTTTATCGACATACATTGTTGTCTAATTGTAAGTTACGATGTAATGCAACGCCAAAATGTTAAGGCCACTGGACTCTGAAGGCTTTTACAACTTTTAAAAGGTGTTTGATCGGACTACTTCTTAAGACATAAAACACCTTGTGTCATACATTATGGAATATGTTGCAGATCAACTTGTTTATATTCTAGATCCAATGGAATTTTGATGTTGATCAATTGAGAAACTGACCAAGTTCTATATATTTTTTATGTTTAAAAGTTATTTTAAGAAAACAAAATATGATTTTCATTGGACAACATTCTAAGCATATGTAAAACTATACTTTATACAAAGGTTATCACAAGGAAAGAAATAAACATTTCATTTTAAATACTTGTTCACGGTTGGCTGGAAAATGATCAAAATCGATCTCAACTCATTTTCACTAAAGAATATCCAAATATATGGTTATAAAATGCTGCAACAATCAATACACTAAAATATCTTTTTGTCGATATAAAATATTCAGTGTATGATCAAACTGATAAATTATATTGATAATAATTTATTACATTAACAATTAACAATTAATATCCTGATAAACATTTAAAACTTGCTCCTGTCGAAGACATCGTAGAAGAAACATAAAGTCAGAAAAAACAGATTTTAACTGTAGATACATAAATTCTAATAGTGACTGGAGTGTTATCCAGGCACATATTTTATTTGAAAAGACTACCTTTTAGTAACCTTTAACTTTTTCAAAATCAACTTGGATTTTCATAAAGCTATACAGCTATCTTAATTAATATCAATCTGACATAATTACAGGTTGTTTAGTAGTTTGGTGTTTTTCTGTCATATTCAATAGGTAAACAAAAACTATAATTTGTTAAGATCAGTTATTATTTGAATTTAATCAAAAGAGAAAATTCTAGCTTTTTTGACCTGTTACTTAAATCCTTTCATTTGACAGAAATGAACCAAACTACCAAATAACTTAGAATTTAGTCAGATAAATATATAACTAAGTTAGATTGGATGATTCAGACCAGTCGTGACTACATTTCAAGGTCTAGACTGAGTCTAGACAGGTAGAGACTGGTAGAGACTAAATCAAGACTGGTCGAAACCATTTCAAACTATACCAAGATTATCAAGTACTAAATCAGACTAATTAAGTAAAGTCGATACCAAAGTCAAGTTCAATACAGTTACTGGCGAGATTATGTCGTGTCTTATCAAGTAAAATTTTGAAGCTTTTTATAAAATTTATCATAATTTAGGCACACATCTTCTTATATCAGGTGTTTCTTCAATAATTGACTAGCTTGGGTTTTTTTGCAAGTAAAAATGCATATATAGGCTACCACCTTTCGTTTAACCCTGTTTTTTATTTTTACAAAACTGCAAGATGCTATACTTATTGCTTATTGCTTATTTTAGAGTATATGTTCCTGCAATATATTGAATGTTTCTATATAGACTTTGTTTTACAAGTGCTATGAACAAAACTGCAGAATGTAGTCAGGAAAATATGACAGTGATAAGCTAAACTTATGAGAGTATATAAATAATCTAGTCCTTATATTGTTATCAGGTAATGTTAATATATTCTGTGCTTATAAAGGCCTTTTTCATGATAAAATTTCTAAAGTTCCAGCGTATTCTGTATTCCTGGCGTTTGCTTTAAATGTCTACGTTTGTGCGATTTTGATAAAGGTAAATTAAAAAAAAACTATAAAGTTTTTATTTCATTTAAATACAGTTCGTGGTTTAAATTAAGTTTAGACACATCAATTACTTTATTAAACTGTTATAGACCTGTATAAACTTTAACAGGGATGTACTACTTTTTTACCTTAATATGATTAAAAGATAACATCTGAAGTATTTTTTTTTTAAATCGCATTTTTCTGAACTTTAAATCTAGATTGACTTTTTTTTCATTTTTTTCAAAAGTACATAACATGCTTTAATAATAAAGGGAACTAAGTGTTTTGCATTTAGGTTTGTCTGTCCCTCTGGTATCTGTCGTCCTTCTTGCATTTAGGGTTGACATACAATTCGGGTTTAAGTTTTCAGACATCAACACCTTAAAAAGTAAAATTACAAAAATACTGAACTGAAATACTGAAATTCAAAACGGAAAGTCCCTAATCAAATGGCAAATTTAAATTATAAAACACATCAAACGAATGGACAACAACTGTCATATTCCTGACTTGGTACAGGCATTTTCAAATGTAGAAAACTGTGGATAGAACCTGGTTTTATAGTGCTAAACCTCTCACTTGTATGATAGTTGCATCAAATTCCGTTACATTTACATCGATGCGTGAACAAAACAGACAGAATAGGTAAAATAGTCAAAATATGGTTACAGAAGTCATCAATGTGTTACAATCTCAAAACAAACAATCATTAATCTATAGCAACTAACGATTCTTTTTATTAGTTCATGTTATTTAGATAAATGAACCTATTGTTTTTGCTATTCACTTTGAGATTAACAAGGGCAGGCGAGATGCTAGATTGTAACCCTAATGACAGGTCAACACCATATAGCAAGTTTTAGGTGTCTATAAATACTATCATTACTGCAAGTGAATGATGGACTGTTAGATGTTAAATCAAATACAAACTTTATATTGATTAGTTTAATGTTTCTTCCCAATTACATTAATATTTTATGTCTTCAAGTCAAGACTAGCTGCATTATTAAACGAATATGCTCCACTAGATTATAGAATATAACAAATTGAGATTACTTAAACTAAATTGATACAAAACGTAAAGTTGACTACATATAAACATGAAGATGTCACAAACATACCAGTAACTAAGGACACATTTCAAAGTTGAAACAGGAAATTTGTTTAAAGAAACATTTGAGTACTGCATTGAGAACATCAAAATATATAAGGATTCAATTGAATTATTTTTTTTGAACTCATATCAAGCATG
The DNA here is from genome assembly GCA_019925275.1 of Mytilus edulis. Lineage (NCBI taxonomy): Eukaryota > Metazoa > Mollusca > Bivalvia > Mytilida > Mytilidae > Mytilus > Mytilus edulis. Next base: position 59,201,549 of record CM034351.1, on the reverse strand, counting down.
AACCTATCAAATCGAGCAATTACAGTTTTTGTTTATGTGATTTTGGCGAAACATTGTGAATCTTTAATGAAAGATGTTTGTGACAGAGATGATTTAGAATGTCAGCATCCGAAAAAAATTGATAAAACCGGGCATTTAGAAACCGGCAAAAGTCAGCAAGACAACATCTTACGTAGAATTACACGTGTCAGCATGCTGGAATGTATCAAAGAATGTTTTGTGACATCACAATGCATGGCTGTAAACTACAGAAAGAACTGGAAACTTTGCGATTTGCTTGCTGACCTTCCTCCTGAAAAAAATCTCCGAAATGAACTTGGAAGCATATATACGAAGGTGTCAACGTGGAATAAGGTATGAATTGATAAAAGTTGTTCGAAAAAACATTTATGGACACATATTTCTTTGCAAAATGTTGGATATCTAGTAAGCCAATACATCACATCTGTTTATGGTACTGTGGATTCATTATTACTCGTTGGATAGCAATTGTCGTTGGTTTAGTGGGAACAGGTGAACCACGAATGTAAATGTTCAGCGAAATATAAAATATAAAGTTGTATCCAGACTTTGGCAGAACCACGAAATCACATATCCACGAAAATTCAAAGTTTCTGTAATCCACGAAAATTGGTATCCACGAAAATAAATGAATCCACAGTATTTTTATAACGATTACGAGATATAAGACATCTTTCAAAAATGATTGCCAAAAAAAAAAATTTAAACGGGCAATTCAAATTTACCTTCAGCATTACAGACAGTGTCATTTTGGAATCAAAATATTTAAAAAAAAAATACATAGTGTTTGCTTTTAAATACCCGTCGTATTCATTTATGTAATGAATCTTAAATTTGAAAAAAATCAGCAATAATTGTAAAATGAAACACCAAATGTTATATATATATATAATTTTACTTAATGTTTGGAAATATGTTTTAACTGAACAAATGTCCGCGTAATTAGGGAAAACGTAGAGTGGAAACCAACTACTCCGAATGAGATAATTCACCTCTACAATAGTGTTGACTATCTTTATTGGATTAATTGAATCTTTTTTATCATATTGGAAACATATCAATTTTGTGAACGATATATGTGTGGAGCTCAGATAGATAGTATATGATAAACAACGGATGTTTTATACTGTGCAGAATGCCGACAATGTTTCTAATAGCCAGAACCACATGTGTTCGACACATGATTTGATAGGAGATAAAGATTTTTTCGATAATAATGTGTTTTTTTCTATTTTGTTTTAATTGTTAAGTGATGAATATTTTCCTTATTATAGAAAAGCAATTATGCTTACCCCTAAACATACTGTAAATCAGGACCTTGTAAATATCTTTTTAACGGGAAAATAGCAACCATTTTTTATGACTTTTTGACATCACTCGATTATGCACTGTAAATACAACAACTTGTACAAACGTTACGCAATTATCGCGAAGACGGGTAGCATCATCTGGGTGAAAAAAATCGAATTACAGGAAAATTATCCAGCCTACTGGACAATCACAGTTCAACAACACAGAAAACGACAAACATGTACAATGTTTTATCATATAAAAAAAGCAACAAACATGCACATTTGTTATCATCAAGCTAATTTTTATCTTAAAAAACTTCACCAGTTCACAGCTGTAATATTATAAACCATTGCCGTGACGGTAGCCTATTCATTTACCGTGATTTTTTTCTAGGATATTCGCATTCTAAATCTGTTGCTGAAATGAACACACCATATTGTATTCATTTTCTTTTATGTGGTTAATTTCATTAAGTTTGAATTGGCTAATAAGCTGATTTCTGTTTACTTATTGAATTGTTTTAAAAACTTCCCATTAACGTTTGTAATTTTTGTATGCAATGTCTGAGATTCAAACACCTCCTTGAAGTCTGTTATGTATCACTGACATTAACACATCGACGAATGTACGAATATAAAGATATAAGAAGATGTGGTATGAGTGCCAATGCTCCATCCTATCACGATTGGTATTTTTTTTATGTCTTAAAGTTTTAAGATTGACACAATGAATAACGTTGGGTCGTTTGAAAGTAACAATTGACCCTTCTTAATATTATTACACAATAAGTGGAAATCACATGGTCATTTTATTGGTGGTTTTGCTACTAAAATACAAATAAGCTAGTAACAAATAAAATTACTTCATATATTTTTATATACTATTTATTATCAGTTGGCAACCCATGATGACACCTGTAGTCTTGAGGACAGGCCCGCATCATATGTAAAATTCGAAATGTCCATAAATACAATCAATACTATGAGTGGATGTATGACTGTAAAACTTAATATCGATTAGTTCAATGTTTCTTTACGCAAATACATTAATTTTTCATGTTTTCACGACCTGCTGCATATTACACAAATATGATACATAAGTTTATAAAGTATAACAATTCTGGATCACTTAGCGTGAAGTGAAAATTTGAATTTAATGCATGTACTAAATATTTATTTGGAAAAAGTACAATTGTGTATTTCCAATTCATAAAATTGGCAAATTAAATTGGTGAGAAACCTAATATGCCTTCTGTTTTTTTCTGTTGTATTATAGTGCGTTTGCCCTATTGTATATTTTTAGCTTTCTTTATTATAGACATCGTGCATATCTGGTAATGGTAGTTTTTGAAACATGTGCTGGCCGCGCAATAACCATTTAACTGTTATAAAAGATTTTTATAATGTTAATACATGTATTATATATTAAAGATTTGTTATAGACATTTTCCAAAAAACCCAGTAGATTAGTTAACATTTATTGTTATTCAGTTTCAGCCGTTGTACAACAAATATTTTCCAGTAGTGTTATATTTTAGGCTCTTGCTGGGGCATGTGCAGATCACCAATGTCAAGATGGAAACAAATGTGAAAAGAAAGGCGGTGAAATAATGTACACGCCTGCATGTAAGACATTAGTGTTTTATTTATTGTATATCGGAATAATTACATTAGATGTATGTTTCATCATAACACTTTATTCTGATTGGCTGACTGCACATCACGTGTTATTCCTAAAGCAATTGCATCTCTCAATAAAACTTTTCATTTCATGATAACACGTGGTCCCACAATAAAGTGCACAGGTGAATTAAATAAAACAATTATAAAGTTCGTGTTTGCATGATCATAGGTAAAAAATGTAATTATAAATATTGAATGCTTCTTTTTGTAACTTCATAGGGTTGTAAAAGCGTTGACCGTACGCACATTTTAAGTATGAAGCGCTTCCGCGCTTCATACAAAATGTACTTCGGTCAACACTTTTACACCCCAACGAAGTTACAAAAAGAAGCATTCAATTCTTAAATTAGTTTGTTTGTTGGTGTTTGACCGATGCTATATCATGACACCCAGTTTTTCTTCATGGAAAGATCCTGCGTATCGGGAGAAAGCAACAAAACTTTCATGTCAACAAATAAGATTTGAAGCAAACACAACTCACCATAAACAGGCTTTGAACTCAGAACCTCAGAGATTTCAGACTGTGAAAACCTTAAATAACAGAATTGTGTATTTAAAACTCCTTTACACGAATTGTTCAGCCAATATGACACGAGGCGTGTTAACATTTTTAGACAGGCATACTCATGGTTTACTCTCAAAACCTACAGTCAAACATGCATTCACAGTTAATTTGTAACAGCGGTCGCATGCCTCCAATAGTCACTTTCTGTATTTAAAAAACTCCTTTACACGAATTGTTCAGCCAATATGACAAAAGGCGTGTTAACATTTTCAGACAGGCATACTCATGGTTTACTCTCAAAAACTACAGTCAAACATGCATTCACAGTTTATTTGTAACAGCAGTCGCATGCCTCCAATGGTCACTTTCAGACCCTCCTTAACATTTTGTAAATATGATTGAACTCGCATCAGCGTCAACTCGGATAATCTAAAGCGGTCAGCTTAGTTTCGAACGAAATTGTCGAATCATTTTTAAACAACGGTACCTTACAACCAAACATCTTCTCAATATTGGAGTCAAAGTGAAAATTGAAACCCGTTTCTATCATGATCGCGCAATCGAAAACGACATCATTAATTCCACGTGTTCCACTCTTTCACTTTATTTTGAAAACCGTATCACCAACTTATTGGTTTTCAAATTTTAAAACTTTACTTGTGATATTTTGACTCAAAATGTATATTCATTTATGAATCTTCACTGCCTACAGTATTTCCTTACTTCGATTGACTTAGTCACAATCCATATGATATGTTTAAAAATGTAGGTTTGCCTATACTATGAAGAAAGAAATTAATGCATGCATTGAGTATTTACTTTTGCAAACGAAAATAATGCCAAAACAATTAATGTTATATGTTTAATGCACCATAACTAAAAAAAGCAAAATGATATTTGAAATATTTTGAAGTTCTTTTTCTAAATTTATCAAATTAATTTTTTAATCTATTAGGATTTTTTTCTCAAGGAATAACTTGACCATGACATTTGTATACCAACAGACTGTAGTGACCTTGCTCCGGAGATTCCAAATGCAACCTGTATAGAAGAGTTCGGACTGTACCGTAGCCGTGGTGTTGGTAACGAGTTCAAGTGTAATAAAGGTTTTAAAGTGATCGGAAACCCATTCGTTGTTTGTAATGAAGATGTAGAATGGAAGATATTATTTTGTTGTATAGAAAACAGTAAGCATATAAATATAAGGAGACGTGGTGTGAGTGCCAATGATTTTTGTATAATGATAATTGTATAATGAAGGATTTGCAATATTTAGATAGTTTTAAATAATTATTTCATTTTTCTAAAACAAAAATTTAGGAATTCATTTTAAGTTATAAAATATTAGGAAGACTCCCTACAGTGACCATCAGTTAAAGATAGAATTAGTCATGGATGTAGTTGATTCTATATATTTTAGCAGTAGGGCCCCGCGATTCTGGTGACATACTGTTTGTACATTGAAATTGTCATTGATTGAATAAATCCTATATTTCAGCACTAATGTCCCTCGATTTTGGTGAGACACCTGTACAATACCCTTCAGGTATACATAGAATGGTTCATAGATTAAATTGATCCCATGTTTCAGCACTAAAGCCCATGGAGTGTTGTGACATACCAGAACAGTAACCAGCAGTTATACATTGAATTTATAATTGATATAATTGAGCCTATATTTCAGCACTAAAGCCTATGAAGTATGGTGATATACCAGTACAGTGACCATCAGTTATATTTAGAATTGATAATTGTTCAATTCATTCTGTATTTTAGCACTAAGATCCCTCGATTGTGGTCACATACCAGTCTATGACCATCAGTTACATTTAGAATTGGTCATTGTTCAATTCATCCTGTATTTTAGTACTAAGGCCCCGCATTTGTGGTAAGATATCTGTCGCTGACCATCAGTTATATCTAAAATTGATCATTAATATAGTTGGTCCTTTATTCCAGCACTGAAGTCCCCTCCCTTGTGGTAAATACCAGTACAGTGACTTTGAGATATACATATACTTTATCATTGGTATAATTAATCCTATATTTCAGCACTAAAGCCCATTGATTGTGGTGACATACCAGCACAGTGTTCTTCAGGTGTTTATACCATATACCCTACAACGGGAAGTTCATTAGATGTCTACTGTGATATGGTGACGGAATCTGGTGGATGGACTGTATGCTATCCATATTTTTGTGAATTTATACTGGTTCTCTTTTCATAACATTAAATCTTGCCATCTTGTCCCTATTTGGTTGGACTGAGTGTATTTAAGAACTAAGAAAATATCAACATAGAAATAATATCTTAACACGTATGATAACTACAAAATGCTGTGACGGACAGAAAATATTCCTCCCCTTTAAATAACAACACAGAAATAAAATAAAATATCAACTAGTACTTCGCCAACACTAATATTGAACTCGTGCACATGGAGGCTAGTCTTCTGCTGATCCTCTTGTAGAACCAGTTACGTTAGCAGAGATTGTTTAGAATAAGACGAATAAAATCAATTCACATCGGTCGTAATGGATGTCTTCTCGTTTTTCAAAATATCGGTTCAATCAATCTTATTGATCTTTGTAAATTTCATACAAAAAATTCTAATACAAATAAAAACAATTGGAAGTCGAGAACAAAGATTGAATTATTTTTAGTCTTTTGAATTGTTATGTAAAAAGATAAATATGGCCGAATAAATGGATGAATTATGAATAATTGACATAGGATAAGTAGCACGAATCACAATGCATTACGTTGTTGCTACTTAATGGTATTTTCATACGTCTGCAGAGATCATTGAAAACGTATGTCGTAAGTTCACATAGTTAGCGCAGGATTCTTCTTGCTAAGTTTATATCGAACATATATTCAACATGTTAAACACACTTTTTATAAACTGATTTTGTTTTCAACGTTCAAAGCCAGCCTAATCATATAGAATGGTGCACATATACAATGATACAGTAATCGTCGTAACAAAAAAAAAAAATTTTTAAACAATCAAGGACTAATTTTGACTTCATCTGTTAAAACACTGCTTCTAAATTTTATTTCATCAGAGAAGAAGCAAAGATCAATTTGATTTCAAGTCTTGTGAATAAACTCATCATAGATACCAGGACTAAATTTAGTATATACGCCAGACGTGCGTTTCGTCTACAAAAGACTCATCAGTGATGTATTAAAATTTCGACAAACCCCGCCATTACTAAACAAGCACGGTCAGAATGCTTCCACGATACACCAAGGAAGCGGTTTAGTTTATGTGATATATGGAAACATATCTAACTCATAATTCAGAGAAAGTTTTAATAACATTAAATCATCCCTTGCTATCTTTAGAACATACCATTATCAGTGAGCGTCATACCCCGATTGATATGTGAAACTAGCACTCGAAAATACCCAAAAGGTCAATTCCTTTTTTGAAAACACTGATTTATCATGGCCTTTTATTTTCAGGTAATACAGAGAAGAATTAATGGGACTGTTGACTTTTACAGAAATTGGGCAGCATATGAATATGGTTTCGGAAATAAGAAACACGAATTTAGGCTGGGTATTTAGATATGTCATAATATATTCCAGATTCTAGATTTTGTTTATCAAGCTGTTGTCTCATTGGCACTCATACCACATTTTTATATATACACATGGAAAAAGTATTGCAACCCCTTGATTTTTTAAACCTTGAAAAATCAGCCTCCTATCTTGGAAGGAATATGATAAAATATTTGTAAAGTAATATTGAAACATAGTTGTTGATAACATTGGCATTAAAACGAATAAAAAAATGTATGAAAAAAAAATGTTTTATCTAACCACGAATTTGATAACAAAAGGAAGTATTTTTTGTCCAAAAAGTGCGTTTTACAACTTTTACTGTAGTCGAAATTTACAATGTCAGACATTTCAAAAGTAATCTTAAGATGATTGTTGACATCATGGTTGATCGTTATACGCTTAAGAGTAAGTACTTGGTGCAGCCTCCAATTAAACGGATAACCACCTCTTAACGTCTTCTGATTCCTGCCACCAGTCGACTAATTTGCTGTTGAGTTGACTGCAACCATTCCTGATGAAGGGCATTGTTTATTTCATGACGTGTTTGAACTGGGGTGTCCCTTTGCGCACTTTACACACGATAGTGTCCCATATATGCTTGATATGGTTCAATTTCGGGCTACCATCGGGCCATGGAAGTTAAACCGAATTCAATTGGAACAATGGGTCTTCCTCCACGATGCTAATTTCCAACTATGGCGATCTCGGCACTACATTGGATACAGGCCACTGTATGTCTGTTCGTAAGCAGAAATGGACATATCGCACGATAACCAGTAGCGATGAGTCGATCTCAAACGGTTCTTGTTTAAAGTCTCCTGTACGGCAACCACTCTTGTTTTTTATTGTATTGTTTCAATGGGTTTCCTTCTGACCAACCTTCATTATGCTTGATTTCCTCTAGAAGATGTTATAGGGAATCTTATTGATCTCAGAAGGTCTTTAACATCGTTTGTTGCCTGATTTTTATTCTCAAAACGACTTATAGTGGAATGGTGATGACCAACAATACGTGCAATTGTCACAGCGACATACCTGCTTCTCTCATGTTGATAATCTGCCATCTTGCTGCAGTTAAGAGTTGTGGAGGACCCATTACAAGGTGCCAATCATATAACTTTATAAAACAATAAGGATAAAAACATCTGTTTTATTGTTTACGGGTACAGTAGCTGCATGTGAAGATAAGATCTTATCGAGTCGATATTTATTGATTAAACTCGGGTGAGATTTAAATAATGTTTAACTAGTTCTATTTCATCAAATTATATCACAAAAAAATAAAGAGTGTTTTTTTTAATAATTTGAATTTCAACTCGGTGTTGCAATACTTTTTTCCGTGTTTATATATATGATGGTTTCTGACTGGATACATGAATACAAATATGTGACGTTGTTGCAGTATATTTAAGAAGCAAAGGTCCGTCTCATTGATTTTCACTTCGATCAGTTGATTATAAAAACGTATATAGAAGAAAGAACTACTAAAGCAATGTTAGAACGAAGACATAATTCCTCTATACTATATAACAGAAGTATTCAATCATCGTATTATAGGTTTATTTCATTAATATTGGGGAATAATGTCCCGAGTAGAATTTTTTATTGCACGAACTTGCGAGTTCAATATATGTTCTACGAGGATCAATATCCCCCACAATTCATGCAATGACTCTTTTATTGTATAGCAATATAATATTTGATAGTAAAAATTGGTTTAAACTAAGATTTTGTCGTTGATGACGTCATGAATTTTGAAGATTTATTGCACTAGTGCAATATTAGAATTTATTGCACGCTAGCTTTTTGTTACTTTCTGTGTGAAATATAATATTGCTATGCAATAATTTGTGTTTTACATCCTATACATTTGGTTAGAATGTAAACAGTTAAAAAAAGAGAAGCGAAAGATACCACAGGGACAGTCAAAATAAACTGACAAACGCCATGGCTTAAAATGAAACAGACAAACAGAAAAATTATAGTACACATGACACAACATAAATTGTATAGAAAAAGTTCAACTATGAGTGAATGGTTGGTAGGTTGCGAAAAATGCAAAATGTGTGTTTGTACTAGCTTCTTTTTAAATAATTACTTATCAAAGGTACCAGGATTATAAATTTAACACGCTAGACGCGCATTTCGTCTACACAGGACTCATTAGTGACTTGAAGTTGATTGGTTTAGTACAAATTTCCTCCTTGTACAATTATGACCATAAACAATAGATTTTACCTAGCTGAATCTAACAAAAAACTTTTTACACATTTACATACACCATATTCTTGAATTTTGTTATTTTCTTATTGATTCGTTGTTTATGTCTAATAGTTCGTTTCTTTTTGTGTTGCATTGTCGGTTTTTTGTGTTGCATTTCAATGTTTCTATTGTTTTGTTGTTTTCCTCTTATAGTTGATGTTTTTCCCTAGAATTCAGTTTATAACCCGGATTTCTTGTCCCTCAATCGGCTATGACTTTTGAGCTGCAATATACATGTATACTACTACTGACTATATTTCTTTTCTACCACAAATAAATTTGACCGCCTCGAATAAGCACAATGGTACGGAAAGTGGTGTTAAATATAAATCAACTAACCAATCAATGTATTGTGCTCTCTGAAAATTGAAAAAAAAAACGTCATGGAACTAGTTTTCTTTCTACACAACAAAATAAGTAAATTCATAAAACATTTCTGAATAATTGTTACAGTTTCGGATGACATCTGCCATATCCCTGACTTGGTACAGAACTTTACAAGCAAAAAAATCATGGATTTGTGTCTAATCAAACCTCGCGCTTAATGGCAATGTTAAATATACCGATGACAACATTATATGACAGGCATACAGTACAAAAAAATGCATGAACACTCAGGACAAAGAAATACATAAATAAATAATATATTCAAGTACGTTTTGACATGTAACCACATAATATAACGAGTATCTAAAGTAAATTTAGGACAGTAACAAAAACAACATACATTTGTAATATAAAGCCGGAGTGTCTGGTAAGAACCTTCAATGGAAACCTGACAATCCTAGTCAATTAAGGTTTGAGTCGGGCGCGCCTTTCACATGCGGGATTTCAACTTCATCTTCAGCGTTGATAGGCTGGTAACCCAACACAGTATTTCGACTACTTAGTCCAAAAAGGACATTATCGTCTCCAATTTTGTCTTAAAATTGTGTATATGTCTTCTGTGTTCCTTTTCTTTATTGAAAATTTAGTTTTTCATATGTGACAATTTTGAAAGAAAAGAGAGCATTATATGATAATTTGATGTTCATTATCCTCAAGTTTATATAAAAGGCAGTGAACCTTTGTTTGGAGCAGAAAATAGGGAGAGAAAAAAACATTTATCAATGCACATGGCCATCCCCTTTTTCCTTATTATATGTTGTTTTACAATTCAGAGTTGTTTTAAAACTCAGATTCATGTTAAAAAAAGACTCATCTCACATGCTCACATGACATAGGGCTTCATTAATAAGTCAATGACCCCGGACCATTGTGTTCTTCATTAAGATACGTATTGTAAAGCAAAATTTAGTCTAATAAATGTATATCTATAACGCTGACATTTTTTGGCCATGATGACTTGAAGTGCAATGTAATATACCTCGACGTATGTCATAATAATTGAAAATAGGTTAATCGTCATGTTGTTTTGAGGATTTTAAGACGATAAATAAGAAGTCAAGGAAATAAGTTAAGCCAACGGGTCACTATACAGCAAAACCTCGCATGTCAAGGAAAGCCTAATTTTTACTCTACAATTGTTGGTATATTGATTTATAATTATATTTCTTTTACCAGATGAGCGTTAATCATTCATTTGTTTTTCATACAGGAAACAAGAATATACATACTCTCACATCTTCTGGTGACTATGGGTTGTATATTGAACTTGAGCGCTTCATATGGGAGACATCTTTCCTGTCTTTCGCAAGATACAGCTCATTTAAGATCGATGATACAAATTCTGACTACGAGCTACATGTTGATGGATATAGCGGTACTGCTGGTATGGCTCTTAAACTTTATTTTGTTTACAATTTATTGTACTATTCAATCATGTAACTTTCTTATATGAATAAGGAGATGTGATATGGTTGCCAGTGATAAAACTATCCACCAAAGTCTTAATGAAGCGTATGTAAAATAAAAATAAAAAGATGTAATATGTTTGCCAATGAGAGACAACTCTCCACAAGAGACCAAATAACATGGTTTAGTTTTGCGATCATCCACAATTTTACAGATCGATTACGTTGAAAAGGGACCTGTAAAAAGAAAAATCAATTTAATTAGCAAAAACTACGATAATTTAAATAAGCTTATAATAATCTAGGGTATTGTTAAAAGCTATTTTATCACACATTTTGTATCATGAGATGTATATGCATATTGATTTTGTAACGTTTGTTTAGAACACTAACTTTAGGTGGTACAAAACACCTTGAAATTAGTTTGGTTCGTTTAATTTTCATAAAATTTTGACAAGATATTTTCTTTGACCCTTTGAAAAAAATATAAAAATTTCACAAAACTTGAACCAATCACTTTCTGGCATAACAATGATTGGATATATAGCAATTTGACAAACACTGATTTTGATCATTGAGAAGCTGAATATTTCCCTACCAATACAACGTGATTAAAACGTTAAGCTGATTTTACAGAGTTATCTCCCTTAAGTGTTGGGTCCCACCTTAATTGAAATATAGTGTTTATTAGATAGGGAGTTATGTGTACCTTATTTCTCTTATATTGAATTAAATGCAAAATTCATGGATTACAAACATGGATATGCAATTCATTTCAGGCGATGCTCTCACAGACCCCCATAACGGAAAGAAGTTTAGTACCCAAGACAGAGATAATGACCTATTATTATCAAGGAACATGGCAACTGAGGAATTTGCATATGGAGCGTGGTGGTACAATAGTTATTGGTACAATTCAAATTTAAATGGTAAATACGGAAGCACAATCAAATGGGGTTGGTATAGTGGACGTATTTTGAAATCTACAAAAATGATGATTAAAAGACGTCACTAACGGATAATTCAAGCGTCCATTATGTTTACTTTTCAACTACATGTACGTCATAACAGATAGTCATAAGTTCTGAATATAGCGGTTATGAAAAAGGGGAATTTATTTGAACTTGTGATGTGTTATTTTCTGATTCATTAAGCTAATTCTTAATCGATGCTTTAAATTAGAACCAGATTTAAAGATAGAGACTCACTTCCATCCCGTTTACATAGGGATTTTAGATTAACGTGATTCACGTGAAATTTACGTGAAATTCACGTTAAAGTTAAATAACATTTTTTTTTTTAATTTGATTAAAAACATGAACAATACCATTGTTTTGATTGAGTTTACCTGAAATCACATGATGTTCGTGATAATACTAATAGTTATGAACAGCAATTCGTGTGTAATTTTAAATTTGTGTTTAACGGATTAGCTCGTTTGGAGTGATCTTCACGTTAAATTTTAACGTTGAAACTTGCATTGACTTAATATCTGTTATTCTTAAAATTTTCAGAATTTTTTTTAACAAATTCAATTTTTAATCATTTAAAAATTGATTTCATTAACGCATTGACTGTTCCTTATTATATTTTTTTGTAGAGTTAATGTGTTGACCAACGCATATTTGGTATAAAGCACGGCCGCGCTCTATGATTGAAATAGAAAACATTTAATTAAGGTACAGTAAAAAGGCTATGTCATGGATTTCAGTAAAAATTTGCATACAACTCTGGTTCGATGAACTTCAACTGAAAAACATTTATCACATTTATCATATGAAATATTGTTGATTGAATTCTTACAAAATGTGTGAACTTTTGTATAGAAAGTACATTAAATCAGCGAAAAAACTTCTAAAATTTATCTTAAATCATCATCATTATAATTCTACTCCATACACTTTTTTCTGCAAAAAAAAAGCTTCATGTTGTTGAAACATAGATTTCCTTTATAATGATGCAAAATAAAAATAGAGTCACCGACTGCGTTTTTACGGTATACATCATTAAAAATTGTGTTCCTTGTAAAAAAAATGCAATAAAATGTCGAAAAAATTGTAACGTCAACGCGTTGCAGGCCGTAAAACGTTGGGTTTTTTTAAACGTTTTTTACTACCAAAAAGATAACAAATTGATTGTTAGACAAAAAACGAAGTCGGTGACCATATGAGAGTCATATGATTATTAAATATCATTAAAACAGAAATTTACGTATCAAAAACATATATTTTTTTAAAGAAATTCTAAGGAGTATAATTAAAAATTTAATGATTTAAAGACAAATTTTAGATGATTTTTCGCTATACAAATGTTCATCCGTATTTAAAGAAATCAATCTGCAATATTTCAGGTTAGAAAAGAGATAAATGCATTATTTTTTTTCGATTTTCATTTGTAGTTCATCGAGACACGGTTGTATGTCAAATTTTAGCAAAATCTGCGACATAGCCAATTTACTGTTCCTTGTTCTTAACGATTCCTTAAGCCTTTAAAATACAAATATAAATAAAGAGAGGTGACAACTCTCCATAAAAAAGTAAACAATTATAGGTTAAAGTACGGCCTTCAACACTGAGCCTTGTCTCCCGCCGAACAACAAGCTATAAAGGTTACCACAATGACTATTGTAAAACAATACAAACAGGAAAACAAACGATCCATTCAATTTAAAAGGGAAAAACGTGAAAAACATTGAACCACACCAACAAATAAAAACCTCTTATCAACAGGTTCCTGACTCAGGATAGGTGCATACGCATTCAGCGGGTTTAAATATTTTAATAGGTCAACCGTAATACTAGAGGATGAAACAGTAGTTTATCATCATAACGTAACAAGACACACTATTAACATCATTGAAATGGCTAAATTTGATTAAAATGCCTTTGAATTTGATGAGACTGTCGTACAAAGTGAGGGGTTTAGCGCTATAAAACCAGATTCAATTCACCATTTTCTACATTTGAAAATGCCTCTATTATGTCAAGAATACAACAGTTATTGTCCATTGTTTTTAGATTTAAGAACGATTACAATTAAAAAGATTGTTATTATTGCTGCTTTTGTATCTTTGAAGACTGATTGCATTTGTTATTGATGCTGATTTTAAAAATGAGGGTGGATAATGTTGTTATTGATCCTGATCTAAAATTTAAGAGTGATTACATTAAAAATATTGCTATTGCCTTTGTTTTGAAGGTGATAACATATGTTTTGATGTTGTTTTGAAATTTAAGAATGATTTCATGAAAAATATTGCTATTGATGCTGCTTTTGTATTGAAAGTGATAACATTTGTTATTGCTGCTGTTTTGAAATTTAAGAATGACTACATTAAAAAGAGAGTTATTTTTGCTGCTTTTTGTAACTTTAAAGACTTATTGCTTTCGTTATAGTTGTTGTTCTGTATTTCAGAGTGATAACATTGAAAATTTTGCTATTGATGCTGCTTTTGTATGTAAAGATATTATATTTGTTATTGATGCCTTTTTTAGATTTAAGAATGATTACATTTAAAAAAGATTGTTATAGTTGCTGCTTTTGTATCTTTAAAGACTTATTGCATTTTTATTGGTATTGTTTTTGTATTTAAGAGTGATAACATTAAAACATTTGCTATAATAATTGATGCTGCTTTTTTATGTAAAGTGATTACATTTGTTATTGATGCTGTGTTTAGATTTAAGAACGATTACATTTAAAAAAAAAGATTGTTATAGTTGCTGCTTTTGTAACTTTAAAAACTGGTAACATTTGTTATTGACGTTGTTTTTGTATTTTTAAAAGAGTGATAAATTCATTATTTTGATATTGATGCTGATTTTGTATTGAAAATGATAACATTTGTTATTTGTGCTGTTTTTGTATTTAACAGTGATAACATTAAATAAACTCATCATAGATACGAGGATTGAATTCAGTAGTTACGCCAGACGCGCGTTTTGTCTACAAAAGATTCATTAGTGACGCTCAAATCCAAAAAAGTTAAAAAAAAAAAAAAAAAATGAAAAAAAAAAAAAAAAAAAAAAAATGAAATAAAAAAAAAAGCCAAATGAATGACGAATTTGCTGAGGTCCAAAATTCCTTAAAGTTTTACCAAATACAGCTAATGTTATCTTTTCCTGATGTAGAAAAGCCTTAGTATTTCAAAATTTCTAAAGTTTTGTAAAAAGATTGTTTTTGTTGTTGCTTTTGTATTTGTAAAGACTTATTGCATTTGTTTTTGGTGTTGTTTTTGTATTTAAGAGTGATAACGTTAAAAAAAATTGCTATTGATGCTGATTTGATATTGAAAGTAATCATTATAACATTTGTTATTGATGCCGTTTTTAAATTCAAGAGTGATTACATAAAAAAGACTGCTGCTGCTTTTGTTTTTTTAAAAAGGGGTTGCTCTTAATCGTTAATATATTTGTTGGAAAATTGACGCTTTCAGCGGCATGTTTCCGATACTAGTGAATTGAATTTCCATTACATTTCTCTGCCTACCGCGCTTGGTTCGTATTTACTTTCCATTACATTTCTCCGTCTACCGCGCTTGGTTTCGTATTTACTATTTCACATATAAACTGGAATTTGCTTGTATTATCATTTTTGTGTAGTAATCAACCGGGAACCAGTTTACATACCTCCGGTCCTTCTTATCACCAAAAAGATCGAAGTGTACCAACCAATTTTGTTAAGATACTCATAAATCTATTTTTTTAACTTTATTGATTATGTGAAGTAAAACTAAAACATTGTTAAAACATTAAAGATATATAATTAATCGGGGAAAACTTGATAGTCTTTTCTTTTTACAAACAACTGCCTTTTTACAAGAAAATATAATGTGTCCGTGTTGGTCCACTTTCTACTGGTTATAAGACAGATCGAAGTACCGGAAATCCGACTCAATCTTTGTTTACAAAGTTACATAACAGACTGTATCTGTATGACATGTGAATAAATTGTCGATATCGATGCTGGCTTTAATACAACGGTTTTATTGGCGAGGCGGGAGAACAGATTTGAAGCTCTCTACGTTTGATGCGTGCACAACAGTGTCGTCTAGCAGATTCGGCGCGATCACTGTCTTACAGAATTCTAGTCAAATCGGCACTTGGTTAAATCGGCACCTGGTCAATTCAGCACCCGGTATAGTCAAATCGGCATTTAGTCAAATTGCACCTGGTTAAATCGGCACTTGATATAGTCAATTCGGCACCCAAGTTAGATTTGTTTAATATATATTTTTAACAGTATTTTAAGCAAAAACGGTAGAAAAATGAATTCGTTGTCCAGAAATTTTACAGTATTTACCCAAGAAGAGTTAAATAAGGAAGGAGTTGGCCAGAAATATTAACCTAATTTTATCATGTTTATTCACATTTTTAAGGGTTGAATTATTTATATATATTATTGGATGCCTAATTGACTTTAAATAGGTGCCGATTTGACTAGATGTTGATTTAACCAGGTGCCGATTTGACTTGTACCCTATTATTAAGGCCCTAAAGTGAGTTTTAATATTGTACGGTGTTTTACTTGCAGGAATGTCAATACACTCACAGTAAGAGTTATTCTTTACTTGCTTTTCCACAATAACTGTTGCATGGTATTCTTTGAATTTCTCGGCAGATATGGTTCTCTTCGGACATGCTGTTAAGAGGAATTCATCTGGTTCAATAGCGTGAATCAGCCCCTCAACGTCTTTGTACATAAATACTAACTTTGGCTTCAACGCCTTGTTCGTCCTTGTGTGGTGATCTCGTTGTAGTTCCAGTTTGGCAAGCATTTTGGAGACTTATCCATCCTCTTTTGACTTGTAATCTCTGGTGATAAATTTTGCCGCTTGACATTTTTATTTTTGTTACCGAGTAGGGGTCGCATACGATAGCTCCATATTAAATTATGAGATCAATTCCTAAAGGTCTAGTTCATTATCCAATCTGACACAAATTTCAATAACTGGAATGCCACCCAAGATGAATATATGGTGACCCTATATAAGAGCATAATTACTTGGAATTGTGTTTAATTCCATGATGGTTCAATGGCATAAACTTAAATGGAGACAGAATTTAACATGAAAGATTGTGGATTAGTGTAAAATAAAAAAAACTAGCTTAATATGATGTATGGTTAAAGAATGAATATCAAATTATATGGGTCATAGGCAGAGTTGTTATAAAATATCAATATGGCAGAGAAGTGGTTTCAAGTTTCATATAAAGGGACCTGACTGACATGAAATAAAAAAAATCAAAGGAGTATCCCTATTTGTCTAATTTTCAATGTATAATAAAACGAGTATAATTAACAATATTGTGTAAATCTACAGAAATAGAATTTGCTTCAAGTAACAGAAATAACTACATTTGTGTATGTCACTAGTAACTTATTTGTTGAGTATGTGGGTAATTAGTCCTATAACATATGACCTCAGGAGCATTATTTACTATTTCTATTTACTGTTCTGATAATTTTTTTTACTATCAATGTGTCACACTTTGCATTCAAAAATTTTACAAAAATGAAAATATCAGTATAAAAACGTTAAAAATTGAATGCGAAGTCATATGATATAGGACTAGTGGGGTATAAGAGCTTATTACAACAGCCTCTTCATACTCATTTGGTTTGAAAGGATACTAGTAGTCTGTAATCTTGATTTAGAAAAATGTAATTGCAAGAAAAAAAAATACACATTACTTAGAATACTTTTAATTAGACACTCAGGTAGTCTTTATTTCGTACGTACAAAAGAACAGCCAGTAACCATTGGATATTGTAGATCATATTTATTAGTACAAAAGAACAGCTAGATATCACTGGATATTGTATATCATTCCAGTATTCTTGACCTATGTATCTGTGCAAAAAAAACCAGACAGTAGTCATTGGATACTGTAGATCATTCAGGTAGTCTTGACATATTAATTTGTACAAAAAAAAACCAGCCAGTAGTCATTGGATACTGTAGATTATTTAGGTAGTCTTGACTCTTGACCTATTCATTTGTATTAAAAAAAACCAGTCAGTTGTCATCTTCACTTCACACACTCATATACGAATATCAATTATATGCTTACGAGACATGTTGCAATGTTCAACTTTTACGGTATGTGAAAATCAAGACTTGCATAAAAAATATCCCAATATTAAAGGCAGTGGCGTCATTTTTCCTTAGAGCTATCAGCTCTTTGATTATTGATGCTGTTTTATTTTTTTTTAGACAGATTACTTTAGATGCTGTTTTTAATTTTCAAGATTACTTTTGTAACTGATTATGTTTTTGTATTTGGCAGTAATTACTTTTGTCATTAATATAATTTTTTTAAAATAAGATATATTTCTTATGATTTTGTATCTAGCACTGATTACTTTTGTCATTAATATTGTAATTCTACTGTTATGTATTATTTATTAATATCAACCAATCACATCGTTTGGTTTTAATTTACCCTGCAAATTATTGATTATTCACAACCATTTTACTATCATGATGAAATAACATAATGACAAACGTACTAACAAGATGTACATGTAACAATTCTTCGGCAAATCAATAATTGACAGGCTAGGATCCAGTCATCTTAAAAAGTTAGGAGTCACAACACAGAATGTAAGGGGGAGGGGGTCCAACCATATGTTCCCATTTAAATGCATTGGTCGTCAAAGGAAATAGGGGTTACAACCCCTGAACCCTTCTCTGGGTCCGCCACTTCTGATTTTTCTAAGGAAATTAATAACCAGGCATTACTGTATTAATATATCTCATATTCCTACCATTAAACGCGAAACATCACTTGAATGTGACCTACCGAATTAGACTATTTACCGGATGTTTTAACATGAGCAACACGACGGGTGCCACATGTGGAGCAAGATCTGCTTACCCTTCCGGAGCACTTATCTTTCGTCCCTCTTTTTTGACTAAAATACATTGAAATGTACTTAAAGTTTTTCGAAATACTATTTAGTAATATATATGTCATGTGACGTTTTTGTCAAACCTCTGGGAATAAATGTATATTTTACCTGAACTTTTTGATTTGTATGTCCAAACTGCTTGTACAAAAGCGTCAGATAATTTAAAAGTTTAAAAAAAAATGTTTTTTAATTAACCGAAACTAAACATTACAGTGTACCACAACATTGTAATGTAAGCTCCTGGATCTTGTAACTAAAGCCACTCCTCCGATATCACAGCATTGAAATGTTAGCACCAGGATCTTGATAGCCACCCTGGTTTTTTTTTCTAATTTATTGTTGTGAATATCAATTGTATTGTTTGTTTTTAACAGTTTTTGGTCAGTAGAAAAAATGAATTCGCTAAATACACTTTTCAATCGACAATACTTTTTATGTGTATCAAAATTGCTATCCCGTATACATCTCTCCCCCTTTTTAATTGTCATTACGTCAACATGTGTCGATATCACATTCATTACACTTTTTTTTCTTAAATTTAATTTTGTAAGTATAAATTCAAACAAATATACATGATACTTACTTTAAACAACTTGTTTAGTGGACAGAATAACAGTCTCGTGCCTTCTGGTTGGTTTACATCTACACAATCTAAGGAACAAAGGGAACGCGAAAAAGTGCGCGTGAAAACCGATACTCTACACCACGTGGTGCTGTGACCACTAACTTAGTCAAATTTGACCATGCAAGTAGTCACAATGACTTAATGGGTAGTCATATATGCTGTTGACTACCTTCCAGCTAATATTTGACTACACGTAACTGAATAGTCATAGTGACTAATTTAAATTTTCCGTGAATGGATTTTGCGGTATTCCAGCATATCAAATCTTTTCTCCGTGGACAAAGGTTGACGATTTATCTGAACTAAGACGGGAAGTAATGAACATAATCTTAAAAATGAAAACAGAACAGTTTGAGAAAATATTTGATGACTGGGTAAAAAAATCTAAAAAAAATGAGTTACTTTGAAAGGAGACTACGTTGAGAAAAGTTAAAATGCAGTCGTCGTCGAACGTCAGAACGTCGGAAATATTTGTTTTGGTGCTCCGGGTGAGAGTTGCTTATGGTTTTTGAATTGATGAAAATACGATTATTCTAGCAGGTACTGAAATAAAATTTTGTACACTTAATAAGTAAAATATGAAATTTGTTACATACTTGTTTTATTTATTTCGGACGGGTAAATAATATTTTATTGAAATTGTCCTCAAACCTTACGGACAACCCTCGTATATTAACCCGTCCATTGCATCTTCTCGCAGTCTCTTATGGAATATACAGAGTTGATAAACTTTAAAGAATTGCTGCCTGTCAATAAACTATAAGGAATTGCTGCCTGTTGTTAGTCGTTCATTCAGTTTTTGAAATGTGAAAAATAATTCGGAAAGTCATCTCTCAGCATGCAAAATCCCTTTATTCATAAATAAATTTTACTCTAATTTAATTGTATAAAAGTCATGTTAGTTGTTAAAACAATCAATCACGGTGCATAACAATGGTCCAGTGCAGGCGTATGATCTTGAAAAAACTCGTCATAGATACCAGGATTAAATTGTGTATTTACACCAGACGCGTGTTTCGTCTACAAAAGACTCACCAGTGACGCTCGAATAAAAAAAAAAGTTAAATAGGCCAAATAAAGTACGAAGTTGAAGAGCATTGAGGACCGAAATTCCTAAAAGTTTTGCCAAATACAGGTAAGGTAATCTATTCCTGAGGTAGAACAACCTTTGTATTTCTAAAATTCAAACGTTTGATTTATAAATATGACCGTATTAATGTCAATTTATGTCAGAATAGAAGTGCTGCCTACTGGGCTGGTGATACCCTCGGGGAATTAAAACTCCACCAGCAGTGGCATCGACCCAGTGATTGTAAATAAACTTATCATAGAAACCAGGATTAAATTTTGTAATTACGCCAGAAGCTCGTTTCGTCTACAAAAAACTCATCAGTGACGCTCGAATCTAAAAAAAGATAAAACATGCCAAATAAAGTACGAAGTAGACGAACATTGAAGACTGTCGTGTCACAGACTTATAAAATGTCTAAACTTAAGCAATTGAAAGTGATGCCAGGAAAAAGAGAGAGACTGTCTTATGAATTGTCTGATCCATCAATGATCATCAATGAGTACTATTTGATAAATAAAAATATATAAAAGGAATTTTTGCTGAATACTTTTTGCGATGTTCAATAATGTCAAAAAATCTACAAACACCGTTTAAATAAAACTAAAGTAACTAGGTACATTACCATATATGTAGCTCCATACAGGGGATGGGACTAAATCTTTCTCTGACTGCACCTCCGTTATTTTCAAGTACCTAGCTCTTTATCTAACTCATCTAACGAAGTAGCTTACATTGCAACAGATTTTTCAAATATCAATAAGCGTTGAACTATACGAATAAGAACTAGAATAAGAATACTTTAATTATTAATCAAATTATGGCCAATTATGGACTTTTTAATTTCATGCAATGAGTTCAATGATTTTTGTTATAACAATGAAATAATAATAGAATACAATACAACCATTACACTGTTTTGCAATTCCATTTTTATTTGCACAACTACCATATGTTTTATCTCCCTTACTGAAAAAATCAGCCTCCTGCAAACATTTGCTGCAAGTCTGCTGCGAACTTGCTGCAGACTTGCAGCGAACATAGAGTCTGTGTTTGCGGCGTGTTTGCTGCAAATACGCTGCAGGTCTGCTGCAAACAATTTACCATGCAAATGAGTGTTTGCCGCAGACCTGCGGCAAACATTTATATGCAAATAAGTGTTTGCTGCAGACCTGCTGCAAACATATTTATGCAAATTAATATTTCTCCTGCCTGTTTGCTGCAGACCAGCTGCAAACATTTATATGCAAATGAGTGTTTGTCGCAGACCTGCTGCAAACATATTTATGCAAATTAATCTTTCTCCTGCGTGTTTACTGCAGACCTGCTGCAAACATTTTTATTCAAATCAATCTGTTTTACAATTAACCAATGTCATGTCATGCATGTTGTGTACACATCATTTTATCTATATTACACAGCAAATTCTTAAAAAGTTATGTTACATCCATTCATTCATAAAATATTTCAATTACTTTATCATTTGAAAAATTGTCATAGCATAAGTTTATACCCTTTAACATGTTTAATAAGTTAAATTAATTCCAATTACGTTCTCAAATGAATTACATGCATGAATCTAAAGTTAAAAAGATTTATTTGAAAATTTCTTTGCTCATGTATACATGTATGTATATGATTATATACAGCTATAGTTAAACTAAAATTGTCACAAAATTCAACTAGACTTACATATATTTTGTAAGTAATAATCTCTAAGCATATGAGGAAGTACTGCATGTATATATTGCATGGTTACATATTTGAAAATGTATTTTAAACCTCATGCAGATATCTGTGGAAGGAATGAATTTCATAAGCTAACATTCTACGATGAATATGTACTTACAAATAATGTCTTTAAAAACTTATCTGTTAATTGCCAAACTATAATGCCTCCCTGAACACTAATATATATCATGACACAAACATCACCAACATTTTCAAATTTCAAATCTTTATCTTCCAGGAAGTTACCAATAGGCATGCTCAGTCGTTTTATGTAGTTTCTTGCAATGCTCTTGCAAACATATAAAATTGTCAAAGATTCCTGCAATCTAGCTGCGAACATCTCTTATATTCTAGTTTTTCCTGCAATCTTACTGCAAACATATTTGTTTCTGCAAGCTTGCCGCAAGCTTGCAGCAAAAAGCTGCAATGTTTGCAGGAGGTTTGCAGCTAGCTGAGAACATCTGCAAACATTATTCAAAGGGTTCCTGCAAGCATTTTGTTTGCAGCAGACCTGCAGTAAGTTTGCAGCAGATCTGCTGCAAACATTTCAGTTCTGTAAGGGCTAACATCTGAAATTCGCGCGAAAATTCTCTCCTACGAGAAAATATTCCTGCGTCATTATCAAGTCAATAAACATTACGTCGATTGTAACCATTGGAATCTTGTCTATAGTATTGACCTGACGATGTGTAAAGGAATATAAAAAGGAATTTTCAAGTTATTTATAGCGATCATGGTTTTTACTTTCATTATCAATTCTTTGTCAACAATATAATCTGTTAGGTATGTACACTTACATTCACAGTTGTGTGTTAATGTATTTATATATATACATATATATATACATATACACAAAATTGTAAACAGCTGCATTTCTAATCCTATGTTGAATTATAAATATAACATCTGATTTTAACGACATTAATTATGTAGGCTCTGAGTGTAGGCTAACACGGTTTAAAAAAGGGGTCGTACAAATGAGGGCCCTCATGGGGTTTTTGATTATGTGATTACTTGGCCGTTTTTTTAATGATTATTTGATTATTAAGCCAAATATTTCATGATTATTTGATTACCTAGGACTGTATTTTTAGTTTATGATTATTTGATTACTAAAGATAAGCAAATATTTAATGATTATGTGATTATATTGGCAAAAAAAATGGTGATTATGTGATTACTAGGACCCCCCCATGAGGGGCCTCACAAATGTAGTTATATACAGACGTCCAACTAGGGTTAAAAAAAAACATTTCTGCATGTTACGTATTGGTTTGTTTCATATAGGGAATTCACAAACCATTTCATTAATATTTTCATTAGTATTTTTTATGTAGACGTGTGTATACATATATATAGTACCAGCCCCTTCACCGATTGATGACTGAGATTGATGATGTTTTCAACCAAAGTTCAAATGATTGGATGCATGGCAATTATGGGCAAACCTGCATCCTCCTACAGTGAAAAAGATAAACATACCGTATAGTTGGCTATATACAGGGTAACAGATCGTACTCGATCCACAAGTGGAACCCGTCATATATACTGATTTTGAATTTTCGCGCTAAATTCCTGTGTTTATTTTTTTATCGACAGGTGGTGGAAGATCATCAAGGAATTTTCAAGTTATTTATAGCTAATGGGTTTTAACTTTTATTTTCTTGTGAACTTCTGGTCAGAAATCAGCATTTGATTATATAAGGTAGGTCCATTTACATTATATTGTTTCTTTAAACATATTTTAATCGGAGAAAATAATATGTTGAACTGACAAATGCCCGGTATCATAAAAGTGTTAGTATTGTATGATCTTTGTATA
Source organism: Mytilus edulis (assembly GCA_019925275.1). Taxonomy (NCBI): domain Eukaryota; kingdom Metazoa; phylum Mollusca; class Bivalvia; order Mytilida; family Mytilidae; genus Mytilus; species Mytilus edulis. The sequence continues at coordinate 59,177,258 of CM034351.1, read as the reverse complement.
CTTTACGTTGCGTCACATGACTTATTTATAGAGTAATGGCCATTTATACGTATGATAATTTTGATCTAAACCGGTACGCATTTTTCTACATAGATTGCATTATATGCGGGAGGTCGCGTCTAACTGATGTAGAGGTGCTAGTCCCAAGTAAGAAATCTCGAAAGAAGTTGTCACTGTATAGTTACTTAAATCTTGTGTTTTGGTCTTTGATGGAAATTTCTTCAGATTTGCAAATTTTCTGATTACTCATGGGCCACTAATGAATTTGTCAACTTTTATGAATTCGGTTTCTGTAAAGCTTAAAATTATTATTCTATAGAATAGCTTGAATAAAGGCCCCACCCCTCCCCCTTTTATCGATGTCGCCCCGATATTCCGACACCCTAGTATTGTTCCGACTCTCAGCAAGTTCGAGTACCCTTTTGTCCAACACGTAAATAGTCCAACATCCTAAAAGTCCGACATTGGTATATTTAATTAATTTATAGAATCGTTATATATTTAGCAGCTGTTTTTGAACTACCCATCAGTCTAGAAATTAGGGGTTCGTATGGATAGTAAACCCGGCAATTGTAACAAGCCCCTGTGCCCTTGCAAGGGAGACGTGCATTTGTTCATAATTTTAATTTGTTCTTGTTCTGAAAATGCGTGAAATATTTGCAACTGGGCGTAAAATAAGCTATTATCAATCAATCAAACATAACTTTGTGCATTTTGAAAGAACCTTGCGAAATGAAATTGATGACTTATTTTTCAAGGGATGCACAGTAAAGAATCGTATATAGTTCTATTGTAAATATATTAAAGGGCTACATACATGAAATACAATCAGTTTAAAAGTCTAGTCTCCGGAAAGCCCAGAAATCAGGACATAAAGGATAAGTGGTCACCGTTTTATAGATGGTTTCATATATTTCCTACTGATATCAATCTTTGTTTCAGTGTCAGTTGTATTCATATAATAGATACGGTAGTTTTAAGTTACTAGATCTAAGAATAGTTTACAAGACGGACATATTTGTAAATACAAGTACATGTATCTAGTATATTAAATATGAAAAATACAAAAAAATCAATAACAGTACCAAAGATCATATTTTGGGGAAACTGTTCATTACCTTGGAACCAAATGTTCATTGTTTGCAAGACAAATTATTTTCAATCAAAATTATAGTCGAGTAACACAGATTTTGGAGGCCATAGTCATCAACCTTTTAAAATTACTGCATCACCATCTCGTACAATATTTACTCATGTGCTGAGTGATCATTTGAACGAAAAATTTCAAATTATAATAACTTCTTGAATATTAACATCAGTTTAAATTCTTATGCTTGCGAATGAACGTTAAGCAAGCAGAAATCAATCAGTCAGTTATAGTTATTCTACATAATTAGTTTCATTTGTTACCTATTATGACATCTCACTTCGATTCACTTAATCTGCATTTTATTATGTGCGTATTGCTGTGTGTTTGTTTTTGTAAGGTGAGGGTTGAGATCTCGCTAAACATGAATAACTCTGCCGCATGTTTGCGTCCGTCCAAAGCCATTGTCATGTATGGTTTTTAATTTAAGTTCATTGATATGTTTTGCAGTTAAGTATGGCGTCCTTTGTCATTGACCAAGTACACCGGTTGCGAGATTTTTTGCTGTGTTGAAGACCCGTGGTTGGTTATCGGCTGTTACTGCTCTTTGTTTATGTTGTTGTCTCTTTGACACATTCCCCTGTTCCATTCTCAAATGTCTTCAAATACAAATTATAAATACCAGATACATTTATATAAATTGTAGTGTTCATTCTTTAGAATATATTTTGTTTTTAGATAAAGCATGGCGGAGGGAAGACATCGTAGTAATGGCAGACGGTCACGAGGAAAATTCAATCTAGGTGTCATAGGACGGTCGAATAGCGGAAAGTCGTCGTTTATCAAACTGATGCTGCAATCGCAGTTGGGGCCGGAAAGTCCCGATATTCCTAAGACAGACTTTCTAGAGTGTACAGAAAAACGCGAGAAATTTGAAATTCCTGGTTGTTCAGTTGTGTTATGGGATGTACCTGGAGTAGGAACCCAAAACGAGGGCTTAGAGGGGTACGATGAAAGAATTGAAATAGAGAAATACGATGGTTTTGTTGTTTGCTGCGGCGGACCTGTTACTGAGTATGAACTTGCTTTGAATAATCTAATAGCAAGTCATGGGCGAAGATATATTTTCGTCAGAACAAAAGTTGACGCTGCTATTGAAAATGAAAAGAAGGCACATCCATCGACCTTTGACGAAGAAGAAACACTGAAGAAGTTGAGAGATGGAATTATAGAAAAACTTTCGGAAAGTGGAGTAACTGAGTTTCTCGTGAGTAATCGACACCCTGACAAATTTGACTTTGAAACGCTAAACTTTATAATATTCGATGAAGGTTCTCTAGCTTCATATATGAAGAGTTGTAATAAGAAAGTGAAAAAAGAAAACTGGAAGAGAAAACAAGTAGAATCAGATTGCTAACCATCAAATTATGCCATACAAAGTGGTATTCCTAGATCAGTCGTAACATTATATACGGCTAGACAATAATGATTTCGACGCTTTATTAAACAATATAAGCAATTTATCATAAACTTATATTCCACTTAATTTGCATCACAGCCAATGCACAAAGCAATAATTGAACACGCAGGATTGTGGTATACCACTCGTTTTAATATGCGATATTTCGTAAATGAAGTTATCCAAGGCAAAACTAGGTGCTTGTCATTTTATGGATTGTTATTTATAATTAAAATTATATGTGTATAAAAATATGCGTCTATTTTTAAGTCGATTTAAATAAAAGGAATAAACCTTTTGGTGAGTGTACAGGCGATTTTTACATTTTTAAGGATCTAGTAGAAAAAGTTGCTGAGATGCTCTCCATTCGTTGTTGTTTTCAATCTATAGTATACAAACCACAAAAACCCTACTCCAAAATGGATACGAAAAGCTCATAATGGATAAGTATTTTAAAGGCAAAAATTCTTATAGCTCATACATAGGTAGTTATACTAAATGAAAATGTCATGTTATCTTACTTTTAAAGTTTACATGATATCTAAAAATCTGCGAGATTTGCCCAAAAAAGACAGTTCACTAGCAATGGCTAGAAAATAAATATTGACCTACTTATTATATTTACTCGCGTCATTACTTCAGTTTGTCTTTAAAAACTGCTTTAGTTTTTTCTCAAATAAAAAAAAACAAACTGTAGTTTCTTTTATCGCCTGTGATGGTATTTGTTTAATATACGATGGAAATAATATCAAACTCGTGTTTGTAAAAGATATACATATACAAGTTTGTGGACAGAATTTAAAAGAGGAACCCATCAATGCAGCGTAAACAGTTAGATTTGTTAAAAAAAAGTCTATAGAAAAATAAGAAGATGTTGCATGATTGACAATGAGACAAAACTCCACAAGAGACCAAATGACACAAACATTAATAACAAATATTATAGGTCACAGTACGGGTATCAACAATGAACAAACGCTCTACAACATAGCCAGCTATAAAAGGTATTGAAATGACAAATTTAAACAATTCAAGCGAGAAAAATAACGGGACTAATTTATGTACGAAAAAAAGGACGAATGATTTATTAATATTAATAAATAGGGAATAAATTCCACAACGGCTTGCCATTGGCGAAAACCAAAGATTATTGTACATACAATGCAAATTATAAACTCTAAAGGTTGTAAGATTATCGAAGAGACATTGTATTCAAAGTCCGACAAAACTTTATGTAGTGGTTAAAAGGGCATGTTAAAATCTTGATGAACGAAATCCTTCATTTTTTTATTGGCGTTCTAAATGGTGGGATTAAATTCGACGCCTCTTTCGGGACTGTGCCTAGCAATTTTGCACGTAATAAAAGAGCACACGAAACAACTATATATATATATATATATATATATATATAAATGAAGCCGTTTGCAAGGCGAAATTTATCTCATCAATCTCTCTTTCCCCAGACCTGGTAGTTCTAATTTCAAGTTGCTTATCCTGATCGACATTCTCTGTAGATCAAAATTATTCAAAAAGGGTATATTGTCCCAAAAATGTATAAAATACTTGTCACTGGACATTTAGAAAACGACGACATATTTTAGCATAATAAAGTTTACCAATTCCAGTAACTCATTTTGTCCCTTACTCTAACTACAGCTGAGGTACAACCATGTACAAATGTTGATGAAAGTATTTTACGACCTGGTGTTGAAGGCATAAAACTTTGCTCAGTGCTCGGAGCACAAAAATCATGCTCGAAACATGAAATCCAGCAATTTGATTGGTTGATTTTCGAGTCTGAGTACAAAAATCATGCTCGAAAGTTTTATGACCGTGAAGCCTGGACTACCTATCTTGTTCGGTCGAGAGATTACATTTTTACATGCTGACATGCATACTTATACAAACTATTATATTTTGTCACATCGAGTGTTTTTTTTAAGTAAATACAATATGGACATCAATTAATAAACGGGATGACTTTTTTAATTCTGGGGGCACCAAGATGATTTTTCTGACACAGAATATTCCTTTCGTCTGTTGCTAAATTAGATTTCTGTTCGATTTTGCACAGAAGCAATCTCATTAAAATCCGATGTTCTGATACGCTACCCTCCACTAACATCTGAACCAACTCGATATTGGGTCATGTCCCGACGACCTTTTTGGTATGCATTCTAATTAAAATATCGACCAATCAAAATCGTTGTAATGTAAGATCCTCGGCAGCGAAAGCAAAATGGCGGAACAGAAGTTAGAACAAACGATTGGCAAAGTATTATTAAATTTCAACATAGATACACTGAAATTGGAACAAAGAAGGATGCTGGATGCATTACTGTCAAGTAAAGATTGCATAGGAGTGTTACCAACGGGTTACGGGAAGTCTCTACCATATCAGATGCTAGTATCAATCAAGCGGGAATTCATATCCAGAAATCAACGCCAATTTGCTTATTTGAATATTATACTAAAGAAATCGGATACGGGTCACGGAAATTACATTAAAATGATAGGGAATTTTGAAAAAATGTCTGTTTTAATTTTAATTTAAGTGATAGACAAGTTGCCGGGGCAGAAAATGAATATACACAACAATATACACCATTTAAACGAAACATAATGACTGTTGTTGCAAAAATACAGGTTCCTGAGCTATTTTAAAAATCGAAGCGAGAGGCTTTAACATTGCAGTGTAAAATACAGGCTAAAATGGCTGAAACGTCAAATTTGCAAACTTCGTGTTGAAAATTGGATTACAAGGTCATTACAAAAACAGGTTGCCGGGGTGAAATATGAAGCTTGAATTTCCAAAGAATAAGCAAGTCCAAACCTTGTATGTGTAGTCGTTGAACTCTAGGTTCCCACGTAAAATTAAAATGTCACTATTTCAAGAAGAATAAACTCACGAAAGCACGAAAATTCACTAAATTCGCGTTCATTGTTTTGATTTTGACCGCCTGACAACTTTACGGAAATATCAAAGTGATTGTAAATAAGGACTCTGTGACGGGCAACTTAATCCGTGTTTTAAAGATTTTAATGATATCAAGCCTATCAAGCCAGTCCAGTTCAAAGTACTATCACGTGGTACAATTCTCATTTACATATTATGAATATTAATTAGCAAAACCACTACTAATTTCTGGCTATGTGGGTATTGACGATGCCAAAGTGGTTGTATGCAGTCCTTTGGTTGTACTAATGCAGGATCAAACCCAACGTTTGAGGAATATTCCTGGCATCAAAGCAGAATACACAGGTGCATATACACATTAAGCTGCAGTAGACCATTATAAAACTTCTATAACAAATTCACGATGTGAAAAGGGGGGTCTTAAAATTTATGATACAACTTTATTTTGATTCAGTATGGCATAAAACATACAAACATAAGCTCTTGTGAGCCTTTTACTGACTATAGAATATAAAAACGTATAGAAAAAAATAAAACAAAGTACATGTACTGGGACATGTACCCACTTCAAAAATAATTTATTGTGTCATGACCAAACACAATACCTTTAAAGAAGGATAATCAAGCCATTGGAACAACTAGAGACACTGACCCTATAAAAAAAATGGTATGCACTTGGGCATGTTGGGTACTCTGGCAGTCTCTGAAAAGTGAGCCAAGTTCCTTCTAACTAGACAACTACAATTGAAAATTCTTTGCAAATTAAATAGGTCACAATCTGAACAGCAGACTGTTGAGACAGATTGCTCTTTACCTAATAAAATTAGAAGATATGATATGTTTGCCAATGAGAACTCTGCAAAAGAGACCAAATACACAGAAATTAACAATTACAGGAGTACAGTCTTCAACAATGAGCATAATCCATACTGAATCATCATTTTCCGTGTTCAGTTATAGATTAAAAGGTGATCACCCATGTGTGTAATTGTACTTGCATCTTTGATATATTGATATTTAACATGCCGTGTTGAAGGCGGTACATTGACCTATAATGCTTTACATTTACATTTATAAATTGTTATTTGGAGGGAGAGTTGTCTGATTGACACGCATACCACATCTTCCTATATCTATTAATAGGAAAAATAAACAATACATGTACAGGAAAAATAAAATAATAGCTTGTATACATGTTTATAATACCAGAATATATTATTAGTCTATTTTAGATTTGCAAAAAATTCATATACTGTGAAAGTACTTTAATTCGTGGTTTGAGGAATATTAAAATGTTCGTGGGTTTTTTAATTCGTGGATTTTAGTTTTCTAAAAAAAAAAATTAAATAAAAGCCTTTTAAGAAACAAAGGTTATAAATGGTCTGGATTGAGGAAATTGTAAAGTAAACATTCAATTTGACCGGTGTAAATCGTAGTGATAACACTAATTAACCCATGATAAAGTGATTAACCGGTTAAAGACCATCGAAGGTGTTAATTAGGCCATAAACATGTCACCTAAAGATAACAGTCACATAAACAAATGCTATAAACGTATCTTGAATTGTCAAATAATTCTTATCAAAATCAAACCCAGCATGAAATTATAATTTCCCATATGAACAAGAACTATGAGGATATAAAATGAACACTTTATCATACTAGCATATCATTACCGGAAATCTGACTTTCATCGATCAAAAATATTTTAAAGAGAAGTAAAAGATCAAAAGTTGTACAGTTTAGGTTATTAAAGATTAAATGGGTATTATAATCATGCATGCGGTTGTAGTTCTGTTCAGTCAGAGCTCAGACATAAATAAGTCTGAATCTGCTTTTGACTCGTAGAGGTCTAGATTTGCAAGTTTTAGGATTTGTCTCCCTTTAATGCAAGACAAAATACGACTTTAATAAATCAAATATTGTTAAGCAAGAAATAATTCATCAGAATCAAAAAGTTGCAAATATCGACTCCTACAAGTCGATAAGTTACCAAAATTGGTTAACTTCAGGACCCACGCATATTTATAAAAAGGTCATGCATCTAAATCAAATAATGACTACATTGAAAGACAAGGCTTTGTCTTCTAAAGAAAAATATGAATGAGTCTAAAAAATCAGAGATAATGTTAATTAACCTTACAATGCAACCACCTGTAACCACACTTAATGAGGTAAAACATCTGTGTTTAGTAAGGATGTTCAATTAGATAATTAAATATAGATAGCTCAAGTCCTTGTGAACTCTCAGACAGGTTTTTGCTGTTATAGGTGGTGTAATTTGTCCACCAAGTAAAATTAAGTTTTTTCATCAACATTAATAGACCCAAACAAGTCTGTCATTTTCTGACTTAGATAAGTCTAAAATTGAAACACATTTTTATAATAAATACATGTTTTGACTTCTTTAAGTCAAAAACAGAAATCGACTTGTTTATGTCTGAGCTCTGACTGCTGTTACTGCTATTAAAGTATTCTCAGATTTGGCGTTATATAATTTATTCTTTAGATCATATCAGTAGTCAAACCTACTGATGGGGATCTTTTCATGTCTTGATTGAATGTGTCATTTTGTTGGACACTTTAATTCGGGGATAAAGTCATCCACGAAAACCACGAAAATTGGTACCCCACGAATAAAAGTACTTTCACAGTAGTTAAGAATGTAAATACAACCTTGAATTTTTAAACTATCAACATGAATTAATATTTAACTATACACATATCAAAAGTTATAACCATAAGATTTTTAACCAGATTGGAAAGGTACATGTACTTAATTCAAAACTGCCATCGAACACACCAATATAAATTGTGAATTCAAAATTTTGATTAAACTTATTAATTTTTTGTACAGGAACTATGGCTGAAACCACTTTAATCACATTTGGAGCTCTCATTTCTAATTCTTTATGGAATTTATCCCATGTAAATGTCATAAAACTCTGGTGGTCCTTATTCTGTAGCACAGATCCTGAATGCCTTTTACACAGGTTTTTGGATTCTGACTTCACAACTTTAGCTGCAGCTGTAACAACATCGTCTGGGTTGGAATTAACTAATATATCAAGGATAGCCTTTTCAACATTTTCCGATTTAAATATGGCTTTACAAATTTTTGTGTGGATTTCATTTACAATTAGCTCTGTCCTTTTCCCACTTGCAGAGCTCCAGATAAGAATTCACAAATTGGGTTTTTTATCCACCATTTTCTTATATAATTGGGTGATAACGTTTTTTGATTGCATTATCAATTCCAATTCACCCCTCATGTTAATATCAAATTGGGTTTTTCACCACCAAACTCCTTAATGTATTGGTTTTTTCATCAACACAATATTGAATATTTAGGCAATATCAACCCCAGATTTTTTTCCATCTTAAATATGTTTCTTTCTTTGTTTAGCTGTTTTATTTGGTTTAGGGTTAGAGTTAGGGTTATTTGCTAGCTGTTTTATTTGGTTTATTGACTGAGAAGCAATTGTAGGTTTAATTTGTGTTCCGTTTCAAACCTTCTGCCAGTTTTGTATTTTCTCATATAAACTGTAAAAAAACGGATGTGTATTCACAGGCACTCGTCTTATACCTTTATATAATAAATTCTGAGACCAGTGCCTGTGTGTGTATTCATTAATTAACCGTAAATGAAAAAAAATAGTATATAAACTCTAATTATACTTGAATGTTTTTGTTTTATTCCAATTTTCATAAATCTGAGTTTAGTTGTCTTTTATTAGAACTTTTGGTTTCTGATGCTTTATCATGTCAAAATTAATTTGGCCTTTCACTTTTTCCAACTGATTTCGTTTTTGAGGAAACCCTGCTTTTATTAGCAATGTTCTCGTTAAGGTACGTACACACGCCCGTGTGTTCGATGAACGCTTCCTAAAAACACTGGCTGAGTCTTGTTATCATCATAACTTTCCCTAAGCTTTTCAAAAGAAGCAGAAAACATGCTTCTATTCAATATTTTTACCGGACATTCACTTTTGTTTTAATTCAATGTATGTAATGATAAATCCCAAGCAATGCGAAAAAAATATGACTTCATGACATACGCTGATTGGATAAACGATGAGAAGATCGAAATGTTTTCAAAAACACGTGTACCTATTGAGCAACGGAAAACTCTAACAGGGACCCATTTCAGCTACTTGATGCAGGGATCTATTTTTAGAACGAAAGAAAATTTCCAATTATAATTATTATAAAAATAGTTTACGCGACCACTGTAAACAGATAAGGGTAAATAACGCAAATGGTAGCCAATAAAAGGGTTGAGAACTCATGGTTTTGGAATATAATTGGGTTTTCCTTTGAATTAATTGGGTTATTGAACCCTGCAATGGGCAATTGCATTGGGTTTTTTATTATTTGTATTGTGTGATCACGCAAATACGCAGCTTATCTGGAGCTCTGCACTTGGATAGGAAATTGTAACCTAACAAATAAAAAATGTATAAATAAACTATGTTGTCAGACATCAATCCATTTGAACCAACAGCAAAGTGAGAAAAAAAATGTATAAGTTTATACTGATACTAATATTAAAAAAAATTTGTTAAAGTAAAAATATATATATGCTTATCCAGCAGGTCCAGTGACCTTGCTGACTAAAATATTTTTTCATTTATATGTTACAGTATATGACTTCACTTAACTCATTGTGTATATTTTACTCAATATGAAATTTCATAAACATGATAAATGTAGCGAGAAAGTATGTACTATCAACTAAAAAAATCTTTTGTATCAGTGAGCGTCTTTGAATTGACAATCATACCACATCTCCTTATTTATATATTGGTACATGTACACAATATATGAAAGCATTTATGTCAAACTGGAATGCATCTGTTTGGAAACGTCTGAACTGTGTTTTGGAAGATTACAAACAACAACCTTATTTAAGGGACAAAATATTTAGTACCATTTACCTTCATAATTTCTATATCACTTCGGGTTTCTTCTGCTACATATCAACAATAACATCTGAAAAAATGCATTCAAACATCATGCAAACAATTGAAATAACTATAAATAAAAATAAAACTATAAATAAAATTTAAATTGAGATAATAAGTGACTGAGTCGCAATCATGTTAAATATAAACTTGTACATTTACACAATATAATTAGTTCCCCTCAAAATTCTCTTAGTTAATTACACTATCCTTTAACAATGTTTAACATGTCAAAATATTAATTTATACAGCAAAAAAAAGGTAAAGATTTTAAACTGCCAAAAAATGTACTGTCTATTTAATAAGGTTAGGACCATTTGACTTTCCATGGACTTTTCATGAGGACCAGATTATTTTTTCCATATAAATTATGTTCAATGTAGAAAATTTATTTCGGATTTTTTTTTATCATGTTGATCAGTTGATTGGCAAAATGTGGGCAAAATCAATCCAATGCTGCCAAATACTTTTTTAGGGCCAAGATTTTTTTTTCTAACCCCCTCCCCCCTTAAAAAAATGCCTAAACATACATTATATAAATGTATATAAATAATATAGTCTCTGTCACTCTGTCATAAATTTGTATCAAAACAATTCTTAACTAAATCTGTAACATTCATTTTGATTTATTAGTACATGTACATGTGATGGTCAGATAGTCATGATAGTGACAGGAAATAAAATACTAATCATTTGGTACTATTGACCATATATTTATAATCTGATTTAAATTGCAGAATCAATTTATACCAAAACCCATCATAAAATTTTCAATATTTTTAGTGTTAAATTTGAGTTACAATTTTTACTCCAACAGGTATATACATAGGCTGATCCAGGGGGAGGGGGGCTGGTGCCCCCTTCCTTTTCATTGGAAAAATTTGGGCGATTATATAGGGAATCATCGAAGCATACCTGGAGAGTGCCCCCCCCCCTTACATTTTGCCTTATGAAAAGTTTTGGCTCCGCCACTGATATTTGTCTGATTGTTGGAAAGTTTAAAATTTTGAAGAATAATATTTACTCTCATTATAATCCAACTAGAACTGTTGGTATGTAAAAGCAATTCTTTCAGGCCCAAACGTAATTATGCAAGCCTGGCCAGTAAGTCCTGCTAACTGCAATGACAGTTGATTGATTAGTCCAAATAATTATAACGTCTGGCAGGCAAGGCTATTTAATTTTTTTCTGGGACACCTTCCTACGAAGGAAGCCGTCCCAGAATTTTTTTTTTAAATAGCCTTAATTGTCAGATGTCATAATTATTTGGACTAATGATTGATGTACGTACTATCACATGTACAGTGTGCAAATAATCTAAAAGTAATAAACATAACAATAACATAACAATCAAATAATTACCTCAACTTCTCCTGTGAAACTGGGTGAAAATGATTGATCAAGTGATCGTCTTGCAGGCTTTTTGCTTGGTTCAGTCAATTTCTGTTGTGTTGGTTTTGGTAAAATCTGTGGTAAGGACCTGACTACATTTGGTGTATTGGTAATGTCATTGAATGGCATGGTGGTTATTGGTACAATGTCTGACTTTTTACTTGGCTGAAAACTGGCTGGACTACGTAGCATTCTTTTTGAAATTGACACACGTTTGGGGGAAGGAACTGACACAAGTAGAGTATTTTCTACAGTCTTTGTCGATTGTCTTAATTTTCCTTTTAAATCTGTTGACTCCTTTTCCGTTTTTAACACCTTTTCAACAGAACGATAACATGTCTGGCATACACCCTCACCTTTACACTCGAATCCGACAACATTGTTAATATTTTTCCTCCGCTCCTCGCTTAGTTTTAACTTCCTATCAAAATATTTATGTTCAACTTCTATTCCGTTGGCTTCCTTTACTTTCTGAATGAAAGAAAATCCACAGACAACGCAACTATTTCCCAGTAAGTATGTTTTTCTTGGAGTTAACTTCTCAGACATGGGCGCCGCCATTGTTACTGTTCTCTTCGTTTGCTCTCGGACCCGATCGATCAAACATAAATTTCTAATAATCCCGAACTGCCTGGCAGGATTTTGCCAGACGCTATCTGATTGGCCATTGCAAAGGTCGTCGGGACATGACCCAATATCGAGTTGGTTCAGATGTTAGTGGAGGGTAGCGTATCAGAACATCGGATTTTAATGAGATTGGCACAGAAGAAGAAGAAAATATTTTATTTCCAATTATGGGCCGCAAAGGACATCAACATTACAACGTCAATAATTTTCATAACACAATCATTACAACGTCAATAATTTTCATAACACAATACAAACAATGACATAAAAAAAAAGAATAAAAAAATGAGAACTATTTAAGTTCTTAAAGAATATGCAAATAAAGAATCTATAATATGTTTTTTTTTTTAAATACTAAATGCATTTTAATGCAAGTGTGGTTGATATTGATAACAAATTTTAAACAAGTATCCCAAAAGAAAAAAAGATATCCATATACTATGTATAGTACATAATAAATTGAATCAATTATTAAAACATATAATAACTAGCCAAAAAGAAAGTAGAAGTTAAGGATGTCTATGACTCATCCTGTGTCAGCAGCAAATACATGTAGGAAAATATTATGGTTTCCTAAAGGCAGCTGACACCAGGGGGCGATACCTTATGGATCATAGGCATGTAAAATGTAAGAAAATGTCTCTTTCCTACCTGTATCAAAACAAACAAGGAGGCATCATAGGCAACTTGAATGCAGTTGAAACCAGGGGACGATGCCTCAAGGATATAAGAGAACTTTGAATAAATAATATGTCTTAACAATTAATTATTTTTTCCTTTTAATTTACTAGCATGTTTGTGATATTCAGATGAATATATATATGTCCAATAAAATGTATATATATACACTCATAGATTTCCTTTAACTAATCATGCACAATCATTTCCTACATTTGGAAGAAGATCCAATCAAATTGGAAGTCATATTTGTGGAGTATTAATTATAAAAAAATTAACATTGGCATGTTTGTCTAAGTCCAGTGGCAAATATTTCATATATGTTCAGGACCCTTACAACTTAGCAATGAATACAGCAGGTAGGTCCTACATTAGGGAACAACCGGGATGATAGCCGTAAAGGTTGGAATGCTACTGAAAACGAAGGGTATTTATAGTTAGGACAGATATTGAGCCTTGACTACAATGTACCTATTTTTGTCTAGTGGTTGTCCTTCAAGTTGGTTGCTTTAGCTTCTGTCATAGTAATAGATGTACTTTTTTTTTAGAATAACTATGTGAATCTTATCTTTTTATGCCTATTTACTCTTTATTCCACCAAAAGAATATGATTGGTTTTCTTATCTTTTGGTGTTTTAATTGCTTTCAACATTCCAACATTTAACTGCATCTAGAGATGATGGAGATATATTATATCGAAATTCGCAGAAGTGCAAGAGTCTTTATGTTTCAATACAAAAATGACTGAAATACATACAATTGCCTAAAATATAAAACTGTATACAAAGACGAAAAAATTACACAGAAAATGATACAAAAAAAAGAAAAAAAACTTAAACTGAGTTGAGGTAGCACTAGAGATAAGACGAATCTATAGATGCAACATACTAGCAGATGATATGCAGTATTCCTTAATTATCGATTTGTAATTGTTATCTAAACTGTCCTTTTGAATATTGACTCTCGTTTTTGCGTTTAAAGAAGCATAACAGCTAATGAACGTTCATGTAAGTATATATAGTATTATATAAATAAATATTTAATCGTTAGTATACTCATTTTGTAAATTCAAAAAGTTAAGACATATTTACAGGAGACATGTTTCGTATGAAGCTAACGGTCAATAATGATTTGTTTCATTTTTGCAAGGGTAATAAAGGAAGAAGGTTCACTTTATCGCCGCGCGAATTCTAAAATATTTTTTTTTAAATGCTGTCATCGGAGGAGCGCAGGACATTTTAGCGAAATATTTTGAAGTACTTGTGGACTTTTGAGCGCAGATATTAGAGCCAATTTTAGGGCCGGACAAATCCGTTCATCTGTATTTTCGATAGCACATTTTAGCGAAATTTACCTGGTTGAATAATACTTGCTAAGCTTCGGGCAGAAGTTTGGACAATCTAGACAAGATACAGAGAAAGAACAGTTCCTAATGCAATTCAACAGTATTGTACATGGGGTTTATCCAGAGCCCATTACGTACATGTACGTTCTCTAGGATATAAATTATAAATTGGATTAATGTAAAGCAATTGCAAGTCTAGTATTACTAGCATCATGTGATCAATATTTTGTAATATAATTACAATAAAATACTTATAGTTTGTATACGGAGTCTTCCGAATAAGATTGTTTGCTATCGGAATTCGGATTGATGTTGGAATACGTGGATGTAAAGTGTCACTTTTAAACAAGGCAAGAACGACTTTTTAACAAGGCAAGAACGACTTTTTAACAAATTCAATTTATTAAATCTTTTAGACATTTAGTGCTGTATTGGGCATCATATATTTTTATTGTGCTTGTTTTTTTTTTAATCTATTATATATTATAATAGGTTAAAAATATTTCGCTAAAATGGGCATTAATAATTTTAATTTTCGCTAAAATTGGTTAAAAATCAGGCGCTAAAATGGGTTCTACTTTGGCGCTAAAACGTCGGATCCTTTTCGCTCAAATATCCTATCAATGCGCTAAAATGTCCTCCGTAGCATCGGAGTACATTGGTTAAAAAAAAGTAAAGCGATGCCTACATATGTAGGAAAAAAATATAGGGTGATTTATGGTACATTTACTAAAGTTAAATGGGAGCTCTTATTCTACTGTTCAGAAGTAGATAGGAAGTTGTTCTGACACAACGTGCTTTATTTACCCTGCAACATGTATTAGTTAAAAGAAATAAATTTGCGTTGCTGTCTGTCATAATATATATATATATATATATTTTGTTATCTCATTTAATTTAGCTAAGATCAGGTCATCGTTTTTCTTCTTAGTTAAATACGTTTGTGTTTATTATTACAGTCAGTACTGTGGTCCTTCAATTTTTTACATCCTTGGACTTTGACGATAACTGTCTCATAGGCACTTATATCATTTTTATATTCTGATATAAGGCCAGCATAGTATACGTGATCATATATAATAATTGCAAATGACACTCGTTAAATAGTGGTTATATAAACTGGATTTTTATGTCTTTTGAGAATTTTCACATTTTCAACTACAAAGGTAGGACATTATCAATGATGTAGTATTTAAGGGAGTCATTTTTGTAAACATTTTTGATTGAAAAACGCTATAATGCTTAATCCTTGATGATTGTTTATTTCTCCAAATAAGTTGTTAGGATGCCTTACCATTGAAGTTTAACCAATTCCCACTTTTATTAAATATATGTTTCATGAAATAAGTCAGTTTAAAGTTAAGTTGAGCTATATATCGGATATAAATGGTACTTGTGCAATTGCACGTAATCATGTATATGTACAAGACTTTGAATGATTTTATAAAAGGTTCTTCTGGATCCGCAACTTCCAATAATCAAACAGTTACTGATTTGCATAGTGATTTTTACAACTCTAAAAAGATAAACATATGTATTGATATCCCTTCGCATAAGGTCAATTTCTATTCGACGCAGGTATAGTGATGTTTGAAAAAAAAATTAAAAAAAAAATAATTCAGTGACCCTAAAAAATTTAAATCATAAAAGATGATAATTTTGAAACAATAAGTAATATGAAAAAATTGTGAATTTGTTATTTTAAAGATATATAAATACATAGCCACGTCCTAAGAGATAGGTGAATTAAGGAACAGTTTCCTCACTAGGGCAATTTTCAGTCTTAATGTAAATTCATTGAAAAACAGATGCGTGTGTGTATTAAAAGCATGGGTCTTATCAGCGGGCATTGTAAATATTTCTCGTATACAAGATGGCTCAAATATTGGTAAACTTTATGGTCTCGACTCATATGCTGAAACTTCAAAATATACATGTTCTTCCCATTTTAAACTGCTTGGACACGCTACTGCTTTTCATTTCCGTTTTATACATTTATAAACTCCTATGTTTGTTGTTGTTTTAATTCCATCTACGTAGTATATACGTTCTGATCTAGTTCTGCTATGTTTAAACCGTTCACAATTTTATAAACAAAAATTCCATAAGTCGGCCCAACTACGAACTTCATCAGAAATTACATACATTTTGAATGCGTAATAGTCAATAACATGCATGCTAATTTCCTTCGTCGTATGTCAGTTAATTACCATATTAATACTAAACAACACCTGTTATATTTGTATCTTCCAAGTCAAGACCATTGAACTTCTGTGCACTTGACATCTTTATTTTTTTACTACAAGATGTTCAGTGAATGCAACAAGTGTTTCTGCACTAACCTCCAACTTGAATGTATTTCGTCAAGGTCAAAGATGTCATTATTTGAGGGTCCGAACTGCAGTTTATAACTTTTAAAAGAGGGACGAAGGATACCAGAGTGAGAGTCAAACTCATGAATAAACTGACAAAGCCATGGCTTAAAATAAAAAGACAAACAGACAAATAATAGTATTATAGGATACACAACATACAAAGTAGGATTTATCTCTCCCCAAGACAAGATACTTGTATCTACGTTCGCCATTCTTATTTAAAATTTAAATGAAACACATTAAAGTAATTATACCAACTCTTTCAATTTGTCTTTTATTTTGGAATTGGGAATACTTGTGTAAAGTATACAAAAGTAAAATTTGTTAATACTATTGTAAGATGAGAGAGTCTTAGATTGTTTGTTCTTTAAAAGATCTGATTCACGCCACCTCTCATGTCTTGTTGAAGTTCGAAATTACCACTTGATTTTCAAGAAAAATAACGTGTAGATAAAGTCAAGTTGAACCGATTATTTCAGCAAATTGCATCTAGAGAATGTTCACTTTAAGTACTAATTACCAGTGATTTTTAAGCAAATAACACCTAATCAAAGACCTCTTGGTGTACGTGTACGAAACAACAATTGATTTTCGACCGGATAACGTCTAAGGAAAGTCATTTTCAAGTACGAAATTACCATCCACTTTCAAGCCATTAACATGCAAAGACAGGCCTGTTCGAATATAGCATTCACGTTACATCTGTTTAGATGTAAATAAAGTTTTGTACGAAGTCAAAAATACACATGATGGTCATATTTCGATGGTCTCCATTTCCATTTTCTTTATTTTTGTCATTTTTCTCTAATCTTCATCTCTTTTAATCATTATTCTCTATATAATGTTTCAGCAATGCATTTATTCTGTTGTTTTTTGGGGTTTTTTTTATCTTTTGGCTTATTTTTCTTGTTTTTGCTTTTTTTTTTGTTAGAATCTGCCAATTACTCTGTATTGTGTAAAACCCTCATCAGACCCTTCTACATGAAAGCAAAGGAAACGAAGAGGAAAAAAACTCTTTACCTTCATAGTTTGCATAAAGCGCGGGAGTTGACCAGCTGTCAATATTTGATATGAATAAAATTGAGAATGGAAATGGGGAATGTGCTAAAGAGACAACAACCCGACCATAGAGCAGACAACAGTAGAAGGTCACCAACAGGTCTTCAATGCAACGAGAAATTCTCGCACCCGGAGGCGTCCTTCAGCTGGCCCCTAAACAAATATATACTGGTTCAGTGATAATGAACACCATACTAAACTCCAAATTGTACACAAGAAACTAAAAGTTAAAATGATACAAGTCTAACAAAGGCCAGGGCTCCTGACTTGGGACAGGCGCAAAAATGCGGCGGGGTTAAACATGTTTGTGAGATCTCAACCCTCCCCCTATACCTCTAGCCAATGCAGAAAAGTAAACGCATAACAATACGCACATTAAAATTCATTTCAAGAGAAGTCCGAGTCTGATGTCAGAAGATGTAACCAAAGAAAATAAACAAAATGGAAATAATACATAAATAACATCAGACTACTAGCAGTTAACTGACATGCCAGCTCCGGACCTCAATTAAACTGATTAAAAAATTATGTCTTCATCATATGAATATCAGGCACAATCCTCCCCGTGAGGGGTTTAGTATTATACCATCATAACATATATGAGAAGAACATAACCCGTGTCATGCCAACAACTGGTTTATTAAGAATAAATGTGTTTAGTTCCGATGCAAAGACCCTATAAGTGAATCAATATTAACGCCAAGATATGCAATTTCTAATGACCTGACAACAGTATCGTAACTATATCCCTTCTTAATAAGTCTATTTAAAGGTTTTGTTAGATTCTGAGGTAAATACTGACATTTTTGTGCTTTATAAAGAATATTTCCATAAAATATTGGATGTGAAATACCTGAACGTATAAGAAGTCTGCATGTTGAGCTATATTTACGAATGATGTCCTTATACCGATGATAAAATTTAGTAAATGTTTTGACTAGTTTGTGATATCAAAAACTCTGGTGTAATAATTTTTCAGTAATACATAAATTTCTCTCGTTAAAATCTAAAACATTGTTACATACACGAACGAATCGTACAAGTTGAGATATAGAAACTCCGTAAGATGGTGACAAGGGAACGTCACCATCTAAAAATGGATAATTAACGATAGGAAATGAGAAATCATCTCTTTTATCATAAATTTTAGTATTAAGCTTTCCGTTAATGATATATATATCAAGATCGAGGAAAGGACAGTGGTCATTGTTAGTATTAGCTTTATTTAAAGTAAGTTCAACAGGATAAATTTCTTTAGTATACATACTGAAGTCGTCATTATTGAGAGCTAAAATATCATCCAAATATCTAAAAGTATTATTAAATTTGTGTATCAGATGTTGCTGATTTTTTGTCATAAATTGTAACTCATAGCAATACAAAAACAGGTCCGCAATAAGTGGTGCACAGTTAGTCCCCATTGGAATTCCGATAACCTGACGATATACGGAACCTCCAAAGCGAACAAAAATGTTATCTAGTAAAAATTCAAGAGCAGATATAGTATCAAAGCATGTCCAATTGACATATTTTTTTATGTTTATTGCTACTAAAAAATGACCCAAAAGAGTTTGAACATATATATTCACATTCTGACTTTTTAAATGCCCATTTAATTAGGTGTGTGAATTTTTTCTTAATGAAAATTCATATTTGATATTTTTAATGCATCATGGCCTACAAGAATTAAACGATTTAATGTTAAATTGAACCATAATATTATGTGATTGCTATCAAATTTTTTGAAATGTATATTAATCGGAGATCGAGTAGTAATAAAGAGTTGCAAGACACCAATTTGGATAATAAAAACAAAATTTGAAAGACATCTACAGAAAAAGAAAAAAAAAAGAGCAATATAAAACTGTTTATATAAAAATATGATAACAAAAACTACACGAAAAATCGTAGTGATCGCAAGTGCTCCGAAAGAGTTAGCAATTCCTGTTATATATATATAATTATATAGTTGGCTTTATACTTTTACTAATTTCATATTTTACAATAGTTCTTCTGACGACATTGCTTTATTTCATCTGACTGTTTTGATATATTTTACGAGTGCTTTTGAAAACTTTCTATAAATGTTCTTTTGCCAACAAATTATTCATTTCATCCGACGTTTCTGGTGTATACTATTCGGTGATTGGCGTATTTACTCATTCAACATTTGATCAAGGGTTGTTTATTGTTTCTAATTGGAGTACTCAAATTGACTTATCTAGTCTCAAACGTTTTGGAAGGAAAATATATTTAAATAATTTAAATTTCATCAGCAATACAATCAACTTAATTATGTTTGATATGCTCAGAGAGTTTGGTTACCACGTTATCAATCTTTTCAATATCTAAAATTATTATGTTTGATATGCTCAGAGAGTTTGGTTAGCACGTTATCAATCTTTTCAATATCTAAAATAATTTATACCATTGCTTATAGCTTATAATCGTTATAAAAAAGCAATGAATACACTTCTGAATGCAAACTTCAAATATCTAGAAAATGCAATCACAGATATAATATGTAATATGCCAAAATCAATGGTAAATACGTTTAATAGCATATCAATAAACTCATTACAGATACCCGGATTGACGCACATTTCGTCTACAAAAGACTTATCAGTGAAACTCATTTAAAAAAAATCGAATAGGCCAAATAGAGTACAAAGTTGAAGAACATTGCGGACAAAAATATCTCAAAAGTTTTGCCAAATTCAGCTGAGGTAATCTATTCCTGAGGAAGAAAAGCCTAAGTATTTAGTATCAAAGAAAGTTAATAGTTAATTCATAATCTTGACCATATCAATGATAATTCAGGTCAACACAAAAGTACTGACTACTTCACATTCTAAATTGCTTTTGAATCTGCTTTTTAAAATTAACAAATTTTCCCTTGCGTTTAGACACCAAAACAAAACCGCATAAAATATATCTAACATCATTGGACAGAGGGCAATTATTACTCTATATGCAAAAACAGCTATCGTTATTTAGTTTAACCTTTAATTATTGACTAACTCTAAAGTTGAAGGCCGTGTGGTGACCTATACTTGTTAATTTTTGTGTTTCTTGTGGAGAGTTGTCTCATTGGCAAGCATACCACATCTTCTTTTTTTATATTTATTGTTATACAGAATATAGCCTCCTATGTAATCATATTTTCTCCAGATGTCTTTGACAAAGAATGAAATTCAATGTTGGCCTCCACTTTCTTCAGATGTGTTTTGTCGAAAATTGTATTTTGCCCTTTAGATATTTGTTGTCAAAGACTAGCGATTGCATTTCTGTAAATATTGGCAACGCAACTTCCCATAAGAACTCCTTTTACGGCTAAAACTGTACATGTACCACTTTTACTATGACGTTTTGAAAAAAAATCTTATCCTAGAATTGAAAGATCATATGCACCACAATTTTTTTTAAAGGTCAAAATATAGGGCGACATAGTTTCAACGTTTATATGTCCTGAACTTCTCAGAATTTAAACTAACACTAAATTGTCTTAACTACCCCTACCTCGAATGAAAGTTTACCACAGATTTCAATGTAAACAATATGCACATGTAAATGTACTGGTAACATTCCCAAGTTATGTCTCTGTGAGATGGAACACAGTGAGCATACTTGGGAACCAGGATGTAAACAAAATTAATTTTCTATGAATATTCAAGATCTCCCGAAAGAGGCGTGTTTTGAGAAACAGCTGTATTTACAAAGTTCAACCTATACAGACATTTATTCAAATAGAAAACTATCTAAAATCAATTTTTCTCACATTAATACTAATTTATTAGAATTATAGCCTTAAAGAAATCACTGCGTATACTCTAAGTTTTTCTTTATTGTACATTTTATACCCCCCTTTGATTTTATCACCTGTTTCGGTTTTTTTTTAATTTGAAAACAAGACTTTTATTATTGCCAGCTTACCCTATTTTCATATTTTTTGATAAAAAAAATGCCTAGATCCTGTTTAAAACTGTTTTGATAACATATTGAAAACATATCAGAATACTATAAATGTAATGTTTAGCAGTCAATCATTACAACATTCAAGATTATATAAAGTATCCATTCCAATATCTGCCTCCAGTCCATATCTTACTGTATGCCTATATGTCAATTAAAGTACACATTTTCTGCCTCAAATGGTTAATTATGAATTCTTGTCACAACAGTATCATCTGTAACCATATATCTGACACAATTTAGCTATTATATGAACTAGAAATGTTGAAACAAAGCCAAATTTGCAATAGTTGTATGTATGCAGATACCAGTCTGAAATAAAAAAAAAATCACTTAAAATGTTATAGAGATGACTGCTAACATTTTTTTTTTTTTTGCATAACTTCCAAGCATGGTTATTGTTTTCTATATCAAGAACTTTAAAATCATAAAATCATAGCATTTACAACTTTAAATTATTTTTTTTATGACCCAGGGGGTAGGAAATTTTCTCTGTTTTTTGCCCCTGGGGCCTCAAATTTCTAAATCATTCTGCTGTTTCTAGCAATTTGGAATATTTAGTGCATATTCAGGATAGAACAAACTATTGTTAGTTTTGTTGAGATATTTTTTTTTCTAGCTTGTATTTATTATGCTGTGGTGATAAAAAATCAGATTTAGGTGTTGCGGCTTACTTTTAGGTTATCGAAAGGACAAAAACTCCCAATAAATAATAATCAGGAAGGATCTATGAGTTTTCATGACTGCAAAGGGTAAATATAAGCACTTCTTAACAATTTAACTTACAAATTGAATTAATTTTGTATCCAGGACTTTAAGTAAAATATGCATACTGTAAACTGTGAATTTATGCTGAGCCATCATATTTAAGGCCCATGATTCGATCAATCTTCATTAAATATTTACAAAACTTCATATTTGAGTTAATTTCTTTAAAATCTGTGAAATAAAGCAAATTTGGTTACATTCTGAATGTTCCCCTTTTACACCCTAGAGCTGTTAAGACAACACATCTTGTATTTTAAATACTTTCAAATTGATGATATTTCAATTTACAGTCACCAGCTGTTTTATTTAATTGGAGTTTAATGTTCATTGCTATCGTGCTCTGTATGGTTTACTCATTAAGACTTTGAACACCAGTGCCACATTTACTGCAACAAAGGCACATTTCGTCAAAAATTTTCTTAAATGAGACAAAAATATTCTAAAATGTAAAAGTGTAAACAAACATCAAAGAGATGATTGTTTAGGAATAAACTACATTAAAACACATTTGGTATGTATAAGGCTGTCTTGATTTACCAAAAAAAAAGGAAAATACAATTAAATATATGTTTAAAATAATGTTTTCCAATTTTGTAGGAAATAGGAATACTATCATCATCATGATTAGCAAGGAATAACGAAAATGTCGGTTAAGGATCTCCATTTTGCTATTCAAAAGCATGATGTAGAACATGTGAGGAGAATACTCAAGAATGACCCTGATGTCAATTGCACGTACTGTCAAGAAACAGCACTAACAAGAGCAGTACGTGGTAGGCTAGATAAAATAGTAAATATTCTCTTAGGATATCCACACACTGATATAAATTTTGGTAATCAGTTTGACCGTACACCTTTGTACTTCGCTTCATTAAATGGTCAAGTTAAACTCGTTGTCAACTTGTTGGAAAGAGGAAGTGAGGTCAATTGTTTAGATGTAGCTGGTGTTACGCCTCTTGGAGCGTCAGCATATTACGATCATTGGCAAATAGCGGATATTTTATTACGAGCAAGTGGTAAAGTGAATATGCCAAGCAAAAATGGAGAATCGCCATTGTATCGGGCTTGTTATTATCTCTCTGTTAATGTCGTAAAAGTTTTGTTAATCCACGGATGCAACGTAAACCTAAAAACAACAGAGGGAAAAACGGCTCTCATGGCAGCAGTTATTACACCGGACGAAAACAATAATACCTCAAAATCTACGCGACTTGAAATTTTAAAACTGCTTTTACAAAATGGAGCTGACATTGACGCACATGATAAACGATTATTCACTGCACTTCATTATGCCGCTGAAGGAAACAAACTAGATGTATGTTCCCTCTTAATGAAACATGGATGCAATTTGTACACTATCAATAATGAAAACATGTCGGCGTTTGGTATAGCTATATCCGAGGCAAAGCAATATTTTCAATTAGCGATATTATTCTACATTAATGGCTTTCATTTGAAAGAATTTAATGCAAATATAATAAAATCTCTTCTGTTTAAGAACACGTTTATACAATCAGCTAGTTTAGACAGAATGGTCTTACTGTCTTTAGTATTAGACGATTTCATTGCTTGCGAAAAATCCACGAGGAATCTACGGAGCATTTTGAAAAATGGCGACTTTGACATGATTGAATCAACATGTCTGAATATGATCAGGGCAGTATACCATTCAAATGTTCCAAGAACTCTAAAAAACCGATGTCGATGGATAATTCGCTATCATTTGCGACTACCCTTTCTACATAGTTTGACAGAACTTGAAATTCCAAAGGACCTTCAGAAATATTTAATATATAATTTAGATGAGCATCAATATTCAAACATACATAATACTTTGAACAAAAATACCAACTAAGCAAAAATACTACTGTAACATGAATAATATTTATATATGAAATGTGAATTGAATAACGAGCAAACAATTCCCCGGTTTTGGAAACCAAAATAAAAGTTCATTTCCCATAGAATAACGTTTCAGACACTAGTAAATCCGGACATCAATGTTCATGACACACAACTCTAAAATAACTGTCATATAGTCAATACAGTCATGCATCAAAAACATTGGAAGCTATATTCACAAAACCTAAGAGAGCATCAAAACCCAAATGGCTATGACAAACATCTCAGACTTCTTCTATATTTTTTTAAATATAAATGAATATATCACATACATCGTTACAACGGAAACACCGGACTTGTACCTTTATATATACACAATAGGCAAATGTATAGTATGAGTTGCTAGCCACGAGGTTTCATGGTTATGTTAAATGAGTTAAAGTTAAGAATTTGTCTTTTTAGGTTCGAATCCCTGAATTCTCATTGTTTAGTATTCAGTTTTTGTTCTTGTTTTGTATGTTATTGTGGATATGTTGTGTGATAAAAGCGATTTTGGTCGTTAATTATCGGATTATTGTTGGCTATTTCACATATTCGTCCATTTTTTGTTTTATAAAATTAAATTAATGTATTATGATTTCATCTGTTTTACTTCATAATTTTACAAATGTGTATTCGCAAATTCCTATGCTAGAAAATCGGGATTTTCATAGAATAAGATTTTTTGTTAGAAATTTCGTAAACGTACTTATTATATGCACTATATATATGTTCTGTGTCGGGTTGTTGTCCCTTTGACATATTCTCCATTTCCATTTTTAATTTTAATAGAAATAAGTTCGAATATATTTTATTTTGTTAAAACGGATAATATGCAGATGCCTGATAATATGAAGATCTTAAATGGCAGCCGTGTTGTGTTATAATATATTTTATTTTTTTAACTATTTTATTGTGATATTTAATTTATTGTAATGGATCGTTTGACACGATAGCATGGTTTTTTAAACTCACTCACAATACCTTCTAATTACGAACAGGCGTTAATTTTAAAAAGACATTAACACAATAGTTTAAGTTATAGATACAATGGATAAGCGTTGATTCATTAAAAACAAACTATTCGCCCTCCTGGGTCATGGTTTCTTTTTCAAGAATCAACGCTTATCCATTGTATCTATATCACATATAATATATAAATTTGCTTTTTATGATGTCGTTGGCTAAAAAAGTGATAAAATGAAAATTGCTGCCATAGAGAACATCAGCAATCTGATAAAATTTAGTATGCCTTCACATTTTTACAATATGTATGAGAAAGTAAAGCAAATATTACATATGCCTATAATAATCTGAACTGAGATCGTCCTTTGGTTGCTCTTTTTTCAATTTTAGTCATGACTCCACCAGAAACCAAAGAGTGATTCTTTGATTAATGACGGCAGATCATTGTTCTAATCAAAGAAGTACTTACGTACTGTTTACTATAATGGTTCGGTGTTTTGATTTCTGGTAAATTACTTAGGCAGATTTAGATTACTTGCTCAGACTGCTAGCAGTGACTGCAGTTGTGTATACCCTTCTGGAGATCACTTTAGTGTTTGGTGTAGTTCGTGTTGCCTGGTCTTTTAGTTTTCTATTTTGTGTTTTGTGTATAATTATTTGTCTGTTCGTCTTTTTCTTTTTTAGCCTGGCGCTGTCAATTTATTTTCAATTTATGAGTTTGAATGTCTCTCTGGTATCTTTCGCCCTTCTTTTAAACAGAAGTCATGTTAACTCACAACTGCTGTACATTTAACTTTTTACCTTAGCGACTTTTACTTTTTCGAATGGCGGAAACTCGCTGTACAGCCTCCCGAATGTCCAACATTATTTTTAAATCGTATATTTTCCATTTTGTGATACAAATATATTAATGGGTAAAGATGATTTGTTATTCTAATTTATATATATTCAAATCAAAGCTCCAGAAGAGTTAGAAGTTCCTGTTATATGTATGGATTTATCGTTTTACGTATTTCATATTTTTACAATACTCCTTCTGATGACATTGCTTAACTCGTGATGGCGTTCGTAAAACGTATAAGAGTTTATTTCAACTTCAGCATTTGAAACTCTTAGTTCCATAGCATCCTTGTTAGCATCAACCCTCTATCAAGGAAATCATGATAGGAAATACTAGCCCGGGAATATCGTATCAATTTGGAGATATATACTCCGTATGCAGGCGCTGCTTGAATGTTGCTTCATATAAATGGGAAGTTCACAATTAGGAAGCTGAAATCATCTCTTTTGTCGCAAAGTTTTGTTTTCAACGGACCCTCATTGTAAATTTCTATATGTAAGTAACATATGAGGCAGACTTAACTGTATATGCTGTATGTTTCTTTATCTCTAGTTCGATGGGATAGATGCGTTCAACATAGTCACCAAATTTTGAATTATTTAGTTGGAGAACATTAACTATATAGCGGAAAGTAAAATTAAGGGATATTGCTAACTTCTTATCTTTCTTCATAAGAAGTTTCTGTATAAAGTCAGCCTCATAATAATAAAAGAATAAGTCGGCAAGAAGAAGGGCATAATTGGTTTCCACAGGAATACAGACAGTCTGTTGAAAAACACATCTTCCAAACGTAACTAATATTTTGTCAATGAAGAAATAAACCATCTTGATAATGTCAGTTT
Source organism: Mytilus edulis (assembly GCA_019925275.1). Taxonomy (NCBI): domain Eukaryota; kingdom Metazoa; phylum Mollusca; class Bivalvia; order Mytilida; family Mytilidae; genus Mytilus; species Mytilus edulis. Next base: position 59,150,085 of record CM034351.1, on the reverse strand, counting down.
GAGAGAATGTTATGTTTGAATCAGAGTGATTCTTTACAAAATACGAGTTATCCCTCTCATAGTCATTATCTTATAAATATATATTCCCTTAAACAAATTTAAGTCAAATATTAGAGATCCTCATTACATAGTCTAAGTACAGTTTCTTTTTAATTTCAAATTTTGCGCTTCAAACTAAAAAAAAAAACCACTAAAAATACTACACCTGTCAGATTTTCTGTTTATAAGTTTTTTAATCATACTTATTACAGTTATTGACAAAATTAATTAAAGTAAAGAGCTTTACAGAATAAATAAACATACAAATGTATATATAGATTCTATCATGATTTTAATAAGTATTCAAAGTTGGTTCGTTGGTGACATAATTTCCTTACTTGATTTTGAGTTATATGAAGTTGTAAGTGATACAAAAAGATTGGAACATTTTTGATTGACACCTGATATAATCCCTTGGTTTTTTCAGGTTTGTGGTACTCAGTCTTTAGTTTTCTATGTTGTATTTTAGACAGTTTGTTATTGTCAGTTCTTCTTTCATTCATGAAGTCCACTATCTCTTTGGATTCTTCTGCTATTCTTCAAGGATGTTTTAAAAAACTCAAATAGTTAGTACACATTCTTTCACGATTCTTTTCAGGAATGCGAAACAAAAATGGTACCTTATAATTCGCAAAAAAGGAATATCAAATGGTTATGAATATTCCAGAGAAAGCAAAAGTATTGTCTTCTCGTATATTTTATAATGGTTATGTAGAACATTTTTGTTCAGAGAAACGACATTTATTCATTTTGTAAAACAGTTCTCTTTTTTACAAAAATATGTTTTTATGCCCTTTGTAGCTTGCTGTTCAGCGTGAGTCAATGTTTGCGTTGAAGACCATACCATTATAGTTTACAAATTGTTTTTTTTTTATTTGATTGAGAGTTGTCTAATTGGCATTCATATCACATTTTCGTTTATCTGTGTAAAGCAAGTTGTTATTTTATGTTTTGTTAAAATTATGAATGTTAAACATATGATTTCCCTCAGATATTTTTTCACTATATTGGACTATTTTGACAAACGGTGTAATTTGGTTGCGGAATAGTATATTTCAAAACATGATAAAACTTATATCATCAAACGATCCAAATATATTAGAGGCGGAAGATACAAAAAGAACATCTTAATGTCGATCGATCATTAGTCGACAGGAAAATGAGAGGTCGTTGGAATCTTAGTGATCTTTTTATATTGGCTCCGTGTAGAAGTCCTCTCTGTGACTTCGCCATGAAAAAATACAATTATGTATAATTTTTTTTTGTGCTATGCATTTACTGATTTTGAGTCAAGTATGACTACCCAATACCTTTTCGAGTAAACAGAGGAAAAACAAGGACTCCTGCATATTAAGCGATGATTGAAAGATAGTAGTAGACAAATTTCGTCATATAATTGTGTTAACTGCTATGGTATTGTTAGTTTTTGCCCCTCATTTCTCTTTCACTCGGATTAAATGCTTATTACAATATTTTTAAGGACACGAGCTAGACAACTTGCATCCCTTTATAGTTGTAAAGAAGTACAGTAATTGATTCAGGTTCATTATAAGGGCCAGCTTTCTTGGCCTTGGGCCACCACCACCACTTTTATATTGTTTCTGATATGCACTTCCTAATGAAATATAGCATTTATTAAAGATGATTAAAATGAAAGCATAAGATAAAGCAATTATACTGATGATACATGTAGGTCTCCGGAAAGTAAATCATTATATTTAACATTGTGGTTAAAAAATACATGTTGTATCGTTTATTTGTTTTCCAAGTATTTAATTTGTCACAAACTTTTTAAGAAACTCTAATTCATTTAATTTAATTTGTCAAGCATACATAGTACTTGTTCAATCGTCTGTGATTAAAGTCTTACATTTCATCGTTTTACGTTCAAGATATTCAATGTCAATAGCATGGCCACATCTTTTCTATTGTTCTTAATCAACGATAGGATTGAATCACTTGGTCATAAAGAACCACACACCAGCAAACACAGATGAAATCAGAAATAGTATTCCGAGTAGATTAATGGCAACTTTTCTTCTAGTCTGAAATGGAAAGCAGATATAATTTGAATTTTAAAGAAATTTATCAATGCATTTATAAAACTTTTCAGAATAAAAGCATAAAAAATTATCAAGTATACCACACGTATAATGTATTAAACCATTCGTTCGTTTACACAAGACTCACCAGTGATGCTCGAATAAAACAAATTGGAAAGTCAAATCAAATGCGAATTTGAACAGCGTTGAAACTCGAATAAAAAATTACAATCATGGCAAGAAAGTAACCACTTGATAATATGTAGGACATTTCAGTATTGTTTTCAACACTAGTGTAATTTTAAGTTTAAGTTTTAAAAAAGAAACTAAATCTGATATAAACATGTTTGTTTAATTTTTGTTCAATAGGTGAATGTTTTTCGTTGAATAAATAACAAAGGTTGACTTTAAATCACCAGTCTAGTAGTCAGCACTTGTGTGTTGACATGATATATCATTGATATGTTCATAATTTCGCTACATTTACTGTTTATATCAAGATATACTATTCGAAGTTCTTACTATCACCAGGTAAAGATTACAATTGTCTAAGCCTTTTTTTTAGTACAACCTTTCGTAATTTATGCGTTATAAAGCTCTATATTTTCGTTTTTGATTTGCACTGTTCTTATTCCAGCGTCACCGATGAGTCTTCTGAAGACGAAGCACGAGTGTTGCATAGTCAGCACTTTTTTGATGACATTAAAATGTTAATTTTTCTGTAAATTCAGCTATAAAAGGCCTCGAAATGATAAAGGTAAAACAATTCCAACGGGAAAACTAACGGCATTTTTTATGTACAAAAAGGTTAACGAGAAACAAAAGTTATATACATCAACAAACGACATCCACTGAAATACAAGCTCCTGACTTACGACAGGTACTTCCAGAATGTTGCAGGTTCAAACTACAAATGTAGGTAATATGTGTGACATCACCGCAGGAGAAATAAGACGGGAAACATTAGTGGAATATAAACTACTGTCTCACCCTAAACGCCTGCGTTCATCAATATATCTTGGTTTTGTTCTTGGTGTTCTAAATTAAGTATAATGTGAAGAATTTACGGGGCGTTCGTAATTAGTCTTGTTGTTTTCTGTTTTCTTTTTGGTTTTGCATTGCCCCGTTTGTATATACACACCTTTACTTTTCTGTATATAATGCATAGATAACATTCATTAATAACCAAACTCACCTTTGAATTTGTTCTATCTTCAATCTTAATCAAGTTGTCTCCAATTGCTTGTTTACGTTTTTGTTGGACACACCTCTCCCTCATTTCAAAAGAAATTTTCCGTGCATCGTTGAGATCTTCTAAATTGCCAAATTTCAAGCAAAAATGAATATATTGTTGATAAAGATTGAAATGGTATTGGGTAGTCAGAAGTATACCACCAAATGTTGATTGGAGTTCAAATGCTTTTTTGTACTTTTGTTTAGCTTGATCAATGTTGTTTTTCGTGGGAAAGAGGAGATATGTTTCAAGGTAAATCATCATACAGATTAGCCAATCTTCTCTCATAGTGATAGCTATTTCATTTAAGATTTCTGCTTGCAAAATAGCTTTTTTATGATACTTTTCACTTTTTCCTTCCCGCCATTCAATAAAGCAGCACTTTAAAAGAGCGCGATTGATCATGCATTTATGATAGAGAGTAAATTTTGGCGCCATTTTTAAAGCACCATAGGTGTAGAACAAAGTTGATGAACCCTCACCTTGCATTTCCTTTAGCCTTTGTATGATCTTGTGCAGTTTTTTAGTTGAAACAGTTCTCTCTGATCTCAAAAATCTAATAATGCCATCGCTTCAGTTTCCGTCATTCTATTCATTTTCATGCCGTACTTTCTGTATTGAGTGATCATAAATCTTTTGTTTGACGTACCTATGACATAAATGTTTTTTGTTTGAATTACCTTTTTCAATATCAAATCTATAACGGGTTCTTCTGGTGACTCAATATCATCTAATATAATAAGATGATTCGTGTCGTTCATGTCAGATATTCTGACAAAGACCGTTTTGATCATATCATGGAATGGCGAATAAATACCCCTTTCCTTGCACATTTCTCCGCTGTCGATTTTGAGATTTGTCATCAAAATAGATAATGACATAGTCATACTTTGCATAGAACTACATGGAATTCGCCAGATTGTAGCAGAGGGAAACGTTGCAGAAAATTTATTGGCATATGCAAATGAGGACTGTGACTTTCCTGAACCATTTGGACCTAAAATATTAAAGATTTATTATAACACAAAAATGTTCTCACTGATTGTAACATTTTTTTTAATTCTCCTAGTTTATTAAAAAACAATTAAGGAAAAGAACACGTATAAGAAATCTATATTTTTATCTTATATCATCAATATCGTAGTTAATTTTTATGCCGTTATTTGTTTTAGGTACATCGAAGAAGTGGCGGTCCTGCTTTTGCGTCCAAATATTTAATCACGTAAATAGACCATATACATTGTTGAACAAATGTCGGATAAAAATGTTTGCCCACTTTTTCATAACTGTAATACATGGAAATATCCTCTTTTGTAAATTGTGCTGAAAAATTACTTAGTCCCCAGTTTAAAAAATCGGGACAGATTCGTCAAACAATTTCAGAATTGCTGATGCACAGGTTCAACATGTGCCCAATCTATCCATGACGTGTCAGGTACATGGTGTTAAAGCTAACGGAAGTGTTGAAAAACATATAAGTTGATAATGACTAAATATCAAGGACAAAAAATAATTGGGACAATTCCTTTAAACCATTCTATGATAGCAGCTCACCAACTTCAACGTGAATGCAATTTTTCTGTGAAGTTTTATCGCTCTAGATTGAAAGTTGTAAGAGGAGTTGATTACCTAAAACTGGTACCATCCTTTGAAAAATCTGCTTAGGAAAAGTATGGAAATATGAGGGAAAATCCTTTACAAATTTTATAAACACAGCGGCACAACTTGAACGTTTGTGCAATCTTATTTCAGAGATCAGGGTTGATAATTGAATAATTGATTATACAAAAATTTTAGACTGTCTAACAATTCGCCCAACATTTCAAACTATAGACCGGTTTTGGACTTCGTCACCCCGACAAAAAAAATGTCACAAATATTGACATAATAGATATATAAATATATTGATAAACCTAGTTTGTGCTTTGTTTTGTTATGAGACGTAAGACTCTTGTGGGCTCTTTAAAAGGATTTAAAATGCACATACAAATGTGGATAAATAATCTCAGGCAACGGAACTGTGCAATTCAGTGTAAAATCAGTCGAGTAGATCAGTCTTCCTGTTGGAAAATCAGTAGCTTTTCACCTTCTGAAATAGCGCCATTTTTATTTGCAACTAAAACTCCCATTTAAATGTTATTCAATAATGAATTCAGCGTTATTATCAACTCTCTGGTGTGTATCATTGCTATGTAGAATTTCGTTTATTTCTTTTTCCATTTTGTTATGAAGGGCTAAGATAATTACCTTTGACAAGGACTATGCGGTTCGTCTCAATTTTTTCAACCATTTCCCGAAACTGAATAGTTTCCTTGAAATTATCAACGACTTTCATACATGTTATGTCAAAATGTTCTAAAATAAAAAAATAAAAAAATAAAACTACAAATTAATGCTTAACTTCGAAAAATGTTTTTCTTTCATCAATTATAACATATACCATTAGAAACCATTATAGGTCAATAACACTTTTAACATAAACATTTAATTAAAATTTCAAAAATTTAAACGATTTTAATGTTGAGTTATTGAAAGTATTTTTATGGCTGTACATAAAAATAAGTTACGGATATTCATATAGTTCTTTAATATTTAGAATCAAACTAGAGTATTACAAAAATGAGTCGACATAGATGATATAGACGTTTGCTAGCATCCCAATCTTATTCAGTACTTGCTTGAATACCAATGCTTGTTCTGCGAGTAAAGCCGTAAGCATTTAGTGTTTTACTCTCCGGAAGTTTTAGGCTCCGATCAGAATACTACTCTACAACATTATGGACTTTAGGAAAATAGATCCGGATCGGAAACGATCACTGTACGGAGTTTGCATTCAGTTGTAACATAATGCCAACGTTATCAACAAAAAAGTTTGGGCTTGGAATCACAGTGTTGTTTACGATTATGATCAAACTGTTCTTATTCTTATCTTTCAGTTGTTACTTTCATAAACCCATAGCTAGTGCAAGAACAGCAACGAATTAAAAATTCAACAACTTACAAATTCCTACAGATTACAAAAGTGCATGAATCAGATTAAAAAGAACTACGTGCAGTGTCCTAGATAAAAAAAATATATATTTCCTACATCCACAAAAATTGTTACCCACGAAAATAAATGAAACGCAGTTATTGATCTGAACCGTGTACATTTGTCCCGTTAAGGTATGTTACAACTAATGCGAAAACAGGCAGGAAGAACATATACGTTGTCCGTTTTTCTTCGACTTATGGGTTTGATTATCCCTCTAGTATACATGTATGCATGTAACTCAGTGGTTGTCATTCCTTCCTTTCTATATTTATTTTGTTTTTCTATTTTTGTTTTCGACATTGAAATAGACGTTTGCTTTCTCGTTTGAAATATTACTTGGTCATGTCGTGGCCTTTTATAGCTTAGAATGTGGTATGGATTTTGTTGATTATTGAAGGCAATACGGTAACTAATCGTTACTTACATTTATGTCACATAGTCTTTGGCATTAATATTCTCGTTTTCAATTTAAATCTTCTTATTTTATTCAAAAATATATAACAAAATTAAGGTTGTGAAGGTTTTGGTGGGATATGCAAATCATTCTATCAAGACAATTTATAATCATAGCTGAATCAGGTTTTTTCCGAGAGCAATCATTTCATAAAAACATTGATGAATGTTGTCAGTAGTGAAGTGATGAAAGCCGATCAAGTAAGTTAAAATGAACACACTAACTTGCAATGTTCCGCAAATAATTATAAAAACAACATATGACTTATTTCAAGAATCTTCGTATTGTGATGGCTTTAAATCTTCCCTCTATGTTTTTATTCAGAAGACTAAAATCCGAGAATTTAAGAACCAACGACAAACAAATTCTGCTCAAACCACGAAAATTGATACCCACATATATAAGTACTTCCACAGTAAGTTCTTTGATTGGTCTCACAAAGTGTATATACTTATACTTATACATCCATGGATATGCATGGTTTCCTTTGTAAATGAATATCAATTTGTGTCTTTTTTAACTGCATATCATAACAAAGCAACTGCAATCTAATTAAAATTAAATTCATGTATTGAAAACGTTCTGATATTCGAGACAAATCAGAACGGGAGCAATTAATGGATTTTTTTTTTTATTTCGGTTTTATCTTTTTGTTTTAGTCTTTGAGATAGTTTTGTGTAAATTCTGTTTCATATGATTTCATATAATATTAATTTTAGGGGTGAACGAGTTGTTCCTATTGGACTAGCGACTATCTGTTTAAATATATGTAGGACTCAAATCTATGGCGGGTTCCAAATCTATGGCAGATTCCTAATCTATGGCAAATGTGACGTTACAAACGCCGAACAACTTAAATCTATGGCAGATTTTTGTTTTCTCCAAATCAATGGCAGATCTTTAAATTGCGTCACAATGGAATAACGCAATATTACATGGTAGCTGCCACAAACGATTGCGAAGCTCATAGATTTGAACACGATTCCAGATGAAGGTATTATCCTGGACAACAATTTGCGGATGATTTAAAGGAAATGTGACCTATTATTCGGAAGAGGGTCAAAATGTGCTGTATCAGCCAAAACCCGCGATGTACAAGCTAGGGCACCACTTTTTTTCAGAACCGGATTATAAAAAAAGGAGTTATAGTAAATGTTTTACTATCTGCAGCTGGCAAAGTTTATAAAGTGAAAGATAAAATTAACGGATATCTATTTGATTTAAATTGTCAACAAATAAAAAAGATGTATTAACGATAAAATAAGTATTAGTTGAAAATTCAAACTGTTTATTTTTATTTTTTTAACTTTTTTTTGTTAAGGGACTTACTAGTTGGTCTAAGGAATGGGTAAAATATAGGTACCATGATTATATATATTTTTTTAATTTTTACGGGGCACAACATTTCAAGCCTGAAGTCTGTATTGAGGAATTCATCATTTACAAAAAAAAAAATTGGTTACCATCACGATTTGGTTGACCATCATTTCACAAATGTTTATAGACATGTCGTACATTTCCACTGGTTTCAGACAAGTCATTGATCATATATGTACTGCATTGTTTTCCATTAGCTCCAAATTTGCCATAGATTTGGAAACAACAAAAATCCGCCATAGATTAGGAAATTAGAAAACTTGCAATAGATTAGGATTGTAAAAATCTGTCATAGATTTGGGATGGCATGACGTCATATTTGCCATAGATTAGGAATCTGCCATAGATTTGGAACCCACCATGCATTGTAGATTTGAATCCTACATATATATCTTCCAAAAATGTAAACAAAATCAAGCATTTTTGATGATATCACCTTAAGTGTATTTGTTTCTTGCGGTTCTTCACAAAATCATATTTTTTCGTGACCTTAATCAAGGTATCTACAATGCCCATTTATGTAGAAAAGCATGACCTAACCACATGCATATTAAGTTACCAGTATCGAAAGGATGTAAGACCATGATAATTGTTCATAATATGTAACAGTATACACGTAGCAATACATATTCAGATATGTCAATGTCAGTACTGATAAAGACACAAATTATGCTTTGTTTCTTTAAACTACGAAAAAAATTAGAGGTAAAATATGAGTGAGGGCATTCATTCAATCAGCTTCCATTTTACCAATTACTTCATTTGCATTTTATCAAAACTTTTATTGTTAACGACTACGTACGTATATTGTAATTTAGATTTTCTCTGATCATTTTCATTTTTCTCCTATCTATAATTGGAAAAAGGAGGGGAATATTTGTAAATACTATCACAGTTAACATACCTTCCTTTGATATATAATCCACATCTGTCGTTGAATCTGTTTGAAAATCATCAACAGAAACAAAACGTTGTATAGCATTGTACGATGATGTTTGAATGAATTGTTTTACATGACAACGGTACTCATCGTCTGGTCCAATATTGTTGTCCTCCATTATCTTTATCAAGTCACAACCTGTTGTTATCTTGTCATGATCACTTTTTGATACTTTTTGAGATTTGTCATCAAAATAGATAATGACATAGTCATACTTTGCATAGAACTACATGGAATTCGCCAGATTGTAGCAGAGGGAAACGTTGCAGAAAATTGATTGGCATATGCAAATGAGGACTGTGACTTTCCTGAACCATTTGGACCTAAAATATTAAAGATTTATTATAACACAAAAATGTTCTCACTGATTGTAACATTTTTTTTAATTCTCCTAGTTTATTAAAAAACAATTAAGGAAAAGAACACGTATAAGAAATCTATATTTTTATCTTATATCATCAATATCGTAGTTAATTTTTATGCCGTTATTTGTTTTAGGTACATCGAAGAAGTGGCGGTCCTGCTTTTGCGTCCAAATATTTTATCACGTAAATAGACCATATACATTGTTGAACAAATGTCGGATAAAAATGTTTGCCCACTTTTTCATAACTGTAATACATGGAAAATATCCTCTTTTGTAAATTGTGCTGAAAAATTACTTAGTCCCCAGTTTAAAAATTCGGGACAGATTCGTCAAACAATTTCAGAATTGCTGATGCACAGGTTCAACATGTGCCCAATCTATCCATGACGTGTCAGGTACATGGTGTTAAAGCTAACGGAAGTGTTGAAAAACATATAAGTTGATAATGACTAAATATCAAGGACAAAAAATAATTGGGACAATTCCTTTAAACCATTCTATGATAGCAGCTCACCAACGTCAACGTGAATGCAATTTTTCTGTGAAGTTTTATCGCTCTAGATTGAAAGTTGTAAGAGGAGTTGATTACCTAAAACTGGTACCATCCTTTGAAAAATCTGCTTAGGAAAAGTATGGAAATATGAGGGAAAATCCTTTACAAATTTTATAAACACAGCGGCACAACTTGAACGTTTGTGCAATCTTATTTCAGAGATCTGGGTTGATAATTGAATAATTGATTATACAAAAAATTTAGACTGTCTAACAATTCGCCCAACATTTCAAACTATAGACCGGTTTTGGACTTCGTCACCCCGACAAAAAAATGTCACAAATATTGACATAATAGATATATAAATATATTGATAAACCTAGTTTGTGCTTTGTTTTGTTATGAGACGTAAGACTCTTGTGGGCTCTTTAAAAGGATTTAAAATGCACATATACAAATGTGGATAAATAATCTCAGGCAATGGAACTGTGCAATTCAGTGTAAAATCAGTCGAGTAGATCAGTCTTCCTGTTGGAAAATCAGTAGCTTTTCACCTTCTGAAATAGCGCCATTTTTATTTGCAACTAAAACTCCCATTTAAATGTTATTCAATAATGAATTCAGCGTTATTATCAACTCTCTGGTGTGTATCATTGCTATGTAGAATTTCGTTTATTTCTTTTTCCATTTTGTTATGAAGGGCTAAGATAATTACCTTTGACAAGGACTATGCGGTTCTTCTCAATTTTTTCAACCATTTCCCGAAACTGAATAGTTTCCTTGAAATTATCAACGACTTTCATACATGTTATGTCAAAATGTTCTAAAATAAAAAAAAAAAAAAAATAAAACTACAAATTAATGCTTAACTTCGAAAAAGGTTTTTCTTTCATCAATTATAACATATACCATTAGAAACCATTATAGGTCAATAACACTTTTAACATAAACATTTAATTAAAATTTCAAAAATTTAAACGATTTTAATGTTGAGTTATTGAAAGTATTTTTATGGCTGTACATAAAAATAAGTTACGGATATTCATATAGTTCTTTAATATTTAGAATCAAACTAGAGTATTACAAAAATGAGTCGACATAGATGATATAGACGTTTGCTAGCATCCCAATCTTATTCAGTACTTGCTTGAATACCAATGCTTGTTCTGCGAGTAAAGCCGTAAGCATTTAGTGTTTTACTCTCCGGAAGTTTTAGATGCGATCAGCATACTACTCTACAACATTATGGACTTTAGGAAAATAGATCCGGATCGGAAACGATCACTGTACGAAGTTTGCATTCAGTTGTAACATAATGCCAACGTTATTAACAAAAAAGTTTGGGCTTGGAATCACAGTGTTGTTTACGATTATGATCAAACTGTTCTTATTCTTATCTTTCAGTTGTTACTTTCATAAACCCATAGCTAGTGCAAGAACAGCAACGAATTAAAAATTCAACAACTTACAAATTCCTACAGATTACAAAAGTGCATGAATCAGATTAAAAAGAACTACGTGCAGTGTCCTAGATAAAAAAAATATATATTTCCTACATCCACAAAAATTGTTACCCACGAAAATAAATGAAACGCAGTTATTGATCTGAACCGTGTACATTTGTCCCGTTAAGGTATGTTACAACTAATGCGAAAACAGGCAGGAAGAACATATACGTTGTCCGTTTTTCTTCGACTTATGGGTTTGATTATCCCTCTAGTATACATGTATGCATGTAACTCAGTGGTTGTCATTCCTTCCTTTCTATATTTATTTTGTTTTTCTATTTTTGTTTTCGACATTGAAATAGACGTTTGCTTTCTCGTTTGAAATATTACTTGGTCATATCGTGGCCTTTTATGGCTTAGAATGCGGTATGGATTTTGTTGATTATTGAAGGCAATACGGTAACTAATCGTTACTTACATTTATGTCACATGGTCTTTGGCATTAATATTCTCGTTTTCAATTTAAATCTTCTTATTTTTTTCAAAAATATATAACAAAATTAAGGTTGTGAAGTTTTTGGTGGGATATGCAAATCATTCTATCAAGACAATTTATAATCATAGCTGAATCAGGTTTTTTCCGAGAGCAATCATTTCATAAAAACATTGATGAATGTTGTCAGTAATGAAGTGATGAAAGCCGATTAAGTAAGTTAAAATGAACACACTAACTTGTAATGTTCCGCAAATAATTATAAAAACAACATATGACTTATTTCAAGAATCTTCGTATTGTGATGGCTTTAAATCTTCCCTCTATGTTTTTTATTCAGAAGACTAAAATCCGAGAATTTAAGAACCAACGACAAACAAATTCTGCTCAAACCACTAAAAATTGATACCCACATATATAAGTACTTCCACAGTAAGTTCTTTGATTGGTCTCACAATGTGTATATACTTATACTTATACATCCATGTATATGCATGGCTTCCTTTGTAAATGAATATCAATTTGTGTCTTTTTTAACTGCATATCATAACAAAGCAACTGCAATCTAATTAAAATTAAATTCATGTATTGAAAACGTTCTGATATTCGCGACAAATCAGAACGGGAGCAATTAATGGATTTTTTTTTATCTTTTTGTTTTAGTCTTTGAGATAGTTTTGTGTAAATTCTGTTTCATATGATTTCATATAATATTAATTTTAGGGGTGAACGAGTTGTTCCTATTGGACTAGCGACTATCTGTTTAAATAAATGTAGAACTCAAATTTATGGCGGGTTCCTAATCTATGGCAAATGTGACGTTACAAACGCCAAACAACTCAAATCTATGGCAGATTTTTGTTTTCTTCAAATCAATGGCAGATCTTTAAATTGCGTCACAATGGAATAACGCAATATTACATGGTAGCTGCCACAAACGATTGCGAAGCTCATAGATTTGAACACGATTCCAGATGAAGGTATTATCCTGGACAACAATTTGCGGATGATTTAAAGGAAATGTGACCTATTATTCGGAAGAGGGTCAAAATGTGCTGTATCAGCCAAAACCCGCGATGTACAAGCTAGGGCACCACTTTTTTTCAGAACCGGATTATAAAAAAAGGAGTTATAGTAAATGTTTTACTATCTGCAGGCAAAGTTTATAAAGTGAAAGATAAAATTAACGGATATCTATTTGATTTAAATTGTCAACAAATAAAAAAGATGTATTAACGATAAAATAAGTATTAGTTGAAAATTCAAACTGTTTATTTTTATTTTTTTAACTTTTTTTTGTTAAGGGACTTACTAGTTGGTCTAAGGAATGGGTAAAATATAGGTACCATGATTAAATATATTTTTTTAATTTTTACGGGGCACAACATTTCAAGCCTGAAGTCTGTATTGAGGAATTCATCATTTACAAAAAAAGATTTGGTTACCATCACGATTTGGTTGACCATCATTTCACAAATGTTTATAGACATGTCGTACATTTCCACTGGTTTCAGACAAGTCATTGATCATATATGTACTGCATTGTTTTCTATTAGCTCAAAATTTGCCATAGATTTGGAAACAACAAAAATCCGCCATAGATTAGGAAATTACAAAACTTGCCATAGATTAGGATTGTAAAAATCTGCCATTAATTTGGGATGGCATGACGTCACATTTGCCATAGATTAGGAATCTGCCATAGATTTGGAACCCACCATAGATTTGAATCCTACATATATATCTTTCAAAAATGTAAACAAAATCAAGCATTTTTGATGATATCACCTTAAGTGTATTTGTTTCTGCGGTTCTTCACAAAATAATATTTTTTCGTGACCTTAATCAAGGTATCTACAATGCCCATTTATGTAGAAAAGCATGACCTAACCACATGCATATTAAGTTACCAGTATCGAAAGGATGTAAGACCATGATAATTGTTCATAATATGTAACAGTATACATGTAGCAATGCATATTCAGATATGTCAATGTCATTACTGATAAAGACACAAATTATGCTTTGTTTCTTTAAACTACGAAAAAAAATAGAGTTAAAATATGAGTGAGGGCATTCATTCATTCAGCTTCCATTTTACCAATTACTTCATTTGCATTTTATCAAAACTTTTATTGTTAACGACTACGTACGTAAATTGTAATTTAGATTTTCCCTGATCACTTTCATTTTTCTCCTATCTATAATTGGGAAAAGGAGGGAATATTTGTAAATACTATCACAGTTAACATACCTTCCTTTGATATATAATCCACATCTGTCGTTGAATCTGTTTGAAAATCATCAACAGAAACAAAACGTTGTATAGCAGTGTACGATGATGTTTGAATGAATTGTTTTACATGACCCCGGTACTCATCGTCTGGTCCAATATTGTTGTCCTCCATTATCTTTATCAAGTCACAACCTGTTGTTATCTTGTCATAATCACTTTTTGATACTGTTGACTTCACGTCTATTATAACTTTCTGAACTGATGCTACGAAATAAAGGCAATTAAATAATAAAATTGAAAACGCAAATGGGGAATATGCCAAAGAGACAAGAACCCGACCAAAGAGCAGATAACAGCCGAAGGTCACCAATGGGTCTTCAACGCAGCGAGAAAATCCCGCACCCGGAGGTGGGCCTCAGCTGGCCCCTAAATAAAAATGTGTACTAGTTCAGTGAAAATTGACGTAATACTAAACTCTAAAACATATAAATGAACTAAAATTAAAAAAAAAACATACAAGACTAACAAAGGCCAGAGGCTCCTGACTTGGGACAGGGGCAAAAATGCGGCGGGGTAAAACATGCTTTGAGAGATCTCAGCCCTCCCCCTATACCTCTAGCCAATGTAGAATAAAGAAACACACAATACGCAGAGTAAAACTCAGTTTAAAAGAATTCCGAGTCCGATGTCAGAATAGGTAACAAAAGAAACTAAGCAAAATGACAATGATACATAAATCAACAAAGGACTACTGGCAGTTACTAACATGCCAGCTCCATCTTTGTAATTGTAATGCTAAATAAAATCCAATTTTGAATGCATATCTTGAGTTTAGTTCTAGCATCACCCATCCTTACCAATGAATTCTTAAACTGATGACAATATGGTATAGCTTTTTAAATGTACTAAATTTTCGGTATCAACCGTAAGAGTAAACTATTAAATGGATAATCATTCGGAAATTTACAAAAAAAACCCACGGTATATGCACTTCAACTAGATTTTCGAAAGTTCATAGTTCAATAAACAAATGGTGTTAATCTGCATGCAAAACATGAAATAAATTTCAAACCTTTATTCTTTTCTGCTACAGAGATTTTGAATACTATTATATCGGCATCAACAGTTTCGTTTTTGCTCCTTTTTTTCTATTTGTTACTTGTACAAAAAAGAGCAAAACAACCATTGTATTAGAAACATACAGTTTCGCAAATAAAGGTTTGAAACGTACATTTGTCCGACGAACGTGTCTTTCAACAACTAAAACAGACGAAAAGGCTTTTTTTATAGCAACAAATGACATCTCTCAAAATGTTGAACAACAAACGTGTATCAGTGAAAAGTTAGAAACATTTTTTTTTATTGAAAAAGCTACGGCTGTATATTTAAACAGTTTTATTTGTAACAAGATTGATAGTTCATTTTGAACAATCCACAAAGAACTACACAAAAACTAAAGATTGAACAATTCAGGATAAAAGGGGAGTAACTGGAGATTTGATTATTAGTAATTTCAGCCGTTTTATGATATCAGATGAATAAAGAATATTTTTAAATTATATAAAACCTATCATATCCTACCTAACTTACCCTATGTCTGACTTTAAAGTTAATAATGATATAAGGCTTTGTTTGATATGATTGTTTAAGATTCATACACAATATACCTTAGTGATTTTGTGTCAGATTATACATTTATAAATAAAAAATATTCATCTTTGTAGTGTAAAAAATGTAAGGAAGCTACCGAGGATTGATACCGTAATCGTAATCATATTAACTCCATACACATATATTGGCTGGAGTATTGCAACATAGAAATTGAAACTTTACACTGAAAAAAGTACCTTGAGTGTCAAACACGATTATCATAATAATCAAATGACCTGAAATATATTTACATATAAGCCAACAAAGGTTCAGGACGTGACCACACATAGTAGTCCAAAAGGAGCTTGCAAATTAGGGTTCCTTGAGGGTTAATAACGCTTAATTATGAAGTCCGTAACTGAATGATGGAGTTGAGTCAACAATACAATCTTGTCACCATTCATCTTTACTAAATTATTTCTTCGTGTTTCGTCACCTCTTTATGGGCTATATTGTATGAACAATACATGTTTCTGCATTTTTACTCTGAAAGTGAAAAACGTTTTATTCTGATGAATGAAGGATTTCTGAATGGTAAAAGTTCTGTCGCATCTATAATTCAGTGTGTCATACGAAAAAATATATTTACCTTTGATTTGCTTGTTTTTATGTATTCTCTTTCTTGCACAGATTCCTTTAATTAAAGCATGCAAATGGTAAATGAATTATTTTTTATTTGATAATCATATAGTAAATATTTAGGAAGAGTATGTCTCTCGCCAGAAACAACAAAAAGAAGAAAAACCCGTGGGTTTATACCAATCAATGAAAAAGCAAACCACAAATGTAGAACACATAGTCAAATAATTTTAAACAAAGTACAGTCGTTGTACATTCCATTGTTTCGGAATAAACCTGTTTATATGCAATTCCTTTACCACAAACCTGTCGGTTTTATTGACATTTGCAACAAAACAAAACAGAGCAAAGCAAATGGAAAACGATGTTCAGCATCTTAAATCCATAAATGTTATTTCAAATATTACACAATTACCTATTCGTAATAGATGTCTATCCTTTTCTGTTACTTCTGTTTGCATGATTTTTTCAGCCAGATCTTCATGAACACAGTCATCCTTTAGTGAATTAAGAAAGTTCTGGTATCCGTCTTTAAATTTGAACATAAGTGTACGTAAAAGTTTCCTATTTGTTTCTCGTGGTGTACGACAGGCTTTTAGTTCCTCCATGTGTTCAGGACTCAAAACATCAAACTCTACAAGCTTATCTATGGGTTCTATACTATCAAGATCGTCAACTATAATTTTGTAACATTTTTGCAAACGAACGGAATCATCCTTGATATCTGCAATGAAGAAATGAAGATAACTAATAAAATTAAATATCAAAAACACCCTCATGTATTACAAACGTCGACTTCCAAATCCTTAAAATCAAAATAACATTACAACAAAACTCTTAACTTTTCCTACATCTTAATGTTTTTGTCTTCTTTATAACCATTGGATGTCTTTTGAGATGTTGGGTTATTCTTTTATTATGTTATTACCTATGAATATAATTACGTGTACTAAATTACATCGCTAAGCTACTTGAATATTTCTGAATTCTACATAATCCTTACGGGCACTCAACAGTGAAATACAGAACTGTCGCAAAATATATTCAATAGATATGACAACTGCTGTTTTTTTTAAGTGTGTTAAAAAATTAAAACAAAACGCTTTTCTGGATTTACCTTCATCGGGAACGCTCAAATCAGAATATTTGTTTATAATCCAGTTTTATCCTGATTGTGTATATATAAATATTAATGCCTATGAATGTAACTTTAACACGCTGATTAGTGTTATAAAAATAGTTATTTTTTTTACATTCACGCAATATTTCACTAAACAAAATAGCTTCATTAGGAGCGTGCAGTCATCCAGGTACAAATCGGATGCTGTTTAAGAAATTTTTGCAGCTAATTGTACATTGCGATTATTAAATCTAAACAAATAATTGTGTAAGTTAAATAGTATGAAAATCAAGATTTATTCCTTTTGTGTTTGATAAAACTATGTTACATCTCTCTCATTCAGTCTATATATTATGTACATGTATGTGTGTGTGTAGTCAGTAATCTGTACTCACACAAGTTATAACAAACCGTTATTAAATTTACTTTTGAAATATTTAGAAACAGTTCAGAAACACCGCGCTGAGGTACGTCCATTATTCATAGTTAATTATTCAAAATTCATTAATGAATAATGAAATAGTTCACTATTCACTATTCAATGTTAAAAAATGAATAATGAATAATGCAATAGTTTATGTTTCATTAATCAAATTGAAGCGGTGAATAGTGAAATAAAAATTAAAAAATTTGACTGTGACACTATAGCTATATCCCGTATTTCTAAATTCGTCATTTTGGTGTTATCTAAAAAATATTCACATTAATATCAGAAAATAGAATAAAAACTCTTTAGATTTATAATTCTATTTATTTGTTTAGTTTCGGAGGATAAACTAGATGGTTTTCCTAACTACTGTTAACAGAAATTCCTTGGTTCATTGTATGGACGACCTGAACATCTGAATACCAAAACATATATTTAGAAATTAAAATACTCTACGTCGACTTTTTTTAATTTTCACTGGACCTTTGTTGTTCTTCATGCTGTGATTATAATAACAACAAGTCGATTGTGCAGCAATGACCATTAGAGGTGTTACGGAGGACCTAAAAGCCAAAATACGCGTGAAAATTAGGAATAGTCAATTTTGGATAATGAAATGGATATTTTGAATAATGGAATGGACTGCTCCGAATTACAGATTCATTTGAAAGCTTAGTAAGAAAGGAACAGTAGTATGATTATGAGAGTTCTGTAACACCCACATTTTGAAGGGGAATTTCAGATGAGACCGGACCCAAAAAATCCGAACTCACGCTCGTTGACGAGGATGTGAGGTGAAAACGTGGGTGGTTGGGGTTAAAGGGGGGAAATGGGGGGTTGGGGTCGAGGGAAAATGTGTTTTAGTGGAAGAAAGAAACACACACACAAACAAATAAAAATTCACAGATAGAATAAACATAATGGATTTTAAGATTACAAATATATCTGATCAGAGAGAAAATACGGCGCAAGAGGTAAAAATTCTGAAAAAAAATGGCCGCTGTTAAGGCCATGCAAGAATAGCGCTGCAATGATGAGGAAATTCTCAAATGGCGAGAAGTAGGTCAGAACTGGACTGGATTGTCAAAGACATTAAAGATGTTGACACGAAGTTAAGGTCCGCAAAATTATAACCTTGTGCTAGAAGTGGAAAACTATTCGCACATGGGATTTGAGAGATTAAACAAGCAGCTGACTACCGTCTGGGCAAAGAGAGAGACCGATGGAAATGTGCAAATCGTGAGCTATGGGATTAAAAAATCCAGACGCACCGGGTACGTTTCACGACTTTTTTAAATTTGTTTAAGGGTTGTAGGATCGATAGTGTTATGATATGTTTTGTAGGCCCGAAAACTGGGTCTAAAAACCAGGGAATTGGGAATGGTGGTTTTTGGGTGACCTTAATTGATATTTTTATTGTTAGGATAAAGACATGGATCCAATAGTGAACATGGAGTAAGTAGTTGAAAACGTCAAAGCCCTGAGAGGTATAGCCAAAATAATCACCTTCGAGGGTACTCCCGGTTGAGGAACGATCAGTTGGTTGAGAGTTGATAGAAACGAAGACCAATCTTAAATTTCAGCGTGGTCCCAAACCTCACACGAGGAAGGAGATTATCACCTAGGCAAAACAACTTGGGTTGAAAGGGGTTAGTAGGCTGTCGATAGATCGACTGCTAAAGAAGGTGCAGGAAAAGATTTTGGAAGATAGGAAAGCAATTGGGGATAAAATTGAGGTACATTCGCCGAAGAAAGCCTTTAAAGATGTATATACTACCTGGAAGATGACACCCATTATTGTCATGGATGTGCAGACATCCCTTGAGGTCTCTCGGATATCACGGGTGGAACTTACAGAAGATTGGGCATTGTAAGGGGCAAAAGCAATGTGATCACACACTGTACCTTTTTAAAGATTAATCTAACAGGTAAGGCGGATGATGAGAACGAGGGATACTTTCAGTCGGGAAACCAGATTTCACCGCGGCCACGGACTTGATTTAAACCCTTGAGGAGATGGATGAAAAGATCGTAGAAAAGATTGCCCACTGGACCTCTGAGGGAAATGGTGAATACCTCCTCGGTCCAGCGGGGTGTGTATTCCTTCTCGAATGTACCTTTTTTCCTGGTGATTCGAACTTTGTCGCCAGCACGAAATCGGGGTGGTTTCATGGGAGGAATGCTACCGTAAAGGTTCCAATACATCTTGTTTTCATGCTCCTTGTGACTTGCGGCGACAGGGGTCATCTTGATAGCGGTGCTAAGTGTATTGTACTGGCGAACAAGATCGTCCAGGACATCGATATAGGTGCGCGTTGAGTTGGCTGAAAAGGATTTGAACATTTTCTTTTCCATGGTGCGGCTTCAACGCTCGACAATATTCAACTTCTCTTCGTTCCCGGTGGAGTAGAGCTCGATACCATGCTTTTTAAGCAACTGATATACATGCTTGTTGTAAAAAAACTGCTTTTATCTGTTCATAGCTTGTTGGGCACACCGCTTGGAAGGCATCCCGCACCGTCACCCCCTTCTTGTTCTTGAGTGGTATCAGCCAGCCATATTTGGAGAAGACATCGATAATCGATAATCGATAATGCTCAGGATAAATTTATTTCCCTTGTTGTCCCTGGAGAAGGCACTCATATCAACGAGGTCGGCCGCCCAGGTCTCATCCACACCACCCACCGCTACACAGCGTTTCTGAAACGAACTGGTTTGTGCAATTACGCAGCTATCTTATCGGTCCAGCGAACATTTGTTTAACACCCACACCGAATTGAACTTTGGTACCGATGATGGGTCCGACGATGCTGCAGTCCAAGCGTTCGCGTGTGGTAGGGTTGAGAATGGTGTTAAGCGAGGCTAGCATAGCTTCGTCACAGATGGAGTTGCGTGCGGTTGAATGCTGGGCATAACAAAGATCGTGGTGATATGCAACCTGGTCAACTCGATTAATGGGTTTTGATCAAGCTTTCGGAGTGCCACCGGGGAGTAGTCGCTTGCTAAGTTTAGTCCCAGGCCCCGTGAAGTTGTGTCCGGGTAGATGCATAACCATGGGTAATCGGTTGATTAGTTTGTTCATGAACCCTGTACCAGTTGTAGCAACAAACTGAGACTTCTTGGCAACGCACACCTTGCAGTTGCCAACCTTTCTCCGTCGCTCGCTGCTGGTCATTGCCTCGTTGGTGTTAATTGTGTCCGCCTTCCTACAAAATTTCACGCAGAATAAATTAACGTTGAAGACATTTCCTAGTGCCAACGCCCCCACGAGGAGTAATCACTACATCCTACCGCAGCGGGCGATCAGAGGGTTGATCATTGGGAAGTCGGACTGTGGTAAGACGACGCTGCTGAACAATCTATTCTTGCGAGATGGATGGCTACGACTACAATCTATTGTACGTCTTCGGAAAATCGCTTCACCAACCTATCTTCCAGCTGTTGGAGCAAGCGCTGGGTAAAAGCTTCTCTAAAGTAGATATCCGAGACCTCGTGCAAGGGCAAGTCACTCTACTCGTTGATCGATGTGGTCAACACCTTACCACCACCACGACACCCGAGTGGTATTGACACTTTTTTCTTCGAGCAAGGAAGCGATGTACTAGACCCCCGAGAACTTGATCCCAGCCGGAAGAACCTCATGATGTTTGACGACTTGATGCTGAGCAAACAGAATACGTGTAAAGACTACTACGTGCGCAGTCGCCAAAACAACGTCGATTGTTTCTACCTGTGCCAGAACTACTTCACACTGCCCCGCCAGTCGATCCGGGAAAAAGGTAACCTCCCCTGCCTTTTCCAACAGGACGCTAAGAATCTTGACTACATCCGACGCGATCACTGCAACGATCTCATCAAGGAACAGTTTGACGCTCTGTGTAGGCATTGCTAGTCCAAGCCCTATGGATTTGTAACCATCAATTTTACAAGCATAAAGGCAAATGGAAATATCGATGCAAATTAAACGAGTTCTATGAGGTATAAGATAAAGAAAAGACAAGACAAGTTTATTAATGGTTTATTAAGAATGGATCAGTTCGAAAATGTCTTTATGGAACTGAAGTATGCAGAATATCTGGACACAGAGGAACTCCAGTCCTGCAAGTTCGAATTGCCCTGTAAATGCAAGTTTGAGTGGGTTCTAGTCGATATGAGGAGCAAACGTTGAAAATGCGGTTGCGTGATCATTCGCCCTATCTATAGCGGTGGAGGTGATTTCAACGCATGGAACTCCGCCATTATGGTAAGGTCGAGCGATTTTCTTAACCCCAATGCCCTGCCAAGACGATTCGAGGCCACCAGTGCACATACCGATGACACTCGAAGAAAAGGGATCCATATCAGCTGTGTAATACCTTCATGTGTAATTCATCGATTAGGGGCGTCAACACCAACGCTTATGGGCGTTCAACAGCATTCGATCCTATTAAATAAATGAAGTTTATCATTGTTATCGACCCTAAGCAGCGTGATGCACTTGCTAGGGAGTTGCAAGACACCAAACAGAAGATTCAAGCCACTAATATGAAGCATCGCCTCGACAAGATTGGACTTATCCGGGACCTTTACAAGGTGTTCAAGCCTGTGGTTGAGGCTCAGCGAGAGGCAGATTCACAGATCACCAAAAAGATCGCAGACCTTCGATCAACAGTACCAGCCCTCCCTCCTCCACCGCCCGAGTTTGCCGACCCACTACCCATTGCACCACCGACAGACAACGTCCTCGGACCTAGAGCACAGCAGTATTTGCAGCTCAGTATGACTACAGCCCTTGGATGGTGTAAACTTCCCAAAAAAACGTGTATGGTGTAATGGTGTATGGTATATGGTGCAATGGTGTAAGGTGTATGGTGCTATGGTGTATGGTGTAAAGGGAATGGTGTAATGGTGTTTGAGGAATGGTATGCTTGTGTAGCGTGCGATCGGGAATGGTTTGAATGATGGTGTACGACGTTTCATTGGTTGAAAATGAAGTTCTTTTTATTTTATTTTTTCGAATTGTAAACATAAACAATAATAATAATCTTAATATTTGTAATTTAATTGCATTATGGGTAATTTTGGATCATGTAGATAGAATGGGGAATGGTGTATGGTGTCATGTGTTAGGTGTATGGTGCTAAGGTGTAACGTGTATGGTGTAATGGCACAAGGCCGATTGTGGTTTCCGATTACGACAGTGTGATTCTACAAGTGTTACCTAAACCTTACAGTTAACTGGCGTCTGTCTGCCAAGAGCGGTCGGGAGAAACCAAGATACATCATCGTAGCCTTTCAGACCGGTAAAAGTAACGACCAGACTCGAAATGCAGCCGTGTTTGACCACTGCCGGTTGCGAACTATCTACTTCACTCTCAACGCAGAACGCTACCCGGCGGTAGACTTCAATGCCAGTTTCACACAAAACAAGATCACCAGAGTGTACAAGAATGTCGCAGAGTTCTGAAAAAACAACTTCAACATGAACCGTCTCATCAGCAACTGCAACATTAACCCCTCCAATTTCATCGATCTGTACCCACTGTTTGTCATTAATGTGAGTCACCAGTCCGAGCGGTTGAAAGAGTCGACCGTTGACATTCAGATCCTGATCGAGTTCGAGCGCAATGTACCTGCAAACACCGAAGCATTTGCACGTGTGCAGGGCTGGCAATGAGGGCACTCCCCATGATAGCAAAATACCATTCTACCAGCCTTGGGTGTTGGAGCCTTGAGCGGTTTGGGTGGTGTAGCCGTCAACAAGGCCTTAGAGTCTGGATTGTACATGAAACGTGGTGGATGCATTTGCACAGTGAATCCCAGTGGCAACGGTCTCTACCTCAAACCCTCAAACGCCCGGATTACCTATGGGTATGGACTCTACTTGAAGCGTGGTCAGCAATTTCCCGACGGAGCCGGTCTGATCTTATATTTAGGTGCTAACAGCCCTTCAAAAACATTCCCCTCCTCGGTATGCTCTTATAAAATAAATGGATGATTTAGATGCTGGGTACCGGCAGACTGTAGTCGAATGTGTGGAGAATCAACTCGATGCGGAAATTCGAAGGTATCAAACTACCTTGAACGCCTATAAACGATGGACAAAGTTGTATGTAGCACTGCGTGCTTGTTCTGTGGATAGTTTGGTGTTAACCAGCAGTACCCTGGGTTCAGCTTTGATCGATGCAAGTGTTATAGCCAGCCTTCCTCTAGGGGCCCTAGCTTGCTTGAATGCTACCACCGTAATGGATCTCACACTAATCTCTAGGCGTGTAGCCAAAAGGAAAAAGAAACACTACGATACATTGCGATTGACCCAGTCCAAAAAGTCCTTGGTTGAGCAATGTGTCAGCTCTGCTTTGGCTGATGATGAACAGATTGATGATGCCGAGTTTGGGAAAGTCGTCACCTGCCTCAAAAACTACTACGACCATAAAGATCAGCTGCAGCAACCCATGTCCAATTTCAGCGAGGATGTGTCAAAATGTTTCTCTTCAATGGTTTGAGACCCGATTTTTAGGCCTAAAAAACATTTCCTAACACTTCCAATCATACCGTCCTTATAAAAAAATATAAAAGTCGTGGTAATCATACCCTGGATCTTTTCATCCCATAGCTCACTATTTGCACAGCTCCATCGGTCTCTCTCTCTTTGCCCAGACAGTGGTCAGCTGTTTGTTTAGTCTTTCACATCCCCAAGTGCGGATAGTTTTCCCTTTCTAGCACAAGGTAATAATTTTTGCGAACCCACACTTCGTGTCAACATCTTTAATGTCTTTGACAATCCAGGGTGAGTCCTCACCTACTTCTCGCCATTTGAGAGTTTCCTCATCAGTATTTTCCAAAATTTCTACATGTTGCGCCATATTCTCTCTCTGATCAGACATATTTGTAATCTTACAATCCATTGTGTTAATTCTGTCTGTGTTTTTTTGTGTGTTTTCTTTCTTCCACAAAGATACATTTTCCCTCGACCCCATCCCCCCTACTTTTTCCCCTTCAACCCCAACCATCCACGTTTTCCCCTCACAACCTCGTCAACGAGCGTGCAAGATTTTCTGATATTTAGGTCCGGTCCCACCAGAAATTCCCCTCAAAATGTTCACGCGTATTTCGATATTTAAGTCCTTCGTTACTCCGCGGAACATATTAACTATATACTTTTTGTTCCTCTCTTTATAAGCTTTCGAATGAGGTATAAGGTAGATCTTAAATTAAGGGCTGAAGGGTCCAAGCAGTCCATTCCATTATTCAAAATATCCATTTCATTATTCAAAATAGACTATTTTTTAATTTTCACGCGTATTTTGGCATTTGGGTCCTCTGTAACCCCTCTAATGGTCATTGCGGCACATATTGTTTATACTCAGTTTATTCCTCTATTAATAAGCTTTCATTTGGTGTAAAA
Organism: Mytilus edulis; assembly: GCA_019925275.1. Lineage (NCBI taxonomy): Eukaryota > Metazoa > Mollusca > Bivalvia > Mytilida > Mytilidae > Mytilus > Mytilus edulis. The sequence goes on along the minus strand of CM034351.1, from coordinate 59,124,765 downwards.
ATCTTTCCTTAATTAGGATCTAACGGGTTGCACCAGTCCATTCCATTATTCAAAATAAGCTATTTTCCAATGGTGAAGCGTACTAGTATTCCGATATTTAAGACCTTGATTACTCCTCTAATATGCGTTGCGGAACATTTTGACTATAAACATTTTGTTCCTTTCTTAATAGGCTTTTAAATGAGGTATACAATATATCTGTTATTAGGGGTTAAAGGGTCACATCAGTCGATTTCATTTTTTTTAAAACATCTATTTCATTATTCAAAATTGGCGATTTCTTAATTTTTAAGCGTAATTTGACATTTAAGTCCTCCGTAACCCCTCTAATGGCCATTGCGGCACATATTGTTTATTCTCAGTTTATTCTTCTATCAATAAGCGTTGATTTGGTGTATACATTTTTCCTTAATTAGGATCCAACGGGTTGCAACAGTCCATTCCATTATTCAAAATAAGCTATTTTTCAATGGTGAAGCGTATTCCGATATTTAAGATCTTCGTTACGTCTCTAGATCTAATATGCGTTGCGGAACATTTTGACTATAAACATTTTGTTCCTCTCTTAAAAGGGTTTTAAATGAGGTATAAAGTATATCTGTAATTAGGGGCTAAAGGGTCACATTAGTCCATTTCATTATTAAAAATATTCTTTCATTATTCAAAATTGGCTATATTTTCTTCAATTTCATGGGTATTTTGGCATTTAGGTCCTCCGAAACCCCTCTAATTGTCATTGCGGCACATATTGTTAATTCTAAGTTTATTCTTCTATCAATAAGCGTTAACTTGGTGTATATGTGTTTCCTTTACATAGGAGCTGAAGGGTTACACCAGTTCATTCCATTATTCAAAATAAGCTATTTCTTAATGTTAACGCGTATTTCAAAATTTACGTTCTTCGTAACTCCTCTAATATGCGCTGCGGAACATATTGACTTGATACCTTTTGTTCCTCTCTTAATAAGCTTTCGAATGAGGTATACATTTTATCTGTAATTAGGGGCAAAAGGGTCACATCAGTCCATTCCATTATTCAAAATTGGCTATTTCTTAATTTTGACGCGTATTTAGGAATTTAGGTCCTCTGTAACCCCTGTAATTGTCATTGCGGCACATATTGTTTATTCTCAGTTGATTCCTCTATCAACAAGCTTTGATTTGATGTATAAATCTTTCCTTAATTAGGATCTAACGGGTTGCACCAGTCCATTCCATTATTCAAAATAAGCTATTTCTTTATGGTGAAGCGTATTCCGATATTTAAGTCCTTCGTTACTCCTCTTCTATGCGTTTCGGAACATTTTGACTATATATATTTTGTGCCTCTATTTATAAGTTTTCGAATGAGGTATAAAGTATATCTGTAGTTAGGGGCTAAAGGGTCACATAAGTTAATTTCATTATTCAAAATATTAATTTCATTATTCAAAATTGGCTATTTCTTAATTTTCACGCGTATTTTGGCATTTAAGTCCTACGAAACCCTTGTAATGGTCATTGCGGCACATATTGTTTATTCTCAGTTTATTATTTAATCAATAAGCTTTGATTTGGTGTATACATTTTTCCTTTACATAGGTGCTGAAGGGTTGCAGCAGTCCATTCCATTATTAAAAATAAGCTATTTCTTATTGTTCACGCGTATTTCAATATTTCGGTCCTTAGTAACTCCTCTAATATGCGTTGCGGAACATATTGACCATATACCTATTTTTCCTCTCTTAATAAGCTTTCGAATGAGGTATAAGGTATGTCTGTAATTAGAGGCTGAATGGTCATAAAAGTGCATTCCATTATTCAAAATATCTATTTCATTATTCAAAATTGGCTATTTCTTAATTTTCACGCGTATTTGGCATTTAGGTCCTCCGTAACATCTCTAAAGGTCATTGCGGCACATATTGTGTATACTCAGTTTATTCCGCTATCTGGGTTTATAAATATTTCCTAAATTAGGGGTTGACGTGTTGCAGCAGCCATTCCATTATTCAAAATAAGCTATTTTTTAATGTTAATTTCGATATTTATGTCCTTCGTTACTCCCCTAATATGCGTTGCGGAACATATAGCCTGCCTATATACCTTTTGTTTCTCTCTAAATAAGCTTTCGACTGAGGTTTTTTTATATCTATAATTAGGAGTTGAAGGGTCAGAGAAGTCCATTCCATTATTCAAAATATCCATTTCATTATTCAAAATTGGCTATTTCTAAATTTTCACGCGTATTTTGGCATTTAGGTCCTCCGTAACACCTCTAATGGGCATTGCTGCACAATCGACTTATTGTTATTATAATCACAGGATGAAAAATAACAAAGGTCCAGTGAAAATAAAAAAAGACGACGTACATTATTTTAATTTCTTATATATGTTCTGGTATTCAGGTCGTCCAAACATTGAACCAAGGAATTTCTGTTAAAAGTAGTTAGGAAAACCATCTAGTTTATCCTCCGAAACTAAATAAATAAATAAAACTATCAATCTAAAGGGTTTTTATTCTATTTTCTGATATCAATTTAAATATTTGTTAGATAACACCAAAATGACGAATTTGGAAATACGGGATATAGCAATATTATAGTGTCACAGTCAATTTTTTTGTTTTTTTATTTCGCTATTCACCGCTTCAAGTTGAATAATGAAACATAAACTATTTCATTATTCATTAATTATTTTTAACATTGAATAGTGAATAGTGAACTATTTCATTATTCATTATTGAATTTTGAATAAAGAACTATGAATAATGGACGTACTTCAGCGCGGTTTCAGAAACTAGAATCTCAACTTCATCCGCCAAAGTAGATCTTAGATGGATTTTGATATTTTGTTTGTGTCCAATTTGCTCAAAAAGCTCACCTCGGATAAAAGTATTTATACATCTTTGGCTTTCAATTTTTTTTTAGTTTCCTGATGGCGGATCTTTCAGAAAAAGCAGAAAATAATAAAAACATCGCACAGATTAAAAAATTTACTGAGTTTGCCTTGAATGTAAAACTTTTTACCTACCATCTGAGTGTTTGACAGGTGGCAAATTTATTTCCTGTTCTACAAAGCCGTTTTTCTCCAATATCGACTGTATTTCTGTGTTTTTGACGTCTATTGATGCTTGCTGAAGTGGCGCTAATGAATTGTATGGTCTTTCAAATAATATGTCATAAAGTATACTATTCTTTTCAATTCTCGTATTGGCTTGCATAATATCTTCTCCATCATCGATGGTCAAAACGCAACTAGAAATAAGGTGGTCAACGATGCTCGGATCAAAATCTGTATGAAATATAATGTCGTTCAATATGTTGTAAATGCCATCCTTGCAGTCATCTAAAATATAATGTTAATCTACATATAACTGACTATATCAAAATACATTGCAAGTGTGAATTTAAAGTGTCTACAAACGACAGATACTGTTACTGGGATGTACAATACCTCGTGATGTGTAAGACGTGTTTCCAATAAATGAATAAATAGGTGTTTACCTTTTTGTTGAGCTTATTTCTCAAAACCGAGACATAGCGATTCTAGATTCTGTCGTCGTCGTCGGCGTCGTCATCGATGATAGCGTCGGCGGATTCAACATTTAGGTTCAGACTATGGTTTAAACACCAATTACTTTGCCAAACCTACATGGAGAGTTATGGAATCTGGACATAATTTTGATAATGACCAAAAGACAGTATTCAGAGCAAAAGTTTGAAAATATCTATTTCTATTTTCCGTTCTTTACTGATATAAGGATTGAGTTTTTTTACAGTCAATATTAAGATTAGGTTTAAGGTTAAAGTTTTACAGTCATCAATAACATTGTCAAACCTTCATTCTTATTGATGAAAGGAGTAGGTCCGGTAAGGGCCGATTATGACCTCAAATTTCAAGTTCATCTGATGAAAGATTTTTGACACTTTTTAAACACTTATTATAAGTGTCTATTTCAGTTAAATCAATAAGTTTATGTGAAAGATTTTTACTGATTTAGTCATTAAAAACGCTCCGATTCAAGCTTAAATATGAAAATTATATCAAATATGCCAAAAATGTCACTTTTCAGATGGTTTTGTCAAAAATGAAAGTGGCCGCATCCGTGTTCATCCTCAACCTTTATATATGTTATGTATTATCATCAAATATAACTTACATTTCAATATTAAGAATGAACACAAACCCAGCCACTTTCATTTAAGACGGAATCCGTCAAAAATTTAACTAAAATGCTAAAATTGTGAAGATTTCAGTAATTTAGCATGAGTTAATGATGCTAGTTCCAGATATATGTGCATTGTTTTGTCAACAATAGCCCATCTTTATGTAGCAGAAGCATTCTACTTTCCAATGATAACTAACAATTTACATTTTAACAATTTTGTAAAACTACTATATTTTGGGGCCAAAAAGGGGTCTAACTGAACCTACTACTTTGGACAGAAGCTTGTTTATGACTAAAAGACTGTATCCAGAACCTTTATAGATTGTTTTGAAACTTGGACAGAAGCTTATTGTCAAGACCAAGAAATAGCACCTAATGCGGCGTTCACATAGTGCCGATTATGGCTCCCGTTTGAGATCAGATAGCACTAAGACACGAAAAGTTAAAAAGTCGGATAACTATCATCATTGATCTGGAATCTCCTAACATTGTCTTAACGAAGTCGTATATGTTCGTAACATATTCCAACGGATCGGGAATGGTCTGTAGAGGTCGGTCAAGCGGTCAAGCTGGATGATTGAGTCCAGATTGCATCCACATCTTGCCGAATGCAAACCGTCTTTGTCAAAACCGTTCCGAAATAGTCCCGTTATCAATACGACATTTGGCAATGAAACCCACGTCAGAGTCCCGACAGTTACAGAACACAATACGACGGCGTCCAGGTAAAGCCGTGTGAAATGCGGTACTGCAGACTGTGATAGGCATCACCTGATCATCTCAAATATTGCGAAAGCTTTCTAACGGTTATATTTAGTCACCGTCAGTTCACTGTCTGATCAATGTCTTATTCCTGTTGGATCACATTCGGTCGAATCGGGACGCTGTTGGGACAGATTCAGTCGATTAGTATCATGCGAAAAATATAAAAACGAGTTTATCGGGACAAATTCGGTTGGAAACGTCTGAATTTGAACGCTTCCTGAACAATATCGTATTGTTGTCACGATTCAATAAACATTTTTACAAGTTTTTATATAAGTTTAAATTTCCAGCCACAATTCAAAGGATCTTGATCAGACTTTTGACAAACTTTCATCGGGAATGGTTCTGTCAAAGACGGCATGTAAAAATCGTGAATATAAACGTTTAAATTGTTTTTAAAATCTGTATCTACTGATGAAAAGACTCACTTGTTTAAGTCAACATTGTACTTTTATAATGACAGCAGAAATCCCAGGTGAGAAACAGCATAGTGTTCTGTGGAACCCCTAACGAATTTTGGAAATATCTGCTGATTCAAATTGGATATATAATTACTTTTTTTTATTTCTCTAAACTGTTAAAATATCAAGAAGGTTTGTGTAAGAAACTAAGGTCCATTAGTTGACCATTTAATTTTCAGTGGGATGGGGATTTATTGCTGATAGAATATCCATTCTTACACAGGCTGTTAGTACGGCTCATTTATTCAGCGCGATAATTATTTTCACTTTTTGAACACACCCTTTTCTTGCAAAGTCATGCATTTTGTAGGACAACATTTTAATTTCAATCATGTCGTGGAAAAGGTTATTTTTACATTTGAAACCAGTCCAAACTATTCATTTCCGACATCACCGCTTGTGTGACTAGGGAATAGAAGTATGGTCACTCAGATCTTCTTCCGATCTATCGTAAAACCCTTTCCAAAGGAGGCCGTCCGTTTGGCTGTACGTGATGTACACGTAATCATTTTCATCTCGGATGGCCTCAATTACAGGGCCTACCTATTGTATTTATTGCAAATTTGTTCTTGTCCGGAAAATACATGAAAAAATTGCCTCTCCAGACGTTTATCAACCGACAATAAATCAATCAATCATTTTCAAAAGCCTTTGTTCACCTATTGTATAAGCAAACGTTATCGTGACATCTTTTAAGAATTCTCAAAGGTCTCCAAATCAATAGAACGGTTTTCTTAAGGTTTACTCCTGGTTTGCCCACTTTTAATTCTACCAATTATCTATTAGTTATGAAAACAAAAAAGACGAAAGGTTTAATGAGCATAGTAACAATTATATAGTCTGTTCCAACTTAGGTAAATAGTTTGTAAGTGTTTTCCAAATATTCAGGTTGTTTTATTGTATAGCAAAATATTAAAAAAAAATCATATATTTTTTCTCAGTAATTTAATATCAATTCAATCAATTAATTCAACATACATATACAGCAAATAACTAAAAAATGATATTCAGTTATAAAAGTGTCTTTATGTTCATTAGTTTCTGAATGATTTTCATGACAGAAATATATTTATACACTGAGTACTCTTTTATTGCAAACTTTATTTAATAAATTAATTAATTTTATAAATGCATTGCATAAGGAAATCAATTAAGCACAGAAAAGTAATAAGGGCACTACATGTAAAATGATGAGAAACAATCTTTTATATATACATCAAAAGTAACAAAACATTTAATATATTTGCAAAGTCACAATTAACAATAATTCACTTCATTGTTCAGTTCAAATGGAGAAGATGGGATGTTGCGTCAGAGAAATCTACCACGTTGATGGGTCCTTGTTGGTATCTGTATATGAGTCTGGTGTCTATTACTCTGTATGGTCGTCTTTAAGGTGGGCGGGTTCCTCCTGCTGCATACAGGATAATGTTGCATTTTGTTAGTGCTTTTGTCTTCTTCAGTAGCTCAATGATCTCGTAGATGTTTGGGTGGGCGTGTTTGAGTCGCTTCTTATGTTTGTTGTGCCATCCTTTCAGGTGATTTGTGCATGGTGCGGGGTCCTTCTGTGTAATAGTGGTTCCATAGAAAGCGGTAGTTTTCAACCCAAAACTCTGTCACGTAATCTGTAAATGAACTTGTAGCGGGTATGTTTTCAGTTTCTCTAATGTCTTCTAAAGTGTTTAGCCAAACATCGTCAACAAGGTGGGGTGGAACAAGAGGTACCAGTAGTACTGCGGCTCGTCGTATCAGTTAAGTAATGTCTTCATTTTCTTTATAATAGGACTGTAGTCCATATTTCTGTGCCTTTCGCCATATACACTGGGTGAAGTGGAAGAAGCAGCCTTTCACGGTTACCCCTGGACATACTGTCTGTGTTGTGTTGTTGGTTGCTGTCTCGTAGTCAATAGATAGTGTTTCTGGTTGAAGCTGTAACTGGTGTTGTTGATCAATGGCTACTGAACAGTTGCATTTATATTCTAGTTGTTAAAATTAATTGGATAATTTTATATTTTGCTAAATTTTGAAACAGTGTATTGTATTGAAATTTGAAAAAAGTTGAGTAAATTAAAAGATATTCAAATGAGATTTATTCCATTTAATCTTTAGTTTCATTATTTTACTTTTCACCTTTTTTTTCAGAATGTACCAATAATTAAAAATATTTGTTGATAAATTGAAATATTTATTCATTTTAGTACACATTTTTCCTAATTTTAATAAAATACATTATCCTGCCAAATATATATATAAAATATAGAATTTTTTTGCACATTTTCCTTGATTTAATAGCAGAATATAATATTCTTTTTTAATTTTACAGGTAAAATATAAGGTAAAAAATATGACTATAATTCAGAAATAAACTATAATTGTTAAAACAACAATTCCCTCTATGTTTACATATACATGTAATTAAAAGTGGGCAAACCAGGATGACACCCATTAATCTTCGTGGGATAAACCATATTTTTATTACTTTAAGAAAAAAAATATAAAATTGTTCAATAACATCCAGGAATTTGTTGTAAAATCCACCCCCCACACTTAATTTTCAAGAAACCAAACATTTTTCTCACTCCCCTCCCGGTTTATATGTATTTTCTTCTTAAAAACAATTTAAATTTAAACAATTTATCTCCCCCCCCCCTTTCCTAAAAATAAGATAGAAACATTTAAAAAAAATGATTTAGTCTACGCCTTACTGATTCAAAAGTTTACAGAATTTTTTTTAAGTCTCTTCTATGTAATGTTTATTTAAATAACGTGAACATGTTTTTACTGCATGGCGCGTACAATTTTCATGTACAGGCAATTAAAACCGATGTGCAGATGAGAACAAATTCAAAACCAGTGTTAATTCTTTACATGAAACTAATTGTAATTAATAGTTATCCCACAAGGACGCGGTGTGTCAGTGTAAGATCACCCCGATGGCCGGAGGCCAGAGGATGATCTAACACTGACACACCAAGTCCGAGTGGGATAACTATTTTACATCCCAGCTGTTTCAGATTAGACGAATAAAACATTTACAATTCATAAAATCTAGTTTAGAACGCCACACAACCATTAAAATATACTTTATGTATTACTATATGATGTATACCCTTTATGACCCCCGAACACGATGTGTAGATTTCAAACAATGTCAACTCGCCCCACTTGCCAATCGGCACATACTATATCGCCACTTTACACAAAAATCGCCCCACTCTTGTTTACCGACTCGCCCTACTTTAAAAAAAGTGTAAAATCAAATTGAACAATCAGTCTGACAACTCAATTATTAACGAAAAAGGTTTAAATCCCAATGAATAAAGGTCTGCCAACTCGCCCCACTTATAAAAAGATCTTGCTTCCTTTGAGTATGTTAAATAACTGTTAGTTCGTATCCAGTCGTCCTGGTGTAGTGGTATGTGTCGTGGCTTAATATGCTTAAGGTCTTGAGTTCGAATCCCATTATATACACTGGATTTTTTCTACGTGAATTACGATAGATAGTCTTCTCCGTATAATTAATTAAGTTTTATAGTGGATTTGACATTCCCGCCAAAATGTTACAGAACAAAGGAAAGCATGCATAACAAAGAAACTCAAACTGGGGTGATCTGGTTGGGGTGATCCGGCTCAGATCATCCCTGTTAGAACAAAGGGGCTGGGATGAAACGGTATTACAGTTCGTAGCGTTTGGTGTGAACACGGCCTAACATAGTATTAAATATCATTATTATCATTTTATGGCATTTCTTTGTATTCATTTAAAAAATCAAATACCAAAAATAAGTGACATTGATTTGAAAAATTTCATAGCCTTTTGTATTTATGTCGAACATTATTTCGCATTATACATACGTGCATGCCAGGGTGAATGAAATATGTAAAACTTGTATATTGTGTTTGACTTGTATGAACAGACGATGTTTTAAAACATAGTAGTTTAACCATTTCGAAACACTCAATATCGCTTAAGTTGTTAGATGGGTTCGTGCTACTTAGTCTTCATTTTTGTATTGTGTTTACAGACTGTGTTTGAGGGGACGAGATACTTTTTGTTTTTCTCCGACATTGTCCCCTATGAATAAAATGCCTCTTATAATAATAAAATACAACAACAACAACAACAAAAACAAAAACAAAAACAAAAACAGTAACTAAAATAATGTTTTTAATTGAATGGGTCTTACCTTTTAACAATCCAACAGCATAACTATCTTCTAAAGTCCTTAAAAAAATATATGACAAGTATAAGGTAAATGTTATAGTAAGATGTCATTGCCTCAAGAAATTTAAAGTGATACTGAAAGATAAAAACAAGTTTCATATGAATCCATCAATGACATAATGTGTGTATGGGAAAATAAAATTGTTTCTTGTAATTATAAACAAGCGGAATTTACTGAAGTCAACCTCGAATCCTGTCCAATTGACATTAGTCCCTTTACATAGAGTATTATTCTAAGTATATCTAATGGATAATTTAGACACGAGGACGTGTTCAATGATGACAAAGTACTGTTTCTATGAAACACACAAAATATATTGATTTATTCTTACATATGCAGATTGGTTTACAGCCGAATGCAGAATTATAAGGAAGAACGAATGAAATCGACACTACATACGTTTTACTGTCAAAATCACTAATTGGTTGACCAATACGATAAGATATTAAATAGTGGTAAAAAGTTAAAAAAAAAAAAAATAACGAACTCCGAAGAAAATTCTATACGGAAAGTCAATAAGCAAATCGCAAAATCAAAAGCTCAAACACATCAAAGGAATGGATCATAACAACTGTCATATTCCTAACTTGGTATATGGATTGTCTTATGTGAAAAATGATGTATAAAACCTGGTATTGATCTTACTTGTATGACAGTCGTATAAAACTCCATTATATTGACAACGATGTGTGAACAAAACAAACAGACATAATACGTGAAAATGCCCCCCTCCTTTTTCCCCCAGTAAAAAAAGGGTACACCAGTCAACATTGTGTTATAAAAAAACATTGTGTTATAAACTACTGTCACCTTTTTTATGAATATTTATCTCAAACAGTATACTAAAATACTACAGGAAACAAAATCTACCATTCTTTGACAGCCGTTTTATTATTGATAGTAGTTGTCAGAGTTTTTACTGCTGTTGCCTTTATTCATGCATGTGCACTTTTTATTTCTTCCTGAGGATGTTGATTTGCAAGTCATTACCGGTTTAACTAATCCATGTTTTTTATTATAAAAAAAATATTTCCCTTTAATGGTGTTGGCTTCATATCAATGCTTATAGGTACAATTTAAGAAAAAATATTATATAGAGATTGAGCTTACACGTTTCGAAAACGTTCGGCTTCACAATAGTAAGAACGTCTGTGTTGGCGCCAGGGTGGAGGAGCATAAAGTGTAACCCTAGTCCGTCCGTCCGTTCCGAACATCCTAAAAAAATGAGTGCCGTTCTCCTAATTTTAGTTTGCCTCAACCAAATACTACAATACTTATACACAATATAAAAATGAAGATGTGACATGAGTGCCAATGAGAACTTTCCATGGACAAGAGACCAACTGACACAGAAGTTAACAACTAAAGGTCACAGTAGGCCTTCAACAATGAGCAAAGTCTATACAGCATTGTCAGCTATAATTAACGAAAAACAAATATTTAACACATAAATAAACGACAACCACTAAATTACAGGCTCCTGGCTTGCCACAGACACATACATACCGAATATGGCGGGTTTGAACATATTAGCGGGATCCTCACCATCCCCCTGACCTGGGATAATGCTTATTACCACACAACACAAAATCAAATTTCAGTTATCATGTCCCTTTAAAAGCATAGAATATGCTGAATTTTTCGTTTCCGTTCTCTTAAATAAGTTTGACTCAATCAAATATTATAAACCTTATACGCAATGCTTATTACTCCATAACACAGACCTATCAAATTTGATATTGGGTGGCGTCACTTTTCATGAGTTATTTATAATTAGACGTAAGAATGTGTGGTACGAGTACCAATGATACAAATGTCAACACGGAGCCTTGAGATAGGAAACATGCTAAAGCTTATGGACGTCAAGTTGGTTACGTATTCCTTATTCCGTATTCGTTACTTGTTACTTATTCCTTATTCGTTACTTATTCCTTGTTCCTTTCCTAAGAACACATTGTTACCACCAGAGACATGAACACAATTGAAAATCCTTTTCTAAAAGATGCAACGTATAAGAAACGTATTAAAAGCGAATAAAGAACAAATAAGTAACAGTGTATTAACCGAGCGCTGGAACGGGTACATACGCGCTAATGGGTTATTTCATCTCTAAGAACACATTGTTACCACCAGAGACATGAACACAATTGGAAATCGATTTATTTCAATGTGCAACGTATACCTCGCGTATTAAAAGCGAATAAGGAACGAATAAGTAACAGGGTATTATCCGAGCGCTGGAACGGGAACATACGCGCTAATAGGGTTATTTCATCTCTAAGAACACATTGTTACCATGAGAGACATGAACACAATTGAAAAACATTTTCTAAAAGGTGTAACGTATAACAAACGTATTATAAGCGAATAAGTAACGAATAAGTAACGAATAAGTAACAGGGTATTAACCGAGCGCTGGAACGGGTACATACGCGCTTATAGGGTTATTTCATCTCTAAGAACACATTGTTACCACCAGAGACATGAGCACAATTGAAAATCGATTTATTTCAATGTGCAACGTATACCTCGCGTATCAAAAGCGAATAAGGAACGAATAAGTAACAGTGTATCATCCGAGCGCTGGAACGGGTACATACGCACTAATAGGGTTGTTTCATCTCTAAGAACACATTGTTACCACCAGAGACATGAACACAATTGAAAATCCTTTTCTAAAAGGTGCAACGTATAACAAACGTATTATAAGCGAATAAGTAACGAATAAGTAACAGGGTATTTACCGAGCGCTGGAACGGGTACATTCGCGCTAATAGGGTTATATCACCTCTGAGAATCCAACTCTACCACCAGAGACAAGAAAACAATTGAAAATCATTTTTTAAAAGGTGCAACGTATAATACACGTATTAAGTGACTAATGGAACGAATTAAAAAAGGTATTAGTCTAGCTCCGAAACGATGAACTCTTGCTAACATGTTTAACCCCGCCACATTCTGTAAGTATGTGCCTGTCTCAAGTCAAGAGCCTTAAATTTAGTGGTTGTCGTTTGTTTTTGAGTTACATATTTGTTTTTCGTTTATTATTTTTTTGTATATGAAATAAGGCCGTTAGTTTTGTTGTTTGAATTGTTTTACATTGTCATGTCTGGGCCTTTTATAGCTGACTATGCGGTATGGGCTTTGTTCATTGTTGAAGGCCGTACCGTGACCTATAGTTGTTAATTTCTGTGTCATTTTTGGTCTATTGTGGGGAGTTGTCCCTTTGGCAATCATACCACATCTTCTGTTTATACAAGCGCTAAAACGATGATTTCACCCCTTCGAACCAAGAACCATCTTCAAGCATACGAATGTAAAGCAGTTAAAAGGTAGAACGTATAAAAATCAAATAAGGAACAAATAAGTATCGAACATAAAGTAACAGGATAGGTTGAGCACAATCACATATAAATAGGTCATAAAAAGATCATTTTACCTCAACAAATTTAGAACTATCACCAGAGATAAGAATATAAACAATTAAAAATGGGGAAGGATATTAAAAATCGAATAAGTAACGAATAAGGAATAAGAAATAAGTAACGAATAGGTAACGAATAAGGAATAAGGAATAAGTAACGAATAAGGAACAAGGAATAAGTAACGAATAGGTAACGAATAAGGAATAAGGAATAAGTAACAAACACGTAACGAATAAGGAATAAGGAATGGTAACGAATAAGTAACGAATAAGGAATAAGGAATAAGTAACGAATAAGGAATAAGTAACCAACTTGACGTCCATTTGTTTCCGTTCTTTAACTTTAGTTTGCCTCAACCAAATGTTTTGAAACTTATACACAATGCTTAAGGTCACAAAACGGTAAACATTACGTAAATCCTGCATCTATATGTGGAAGTTTACTCATGTGTTTTCACAAGCAGGGGCTTCTGTGGCCCAGAGACATATTCTACATTTATTTCAGTAAACAACTTATTTATTACTTCCACTGCATTCTACTTTTAATAGAATTAACCTGCATATTTTTTTCAGGATCTCGGTTCAGTTTGGTAGCAGACAGTGGTATTTCAAGTTACATGTTACAAGCATAACAAAGTGTTTCACTAGATTGAGTTCTCTGTCAAAGTGTACTTTAAAGTTTCTTTGCACTGAGTTAAGTTTATTGATATGCGTATATCTTCTGTGTGAATTTTTACGATGTAAAAACAGACTATCCATATCTACATGTCCATGAAATGAAATCTAAGGTTTAAATGATTGAAACATTTTGCATTATCTATCACAACTGGCAGCACATGGTACTACTGAAGCAGTAAATGTTCTCTCTAATTTTTCACGGAAATGAAAGGATTTAGTTTTCATTTGAACCAAACATTCTTAAAAATTCAGAATGAAAATGTGGAATGTGTTAAAGAGACAGTAACATGACAAAAGAGCAGAAAGCAGTTGAAGGCCACCAATGGGTCTTCAACAAAGCGAGAAAATCCCTTGCCCGGAGGCGGGCTTCAGATGGCCCCTAAACAAAATGTGTACTAGTTCAAACTCCAAAACATAAAACTGGACTTACAATTAAAAACAGACTAACAAAAACCAGAGACTTCTGACTTAACGTCAAGGTAATCATACCAAGAGACACACCCAATATGCATAGGTCAAGAGTCAAAAAGTCATAGTCTGGTCAAGAGTTCCTTGTCAAAAAACACAAAGCAGATTTTGAGGAAAGGGTCATCGTGGTACACAAAACTAACAAATATATCTATATATCTAATATAGATGTAAGAAGATGTGGTATGAGTGCCAATCAGAAAATTCTCCATTTAATTCAAACAAAATATACAAGTTGTACATTGAGGGTAATGGTCAAGCTCTCATGAAGTTTCTCGTGCCACTAGACTCACCATCTTATGACAATAAATCAGTATGCCACATATTCAGAAGTAAAAGTAAGGTCAATTGAAGTTATATTTTGAGGTCAAGGTAATATACCAAGGAACACACTGTATAATGATGACACACCCAACATGCATAGGTCAAGAGTCAAAAAGTCAAAGTCTGGTCAAGAGTTACACAGCAGTCCTGCACGAAAGTTCATCATGGTACATGTAACAATGTCTTATGTCATGATGCACTACACATGCCAAATACAGAAAATCTAGGTCAGAGACAGAAACACAAGACATATAACTAAACTCAATGGAACGGTACTTGCATTGCAGGTCACTACAATTGTCTTCAACATAGAACATAAACTCTCGCAACACTGCAAAGTGAAAACCGTCTTTCACAAAAGTTTGAGTAGGATTCTTTGCAACGGTTATCTTACTACTGTTAAATTAAAACGGTAAGATTAGACATATTAAAACACTTAACACTAGGGTTTACGATTAGTTTCTAACCTAACCATGTGATAGTATTATGGTAAACTGATGGAAACACATGATAGTTTCCAATCATAGTATTTTTAAGAACTTTTTTTAAAATAACATTTTATATTGAGAGTACGAAGTAGTTTTAAACTCAAAATATCTATTTATGTCCAGCTAATTGACCTTGATAAAAATACAGTAGAAACTGAAGCTTAACCATGACATTTTAAAACAAAGTATATGAAATAAACTTATCGCACTCTTTCCAATATAACCAAAACATTAAATATGGTCAATAACATTTTATTAACGATTATACCAATTTGTTTTCTGCACCAGATGCACATTTCGACAATAAATGTCACTTCAGTGATGTTTTATATAAATATTATTTTATTCTGGTATCACCTAAGTTGAACAAAGGTATACAGAAAAACATATTAATTTACATTACATTGCAGTGTACATTTGTTAAGGAAGCATTACATATGAGTTATTTTACAACGGTATGATCAGTATACAATGTAGCCAACAGGGAGAACATCAGAGAGAATCCAGTTTGTCACTTATAATTCTAATAAATTGGCACAATTTTCGAAGTTAAGATTTCTGTTTTTAGTTCATAATAGCATTAAATTTTAAAACATTACAGTTCGTTAGGTATTTCTTGTCAATAAGTAGTGTTCTATCTGTCAGGAGACTGCTGCATTCCATTACATAGTGGTATTCGTCACCTATTACAACTCTGCACAACGGACACTTTCTCTGTTCTCGGAGAATGTTTTGCCATCTACCATTTTCAATCGGCAGTTTATGGTTCATTGTCCTAAACCGCGACATTGTTATTACATCTTATCATCAAGTAAGTTCAGGTAGTGTTCGAAATTGTGTGATGTCTTGTATAGGCGATAATTCAGGGTTTTAGGCGAATCGTTTACCTTTCCTGACCATGACTGTGTAAACTGATCTTCTAGTCTTTGTTTAATTATCGATTTAATGTTAGGTGATGTGTTTTGGAATGACCATAAGTAAGAGAATCCACAATTGTCTAGAATACTTTTCATTTTGTCTAACGATCGCGGTCGAAATGTTGTTTCTTGTGCCAACTTGAAAAAGTATCTAAACATTAGGGACGACATCAAAAGATCGATGTAGGATAAAAAACTTAAATCAAATAGTTTGGGGGGGGGGGGGGGGGGGGGGGGGGGGTCAACATTGCTGCAAGTTTTGTTAATCAAAAATCGATTTTATATATATCCATATAGGTAAATCATTTTTTCCCAAATTAAGTTAAGAGGGGGGGTGGGGTGGTCAGTGAAAAAACTATGTGAATTAAGTTTTTTATCCTACATTGAACTTTTGATGTCGTCCCTTACAGGAGCGAGCTTAGTTTACTATCTATACCTGTAATTAACTTTGTCCAATAAGATACAATTCTAGTTTTTATATCTATTTCTAGGGGATACCGACCCAGTTTTCCATAAATGAAGTCGTTTTGAGTAGATGGCTTAAGATGTAAAAGTAGCTTACAAAATTTAGTTTGAACTCTTTCTAGTATATCTATGTTTTCGTAACCCTATATTTCGCATCCATATAGCAGAATAGGTTTTACCTGAAAATAATTCCCAAGTAGTTAAAGTTTTTTACAGTTTCAATATGATGATTGTTGTATCGGAAAACATGACGTTTTTCCTTTTGAAAAAATTAAGATCTTAGTTTTAGCAACATTACTCGCATCTTCCAGGTTTCGCAATACTTTTTTAAATTTGTTAAGTGCATGTTGCAGTTGGTCAGGTGATTCTGCCACGATTACAGTGTCATCTGCGTACTGTTGAAAAGTTGCAGTAGGAACTGATTTTTCTCTTTATCTTGTCTAGATTGTAGTGCACATTCGCCTATACATTGTATTTTTATATATGTCGTTGTTTGCAATTTGATGATAGTATCAAGAAAAACGTAAATAGCTGAGTGACAACTATAGAACTACTTTTATTTCCATGATGAACCAAAGTGAACATATATATACATACAACATTAATATTAAACCAGCATAAATTAATGCTCGTGGTTTTAGTATTATTAAACTAGGAAAGTTTTCGCTAAAATGGGCTATCGAAAATACAGCTGAACGGATTAATCCTGCGCTAAAATGGGCTCTAATGTCTGCGCTAAAATGTCCCTAGTAGTTTTGCGCTAAAATTATCTGCGCCCATCTGTTTTCTTGTTCATAGTTGAGATTAAATTTCTTTTTGTTTATGAAATTGGCAAATTTTATTAAATTAATTTTACTGTGGTTAATTTGAATTTGCTTTCAACTGTTGATTCTTTTACCATTTAATACAGGCGATGAAACAAACGATTCAACTAATAAAAATTTTATTTTCGGAAATTATCAAAAGCGGATAAAAGAATAAGCCCTTGACATGCACCATTTGCGAGTATGATGGTCTTGTGAAACAATGATAGTCCGTCGGAAGGGGGCGATAAATGACTGACCCGTGTTTTATTAAGAGAGAGCAATATCTCTTGCACATAAAAGTCACCCTTTTAGATTTCGAAAAGAGCAGGCTAAGGCTACAAGGAAGCATTCGCACCCTCAAAGTGGAAACGGATTAATATAAGTTGTAATAACTTGTTTCCCAATCCACTATAAATAATATGTTTAAACTAAAAGAAAAAGCAGCAGAAAAGACAGTGGTTTAAACTT
Source organism: Mytilus edulis (assembly GCA_019925275.1). Lineage (NCBI taxonomy): Eukaryota > Metazoa > Mollusca > Bivalvia > Mytilida > Mytilidae > Mytilus > Mytilus edulis. The sequence continues at coordinate 59,107,125 of CM034351.1, read as the reverse complement.
TTTTTTTAAATATCCTGTTTCAATCAAAAGAAAGAGAAAATATCTTTGCTCCAAGGGGATAGTAATGTAAATGAATATTATTTTTCCGTTTTAATTTAACTGTACTTTAAAAAAAAAATATGTGCCGCTTTTGCATTTCGGTTCTATACGTAGCAAGTCAAGCAAAGCGCTCATATAAATTTTGATGTATAATTGAGCTGCACGAAATAAAAAAAAAAGAATGACGTTATTTATACAATGCATGAAAAATAACGTCAAAATAACGTTACCAAAACTAACACCAACACCGTACGCGACGTCGTAGAGAATTATGAATAATTTCATTAAAGTTCCAAGTTTTTCTTCTATCTCTTTACTTATTGTGTTCAAACCTAAAACATTTTCCGAGATGAGATAGTCTTCTAGGTCATTCAAGTATAAAGAAAATAAAAACGGTGACAGATTTTCTCCTTGTCTGACACCGATTTCACAAGCGAACGGTTCACAAATTTGTCTATTATAGCTCAAGCTGAATTTAATATTCTGGTACATGCTAAAAATAGTATTTAACATTTTCCCCTTTATATTTTTGTTCAACATTTTAAACCATAAAAAATTACGATTAACCGTATCGAAGGCCTTTTCAAAGTCTACAAATGCGCAAAATAGTTTCTTTTTTTTGAGTGTTGTAAAACTTCAATTAGACAGTTCAGGAGAAAGGCGCAATCAATTGTTGAGTATTTTGCTCGGAAACCATTTTGATTTTCTTTAAGAAGAGATGTTTGTTCTGAGATTTTTTTAGGCTTTCATTTAAAACCGCTGTAAAGACTTTTCCGAAACAGCTCACAATAGTTATTGGTCTGTAATTTTTGGGGTTGCGTTTGTCACCTTTGTTCTTGTAGACAGGTTTTATCATTCCTTTGACCCATTGTTTTGGGATTTTTCCAGAGTCGAAAACTAGGTTGAACATTTTCACATATACAGTGTATGGCTATAAGAACATGAGCGGATGTTTTTAAATATTCATTAATCAGTTAGTCTTCGGCGCATGCTTTGTTATCTTTCAAATTTTTCAGCGCTTTAAGAATTTCATGTTTTGTAATTCTGCTATTTAACTCATCGTTTATTTCTTCGTGGGTAATATTACTTTCAATTTGTTGTTCTTCTGTATCATCTCGCTGATCACTGTTTAACTTTTTTGAAATATATGACCAATTTGTCGAAATCAATCTTAGGTTAAGCTGTACTTTTGTTTTCATTAAGAAGTCGCCAAAATTCCTTAGCATCCTTTTGCTTTAGATCATCCATTTTCTTTCGGAAATCGCTTCTGTATTTCTTATGAGCTTTGTTCATTGTATTTTTATATCTATTCTCGGTATCTGAAACAAGTGCTCTGTTGAACAGTGACTTATTTTTATTTCGTTTCATCTTACGGAATTCTGACCTAGCGGCTTTGCAGTCATGGTCAAACCATGGTTTATTTTTTCTATTTTCTGACTTCTTTCCTGCACTGACTTTAAACCCAAAAGTTTTTCCCGCTGAATTAATTAGCACTTTGCCTATTTTACTGATTATTATATCTACTGTTTCTTGCGTCACTACTGTTGAGCCATCAATTTCAGAATTAATATTTTCTATTTCTATAATGTTCAAGCATTCTAAGAATTTGTGTGATTTTTCATTAGTCCAATTATCTATTTTTTGTTCATTTGTTCTAGTATCATCGCTACATTTGGTGCTATTTCATCCTCGGACACGGTTCTTGTGATAAATCACCAACAAGTAAACATGTTGAAAACCTATGTGATAGTACAAAGAATTTCATCTCAATTTCGTTTATTGCATCAATGGATGAATATGAAGTATATTCAGGGGGGATGTAAATATTTCCCAAAAGAATGTCATCTGATCTATTTATTATTTTCGATATTTTACACCACAAAACAAATTTACTTTCAGTTTTGATATATTCAATATTATCTTTGAGATGATTTTTGTACGCTACAGCTAAACCCCCGACCTCCTTTTGACAATTTTATTTCTGTTTTTATAAATCAATATCCTTGTACTTGTATATCATCGATATCGTCTAGTTTTGTTTCTACAATGCCAGCAATATCCGTTTTATGCAGCAGTTCCGTAAATTCAGGATATTTGAGTTTTGATTTAATTCCACAACAATTACAAGTAAGATTTAAATAATTTAACTGATCATTCTGATTTTTCGAGGACTCTCTCGACCCGTCGTACTTCGGCGTGGTTATGGTTTCCTCATTAATGGCGTCATTGTTTCCATATTCCTGTCGGGACCTTTTAAAAGGGCGCTCATTTACAGTTTTGTTTCTATACGAATTTTGTTGGGCTTGACGTAGTAGAACATCCCTATATTCAGGGCCGTTTGGTTTTGTGTCGAGTGATAAGTACGGTTTCCCATTGATATATAATTTATCTCTTACCTGTTTTACTTTTTTACCCTCATTCTTGGCCTTCTTCATTACAGGGTAGAGTTCTTTTCGTTTTCTTTCAATTTCAATCGGGACATGTTCGCTTATCCCAAATTGTTTCCCTTTCAACTTGAATGTATTTTTAAGTACATCTTAAAGCTCATCTCTGTGATAAATTTGGCTACAATAGGACGGGCTCCGTTTAGTCCGGGTTTTCCAAATCGATGAACGCTAACGAGATTTACTTTATATGGTATTTCAAGTTCGTTTAATAAAAAGTTCTGAATTTTCAATTGACACGATTCTTCCCGCTGAAACGCTAAGCCGGGGAATACTAGATTATCGCTCATGCTTCTGCGTTTAAGATCTAACACTTTGGCTTTTAATTCCTTAATGGCTATCGTCTCCATCCTGTCTTTTATCTGAGATATCTTTTCAGTATTTGTTAAATGTTTGTCAACCATAGTACGAATGATCTGAACCATTTTCAACACTTTCTTCAACTTTCCTATTGCGTTCTTGAATTTCGACAATTGTTTCCTCATTTGTCTGTACTCTTGTAGACAAAACAAATTGACAGGCCTTCCTTTATACCATCGATTTTCTGTACTTCTTTCTCTATTTTCTCGATCCTATCCGTTAGAACTCGTAGCGACTTCAGGATTTCCATAAGGATAACTCTAGCATCTTTGTCATATAAGAGGTTTCCCGATAGTTTATCGTCGGTTTGTTGGGTATATGCAGCCATTTTTACGTTGCTTTGGTTATCCGATTGTTCTCAATTGTTCCGACGTTTAGTGACGTTATCACTGTAGATACAAATTCCTTTTTGTATTGCCTAAGTTTTTTGTAGAAAATTGTTTGAAGAGAATATGGCCAAATGAATCACATTAAGATCAGAGCTAGTATCAAACGAAATCTTCTTAACGTTTTAAATCGTATACTTGTTCGGCTGATTATAGTCATTCTTGTAGCGATTTTGTTCAAGAGCAAATTTTGCGTGCTGATTCCTCAACAACGTACCGGAATATATGGCTTAATCTAAAATGAGCCTAACTTTTCGAAACAGCACAATTTAATAGCACAATATCTGTATTTTCATGCAAGTACCGATTATCTAAATGGCAAAGATACAAATTGAATGTAACCTTTATACAGTGAAAAGAGTCTTTTTTTCGATAGTACATTATAAGTTATTTTATTATACTTCTTGTCAAAATGCCAGAGTTTGATTGGCTAATACGAGGGTGTTAATTTACTCTATTACCCTTCATGGAGACGCTTGATCAAATGTGCGCTTTATTAAATACGACTATCCAATGGCAAATACTCTATTACCCTTCACGGAGACGCTTGATCAAGTTTGCGCTTTTTTAAATACGACTCTATCCTATGGCAAATACTCTATTACCCTTCGCGGAGACGCTTGTTCAAGTGTGCGCTTTATTAAATACGGATGGTTGTTATGTACAAGACGTCATAGTTCATTACTTTGAATTTGAAATTTAATCGACAGTAATAACAGAACATTCAGTATAATAAATTAAATAGCACATATATATGAATAAGTGCATTTTTATTAAGTCTACCTGTTAAATGAATACGCGGAAATGTATAATTGATAATGTGTGAAAACTTAATAAACCGCAAAATTGAAATAATCGTTAATAACAATAAAAGACACTCATGGGTATATGCAAATAATTTAGGCACATGATTCAATAAGTTGTAGATTCAAGTAACGTTTGTTTTCTTGTCAATCAACTTTGATGTCAAAGTCAAAATTGGAATCATTCCATTTAAAAACTTTTTATAGAAAACCTTCAATTGATCGTCTTTCCCAAAACTCGAATTATAGTAGGATTAACATATTATCAAGTCAAAGTAGAATTTAACCGAAAGTTTACTTAATCACTTACAAATTTTCTATCACACTCGATACTTAAACTTACTAAATGATAATATACATGCTTCCTGTTTTCGGAGATTTCATGATAGACATCTTAAAAACTCACAATAGTAGTTTATGGTTACGAGATTTTGTCAGTTTCCGTATCATCTCATCTTTTATGTTTATATCGAGTAACATTTTATAAACTTTCCGGTTTCCTATTTTCTGAGATATAATGATAAATTCTTAGTTTTGACTAAAAATACTAATTTTGAAACATGAAGTTTGTCAGATTCCAAAAATCTATATTAAATAAACACGACTGTACAGGCAGGGCCAATACTCTCCTTGGAAATGAGATGTGCTAATGCTTAAACAAATGCATACCAAATATCATAAATTTCTTTCACTGGCATAATCACAATTGTAGGTGTCAGATTAATTAAAAATCCCTATCTGTTCAACCAAATTTTGCAATTTTCACAGCTTTCTAAATATTTTACCTTAATTTTAACTTCATAGAAACCAGGTATATCCTGAATTGTACATGTATCAGCTTACTACGTGCCAATTTTCACTATACCTTTAAAGCCTTCTAACAAAATAACTGACCTCCGAACAGAGGTACTCCAAAAATAACCCCTGGTTTTCTGGAAATCTTAAATTAGTATACTATGGAGCGCATTAATCCTCAATTTTTAATGCAAACTCATAGACAAGTAAATTTTGGCTCAAAATGGTCTAGATATATTTCTCTTTCACCAAAAGTTTCATTTCTGCAAATTTGTTGGTTAGTTTAAGTAAACAAGGACATCAAAAGCACTATTTTGTGTCTGAGTAGGGCTACTTTTACATACGTTCTAAATTGGAGGGAGTAGTTGGTGGTCTGACACCTAAAGAGCAAAAAAGGTTGGTCAGAAATCTTTTGTTTTGTTTATTCTTAATCTTTAATTTAGTCAATTTGTAGTTAAAAACATCCTTTCTGAGCATAATGCGACTCATATTACAAATTTCACAGCTCAATTTAAACTGACTGTAATGTAAGCCTTTGATAGAAAATACTTGAAAATCTCATTTTGGACTAGAGGAACATACACTTTCAATATCAAGATCAGTTTTTATTGATTTATCCTTGTTTGTTCTACTGCTTTAAAGACTTTCCACAATTTTTACAATGAGTTCAACAAAAAATCCAAGGTATTGAAGAGTCATGGAATATTGACCCCCCCTTTTTTACACCTGGTGTTAGTAATGGGACTATTAACTGATCAAAAGTGCAGTCATGGTCATTTAACTGTTTTATTTACTATCAGTCAATAAAATGTAAGGTTTAAAACTTTCATTTGGAATAATAAATGAGATTTTTGTGCGTTTATGCAGTGTTTATATCAGGCTATGTTATCTGCCATATACATGGTATGCCGCAATGATATAAGGGGTAAAAATCAAATAATTTCATTAAATCTTTATGACAACAATTTTTTGGGGGTAGTAATCAACCTATGTTTTGATGTTTAACACCACAGAAACAACTTACTGTGCATTTATAACAATTTATTACATTTTTTATATGAAAGCATATTGTCAGGGTGTGAAAAGCTAAAAATAGCACAAGTTCAGGTTTAAGGCTCTAAATTTGCAATATGTGATTTTTTGCACCAAAAAAGATTAAAATATGGCTACTGTTATTTTAAATGATCAGTTAAGACCAAAAAATCAATTGCTTTTTAATTTTGGGTTTCACCGCATTTCTCTTAAAGGTGTCAGACCACCAATTAAAAATCCCTATCTGTTCAACCAAATTTTGCAATTTTCACAGCTTTCTAAATATTTTACCTTAATTTTAACTTCATAGAAACCAGATATATCCTGAATTGTACATGTATCAGCTTTCTACATGCCAATTTTCACTATACCTTTAAAGCCTTCTAACAAAATAACTGACCTTCGAACAGAGGTACTCCAAAAATAACCCCTGGTTTTCTGGAAATCTAAAATTAGTATACTATGGAGCGCATTAATCCTCAATTTTTAATGCAAACTCATAGACAAGTAAATTTTGGCTCAAAATAATGGTCTAGATATATTTCTCTTTCACCAAAAGTTTCATTTCTGCAAATTTGTTGGTTAGTTTAAGTAAACAAGGACATCAAAAGCACTATTTTGTGTCAGAGTAGGGCTACTTTTACATACGTTCTAAATTGGAGGGAGTAGTTGGTGGTCTGACACCTGTAGGGGCAGAGCCAAATACTCTCCTTGGAAATGAAATGTGTTAATGCTTAAACAAATGCATAGTTTTTACCAAATATCATAAAATTTCTTTAACTGGCATAATTACAACTGTAGGGGCAGAGCCAAATACTCTCCTTGGAAATAAGATGTGCTAATGCTTAAACAAATGCATACCAAATATCATAGATTTCTTTAACTGACAAAATCACAAACTTACGCTGGAAACAACATGTTCAAGTTTCGCCTCCTCTACTTTCAAAAAAAGAACAGAATTGATACTCTTGAGGTAAAAGAACTGTAATGGTAGAGTGGCTCTACTCTACAAACAAGGAATATGTTACTAGAAGTATTGATCCACTTGAGGTAGAAGAGTTAACGCTAGAGAAACTGTACTCTATGGTACAAACATTTTTACTAAAAGTACTGACACTCTTGAATTCAAAAGGAATAGGGAATATCGATAAGGATAGGGACATACACACACAAAAACTGTCAGTAATATTTTTCAGATAATAAGTATTATCATATTTCGAGAATAAACTCTGCAGGATAAAGTTATTGCAACTAATCTGTCTACAATGTGTGAAGAATTTGGTGGGTGTTGATATAACCAACATATCATTAACGTAAAATAATTTAAATAATGTGTTAAATATTAAAAAAAAAAAAAAAATAGAATATATTACCTAAGTTTGTAATTTCGACCAAACTTGTATATATTTATTTTCCATATTTCATCTTTAACATGTTCACAGTAGATCAGAGATCATCAGACAGGAGGAATTATGAAACTTGATTAATACTGACATGACAATCAAGAGTTTCTCAGTCGCTGTATAACTTAATATATTACGTAATGTTACTGTTGTTACAAGAACTTAGACATGCTTAAAAAAAAAGCAAAAATAAATAAATATTTAACCAAAAAAAATACCGAACCCTGAGTAAAATTCTAAATGGAAAATCCCTCAGCAAATGGCAAAATAAAAAGCTCCAAAAACACATCAAACGGGTGGAAAACAACTGTCATATTTCTGACTTGGTACATGCATTTTATTATGTAGAAAATTGTGGATTAAACCTGGGTTTGTTTAGCTAGCTAAACCACTCGCATGTATAACATTCTCACAAAATTCTATTATATACTTTAAAGAAGGTAGACATTAATTGGTTGATGATTGCAATGTTAAAACAATCTGCACCAATTATAAGTTATAAAACAATTGTTTCTTTAATAAAAAGTTTACTCTGCATCTGTAGTTAATAAATAAACTCATCATAGATACCAGGATTAAATTTTTTATTGACGCTAGACCGCTAGACGCGCGTTTCGTCTACGAAAGACTCACCAGTGACGCTCGAATCCAAAAAAGTTAAAAAGGCCAAATAAAGTACGAAGTTGAAAAGCATTAAGGACCAAAATTCCTAAAAGTTTTGCCAAATACATCAAAAGTAATCTATTTTCCTGGGGTAGAAATTATTGTACATTCGTGTACTTACGAACACAATTTCTTAACATATGCATAGTGTTGATTGCATGATGATATATACTATGCACTGGCTGCTGTAGTATTTTCTTTATATTGCAAGCCTTCGTTTTGAGCTGTATGAATGCGTTGAATGTATTTCAATATGCAATAATATAGTCACTGACCGTTAAATTGCATTAAGCCACACCTACCACTTTACAATTCGACTTGAAATATATACATTCTCACAAAATTCTATTATATACTTTAAAGAAGGTAGACATTAATTGGTTGATGATTGCAATGTTAAAACAATCTGCACCAATTATAAGTTATAAAACAATTGTTTCTTTAATAAAAAGTTTACTCTGCATCTGTAGTTAATAAATAAACTCATCATAGATACCAGGATTAAATTTTTTATTGACGCTAGACGCGCGTTTCGTCTACGAAAGACTCACCAGTGACGCTCGAATCCAAAAAAGTTAAAAAGGCCAAATAAAGTACGAAGTTGAAAAGCATTGAGGACCAAAATTCCTAAAAGTTTTGCCAAATACATCAAAAGTAATCTATTTTCCTGGGGTAGAAATTATTGTACATTCGTGTACTTACGAACACAATTTCTTAACATATGCATAGTGTTGATTGCATGATGATATATACTATGAACTGGCTGCTGTAGTATTTTCTTTATATTGCAAGCCTTCGTTTTGAGCTGTATGAATGCGTTGAATGTATTTCAATATGCAATAATATAGTCACTGACCGTTAAATTGCATTAAGCCACACCTACCACTTTACAATTCGACTTGAAATATATACAAACTTCCGATTGCTCTTGTTCTCATTTGATAACATTTGATAAAAAAAATATAGTATGTATAATTGCTTATTGTTGACATTCTACTTTAAAATCATACACACTCGTTCAACAGACTGAAGTTTTGAAATGTATCATTTGGTATCCACTAAAGTAAGAGACATTTTATAGGGTTAACAGGTAGACGCAGTGTTAAAGATTTTTTTTTAACAAAATGAAGACACAAAATGAGTATACAATAGTTTTATAATACAGTATATAAACACAACAATGGTGTATCGACTTGGCATACTAACGATATTATGATCGCACGAGACGTTTCCAAACCTTGTATCGGTATAATATGAAGTAAATACGCTTTTTCAGTCTATGACTATGTATGTATCCGTTTCGAGATAAAATTTGAAATGAATTGATCTTGCATTTCCTCAAAATACAAAAGTCAGTCATGTAGATATAACAATGTAATGCATCTTACCTTTTCTTTAATAACAAAATACTATTCAACTTTATGTATCATTTTGTCGGTTACTGTAATCAAGGATGCTATATATCGACTGCGCATGTTTACAAGGAAACATTAAACTCGTATTTTCCCAATAACTGAATAACTGATAATAAAAAATGATTTCACAGTAGTGTTTATTTTCTTAAAATAAGAGAATGAAAATTACACGTATGTATCTACATGTATACAAAAACATCCTTTTGTTGTTTTATATACTGACTACTACCGTATGGTTGCCTTTAATTGCTTTCATCCACTTTATTTGAACTTTTGTGGATAGTTGTCCCATTGGCAATCATACATCATCTCCTTATGTTAAACAACTTTCATCTTTTATTGTATTGATGTTGATTTCGATATTGGGTTTCACTTCTTATTTTTGTTTTTGTGTCTTCTGTTTCCGATGCATTTATCATAAGGTCCGTATTGTTCCTAATGCAATGTTTTATAGAACAATACCTTAGAAGAAAAGTTAAAAAAAAAAAATACGGACTTCCTTTGCTTTAGATAAACATGATAAAGATGTCATTTCCGATTCAATAGATGTCAGATTTTAGAAGTTGTTCTCTTAAGCCGATTGATTTTTATTTCATTTCTATATTATGTTGGTCTATCTAATGAATTTTCTGTCCGAATATTACAATTCGTACTCTTCGGAGACGAATCAAATAACTCCGAGGAAAATTCAAAACGGAAAGTCCCTAATCAAATGGTAAAATCAAATGAATGGATAACAACTGTCATATTCCTGACTTGGTACAGGCATTTTTAAATCGAGAAAAAGGTGGATTGAACCTGGTTTTATAGCGCCAAACCTCTCACTTGTACGACAGTCGTAAAACATGAAATTATCGACAAGCCAATTTATGAATAATTGAATACTAAGGAACAAAGAGTAGACATCACAATTGATAGCTTTAAAAAATTCCCACAATTTGAAAAGTTCTTTAAAGAGAAAATGACACCATGTGTATTTTTCTTTTCTTTGAAGAGTCTGAACTCCCTAGTTATTGAAGGAGAAAACTGCAGTGATATATTGCTATATGTGTACAAAAGCAACAACATAAAATCATTTAAGATACCAGACATATTATTGTGTATGCCAGACGCGCGTTTCGTCTACAAAGACTTATTAGTGACGCTGGAATCAGAAAGTTTACAGGGTAAATAAAGTACGAAGATGATGAGCAATGAGTTCCAAATGGTGAAGTTAAAATCACCCCTTCGTAAATTTTATGGACGTCATCACGAGTTGGTTTACCATTATGGGCTATACTTTTCACTGACGATAGCGGATATGTTCCTAATAACGTAACTACAATCCCGTCCTATTTTCAAAATGTGACCTACCGAATTAGACTTCTTACCGAGTTTGTACAAAACATGAGCAACACGACGGGTGCCACATGTGGAGCAGGATCTACCTACCCATCGGGAGCACATGAGATCACCCTAAATTTATGGTTGGGTTTGTGTTGATTAATCTTTTTCTATGCTGTGTTTTGTGTACTATTTTTTGCCTGTTAGTCTTTTTCTTTTTTAGCCATGACGTTATTAGTTTATTTTTGACTTATAAGTTTGAATGTCTTTTTGGTATCTCTAGTCTCTTTTACTAAGCGTCCTTAAAAATATACCCAAACGTATCCGATAAGTTAAATATTGCATCTTGACCGGCACTATATTGCCTACTTACTTTCTCCTTAAATCATTTACGCAGTAGCGAGGCTCCGAGGTAAACGCAAAAAAGAAGAATAAATACGATGACAGAAAGGGACAGAGTGCTTATATACTTATTGTTAGTATCAAAACTTCATGAGTTGAACATATAGTATCACTGATGGTGCTGAAATATCTGATACTATTAGTTACAATGTCCAATTGTCCTAATACGAGAATTTAACGGTTCAATAAAATTCAGGTGAGGTGTGTTGGGACAATTGAACACTGTGTAACAAATTTATCCTGATTTTGTTATTTTACATATCATTATAATCAAATTCAATTTTATGACAATATCACTGTTTGGACGTATAGATAATAAAGGCGAGTAAACACAAAAGCGTCTTCAATGTTTCGTATGCTTTACTAGAGTCTAAGATATACAACAGAACGTCGGCAAGTGACGACGTTGCGGGCCTATTGTTACGTAAATGGCGGTATTCGGCCCATAATTAGCCAATATACAACAAGCAAAATAATTTACATTTTTATCAAGGATTGTAAGTAGGGGGGTCTAAGAGTTCTTACTATGAAATAAAAATCCGCAAAATATTTGAGGTTAACAGCAGAGCTGGGTTACAGTGCCCCCCCCTTTTTTGTCCTCAAATGCCAAATAAGGGGTTTTAATAGGATGTAATTTTTAGAAATCTATATAGTATAATTTACTAATATATCTTTTAAAAGGAACCTTACATGTAACCTTGTAAAATTAAACATAAAAAATAAATTGTTTTTTTGCTATTCTATTTTTAGAACTGTGTTATTGTTACTAATAATAGAAAAAGGAGAAAAGTCTAAAATTTGTCAATTTTATATCTTCACTAGTTCAAAAGTGAATATTTTAGCAGAGCATTAAAAAATGACATTTAAATAAACTTTACATATTGTTCCGTCCTAAAAAAAAATTGTAGAAACTTTTACCATACCAATTTCAAGAAATTTTGATTTAGAATGTCAAGGTCACAGTTCGTAAATGGAGACTTGGTATCCCTGTTCTGATGTTTTTTGGTATAATTTCTGTAAATCTTTAGCAAAACTAACCATACTTCATATAATCTTATAATAAGAATAAACTATGATATTTATGACATGTAAAGTTCAAAAGGTCAAAGGTCAAGGTCATCTTTGGAGCTAAAATCAACAAAAATCTCCTTTTTTGCTAAATTTTCAAAAGTGTATCTACCTATTGGTCCCATAATCTTCACAACTTTTGTAAATAAAGACCATTTGATGATATTCAAAAGATCTTGGTTTGGTTTCAACCTTTAGGGGTCAACAGGTCAAAAGGTCAAGTAATTTTAGGAGCTAAAATTATACAATGACCTCCTTTTTTGCTCAATTTTCTACAGTAGACTTACCTTTATGTACTATAATCTTTCATTACATTTGTTAATTATGATATGCATTAGATATAGGATTAGCTTCAACCTTGAGGTCAAAGGTCAAGGTAATTTTAGGACCTGAAATATGAAAATTCTCTCCCTTTTGCTCATATTTCAAAAGTATATAATAAAAAGAAGATGTTGTATGATTGCCAATGAGACAACTCTCTACAAGAGACCAAAATGACACAGAAATTAAGTTATAAGTAACTACGGCCTTCAACAATGAGCAAAGCCTATACCGCATAGTCAGCTTTAAACGGTCCAAAATGACAATGTAAAACAATTCAAACGAGAAAACACACGGCCTTATTTATAAAAAAAATGATAAAAAAACAAATATTTTACACACAACGAACCACAACCACTGAAAAACAGGCTCCTGACTTGGGACAGACACATACATACATAATGTAGTGGGGTTAAACATGTTGGACAATATTTATGGTTTTGCTACATGTTTTCGATTTTGTCCAATGTGCAACACCAGACATCACATGAAAGCATTAGGGCTCAGACTGAGGATGCATTTTCTTATATTTCACACCAGCATTAAGTAGAGCTCATTAAAAAATACCCCATCATTCCTGTTCAACATTGAACTCGTTAGGTTAATTATCTCCCATGAAATATTTCAGAAAGTGTTTATTCTACTTCATGCACATAATAAATAATAGAAATTATCTTCTTCGATGATATTAATAAACTTTATCACATTTCAATATTTATTTGTACATTATCATGAAAGTATAACATGGTCATGATGGTTCAAAGGATACAAATAAATATTATCATATCTATATATACAATGTACAATCAATATTAAATCTTTTGAATATTAACATTGATCAATAAAGCATGCAAATGAGATCAGGATCAATCATATAGTATACCAAATTAAGCAGACCTATTGCTTTTTGAATCTGATTCATGGACTTGACCATGGGTACATAACGTTTTTCACCGATCCATGAAATGTGGTCAATGTCAAGGGAAAACAGTTTTACAGACATGAGGAACTTTCAATTCATGCTCATTGCAAGTATAGATATCATATTATTCATAAGAGAGAGAATTAACATTAAAAACATTAATAAAAATTGCTGAGTTCAAAATATCTGTAATGCAGCAACAACTTTTCTCTTTAGTCTAAGGTTGGTCAAATCCAACACAATCCCTGTTATGTCTTCAGCCCCTGATGGTATTGGAGCTTTTAGTACCACATTATATCAATACTGACTGCCAGTTTCATATTCCATCTCTTTGATATGAGAGATAACATCTTGCCTAACTGGAAGCAAAAAAGAAAATTCATCACAAATTAATTAAAACTTTTAAATTTAGCATTCTGAAGAAGAAAACTATCACTATAGTATATGGTTGAAAGCAATCTGACTACCAAATGTGTTTATGTGTTGCAACACTGAGGGATGTTCCAGAAATAAATGTAGGGGGATCAGGGGTCAGAAGACACTTTTTATTTCACCCCCACCATGCATAATATTTCATTTGTCATTTCAGTGCCTTTTATAGCTGAATATGCGGTATGGGCTTTGCTCATTGTTGAAGGCCTTACAATGACCTGTAACTGTTAATTTCTGTGTCACTTGGTTTCTTGTGGAGAGTTGTATCTTTGGCAATCATATGACATCTTCTTTTGTATATAAATAGGGGCATTAAAAAAAAGATTGTAAAGTTCTAGATTTCTTTTTTCTTTTTTTTTAATAGAAGTCATTGACTTTCAAATATACACTACAGCTCAGGTGGATTTTGCGTTGTCCACCCGTCCACAGTGGGAGTGGGCAAACTTTCTAGCTTGTCAACTCTGCCCACCCATAGGAGTGGGCATGCAATTTCTTTGTTTAATCAAAAGACTTGCAAGTACAATCAATTGAAAAAAAGCAGATAAGCATTAGATATCAATATTTTAACAAAAAAGAGATTAAAGATGGAGTGGGCCGGTGGAAAAAGCAAAATCCACCCAGGCTGTTGTGTAGCACTGTTCAAACATAATTGATTAAATGTTAGCTAACATACTCAATCAGTTGTTTCAAAGTCAGAAGAAGGATGTAGATGTATTCATAGGTCTCTCAACATTTGAAAATGTCTGCTTTGGTGTGGCATTTGGTATCTGGTGGATATATCTGCATCTTGATCTCACAGGCTAATTTCTACAAGAAGCAAATTATAGTTTAACAAATATGTAAACAGCAGAGTAATCTGAGTTCACTTAGTAATAGGCATTTTTAGTTTGATAATGGGTATTTTTTTAATAAAGTTCAATCTTGTTTATCCCTGCCACATTCTGTATGTGCCTGTCCCAAGTCAGGAACCAGTAATTCAGTAGTTGTATTTTAATGCTGTATAACCAATAATTCAGTAGTTGTATTTAGTCTTCTCCTTTGAATTGTTTAAATTTATAGCTGATTATGTAGTATGGGTTTGTCTTATTGTGTAAGGTTGTATGGTGACTTAAAGTGGTTCCTTTATATGTCATGTGAAGTACATGTATTGGGGAGGGTTTTCATATTGGCAATCATACCACATCTTCTTATTTTCAAAATGGCTTTGAACCAATGCAAGCATTATGAATATTTTATCCAACTTTATAGATTTAATTTTCAAACTCTATCCATTATAAGATAAATCATGGACAAATAGAGAAACAAATAGACTAAAATTTTGATAGTACTAAGTAGTTATCAGCTTTTAAACAGGTTAGATAACTCTCTAATACATGTAAACATGGAACATGTACATATGTGTTCATGTTTCATATCTATATTTTTTAAAGACAAGGCATAATATACATGATATAACAATAAACATGAACATGTATCTTAGAAAACTGCTCTATTTATTACCTATGCCCATCTGTGTTTGTCTGTGTATTAGGTAAATGTAGCATAAGTTCTCCACAGTCCTTAACAAGGTTAATTAGCATCTCTGAAATTTAAATAAAAAGTTCCTTGTCATCATTGATACATTGATCATGTACATGTACATATAGACGAGCAAAAATCCAACTGACTTTTGGGGAAAAATACGTAAATTAGGACCTAGAAGTAACAAATGTATACCACAGGAAGTCGTTGATGATAATGGTACTATAACTAGATCTGAACAAGAAGTTTTGGAAAGATGGCGTAGTGATTTTGAAAATTTATACAATGGTTTGTCGAGTGATGAATTTGATTCAGAACACTATATTCAAGCTAAAGTACACAAAAACCTATTAGAGGAAAATATGGAGGACCCCTTGTATATGCCGAATAATCTTTTAAATGTGAACATATCAAGAAATGAAATAAATTCTATAGTAATGCAAGCGAAACTACGATCTGCAAGTGGATATGACGAAATACCATACGATGTTTTAAAATTTCCTGTAGTTATTGAAATATTACACAATCTTTTTCAACTGATTTTTAACTCGAGTTTAATTCCGTCTGCCTGGAGAAAATCCATAATTTGTCCTATATTGAAGGATCCGTCGTCAGATGCACGTATTCCGATGAATTACAGAGGAGTCAGTCTATTATCATGTGTAAGCAAACTCTATAGCGCATTTGTTAACAAGAGATTATCAAGTTTTCTCGAGACTGAAAATATTCTTGCAGATGAACAGAATGGGTTCAGGAGAAATAGGTCTTGTGAAGATCATATTTTTACCTTAAACAGTATTGTGAGAAACAATCCTAACGTCTTTGCGGCATTCATTGACTTAAAAAAGTGCTTTGATTTCGTTGATAGAGACATGATGTTGTATAAGTTGCGCTTAAATAATATAGACGGCAAAATTTACAATTCAATTAAAAGCATTTATCAGCATACAAGCTCCTGTGTGCGTATCATCAATAAGCTGACGAATTGGTTTGACTGTAAATCTGGCGTAAAACAAGGGGATAACGTTTCTCCGACACTTTTCTCTATCTTCATCAACGATTTGGTTAAAGAAGTTAATGATTTGAATTTAGGATTTGATATTAATGGAAGACAGATTTCACTTCTACTTTACGCAGATGATATTGTTATGTTCGCAAAAAGTGAGGATGAACTTCAACAAATGTTAAATGTGATTCATAGCTGGTGTAAACGTTGGAGGGTTCTGATCAACACGGACAAATCTAAGTGCGTGCACTTTCGTAAAGGACGTAAAAAGCAGAGTGAATTTAACTTTTCAATCGGCAATAATGCGTTAAAAACAGTGGACGATTACAAATACTTAGGTGTAACTTTTAACTGTAAAGGTAACTTTAATTTACATGCAGAGACTCTGGCTAAAGGTGCAGGAAGAGCCTTAGGTAAAATTATTTCGAAAATCCATAGTTTAAAGGATTTTGGTTTTCAGTCTTATGAAAAACTTTTTAACTCGTGTGTTACTCCAATCCTCGACTACGCATCTGGAATATGGGGAAATAGGAAGTTCCAATCAATAGACAACGTACAGAACAGAGCAATTCGATATTACTTAGGCGTTCACAGATTTGCACCAATTCTAGCACTGTATGGGGATACTGGATGGATACCAAGTCAGTTTCGGCATTGGGTGAATATTATTCGATACTGGAATAGGCTTTTATCGTTTGAAAAATTGGTTATAATACAATGTAAATTGTATCTATATATAAGTTAAGTTCAGACATGTTTCAAATAATTTTAGGTACAACCATTTATTTCATTCATTTATCAATGACACTACATGTACAACAATTGACAACAAAATTGCTATCAATCTGAACACAAAAAAAAACCTGTGTATTATTTAATGAAAATACACACCATTAGTCTTAATACATACATGTATCATGTTTTGATTATTTACTGACCCCTAATGTACATTTAAATTAACAGTGACAGATGGCAGAAATACATATAAAACTGTACAAATTACAAGATACATGTATCTTCAATTTTTTTGTATATAGATAAAAACATGGTTTGGTTTAGCAGTACTAGTACATATGTGGTTTTGCACCAGACTTAAAAGCTTCTAAGTCTGGGCTACAGGCTACTTGGTATGGTAGGGAATTCCACAACCTTATTGTTCTAGGAAAAAATGAATATAAATGATAGTTTGTGGGAGAGAATGGCTGTATAAATTTATGTTCCTTAGATGGTATTAGGTATGTATTTACTGGGATGGAGACTAATTGGTGTTGGATTTTATATAGCATGGTGACGGATGCAAGATTTCTTCTTTGTTGTAATGTTGGCCATCTTAGATGTTCAAGCATGGCTGTTACACTGCTTTGATAGCTGTATTGGTTGAGTGTATACCTGGCAGCTCTTCTCTGTACCATTTCAATTTTATGTATTTGTTGTTTCTGCCACGGGTCCCAGACGACACTACAGTATTCTATTTTTGGTCTTACGTATGTTTTGTAAGCCAGTTCTTTTGTTTTTATGCTGTTTGTTTTTACATTTCTTTTAATAAATCTCAGTGATGCGTTTGCTTTGTTTGTGATGTCATTTATATGAGAGTTCCATGTCAGGTCTTTTGTGATGGATACGCCAAGATATTTTGCTTTGTTTGTTGATTTTAGAATATGATTATGTAATGTGTATTTATAGATGATTGGTTTATGTTTTCTTGTTATGTGGATGATTTCACATTTGTCTGGGTTAAAGGACATAAGCCATTCTTGCTCCCATTGTTCCAGTTTATGTAGGTCTGATTGAAGGGTGTGACAGTCATCTAATGATGAAATTGTTAGATACACAATAGTGTCATCTGCAAAGAGGCGAACATTACTTTTGAGGTTGTCTGGCATGTCATTGATGTAAATTAAAAACAGACATGGCCCGAGAACAGAGCCTTGGGGGACGCCTGACAATACAGGACAACTATTTGATGTGCGACTGTCAACCACCACTTTTTGGGATCTCTGTGATAACCATGCCTCTATCCAATTTGTTGTTTTGTTATTTATTCCCATGCGTTTCAGTTTTAGGATAAGTCTTTGGTGGTCCACCTTATCAAACGCTTTTGAAAAATCCATGACAACTACGTCAGTTTGTTTACCGTTTGCCATGTAATCAAGTATTTGCTGTGTAAAAGTTAAAAGTTGTGTTTCACAGCTAACTTTTGATCTAAAACCATGCTGCAGTGGGTATAGTAAATCGTGAATGTCTAGATGTTTCATTATGGATGATACAATTATATGTTCTAGTGATTTACTAAGAATACAGGATAGAGAGATGGGCCTATAGTTTTCAGGTTTAGATTTTGCTCCCTTTTTGAAAACTGGTGTAACCAAGGCCTCTCTCCAGTCGTTTGGTACTGTGCCTGTATTTACTGATGAGTTAAACAAGTCAGATATTATAGGTGAGATTTCATGATGAACTTCTTTTAGAAAATGAGGTGATATCTTGTCTGGTCCAATTGCTTTTGATGGGTTTAAGTTTTTTAGTAATTTAGATGTTCCTTCTGGGGTGATGTTTATTTGCTTCATTTCGAATTTATGTGTTGCTGATTTTAATGATTTTAGTTCACAAATGTGAGATAATTTCAAAGGTTTTGGTGTGGTAAATGCTGAGTGAAACTGATGGTTTAGTGCTTCAGCCTGATCTTGGGGGTTTGTTTTTGTAATACCGTTTACCTTTAATGGGGATACACCCATATTTTCACTTTTTTGGTTTTTTATGAATGACCAAAACTTTTTGCTTGGTTTACTATCTTTCAGTTTGCTGTCTTCAATTATAATGTTTTCTATATAGTTCCAATATGATGTTCTAAGCTTTTGTTGTACTTGGTGTTTTAAGGATCGGTGCTTTTTGATGGTATCCGATTTTTTTTCTGATTTTGTTGCCTTTATTTTCTGACAAAATGTCTGATGTATTCTGTCTCTTTTTCTTATAAGTCTCTTTATTTCTGGTGTTAACCAAGGAATATCTTGTTTTTGTTTCATTATTTTTGATGGAATATTTTTGTCTGTTATTTCTTGTATTTTGTTTTTGATCAGTGTCCACTTTTCTTCTGTGGTGTTATTAGTTAAAGTTAGAGAAAAGTATTCGTCTTGGAATTTTTTTACTTCTATGCGTATTTTGTCCCAGTCTGCTTTTTTGTATTGACTTATTTTTCTTGGTGTTTTCTTTTTTCTACCCATTGTGATGTCAGATTAAAATGGGAAGTACACGTACATTGTTGTGTACATGTAAAGTATCAACTTCTTCTTACATTCATAGAAATTAAACAGAAAAAACTCCCAGATACATTTGTATATACATGTATGAACGGTCAATTGTTTGTTTGCTCTTTATTTATGTTTCTTTGTATCCTACATCATGTACATGAGCATTTGACTTTTAATCAAATACTGATTAAATTATCAGATGATTTTTAGATGGATATTATCAAATATATATTACTATAGTCATGCTAGTATATACATGTATCAATTAATTAGTGTTGTGGCAGTGTCTGTGTCAATGTGACAAGTTTAACAGCCATTGATGGTTCATGCTACATGATGATCATACATGTACATTGTATGTGTACCATGGCAATTCAACTTTTGAACATGTTGAAGGGTAGCTATAGCCTTGGCTTGAATCCCTCAATTGTCTGATAGCATGCATGTTTTCCTATTTAGTTCTACTGCACTTTTGTTGAATGCTTTCTTGCAATTGTTATCAATATGTTTGTATTTGTTTTTTGCCTTGACTTGGGTGTTTGTTCCTAAATTATTACAAACATATAAACTGACAGACCTGGATTATTTTTTAAATAATATTTTTTTTCATACATGTATCTAGTTTAGATTACTATGACATCTAACGGCTGTTTTGCCCGACAAGCTGGTGTAGTTAGGCATAATTAACATGACAATGTTGTCCAACTCAAGTTTCAAAATGTTTGGATTTGTAAATGCAAATTACCTGGCACCTCATCAAAGTTTTACACTGAAGCTTGGTATCAGCTTGGCCTTTGGTTTCTAGGTTCTCCATGTAATAGGAACCATAAGGAAGTCGGTTCAATTCCATCCAGATATACACTTAACATATGAATACAGAACTTTAAAACATAAAAATGAACGATCCATTCAAATCGTCTCCCAGAGCAGATCGCCAGATGAAAAGGGCAAGTGCGTGATGTGTTTACATTCCTTCTGTCAACGAATCTTCCTATGCCGGTAAAACATATTTGACAACCAGTTGCATCCAAACTGCACACATTATTTCTGCATCACGATAAGACGAAGAGACTTAAATCGGCGTACTTTTTTTGGTAAAACGCCTTCGTCTGTCTTGGCAGCCGACCGAGTCGTCCATATTTGTTTACCATAACTTCTGTTTCCGGATTGTCAAAATTGGACAATTTTTCGAAAAAATGAGCGTTTACTCTATAGTTAATGAAAATATACTTCAATTAAGCCTTTCTGATATTTAAATCGTCATTTTAAAAATTATAACTATACTTTCGCTTACTAGGCGGAAAATACCGAGGTGTTGAAAAAATTGACACCTCGGTAAACTCCGGAAAATTTTCCGTAAATCTTTATTATGGGTCGGATACCTTAAGCAAATAAAAGAGTATAACATACTAAACTGAAACTATAACTAATTCACAACAATCACCAAATATATTATAGATATTTAATCTGAAACTTAATTTTTAAATATTAGGACTATAAAGCAACTCTTTTTTTTATTTTTTTTTATCAGGTCAATGGTATAAGGGGGATAATTCCAATTGACGTTATAAATAAGGGAGACAATTCTCTTTGACGTAATAAAAAATTGTACTGAAATTTATTAGGACAACATCAGCCAATCAAATTGCGAGAAATTACTCTATATCGGGATAATACATTATAAAAGGATTTTATCCCTATTTTGTGCATTTTTCGTTTGATCTGTTTTTGTGATAATTTTCATATCATGCTACTCGCTTGAGATGGAAAAGTTATCGTTGGATTGGAACTAAGCAGGCACATGGCGTTGCTAACGAAATTGACATGAAATTGACAACGTCGTCGTAGGTTAAATAGCGATAAACAGATTATCATTGGTCATTTCAACTCGATTGCCTTTCTCGCTTTCGCCGTCCCGGCTCAAGCGAGAAAAAAAATTTCGTTGAGATGATCAACGATAATCTATAAGTATTGAAATAATATTGAAGAATATTTTCCATCGCAGTGTATCATGCACTTGTAAGCTTATAAATCCGATTCAATATACTGATCGTGTTAAAAGTGGTAATATTCATGTATACCCACCATTTTTGTATTAAAATGTCCTGTACCAAGTCAGGAAAATGGCCATTGTTATATTATAATAGTTCGTTTCTGTGAATGTTACATTTTAATGTTGTGTTTCTGTTGTGTTGTAGTTCTCTTATATTTGATGGGTTTCCCTCAGTTTGAGATTGTACCGGGCCGGATTTGTGTTTTTCTCAATCGATTTATGAATTTCCAACAGCGGTAAACTACTGTTGCCTTTATTTATAAATCAACTTATACATAATTAACGTAAAATTTGCTAAAAAAAATGCATTCACATTTGCAACTATATATTGAATTTCTCCATCAGACGAATAGATTGCTGTGATCAAATTGAAGTTTACCACAATTATTGTAAGGAAAAAAATAAAACATATTTACTTGATTGGCCTTATATCTAAAAGATAGCCAGTCAAGTTGATATTCCAATTAAGCGGACAATGATTTTAGAATCTCTTTAGTGTCATGGCCAAATAATAACGAATAGGATTTGAATACAAATCACATGCGTTTCTGGGGAAACTTTCATTATATTTACCTTAATTTGATTTACCTGGGGATTAACCTCAAACCCAACAATTTGAAAGCCCAGGATGTATAAATACATACATACTTATGAAAAATAAGAAACACCAAAAACCAATATATCCATAACAGAACAGCAAGCCGGACAAATAGCATTTTTACGGTATTTCGCTATTTGTCCGGCCAAAATATAATGATGAAGATATAACATCGTGTTTTGAAGGCGATAGATATAGCATCAGTAGTTTCAAAATATATTTTGCAACATCGTTTTATGAAAAAGAACTCATTGAAATATAAAAAATATAGTATACACTTGATTCAGATTTTTTTTTATTCTAAAGGAATTTGGGGAATGGGGGTGGGGGACAAAAATGATTCTCTCTTTTGTTGTTCTGCCTATGAATTTCCTGTAAGGTAAATAGTCGGGCCAATGATTATTGGCTTCATTAGACATCTATGATTATAAAAGATCCTGAATTTATTGTGTCTGTGTAGTTTGGTTTAAGTAAGGTCCTCAAATGATTATGCACGATTCTTCATTTAAATTGTTCGGCGATTTTTAATTCATAGGAAATTAGAGAAAAGGGTAGGCACGTGTAACATGTCCCCAAAAGTAGGATTGGGTTTTCGATAGAATTTAAAAAAAAAATGAATATTAGATACAACAGAAAAAAAAGGGGATACCCCAACCCTGGTGTCATATTCCCAGTCCAGGCATATCAGTGCATTTTCATAGATCTCCGTTGTAGTATAACTTAAAAATAATGCAACCAAGCAAGTTTGATATAGTATTTTTCTGAATGCGTTTTGCCTATACTTATGTGGGCGTTTTTCAATAAAAGCGTAACTTTCAGACCTAACAAAAATGGAAAATCATGTCAACTTGTCTTAAATTTAATTTCAAGAGTTATTTTGAATACCTCTATAATAGACCTGTTTGTAAACAAAAAGTGCAATCTTAAATATTCTTTAAAATGATATTGTTTTCATAATTTGTGTACTGTTTCGTAGGGACAAAAACGAAACTGCTTCTAAACACACATATTCTTGCAATTTTAAATGACATTCCAGTTTATTTACTTATTATACTAGAAAAATCTCATTTTTGTCTGCATTGGAGAACCATTTTTTTATCGATAAAGATTAGACAGTACTTCACATATGAAGGTACAACTCATGTTACGTAGTGGACATTTTGATGCGTTTCGTAGTTGACAAAACCGTCTCGTAGTGGACAAAAAGTTTCGTAGTTGACATCAACCCTAGTCTATGTTAATAAATACATAATAAAAATTACATGAAACTAACCCTTGTTATTTGTTTTGCACGAATATAATTGAAAAAAAGAGTAAAAAAAGACTGCATGGTAATTGTAGTGTCCACTACGAAACGTTTTTCTCTCATACTTGTTTCGTAGGGGACCGTTTCGTAGGGGACATATTCACATGTTTTATTTTTCCCCACAATCCCTATATTGCAATAGTAACAAGACTGATTGTAATCATCAAAGCATGTGTTAAGCTGTTCACTGATATTTTTTTCATAATTTTAAAACCAGATACTGAAGGAGATTTAACCCGTTTCGTAGTGGACATTAACAAAAATACGGTATCACTCTGGTCCATTCGATGTGCTCAATTTTTCTTACCAACAATTTAATTGCCGTTATAAAAGCATCACTTCTTTTGTAAGACCCTAATGTTTATATCTCTTGCAAACAGAAATTACATTGATTTTTATAAAACTGTTTATTAGCCAATTTTAGTGACTTCGTTTCGTAGTGGACATTTGGTCAGGGACACACCTCCTGAAATTAAAAATCCTATGTTAAAAGCTGTTTATTAAAATATGTTAGCTCTAAACATACAATGTACTTTTTAATTATTAAAGATCTTATATTAAGTAAAAATAACATTTATTTCTACATTATTTTACGATATTTTAGAGTATGAATGTTGAACAGGCGGTCTAGGCACATGTCATTTTGGTTGTTTTGGACCATTCAGGAATCAATATCTTATCAATCCTTCTAAAAAATAAACTGATTCTTTGCTTAAAAATTTTAAATCTAATTCAATGTACTGACTGCACAAAAAATTACTTGCAAAGATCAAACACATTTTTTAAAAAGTGGCTGGGACCAGAAAGTACGTTTTTGTTTAAAAACGCCCATGTACAAGTTTTTGGAACCATTGGAAAGAATTTAGAGAAAAAAACTGTTGAAACGGTTAGACGTAAAGTCATGACTTATTTTTCAATTATTTTTTTTTTTTTATGTACAGAAAAAAATCTCCAATTAAAGGAATTTAAAGATAGACCAGCACTGTGCAAGATCAAAACAAGTGCACACCCCTAAACAAATAAGTAAATTCACAAAAATACTGAACTTAGAGGAAACTCTAATTGGAAAGTCCATAATCACATGGCAAAATCAATTAACAAAACACATCAAAAACGAATGGACAAGACCTGTCATATTCCTGACTTGGTACAGGCATTTTCAAATGTAGAAATAGGTGGATTGAACCTGGTTTTATAGCGCTAAACCTCTCACTTGTACGACAGTTGCATCAAATTTTGTAATATTGATAATGATGCGTGAACTAAACAGACACAATAGATAAAAATGTCAAAAAAATGGTAAAAAGTCTAATTCGGTAGGTCACGTTCGTGAAAAGGGAACGGGATTGTAGTTACGACATAAGGAACATATCCAACATCATCTATATAACAGATATTCCATAACGGTCAACCAACTCGTGATGGCGTCCGTAAAATTTACGTAGTAATGATATCAACCTCCCAATGTTTCACTTTAAATATGGGAAGCTGAAATCATCTCTTGTCGTAAAGTTTTGTTTTCAGCCGACCCTCATAGTCAATATGTAGATATAATTCATTATCAAGTTGCAAAATCAAGGGCTCCAACACATCAAACAAAGTTAAAACAACTGTCATATTCCTGACTTGGTACAGGTATTTCCTATGGAGAAAATGATGGAGAAAACCTGGTTTTATAGCGCTAACACTCTCACTTTGATGACAGTCTCATCAAATTCCGATATTTATAATGATGCGTGAACTAAAACAGACATAATAAATAAAATAGTCAAAATATGTGTACAGCAGTCATCATCGTGTAACAATTTTAAAAGAACAATTTAACAGAACGCAAAAACATCGATCTACAAACACATTCATTGATTCGAGTGTCTGATGTCAGAAAATTTTATACGTCACATATATTTGTCGTTCAATGTATATACAAACAATTTTAAAATTTCACATAGGCAATGTTAGCATACAGGATTAAAAAATAAAAAGTATGTAAGAATTAATTTTAGAAATAGACCGAGATTTAAAATAGTCCAAAAGTTATATTTCATTCCACTACGCGATTGAATAATTTTGACGTTTGTGGTTCAACGTATTTTGTAATTCATAATAGAAATATATCATATTATTATACCTTACGTATATTTCAAACAATTCTATTTGGTGAAACGTAATCACGTGACATGGAATAATTCAGTTAATTTTCATTCAATTGAAGGAAGGACGAATAACCCTAAAGAATTTACACCAGCGGTGAATAACCCTATTATTCACCGGTGAATAACCTTTTGAGTTTGTTTATTTGTACTTGAGTTACCTCCCATAAAAATGACGTCACAAACGTAAATAAACAAAATGGCAGCGTTCACGTTACACTGGAAGCCCATCGAGAGACGAGGAAATACGGCATTGGACATAAATAGAGTTGAGAGTGGCAGCAGCCGATTATGTCTCTTATAAACGGTCCTTTTCAGGGCCATCAATATTTTACAAAAAGATTCTACTTTTGTTGTATATTCGAGAAAATCGAACACAAATGTATTTTCAAACGTCAGTCTGTGTTCGAAATGCACTTCCACTGTTAGTTCGGTATAATAAAACAATTGTGGCCCCTTAGAATCGACGAATATCCAAAATTGTCAACCCTCAAAAATTATTTCACTTCGGGCTGCGCCCTCAATGAAATAACCTTCTCGTGTTGACAATTTTGGATATTCAACTCTTCAACGGGCCATAATTGTATAATGACATAAAAATAGAACAATATCATTCTGACGGGATCTTTTAAAGTACAGAGTCACGTTATAAGAACAGAAGAAATACAAAAAGTCGCCTATACAAAACACACCAGCAAAAACTGAAAGACAATACAAACACATTGACGGGATGTTTAAGTACCGAGCCACGTTAAATAGATATCACATAAAACAATCCAACAGTAAAAGTAATATTAATAATATAACACAGACAAATGAAAGAACAATAAAACACGTTGTTAAGATGATAAACAACACCAGTACGCAGAATCTATACATCAAGACCATCATGTATTATTTGTGAAGTTGATACGGTGTATTTATCAACAAGGTCTTGGTACCTTCCGATGAACTTTTTTTAGAAAAAGGACGAAACGTTCTTTGACATACCCCTGGTTCATCAACTTTCTACTCAGACACTGATGGCGTTTTCCAAAGTCTCAGAATGAGCTGCAAGCTCTTTAATATCGAATAAGTTGGGAAATATATATCCCATATGTAGGTGAAATTGGTATACTGCTGCTAAGGTGGGAAAAATTTATAATTTCAAAATTAAAATCGTCTCGTTTGTCATACATTCTGGTACTGAGATAACTGTGTAAGTCAAATTCGAGATATGTCTAAAAATTAGGCGGAGGAAGCCCTGCCTGTTGTTTCTTTAATTTCTAGTTCTGGGGGATATATTAATGGAACCCAATCAGAAAAGTTCGGATTGTTTATGGAAAGAAAATCATCAATATATCTGAAAGTGAAATTAAATAATCTGGCTTCTTTGATCCTCTTGTTTTTGACAAGTGTCTGAAGGAACTCCGATTCATATAAAAATAAGAAGAGGGCGGAAAGAAGTGGCGCACAGTTTGTTCCCATAGGAATGCCGACAATTTGTTGGAAAAGTCTACCTCCAAACTCAACAAGTATGTTGTCGAAAAGAAACTCCAGCATATATAGTGACCACTTGTTCTTCTGTGTAGCATGTTTTACCTTTTTGTTTGTCACTATTAACGAAATATGCCTTATGAAATTCCAAAGTAATAAATTTATAGCGTATGCTACCATTTTTACGGTGAAAGGCATTGTGGATTATTTCTTTTAGGCGATTTTTCAATTTCACATGGGGAATGGTGGTATACAGGGTTGAAAAATCAAAAGTTTTGATAGAACTAATTTCAGAAAAAGACCGAGATTAAAAATTGTCTAGAAGTTCTTTAGAATTTTTAAGAATCCACATATGGTTAATACCACAACGCGAGTAAACAGTTTCACAGTATTTCTGAAGACCCTTTTTCACTGCGAACAGAATTTTAGTCAATCTAACGGACAATTCTTTTTTACTGGAACATGAAGATGAGCCAGCAATATGCCGTTGTTTGTACGGATTTTTATGAAGCTTTGGTATCCAATACAAACAAGGTATCTGGCCTTTGTTAGTCTTGTATTATTTTAATTTTAGTTTCTTGTGTACAATTTGGAAATTAGTATGGCGTTCATTATCACTGGACTAGTATATATTTGTTTAGGGGCCAGCTGAAGGACGCCTCCGGGTGCGGGAATTTCTCGCTACATTGAAGACCTGTTGGTGACCCTCTGCTGTTGTTTTTTATTTGGGCGGGTTGTTGTCTCTTTGACACATTCCCCATTTCCATTCTCAATTTTAAGTCCTCCGATTTGGTTTTCAATGTAATGTTTATTGAAGCCATAAAGGACTTATGATTTGCTAGAATCTCATCCTTGTCAAATGATATGTCTTTGTATGTGGGATTACCTGAGGGCTTATTTATACCTAATTCTTTAAGACATTCGTAGTAACACGAATTACATACAAAGACAATATTATTTGAAGCTTTGTCCGCAGGAATAACAACATACTTATCGTGAAGAGATGTTAGACATTTCATGGCCTCTTTGTCTCTGAAAACGGACTTTGTCTACAATCTGTCGATACCTGTAACTTACCTTTGCACAAGGTCATGTTTTTCTCTGGCTGTTTATGACGTCTTTACACTAAATCCATTGGATGTTGGATGTGTACGGATTGATAGTTTAGTCTTAGATGCATAATTTTTTTAGAAGTTGTTAGTGGCTTTGAACTAGCTGTCAGATAACTGCGAGTACTCTCAGATCTGTTCATTGTTTCTTTTTCTGTCGGGATGTATAAGTACCCGGCCACATCCACTTATATTTTTGTTCATCTGATGAGTTAAGCCTTTTTTAACTGATTTTTATAGTTCGTTCTTATGTTGTACTGTTAACTTATGCCATTGTCCCAGGTTAGGGGAGGGTTGGGATCCCGCTAACATGTTTAAACTCGCCACATTATTTATTTAAGTCAGGAGCCTGTAACTTAGTGGTTGTCGTTTGTTTATGTGTTACATATTTTTTTTTCGTTCATTTATATAAATAAGGCCGTTAGTTTTCTCGTTTGAATTGTTTTACATTGTCTTATCGGGGCCTATTATAGCTGACTATGCGGTATGGGCTTTGTTCATTGTTGAAGACCGTACGGTGACCTATAGTTGTTAATGTCGGTGTCATTTTGGTCTCTTGTGGACAGTTGTCTCATTGGCAATCATACCACATCTTTTTTTTTATATTTGGTCGATCATTCACACAGTTTTTTCAACTTGTGAATGCGACGTTTTATTAGAGACCTGATAGTTTTCACCCATTCTGACAAAGTGTCCAGTTCAACTTCTTCTCGCTTAGCCCATGCTCTTGTGTAGTCCTCAATGGAATCCATAATTATTTTGAATTGATGTGTTGGGGTTCTCTAAACTTAGGACCATGAGAAATCACCTTTCGGAGATTTTCATGTTGAACTATGTTTAGATCCTCAGTTATAACTTGACCAGAGGGGCTGTAATTATAAGGCGAGTGGGAACAGGCATATGTCGGAGGGTTGTTTAGGTATTGTTCGAAGTCAAGGTCTTGCAATGCTTGTTTATAGTTAAATATTTTAGGTGCAATGGTTTTGGTGTAACTGTAGGATACAATAGGAACAGACTGATTTTAGAAATAAATAGGAATTTTAGATGTTACCTCCTTCTGATGTAGAACGTTGCAGATTTTGATTGCATCAATTCCTCTATTGGCAAAGTCAACAGGAAGGAGTTTCCTCTTTTCCTCAAGTAAAGGTTCCGATCTTACTGGTTTGAAAAGACGGAAAAAAGCTACATCACAAATAATACTGACTAGTCTGTATATTAACGAAAATGTATCGGTGCCTCCTCTGTCAAGTTCCTAATCTCTTAAACGTTTTAGAAAATTAACTGGCAGTGAAATGAGAATAGTTCTTATGTAATGTAATCCTAGTGGATGATGAAGATGTGAAAGAAGGTCATCAAAGCTCCCAGAGGGTGATCTAGATTTGGAAGACTTTTTTTACCTTAGGCCGATGGTAATTTTTTTATCCCATGACTACGTTGTTGTCGTAAGGTAGTATTAAATAAACTCATTACATTAACATCACTGCAGGCAGGACTTGACATATTTCCTACTCGTAAAAGTAGAGACAGATAGATATGCAAAAAAATATATGGATAAAACAAACAGATTATGTAAACTAGAGGCTCTCAAGAGCCTGTGTCGCTCACCTTGGTGCATTGTGGCACCGTTAAAGTCCACAATTCCTCTAAAGTCCACAACACCGCTAAAGTCCACAACAAATCTCCGCTTAAGTCCACAACGCCGCTAAAGTCCACAAACTTTCCGCTAAAGTCCACAAAATGACCTCCGCTAAAGTCCACAAGAAAACGCCGCTAAAGTCCAAAATAACAAGTTCCGCTAAAGTCCACAAAAAAGCACCGTTAAAGTCCACACATTTTCTTTTATCTTGTTAGAATAATACAAAGCTTGAACCTTTCTTTTCAGTTGTTATTTGTTTATCAGTTTGATAAATGAAAAAGTACAGTATATATCTGTAGATAATTTTGTTCCATTAATTTTGATCTTTGCATTATGATGATGATGGACATTTATCATGATGATGGACATTTATCATGATGATGGACAATTTGAATATCATTTCCTAAAAAAAGTTCGTAAAATCGTTAGTTATTTTATTTATAAAACTTAATTACATTATAACTGCTGTTGTTTTTTTTTATGTCACCCTGACGGAGGTCGGATGACATAGTGTTATTATTCCATTCTTTTTTTTATTCATAATCTTTCTTATTATTCCACACTTTTTTGTCCAGAATATTTCTCGGAATTGAATGGACCAATGGTGATGGAACTTTACAATAATGTTAACCCCCCATGTGCAGATGTGCAATCGGAGGTTGACATTTCCAAGATGGCTGCCGTTATCATGGAAACAGAAATAATGTGAAAAATCGGAAAGTCTTCCAAAATGAAGAAACTTTATGGTAATGTTAATTGGCCTGCGAAGACTTGCCATTCATCTTTGGAATTTTCAAAATGGCGACCGTTGCCATGGAAACAGTACAAACATCAAAATTTTCAAATTTCTTTAAATTTTCTGAAAATTTGCAAAATGATGTATTGTGAAGTAAATTATGTTAATTCAATGTTAAAAAAAAAATCAAAATGGCTGCCACTTAGTGGCAATTCGCGGACCAGGGTGACATCCGCTATTGCTCGCAATGGCAATTCTAGTTCTTCTTCTTATTCTTTGCATATAATCATCACTTTTTGACGTAACTAGTATGCAAAGCAAACGTGCTTCCTAATCTAAAACATTTGAACGGCATTCATTCGGACAATCTTGAGTATATTGTTACGGCCAGAAATCGCCTTTAAATTGTAGCCAACAAGAGACACAAATCAAAAATAAGATTTAACAATATTTATTATACAAAAGTTTACAAGAAGTATTACACAAATATTACTGTCAACTTAACTGTCAAAATATGAGTCCAATCTTTTATCTTTATCTGTATCCGGATATCTTTTGGAATCCAATTTGAATATAACGGTCACAATCCAGTATGATGTTGTTTGCAGAATAAAAATGTCAATCCAAATGCTATGAATATTAATGTCTATCGATGTCTAAGTCCAAATCCAAGAGTGTCCAAGAGTGAGTGTTTAACTTTAGTGTCTGTATATATATAATTGTCAAGGAAAATTCTAGAACAATCTATACTGGAACATCATAGAAAGTTACAATGGAAGTTTCTAGTAAAATGTAGAAGTTTATATAACGCATATTTTATTAGGATCATTCTGGAAAGTTCCAATCATTATGTAATTGTTCCAGTGATTTCTAAACTGCACAGTTCTAAGATTATTCTGTTTGTAAACAACTATCAGGCCATACAACACAAATTAGGCCAACATAAATAAATACAATAATTACAATGTCATAACAATATCATTAAACAAAAAAAAATACTAAGTATATAAATCCTCAAAGGGGTCCTGTCACAACACTTTTTACCGACGTTTTGGTTACAGAAAACAAACAAAAAATAATGTGTTATGATTTTCAGAACTGAAAAATGAAGCCAGTATGATAAATTCTAAATGAAAAAGAAAATATTCTATGCTTTAAATTATATTTGTATCGATTAGTATCGGATATTGATGCCTTGAATGGGTGTCTACCAAAATTTCATGATAAAACCTGATTTAGTACATTTCAAAGAGACAGCAACTCAACAAGAAATGTAATACATATTTACACCACTCTTCCGGAAACCAAAATGGAAATTTAAATATTTCTTGCATCATGCTTTTATCACATTAATATCAGTTACTAGTCTATTGATTAGCTTTTGACCTAAAATGAATCTATATCAACTTTCGCACAACAGTGTACAATGTATGGGATGTATTGTTTCATCACTGTTCCAGGTTAGGGAAGTATTTTGCGCCAGCAAAGTGTTTAACTTCACCACTTTCTGTATGTGCATGTCCCAAGTTGAGAAACTGTAACTCGTTCGCTGTCGTTTGTTGCTGTATATCATATTATTTTCCAGTTTACTGTTATGTCAATATATCAGGCCGTTACTTTTCTCGTTTGAATTGTTAAACCTTTTTATTTTATTTCGGGTCTTTCAACGATTGCCGTGAGATATCGATTGTGCTCATTATTGAGGGCAGTACGGTAATCTATAATAGTTGTTAAATTCTCTGGTAGAGAAGTATCTCATCGACAAGTAAGTGCTTACTGTAGATATACTTTTTTAATTTTTAGTTTCTTGTGTACAATTTGGAGTTAAGTATGGCGTTCAATATCACCGAACTAGTATATATATTTGTTTAGGGACCAGCTGAAGGACGCCTCAGGGTGCGGGAATTCCTCGCTGCATTGAAGACCTGTTGGTGATCTTCTGCTGTTGTCTGTTCTATGGTCGGGTTGCTGTCTCTATAACCCCGTGAATTTCCGGTATCACTCCGTGAAGTTCGGCACGGGTTATATTAAGTATGTAGGTCTATAATTGACACTATGGCTGCTTTAAACGCAAGACCGTTTAAAATATATACAAATTTATTAACACAAGTTTACAGCTTGAAAGCTAGGGGAAGACTGTCCCAGCAACAGTTAACAAAACATATAAACTAAGTCCAAGATAAGAGTATTAAAACATTATAAAAGGTTCTCGTGAAATATATCTATCATTGTCTAATCTTATGTAATCATAAACGGATTATTGTCCTCCGGCTTACATGTAACTTAGCAAAATAGCGATATTTGCTTCTTTTGAAGTTGAGTGTAAGTTTAGCACTTCTTCAACTTTGTACTTGTTTGGCTTTATAAATATTTTGATATGAACGTCACTGATGAGTCGTATGTAGACGAAACGCGCGTCTCGCGTACTAAATTATAATCCTGGTACCTTTGATAACTATTGACAGCCATCGGAGTAAGTTGTAAAATAGTAAATCTATAATCTCTTTGGATATTTGAAATAAGAAACATTATATTTAAGAATAAAGAAACATTTAAAACAAGAAATATTCAACCATGTCAACTTAAAACTAAAACGAGAAATAATCAATTTAAAACAAAAGTTCATATAAATATTCAAAACGAGAGTTCATATAAAATTGAAAAATGGAGTTACCGAAATTAGAACATTTTAACGCGTTCGAAACAGAAAACGCTGACATATGGATACAGCGTTACAAACTAATGTGCGAGTTTTCAAAGTGGGATGAGGTGCAAGCCACAAGAGCATTTACATGCTTTATAGACAATTATGCTTAAGCATGGTATATGCTTCTTGACGCCGAAGACCGAAACAGCAAAGATAAACTTTTCCGTAAATTCAAGGAGCATTTTGGAAGAAAAAGTATAGAAAAAGTTGGATTTTGGAAAGATGCGTCCGATTTAAAACAAAAGTTCATATAAATATTCAAAACGAGAGTTCATATAACTATTCAAAACGAGAGTTCCTATATAGCACTTTGCAAATTATAGTAAAAGTTCCCAATGTCACTTTTCTTCCGGTTATATCTCTTTGACACATTCCCATTTCCATTTCCATTCTCAATTTTGTTCTTTAATCGATCGGCATACCAGGCCTCTGAAATTAATTACAGCCGATTTCATTGAGTGTGTAGGGAAAGGTAGAATTCTTGGTTAGCTTGCTTGTTAGCTGTACCGTGAAGTCCTTGTTAGGTAAGGTATACTACCCTCCTTTCGAAGTATCGTCTAGTCTTACAGACAAATAGATTGAATATCTGTCGGACTAGACTTCTCTTAAAGCAGGGCAGTTTACTAAACATGATAATGACTTCATGGTTCAGCTAACAAGCAAGCTAACCAAGGATTCTACCTTTTACTACAGACTCGAGGAGATCGGCTGTAAATAATTTCAGAGGCCTGGTTTGTCGATCGATTAAAGAAGTATATCTACAGTAATCACTCGGATGTCAACACAGAGGTTGTAAATTCGAGGAACAAGCTCGAAGCAAATGCGTTCGACTCCAATCCTTATAAACTACTTTATTGTTCTGCAATCCTTTATTTAAAACAACATAGTGTTGTCTAATTCCTTACACTCACTTCATTTGAACTTTGGCGAAGAGTTGTCCCATAAGCTGCATATCAATTGTTAAGATGCGACATGTCTTAAAAAAAATTCAGTAGAAACAAAATAAAGGAGGAGGGGAAGTCAAAGATTGAAAAATGAAACATTTTTTTTCTGTTTACTTGATATTTTAAATTAAGGTACATTTCTACTCGATTCATTTTCTTTTAAGCATATTATTCAGGGAAATCTTGACAATTAATCTATACCCAATAATCCGTTCAGTTATGAATTTTCATACACCGATTAAAAAGGTATGTAGCAAACTGAACTAAAAACTGTAGGAGATGTAGGTTATACCTCAATAAGACAGCAATCAAACGACAAAAACAAACTAATGACTACTAGAGGACAAAATGAAGTATAGTTTAAAAAAATATATATATAACTAAACGATTGTGGATAAATTTAACAGAAACAATGAACAATTATCTACCATCAAACTGCATTCTCAAAATATGCAACAATTAAGAAAAGTCTGCACGTCGTTCTGGTTAATTAGGGTCACCCGATCCGTGTAGAATAAAGCATATATACCGACTTGCTTGGTTTATAACTTTAACGAACGGACGAACGAACAGACGAGCAGACAAATGGACGCACAGGCCAGAACACATAGTGCCCATAGATAAGGGCATAAAAAAATATGCATACACTAGTTGTTTAACTTGGTAAAGGTTTTTTAATCACATGCAAAGTTACTCAAAGATTAATATTTATAAACTCACAAAACGCTAAATCTGTTCTACAGTAACATATAAAATTGTATAGAAAAGAACAGAAACATTCCTTGATAGTATATATTTCGTAAAAATTTCAGCTCAAAACTTCATACTAGTCTTCCATTTAGCCATTTCAATCGAGTCTACGTTCGAGTATACTAATAGGGTCCAGACCGTATGCGTACGATCCAAATACTCATATTGTGTGATCAAATTTATTGGGATCAAAAGCAAATACTAAGTACTATTATCTTTTCATTTATCAAAAACATAATTCAAGCTGATAAGAAATATTTTAAAAGAACAAAACTCTATGCTTTTTCTTAGATTTATATTATGGAGAGTAAAAAACAGCGAATTGAGCTTTTGATAATAAACAAAAAATGTATGGACTTTAACGGTGCTTTTTTGTGGACTTTAGAGGAACTTGTTATTGTGGACTTTAACGACGTTTTCTTGTGGACTTTAGCAGAGGTCATTTTGTGGACTTTAGCGGAAAGTTTGTGGACTTTAGCGGCGTTGTGGACTTTAGCGGATATTTCTTATGGACTTTAGCGGAGTTGTGGACTTTAGAGGATTTTTGGACTTTAACGGTGCCACACCATATTAAACAATGGACACAGATAAATTCATGACAAAATTGTGCTTTGGTGATCGTGATGTGTTTGTATATCTTACTTTACTGAAAATTCTTGCTGCTACAATTATCTCTATCTATAATGAACTTGGCCCAGTAATTACAGTGGAAAATATTTTCTAAAAATTTACAAAAATTTATGAAAATTGTTAAAAAATTACTATAAAGGGCAATAACTCCTTAAGGGGTAAACTGAAAATTTTGGTCATGTTGACTTATTTGTAGATCTTAATTTGCTGAACATTATTGCTGTTTACAGTTTATCTCTATCTATTAATATTCAAGATAATAACCAAAAACTGCAAAAATTCCTTAAAATTGCTAATTCTGGGGCAGCAACCCAACAACGGTTTGTCTGTTTTGTCTGAAAATTTCAGGGCAGACAGATATTGACCTGATATACAATTTAATCCCGTCAGATTTGCTCTAAATGCTTTGGTTTTAGAGTTATAAGCCAAACTCTACATTTTACCCCTATGTTCTATAATTAGCCATGACGGCCATCTTGGTTGGTTGGCAGGGTCACGCCACACATTTTTTAAACTAGATATCCCAATGATGATTGTGGCCAAGTTTGGTTAAATAGTTTCAGAGGAGAAGATTTGTTAAAAGAATACTAAATTTTTTGAAAAATGGTAAAAAAATGACTATAAAGGGCAATAACTACTTAATGGGTCACTTGACAATTTTGGTCTTGTTGACTTATTTGTAGATCCTACTTTGCTGAACATTATTGCTGGTTACAGTTTATCTCTATCTATAATAAACCATAAACTGCAAAATTTCCTTAAAATTACTAATTTGGGGGCAGCAACCCAACAACGGGTTGTCCGATTTGTCTAAAAATTAAAGGGCAGATAGATCTTGACCTAATAGACAAATTAACCTCCATGTCAGATTTGCTCTAAATGCTTTGGTTTCAGAGTTATAAGCCAAAATCTACATTTTACACCTATGTTCTATTTTTAGCCATGGCGGCCATCTTGGTTGGTTGGCAGGGTCACGTCACACATTTTTTAAACTAGATAACCCAATGATGATTGTGGCCAAGTTTGGTTAAATTTGGCCCAGTAGTTTCAGAGGAGACGATTTTTATAAAAGTCTACAGACGACGGACGACGGACGCCAAGTGATGAGAAAACCTCACTTGACCTTTCAGGTCAGGTGAGCTAAAAATGCACCTTAGATAAAGTTGAAGACGAAGTACATTTTATATGTCAATATAATAATGATTATTTTTTAAGAATGTTATGATAATTTATTAATAGGTTGTAAACATTTTACCAAATTTAATTTGATTTTTATTCAAGAAAAAAATATTAATTTAACATGATGGAAAAGATATTTTGTAAATTTTACTTTGCCATGATATTTTGACCCCCCAACCATGGTATATTGAACCCCCTACTATAGACCTTGGATTTAAAAAAAAATCTGAAGCTGTTATAAATCTTTAACATAGTCATGATAGTAATAATACTCCAATAAGTATTAGTTTTGTATGTATTTAACATGATGGAAAAGATGTTTTGAAAATTTTACTTTGCCATGGTATTTTGACCCCTCTCCCTAACCATACATACCATGGTTTATTGAACCCCCTACTATAGACCTTTCATTTTAAAAATTCTAGCTACTGTAACTCCTTTTTACATAGTAATTATACTCCAATAAGTGGTTAGTATGTATTTTACCAGCTTGAAAAGATGTTTTGAAATTTTAATTTTTAGATTTAAATGACCCTCTCCCTTTTTTACCATTGAAAATTAAAACTTAAATCTACCATTCTATATAAATGTTTCAAATTTCAAATAATTAAAGTGTTCAAGCTACATGGTCTAGTTATAATGCTTTAAATAGTTTTTTGAATGAAATTTTGTTTGTTAAGACTTCAGAGCACTAAAAATACCAAGCAAATATTTCTCTTTTAACCAATCATGGACAATTGACCTGTCGTTCTTGTATGAATGATTTTTAATCTTTGATAAGCTTTAATATGAAAATATAATGCAAAGTGTTTTATTAATCATTTAGAATGAAAAAAACAGGGGGGGTTTAATTTACAATGGGGGTCAATTTACCATAGCGGTTTTTTGACCCCGGGGTCAATTTACCATGGGGTTCAAAATACCATATGACACCGGCCTAACGTCTTTCGACGTTGTTTCTAGAATTGGCGCAATGTATTCCCGCCATTTCAAATTGTTAACCCCTTTTTAGAAATATCTCTAAAAACTTAATTTTTCAAGATATTTCACAATAAAGAAGGCGGGAAAACTATTATGGCAACTTTTCGTTATTATTTTCCACTCAGAACATGTTAATATCATTAAAATAGTTTATACTATAATATTTACAAAAAAATATATATTATAACTTTACTTTTATGAGGGTATATTGACCCCTCATAAAAAGAATATTTATAACAATGGGGGCTGGTTCCCAATCTGATTATGACTTGGACATGTTGGATGGACGCAACGTTAGATATTGCTACTACCACGAAAAATAGCGTTAAGTAATTATTTGACGGGGTAATTTTTATAGAAATGGTGAAATAAATATTTCAAATTATACATGAAAATAAAGATTAATTTTTAAATTTTCACATTATGACAGAGAAAGAATAAAAATATAATATTCATAGGCTTAGGATGATACAGATTATCCGAAAAACGTTTACCTAGCGTTGTCCCATGTAACAAACTCGAAACATAAAACTCGAACAATTCGCGAAATGTTCACGCAACTCTTCAAAATTTTGCATGAACATTCTATGACGTGATATATTTCAGTATTGGTTTACATGGCTGTCTCCATTTAAAATTTGCATACATATTTTCAAAAGAATATGATGTACGGAAATGTCCCATCGGAAATTTAATTTGGAAACTTGAAACATTTCCGTTCAAAAATAAAATTTGGACAGATAAGTCATTAAATTGTAAGCACGATCGTTTTGTACTAAGTGTAAGCTTCCAAAATTCGAATTGAAAAATAAATTGAGCTACATATTCAATTCAAAACAATATATGGCGAATTGTCTCATTGGCACACATACAAATATACCACTGTCATCTAATTATTCGATTATTTCTTGGTGTCAGAACAGGGGAAAATTACTTCATAAATTAAAGAAATGCCAAAGTACAAGTGATAAATCAAGTTTTAATATTGTCAAAACCTACTATTTTATGTTTACAAAAAAAAATTAATCGCTCGCCATTCCTTTTCAAGCTTCGCCTCAAAAATTTGCAAATTAAATATATTTTTTATTAAAATTTTCAAATCGCTCGCTCGCCCCAATTTTTGGAGTTCAAAAATCCGTAGAACAAGAAATTAAATTGGTGTGGCCTAACTACTAGGTTAATAGAATAGACAAGTTTTATGGGATACGGACTTTGAAAAAAAAATTTGCATTGCTATTGAGTACAAGTCTTGATTTCCAAATTCCATGAAAAAGATGGCGTTTTAAATTGAAAACGAGGTCGGTGACACCATTTTTTTATTTGCTGATTTTGAAGCTTTTACATAGCCGAAAGTAAAAAAAAATATGAAGAACATATTATTGGTAGATCTGAATAGAAGGATTTGTCTTTAATTCCTAGCGTTGCTATTACAAGAATCGAAGCTTAGAATAAAAAAATGAGAAAAAGTACTTCTTAGTTACTGTTAGAACATTTCAGTAAAACGTGCAATCTTTTTTTTTTCTCGCAGCACCTCATTTAACAAAACGTTTTATCTGAGAAATACTCGTATCTCATGAACATTTTATGTAAAAAAGAAGATGTGGTATGATTTCAAATAAGACAACTCTCCTCAAAAGACCAAATGACACAAAAAAATAACAAGTATTATAGATCACCGTACGGCCTTCAACAAAGAGCAAAGTATAGCATCACGATCATTTTTTTAATTATCTATTTATTTACTGTCAGTAGAATAATCTCTATAGAGTCATATATACCTAGCAATATGTGTATGAAAAAGATTATTACTTATAGAAATAATGTAGTAGAATTAAGTTCTTTTTATCGAATCTTCAATAGAATTGCCTGTTACATACATGTAGGCATGCGATAAGACTACTATGATAAAATTGACTTTTAGATTAATTTGAGAAAGAAAAAAAGAGAGTGAGTGAATTTACAGACACTCCAACTCTTGGGAACAAGAAACACTCGACCCCACATCTTCCAAATTTCTTTATTTCCATATTTCTTAAAAGCATATACTTTGTGGGAAGTCTATTATTTTTACATGAACTCAAATTTTAACAGATAGACGTTAGGCTAAATCTAAACCGCTGTATATATAAATTGAAACTGTCGTAAGAGACCACTTAAGGGAAAACAAAAGTGTGGTTCATTTGACTGGTTGTCTTTTACACGATCAATCTATATATGAAATGAACTACAAAGGGACATACAATTCATGGTCTTATATGTCTTATATATATAACACAGGTTTTGATAAATGCAGGTGTTTTCTTTTCAGCAGGTTTAACTGCATAGATTGCAAATTGACATCATATAATCAGAGATCAATATTTTAATTAGATTGACATCATATTTTCTTCTTTTTTAATCACTTAATCAACCTCAAAAAGCCTGCTGCGTGGATCGGTGATTAACTCAAAGCATTCCGGCTTCCTCGACCAATAACAGTTGATCAGCACGATAATAAATTATTTATTATAGTATAAAAAGTGCACGAAATGCATTCCTGATCCTGAGTTGTTCGTTTCAAGAACATTGATCTATATGTATATACAGCAGTTACTTAAAAAATACTACCGGGTCAAACAAATATAAATATATTTTTCAAAATCGGATTTCGGCATGCTGTTCATCTGTTAGGTAGATATTGATCTATGTAAAAATAGTTTTCCATTTTTTTAAATTGCCAAATTCTTTAATTTCAAATATATGATAAAAAAAACCTATGGATTGTCGATTCTTTTTTAAGCTTTAGTTTGTGAAAAAATATCTGATGAAAAAATAGCTCGTAAAATATGTTTTCCGAAAGCAAAAACCTTTACGGAATCATCGTTCTCGTTTCCCTATTAAATCACAAAAAACATACATTAAATTGTTGTAATTTACAAGAGGTAGAAGATTTGGTCGTATCATGATTGCCAACGAGACAACTCCCACCAAAGACCAGATGACATATAAGTTAGCACTGAGTTTCTATAGGTCATCGTATGGTCTTCAACAATGAGCAAAATCTATAGTACAAAATATGTAAATCCATTCATAAAATTAACTTTCTAAATTAATTGCTTGATAAAACAATCCTGATTTAAAAATAAGTAATCAATACAAATATTTTCTTTAAAAATGAAAATTAGACCCTGACGGCAAAAGTAAATGCATCTCATTCTAATTTTAGTGGTTTGCGGCGAACACAGCATATATAAAGTTTGGCACGACCTCCGAAAATCAAAAAAGTTAAAACAAATAATTTAATTATGAAAGGACAATTAAAAATCACAGAGAAATGTAGAAATTTTTGTTTGCAAAGACGCAACGTTAGATATTGCTACTACATGTATAACACGAAAAATAGCGTTAAGTAAATATTTGACGGGAATTTTTTTTATAGAAATGCTGACATAAATAATCCAAATTATACATGAAAATAAAGATTGATTCTTAAATTTTCACATTATGATAGAGAAAGCATAAAAATATAATATTCATAGGCCAAGGAAGACACAGGTTATCCGAAAAACGTTTACTTAGCGTTGTCCCATGTAACAAACTCTAAACATAAAACTCGAACAATTCGCGAAATTTTCTCGCAACTCTTCGAAATTTTGCATGAACATTCTATGACGTGATATCTTTCAGTATTAGTTAACATGGCTGTCTCCATTTATAATTTGCAAACATATTTTTAAAAGAATATGATGTACGGAAATGTCCCATCTGAAATTTAATTTGGAAACTTGAAAAAAATCAGTTCAAAAATAAAATGTTGACAGATAATTCATTAAATTGTAAGCACGATCGTTTTGTACTCTAGTGTAAAATTCGAATTGAAAAATAAATTGAGCTACATAATCAATTCAAAACAATAGATTTGCAATGTCTTGCGGAAATGTCCGACTTAAACTTTAATGCCTTCACAAAACTTTCAAGGCCAAAAAACAGAGATTTGATTTCATGAAGATTATTTTTCGGCTTTGATAACTATTCCAATAAAAAGTACTTTTAAAGTTGAAGTTGGTACACCAAATAACATTAAGATTACAGGGTTATGTATAAAAAATACGGATTAATGAAAATGTCTTGCAAGTTTGTCCGTTATCATAATTTGACGTCGCCACAAGCGTAATATGCTAGGGACGGCATGAACTGCATTCGCGTGTTCCTTCCTCCACTAAATATGAATGTCCTGCTTTCAACAAAACAAAATGATGTACACATTACAGAAATACACATCTACAAGACGATCAAAAAGTAAAGAAACTACAGTATCATAACTATAAGCTAATGTATGTCACTGCTTGAATAAAATCATACTCGGGTTGAATATATAATGCAGCAATATTCCTCAAAAACACATAATTACTTGCAGTAAAATTGAATATCCTACATGTATATAATTTTAAAATCATATTGGATTGGATTCTCACGGCATTTATATTTGTGTGTTATACTTTGCATTTACCCAAAAAGGAAAGCAGGGAGAATTAGATATTTAACGTCATTTTTCTGTTACACGTAATGGTAGCAATACCTGACGTTGCGTCACAATCTAATACCAGTATTGGTCAGGTGAGCTGTTGTGATCTGTCTCGTCCCATTTTGCTTGCGTCGGTCCGCCCGTCTATCTGTCAACTCTTCACATTTCCATCGTCTTATAACCAAGTTTATCGGGGCTGGTGTTATGGAGTGTTAAAGTAATTCTTAAGTGAACCGGTTTTATTTCACATCATATGGAAACAATGTACATTTGGCTTATCACAGCAACGATGTGCAAACAGGGTTATTTATTTTTGTGATGTTTTTTTTTTTCACAACTACCAGCACCATGTCTTTCAAGGATAATTTGAGATATTTATTACCTGATATTGCTACATAGATCAACAAGTGCTAGTGTGTTGATTGCATAGGTTAGGAACACAGAATCAAAATAAAATGTTCGCTTGATCTTCAGCTTCTAGATCTGGTTTTGGGGCTGTAGCTTATAACTGTAGCTTTATAAACACTATATATGCAATATGAATCTCTTCCTGTGTAGGTTAGGGGTGTGGGAAGATTGTTGTAAATTTTTCTAATTTGTAGGATATTTGCAATCATAACTCTAAGGTTCATCGCGGAACAGGAACATATTGTTTTACTTCAGTCAGTCACTAGTGATTGTAGATTGTTGTTAGGGTGGATTTAGGTGGTTTCTGCTTGAAACTTAAATTTTTCGCTAATTTTACCTCACAATAGTTCGAAATACCTACATTGCCCCCCTTTAGAAGAATATTTCAATAATTTTACCTAAACAAAATTCGCCTCGCTCCGCTCAGCAAACAAATCGAAAAGTATAACAGGGGTAAAGAAACGAAAAATTGACAATTTCACTAGCCGATAAGGGAGACGTCTTCAGGCAAAGAGAACATTGCTTAAATTTAAGAAAGAGAAGAAACTGATACATGTAAGACACAATCATTGATAGTAAAATGAAATTTAGAAAATAAGACATCGAAGGTTATTGTCATGATCGATAGACAATGTGATATGTTGCAAGGACGCTTGAAGAGGTATTTTCGGATTTTTCTGCATTTGTTTCACTCATAGTATCAAACTCAATTTCAGAGTTTTGAAAACAAAAGAGGATGAATTATACACAAAACAGGTTTTAAATCATATCAAACCACATCATAGTCAAATTGTTATTTTAAAGTTCTATTGTTGAAAAAAAAAAATAAAGCATTCTTTGGAACAACGTCAAAATCGCAATTTTTTTTGGGAAGTCGTATTAATATATATAACGCTGAGTGGCACCAATGCCGTGCGTAACGTCAAAGCAATATTCAAACGAGAAAAACTAACGCCCTGATTTATGTGACACTCTGTTAACCCTGGTGTCGGAATTTCAAACTAAGTGATAAT
The DNA here is from genome assembly GCA_019925275.1 of Mytilus edulis. Taxonomy (NCBI): domain Eukaryota; kingdom Metazoa; phylum Mollusca; class Bivalvia; order Mytilida; family Mytilidae; genus Mytilus; species Mytilus edulis. The sequence goes on along the minus strand of CM034351.1, from coordinate 59,063,365 downwards.
GTAGTATATATATTTATATATCTATATTACGTTTGGATCATTTTAACCCGGTAGGGTTTTACTTTTTGAAATAAAGTTATGGCCCTACCTCAGTTCTAGCAAACGAAAAGCAACTGTAGCCAACATGCATCCCACGTGACGTATTTTTTTTATGTTTTGTATATCGTAAGTCTCTGTTAATATAGTCCTATAAACATAGTCTGAGTCTTGAACTTGAGCTTTTAATCGATTCTGAAAAGAAGTGCTCCTTTGAAGGAGATAATTCCGTTTACAGATACAGATATCATAAAGACGTCACAAGGTGTTTTCCCATATTTATATGTGACGTCATAAACAATGGGAAGTACAGTGCTTTGACGACACTGAAGAAAAATTTAAACGGTATTCAATAAAGTCGGTAAGACATCTCTTTTTTTATGACATTTGTTAAAATGCACAGGCAGCAATTTTTTTTCAGGCTAGCGTTTCACAAAAGTCGTATCTTAGCTACGGTAATTTTGAATTCACTTCAGTTTTGTATGTCTTTTTTTATTATATATATATAGATCCTCAGGCTCAAACAATGAAACATCCATTGACATTAATGCTTCTGCTATGTATATTTTTTCATTCTATAACCAGGCGTCATTATTTTTAAACTCCCCCACCCTACCTTTTCCTTCCTTACTGTGATGAAGGGGGGAAGGGGAAAAGGGGGTAGGACCTTTATCGGAACTCCTAGTCCAAATAATTATGACGTCTTGAAAGTCTATTATAATTTTTTCTTTGACGCCTTACTTATGTATGTAAGGCGTCAAAGAAAAAAATTATAATAGACTTTCAAGACGTCATAATTATTTGGACTACGGAACTCCGGGATAGGGTATTAGGCTCGGTACACTGTAGTCCATAATTATTTGGACTAGGAACACTTGGTTCCGTGGAAATTTTGTCTTACGAATTTTTCTATGATTCAATATAGATTCCAAATTAACGATATTATTTTCAATTCAATTCAAAGTTTTATTGCCATATTTATAAACTATACAGTTTGTGACATATAACAACAACAAAAACAAATAAAGGCAATAACTAAGTAACTCAATATATATACACAAATTCAGGTAAATATTAAAGGGTCCCCTGTCCTCAGTTCCATTGACTTTTTTATAAAGGATCCTAGTTTATTCACTTATGTTGGTGTTGATGGGTTAAGTATATATATAACTTTGTCATTGTCAGCGAGATTAGCAAATGAATTACTTTCTCTGTTAATGCAATTAAAATATGTTAATCTAATATTTGAATTATGAGAACAATTTATTAAGAAATGTTTCTCATCATCTAGTACTTTGCATTTTTTGCAAAGTCTCTCTTCGCGAGGAATTTTAAAATGCCTTCCTTTTTCAATTAATAATGAATGGTCACTGATTCTAAGTTTTGTAATTAATTTTCTAAATTCAAAGTTTGGGTTAGAGAGGTAAGGTTTGATCAATAGATTTGGCTCAAGTCCTTTATAAAAATTTAATTTACTTTTATCATCAATAGATTTCAACTTATCCATTAACAGGTTGTTGTAATATGAGTTTATTTGGGGTTTAATATAGCTTTTAATATTTTTTAATTGTTTTAAATTATTACAGGTTTTTAGTCTATCTATATCAATGTTAGATTCAGAAAGAATATCTTTTGCAAAAGTGAACCATGAATAGGAGCCACTAGAATCCAAAGTTTTAGTTAATTGAAAAGATTCATGTAATAAGGGATTCAAATTTGAGGTGAAAAGTCTTGCTAAATACATAATAGTTTGGGTTTTTTATGACATTCAATAGGCAGTCTTCCCAATTCGTTCCTTGTACCAAAATTTGAGGCACTCTTGTTAGTGCCAAGGGTAAACTTGCAATAACTAAGATGCAAGTTTTCTATTGGAGTCTTGTCAATAAAATTAAATGGGTCCACAATTTTTCCAGAAACCAAAGCTCTTTTTTTAGCTTTGAAATATGTTATATATGAGTCCAAATATGTTATCTCAGAATTATAAGTTAATATAGGTCTCACTAAGGTGTCAATGATAGGAAGGCTGCCAAGAGAATTAGTATATGTTTTAATAGAAAACAAAACCTTTTTTGCCTTTTTTGTTAATTCAGCTGTACTATGACTGAGATTACCATTTGATTTAATCAGCAGACCCAAGTAAGGATATTCCATAACATTCTCTATTTTTTTGTTTTTATATACAAGTATAGATGTTTCAGGCTTTTGCTTTGTTGTTGAAAAGACCATACTTTTTGTTTTATTTATGTTTAGAGAAAGCTGCCAGTTTTCACAAAACATGGAAACTTTATTTAGACTATTTTGGAGACCCTCCTTAGATTCTGATAGTAAAAGCAGATCATCAGCAAACAGGAGGGAGCCTAGTTTACTATTTATGAGCTCCAATGGACTTGAGTTGTCATCTTCCAAACCTTTAGTGATATCATTTATAAACATATTGAACAAAGTAGGACTTAATGAGTCCCCTTGTTTCACACCTCTAGTAATGTCAAAATAGTCAGAAATGTGATCTTTATATTTTAAAGAGGATTTTGTATTTAAATATTGTTGTTTTATTACCCTGTAAAAAGACTTTCCTACTCCCATTTTGCATAATTTATATAGAAGGGCTGTCCTCCATACAGAGTCAAATGCCTTTCTTAAGTCAATGAAGCATGCATATATTTTTTTGTTATTTTTGTGTATATATTTATTAATTAAAGACTTTAATATGAAAATACTGTCAGCAGTTCTGTGGTTTTCTCTGAAGCCGAACTGACAGTTATTCAGCTGTTTATCCACAACTGTGATTAGTCTATTATTGAGTACAGCAGGAGGATTTGTTTTGGATCGGTTATTTATTTTTATAAGAGGATAGGTGATCTATTTTCTGCAGTATTGAAGCAAGATTTTTCATTTTCAATAAAGCAAGGGACTGATTATCTATTTTCACAACTATATTTATGATCTTCGAAAACATACGATTTTAAAATTATTTGTTTACTATAAATAATACATGTTTAGTCAAGTCATTATGTACCATTTAATCAGAATTAATCCTCCTCCTCTGCAGAAATGAATCGTCTATATTGCATGCACATGATGCATTTAAACTATATATCAAAGTTTGGTTGTATCTCGCCTTTTTTTTTTTTTAAAGTATAGCCAAACATGTTCGCCGAGAGGAGCGAGGCAAACATTTTTTTGAGGGGTTTTGGAGCCACTGAAGTCCCAAGAAGCTATAGAACAAATGATGCAAAATTATGCTCTGGGTGTTCCCCCAGACCCTTTCTGAATCTGAAAATGCACGGAGGCGGACTTAGGTGGGGGGGGGGGGGGCATGGGGCCGTCCCCCCTTTATGGGAAAAAAATTGGTTGCTTATATAGGGAATCATTGAAGCATGGCTGAAGACCCTCTTAGGTCAGTCAGTGGGCCCCCACTTATGAACATTTCTGGATCCGCCACTGATGCAAGTTCTGTTTTAATAATTTTTTGACAATATTTTGGTCTCAAAGCAAAATGTATAGATTCAGTGTAAGACTTACGTTTTTGGGGACAACAAAAGTCAACATCAAGATAAAATTGAGAATGGAAATGGGGAATGTGTCAAAGAAACAACAACCCGACCATATAGAAAAAACAACAGCAGAAGGTCACCAACAGGTCTTCAATGTAGCGAGAAATTCCCGCACCCGGAGGCGTCCTTCAGCTGGCCCCTAAACAAATACATACTAGTTCAGTGATAATGAACGCCATACTAATTTCCAAATTGTACACAAGAAACTAAAATTAAAATAATACAAGACTAACAAAGGCCAGAGGCTCCTGACTTGGGACAGGCGCAATAATGCGGCGGGGTTAAACATGTTTGTGAGATCTCAACCCTCCCCCTATACCTCTAGCCAATGTAGAAAAGTTAACGCATAACAATACGCACATTAAAATTCAGTTCAAGAGAAGTCCGAGTCTGATGTCAGAAGATGTAACCAAAGAAAATAAACAAAATGACAATAATAAGATTATGATTTCATCATATGAACATCAGGCACAATCCTTCCCGTTAGGGGTTTAGTATCATACCATCATAACATATATGAGAAGAACATAACCCGTGTCATGCCTGAGACCTGATGATAAAGTTAATAACAAAATTAATAAATTACAAAAGGAATGCAACACTAACAGAATACAGAAGGGTAATCAATGAACAAAAGACAAATAAATAAGAAACATTGATCTCGAAAAATCAGGGGCTGCGTCTGAGGGAGAACAGAACTTGCTTCTTGCGAGGCACTCGCCGTGAACACAATTTGATATGGAGACAAGCGTTTGGTTTTGAAATTTCCTGCATGAGACATGTACCTCAATGTTAAGTTACGGCCCTGTAATAAAAGTGAGGTAAGTGTTCCTAAGAAAATATACCCCAAGTTAAATGAAACCAATTTTCAAGCATTTCAAGTATACTTAAATAATATTTATACTTTTATTATCAAAAGATTTGGGAAGTGTATCCCGATTTTTTTGGGAAAAAAGATGAATTTATGAAGAATCTGGTGTATCTCATACTTTTGATTAGACATGCTGAGTTATTCATTTTCAATACATTGCAAGTCAGGTAATTTATTTTCTAACTACCACAGAACAAACCATATATTTTTGTGATTATCAAGGCTGAATTATTTATTTTTGAAATCCTCCAGTTATTCCAGTTGCTTACTGTTGTGTACATTCAAACAGCCCCATCCTTATCCTCGTATATTCCAGTTGCTTGCTGTTGTGTACATTCAAACAGCTCCATCCTTACCCTCGTATATTCCAGTTGCTTGATGTTGTGTTCATTCAAACAGCCCTATCCTTACCCTCGTTTAATCCAGTTGCTTGCTGTTGTGTACATTCAAAAAGCTCCATCCTTACCCTCGTTTATTCCAATTGCTTGCTGTTGTGTATATTCAAACAGCCCCAATGCATCCTTACCCTCGTATATTACAGTTGCTTGCTGCTGTGTACATTAAAACAGCCCCATCCTTACCCTCGTTTATTCCAGTTGCTTGCTGTTGTGTCCATTCAAACATCCCATCCTTACCCTCGTTTAGTCTAGTTGCTTGCTGTTGTGTACATTCAAACAGCCCCATCCTTACCCTCGTTTATTCCAGTTGCTTGCTGTGGTGTCCATTCAAACAGCCCCATCCTTACCCTCGTTTATTCCAGTTGCTTGCTGTTGTGTCCATTCAAACAGCCCTATTCTTACCCTCGTTTATTCTAGTTGCTTGCTGTTGTGTACATTCAAACAGCCCATACTACCCTCGTTTATTCCAGTTGCTTGCTGTTGTGTACAAAAATGTGTATTCAAACAGCCCCATCCTTAGCCTCGTATATGCCAGTTGATTGATGTTCAAACAGTACATTCAAACAGTAACTTCACACCGAAAGATAAGCCAGCACCTATTTCTAGACGTAAAATTGCATTCCGAAAGTTCTGGCATCGCCTCCAGTTTTTGGTGGGGTTCGTGTTGCTTAGTCTTTAGTTTTCTATGTTTTGTCTTCTGTACTAGTTTTGTCTTTTTTGTTTTTAGCCATGGGGTTGTCAGTTTATTTCCAATCTATGAGTTTGACTGTCCTTAAGAGACATCCATATTGATAACTTAGACTTTACTTAGGGTAGTCGTGTACCTGTAGTAAGGGAGATCACTCTTTATAGACAAACATAACTTAGATTATTCTTAATTGACGAGACATGAACTAAGAGAGATAAATTTTTAGAGACATCCATAAGTTCGAATTTTCTAAGAGTGGTGTACCTGAATTAAGGGAGACAACTGTTTGATAACATTAATAAGTTAGACTTTACCAATCGTCACAACTCGGCCGATTCCGTACCTCAACTAAGGAGAGAAGCGGAGTCACCCGAGGATTGCCGATTGAGACTTTTCTGAATAGAGGAGACTGGAATAAAGGGAGATAACACTTAAGAGACATCCATAAGTAAGACTTTGGGTGCAATCAAGAGTTTTTTTCTATGACGTCACATTTTGAAGGACCATGCATAAGTGACCCTTATTGGTGGACTGATTAATAAAGATACTCGTATAAAACTAGATATCACTGGAATCAGAATGTTCTCTAGTTTATAATGAAATAAAAATAATGTGTACTTTTAATATATTAAAAACATTCCATCCAATGAACATGGGGAAAAAAGGTCTAATTTTAACATAAAAAACTTGAAACCAGGTCATGTGCACAGCCATGAAGACATGATCCATGCACATTTTTCATAATCAAAACTGTATGAAATTTGTATGTTTTTACCTGGCCTTTCAAAAAAATCTTGTTTCAGGATACGGTCTCCTGCTCCGAAAAGAGTTACAATGGCTGCAAGGAAGTTTTCAATTTTCACTGCCAAAAAAACATGATGTTTACAGTGTTGTCTCCCCTCTAGTCCGAGATTACTCTGACGTCCAACGGCTGTTTTGCCAGACAAGCTGGGGCTGTGGGACGTCAGAGCTCGTCCCATATCAAAAAGTGGATATTTGCCCACCCAAAATAGATGCGCTGCTTCGTCGCTTCTGGTGCCGACTGACGGCCTTGGAATTATATAAATCGGGCATCAATGTGTTCATTTTTATTTATCTTTTCATTTATGTAAGTTTCACCTACTTGCCTACGGAAGCCGTAAGGGGACACACAAAACATTAGAAAATATTTTTTTTAATTCGAGATCACGATAAAACATTACCGTTTTACCGAGATCTCGATAAAAAATATATCGTTATCTCGATAAAACGAAATTGTTATATCGAGATCTCGATAAAAAATATATCGTTATCTCGATAAAACGAAACTGTTATATCGAGATCTCGGATTATTAAATCGTTATCTCGGTTTAATATATCGAGATCTCGATAAAAAATATATCGTTATCTCGAGAAAACGAAACTGTTATATCGAGATCTCGGATTATGATATCGTTATCTCGAGAAAACGAAACTTTAATATATCGTTATCTCGAGAAAACGAAACTGTTATATCGAGATCTCGGATTATTATATCGTTATCTCGAGAAAACGAAACTTTAATATATCGTTATCTCGAGAAAACGAAACTGTTATATTGAGATCTCGGATTATTATATCGTTATCTCGAGAAAACGAAACTTTAATATATCGTTATCTCGAGAAAACGAAACTGTTATATTGAGATCTCGGATTATTATATCGTTATCTCGGATTATTTAATCGAGATCTCGGATTGTTAGTTATCACGTGTTAACTGATTACAAAATGGCGGATCAAGAGGTGGCAGGCAACCCGGCGGAAGGAGTAAGTATGATTTGTGTGTTTCAAAGCTTGTTTGAATGACTGTTCACTCGATATGCATGATAAAGAAGCCCGGAAAGTTACTTCCAATATTTGATGTGATCAGGATGTTTCACTATTATAGGTGCATTCACATAGGAATATATGATACGGGTAAGAAATCTGTATGGCAATATGTGAGTGAAGCAATTTCACAAATTCGTCAATTAGTCAATTTTTACAGTAAACAAACATGTCTTATGTAGAACTTGTACTGTTACACCACTGTCCTAGGTTAAGGGAGGGTTGGGATCCGGCTAACATGTTTAACCCCGCCACATTATGTATGTATGTGCCTGTCCCAAGTCAGGAGCCTGTAATTCAGTGGTTGTCGTTTGTTGTTGTGTTACATATAGAAAATAAGAGGTGGTATAATTGCCAATGAGACAACTCTCCACAATTAACAACTATAGATCACCGTCCGGCCTTCAACAATGAGCAAATTCCATACCGCATACTCAGCTATAGAAGGCCCCGATATGACAATATAAAACATTTCAAACGAGAAAACTAACGACCTTATTTATATAAAAAATGAACGAAAAACAAATATGTAACACATTAAACAAACATATTTATTTTTCGTTCATTTATTATACATTAATTAGGGCCTTAGTTTTCTTGTTTGCATTGTTTTACATTTGTCATTTCGGGGCCTTTTACAACTGACTATGCGGTATGAGCTTTGCTCATTGTAAAAGGCCGTACGGTGACCTATAGTTGTTAATTTCTGTGTCATTTTTGGTCCCTTGTGGAGAGTTTTCTCATTGGGAAGCATACCACCTCTTCTTTTTTTTATATGCGTATTTTGCGATGTACCTAAACTATTTCAGTCAAACATATAGACCCTATATATAGTTATGAGATATGATATATAAAAACGATTTCCAAAAACTCTTGGTAAATTTTGTTTCGGTTATTAATTCGTTTCGTTACGTTTCGTTTTGTTTCATTTCTTGTTTTAATGGGACCCTAACATGCATGCATTTAATTATGCAAGCATGGTCTTGTATTGTTTATTTAAGTTTTGGGATGGTTAACTTTCTGTTAGTAAGACCCGTTACGGCCTGTCTTTGAAACTGGATAGGCAAATGCTCACATTAATCTGTCACGGCCGAAACAATGTGCTAATATGTCCTCCTCTACAGCATACCTTATGGTGATGCTCCTTAGTAGGAGGTATTATACACATACAATAAGGTTCGTATCTTTCCCCTTTATTATACTTTCCATGAACTAGGTAAGACATGTTAGAATATAGCGTATTTTTCACCACTATTTTTGCAGAAGTTTGCAGTCACTTCGACACATTCAAGATGTTAAGTGATCAGGCGTTCGGGTCGATCCGGCCCCACGTCGATCCGGCCCACGTCTATCCGGCCCATATGTAAAGTCGATCCGGCCCCAATAAAAATATATTTATAAGGAATAAAAATAAAGATATATATATTAATTGTAATTCATAAATGTTTCTGATTTCTTTTAATTATAATGTAAAAGGTGTACTGTGTACGGTAAAAAAAAAAAGGCCTTTGAAAAATATTTTCTTTAGATGAGCATACAAAAAGGGTTCTGATCTTCTATCTACAATATACTAGAAGTAAAAAAAATATGAAAGTTTCACCTTAGTGAAAGATGATGATGTCGGAATCGTTATATTTTTGTGTTTCGCCAACTTGAAATGTCTTTGATTGTCTATGTAATGAAATAACTCAAGTGATATTTGCATGGATGGCACGGTTAACTATTCGATACATGGGTGTAAAATGGCAACTTCATTCCTCTTGTGTTTGTGTTACTTCCACTTTTTATCAAAATGTGGGATCTGCTTATTGATTTGTGCACAACCCGAAGACTAAATCTCCAGCCCGAGGTAGATAAATTGACTTTAAATGCGCAATGCATACTGCTATTACAAAAATTTCATGCTACTACAATCAACGGTTCAAGGTACTCAGATTAATTATCTTTAATATATTTTTTCCGGAATGGTTACTATTTTCGCGGAAAAGTAGTAAGGTATTTATTTCCGGAAACGTAGACTTTTTTTTTGCGGAAACGTAGATTTTTTTTTTTGCGGAAACGTAAAACGCCGACTGTAATCCAATACGTCTTTTATCTTGTGTTATAACAAATAGCTACATACACAACGGTACAGGCCGATCCCCAAGCTGATACATACAAATTTTGTTTTTCTTTTTTAAAAGTTCTTAAAATTCTCAAATTGAGAAATGTTGTTAGATTTGCCTAGTCCTTTCTATAAAAGAGAAGACAGAATGCGTTTGTTTTTATATCACAATGGCTTTTCCTTGTGTATTATGGGACCAACATGTGCATTTAGTGTCATTGGTTTGTTATTTTCTTGCAATAAAGAATAATGGATACTCATATTACTTGGGTTTTTTTTTTATCTACACACAACTATTCAAAGTATTGTCAATTTTAAGAAAAAAATAAATTGACTATATTCGATATTACAAAAGAAAAACAAGTGTAACATGTGTTATAGAAGCCTCTGATGTTACCTGAAAAAAATACAATTAATTATTATTATATAAACACCAAACACCAAACAAAAGATCAAACTACAAAGACCTTGTTGATAACGTAACTTTAATTAATCAGGATACTTTTCAAAGTATTGTCAATTTTAAGAAAAAATAAATTGACTATATTCGATATTACAAAAGAAAAACAAGTGTAACATGTGTTATAGAAGCCTCTGATGTTACCTGAAAAAAATACAATTAATTATTATTATATAAACACCAAACACCAAACAAAAGATCAAACTACAAAGACCTTGTTGATAACGTAACTTTAATTAATCAGGATTTGATTGAATTAAGTGATTACGATTGGCATTACCTTAGTTCACAATCATCAGACAATTATTGAATAAACAAACCAATTATAGACTAATGATTTGGTTAAACAAGACATTAATGATGAGTTAAATTTTTACGGTTCCATTGGACTGTAAATATTTATTGAGCTACTCTGTGTGAGAAGTAAATAAAATAAAAATCGCCATGACATTCAAAGTCAACTTTGAAAATATCTTCACATTTTAAAATATCATTGGAGCTGCTGTACAAATAGACACAATAACTATAGTTCAAAGCCACTAACAACTAATAAAAAAATCATGCATCTAAGACTAAACTAACACTCAGTTACGTATCGATTTAAAGTAGTTCTTTAACTGGTACTTCAATACTTCGTTTACCTGTTGTGATCCATCATCGACACTTTTTGCAAATTCCGTTTATACAGTTCAAATTTGTCACAAATTCCTCCATATAGTGAATATAGTTTATTCATATTTTATTATGGGGCCGGATCGACTTGTGGCCGGATCGACGTGGGCCGGAACGACTTGGGCCGGATCGACTTGGGGCCGGATTGACTTGGGGCCGGATCGGTTTGGGGCCGGAACGACCGGATACCAGTGATCAGCCATACTAAGTTTTATAAAGGACCGACCATTTAAATCTTAAACAGGGGGGCTTTTGTTTAAAGTTCCGAAACAAACAACACTCATTGCGATCCTGAATTTTCAGGAAAAAGACTAGTCAAAATAATTATGACGTCTGGCAAGGCTATTTTAATTTTTTTTCTGGGACGCCTTTCTACGTCTATGACGTCTGGCAAGGCTTTTTTAATTATTTTTTTTCTGGGATGACTTCCTACGATGTAGGATTAATTAAAATAGCCTTGCCATAGGAAGGCGTCCCAGAAAAAAAATTAAAATAGCCTTGCCAGACGTCATAATTATTTGAACTAGAAAAAGACTAATTTGATAGAGGATCTTTTCTGAGGTGGCATTATTATGCTGTATGCAAAGATCTTTCATACAGAATAATAATGCCACCTCAAAGAATAATTAAATGTTCTGGCATTGTCTCACCAACGTTATAAATCCATATTCTTACTGAGAAAAATAAATCAAATCCCCCCCCCCCCTCCTCACTCCGGCATTTCAAGTTAAAGGGTAACTGGACCGTTTCACTCTAGTTACATGTTCGCCCTGGCCTAGGTCAGTTTGTGGTGGATTCGTTCGCCCATGGATTTCGTTCGCCCTAGGTTCGTTTCCAATTAAAAATACTTTAGTAATTGTGAAGTCAGCTTCAACTTTTTCTAAAAACCCTGTAAGTTATATCTTTAAGATCACCCTCTGTGTTTAAAAGCAGATTTATCTCATTTGGAAAGGAATATGAAAGAAAAATATTATAATTTGTCTATTATATTAAAATAAGATTATTAAACAAAGGAATCTTAAATTATTGATTATCCCTGAAATCATATTAGGGAGTTTGTATAATAATCATTAACATGTTCAGTGAGTATGTAAAATCACTGGTCATTTTCAGGGATTATATATAATTACTAATGATTTCAGTGATTCTACATATTCCCATAAAAATCAGGGATTCTACATAATGCCTGATTATACAAATTCACTGTAACATATATACATAGACATGATACATGTAGATATAGGAAGATGTGGTGTGAATGCCAATGAGACAACTCTCCATCCAAATAACAATTTATAAAAGTAAACCATTATAGGTCAAGGTACGGCCTTCAACACAGAGCCTTGGCTCACATGGAACAGCCAGCTATAAAGGGGCCTAAAAATTCGTAATGTAAAACCATTTATATATTATGAAGAGAAAATACATGGTGTCTGTTCTCTCCGAGTTAATGTATAAAATGTATAAATGTGATCAAATACAGAACACGATAAGTCATGACACACCTTGATTTAAAGTCTCAATACAGTAAAACAACTTTATGAAGGGAAAAAAATCACAAAGCACACAAACGTATATACATGTAAAACAATTTAGACAATACAATAAAATTGTATCACAGTGATTACATAACTTGCAGATAAATTAAATGATAGAAAATATACAGCAAAAACAAGATAAAAAGTTGGTGGAATTTCCAACAAACAATAAAATATATGAAACATGTATGAAACATCAGAGTGAACGGACATAGGACAAACAAGAAGTAGAGTGAACAGGTCCTAGGGCAACGTGAATTAGAGCAAACAGACCCGGATTCAAGTTCAAATATCCCTAAAGGACCGACCATTTTAACTTCAGGGGGCCCGACTATTTATAATATCCTGAAATTTGAGGGGGGAAATTATTTGTCCAGGAAGGGTGGAATAAATTGATCTCAACATGCTCAAAGAGAAAAGTGGGCCTCAAAGGTACAGACCATTTGATTTTTCTGAGGGAGGAGGGGGGAGGCATCTGGGTTTTCTTAGATAAAATTATCCTGGCCCTAAATTTGCTGGGGAAAAAAAATCTGGGTCCACATGAAAAGCCAACCCATCCCCCCACCCCTGAAAATCAAATGGTCCATGCAACAGTTCTGCCCTTCTCCAAAATAGCTGGATTAACCGTAAATTCCTGTATCTTGGGAAAAACATGCTTTGTTTCGATGTGTGCAATAAATAAATAAAATTTCACGCACTGAAATTTTCTGACTCAACAGAGTTTTATTTGCCTACGGTCCTTTCTGTCCAGATTTAATACACAGACAGTAAGTGTGCATTCATTGTGACATGTCCACAATCTATGTGCCATCCCGATTCCGTCAATCTCTGAAAGCAGAGGACTCCCTAGATCCACATTCTCACTACTGACCTACAGAACTAGAACTCTGTGCTATGGATATTGCGGTTCCGTGTGCCAGGAATACCCGTCGTGAATATGAAAAAGTCTGAAGTAAGCATGTTTAAGTCAGTGCTGGTTGAGTATAACTTAATCAGCCATAACCCCAAAAACTAAAGTAAAGTTTTCCATACGATTATCTGTTTCTCAAAATGGGGAACATCTTTTCTCCCATTGTTGGCGAATTTCCATATTTTTGCGCAACGGCCTGATTTACTATTATTTAATTGAATTCAAAGGTATGTGTTTTCTCCATGGAAGAGTTATTGCCCCTGATAAGCGTTATTTATCGATTTTTTAAATTTTATTGTTTTTATTTATTGACTACTGCCCTGGATTTTTACTCATCAGTTCGGTAATTTTGTTATTACTCTTGATGTTATTATCATATTGATATTTGTCTTTGTTTTACAGAAAGAAATGGATGACTACTGTGAAGTATTTGAATTTTTAAGAAATGGAAATGCATCAGATGAATCAATACAAACAATTGGAGAAGAGAAGGTACATTATCATTATTACATGTATATTCACATTTCAATACACAATACTACATTATAATTGGGGGTACTTTATACTACCTCAGGCATAGATTACCTTAGCTGGATTTGGCAAAACTTTTATGAATTTTGGTCCTCAATGCTCTTCAACTTTGTACTTTATTTGGCCTTTTTAACTTTTTTGGATTCGAGCGTCAATGATGAGTCTTTTGTAGACGAAACGCGCGTCTGGCGTATATACTAAATTTTGTCCTGGTATCTATGATGAGTTTATTTATACTTTCACAGTTTTAAGTTTATAAGCTCTTTAAATTATTTTGCTGGAAGTTTTATGGTATACAAATGTCTGTCTATTTGTCATCCACATGTCACACTGTTAATTAAGGCCACGCTGACTATCAACAGGAGCCCTAAAGTAATTAGATTGTCAGTCCGTCCAAATTGTGTCCGCTCTACATGATTGTTAACCAACATGAGAAAGTGTGTTGCATACAAGAATGCATATAATATGCATATGAATTTAAACCAATTTGTGTCCCCACCACAACTTTCTCTTGTGAGCTCACCTGGACCGAAGGTGCTTGTAAGCTATTGTCATCACTCAATGGTGTCCATTTTGTTTATCTGTTAAGTTAACAAAAGTATGAAGCCACTAAAGGGATTTAGACGAAACATTGCCACAATCCTCTTTAGGGTATATTTTCTTAAAAAATTGTGTCGCACATAGCCATTTTCCGAAAAACATGGCTGCCGTTACTACAAAATAGACCTTGGAGATGTGGACAGCCTATTTGGCCATATCTGGGACTATTATACTAAAAAATAAAAAAAGGCAAATCCAAACTATCACCTATAAATATGACTTTACAACAAACCGAACTTGCGTAATTCTTTTCAATCAAAAGTTATAAGACATTTTATGAATCATATACTTTTTTCCACATCGTCCCCACGCTATTTTAATCCTGAAAATTTCAATGTTTATATGTTAATTTTTACAATTAAGGCGGGATTTGGTGATTTATATTAACTGTCAAAGATCGGGATATCTTTTATCATTAAAGTAATCATGTTTATGTTAAGGATAATCATTACTAATACATTGTAACTATAAAATAGAAAAACAAATTACCGAAATTATAAAATCAAGGCACGATGTCACTGTCAAAACAATATGGCGTATCAATAAATAGCGCAGGTAAAGTCTCGTTCTAACGGCTGTGATGCAGATATTATTACACTGATTGGTGTAACGGTTTCCAGTCCCGTTAGTATTATAGTCCCAGGCCATGTAGAGACTAAAGGAGTCAACATTCCTTCTACCGAATTAGAAGATCTGCTAAAGTCTCCATTGTACGGCAAGTCGTACGACAATCCCTTATTTTGGGTTTATCCCCTTAAACTTCAAAATTGACCATATTTGCTGTTAATTGCATATATTTTGAAAATGGTATTATTAAAGATTATTACATGGCATTTTCCATATCGGCCCAATTAATAGCCAAAGACTCTCATATCGGACCAAGGGCTTTAGCCCAAGGTATAGATATGGGTCAAGGGCTGACAATAGGGTCGATATGGAAAATGCCATATTCTTCTTCTTCTTTATTCTTTCCTCCACTATATAGATCTGGAGTACCAATACTTGTGTAGTGTAGCATGGGTAAGCAACTGAGTAATGTAAGCAACTGTGTGCATGTACAGGAATAATTTACAGTGAATAATAATCTATTTATCACATATTTAGCAATTGAAAAAAAATGAGCTAAAAAGTAAACATTGAATAAAGAGTGTTTAGTTGTTTAATTTCTTTGTTTTTGTACATTCGTTCTTCATTCTTTATTGAAAGCTGAAAGGGAATGACAATGCCAAAAAGCAAGAGAGGAAGATTGAAATTGGGTGGTTTGATTACGATTACAGAAGTAGTGAATATCGTCAAGTCAGGACACTAAATGGTGGAGGCGTAAGATACATCAATGCACCGAAGACCTGGATGCAAGATGATATCCTGCAACATGGGAAGAAGGTATTTTTCCTGAATGGCAAATCGAAAAGAGGAAACGTAACAGATTTTCAATTTGAAGTCAGAAATTTTATGGGAGGCAGAATGGACAATGATTGCACAATTGGAGACCTATATACTTTGACAGGATCAAAACTTCTACGATTTTACATATACAGCAAGAAGTTACCAACAACTGTTGTGGGCTGTTCTGAAATGGAATCTCCATCCGATGATAGTTTACCTGATCACAAATTACTACAAGTAAATAAACAAGTCGCTAACTTATCTTCTGATCCATCAAATGAATCACCTTCAAAGACTTCATCATTAACTCCACAAACAGTCCAGCTAAGAGTTCAAGAGTTTATGAAGACAAGAACCCAACAGTTGCAAAAGTGTTGAAACTTCTAAAGTTTCCTGATGTTCTTGAACTCAAAGAACAGATTGTGGCTGGTCATCTTTAAAAGTTTATAAAAAGTTTAGACGAAAAAGGACTTCAAAACTTTATGCGTTTTTGTACTGGATCAAACCTCATGTGTTACCAATTAAATGTAGCATTTAGTATGCTTTCAGGTTTTGAGAGGAGACCCACAGCTCAGACTTGTGGGAATATGTTACAACTGCCATCTTGTTATGAGTCTGTTGCTGACCTCAGAGAAGACTTTATGAACATATTCAAAACAAACATGTGGGAGATGGATTATGTTTAGTCACTTCTTTGATTGAAGTTTGGACATTCCTTTCTTTTGCTTTTATCACTTACATTCAATAAGTTGGTATTGTATGATTTCATGTAATGATTCAAAGAAGAATCGACAAAATGTAAATTTGTCAGGGACTAAATGCACATTGTTTTAAGATTGTATTGTATGATTTCATGTAATGATTCAAAGAAGAATCAACAAAATGTAAATTTGTCAGGGACTAAATGCACATTGTTTAACCATGCTTACATCAATGCTAGATCACTGCAGCATCCTTTAAGTGACTGGCCTGACTGAATCTAGATATGTTTAACTGAAGATTATAACTGTAGAGTGTATACTTGTCTCAACAAAATAAACATGCATGGTTCAAATGGCATTAAAATATGGGGTAATTTTAGGCATGTAACCAATAAATAACCTTTCCACCATTATTTTAACTCGTTGACACTTTTATTCAGTGTGAATTACACTTTTTTTCTGAGTCAGAGGTATTCCTGTCGAAATTTTGTTTTCATTTTTTTCAAATTTAGACCAATTTAAATAAGATCATAAAGTTTTTAGCTTTTTTTCTTTATTAAAACTTTAATATCATATGCACTGAATGTAACTTTTTAATGTAAATATTATTAAGTAAACATGATTAAGTTTGCTTTTCAGTTCAATATATAAAATGTACTGAGTATGATGCATTACTGAGAATGGCCTGAGCCTGTATTCATAAAAATACTGAAGTTAAGATTTCCATTTAGAGTACCAGTAGACGTCCATTGCTTTTGAAGAAAAAACTGTCCTTTACGAACAAATATAACCTTAAGATGTGTTATGCATACGGGCCCCCATTTTTCAGCTTTATATTATTTTGTCAGTTTTGTTGACCAAATAAAGATATTGAAGGAGATTTCATGATATTTATTTTTTAGCTTAGTATACCTAGCCGAAGACTATTTGTGCTTTTGCTTTCCATCGTATGTCGCCCGCTGTTAACATTCCGAAAATTTTCTCTCAAAAACCACTGAAGGGATTTACTTTGAACTTGGCACAGTCTATCTTTCATGTCCTTATGCTACATTTTAAGCTCACCTGACCATCAAGTTGCATCCGTCGTCCGTCGTAATCTTTTCACATTTTCATCTTCTTCTTTGAAACCACTGGACGGATTTAAACGAAACTTTATAGGAATGTTCAGTTGAAGGTTCTTTACGAACTTACTTATTTTTGTTCTGGTCCAATGAAAAACAGGGTCGCTATAGCAAATCTTAGATTCTCATTGGCCGATTTTCTAAAATCTTCTCCTCTGAAACTGTTAGGCTAAATGTTTTGAAACTTCACAGTAATGACGAACGACAGATTTATTTGCTAATTTAGTTGCGTGGGAATATTTGAAAGCTTCCGTGTCTTATCGGGGCCTCTTATAGCTGACTATGCGGTATGGGCTTTGCTCATTGTTGAAGGCCGTACGATGACCTATAGTTGTTAATGTCTGTGTCATTTTGGTCTTTTGTGGATAGTTGTCTCATTGGCAATCATACCACATCTTCTTTTTTATAAGTCCATATCTATAAAGCAATAGGTCTTCTATAATTGGTTGTGCAATGATTGTAAGTTGTTCATGTCCAACTGGCAGGTGACATCTGACCGTGACCTCATTTTCATGATTCAGTGGTCAAAGTATATTTTTTTTGGTGTTTTGGTCTATTTTGCAGATACTATAAGTATCCAGTCAATTATATTTGGTGTATGGAATGTTTGTAAGGTGTACATGTCTGTCTGTCAATAATAATCTGACCTTGACCTCTTTTTCATGGTTGACTGGCCAAATTAAAAATTTGTGATATGGTCTATTTCTCAGAAGTCAATTATATTTCGTGTATGGATTCCATTCTGGCAATAATCATTTGACCTTGACCTCAAGGTCATGGTTCATTGGCCAATGTTACATTTATCTGATTTGGCCTTCTTTCAGATACTAAAGGGATAGTATAACTATATTTGGTGTAGGGAATAATTGTAAGGTGTGTATGTCTGTTAAGTAGGTGTAAGTTGATCTTGACCTATATTTCATGGTCAAGGTTATTTTTTAAGAGGTTTATTCGGAGATACTTTTAGCAATAGGTAAACTAGATTTGTTGTATGGAATGAGTGCATGAACTACATTTCTGTCTGAAAGGGTTTATCTCACCTTCGTCTCATGTACATTGATCATTTAAATGTTAATTTATTTATAATGCTTGTGGTTTAAACTTGTTTTTTATACTTACAACATAAGTTATATTATGAACACTGGAACAGGCGAGACATTTCAGTGTGTCCACTCTTTTTCATACGAATCGAAATGTTGCTCATAGTGCTCAAAGCTATGCTAATACGACTCATGTCTATTTTTGAGGAATTTTGGACACAAGACACAAACACCTAACAAGTGAGTGAAAGAGACCGAGAGAGTCGTTGCTCGCAGGGTACCTCATACTACTCGTATGGTTGCTCATACGACTCGTGGCTTTTTCGTATGACTCGTTGGCTTGCTCATACGACTCATGGTTACATTTTGCATCGGCCACAGTCTCTCTTCTCCTCCTTTGCTGTCAAAATAACGCCAAAAGTAGGAAAAGCAAGGTTGTGAGCACGGATCAGAGCAGTGTAGATCACCGGGGGTACCGGGAATAGGAACGGAAAAGAGCCCATTGGAGCGAGAAAAAAAACAAAAGACAAAGGTGGGGATAAGTTGTGAGGGGAGAGCTATTTTGAGCGAAAAGAAGAAAAGAAAAAGGTTGGGATACGGTGCAAGAGAGCGCAAAAGAAGAAGAACTTTTTTTAGCAAAAAGAACAAAAGACCAACGTTTGGATACGGTGTGAGATAGAGCAAAAGAAAGAGAAGCATTGGAGAATATCTCAGAGAATTGACATACGGAACAAGATGGAACAAGTGTAATTAGCAAACAGTTGATTGACAGTTCAAGTATCAAAAGACCTATGTATGTACGCACTCAGTCTGATATACAACAAAAATCATTAGCATGGTTATTTCCACGTATCATTTTGGAACGTTTACAAAGTCAAAAGCCAAGATCTTTATCAAAAAAAAACTACCATATTTTGTACCTGTGTGATAGAAGAACATCGGTTACACCTATTTTCGTAAGGTACTGCTTTGTATATCACTACATGCAAATACAAAAGAGCGAGAGCATAAACCAATTTATTTATTTTGTATCTCTTTCATTTTCATAGCTGTTGAATAAACCAGCGACGCAAACTTAGGTATAGCGCTACTGACTCGTCGACGTTTTCGGGTGGTTTCAGTAGATTTTCCTCCATGTAAATGCATCCCAACTCAAAAATCTCTTCTTCGCATGGGTACTCGTCCTCTTCAGCGCATTCTGATCGACAAAAGTGTAGCACGTCGTCATCGACCTGTCGAATATGCTCCTCAGCATTGAACAAGTCGGGATAAAGATACATGTTGACAGGCCGTCCATGAAAAACATACTCTCTACTTCTCCTAATATAATGAGTGTTCCATACCTGCGCAGTGTCATCTAGTTCGCTCTGTAAAAAAGACAAAGCCATTTTTCATTTTTAATCAGGACAAAAGGCCAATCAAATCACAAGATTTTCAAATGCAATCTTATTAAAATCTTCCCCATTAATTGTACACTACCGTTAGAAGTAGGGCTGATCAGTTTGTTCCAAATGTCCCTGTAAAAATCCAATTTTGTTGGCGTAATTGTCTTCTCTAGGTTCTGATTGGCAAACATACATTAAGACGAAACGTCGACTGAAAGTATATGTGTCATTCTCAAAATATGTCCAGATTCAACAGCACACGATTAAAAGGTGGGGGAAGTGGGTGTTCCGGGTATGTGCACCCTATTTTTTTTGGAAAATTTTGTTAAATTCATATGAAATATAGGCCAAAATCGGCAAATAGTAGCCTGGCACACCACCACCCCTCATTTGTTCTAGCACCCTTCCTTTTCAAAATTCTCGGATCGTCCCCCTTAGACGGATTTGTTATCACATAAGCAACACGACGGGTGCCGCATGTGGAGCAGGATCTGCTTACCCTTCCGGAGCACCTGAGATCACCCCTAGTTTTTTGGTGGGGTTAATGTTGTTTATTCTTTAGTTTTCTATGTTGTGTCGTGTGTGCTGTTGTTTGCTTGTCTTTTTCATTTTTAGCCATGGCGTTGTCAGTTTGTTTTAGATTTATGAGTTTGACTGTCCCTTTGGTATCTTTCGTCCCTCTTCTACAATTTCGCGTTACCGAGAAATCCTAATGTGGGTAACTTTTTTCTATGATGTTATTTTTTTTTCTGTTCCAGATCACATTTGATATGTATGTCGTTTACGAGTTTATACGTTAAAATAGGATATTACTTATTACAAAAACTCCTATACGTTACAATCATTAGAAGTCAGGTACAATTTATGGAATAAATGCCAATCAGATACCAAATCATCGAACAATTAAAGCGTGACATACGGAGGCCGCCATGCAGCATGTACACCATGTACGACCGTCTATGTATGGTCCCATAGGGCATCATGAGGATATGCCAACTTAACACCAAGGCAAACCAAATGAGAAACCTTCTCCCAGAAAGAAATTAAAAGATTAATTCAAATACAAACTCTGACAAAGGTTCCTGGCATAAGACAGGCGCACACTTAAACATATGAGGCGGGGTTAAACGTATTTAATGCAGCCTGTCCCTGATATACCAAGATGAGAATAACAATTTTGAACAAGTAAAACGTACAATCTAAATAAGAATTAAAAAGGATCCAATTCATCGAGAAAAATCATAGACAATTTACCATGTTTACAGAAAAAGAAGACAAAACATAAATAAAAAGATTCACAAGAGAACACTCGCTGTTGCTGACAGGCAGCTCAGACAACCTAAACGACTGATAATAGAAAAAAAAACCCAAGCACCTCGATATCAAATCCTTCATCCTAAAATAAATTAGTCAAATGAAGATTACTACGATGAATACAGAGTGACATTCCAATGATTTAGTAGATACAGTGGATCGTGTAATGACCTAACTGATAACTAAAATAAAACAATTTTGAAGTGTAAGCCAATTACTTAGTTATGCTCCAAGCAACGTATCAAATAATCTATATTTTCCCTTAAAATACCGTTTGTGAGGGATTGATTAAAAAACATAATACATTCCTTATATCAAAATAAGAGTTTTTAACAAGTAAAACGTACAACAAAAATTGGTATCAAAAAGGATCTTTCAAAGAAAGCCTATTGCCATGAGCTCATATTGGAAGGTAAAATATTTCTACAAATAGAAAAGAAAGGTACCTGAAGTAACTGCATGCAACAAAATTGAATTAGGTTAATGTCAAGTTTGTCTCCTGAAAATTGACCTCGTTCCTGAAGGCCTTTCATCGCTGATATCCATACTTGACAGCACTTCTTTCGCAAAATGCCCCACCAGGACTCAATTCTAGTGTTCATAGTGCTTTTTCCGTAAATGAAAGGTATTGTCACTTCATCTCCAGCAAACAACGTCTGCATTACTGCAACCAGCCCATTTTCTGTGCCCATATCACCTCTCATGCTATATGGATGACCTCTATGCTCTTCTATTGCGTCTATAAAATACCTAGCTATGACTTTTGGATTACTACTAGATCTACCAACTTTGAGCCATATTATTTTCCTGGAAAACCCATCGATGCAAGCATTGATGCATAAGCCATATCTTTTCAATTTATCGTAGGAGTCCAAATGCCAACAAAAATTTGGCCCCCTTGAAAAATATTCTCTTCTTTTTAGTCTTCGCCGGGCTCTAAGATATACCCCCTCTGGATCAATTGTGTTAAGCATGAGGCTAATGTGGTCTCTTTTTATTTTAAACCCGTGCCGCTTACACTTCTGATACATCCAACGATATCCATGCGCTGGTCCGTATGAAGTGACTTGCGTATGAACAAAGTTAAATACAGATCGAATATTTGAGTAGTCTTTTCTACGAGCAAGATTCATTTCTTTTAAATACCTCTTAACCTGACGAAGTGATATACTAATGGCATGATTCATTTGTAAAATCTTGACAATATCTCTATAAAAGAATTCCATTTCAAAATATCTCTTCACCAAACGAAGCACGTTTACCTACAAAAGAAACTGTCAAGATCAAATATTTTTGTATATATCTATAATACTAAAATAACGAGGTCGAATTTGTCAGCCGTCATGGGGTAAAAATGACAAACCAAAGAATTCAACTTTATATATAGCTAATATTAGAACAATGGTGTTGATTAGAATTTACACCACTCCAGACCCGTTAACAAGTTCCGGGTAGAATCCGATATCGATATAAATAATATATTCACCTGTTACCTATTACCTTATCTGTACGTTGCGCATCTTACAGGCGCACCACAAAACGGTGTATTTAGGATTTTGCTATATACACGGGTCATAATCAAAGGGTTGACACTTCTAAATTCAATCATTGTCATATTGTTCCCTATTGTAGTATTTTAATCAGTATGACTATCTAAGATGTCAATACGAATACAAAAAATCTGGACTTAAAATAAGGCGTATAGGTAGTTTTCGATTTGTTAGCCGTCTGACAAGGGAAAACAGTTTTACAGACATGAGGAACATTCAATTCATGCTCATTGCAAGTATAGATATCATATTATTCATAAGAGAGAGAATTAACATTAAAAACATTAATAAAAATTGCTGAGTTCAAAATATCTGTAATGCAGCAACAACTTTTCTCTATAGTCTAAGGTTGGTCAAATCCCACACAATTCCTGTTATGTCTTCAGCCCCTGATGGTATTGGAGCTTTTAGTACCACATTATATCAATACTGGCTGCCAGTTTCATATTCCATCTCTTTGATATGAAAGATAACATCTTGCCTAACTGGAAGTAAAAAAGAAAATTCATCACAAATTAATTAAAACTTTTAAATTTAGCATTCTGAAGAAGAAAACTATCACTATAGTATATGGTTGAAAGCAATCTGACTACCAAATGTGTTTATGTGTTGCAACACTGAGGGATGTTCCAGAAATAAATGTAGGGGATCAGGGGTCAGAAGACACTTTTTATTTCACCCCCACCATGCATAATATTTCATTTGTCATTTCAGTGCCTTTTATAGCTGAATATGCGGTATGGGCTTTGCTCATTGTTGAAGGCCTTACAATGACCTGTAGCTGTTAATTTCTGTGTCACTTGGTTTCTTGTGGAGAGTAACTTTGGCAATCATATGACATCTTCTTTTGTATATAAATAGGGGCATTAAAAAAAAGATTGTAAAGTTCTAGATTTCTTTTTTCTTTTTTTTAATAGAAGTCATTGACTTTCAAATATACACTACAGCTCAGGTGGATTTTGCGTTGTCCACCCGTCCACAGTGGGAGTGGGCAAAATTTCTAGCTTGTCAACTCTGCCCACCCATAGGAGTGGGCATGCAATTTCTTTTGTTTAATCAAAAGACTTGAAAGTACAATCAATTGAAAAAAAGCAGATAAGCATTAGATATCAATATTTTAACAAAAAAGAGATTAAAGTTGGAGTGGGCCAGTGGAAAAAGCAAAATCCACCCAGGCTGTTGTGTAGCACTGTTCAAACATAATTGATTAAATGTTAGCTAACATACTCAATCAGTTGTTTCAAAGTCCGAAGAAGGATGTAGATGTATTCATAGGTCTCTCAACATTTGAAAATGTCTGCTTTGGTGTGGCATTTGGTATCTGGTGGATATATCTGCATCTTGATCTCACTGGCTAATTTCTACAAGAAGCAAATTATAGTTTAACAAATATGTAAACAGCAGAGTAATCTGAGTTCACTTAGTAATAGACATTTTTAGTTTGATATTGGGTAATTTTTTAATAAAGTTCAATCTAGTTTATCCCTGCCACATACTGTATGTGCCTGTCCCAAGTCAGGAACCAGTAATTCAGTAGTTGTATTGTAATGCTGTATAACCAATAATTCAGTAGTTGTATTTAGTCTTCTCCTTTGAATTGTTGAAATTGATAGCTGATTATGTAGTATGGGTTTGTCTTATTGTGTAAGGTTGTATGGTGACTTAAAGTGGTTCCCTTATATGTCATGTGAAGTACATGTATTGGGGAGAGTTTTCATATTGGCAATCATACCACATCTTCTTATTTTCAAAATGGCTTTGTACCAATGCAAGCATTATGAATATTTTATCCAACTTTATAGATTTAATTTTCAAACTCTATCCATTATAAGATAAATCATGGACAAATGGAGAAACAAATAGACTAACATTTTGATAGTACTAAGTAGTTATCAGCTTTTAAACAGGTTAGATAACTCTCTAATACATGTAAACATGGAACATGTACATATGTGTTCATGTTTCATATCTATATTTTTTAAAGACAAGGCATAATATACATGATATAACAATAAACATGAACATGTATCTTAGAAAACTGCTCTATTTATTACCTATGCCCATCTGTGTTTGTCTGTGTATTAGGTAAATGTAGCATAAGTTCTCCACAGTCATTAACAAGGTTAATTAGCATCTCTGAAATTCAAATAAAAAGTTCCTTGTCATCATTGATACATTGATCATGTACATGTACATATAGATATACAAATGTAAATAAAAATTGGTTATAATACAATGTAAATTGTATCTATATATAAGTTAAGTTCAGACATGTTTCAAATAATTTTAGGTACAACCATTTATTTCATTCATTTATCAATGACACTACAACAATTCACAACAAAATTGCTATCAATCTGAACACAAAAAAAAAACCTGTGTATTATTTAATGAAAATACACACCATTAGTCTTTATACATGTATCATGTTTTGATTATTTACTGACCCCTAATGTACATTTAAATTAACAGTGACAGATGGCAGAAATACATATACAGCTGTACAAATTACAAGATACATGTATCTTCATTATCATATAAATGAAAGAAGAGTAATACATGTATGCTACATTGTACATTTCTTGGGATGATAATCAAAAATATCTCAGATAATCTGCAACTTACCTTATCCATTGTGTTTTGTAGGTTAGGAGGGATTAATGTCACATCTTTAACAAGGATGGTTTCTCTAAAAAATGAAATATAAATTTCTGTTACAAAAATGTTCTTCATTTTGATAGCACATAGATAAGGAATGTATATATGTAGCAGTACAATGTACATGTACATCATTTGTACATGTATGTATGTACAAATGATGTTTGTTAGTTTATAATACAAATTTTCTTACCAAATATAATAAAGTGAAAACTGGACATATATTAAAAAACACATACATTTTATAATAGAATAATATTTGTTGTAAAAATGCTATTTGCCAATGTACATGTACATGATGTAATAAAAAGAATAAATAATCAAAGAATTCAAATATTGAAAAGCTTTACAACTTGTGACCTTACAACGCTGAAAATTTACTCAGGGACAATGCACCTTGGTGAACTTGTGTCTTATTCGCTCAGTCGTTGAATATTTGTCTGTATCTAAATTTTTCGACTAGTTATTGTATAAAAAAAATTAATTATAGTATGGATATCAGATTAAAATGGGAAGTACACGTACATTGTTTTGTACATGTAAAGTATCAACTTCTTCTTACATTCATAGAAATTAAACAGAAAAACTCCCAGATATATACATGTACATGTATGAACGGTCAATTGTTTGTTTGCTCTTTATTTATGTTTCTTTGTATCCTACATCATGTACAATAAATGTACATGAGCATTTGACTTTTAATCAAATACTGATTAAATTATCAGATGATTTTTAGATGGATATTATCAAATATATATTACTATAGTATAGTCATGCTAGTATATACATGTATCAATTAATTAGTGTTGTGGCAGTGTCTGAGTCAATGTGACAAGTTTAACAGCCATTGATGGTTCATGCTACAAAATGATCATACATGTACATTGTATGTGTACCATGGCAATTCAACTTTTGAACATGTTGAAGGGTAGCCTTGGCTTGAATTCCTCAATTGTCTGATAGCATGCATGTTTTCCTATTTAGTTCTACTGCACTTTTGTTTAATGCTTTCTTGCAATTGTTATCAATATGTTTGTATTTGTTTTTTGCCTTGACTTGGGTGTTTGTTCCTAAATTATTACAAATATATAAACTGACAGACCTGGATTATTTTTTAAATAATCATTTTTTTCATACATGTATCTAGTTTAGATTACTATGACATCTAACGGCTGTTTTGCCAGACAAGCTGGTGTAGTGGGGCATAACTAACATGACAATGTTGTCCAACTCAAGTTTTAAAATGTTTGGATTTGTAAATGCAAATTACCTGGCACCTGCTCAAAGTTTTACACTGAAGCTTGGCATCAGCTTGGCCTTTGGTTTACTAGGTTCTCCATGTAATAGAAACCATAAGGAAGTCGGTTCAATTCCATCCAGATATACACTTAACATATGAATACAGAACAGTCACTTTAAAACATAAAAATGAACGATCCATTCAAATCGTCTCCCAGAGCAGATGAAAAGGACAAGTGCGTGATGTGTTTACATTCCTTCTATCAACTAATCTTCCTATGCCGGTACAACATATTTGACAACCAGTTGCATCCAAACTGCACACATTATTTCTGCATCACGATAAGACGAAGAGACTTAAATCGGCGTACTTTTTTTGGTAAAACGCCTTCGTCTGTCTTGGCAGCCGACCGAGTCGTCCATATTTGTTTACCATAACTTCTGTTTCCGGATTGTCAAAATTGGACAATTTTTCGAAAAAATGAGCGTTTACTCTATAGTTAATGAAAATATACTAAAATTAAGCCTTTCTGATATTTTAATCGTCATTTTAAAAATAATAACTATACTTTCGCTTACTAGGCGGAAAATACCGAGGTGTTGAAAAAATTGACACCTCGGTAAACTCCGGAAAATTTTCCGTAAATCTTTATTATGGGTCGGATACCTTAAAACAGCGAATCAAAGATTTCAACTTTATTTATAACTAATATTAGGCGAGTGATATGAGAGCCAAATTTACATTTTTAATGCACCTACCTAACACACGGCTAAATTGTATATCACTGGAAAGCTAAGAATGTGTACTTTCTAAATATCCCGGTCGTCAAAAGAAATTATGGTGCATTTTTTTTTAAATCGAGGTCAAAGGTCATGGGTGCAATTTCAATTCACGGATACTTCCAGTAGAAAAATCTAGTCAAAACAAATGCAAAAACGAAACAATTTTACAGGAATGCTGTATTACTGTTGGAAAAATATATTTCTATCATAGTATTAATTAATTTTGGTTGATTTTAACGGTAACGCATGTTACGTAACATTTTCTCTCGGAATATTTGAAAATCAACCATTAAGTCACACAAATGTATATGTAGTCGCCCTTGCATTATCTAAATCTTATAATACCTCCATATCATTTGATTGCACGTATTTACAAACACATATCTGCAAATTTGATATAAAATAATCCGAAACAAAATATTTGAAGCAAGGGGGAAATATAACATATGACGTATTTTGAATTGATTAGAAAAGTCCCATGATGAGCTGTACATTAAAATTGAGGAAGTGTATGGTCTCCTGTTAATTTGAAAGCCTGTCAACCGCTTCAAGATCAGACAACCATAGGGCAGAATTATTTTATTATTGTAGTGCAATATGTTGAGTCTGGATCATATCGCAATTTCATTTACATCACTAAATCAGATATGATAAGAGTAGTCTAACTAACATTACTAAAATGAGTAAAGTGCTACTAGTATATTTATATCAACAAAATTGTGACAATTTTAATATAAAACATCACAAGGAAAATATGATCACTCATTGTACATCAAACTAAGTTTGATTTTACTTTAGTCGGCCGCCGTGTATCTTGAGATATCTAACTAATCAAACAACACTTGACAAAGTAGTTTGTACTTATTTTGAATTACGCTAGTGATGACGTTCGGCTTCTTTGGCACTAAGTATTACTTTTTTATATCTTGTTTCACCGTTTCAAACGGAGGACACGGTTATCCTAATATTGAACCTTTTATTTGGCTTTCTTATGTTAAAATTCCGTTAGAGTATAACCTAAATGATCGAAACGTCGGACCAATGGGATGTTGGACCATTTAGGTGTAGAAATCTTGCGATATCGGAATATTATAGCTTCATTTTAACTTGTAATCTCACCATTCTTATTGGTCAACATATCCATACAAAGACAACTTCCTTGGCATGGGCATATATCAGTACAGCAGAGGTTTTGCTCAAAGCGGACACAAGATCTACTATATACAGATTGAATTAAAAATTGGGAATGGACATGAGGGATTTGTCAAAGAGACACCAACCCGTTCAAAAAGCAGGCAACGGCCGAAGATCACCAATGGGTCATCAATGCAGCAAGAAACTCCCAAACCCGGAGGCGTTCTTCAGCTGGCCCATAAACAAAAATGTACTAGTTTGAAATGATAATGGACGTCATACTAAGCTTCGAAATATACTCAAGAAATAATAATAAAAAATCACACAAAACTAAGAAAGGCCAGAGGCTCCTGATTTGGGACAGGCGTAAAATTGCGCCAGGGTTAAACATGTTTTTGGAGATCTCAACCCTCCCCCTATACCTATACCAATGCGTGAACAGATCAAATCTTGTAGCAATTTGGATGACATCATACCGGACCGATGTTGCCTTTTACCAAACCAAAGTCATACGGAGAACTTTTATTGTTTCTGTAGTTAGGTCGACTTGTCTTGGATAAAATGTTGACCCCCAGAAGAAAAATAATGCCACGTAGAATGTATGCCCCATTTTCAATTTTTCTAATCTCTTGAGCAGTCAAACTTGTTAATAGTTATCAAAGGTGTGTCCATAAATACGGTGCATTTGTAATAATAAACCTAAATGAAAAAGAGTAAAAAAAATATTTATAGATATACATACATTCTACTAACGCCATACATCTAAGAACTTTGTCAATAGGAATATCGTACGCTTTATTAACTGCGGCAGATGCGCCATCATCCAAAAGACAATACAGAAATGTTTTTAAAGCAGGTGGCATAATTTTAATTGAATAATCCAGTGAAATGTTTTTAGATAATGGATATTCATCTGATTGGATTACAACTTTACCCCATATATGCTTCCGTAAAATACTAGTAGCTGTATAAAGTGCTTGCAACCAGTTTCGCAGTCACTGCTCAGATCTTTGAATTTGACAGACTGTACACTGTAAATAAAAGTGTTAAGAATCTGAACACTTTTTGAACGCTCTTTTGTAACACTTCTGGAACGCGTAACAGTGTTCTAAATATTAACATTGGTGTTCCAGTTTTTAACATTATGTGTGCATCTTTCGAACGCTATGTGTTATTCTTGAACGGATAGTGTGTACTCATTGAACGCCTAGTGTTTGAATCTGGAACGCATAACAGTGTTCTAAATATTAACTTTGGTGTTCCAGTTTTTAACATCATGTGTGCATCTTAAGAACGCTATGTGTGTTATTCTTGAACATATAGTGTGTACTCCTTGAACGTCCAGTGTTTGAATCTGGAACATGTCCTTGTGAGCAAATTTGTATGCCGTTACGCGTTCCAAGCCTTGTAACACTTCTGGAACACTCGGACTGCGTTCCAGAAATATGTGTTAATATCCAGAACACATAGAGTATATTACTGGAACACAATTTTACATGTTCCAGAAAAAAAGTGTTATATTCTCTGAAACATTAGTGTGGTCTTGTAAAACAAATAATTTAATTAATTAAAAACGTCTTTAATTGATTAAAAGAGGTAGAATTAAAAAAAAGTACAATACAATGTGAAATATTGAAGCAACTTTAAAATGACAAGTTCGACAAGTTAAATAATATAACATCTGTAATTTGTAAAATGTGTCCAAATATTAAATCATAAACAAAATGTTCATCATATTTAAAATTGTTATGTGACACAATGTCTAGTGGCTTATGTTATGAACACAGTTTAACTCATCGTTTGCAACTTCTTAAGTCAAGCACTGTCCTGAATTTCTTTTCAAAATACTGATGTCAATGGCCCGTTTATCACCAATAATTTCAATAATCCTCAGCCTGCATAGCACTCAGATAGTCAATATCAAACATAAAATACCCTGTGTATATGCTGCTAGTGGTCGAATCAACGTTCATGTAACACTGCTACCTTGGGTACTTTTAAACATGATTTGAGTCGTCTAAAACTGATTTTGAGCTTCCATTTTTTAGAGGATTCGTCTCCTTGGGTTATAACTACTCTTTAACTTTATTATCCATCAACCGTAAGTTCTAGAATGTAAAATATAAAGTGTATGAGTAAAAAAATTATTAATCATCATGTCGATATTGCTTAAGAATTATAAACTTTTATTTGTTTTTGTAATTCCATTATACTTGTCAGCACTATTAGATAAGATGCATGTATTAAAAAGTGGTAAACATGTATTTTCAAGTAAGTGTTCTATAGCTTTTTAAAAAAGATGATAGAAAGTGTCCAGCAAAGACATATGAAGATATGTAGTAATTTTACTTATGATCTGTATACGGATAATTCCACTTTAAATTGATTTAATTATATCGAATTTAGCTCAAATAGTTTTATGATTAATGTAAACAAGTGAATGGTGCACATTTTATTGATAAATCTGCAATAACAAAACTTGTCAGAAGTCAATGGGCACTCCTATTAAAAATTCTTAAACTTACATATAGTACTTTTATGGTGCAGGATAAGTAGTCATCTCTTGAACTGCGAAATTTTCTCTTCATTCTCGAGGTATGCACGAACAATTACCCCTAAATACTGTGTTTGTACCCTATAAAAGTAACATAGGAATGCATTACAATACATGAACAAGTGCACAACGGTGGACATTTGCTAAAATGAATTACTAAGAATTAAGTATTTAAGAATGAGAAAGCTATTAATAACATATAAATGAGAAATTTAATTTGTGTTCCAGTATGCCTTTTTACAAACTTCTATCTTGACAGTGCAATGCCATGACATTTTTTTGTATTTTTGGACAAATCCTTATAATTGCATTGGTTTTATTTTATTAACAAATTTACATCCTCAAAAGTGAAGATAATCGTTCAAAATCTTCTTGTTGCTTTCTATACACAATGGTTGCGTCATGTTTGGAACACATGGCGTTCAGAGAAAACGATTAGCTGGAACGCATCATGTTCGAGACCAGAACACAGTTACAATACTAACGTTATCATTTAACATTTACGTATACATTTACATTGGTTAATTTTTTGTTAATAACATGATCATTTAAATGTATTCTCTCAAAGAACATCCTACCTTTTAATCGAATTATGGCGGCATAATAGCACAGTTATGTGTTCAAATAAATTTTGTTCCATTTATACTTCAGTGTGTCCTGTCAAAGAAGAAATTTGTTGATTTAATACTAAAAAAATTATGTTCGTATAATGTGTTATTGATATCGATAAACATACCCGTTAAATAAAGTTTTGTTGTTAATTTTCTTCAGTGAAGCTTCTTCAATCACGATCAAAAACCAAACTTCCGGTACATAAATACGTCACGCGCTGTTATATACGCGGACATGATTGAACACATGGCGTACGGGAAAAAATGTAAATTTGAACGCATCATGTTCGGCTCCAGAACGCTTTTACAATAGCAACGTTTTCATGAGCATTTGCGCATTTAAATTGTTTAAAAAGTATAAGTAAAGAACTAAAGTCGTTAAGGAAAAAGATTTATATTAAAAATCAATCATTTGCACGCTTTTAAATATGCTCTTGTAACATGTTTCAATTTTTTTTAACGAACTATAATTTGCTTGTGTTGATAAAGCTAAAATACATTTATCGTCAAATTGTAATACGAATCACCCTTATTCATCGTCTGTTTGACTCTGAAGCGATGAAATATTTTTTCACTCCACATTACAATATTAGAACATTTTTAGTGTTCAATTTAGAACACTTGTCTTGAACATGTGCGTTAAAAGACTGAACACAATGTGTTATATTTTTTAACGCTGGCGTTCAATGTGGAACACTAATGTTAATAACTGAACATATTGTGTTTGAGATTGGAACGCGTCCAGACGCGTCAGGCGTCCGCAATATTTGCAGTGTATATAACTGTCATTTTAAACGAGTAATTTTCCGTCATTACGGCATTTAAGACAAAATTATAGAGCTACTGTATACAATATTGGATGTACCTTGGCCTCGTTGATGCTGTATATATGTAACTATAAATTGACCATATATTTTTAGTTTTTGTTGAAGCTGATAATATGTTCTGTAGTTTTCTCGTCGGCTATTCTGGGGCAGAAATTTATTAAGCCCGGTTAACTGACCAAGTAATTAAAGTTGTTAACCAGAATACTTCCTTGTGTACAGGCACGTCATCTTTAATCGTCGAAATGTTAGTAAAAGCTGTTTTATGTTCAGAATTAAATAGCTCTTTACTTTCTGATTTCAAATTTTGTAACAAATATTTAGCGATGCAAGCTCGATGGTATAAAGATTTAATAGTAAAATTATCATGAGTTATTTTGTAAATCAGATCATTGTAGGAGATATATGTAGTAACACTCAATACAGCTTGAGTTTGCTCCTCAAAGGATACCTTATAAAGTTGTGTACCTTGCTTATAGGCTTTATAAATTTGCAAAATATACAAACAGACAAATCAGAATGAGTTATAGATCTACTGCCCTCGTTGATATATGAGAAGAGACTGGTCGGCAGAATTGGTACATGAAGTACAAAATCTTTGTACAGCGGACAAAACAGAAGATGATAGGTTGTGCTTACTTTTAAAATATTTATAGCAAATCTTATGATATTTTGTATTTTCAAATGGGATGTTTTAATTTTTTTTCATATTCATCGACCAGTCTTCTGTAAACTTCATCTTTTAGTTTTCCCACAGCGGCAATCATTTAAGTGTTTAACTACATAGTTTCTATGTAGTAAATACATGACAGACTTTGCATATCTATGTCAATCAATGGATAGTTTTTGCTTTTTAGCATAGAAATGGTTTCATTGTGAACTGGACTGTGAAAAGTTTGACACGACTCGGAAGATTTTCTACAATTTTCCGATACGATTCCTTTTTTAGAAAGGGGTAATTCTACAGAACTCAAAAATTATGTTTTACTTAAATTTGATCTTAATTTCGGACGATTTCATATCTATTTAAGCTACACTGATGTTAAAGATAGAAATAGAACCGTTTAAATATGATTTATAGTACTCTAATAGCACTATTAAGTACACGGAAATCGACTAACATATTCAGTAAAAAAACGATAACGAAATAGATAAGGGATTCCGGTAACTATAGTGATTTTACCCAACATCATAAAATTACAGAAACTCGTGATTTTAAGAAATGTTGAGATAAAGTCTTGATCTTGAATGAAAAAACGATAACTGATGAGTAATTTGGTGTGTTCTAAAACGGATAGAGTGCAAAATCATTTAATAAAAATTTAATTGTAGATCCGAAAAGGTCAGGATTATGAAAATTTTCGTACAAAATGTCAAATATTTAGAAGGAATGCAAAAGCATGCGGATTTGCATTTGTAAATAATGTTTTTCATTATTCTAAGAATCTAATTCACTTAATTATTCTGTCTAAAAGAAGAGATACGACTAATTTCCTTTGCTTGAAAAACATGTCGTAGTTTTATAATTTTCAACTAATTTCCGAAATAAACGTCAATTTTACAAAAACTGCACCGTACGATTTTGTGACGACCGGGCAAAAATCAAAGTTAAATCATTATTCTTTCATTTAAAAAAGAAATTAGCCGTGTGTTAGGTGGGTGCATTAAAGTCCTTAACTAGACGTCTTTTTCAAATATTACACTCGCCTATATAGGACAATGCTGTTATTAAAAAATACTCCAATATTACAAATAACTGATAAAATCCAGGTCGACGGGTTCAAACAGAAAGATTTTGAAAGCAGAGAAAACTGTGAAACTTATAATCGGCATGACTTTATCAGATGACAATACTAGTACTAAAATAAGGCTTACGCATAGTTATATACTTTAATTCAGTCACGGACCCGTGATATCACGGGTGTGTTCTAGTATATACAAATGTTATGACTTTGGAACTTTGTTGTAATTTTTGTCTTTTTGTCTACATACATATAGCAGATCTTCCGATTATCCGACTATAGAATTCAAAAGAAAGAGTTCCTCATATCTCATTGAATTGATAAAATGTTTACCCAAAGGATTACTATACACATAATTGA
Source organism: Mytilus edulis (assembly GCA_019925275.1). NCBI lineage: Eukaryota > Metazoa > Mollusca > Bivalvia > Mytilida > Mytilidae > Mytilus > Mytilus edulis. The sequence continues at coordinate 59,028,756 of CM034351.1, read as the reverse complement.
TAAAAATTGGGATGAAAATATAATCCTTTTTAGCTCACCTAACTGAAAGTCAGTTTGAGCTTTTACCATCACGTTGCGTCCGTCATCCGTCGTAAACTTTTACATTTTCACCTTCTTCTCTGAAACCACTTGACGGATTTTGACGAAACTATGCAGGAATGTTACCAACAATCCTACCTTTGTTTTGGTCCAATTAAAAACATGGCCGCTACAGCAAATCTTAGATTATGAGCCTAGATCGTTCATATGACGGTCAATGGCACATTAAACAGATATCAATATTTCTTCTAAAGGATGAACAAACACAATCAAAACATAAAAATGTACCTCCTCTAAAGTTTGGACGCTGATTTATCAACCCATCAAGAAGTACTGTCCCTTTTTCTACCTTCCTGACGGAAATGATCGTGTTCTTCAGTGTTTACAGTATGATTTCTAAGAGAACTTTACCATGTTTTGTTTATACTGTAAACATTCACTAATTGACGAATTTGTTCAATTGATTTATTCAGATATTGCCATACAGATTTCTTACGCATATCATATATTCCCAGCTAAATGCACCTATAATAGTGACACATCACCATAACATCATATATAAAACAAGCTTTAAAACACACAAATCATACTTACTCTTTCCGCCGTGTTGACTGTCACCATTGTGTAATAAGTTGACACGTGATAAGAAGCAATTAAATAATCCGAGATAACGATATAACAATCCGAGATCTCGATATAACAGTTTCGTTTTCTCGAGATAACGATATAATAATCCGAGATCTCGATAAAACAGTTTCGTTTTCTCGAGATAACGATATATTTTTTATCGAGATCTCGATATATTAAACCGAGATAACGATTTAATAATCCGAGATCTCGATATAACAGTTTCGTTTTCTCGAGATAACGATATATTAAAGTTTCGTTTTCTCGAGATAACGATATATTAAAGTTTCGTTTTCTCGAGATAACGATGTAATAATCCGAGATCTCGATATAACAGTTTCGTTTTCTCGAGATAACGATATATTTTTTATCGAGATCTCGATATATTAAACCGAGATAACGATTTAATAATCCGAGATCTCGATATAACAGTTTCGTTTTATCGAGATAACGATATATTTTTTATCGAGATCTCGATATAACAATTTCGTTTTATCGAGATAACGATATATTTTTTATCGAGATCTCGGTAAAACGGTAATGTTTTATCGTGATCTCGAATTAAAAAAAATATTTTCTAATGTTTTGTGTGTCCCCTTACGGCTTCCGTACTTGCCAACCTTTATTTTTCCATATTTTAACAGTTTTCACCCATCGATTTCTGTATTTTGCCTTATCACGTGACCACGAGAAAACATTGATGATTTATGCAAATGACCATAATGTAACACCTCGTTCATTTACGATGCAAGTTATCTAAATGTCCGAGAGCTTCCGATTGTTCTCGTGGTCGGAACTAAATGCTTAATACCGATCTCGTGTAAAGGAAGTGAAAAATCGTGGTTGGCTACTATATGTTAAACATCGATCTCCTACAAAATTTGCATATTTGAGTCTCGAGGCCACGAACTCTCTGAGGCTTGTTTAGGGGGAGTATCAATATCCCATATCCCATTAAGTTTTTATCCCAATATCCTGTATCCCTATAATGTTTACCCCTAATATCCCAATAAATATTTTTCACAAATATCCCATATCCCTAAAACTATTTTGAAATATCCCAAAAAATCATTATAAATTCATTCCCAATCCCATTTTTTTCCTCATCATCACAATGTCAACAATTTTGACTGGGAAAACAAACTGTGTTAAAGGAAATTTACAGTGCATACTTCCAGTGTTAAATAAGAATATATGTGTCCAAAAGATGAAGTGTTCCATCTCAGAGCCTTGTACATAACAATTTCTTTTTCTGTGATCTTCAACGATAAATTAAGTGTAAGGGGTCTAATTTCAGACTTTTTTTAATAGTTCAAACCGTGATGAATATGACTGTAAAATTTCATTTTGATAATATTCTTCTTTCATTGATAAGAAACTTCATCCTACACGTTAACCTATGTTGAAAAGAACAGAAGGACTCAACCCTGTCTCTTGTCCGAGATTGCTCTGACATCCAACGGCTGTTTTGCCAGACAAACTGAGACTGTGGGACGTCAGAGCACGTCCATATCAAAAAGTGGATATTTAGCATGCAAGTTCAATAACTCAAAATTTAACACAAGAAAGATTTCTGCTAATGTACCTACATTACACTTAACTGTTGCAATATTTTTACAGCAGGCAAAATTTGCACAGCCCTTGTTTTGCAAAGAAATAACACAACATTTGACTCTGTGATGTTGAACTTTATGAATTACATAGATCCCAATATTTTTGTTACTTTCTTTTAATTTCCTTCCTCACAACACCAGTAATAGAAAGAAAATATATTAATTCACATTGATTATTTAGTAATTATTCGTTATTAACATGGTTTATACGGCGAAATATCTACTTTTTGATATGGGACGTGCTCTGACGTTCCTCGGCCCCAGCATGTCTGGCAAAACAGCCGTTGCACATCAGAGCAATCTGTGAAACGTGGAGACCTCTGAAGATCCTCGCCACGTAAAAAATAAGAGGTAAAACACTAGAAAATATCCTGTAATCATATAAGTCAGTATAAGGCATCAAAACAAATAAAATCATTGACAACAATAAGGCTTAGCTCATCAGATGGATACATCTAACAAAAATCTATGATTATTTCAAGAAAATTATCAATGCATATGAGGATATAATATAAAAAAAGATGTGGTATGATTGCCAATGAGACAACTCTTCACAATAGACCATGTGACACAGAAATTAACAACTATAGGTCACCGTACTGCTTTCAACAATGAACAAAGCTCATACCGCATAGTTAGCTATAAAAGGTCCTGAAATGACAAATGTAGAACAATTCAAACGAGAAAACTAACGGCCTAATTTATGTATAAAAAATGAACAAAAAACAAATATGTAACACAGCAACAAACGACAACCACTGAATTAAAGACTCCTGACTTTGGACAGGCACATACATACAGAATGTGGCGAGGTTAAACATGTTAGCGGGATCTCAACCCTCCCCTTAACCTGGGACAGTGGTGTAACAGTACAACATAAGAACGAACTATACAAATCAGTTGAAAAAGGCTTAACTCATCAGATGGATACAAATAGAAATACATCTAACAAAAACAGAGAGTGGACGTGACCAAGATTAGTACTTGTACATCCCATCAACAAAAAGACACTAAGTACAGATATGAGAGTACTCGCAGTTACTGACAGCTATAGTTCAAAGCCAATTACAACTAATAAAAAGTAATGCATCTGAGACTAAATTATCAATCATTACACATCCAGCATCCAATGGCACGGTAAACAACATCTCCGTAAAAATGAGGATGTGCTATCCCATTTGAAATAAGTTTTCTACAGGTAGAACCAAAGTGCTTCAAAACCAAATCTAGAATTTAGTAAAGATTTTAAGTGATTTGTGGTAACGAAATCCCTGACTTAATAATTTACCAGTAATACATAGATTTCGTTCATTAAAATCCAAAACGTTACAACAGACACGATCATAGCAGATAAACTGTTGAAACATCATTGTTCGTTTTTATTTTTGAACAAGTAGACTACACAAGTATTTTTTACACATACATGTAGCATGTATACACTTACTGATTTTCTGCCAGCAACGACAAGGGTAGCGTGAATCCGGAATTTTGGAGGGGAACCCAAATTGCCCAGGCATGCAGTGGATAGACTATACGAGACTTAAGTGCACAAACTTTTTCCATCTTTTTGAAAAAGCCAAAAACACTTTTCTCTCATCCCCACAAAAACAAATCCCATTAGCATTGACAGTAAAATAAAAGGGGTGTCAATCTGGACACACTGGGACGTTGCGCACGGTGATATTGCGGCATCCTGGCCAAGATTTACAGTAAATGGGAAAACTTAAAAAAAGGACATTTTGTATAAATGAATAAACCTAGTTTTACAGCTAGCTGCATATTTCATTTGTATGCAAGTTGCATTAAATCTCATTAAACTGAATAAAACTAAAAGACACAATAGGTAAAAGTCAGTGACAATAACAGGAAAAGAGCAGTCAACATAGTGTAACAATTCGACATAGTATATAAAAATATAAATAACTACGTAGGACAACAGGGTAATTTAACAACCCCTGATAACATACAAACTTTAAGAGAGAAAAAAAACATACTAGGAAACATATTCAAAAATCATAACACTATAACTAAATGGTGGGATGTATAAATACCGAGCCGCGTCAAAGAGTATTCATCAAAATACACATAGTAAGAAACAGAGGTGATTAGGTAAACCGCAAACATATATTTAAACTCAAAACATTAAAGAGTATGGAAAAGCCTTGGTCTGACAAGCGAAAAACGTCGATAAGACGCACATCAGTAAATAAAAGTTCAAACCATAACCAGGATGGAGTACCACAAACCCCACATACAACTTCTGTGGTGTAAGTATGATGTGTTAATAAAATCACATTTGGTGGTGAATGAGTAGTATAAACGGCCGCGAAGGTTACAAATATGATGTTAATTGTCTTCTAATTGTTGAAATTATAATTCTTAAAATTTTAAATCAAAAGTTACCCACATCTAAAAATAAAGTTACGGACAGTCTGCTTAGTTTCGATCAAAAAGTTACGGACATCTTATGCATTTTTTAAAGTTGACATTGTGCTTTAGTGAACTCTATATTAACAAATTTATGGTAATTCTTAGTCATTTCTATATTCAATAATCCTATAAATATTTACATTCTGCATGAAAAACGTCGCAAAAGGTACATTTTGTATGAATTAAATATCAACGAGTTTAGAGTCCGCCATCTTGGGCTGTGGGTAACTTAAGTTACCCACAGCCGTTTAAGCACAGTGCATAGCGGAGGTGTTGTTATATACAAATACCGTAAGATAGTGCTTAAGGCACACCACCATCCAAAAAAGGAAAATTAACAATAAGGAACGAAGTATGGAAAGCAAAACAAATACTTTTAAAATTATCAGTACATATGAGCATATAAATATCGAAAATAGATCAATACTTTTCGCTTGAGTTTGGATGACTTTAAAACGACCATAAACTCCATTAAAATCAACAAAGCACTAAAATGACCTTTAATATTAAACTTTTTTGGGCAATTTTATCAAGTGAGATGTAAATATTTCTGTATTTAACTTTTAATTCCACTTATTTTTTTTTTTCATGTTAAAAATTCAATATCCTTATAAATGCATCAATATCCCATATCCCATTTACTTTTAGGACAAATATCCCATATCCCTAAAATTAAAATGGCAAATATCCCGTATCCCAATATACCCTATACAAGCCTCCTCTCTCGTAACTTGACGTCCATTTGAAAGTAAAAGTCAAAATGCAGAAATCGATGGGTCTCTGTGAAAACTGTTAAAATATGGAAAAATAAAAGTTGGTAGGTAGGTGAAACTTACATAAATGAAAAGATAAATGAAAAATGAACAGATTGATGCCCGATTTATATAATTCCAAGGCCGTCAGTCGGCACCAGAAGCGACGAAGCAGCGCATCTATTTTGGGTGGGCAAATATCCACTTTTTGATATGGGACGAGCTCTGACGTCCCACGGCCCCAGCTTGTCTGGCAAAACAGCCGTTGGACGTCAGAGTAATCTCGGACTATCTCCCCTCAAAACATGTATATTTAATATAATTTTTAAAATTATTTCAATCATTCAATCTGTTTTAATTGAAAGCTAACTGATTTTTACAATCAAATACAAAAAACGTGATACTTTTTAACCAATTGAGTAAATAAACAGGGGTTTTCTTCCATGGTTATTTTTAGTCGGGGGATAACCCCTAGTTTTTTATACGCCCGTTAAAATTTTGACGGGACGTATTATGGTATACAAATGTCCTGCGTCCGTCCGTCTGTCCGGCGTAAACATGTCGCACCGTAACTTGAGAACGACTTATCCAAATTTCATGAAACTTAATATAGTTGTTTCTTATGATGATCAAATGATCTGTATACTTTTTGGTGAAAATAAAATTAAAACTTTTTGAGTAACGGCACTTTGTAACTAAAACAGGGGGATGTTTTTTTCACATGTCGCACTGTATCTCAAAAACGATTTTTATACGCCCGTCAAAATTTTGACGGGACGTATTATGGTATACAAATGTCCGGTGTCCGTCTGTCTGTCCGTCCGTCTGTCTGTCCGGCGTAAACATGTCGCACCGTAACTTGAGAACGACTTATCCAAATTTCATGAAACTTAACATAGTTGTTTCTTATGATGGTCAAATGATCTGTATACTTTTTGATGAAAATAAGATTAAAACTTTTTGAGTTACGGCACTTTGTAACTAAAACAGAGGTGTGTTTTTTTCACATGTCGCACCGTATCTCAAAAACGATTCTTGATTATGGCTTAAAACTTTAAGCACTTCTTAGTTATATTAATCTTAATATCTGTATACTTTTTGGTGATGATTCAAAATTTCATTTTTGAGTTATTGAGTATTTGGTAAAAAAGGGGGAGGGGTTTTTTACATGTCGCACCATATCTCAAAAACGATTTATGATTATTGCTTAAAACTTTACACATGTCTTTGTTATATTAATCTGAAGATCTGTATACTTTTTGGTGATGATTCAAAATTTCATTTTTGAGTTATTGAGTATTTTGTAAAAAAGGGGGAGGTTTTTTTTACATGTTGTGCCGTATCTCAAAAACAATTTATGATTATTGCTTAAAACTTTACAAACTTCTTTTTTATATTAATCTTAAGATCTGTATACTTTTTGGTGATGATTCAAAACTTTATTTTGGAGTTATTGAGTATTTTGTTAAACAGGGGAGGGTTTTTTTATATGTACATGTCGCGCCGTATCTCAAAAATAATTTATGATTATTGCTTAAAACTTTACACACTTCTTTGTTATATTAATCTAAAGATCTGTATACTTTTTGCTTTTGATTCAAAATTTTATTTTAGTGATATATTTAGTTTTTTGTAAAAAAATGTCCCGCCGTGTCTCAAAAACAATATATGGTTATTGCTTAAAACTTTCTCAGAAACTATTTATGATTATTGCATAAAACTTCCACACAAGACGTCGGGGGTATCATGCGCTCAAGGCGCAGCTGTTTATTTTTTATACAAAACTGTTTATAGCACCCTTTACTGAATAGAGGAGACTGGAATTAAGGCAGATAACTCTTTAAAGACACCAATGAGTTAGACGTTACTTAATTTAGTATACCTTTTGTCCCTGTTTTATTACGGAACAGGTTTAAGGCCATGGAAAATTAAATGTTGGTTTCCCCTAACATGGGAAAATTTTAAAGACCCGGCAGGCAGGCAGGCTTTTTTTTTAATTTTGTAACCATGCATAATTTTATATCTATATGTTTTGTTTCTACAGCGGAACTTTAATCTTTCATATTTCCAACACTTTTTGTTGTCAGTACAATAAAAAAAAAAAAAAAAAAAAAAAAAATGACCCGGCGATAAAACAATGACCCGGTCGGATTAGGGGAAACCATGAATTATTTTTCCATGGCCTAATAGAAAGTGTGTTTTTTTATTAAACAGGTTGCTAGAATGAGAACATCTATACAAGTCGTTCTGTCGATCATTCTTTATCTACAAGTATTCAAAGAGACAACTGGCGGCAATGTGGGTAAGTTTTTGGGTTATATAAACAGGAACATATAGGTGCATATAATATATAAATTTGCACTTTTCAAAAACATATATCTTGTAATAATTTATCAAATAAAGAAATACTTGCCATGAGTAAAGTTTTATCCTGTCCAGTACTATAGAAAACAATTCACATAACATTTCATTGTAACTAAGAAAATAACCATCATTGGAAGTTAACCAATCAAATTTCTCCCTTAATTTATCTGTATACAAGGTTAAGTCACCATGTAACCTCATGATTACAAAATATTCTAAAGAAATCCCAAATAAAAAATAATGGTGTTTTGAAAAACCCAAGACATATTATGTTTATGACACCGTCACACAGAAATGTTTTACTGCAATAAAATGTAGGATTATTTACCTACAACTGTCAAATTCAAGGGAATATTTCTTTTTCGACCTACTTTCGGATGTGACGTACCATGATTTGGTGGTATTACACCTATACTGTTCCCAGGTTATAAGGTCAAATCAAAATATATGACTGTGTGGTTCAAGTAACCCTACCTGTCCTAATTTTTGTCTTAAAGAAAATGGTTTCGATGATTTTTCGGTTGTAAAAATTTTCTAATAAGAAAAACAAAAAACCCATGTCCCATGATCATCCAAGCGTTCATTTGAATCTAGAAATATTGAAACTATCAAATTCACTTCTACATGTACGAGTTATCTCTCCTAACACTGTTTTTCTTGTTATTTCTAAAACTTCGCAAATGTATAAGAAACTGATAAATTTATTTATCCAATTTGCTCGCTATATCCTCAGGATGTTTCCTTTAATTTTGACCGAAGCCGTAGAAAGATTCCATATGAGAGTTATTTCCTCTTTTGTATTTGATATAAGTGAAATGTATTTGTAACTGGAAAACCACAAGACTTAGTGATAGAGGCCTAGGGTCATTTGATTTGAGGTCCTTGGTCCATAAAAATGAAAATAAGGTCAACATGGTCAATGTTAAAAGGTCAGGTCATGTTCAAAATTTTGATTATTATTGTTATCACTAACTTTAAGAAATTTTATAAGATATCAACACAATATTTTACAGAATTGTTAGTTGGGACATGTCGTAAAACGTACATTTGAGTTGAAATGATACGGAGACATTTAATGGGAGTTTTCTCCCCTTTTATATTCAACATTACACGTATGGTGATATTATATATCTTATTTATCATATATAATTAAGACATAGGGTCTTTGTATTTGAGGCTCTTGTTTCATGTCCTTGTTACGTAATAAGGGTCAAGGTCAAAATTTTATTTGACGTTCTATATTTTGAACTTTGCTTTTAACTCATGTGTATACATAATAGAGTCATGGGACTTTTTGCTTTAAATAGGTTGCAAGCCAATTGACCTTGAAAAAAAACCGGAAATTACCTTTTCTTAAGTAGCTATTTTTTTCACTTATTTAATGTCAAAGTATATAAAACCATATATTTTCGGAATCAGTGTCAAGTAAACGGTTACACGACATTATTCCGACAGCCCATTAGTCCGACAGATCATTGGTCCGACAACCCATTAGTCCGACAACCCAATAGTCCGACAACCCATTGCTCTGACAGCCCAATAATCCAACTACCCATAAGTCCAACACTTATCAAGTATCAGCGTATCAGGGTAAAATAAAATGTGACTGTCTGTTTTATAATATTTCGTTTATGTTATAACATATTTTAAGAAATAACTACGTATATATTATAACATAGGACTAAGGTAGTTCGAATACTTTCTAAGTATATACTCAATTCGAAATCTGCATATAGAATAGAACAGAAAAGAATATTTCATTTTCTATTTTTTTCCAAATTACAGGGTCTATAAAGAGCATATAAATCAAGAACAATCAGTGAAAGTGAGAGCTACTGATGATACCCCCGCCCAAATATTTCGGTAAACATGAAATTGTTGAGTTGTGAATCTGAAATCAAAGAGCTGAAGAGCTCTGAGGGAAAAGACGGCCATTGTTTCAATTTTTAGGGCCGAGGTATCTTTTGATAGTCTACACACAAAGAATGAGCAAAAGAACAGCTAGAACATATAGAAAGGCTGACAATAATGCAACTAATTGTTGTTTATTGTTATTTCATTTCCTGTCGGCCTAGCCAAGATCAGATGTGCATTTCATATTGGGTCTTTGTTATAGGCTTGTAAAGACAAGAAGATAAACTTTACATAAGTAATACATCTTTGAACTGAAGAAGAGAATGTAGGGTTTCACAATGAATATCAAATATCATGTATAGGTGTTACCGTTTTGAAAAAAACCACTAAAATACACGCTGAAAATGGGCAAAATTACACGTTATGTTGTTTCATTTAAAATTTACCTGTTTTTATCAATTGATAGTTAATAAGTGAACTTAATTTGAACTACATTATTGGTTCACTGTTATAGACAATTTATTCTTCTTTCTTTTACTGGTGGTTGCAACAAAAAATCTTCAGTGGTTACAAAGTTATGATAAAAAGTTGAATACTATGCGCTTGTTATGAAATTTTGTACTTTTGTTTCAGTGTAGTGATAAAAGAGAAAAATAAATCAAATTTATGTTAATATGTATTTTGTTTTCCCTTCTAGTATATACATTATCAAAAACTACCTCATTTATCAAAATTGCAGTACCCTAGCTGGAGATATATGCCATCAAAGTTGGATATACAAATAAAGTGAAAAAATGTCTTGTCCGTAGACATGCATTTCCTAGTAAACTGGAAGCATAATTACATTAATGTTGCATTGCTAAGTTCCTGTTCTTTTGTAGATATGAAAACGCTACTAACATTTTTTTCTACCATCTATTAATAGAGGAAAAAATTCAAAAATATGTCAGAATGTCTTGTCCGTAGACACATGTCTTGTCCGTAGACATGTCTTTTTATCAATATTGCTTGGCTTTATGGGTCTTAATTAGTCCTATGTGTTGTTTAAACTTAGAAATATCTTATTTTTAATAAATAAATGGTAATTTAAGTGTTCTCAATTTTTGTAAAATTACTTTACAGGAGTGGATTTTAAAAAGTGTCAGATTATAAGTCATAAAAAGCATACCTTATTTTACTTCAATATTGTTTATTCCAGTTGATGCATACCTTAAAAAATTAACTAAATCAAATGAAGAAAAAGTATGTCTCTCTCTCTAACTTTATCTTTTGCATTTCAGTATTAAAAGCAGACGAGGAAGTGTCTACGGACAAGACACTTAACAAGTATTAAATTCAATTATTTGTCTGCTATGGACCTTAAATCTTATTTATAGGTGATGAAAGTTTATCTAAAGTATTCAAATTAAAACTCAGTATTTTCAACATGAATGTAGTCACAATTAATTCTAACAGATTTTTTTTTAACTGAAATTGTCTTGTCCGTAGACATTACCACAATATATTTGTATCCAATTTCCTTGATTTCAGCCTAATTTGATAGGTAAAATGTATGTTATTTTTTTAAGAGAACACATTCAACTATGTCAAAATTGAGATTTAATAATAGTTTGATTGTTTTAAGCAGTCAGATATATGGATTTCAGTTAAAATAATGTGTCTTCAGTTTGGCTTAATCAGTAAATTATTGAGATATGTAAAGAATTATGGGTACATTTTTATATTTTCCAAAATTTAAAAAACACAGCTTAAAATTTAATTAGTAACTTTTAATCTTAACTTTAACAATCATCTTTGAAAGCATTTAATTGAATATCAATAAAATGTCTTGTCCGTAGACATTATCAAAATGTATCTGTTTCCATTTTCCTGGAAGTTAAGCATCATTTGATAGATAAACCTGATAAAATGTATGTTTTTTTTTTCAAGAGAACACTTTCAGCTTTATCAAAATTAGGTTTTAATAATGCATTTCATTAAATATGAATACCATGTCTTGTCCGTACACAAAACATATAAATTGTATTGCTAAGTTTGATTGTTTATTGTACGAATATGCATCAAGTTATTTTAATGTTCTATACACCAAAAATGTTGTTATTTATAGATAATTTTAGATACAGTTTTATCAAATAAGATTAATGATCAAAGAAAGCTACTGTTGTTTGAAATAACTGTGAGTCAAACATGTTCTTGTTATTTTTTTTTCAATTAAAATGTTTGATATTCAATAGTTCTAAACATATTTTGTTGTCTTTGTCATTGACCAAAAATCTGTCACTGGTGACCATGTCTTGAAGGCAACCATTAAAGAAATTTTACAGTTTTTAAACACCATTTATTTAATAAAAATATTAAATATTTCTGTCAAAAACTGAATGTAATTATATAGATGCTTCCAGTGTTAGCCTAACGATGGCAATTTTTCATAATTTAAACCATTTTTGAACCAAAATATCAAAAGAGTTTTTCCCTGAGGTGATACTCATTTTTGACTTCATGTGAAACACAAAATGCACATCTGATTGTGGGTAGGCCGTTTATTAAATGAAATAAGTGTCAAGTTTGCCTTTGTCAGTGTTCATTGTTTGAAACTTTTAATATGTGATTCCAATATGTATTTAATTTAGATAAAATACAAAGGACTTAGGTAACAAAGAAACAGGCCGGTAACAACCGTTGCCGGATAGTTTTTCTGCACGAGTAGTCAGGTCAAGGTCCGAGGCGAATTAGTCCAAAGAGTCCGTGTAACACCCGTTAATGTACTGTTTTTCTATAGCTCTGCGGGGGGCAAAGTCGTACAAGTATATTTAACCAAAACACACTATTTTAAAACAAATTACTTCCTTTTGTCAACCTCAGACTGGTTCTATACCGGACAATATTAGCTTTTGCCAATGCAAAATATGATGAATTGAAAATGATGTATCCGCGGTTTAACAAATTTTGCATGAAAAATAATTTCTGATGGTGTAAGTATTCAGCTAAACAACAAATTAATGTAATTAAAAGATTTTAAAACCTTAAAGATTACTCACATTCCGCAAAGGTAAATTTGCTCTTTCTGCTAGCTCTCCATTGTTGCTTCGCATCACGGTGCGTAGCAGACGCATATATTTAAATATAGCGTCTGGGGTGATTAACCGGACTGGTCAAATTATATTTATAGGGGGCGTAACAAATAATTAAATATAGAGCATATCTATAAATAGCACTTCCGTTATCCCTAAAATAATTAAAAAAAACCAACAGTAAACAGTGTAGTAGTAAATGTACTTTTTTAAATTGTTATTTGGATGGAGAGTTGTCTAATTGGCACTCATACCACATCTTCCTATATCTATGTATATGGCATTCTTGTAGCTCATCCTATGCTGGCCAACTTTTTGATTTTAATACAAATGTGAAGTCAAATAAATTTAATAAAACTGGTTAAAAAACATTTCACACGTATTCTTGTTCTCAGAGTTCTTGTCTGAGACTTAGATCTAAAGTCAAAATTAAGCTTTAATTGGCCGTACTTTATATTCAGATTTCGGATATTTTTTTCGTTGATTAAAAGTACTTTATATAAGTTTCACTCGTTTTTTGTCATGGTTTTTATCCGAGCTTGACCATAAACTACTTTTCTAGTTTAAATTTCTAAAAAAAAAAAAAAAAAGACAAAAAAAATGTAATTAACGGTGATTTTTTCCCCCTGAATTTTGTTAATGTACTTAAAAAAAAAAGACAAACACGAATTGGTAAAGAAAGATCGAACTAGCATTCACATACAAAAACTAGGATCCACTCTTAGGGCTTCATTTATGAAGTGTTATTGAAAATTTGTGTTATTTTTTAATGAAGCTTTGGCCACACACACTTGTCCGGTCTCCCGTTTTTTCTACATTCAAACACAAAACTCTTCTGTAAATGGATGCATGTTTGATGGAACAAGATTCTAGGCAAGTACTAGTATTTGTCAGCCTGCTTTGAAAGCTAGCCTAATGTACTTTTTCGTTACAAAAACGGGTGTAAAATTATTCGACCCGTAATATTACAATTTTCGGCCGGTGGTGTCATCCCTGGTTCCCCCATTACCTGATTACCGCAGACGGTGGCACCTACACGCCTGCCTCGTTTGATTCTGAGGCCTAGTTATGACCCTGTCTAAATATTATAGCACTCGTCATAAGGGGATCCAACCCCCCTTTTATTCGTAGGAAAAATGTGGTTGATTATATAGGGAAACACTGTAGCATGAGTGGGTGTAGTGCCCTCCCTAATAACAAGTGGATCCGCCAATGTTCGTGTATAGAGGATACCACGCTCTCTGCGCGCTTAAAAAGAGGTCCGTAGGTGGACTGTTGCACGTATATATATTCTACCCCAATACAATATAACCTATTTATTTAGTGAGTCATAATTTCTTCAACCTTTATCCCGAACGGGCTATACATTAGGACCTCCTTTTCATAATTATTTTTAATTTCTTTTCGTCCTGAACATTATCATTATTTACCACAGGACGATAAAAAAGCAACCCAAGATAAATTAATTTTTATACTATTGCACACCTGTCCACTTTTTATACGACCGCAAAAATTGAAAATTGTTTGGTCGTATATTGGTATCACGTTGGCGTTGGCGTCGTCGTCTGCGTCGTCGTCGTCGTCTGCGTCGTCGTCGTCGTCCGAAGACATTTGGTTTTCGCACTATAACTTTAGTATAAGTAAATAGAAATCTATGAAATTTAACACAAGGTTTATGATTACAAAAGGAAGGCTTGGATTGATTTTGGGAGTTTCGGTCCCAACAGTTTAGGAATAAGGGTCCAAAAAGGGCCCAAATAAGCATTATTCTTGGTTTTCGCACAATAACTTTAGTATAAGTAAATAGAAATCAATGAAATTTAAAAACAAGGTTTATGACCACAAAAGGAAGGTTGGGATTGATTTTGGGAGTTGAGGTCTCAACAGTTAAGGAATTAGGGGCCAAAAAAAGAACTGCAAAAGATGGAGGGACCAAAGAAAAAATGATCCAACCTACTGACAAATTGAGGCCGAGAGGAAAAGGGAGGAACGGAAAAGAAGAACACCTGCACAGGTTGAAAGGTAAAAGAAAGTAATAAAATAAATTTATAAGATTTAAAAATTTATTATATATTGGATAACAATGCAAGTGAGTAAAATACAGATAAGTGTATAAAATTTAAAAAAAATCATATTGGCATACTTTTAGATCTATACGCATACGTAAAAGTTAGAATGTGTAGAAAGCAAGTTATATAATGAAACATGGAATATCTCAAGCATGTTAAGTGACGTCACAACCTAAGACCCTACAAAATTCATACACATAGAAAATAATCATTGGGTTATGGTCTTGAAACGCTACTGTAGATTTTATTTTAAGCTTGCAATTTTGATTGAAATTTACTTGTTTTCCACTTACTTGACTTAAAAATGTTAATTAAATCCAAAAAAGGTTCAGAAACCATACCCCCTCTCCAAAATATTATAAATGATAATGAACTGAATGATACTGTATATGAAGATGAGGAGAAATGTAATTTGTTGAACAAATATTTTAGTATGATTTCAAAATTAGATGAGGATCATGTTGATTTGCCCGAATTTGATACAAAAACTAATAGTAAGTTTTCAGATATTCAAGTAAATATAAAAGAAATAATAGATATTATTCAGATATTAGATCCAAACAAAGCATCTGGTCCTGATGTGATCAGTCATAAGATGCTAAAGCTGTGTCCAGAAAAGGTAGCAGTTCCACTCCATATTATATTTAATAAATCTTTAAGAGAGGGAATATACCCAACTAGCTGGAAGATAGCAAATCTGATACCCATTTTCAAAAAGGGAGATTCATCCTTGCCATCAAATTATAGACCGATATCCTTAATTAGTTGTGTAGGAAAAGTTATGGAAAGAGTAGTGTTTAAGCACTTATACAATCATTTAAAAGCTAATAAATTAATTTATGAGTATCAATCAGGATTCCTCCCTAAAAATTCAACTGTTCATCAACTCTTAGAAATATATAATTGCATATTAAACTCTTTGGAAAAAAAAGATATAAATTGTTTTGTATTCTGTGACTTCTCTAAAGCTTTTGACAAAGTTTGGCATAGGAGTCTTATATATAAAATGAAAGCTTATGGTGTTGACGGAAACGTATTGAATTGGTTTCAGGATTATCTACACGACAGAAAACAGAGAGTAGTATTAAATAACTCGTCTTCTTCCTTCTGTAATGTCTCAGCTGGTGTCCCCCAGGGATCAGTTCTGGGCCCTCTTCTCTTTGTCTTATATATTAATGATATTGCTGATAAGCTTACTTCACTGTGTCGGCTATTTGCTGACGACACATCATTCAACTATTCTGGTAACGATGGAGAACAGATTAGATCTGTTATTGATCGCGACTTGAAAGAGCTGGATGTTTGGTCTTCTAAATGGCTTATGTCATTCAACCCAGATAAAACCGAAATTATGATTTTTTCAAATATTGAGACTCCAGACCTCAGCTTTTCCTTAAATGGTAAAAATATACCTTTAAGTACATCTCATAAGCACCTGGGAGTTAATTTCAGTAGTGACGCAAAATGGAACAATCATATTGAAAGTATAATTACAAGTGTAAAGAAACACTTAAATGTTTTACGTAAACTTAAATATCGATTATCTCGAAATAATTTAGAAAAACTATACTTAGTTTTTATTAGACCCATTTTCGAATATGCCACGGAAGTGTGGGATAATTGTGGAATAGGCTACTCAAATAAATTAGAAAATTTACAATTGGAGGCCGCAAGAATAGTAACAGGTCTACCAATATTTACAAAAACTGAAACTTTATATTCTGAGGTTGGCTGGTAATCTCTTTTTGAAAGAAGAAGAAGAAGAAAATTACAGATGTTTTATAACATGAACCAAAAGCATGCACCAGAATATCTATGTAATCTTGTACCTCCTTGTGTACAAAGTACAACCAACTACCCGTTGCGAAATGGTCAAGATATTATTGTTCCATTTTGTAGACTTTCCCTTACTACTGAATCGTTTATTCCCTCTACTATACGTGAATGGAATAAACTTGATCCAAAAATTCGCAGTGTCGACTCTATTTCTAAATTTAAGAAAGAATTAAAAAACGATAGTCTAGTATGTAAAATTGAAACGTTTTATTTGTACGGCCCAAGGAAATTAAATATTATCTTAACGCAATTGCGATGTTCCGCTTCATCCTTAAACAATGACCTATTTAGAGCTAACATTATAAATGATCCCTCTTGTCATTGTGGGTCCGATATTGAGGATGTCTACCATTACTTTTTCGTTTGCCCAAAATACACATTATGTAGGAAAAACTTATTCGATAACCTTAACTGGCTATCTGAAAACTTTGTTTTAGATACAAAACTATTAATTTGCGGACACTTGGAACTTTCGAACGAACAAAATATTCAAATTTTCAAACATGTTCAGAATTACATAAAAAGGTCAAACAGATTTCTTATGCCTTGATAGAGCGTTATTATTGCTGACACAGGACGTCATCGTTGCCATCAATCCACAAGTCATCGTAACAGAAGTATACGATTTTTCAAACTTTCTTTTTCCTTTTTTACTTTGTCTCCTCTTTGTTCACATATGAAAGCTAGTATTATATTGTATAAACTGTTTGTTTTATATGCATGTCCATTATATTATACTATTATTGTAACTTTATATTGTATTATGGAGAAGACTTCATAAGTATGATTTACTTGTGTCTAATCCATTTTGCTTTAATTCAGCAAATAAAATATGTTTAAACTAAACTTACTTGGCTTAAATCTAGCCTGTCTGATGAATGTTAATCCAGAAAAGCACTTCAATTGTTTAATCCATGTTGTCTGTACAGCACATGTATGTAATCCATATTCTTACTTTAAATGTAACTTAAATTCCCTCTCTCTCTCTATATATATATATATATATATATATATATATATATATATATTATGTACAAAGCAGATCTGATAATTTACAACCAGTTAACTCTAGACACATAATTTGTGTTGAAGAGATAGGAGTACTGCTCGAGAAAGAATGAGAAGATATAGAGAGAAACAAAAAAGTAAAGAGACAGAGAAAGAAAACCTACAGTTAACATGCATTTTGACTAGAAGCCAGAAACAAAAACAACGTGGAAAGTGGAGAGATGCTAAGAGGAATTACAGGTACGAAGGATTCAGAGGCGGATTATGGGGGAGGCAGGGACCCTGGCCCTCCCTTTTTGGGAAAAAATTGGTTGATTATATATGGATTCACTGAAGCATGACCGGAGCCGGCCCCCTCTTAGGCAATCAGTGGGCCCCCACTTATGAAAAATTCTGGATCCGCCACGGGGATTTAATGGGGTAAAAAAAGAATAGCAATATATGGGCAATATTGGCTTTATATTAGTCTCTCTGACATTTATCCCATATCATTTTAATCATAGTTAGTCATTATAACCTTTCTTATTTCAGGGCAAAATTGGGGCCTCAAAAGAAAAGAAGAATCAGAGAAAGAGACAGAACTTCAAAAGCTAAAAAACAGAAGAAAATGGAACCAAAGGAAGGAAGCGAAATTAATGATGCTTTTGTTGATGATGATTATACACATGCAGCAAAGCGACAGGCCTTCAGTAGACTAAAGAAAAAAATGCCTTCAGAACCAAAAAAGTTTGTATCCTTAATTCAAACATGTATCTTAAACGCAACACCTAGAAAGAGGAAATTGTTTTCAGAAACACATTTAACACCTTCAAAGAAAGCTAGACTGGATTTTTTAGAAGAAAGCATGGTGTCTTTGAAACAAAATCTAGATATCCAAAAATCATCAAATACTAGAAAGTATAAAAGGAAAAGAAAATTGATAGTATCTGGACTGTGTAGATCTCTCCGAAAAAATAAGAAAATAAAAACAATGTCAAAAGAATTAGGTATAAGATATTGTACCATGCTGAAATGGTCACGTGAGAGTAATTCAGACTCTGAAAGAAAGAAAAGAAAAGATGCCTTGTCAGGGATTTCTTTGTTAAACCATACATATCAGTCAATAATCCTGAAAAGAGAAAAGTTGGAAAAGATTTGAAACCAAAACATTTCTTAAATGTGTGTAAAAAAACCGCATATCAAACCTTTAAAAATAAAATAAAAATGTCAAGGTTTCTGAAACAAATTTTGGGCCTCAACACCCAAACATGTTGTTCCCCTGAAGAAAGGTAAATTCAGAAGTTGTCTTTGCGAAAGATTTATAAACGT
Source organism: Mytilus edulis (assembly GCA_019925275.1). NCBI lineage: Eukaryota > Metazoa > Mollusca > Bivalvia > Mytilida > Mytilidae > Mytilus > Mytilus edulis. The sequence continues at coordinate 59,009,785 of CM034351.1, read as the reverse complement.
GAAGCTAAAGTTAAAAGCCTCAAACAACAAAGTTATTGCAAACAAGATTCCCAGCACACAGTCAATTAAAACAGTTGCTAACAAATATGAAGCTAATAAGTTTACAATGTGCGAAGTTTCTAAAGGTGAAGATCCGAAATTACAGTGTATACAGAGAAAGTGCCAAACTTGTGGGGTTAAACAACTAGACAATCATTTTCATGAGCTTGGTGTAATAGCAAACACAGATGAAACAGTCAATTGGTATCAATGGGAGACGAAAAAGATAACAGAGCCTAAAGTTTCAACAAGAAAAGTGTTGGCTTCAAAGTCCACATATGTTAAAAATCTACTTCAAAATTTGACAGAAGACATGACGGAATTTTCTATGCACTTATTCCTAGCCAACTGGCAATACAGACAATTTTCTAATTTGAAAGAAAAAATACCAGAAAATGTTATGGTATGCATAATGGACTTTGCAGAAAATTTTATCACTGGATATCAAGATGAATGCCAGAGTGCTCATTGGTGTTATGATCAAATAACAATACATCCAATTGTGTGCTACTACAGTGATGCTTTAGGGAAAACAGTTACACACGAAGTTGTATACATATCGGATGACCTCACTCACGATGCAAATTTTGTAGATCATTGTTTTAAAAACTGTGAATTTCTTGCGAACAAAAAACTTGTCACTTAAGCAATGTATCCAATTAACAGATGGATGTTCCAGTCAATACAAGTTCAAAGTGCCGTTCTTTGATATAAGTTCATACGCTGAAGAATTAGATGGGATTAAAGTTGAGAGGCATTTTTTTGGGTCTGGCCATGGTAAAGGACCAGGTGATGGCTGAAGTGGAGTTGTGAAATCTGCGATAACAAGAGGGATAATAGCAGGAAATGTTCTTTCTTGTGCAGAAGACATTTTCTCCTTTGTAACCTCAGATTTGACGAAAGATGGAGACACATTTAAGAGAACATTTTTGTTGATTGACAAGAAAGATGTAGCACGATCAAGGCCACTAAGGAACGAAGCTGTAACTGTTCCTGGAACAAGACAGTTTCACTGTGTAAAGGCAGTTGCCCAAGGATTGATCAAGACAAGAATAGTTTCATGTACATGTGTTGTATGTCTAGACATGGAGCAAGGAACATGAATAAACAATACCTATGTAGATGAATGGGTAGAACAGACCTTAACAAATGACCTTAGAAAATTGAACCAGAAATCAAAATCGAAGAAACAAAAGGTGGGTAAAGAAAAGTAACATTAACACACATGGAAACTGCTTTGAACCATGAGACTGTAGAAACGCACGAGGAATGTCAGATTAAAGAAACACATGACACCAAGATCATAGAAACACACCGAGGAACCTCAGATCGTAAAATCACTTGACGAAAGTCAGATCGTAGAAACACACAAGGAGCCTCAGATTGAAGAAACACATGAGAAATGGCAGATAATAGATACACATCAGGAACCTGCCAGGAACATAGAGCCCATCGTTGGAATTTCTGTTGACAATGACATGCGTTAAACTGTTTTTCAATATATCTATGATGACTTCCAAAATGCAATCAAGATTTGAGGAGCTTCAGTTGATATGTACGAGACATACTGATTTAATTGACGAAATTCCATTTCTTGGATCCTCCTGTCATAGTGTCATTAGCTCAGCCAAAACTGTTGACAAAATTTCTCTAGACATTTGGCCACAAGACGAACCCAAAAAACATATAGTAAATTATCCAGTCTGTGTGAAAGGAGATGGAAACTGCCTTCCCCGTGCAGGTAGTGTTCAAGCAAATGGAAATGAGGAGAGTCATTTAGAGGTCCGTACTCGGATGGTTATAGGAATTGTTACCCATGAAGATGTCTATCTAGATGAATATTATTTGAATAGGGGAACTACTGGGGAAGACAAGCACATTGTTAGCAATTTGGTTATGTACTCTGACAGTTATATTGCAGGTGATAGAATAACACCAGCTGTAGCAAGAAGAATACTACGAGAAGATACATTTAATTTTGCGAAACTTGGAGCATATGGTAATGCATGGCTGATATTTGCTTTGTCAAGCATATTGAAGTGCAGCTTATTTGAAATTTATCCACAAAAAGGAAACCCAGTTGTCAGAAGTCATCTTAACAGAGAGGTTTGCCCAAGGATGACCAAATCCAGTGATATTGTTTATCTAATGTGTACAAGTACAAGAACAAAGGAAATGAGAGATGAGCACTGGAACCCCACAATTCATTAGTGGAAAATAGTCATGACTCAAGTACTAGCATTGACTTGGATTCCTTTTCATTGTGTTCATTAGAGATTCTAGTAAACCCAATTGATATTGATTTGATGCAGCCTGATCCATTGACAGAAGTCCACCAAGAGGCCGATTTGATGCAGCCTCATCCATTGACAAAAGTCCACCCAGAGGCCGATTTGATGCAGCCTGATCCATTGACAGAAGTCCACCCAGAGGTTGAATTGATGCAGCCTGATCCAATGACAGATGTCCACCCAGAGGCCGATTTGATGCAGCCTGATCCATTGACAGAAGTCCACCCAGAGGTTGATTTGATGCAGCCTTGTCCATTGACAGAAGTCACCCCAGAGGCCGATTTGATGCAGCCTGATCCATTGACAGAAGTCCACCCAGAGGTTGATTTGATGCAGCCTGATCCATTGACAGAAGTCCACCCAGAGGTCGATTTGATGCAGCCTGATCCAATGACAGATGTCCACCCAGAGGTTGATTTGATGCAGCCTGATCCAATGACAGATGTCCACCCAGAGGTCGATTTGATGCAGCCTGATCCATTGACAGAAGTCCACCCAGAGGTTGATTTGATGCAGCCTTATCCAATGACAGAAGTCCACCCAGAGACCGATTTGGTGCAGCCGGATCCAATGACAGATGTCCACCCAGAGGTCGATTTAATGCAGCCTGATCCAATGACAGAAGTCCACCCAGAGGTTGATTTGATGCAGCCTGATCCAATGAGATAAGTCCACCGGAGGTCCATTTGATGCAGCCTGATCCAATGACAAAAGTCCACCCAGAGGTTGATTTGATGCAACTTGAGCCAATGACAGATGTCCACCCAGAGGTCGATTTGGTGCAGCCTGATCCAATGACAGACGTCCACCCAGAGGTCGATTTGATGCAGCCTGATCCAATGACAAGTCCACACAGAGGTCGATTTGATGCAGCCTGATCCAATGACAGAAATCAACCCAGAGGTCGATTTGATGCAGCCTGATCCATTGACAGAAGTCCACTCAGAGGTCAAGTCAGTATCTGATGGAGGCATTGATAGACAGATTGCCAGGTAATAAATAGTACTGATGTACTTTTATCATGCTTTTGTTTTCAGTGTCCTTTAATATACTTCATTTTTTTTTTATATAAATAAGGCCGTTAGTTTTCTCGTTTGAATTGTTTTACATTGTCTTATCGGGGCCTTTTATAGCTGACTATGCAGTATGGGCTTTGCTCATTGTTGAAGGCCGTACAGTGACCTATAGTTGTTAATGTATGTGTCATTTTGGTCTCTTGTTGACAGTTGTCTCATTGGCAATCATACCACATCTTCTTTTTTATATTATGGAAACAACAACAAATTAAACTAAGTTTTCAAATCCACATTAAAATTTCACTTTATCTTTGTCTTTGTACATTTCTTTATTACTCAGAAAGTATACAACACACAACATTGAACATAATTGTTTATTGTCATATAATCATGATAATGAAGATGTACATTTCCAAATTTTGGTGCATTTGGTCAAATATTTTTAAAGTTATTAGGTTTAGTTAAAAGTTATTAAACTTTTATGTTCAACTGTAAAATAACTTGTATTCTCCAACACCTATCCTACCGGGACGTACCTCTGTGTGTCTCATGGCAATGATTTATTCCCAGTTGTTGTAAGTAAAGTTCAAAGTTTGAAATGTCAACACATGTTTTTGCTGTTCATTAGTTGTTTTAGCAGTTATATTTATTTGCAGTTATTCATTAGTTATCCACTAGTTGTTCGTTAGTTATCCAATAGTTATTTGTTTCTTAATTTGGACAGTTATCCATTAGTAACATGTATCAACTAGTTGTTCGTTAGTTATCCAATAGTTATTTGTTTCTTAATTTGGACAGTTATCCATTAGTTATCAACTAGTTGTTCGTTAGTTATCCAATAGTTATTTGTTTCTTAATTTGGACAGTTATCCATTAGCAAATTTCTAAAAAATATCTTAACAGATAACCAACAACTTAATTACCAATGAATATCTGTTTAGTTAGTTGTTAGGCTGTTTTTTTTTTGTTTTTTTTTGGGGGGGGGGGGGTTATTTGGGTCATTTCTTAATATGCAGATTACCTGGTAACTGTTTCACATAGCAATCATGAGACTTGCAAACATTTCTTATGGATTTATGTATGCAAGACTTACAAGTGCTTTGTGAAACAGTCGCCAGATGATAACTTGCTCTCACACTGATACATATTTATATATATTTACAGGTTACTGATTGGCCATGGATACTATAGTTTAAGAAAAAGAAAGGCAATATTTGGTTGTCTAATGAAACTCCCTTTACCTGTTCTACTCAGGACATTGTGCAGGACTTGCCTGCTCCTGACATTCAGATGCTTGGTCGAAGTATGGGTTACATCTTTCGTGGTAAGTTAAGTAAAATAAATAGATTAAAATCTATATAGTGATTTATTTGCTAAAGGGCATACGATACAGTTACAGAGGAAATAAGGATTGACTTTTGACAAATGCTTGAAAAGTTGAACCTTTGTGCTTTTGTTATCTTTATTCTCAGACCTTAGTCCAAAATTTATATAAACCAAAATGTGTGTAGGGTTTCATAACAGTACACTTAGCCAAAAACTGAACAGAGTAGGCAGTTGGAAATTTCTTTTCATATGCAATTCTTATCATTAATAAATTCGAAGCACATCCCGTTTGTCTTTTGGTGTACATTGTTTTTGTGCTTTAAAAACTTATAAAATGACCAGAAACTAGAATTTCTTAAGAAATTATCTCCACATGTGTATTCTGGTTTTGATAGCTAAAAGTATAAGGTTTATAAATGAGGGTTTTAGAGAATTTATTTATATAATAGTTGTTTTTCATTAAAGAAATTGTGTGCAATGAATTTTGTCATTTTGATTCTTTTAATTTAAATTTTCTTGTTCTTGCAGATTTTCCAATGGACCAAGGAAGACAAAGGCGACTTTTAATAAATAAAATTTTAGGAAGTTATTGTACAGTGTTTTAATGTTGCCTGTTCACACAGAAGCGACATTTAGGGATCACTTTGGCACTATCCGTCGTCCTGCGTTAGCGTCACAAAATTTACCTATACACTTTTCAGTATTTCTTTTAATGCAAAAAAAAAAAGAAAGAAAATACCAAGGAACAATCAAGATTTTGTTATAATACCTCAGCTTTAAAGAAGGGGGTCTGATGTTGTAGAAATGTCCATTTGTCAGAAACAAATATTGTCGTATTAAACATATTTCTAATGAACTACTGATCACAGCCACTTGACATTTGGTATACAACCTCAGTTAAGGATCTAGATAAGCACATGCAAAAAAAGGAAACAACAAACATGATTATAAGTAAAAAGAAACTTATTTACAACTAACTAGTCCACATAAATTTAAAAACAGTTATCAGACCCTTCCTCGTCTCTTCTGAAGAGGTGCCCATTTTTAAACTGCCATTTGGATCAGTAAAATAATGAATTCCGTCCTATCTTTGTCCAACAGGGAATATATTCTGTCCTATTCTTGTCCTACAACAAATGAATCTTTACTCTGTTCGTCCAACAGATTGTTATGGTTTTATTTTATCCATTTATTTAACAATGAACCATTTTACCTCTTGGTGAAGAACACCAGGTGTAGATATTAGTTTAAACAGCATAGTTTTGATTTTGTTCTTGACTTTGGATGATGCAAATGGAACAAATTCTCATCCAAAAATGTCCATGTTTGTCCGACATATTTTAAGATTTTTCAAAATTATTAGTTTGTTTTAAAAAAAAATAACAAAAGTATAATTGAAGATCTTATGAACTGTCAGAGAAAAATTGATATATTTATTAACTAAGCCTTCATAAAAAGGGGAAATATTCATTTTTCAATGTCCTGTTACGTCCAACATAACCTTCGACCAACATGCTATTTAGGTCTAATTTAATGTTTTCTGACTAAATAACTATCTTTTTACATGTAAAACCCTAAACTAGAATTATTTTCCTTTCAGAAAATCATGTTATTATGATTTAAACAGCTACTTTTAAAATCATACATTTTGTCACACACTTGCAACACTATACTGAATATTTAGCCAAATAGAAATCTATGAAATTTTGACACAAGGTTTATGACCACAAAACAAAGGTTGGGATTGATTTTGGGAGTTTTGGTTCCAACAGTTAAGGAATTAGGGGCCAAAAAGGGCCAACATAAGCATTATTCTTGGTTTTCGCACACTAACTTTAGTATAAGTAAATAGAAATCAATGATATTTAAACACAAGGTTTAAAACACACAAAAGGAAGGTTGGGATTAATTTTGGGAGTTGAGGTCCCAACAGTTTAGGAATGAGGGTCCCAAAGGGTCCAAAATTAAACTTTGTTTGATTTCATCAAAAATTGAATAATTGGGGTTCTTTGATATGCTGAATCTAAAAATGTACTTAGATTTTTGATTATTGGCCCAGTTTTCAAGTTGGTTCAATTCGGGGTCCAAAATTAAACTTTGTTTGATTTCATCACAAATTTAATATTTGGAGTTTTTTGATATGCCAAATCTAACTGTGTAATATGTAGATTCTTAATTTTTTGTCCCGTTTTCAAATTAGTCTACATTAAAGTCCAAAGAAATTTTCAATTGCACAGTACTCAGCATTAGCAAGAAATCTTCAATTGCACAGTATTGTGCAATACCAAGAAATTTTCAATTGCACAGTATTACGCAATAGCAAGAAATCTTGAATTGCACAGTATTGCGCATTAGCAAGTATTTTCAATTGCACAGTATTGCGCAATAGCAAGAAATATCTAATTGCACAATGTTGCGCAATAGCAAAACAAATTCAATTGGAGTTATCCTTCTTTGTCCAGAATAGTAGTTGAATCAACTTAAATCATTGTTTTATACAATATACAATGTATATTCACTTTTACTACCAACTGATAAATTAAAATAATCTTTACCATTCAATGTTAACAAGCACTTTTTTACATTTAATATTTTATGATGTATTTAAATGAGTAGTTATTGTTGCAAACTCCATTAGAAATTTGAATTGAGATCAGTTTTGGAATAAGGGAAAGGGGTTGTGAAGAAAAAATTGGGGGGAGGGGGGCAATTTTTCTCATTTCAGATTTCATAAATAAAGAAAATTTCTTCAAACATTTTTTGAGAGGATTAATATTCAACAGCATAGTGAATTACTCAAAGGCAAAAAAAAAAATTAAGTTCATTAGACCACATTCATTCTGTGTCAGAAACCTATGCTGTGTCAACTATTTATTCACAATCCAAATTTAGAGCTGAATCCCGCTTGAATGTTGTGTCCATACTTGCCCCAACCGTTCAGGGTTCAACCACTGCGGTCGTATAAAGCTGCGCCCTGTGGAGCATCTGGTTTCTCTTATCTTCATACGATAAAATTCTACTATTTTCTATTCTTTATATTGTATCACATCGTCCTAAACATGTATGACATATTTATCACTGGACGTTACGCAACAAACCATCAGGAAATTGTATCACCGTTAGTCTCTCTACTTTTTTTTTATCCATTTTTCCTAGTCTTGTCTTATTATTCTCATTTCTGTAAATTCCTGTAATAATTTATGCCGTCCTTTTTATATATCTGATGCACTTACCCTACAAAAGCACACATCAAGTTACGTCTATGTAAAGAAAAACATCTCGTACAAATACTAAGATTGCATGATATGTAGAAAAACTTCCTTAATAACTATAACTGACAGAGCAGTAAGATCACACAATGAGCCAACTCAATTTTCATTTACAAAATTAACTGATCTTAAAACTGCAAACGACAGAATACTCTGAATGTTTCTTAGCTGTTACACCAATAATCGCTTAATCCTTTTGGGAAGAAAATATTTGGGAACCTATTTTCACACAAAACCACTTTGCCAGTGTAGCCCGTCTCCATGGAGAAATACAGAACTAAACCAGTCAGTCAATGAAACCCAATACTCTTTGAATGCATGTTTGAATCATGCACATGGAAAAGATGAAATGGGATTTATCCCATTTTGCAAAGAACCTTGTAAAAACAAAATAACTCAAACGTGTATTCTACTTCTGCAACTCTTATAATATCCATCATGTATTAGCATGCAATAAAGGACAGCTTCACAAGAACACTAACTTAACCTGTGAATCTATGATATAAAAATAAGGAAATTGGTATGATTGCTAACGAGGCAACAACCAATCAGAGTTTAAATGACATGGATATACGCAAATGTGATCCCTGCATGGCCTTCAATATTAAGAAAACTCCCTACATGTGTACCATATAGTCAACTATAAAAGGGCCCGACATGAAAATGAGATACAATTCAACCGTGAAAACTAACTGTTTAATTGTTTAATATATGATTTTTAATTTGCTAATACAAATCTAATTTCCCTTACATATCTGACAACAATAAATGTTTCATTTAATCAATATGCGTCTGTGTATTATTTCGCTTTGTGGCGGCTGTCAAAATAACGTGTACCCAACATTTTTGGTACTGTGGCCTATTTATACTGATTGATGCTTCAGTAATTAAAAACAAAATTCTTTCAGTTTGAATCTTGTTTTTATAAGATTGAAGCATGTTTATGATACAATGTTAATCCTGAATATTACATTTATTAAATTAGTCTACATTAAAGTCCAAAGGGTCCAAAATTAAACTAAGTTTGATTTTAACAAAAATTGAAATCTTGGGCTTCTTTGATATGCTGAATCTAAACATGTACTTAGATTTTTGATTTTGGGACCAGTTTTCAAGTTGATCCAAATCAGGATCCAAAATTATTATATTAAGTATTGTGCAATAGCAAGAAATTTTCAACTGCACAGTATTTAGCAATAGCAAGAAATCTTCAATTGCACAGTATTGTGCAATTGCAAGAAATTTTCAATTGCACAGTATTGCGCAATAGCAAAAAATCTTCAATTGCACAGTATTGCGCAATAGCAAGTATTTTCAATTGCACAGTATTGCGCAATAGCAAGAAATATCTAATTGCACAATATTGCGCAATAGCAAACAACATTCAATTGCAGTTATCCTTCTTTGTCCAGAATAGTAGTTGAATCAACTTAAATCATTGTTTTATACAATATACAATGTATATTCACTTTTACTACCAACTGATAAATTAAAACAATCTTTACCATTCAGTGATAACAAGCACTTTTTTACATTTTGATATTTTATGATGTATTTAAATGAGTAGTTATTGTTGCAAACTCCATTAGAAATTTGAATTGAGATCAGTTTTGGAAATTGGAATAAGGGAAGGGGGGGGGGGGTGAAAAAAAATTGGGGGTATATATTCAACAGCATAGTGAATTGCTCAAAGGGCACAAAAAAATTTTAATTTTAATCCTGAATATTACATTTTTTTTTATATTCTTCACATTTTACACATAAAATCTGTGTCCATAAATCATCTTAAAGTTTGTTTTGTCTACAAAAATAAGTAAATATTAAAATAATATCAATTTTTGGTCACCAGCATAGCAAACATGTATTATATATGAAAAACAAATTGTTTAAAAAAACATTATAGAAATATATAGTATAAATTATTGTCCTGGGGCAAGCTGAATCCCACTTCGGGGTGCAAAATTATCTTGCTGCGTTGAAGATTCGACCCATTGGTGGTATTGGGCAGCTGTTTACTGCTCTTTGGTCGGGTTGCCCAGTGTATCTTTGATGCATTCCCCATTTTTATTCTCTATCCAAACCATGCATGGATTTTTCTCATTGTTGAATGCCATACAGTTGCCTATAATTGCTCACATCCAATTCATTTGAACTTTGGTGTTTAGTTGTTTCATTGGCATCTCCTTATTTGTGTAATGTTCAGCTTTTGGTCATTTTATCTTCACTTTTTGTTTTAGTCTACATGATAAATTCTTAATCATGATGATGTCTACTTTTGGTAATTTATGTCATTGGGTTCACTGGTTGCTGCCTCATTGACACCTCTTTTCATAGATGCTGAATATATTGTCTGATTGTCTTTTGTTTTGCAGAACATCGAATGTATGAATCAGCTGACCGTTAAGTGTACTATGTAAAAAATGGCATCTTCTAGTTTGTTTTTCTTTGAATTTGTACATCATTGTGTGTCTCTCCTTCCACCCTTTTTTACACATATCAAGATGCAATCTCCCTTATTCAGATAGATACAACATTCTTATCTCGGATGAAGGTGATATTTCGGCCTCATAGCAGTTTTCCATTAAGTATTTATAAAGTTAAAGATACTGCACATCAACCCCAAAATGTATTAATAACGTAAACGACTGTTCGAGTGGTCCCAGTCAACACAACAATTGACATTTATTGTATAATTATAAACTCGCTTTTGTTGCACGGACATGCATGAAAGAATATAACTACTCGGTATATCAGGTTGTATCAATTTATGTTACAGTGTGTGTTGCTATAATATCTTACCAAAGTTGGATGTGCTGATTTTTTCCTTCGCGTCCATGCCCATGTAAACCATGCTGTATGGTGTTTTCCATGAATTGTATGTCGTCACAAAACTATTTAAATTGCTTTCAACAACAATCGGTACACTCCGGCTTTTCAATGATATCATGGTAATGTCATTTCTTCCGAAGTCAATAACCAACTTCTTGGTTATTCGTCTTGGATATTATCTCTAACAACAAGCTAAAAAAGCCGATAATATTCCGAATGTCATAAATTACCATTTTTATATCACTTGTCATCCAGACGATCTACTTTGAAAAATAAAGCGGCTGGATGATCGAGACTACACTGCGGAGCTATTAGTTTCAGTTTTCAGAAATACACGCCATCTTGAATAAATTACTTATTACGTATTGATTCTGATTGGTTGCATTAGAATAAGACTGAGATACAGCAACAGCTATTGGCTTAAATGAGTTTAAGAATTACAGACTTTTCTCGTCCAGAATAAGACATCAAATGCCGGAAAATTAGCTATGTGTATTTCAGATCCGATCAACAGTCATTAATTCATGTTCGTTTTATTATGCAAACATTTCATAGATGATCATAGATAAATTCAATATTAATTATTAATACGTGTTTAGTTGCTTTGTTACTCTGCAATTTGCACGATTTGCTTTGCTAAACAATGTTTCTATACAATGTTTACAAAAATGCATTATCTGTATTTTATAACTTCCGACAATATAAGCACATCTCCAGAAGTGCACACCTCAAGAGTCGTGTCTAAATTTATAATTGTTTTAATTTTCAACAAGAAATTAAATTTTTTTAAATACCAATTCAACAACCAAATGCACATATATAACCTTAAATTAGTGTAGAGCGAAGTAGTCCATATATATAGGTTTTTAGAAAACTAAAACTTGTTAATATTAATAAATGTCCATCATAAGGGAGACAACTATAAATAAGGTCTCTAATTACAAGGTCAATTACGGGAATTGGCAAATGGACTATTTAATCTCTTTTTGTAGAAATGCTATACTTGAAAAACATGGACTGCATGACCATAGAAAAAAAATATCTTTAACTCATCTTAATGTTTGTCACAATTATAGGCATCATATAATATTTCAATATTTCAAACCTTCTAGATTAAGTCTATCAATATTTTATATTGATAAGTTTATTAACGGCAAATCATAAAAATAAGAAAATCTACCAAGTTCTGACATCACAGCTATATACGTAATAACACTTTGTTTATAGAGTAATTATTTTCGCGCCTTTTCGTATATCAGAAATCGTTAAAGATGCATTTTTAATACAGAATTAAGAGAAAACAAACCCGGATAAACAAAACTATTTCCGTTTGGATAGACTTCGAATTTCGTAAAAAAAAATATAAACGAAATCATAACGTAACAATTATTTGCATACCGCATACGCAAATACATATGTACACGTGATATGTACACACGTGTACATGTATATATGAAGATTTCGATTTACGTTATACAGGGAATTAGTTGTACAGATTCTCATCAAACTATTTTCATCAAATCCGGCAAAAATCAGCATATCATTTGCTTTATAAAATACTGAATCTATTATGTGTATCTCCAATATACTGAAACAAATATCCCGTATGAAAAGAATAATTGGAATCAAAACGGACAACCTCAAATATTATAGAGAGCGGAGTCGGTCTTTATAGAGAAAATTTACCGTGCATACATTGTACACATAAGACAGATGCATTGGGGAATTATGAGCTGTCGGAATAATGGGCTGTCGGAATATTGGTTGTCGGACTAATGGTTGTCACCCAAGTAAACTATCAAACAATACTGGAAGTGACATTTTTCAAACCGGAAGTAAAAAAAAATCTCCCTATTTATTTGTTTTTGGCTAGAAACAATATTTTTTTGGAATCAGTGTACAATAAGCCGTCATTTGACAGTGGAATTGACAATTAAAATCATATTCTAATATTTTCATATTAAAAAAAGATCCTTACTGGTGGAAAGACCTTCAATTGTTGTCTGGACAATTGATTTTTTTTTTTTTATTTTCTTTGAATCTATTATTTTAATGGTAAATAAATTTTCGTGTCGCTTCTTGACGATTTTTGTGGCTAAAATTCTTCTTGCTGCTAATTAGTGAGACCGGTTTTATGCAACAAACGTCCAATACGTTATGTTACCAAAAATATGCCAAAGTTGATATTGAAACACTCACGCAACCCTTTTCTGGATAAATGATTGTGAACAAATTAAGTTATTCATGCTAAAAACTGTTACACAAATTTGGAAAGGTATGACCAAAAGTGACGTTACAACATAAATCATTTTAATAAATAATTTAGAGGTTATTGACAATAACAATCAAAAGCAAGGGCAAGGAGTAAACAAAGAGTTAGACTCATAAAACCAAAAGACATTTACATCAACAGTTACATAATTGAGAATGTGATATACCAACAAAAACATAAATTACTTATTCTAAATCAATTATTCATCCACTCATCCCCAAATCCGTAGTTTTCTTTAGTAAAAAAAAAAATCAAAAAATATGAGGACCAATGTGTACCCTTCGTGGAACTAGTACTTCTATGCATGCATTTTACAGTGAAGATATCTGTTGGCACTTTAATTGTATAAAATAAAGAGGCCATACATTTTAAAACTCTTTAAAGTTTATTGGGTTTTTTTTGTAGGTTTTGGAGGTCGCTGTTTTACAGATCGTCCGTGTCGTCCTCCTCTGGAATGTACTAATGGTGTTGTATGTATTTGTCCAGACGCACTTAATAATTATTTTGATCGAGGGGAACAAATTTGTAAACCAAAAGGTAAGTAACTGTTGATAAGAGCATTATGAAAGTAATTGTGAGAATAATTAACCCAAGCGATATTACACTCAAGGTGAGTGACAAAGATTTATTTACGTTTACGGAGAAACTACAAACTTGAGAGTAGCAACTACTGGAATAAAGGCGAGTGGGAGGGAACATTTTGTCAACACAGCCATAATATAAGAGTACAATGTACACTGTATAAAGCCAACGACTTCTAAGTCACTCAGACCAAGCAGAAATCCACAACTATGAATGATTGTTACATGTATTCACTTCTCGCGGGATCTGGCTAGGGATATGAGAAAAGCACAGCAGTCGTATACCCTTTGTGAAATAAAGATAACAATAGCAATAAAAACAATAAAATCATTCATGTTCATTGGAACGTGATAATGTATCCTAGAGTAGATATAGTCTTTTTGACTTTTACATCATCTAAACGTATATTATATTTATTCCCAAATCTCGTGGTCATTGAATGAGACACTATAGGTTGCACTTTGTACACAATGTAAATACTGCTGTTTCTCAAAACACGCCTCTTTTGGGGAGATTTTGAATATTCATAGAAAATTAATTTTGTTTACATACTGGTTCCCAGTTATGCTCTCTGTGTACCATCTCACAGAGACATAACTTGGGAATGTTACCAGTAAATATACATGTGCATATTGTTTACATTGAAATTTGTGGTAACCTTTCATTCGAGGTAGGGGCAAGAAAATTAGTGTTAGTTTAAACTCTGAGAAAATCAGGGCATATAAACGTTGAAAATATGCCGCACAACCCTATATTTTGACCTTTGAAAAAATTGTGGTGCATATGAACTTTCAATTCCAGGATAAGATTTTTTTTTCAAAACTTCATAGTAAAAGTGGTACAGTTTTAGCCGTAAAAGGAGTTCCTATGGGAAATTGCATTGTCAATATTTACAGAAATGCAAACTATAAGACCGGCGACAGGCAAACATGTACCATAAATAAGCCAGTTCAATTACAGGCACCTGTATCTGAAAAACAATTTTCCTTTATATATTAATAGAACATCATATCATTTTTCTAGAACAAACAAAAGCTCGGTGTCTCCTAGAAACAGGCTAAACTGTTATTTTTGACAAACTTAAGTCACTTTGTTCCTTTAAGATAAAACATTATATTACTAATTGAAGATACTAGTACTGACATGTTATACTATATTTTCGCCAATCCACCATTTGTCTAGAAATAGCACTGACATTCTACATATTATCTAGTCGTCGATCTTCCAACTGTGTAGATACTAGCACTGACATTCTACATATTATCTACCCTTACCGAAATATAAGCTCTAGCTAGCTACGGCAAGCATTTGCCGCAAGTTTGCAGCAAACATTGCCGCAAGCTTGCAGCAACCATTTTACCATGCAAATGAAGGTTGCAGCAAGCTTGCTGCACACATAATTATGCAAATTAGATTTGCAGTAAACTTGCGGCAATTGTTTGTTGCAAACTTGCGGCTAACTTGCAGGAACTACACATATACCATTGTTATGTGTGTAGACACATTAAATGTATCTCTTTCAAATACACAGCAACATTTTAAAAAAGAATGCATGCCTGTATACAAACAGTCATTGAAAGAATTTATGCAAACTTAAAGATTTAAAGAAATACATACATGCATTTCAGTTTTGAAAAAGGGGACAGGGGTCATTCTCAAATGACATCATATACCTGTATTAAGAAATGAAAAGGGATAAATCTCAAATGTGTATTTGGTATAAAGCTAGGTAATAATTGCATAACAGAATTGAACTTAATTTTGATAAACATGGTATGTACAGTACATCAGTTACAAAATTCAAACTTTTAATAGCTTAAGTTTTTCAATTGCACATATATATTTGCTTACTTAATTATGATACCGTATAGAAATTAATTATTTAATTAAAACATGCAGTTCTATGAATTAGTTGTACACTGTACTTACAAAATTACATATTGAATATTTCTATATTATTGAACCAAAATGCCTCCTCGGTCTCTTATATGTGAAATGCATTTTCCAAGCACTATCAACATGACCAAGTCACAGTTTCAAATTGTTAGTGTCCAGGATTTGCCAACTAGACATGCCCAGTCAATATTGTGTAATTCTTACAATGTTCCGGCAAACATATAGAATGGTCAAACATCTGCAAACACTATTTTCTGTGTTCCTGCAAACTTTGTCTTTGCCACAAGCTTGCAGAAAGTCTGCTTCTATGTTTATGAGAAGTTCTTTTATCCATTATCCTGACAGAAACACATTTGTCCTTGCCGACACAGCGAGATCAAGGGTTTTCAGTTTTGTTACTGTGGATGATTTTGTTGAAAACACTCCTCCGCGTACAAGCTCTTCTATAGCACCGACTAAAAAGGTTTTGGATCATTTGTATCTCTTTTCTTGTCTTGTAAAAAACCCTTCATCTCTACAAACATTCTTGCCTACCAGCATGTTCTTTCTTGTATGTTCAAACAGCTTGTAGAGTCATAATGCAAACGTCCACATTTTCGCGAACAAACACGCATTCGCGGAAAAAACGCACTTTAGCGTACCACGGCATCGGACTACCATTGCACTTTAGCGTATCAACCCGACGCACGTTAGCGCATACCGTCATACTTTAGCGTGACAATCGCATTTTAGCGTCCCCATTGCACTTTAGAGTCCTAAATATATAAAACAACTTTGATATAAAAATGAAATCGAAAAATAACTGACCCATTAACATTCTACCTTGGTATAATTGCTACCCGTTGATATAGAATGAAATTCAAAACAGTGTGGCTGTGGTCATTGATTGACACATTAAATTCATCCATTGACTGGGACAATTTACGTGAACGTTTGTCTGTAACGACCACTGTTCACAACGTACCTACGATAGACATTTAAACTGTGGGGTCACCAAAGGTTTCTTAACGCCTTTAATTATAAAATAATTCGAAAAATTAATCAGGAATAACCTTTATGTTTTGATTTATATAATTGATATAAATCAAAACATCGTGTTATTTCTGATTAATTTTTCGAATTACTTTTAAAATTATTAAGGTGTTGAGAACCTTTGGTGACCCCATAGTTTAAGTGTCTTTAAAAAGTACATAGTGAGCAGTGGTCGTTACATACAAACGTTCACCTAAATTGTCCCAGTCAATGGATGAATTTAATGTGTCAATCAATGGCTACAGCCACACTGTTTTGAATTTCATTCTATAATTATTGGCTTTGAAAAAGAGACCCTATTGGCATTCCTGCGGCACGTCTTTGTAATCCTTTATATAGAAAGAAACCCCTACCGCTGTATGAGGCTGTAGAATAAAAGTCTTATGCTAAATATTCAAAGTTTAGCCCTGATAATGTAAATACAGCGCAGGAGATGCTAATTGTCAAGTGCTAACGATTTTTAAATCCATTGCTGTAGATAAAGTGTAGCGCTGAGTTAAACCCCCAGCGCTGCAAATGTAAAGTATATCGATGTAAATAAATTAAAAATCAGGCAATTGAGATGGCAAGTTAGAAATAAATTCTAGCGCTGGAGATGTCAAATACAACATTATCGACTTTATAGCTTCTGTGCTGAAATTTGCATTTTAAACGCCAGACTATTAATCTTCAGCGAAAGACTTAAAAAAAACCTGCACTATTTAGATTCTTGTATTACAATCAACGATCTTTTAACAAGCTGCTGTCATATAACTACAGACAAGGTTGAAATGACAGTTGAAATGTCAAATAAACGGCAAGTTTATGAATTTCGACGAATGTATGTGGTTGACACTTAGCTAGTTGAACGTTTTATTCAACAGAAGGTCTCAATATTCTTCCAGAATATCATAACAGAATATATATCAGACAATCTCAACATGATATACGTTATAACATATTTATTCAACTTAATGAAATTATATTCGTAAAGAAAAAGAACAACCTGTAAAATTGGTGCACACTGAATAACGCGCGTAGGGGGTTATTTAGTAGAGTGCACCACATTTTTTATGTTATTTCGAATAGACAGAAAAAATATTAGTCATTTCTTATAATTTAATTCTAAATTCCATTTCAAATCGTAGAAAACCACGAAAAAACGTTGATGACGTCAAGTACTATAATAATTTGCTTCTTGGTCTGCCCAAAGAATATATGTGCAAAATCATCAACATCCAAATTTTGCGTATAATTTAAATATGATAAACAAACATGGAACTCTAGGATGGTTATAAGTTTGTTTCAAGCACTTGTAGAACATGTAGAAAATGGATTGATTTCCTGACATTTCATCTTGCTTCTCAACTCGTAGTTTAAAATTTCTTAAAGAACGAAGGATTATCTTCTATACCTGTTCAATTATTAAGTAAACCGAAAATATGGAACATTGCAGCTATGTATAATATTAAAATTAAGTAGAACATGCGATATTTGTTCATTGCAGCTTGATCATTATGATATATCATGCGTATATGCCTATACAATTTACAAACATTGCATGTACACATACAGGTTTTGACATGTTTGTTCCTATAATCGTATATAGTCATCAAAGGTACCAGGATTATAATTTAATACGCCATAGTCGTAACTATGCATACTTGTTGCATGCACATATCTGTTCATTGAAAATATTATTTTACAATATTCCAATACCAAATTTATACTTATATTCTACTATAGATAATTTCATATGAAATGTTTAATCCTCCAGATTTAAATTGCACAACTATTCATATATATTGAAATGCATTTATGGAACGCCACGGCTGCCTCCTTATGATAACAATAACCATATCATAACGGGTAAAGATATATCATGAAGCAAATGTTCTATACTATAACGACATTCGACTATAATACTCTGTCAATTTGCTATATCACTAAGATACATTTATATACTTTAAAGACACTTTGATAAAACATGAAGCTACCTTTTCATACTATTCTGTCATTCACTTTGTTATGAAGATAATATTTCATACTATGAAGACATCTTGATATAACATGGAGCTACATTTTCATACTGATTTGTCATTTAACTTAACTATTATGTGATATTGCTATGTCATAAAGAACCATTTTATACTATAAAGATATCTTAACATAACATGAAGCAGCTTGTTCATACTATTTTGTCACCACAGTATATTATAACGATAAATTTGCATACTATACAATCATCTCGATATACATGTAGCATGGAACAATTGTGTCATACTATTATGTCATATGGGACAACATCCCTAATGCGCCTCGAAATGAGGAACGTCACGTGTAAAGAAAAAATCTCTGTGTAGTGATATTGGACATGTTTCTATTTTTAACAAATGACTGAACTTAATTATTTGTGGTGATTAGGAAATTAGAGGAACATAGAATAAATGTGTAAAAACTATGGAGCTATTGAATGTGTTCAAAGTATTAAATTTTCAAAGAACTTATTGTGTTAAAAAGGGGATATTTTACCACAAGGAGCCGCATCACAAAAGGATGTTCGGGGTTTGCTAATTTACGGAAAAAGTAATCTCACTTCGTACCCCGAAAATTTAACCACATATGTGAAAATGTCACAGCTTCGAAACGAGCTATCATACATATCCAAGTTTACGATATGGACTGAGCTACAGGGAAAAACGTTACCATTACCGCCTATGTAAAAACAATTAAAGATATTGAGCCATATACCTATCTTATAAAGACATATTTTAATATCAAACTAACAGTTCTTATATCACGAGGTGACATCAAAATACCAGTAGACCATTTCGTCATACCATAATACAATTTTACCATATCATAATACAATTTCACCGTATATATCATAAGACCATTTCATCATACTATAATATCATTTCATCATACCATAAGACAAATCTATCAATAGCGGCGACATTTCCTGCGAAATTCATCCACAATATCGATTGTAATGGGAAAAAAAGTCCATGAAGGAAATCTTTTTTTGCCGCCCTTAGGGAATCGCTTTCAAGATGATCGATTTATCGACAGAAGGGATGCCGCTGGGGTTCTTGTGCGCTATTCTTTTCGTATATGAATGAATGAATATTTTAATATTAAAAATGCAACCTGAATTATAACAAACAATGACATTCATATTTATACAATCAATTTTCAGCAAGCAAGCCAAATAGGCCTATGATGCACTTCATTGTGTATCATTATTGAAAATAAAATTATATATAAATATACTAAATAAATAAATGATTTGGAAAATACGTTGAAGGTATAAAAAGTCATGAGATCCTGGCTCTCTGGTGTTAAACCTTGGTTCCATCTGTGGTTTTTTTTTTTGGTTTTGAACCTTAGTTCTATCCGGGTTCTTTGGTTCGAAACCATGGTAACGGGTTCAACATCCGGGTTGTATGGTTATAGCAACCGATCTTCTTGGTTCCATCTGGGTTCTTTTCTAATGTTCCCGTTGCACTTGGAGAAGATATCCGCAAGTATCCGAATAAAGAGATAAAGTAGGTCAAAGACGTTAGACATGTTTTAAATTATAACATTTCAACATCGACGGAAAATGAAGCAGTAATGTATTTATCTTTTCATTTTAATTATTGTGATTAGGAATCTAGACCAAATTAAGGGGCTCCTGGGTATAAATCTTTTTTTTTCTTCAAATATTGCATTGGATTTCGCTATATTTTTTTATAAATGAACTTTATCATATACTTAAAAGAAAAATGATTTAAAAAAAGGGGAGTCAACGTTCATTTAAGCTCACAATCATCCTCCGGAAGAAACATACATTTTTGTTAATGTCCTTTTTTTCTGTTGAACTAATTGGGAGAAAAAGAAGTAGTATCGAAATAAAAATATATCCTAATTACAGAAATCGCTTAAATTTTACAATTATTTAGTTTATGTACAGCTTATTCGAAAAAAAATAAAAAAAATAAAAACTATAGGTCACCGATGAGTTAAAAAAGATATTTCAATTTTAATGCCAAAGGGAGACAATTTGGAGCTTTTTCAATGATATAAACATTTTAAAAGTCATCTGGGTGCAAGCCGAAACGATTTTTGGGTTGATTTGTGTACCATATCATCTAGTAATTACTAGATGTGTAGTAAATAAAATTTGTAATTAAAAAAAATAAAGGTTTAAATTTTTTCTAGAATTTTTGTACACACGAGCCACATTAAAGCATCGTGTAGATTATAAAAAAACGAAATATATACATGATATAGTATATCGAACATCCTTTTTATTCAAATCAGTTGTTTCGTTTTCTTTATTTAATTATTCCTTTACTCATCCCTTATTTCCGTTAATATTTCCACCAATTAGGACGAGTCGTTCAATTGGCCAATATGTGCATCTAGCCACTTGATGAGTTGCATATATATTTGATTGAACATTTACGTTCAAGTTCGACTTAATTTTATTTAATTGGCTTTCAAATTGTAATAATGTCAGATTTGATAGAAATACATGTAAATTAAGTGTATGTAACCAATTATTTTGTTCAAAACAGAATGTAAAAAGATACATATATATAAAGAGAAAGTGATGATTAATTTAAGTTTGTAATCTTTAATTAGTTTAAAAATAAGCTATAAAATATTACAAAAATGTATATTTACAATAAATTTGTCAAATTTGACATCTTTGTGAAGGGCATGCATATAATCATTTGCCCAAAATAAATAAATCAAAATTAAGATCGAATATTGTTATAATAAAAATTGTGTGTGTGTTAATGACAGTGCTAGTGGGATGGGTATCACCATCACACTAGTCAGAACTTCTGTTTTGGCGCCCGCATCCGTCCGTCACGAACGAACGAATACACAATATAAACTAGAGGCTCTAAAGAGCCTGTGTCGCTCACCTTGGTCTATGTGAATATTAAACAAAGGAAGCAGATGGATTCGTGACAAAATCGTGTTTTCGAATGGTGATGTGTTTGTATATCTTACTTTACTGAACATTCTTGCTGCTTACAATTATCTCTATCTATAATGAATTTGGCCCAGTAGTTTCAGTGGAAAATATTAGTAAAAATTTACAAATTTTATGAAAATTGTTAAAAATTGACTATAAAGGACAATAACTCCTTAGGGGTCAATTGACCATTTTGGTCATGTTGACTTAATTTTAGGTCTTACATGTACTTTGCTGTACATTATTGCTGTTTACAGTTTATCTCTATCTATAAAAAATATTCAAGATAATAACCAAAAACAGCAACATTTCCTTAAAATTACAAATTCAGGGGCAGCAACCCAACAAAAATTTCTAGGCAGATAGATCTTGACCTGATAAACAATATAAAACCAACAGATGTGCTCTAAATGCTTTGTTTTTTTTTGAGTAAAAAGCCAAAAACTGCATTTTACCCCTATGTTCTATATTTACCGTGGCAGCCATCTTGGTTGGTTGGCGAGGTCAACGGACAGATTTTTTAAACTACATACCCAAATTATGATTGTGGCCAAGTTTGGTTTAATTTGACCCAGTAGTTTCAGAGGAGAAGATTTTTGTAAAAGATTACTAAAATTTATGAAAAATGGTTAAAAATTGACTATTAAGGGCAATAACTCCTAAAGGGGTCAACTGACCATTTCAGTAATGTTGACTTATTTGTAAATCTTACTTTGCTGAACATTATTGCAGTTTACAGTTTATCTCTATCTAAGATATTCATGATTCGGCCATCTTGGTTGGTTGGCCGAGTCACCGGACACATGTTTTAAACTAGATACCCCAATAATGATTGTGGCCAAGTTTGGTTTAATTTGGCTTAGTAGTTTCAGAGGAGAAGATTTTTGTAAAAGTTAACAGACGACGCCGGACGACGACGACGACGGACACAAAGTGATGAGAAAAGGTCACTTGGCCCAGGGCCAGGTGAGCTAAAAAGATGTGGCATGAGCACCAAAGGGAACTCTCCACAAGAGACCAAATGACACAGAAATTAACAACTATAGGTCACAATACTGCCTTCAACAATTAGAGTCCAATGTTGAATGTATTACTGGGCGATAAATTCTTGTTCTTCACTTTAATCCATTTTTATACGTCCACCAAAATGTCTGCCGTCCGCCCGTCTGTCTATCTGTCCGGCGTCCACATGTCGCACCGTAACTTGAGAACTGCTTATCCAAATTTCATGACACTTTACTAAGTTGTTTCTTATGATGGTCAAACAATTTGTATACGTTTGTGATGAAAATAGGATTTAAACTTTTTGAGTTACGGGACTTTATAACTATATAAAACAGGGGTGTGTTTTTTCACTTGTCGCGCTGCATCTCAAAAACGATTTATGATTATTGTTTAAAACTTTACACACTTCTTAGTTATATTTATCCAAAGATCTGAATACTTTTTGTTGATGATTCATAATTTTATTTTAGTGTAAACAATATTTATTATGAAAAATACAAGACAGTATAAATTATAAGCACATTCATAATAAGGATCCAGAAACAAGCAACAATTGCTTATACTAATTAATCTGTCTCCTTGGTAAATTAAATACATTATACATAAATAAATCAACTACATGCTCTGTTACATAATAAAAATATTGATAATGTCAGTTGAGTTACATAATGAACTGAAAAGTAAAGAAAAATGCAACTGATAAGATGAAATGCTTACAGGTTTATTGTGTGAATCATTAATTTGTAAACCTTTTAGTTTTGATAATGAACCTTTGTACCATGAGAAATAAAATAATTATGTTTTCTTCATTCGAAATTGTATCTGAGCCATTTAATAGAAATTCGGTGTCCATTGGTGCCGTTGAATTTAGGCTTCCAAATGATATTATCAGTTCTCGTCTTATTTCCGAGTATAATGGGCACAATAATAAAACATATGAGCTAGTTTCTAAGTCACCACAGCGACATTTAGGGAAAAAAACTAAGTTTCTTGGAAACAAGTGACAGTTTAAAAGAACTACTATTCATTCTAAGTCGCGCGTGAAGAATTTTGTCTTTTCGACATCCAGCATAAAAGTATAAAGGGACGCGATCGTTCTGATTACAAATTTGTTTCTTAAATACAGAGATAGATTCACGATGGAAGACAATAATCTGAATAAAGTTTTGTACGTGATTTAACCTGTAATAGATTATGACCACTGACACAGCCAGGCAATAACTCTTGCAAATACTTTGGGGTTTTATAAATTATTTACAATTTTATGGAGCAATATTTATTTGTGGTTACTTCTTCGATCTGAAAGTTTCTTCCATTGGGTTTCTTTATAAAACATCGACGTACTTGTGAGCTGAGTCTCCTGTAACTGTACGAGCGGCGTCCAACTGGATGTTTTCAAGTTTATTCATGAAAGATTTATTTCCTGAATCCCAGATAACATCAACATATTCAATGATAGGTCTTATAAACGATATATATATATTTTTTCCAGGGTCATTCTATCTATTTTGCTTAATATATTTTACATCAATTCTCTGTATGCATCAACCAACAGCTGGCCACATAAAAAAAATAAGTTGATAGAAAAACTACCTCTAACATCAAAGTTAGTTGCATTATTCATAAAAATCAGTTTAAAATCTTAATCATCCCAGTCCTTCTTGTCGGTTGCTAAGGAACATAGATTTCCTTAGCAACCAAGCAAAAATTTACCTCAAAATGACCAAATTTCAATTATTAACAGCTCGTTCATTATGGCAGATAGCTTTAAATAGTTTATCATTAAATGAACTACAGAATATGCTTTTTAAAAATATATTCATTAAAATAATTCATATATGGTTGAATACAGTATAGAATATCGGAGCTAATAGCTATTTTAGGTACTGTGGATTTTAAGCAAAAAGAGTCAAATTCGACCAAATTTGGTCCCTAAAATATTTTTTTTGCAGAAATATAGCCAAAAAGTGGCACACTACACTGAAAGATAAGGTATTCAGCTAATCATTAATGAAAATTATCTCTGGGTAAACATATTTTGAATCGATGGCAGATAATTTAAATTGGGTCATATTATGGGTGTAAACTGTTCATGTAGGCCAATTTTTCATATGTTTGCTATCATACTGCACAGACAATTTCCACCATATGTTCAAACCAACTAACATGTTATATTGATGTTGGTGTTTGTTGAATATGTTTGTTCAGATGACTGACCTATGGTTGACAATACAAAACCTTAATGCAAACCTTTAAAAAAGAGGGATGGGGGGGGGTGGGGGGGGGTGGGGGGGGAGGGGAGGTAGTGACACAATTTTTTTAATTTTTTTTTGCACCAAAAAAAATAGAAATAGAGAGGCACAAAAATCAAAGAATTTTAAGATGGATGCTTCAAATGATTTTCTTTAACTACAGAGATAAACAAAATGGGTTAATTAATTACTAGATTCATTATATTTATGGAAAATTTGGGTTTTATGTTTAAAAATTGGGGATTTTCAGAATCAATTTATTTTACAGGGTATACCTTGAGTAATAATAAGGAAAAACTCTTTTGAATCAAAACTGAACATATAACTTGGTAATTTTTTTTCTTCAATTCAATTTAAGGTAAAGTAAAAAGAGGACAAAATACTACATCTTTGTTGAAAATCCGTAACTTTGGAATGCAGTGTACTTTAGGCAGATGCTAATTTTATTAAGTATCAGTGGCAGTGCTACTGTTGTTCTTTCGTATTCATACTTCAATTATTTTTTTAAAGAAAAAAGGTTTTGATATTTTCTTTTAAGTTTTTTTGTTTGTTATATATATAGACAATTGCTAATTGCCTTTATAGATACTTATTGTCTTTGGCCGAACATGACTAGATCCGCATGTATTCAAGTTATTTTTAATACATGTGTTTACTTTAAATTGCTTGAACTATAAATCATTTTGTTTTGACGGTATCACATCAATATATGTATCATACACATGATACAGTTTTAAAAATGTTTTTAAACAATATATTTTATAAACAAGAATAAGAAAAATGAGACGGCAATGCAGTGCTTTGGCCAAAATTAGGACATTAGTCTATATTTATGCAAGATACTGTTATCAAAGTGACATATATGTCAGACTAAACTCAAAGGCAGATGGAAATTTTCTTTCTTCTTGAGCAAATTATTGTCATCCAATCTTTCAAAGAGCAAAATACTACTTTTGAAGATTCCAATCACAATCCAATTCTTTTAAAATTGATACAATTCATATGAAATGTGAAAAAATTAGGTTAACAGGGTTAATTGAATAACATTCAGGCTTGAATATTCTACCCGTTTAGAAAAATAAAATAAGATAGCCCATTGTTGAATTTTAGAACAAAACTTTACAAAAGAAGCCTACCCATTGGAAATTTCTTATAGTATTTCCCTTTCCTTGCTTAGATATTTATTTTCATGACTTGAAAGGAATCGGGAACTTAACATGTTTGTGTCATTTTGGTCTTTTTGTGGGTAGTTGTCTCATTGGCAATCATATCACATCTTCTTTTTTATATTCACAAGTGGTTTTTCTTTTCCTGAGCTCTATTAAGCTTTGAATATATGTTTCAGACGACAGTGACACAATTTATTGATCAATTTCTGTCTAACGTGTACCTTGTGTTTCATAGTTGAAAGTTTTTAATACTCAGAGTTTCAATGTGATATTTCAGTGTAATAAATGTCACAAATTATGTCCGGAAATTGTTTTAACCAGATGCTCCACAAGGCGCAGCTTTATACGACCGCAGAGGTCTAACTCTGAACAGTTGGGGCAAGTATGGACACAACATTTAATCTTGAATTAGCTCTGCATTTGGATTTGGATTAAATAGTTGACACAACATAGGTTTCTGATACAGAATGATTATGATCTAAGAACTTAAACTTAAAAATTTTAAATTGAAAATTTATTATTTATTATCATGATTATGGTCCAATATCCAAAATCTAAATACATGGTTAGATTCAACAAATCATAGAACCCCAAGAATTCATATTTTGATGAAATCAAATAATGTTCAATTTTAGACCCTTTAGACCTCAATATGGACCAATTTGATAACCAGCCTCAAATATTAAAAATCTAAATACATGGCTAGATTCAACATATTGAAGAACCCCATATAATCATTTTTTGTTGAAATCAAACAAAGTTTGAATTTGGACCCCGATTTGGACCAATTTCAAAACTTTATATTCAAAACTGGGCCCATAATCAAAAATCTAAGTACATGTTTAAATTCAGCATAGCAAGAACTCCAAGAATTTATTTTTTGTTAAAATCTAACTAAGTTTAATTTTGGACCCTTTGGACCTTAATGTAGACCAATTTAAAAGCAGGACCAAAAACTAAGAATCTAAATACACGGTTTGATTTGGCATATCAAAGAACCCCAATAATTTATTTTTTGATGAAATCAAACAAAATTAATTTTGAAACCTTTTGGTCCCTAATTCCTAAACTGTTGGGACAAAAACTCCAAAAACCAACCCCAACATTTCATAGATTTCTATTTACTTATACTAAAGTTATTGAGCAAAAACCAAGAAAAATGCTTATTTGGGACCTTTTTTTGGTCCCTTATTCCTTAACTGTTGGGACCAAAACTCGAAAAATCAATCCGAACCTTCCATATGTGGTCATAACCTTATGGTAAAATTTCACAGATTTCTGTTATCGTATACCAAGGTTATGGAGCGAAAATCAAGAAAAATGCTTATTTGGGCTCTTTTTGGCCCCTAATTCCTAAACTGTTGGGACCAAAACTCCCAAACACAATCCAAACCTTCCTTTTATGGTCATAAACCTTGTGTTTAAATCTCATAGATTTCTATTTACTTATACTAAATTAATAGTGCGAAAAACAATTGTCTTCGGACGACGACGACGCCAACGTCATACCAATATACGACCAGCGGTCGTATTAAAATGGACCTGTAGGCAACATTCATAATTCAGTATGTCACTATCTGTGGAATACTTCAATGATAATTGTTGTAAAGCTGTCAAATAAGGAATAATGATCCAGAAATAGTATAATCAAGCTGTCTCCTAAATGTTATTGCTGCTACAGTTTTTTATCTCTTGAACGAAATTTTTCAAAAAAGGGAAATAACTAATTTTTCGAAACTACATCCAGATTAGTTTGAGCATCAAATTTTTAATTGCTGGAATATTTAGTCTGATCTTATTACCCTCAATACATCTGAAAATAGTTGTTTTCATAAGAAAGGACTATTTTATCATGAAAATATTAATATGAAATATTAATTTACAAATAGAACCTAAAAAAGGGGGAATTTCAGGGTAAACTACAATGACTTATATTCCTCTATTGGCAACTTTCTGCAACATTTACCCAAGAATTTTTTTTCAGCATTCTGTTGACAAAACATTAATAATTTTAGATTTTATAGTCTTTTATCTGAGGATTTCTGCGTTTTCGGAAAAATCAGATGTAAAAAATGACAAAAATCGGCAAAAATCATGCTGATTTTTGTGTTAAGTGGACCACCTTATGTACCAAAAAACTTTTTTTATTCAAAAAATTTGTCAGTTAGCAGTTTAAATGATTGAAACCTTCTCTTATACCCATGAAAATAACAAAAAATGATATGCTTTATCTCATTTTTACCATAAAATACAATGTTAGCCATTTCTCCTTGCTATACTAATATATGCATATAATGTCACGTGGTTTCCATGGCAACCAGACTATTTAGATTATTTTATTGATTTTTTTTTTAAATTTTACTGTTAGTTTGGACCATTTCAACTTAAAAAAAAGTAATTGAAAAAAAAAATAATCTGGCCAAAAAATTTCATATTTGGTCCATTTTTACAGAGAATTGATGTTAAGTCTTTTGTATGATTTCTGTACAATATAACCAATATGGACATTCCATGAACCATTATTAGAAAAATAGACTTCTAAGTGCTCGTGCTTTTCAATAACATGTAGTTCTTCGTTATTCATGTTTGAAGGTGGGTGATAAGGTTTTGAAATTTTACGGGAAATAGTCATGGTTTCAGTTTTCTTGGGGTTGAATTTTACAAGCCATTTCTGGGACCATTTGTGAATTTTATTCAAATCGCAATTTAAAATTTCAGCGCCCTCTATTGGGTTGTCAGCAGTTAAATATACACTTGTATCGTCAGCAAAAAGCTTAATTTGGGCTTCAATGTCAGTAACTATATCATTAATAAATACCAAGAACAAAAGGGGACCTAATATAGAACCTTGTGGGACGTCAGCATTAGTAGATAACCAGTCAGAATTTGAACCATTTATAACTGCTCTTTGAGACCTCCCATTCAAATAATTTTCTATCCATTTAAGTAGGTTTCCAGATATACCATTTCTCTAATATAATGAGAAGACCTTTATGCCAAACTCTATAAAACGCCTTACTTATGTCACAACCCTTTTTCTTTGCCACTATCCAAAGCTTTAGCAAAATCATTCGAAATGTCTACTAATTGATTTACAGCAGAGTCCCCTCTGGTAACCGTGAAGCCATACTGGTTTTGCGTTAGAATATATCTATAAATTCTAATATGTAGTAATTTTATTTTAGAGTTATTTAGTTTTTTTGTAAAAAAAGGTGTTTTTTTTTCATTTGTCGCGCTGTATCTCAAAAGCACTTTATGATTTTTGCGTAAAACTTAACACACTTCTTAGTTATATCAATCTTAAGATCTGTATAATTTTTGGTGATGATTCAAAATTTTATTTTAGAGTTATTGAGTTTTTTGGGGAAAAAAGGGTGGGGGCACATGTCGCACCGTATCTCAAAAACCATTAATGATTATTGCTTTGAACTTTACAACTTTACACACTTCTTACTTTTTGGTGATGATTCAAAGTTATGTTTTTGTAAAAAAAGGTTTTATATTTCACATGTCGCGCCGTATCTCAGAAACTATTTTTGATTATAATTGCATAAAACTTCTCACACAAGACGAAGGGCGTATCATGCGCTCATGACGCAGCTGTTTATTTTCAATTGTGAAAAATCCAGCCTATGTCTTGAAATTCAACGGGATATTGTATATAAATTTCACATCGATGTTATTATATTTTTAATTAATATTCATTTTATTTCGTTTATTTCTGTTTATTCATTCGTTTCTATGTCGTATTGCACTTTTTCGTAACCCAATAGTATCGTACCTGTTTGATGTTGGTACGGGGATAACCGTTCGGTTTGAGTACGGAAATCAGAGATGAACACTTCCTTCTTGAACACCTTCAAATAATGTATCAAAACATAAATGTTTTCAGCATATTGTCATCTCAACTTAGACTTCCTATATATTAGGATACCAGGTTATAACAATGATTTGTATAGTTACTATACAAATCTTTTGTTATATGACGTGCGGCTGGAATATGTCACATTTTTCTGCTACTTGTTATGTGAATAGGTAGGAAAAAATATCAGAGATATATATGATAAGTTAAAAAAAAAATACCATCATTTGTTAAATAAAAATCTCGGTATTTTTTTTTCGCAGCCACAAGTTTGAGTGTTCATTTTTTGTGTTTCTTTTCACAAGTTTTCTCTCTTCGTTTCTCTGGTAGTAAATTTTTCAACACACCTCATGAAACTAAACCAAAATGGATAAAAGTGTGTACGCAAATTTTGAAATGTTATATGCATTTGTAGAATCTTAATTATACGAAAAGGGTAGGGTACCGGAACCCTAGCGTCACCCCTACAAATTGAGTATTGAAATGCACCCCTCCCCTTTGACCCAAAGGTGTCTAGTTATAACGCTAGATAAGATCGTAAAATTTATATAGAAAAGTAAAGGTTTATCCACTTTCAGCATTGATTTGTTAACTTCGTTTTAAAGATAATTATGATTTTAACACTGCTGTCTTTTTAAACATAATTTTTTATGATGATATGGCTCTCAGCTCTCAGCTATTAGTTAATAATAATATTCAAGAATACGGCTAAATCGTAATGGGTACGGAAATACGGGTTCCACATTTTGCATCGTACTTGTCAACATGATTTGCAAAGATGTGCTTTAAGTAAACCATTTAAAACAAACAAGTTGCTGTCATGGTAATGAAAATTTGGCGAAAAGAATATAGACCATCATTTTGTTTTTGTCTTGTATGTTATTGAGTTTTTGTTTATTTAATTTTTAGGAGGAACCAATCTGTATGTATCGCATATCTTGTCGATACAAAGTCTTTGCAACTCCGCATCGCTGAGAGCAAATGCAACATTAGAGTCAATAAATTTATCCATCTTGAAAGTGATTCCATATGGCCCGCAAACAGATTTCCATCACGGCCTTTATTTCTCTCATTACAATCGATGTTGCGGATAAATTTCGCGGGGAATTTTCGCCGCTATTTATTGATTTGTCTTAAGCCTCGGTCACACCTTACCGGATAGCACGAACGGACGCCTAACGGATGACAATAAAAGTTGTCCGTTGACAAAATTGTTATCCGTTGGGAGTCCGTTGATGAACTGACCGAATAAAACGCACGTGTAACGGATGCCTAACGGACACACAACGGATATGCAACGTACGAAACACGGAAACGTACCGGACAGAATGGATGTCGAACGTACATCCAACGGACGAGACCCGCATAAAACGGACACCTAACGGAAGCGTACCAGATAAAACGGATGAACAATATATACGGAAAAATTAAAGGCGACAATAATAAATAATACATGTACATCACATAAATATTTAAAATGTTTAGGTGTAACTGGTTTTGGTTTATTCTTCAAAATCCCGCAAAAGGTCAGTGTCTGACCTGAATAAGAGCTGCTTAATTGTGAAGAATCGCCCTTACTCTTAGGTCGATTATGAATAATAAGAATTCATGAACCTTAAGAAATCTGACATAACAATAATTGGCATTTCTGACGCGAAATTATCAATTGGCATTTATCCGTTTCAGATTCGTTCATCATATTAGTTATCTTGGTGTAATCAGGGGTGTACAGAATTTTACACCGTTGTTGAAAATTCATACAACCTGAGGCGTAACGGTGTAAAATTCCGTACACCCCTGATTACACCAAGATAACGAATTTATTTCTTATGAACAATTCCTTTACTCATTTTGAAACCAGGATGTAAAATTGTAAAAATGGTAATAAAAAGTTTCCAGCGTAATATTTTTTCAATGTCCATGTTGCTACACATTGTCAAATACTTTTTTACTTTATTTTTGGCAAAAATCAGAAAATTTTTGTGTAATAAACAAATATTTTTTTTTTAATTTTTTAATTTTTTTTTTTTTATATATATTTTTTTTTTTAGCATTTTCTTATTATTATTTTTTTTTTAAATTTTTTTTTCTTTATTTTGGCAAAAATTTTATTTTTTTTATTTTTTTTGGCAAAATTTTATTTTTTTTAAATTTTGGCAAAATTTAATTTATCCCCGGGTGAACAAGGGTGGGGTGTTATTTACACCGGGGTAGTCAACTAATCAGATTGCAGTATTTTTGCTGCATAAGAAATAATCCGTTTTATCCGTTATACTTCCGGTAGAAGTCCGTTTCTCATTCGTTTAACATCCGTTTTATCCGTTAAACGTCCGGTAGAAGTCCGTTGGTGAATTTATCTCCTAGACCTTCAACGGATGTATAACGGACACGTGACGGATATAAAACTGAAACGAAACGGACGAGTACCGTACAAAACGGACGCCTAACGGACGTTCAACGGACATTTTATCCGTTGGATGTCCGTTCAAAGTTTTGATCATGCTCAAAATTTTCCACCGGACAGAACGGACGTCGACGGATAAAACGTTCGCTAACGGACATACAGCGGATATGGACGGACGTCTAACGGATAACAACGGACGTATAACGGACATGAACGGATTGAAAAAAAGTTATCCGTTAGGCGTCCGTTCGAGCTATCCGGTAAGGTGTGACCGAGGCTTCATGGTATGATGAAATGGTCTTGTGATATGGTGAAATGGTCTTATGATATGGTGAAATGGTATTATGGTATGACGAAATGGTCTACTGGTATATAGATGACACTTCGTGATATAAGAATTGTTAGCTTGATATTAAAAGTTGTCTTTATAAGATAGTTATATGACATAATAGTATAACAAAATTTTTCCATGTTGTACCGAGATGATTGAATGTATAGTATGCAAATTTATCGTTATAATATACTGTGGTGGCAAAATAGTATGAACAAGTTGCTTCATGTTATAAAAAGATATCTTTATAGTACAAAATGTATCTTTATGACATAGCAATATCACATATTAATAGTTTAGTTTAATGACAAATCAGTATGAAAATGTAGCTCCATGTTATATCAAGATGTCTTCATAGTATGAAATATTATATTTATAACAAAGTGAAATGACAGAATAGTATGAAAAGGAAGCTCCATATTGTATCAAAGTGTCTTTATAGTATATAAATGTATCTTAGTGATATAGCAAATTGACAGAGTATAATAGTCAAATGTTGTCATAATATAGAACATTTGCTTCATGATATATCTTTACCTGTAATGATATGGTTATTGTTATCATAAGGCAGCTGTGGCGTTCCATACGTTCGTATAAATCGGTATACTTTGCCATAAATACAGTTTAAATAAAGATAAAGTTAATTTATAGAAAAACAAGCGAAATCCTATGTTTAAATGGATGTATACCCTCGAGCACCCTTAAGGCTTTTTAGATAGACCCAACTACGAACCAAATTGAGACCTTTTCGGTTTTTTACGATCAAAGTTAATCTTTTAAGCCATTTTGTGACCTTTTCAAATTTTAAACTCGAGGCTTGCAGAGATGTTTGAATAGTTGAAATTGACATACTTTTATAGACCTAATAGGTCATTCTTCTATGGAATTAACAGACGATACAATTCATATAAAATATTGGTATTTTTGTTTTTTAAAATGACTTTATACAATGTTATAAGCAAAAATATTAAGCGAGTCCGTTATGTCTAGCAGATATTCGAGCTGTTAAAGTCAGTATAAAACAAATAAATTGCCATATTTTTTTTAATCGTCAATTTGTCATAACTGTAAGTGTTTCGTTGAGAATATGAAGTAGATTGAAATTGTTATTTCATAATGCATGATTTATGTGTGATTTTAATGTGTTTGTTCGTGGTTGGTTTTGTTTTGGCCATTGGACAATTTTGACACAAAGGGCTTTTCATAGGCACTCGTCTCAGAAAAAAATTCCTATGTACCTACCCAAGTATGTCAATCGTAATTAATTTGTCTACCTATACAAAATTGGCAATAAACGTCTCGCAGTAAATGATTAATTATAAAAACTGTTTCAGAAAAAAAACTGTTATTTTTTGTCCGAATAGAATCATCCCCCAGTAAGTAAAATTGTATAAGATACCTTGAAAAAAACCATCACAAGTGTTATCAGTGGTATATATAATAAGTTACGAGTTTCCTTATTTAAATACAAATTTTTCCATGACGTCAATGTCATTCAGACTCTCTCTTGACTTAACGTATGAAAGTGAAACAAGATCAGATAACTCCGATAATCATTTAGACTTTCCATAAAATTGACCAATAGGAAACCGAGATATATATTGAAGGAGTCGTGACGCGTTTATTGCCAATTCTTCAGCGGTTGGCAAAATTATTACGATTGACATACTTTGGTAGGATTGCTTCGGATGTTTCCGACAACAAATGTAGGCATGTTATACACCATTGTAAAGATAAATCAATTTAGATTTACGATATAACAAGTTTTAATTGGGTTGACAGACTAGAAAGTGGCATATAACGGAATTTCGTCACCGCCTGACATTTTTCTAAAATGCAAGTTAATCTAAGTACCTTGTGTTATATAAAGGTATATATGGGGAAAAAAATCTGAGACGAGTGCCTGTGGGGCTTTTCAATAAAAATGTTGTATCATTGAATTTTAGATTTTGTTGACATTGCAAAGGGGAAGCCAACCTCTATGTCTAAACCACCATCTCGACGAAACGCGAAGTCTTTTCATGCTAATAATGGACTGTACACGGAAACATTTAGCAGTTGTGCTGAACCAGAATACGACACAGGTTATGGTCAAGATTGGTGGAAGGTTAATTTACAAGCTTATTACGAAGTTCATCGGTTATTCCTTCTTTCTATCGGTAAGTACAACTTTATTAGAGACATCAATCAGTTAGACTTTACTAAGGGAATTAAGATTACCTGAACTAAAGAAGATAACTATTTAGAGTAATCCCTAAGTTAGTCTTTACTTAATAGAGGAAACCTGAATTAGGGAGACAACACTTAAGAGACATCCATAAGTTAGAATATACTTGATAGAGAAGACCTGAATTACGGGAGATAACACTTAGGAGACATCCATAAGTTATAATTTATTTAAAATAGGAGACCTGAATTAGGGGAAATAAAACTTAAGAGACATCCATAAGTTACTATTTACGTAATAGAGGAGACCTGAATTAAAGGAGATAACACTTAGGAGACATCCATAAGTTAGAATTTACTTTATAAAGGAGACCTGAATTAAGGGAGATAACACTTAAGAGAAATCCATAAGTTAGACTTTACTTGATAGAGGAGACCTGAACTAAGGGAGATAACACTTAAGAGACATCTCCAAGTTAGACTTTACTTGATAGAGGAGACCTGAATTAAGGGAGATAACACTTAAGAGACATCCCTAAGTTAGACTTTACTTGATAGAGGAGACCTGAATTAAAGGAGATAACACTTAGGAGACATCCATAAGTTAGAATTTACTTTATAGAGGAGACCTGAATAAAGGGAGATAACACTTAAGAGAAATCCATAAGTTAGACTTTACTTGATAGAGGAGACCTGAACTAAGGGAGATAACACTTAAGAGACATCTCCAAGTTAGACTTTATTTAATAGAGGAGACCTGAATTAAGGGAGATAACACAAAAGAGACATCAATAAGTTAGACTTTACGTAATAGAGGAGACCTGAATAAAGGGAGATAACACTTGAGAGAAAACCATAAATTATAATTTACATATAGGAGACCTAAATTAAGGAAGATAATACTTAAGAGACACCCATTTGTTACACTTTACTTGATGGAGGAGACCTGGATTAAAGGAGAAAACACTTAGGAGACATCCCTGAGTTATTATTTTCTTAATACAGGAGACCTGAATTAAGGGATATAACACTTATGAGGCATGCATACGTTAGAATTTACTTGATAGAGGAGACCTGAATTAAGGGAGATAACACTTAAGAGACATCCATAAGTTAGAATTTACTTTAAATAGGAAACCTGAATTAAGGGAAATAAAACTAAAGAGACTTCCAAAAGTTACTATTTACGTAATAGAGGAGACCTGAATTAAGGAAGATAACACTTAAGAGACATCCATTAGTTAGACTTTACTTGATAGAGGAGACATGAATTATTTAACAGGAGAAAACACTTAGGAGAAATCCATAAGTTATAATTTACTTGATATAGGAGACCTGAATTAAGAAAGAAAACACTTAAGAGACATCCATAAGCTAGAATTTACTTAAAATAGGACACCTGAATTAAGGGAAATAACACCTAAGAGACATCCCTAAGTTAGACTTTACTCAATAGAGAGACCTGAATAAATGGAGATACCACTTAAGAGACTTCCAAAAGTTACTATTTACGTAATAGAGGAGACCTGAATTGAGGGAGATAACATTTAAGACACATCCATAAGTTAGACTTTCCTTAATACAGGAGACCTGAATAAAGGAAGATAACACTTAAAAGAGACATCCCTAAGTTAGACTTTTAGTCCAGTCATTCTTGCCAAAATATGACCAAAACCTCAAACTAATTGCATTAGAATGTTCTTCTAGTTTTCCAAGCTTTAGGTGTACTGTTGAACATAAAAAAATCGGAATGTTTGGATGAAGGGAAATAGTTAATTTTTGGTGAAAACCTTGATTTTTTGTGAAAATTCGCTGAAAACTGGTAATTTGCCGTGACTCAAAAACAAAAATAGCAACCTGCACAATTTTTAAAGAAGTCAATAGGTATTATTACAGTAATGATTTATTTAAGCGTTGATGAACTGCAAAGATCAGTAAATTGAAAATTTTGGGTGAAAACCTTGGATTTTGATGAAAAATCGCCGAAAAATGGAAATTTGCCGTGACTTAAAAAACAAAAGTAGCAACGGACACAATTTTTAAGAAAGTCAATAGATTTTATTACAGTTATGATTTATTTAAACGTTGATGAACTGCAAAGATCAGGAAATTGAAAATGTTGGGTGAAAACCTTGGATTTTGATGAAAAATCGCCGAAAACTGGAAATTTGTTGTAACTAAAAAACGAAAAAAGCAACGTACATAATTTTTAATCAAGTCAATAGGTCTTATAACAATGATAAAACAAAATTAAACTATGATGATTTTTGAAGTATAGGAAGTGATAATTTTGGGTGAAAATGTTAGTATTTTTTATTAAAACTGGGAATTTATGTTTTCTTAATAAAAATCAAATTATATCATGAGTCTTCAAATTAATTTTATATATATGTTAAGTGTTTAGATGGATCAAATAATGAACAATTCGTAAATTCAATAGATCTTATAACAACAATAAAAAACGATTGACCGGTATGACACTTTTTTTTTAAACCAAAATATTTACTTTATATGATAACAAAACCATGAAATTGTTTTACGTATTTTTTTTTTGTGTTTTTGCGTATTCTTCTTCTTTATAAGTTGATTGTCACTTAATCGTCCATGTCAACTGTTTTGCTCGAATTTGTACAACCAGTTCCTTTACATTCGCCACAAGCTACTGAACATTCAAGTCCGTTTTTTCTACAAGTACATCTTTTAGTGTCACAGTTTGTCTTACAATTGCATCGAATAATGTTCAGCAATTTAGACGTAGCTGCGTCCATTGTACACTTAACTGGAACAAGGTTTCAATTAGCGACTTTACAACCCCATTCACACGGATTTAGATTGTCCTTGTTCATCCACTTTTCATTTGAAGATAAGCCCTCTGGCTATGAAATGAAGCCGCATTTGATGTTGGTGGCAAAGTATGAATTTGAACGCATGTTTTGTTTGTCAATACTCTTGCAGCAAACTTCCTGTAGCGAAGAACATTCAGTCCTTCATATGGAGCACCATTATATAAAGAGGAAATAATGTTTTCACCAGCAGAAATAACATCATCCTTTGCGTTAGCATTGCATAGTAACTGTGCCTGAGTCTTGAGAAAGTCATGTTCTCGAAATTTCTTTAGGGTCGCTGCCTTACTGACACCAAACATTCTTGAAGTTGTGTCACAACCACTGATAGCATGAATTAAAAGTAACAATGTACATAGCTCCTCACCAAGCAGCAATTTGGTCTTCAAAAAATCCCATATTTTAATATGTGTGTTTACTTTTGACACATATCCGGATTTGAATATCAGCGAATTTGATGTAACGTCCGCATGATGAAGGAGTAGTACCAGAAGATCAGTGTCCTCTCCAAGCAAAACAGTTGGTTTTGTTTTCGCTGATTCGATGGCAGTTAGGGCTATCAATACATCAGCATCGACATCTGCGTGTTTTGTTTTGATTCCCTTTTCTACCATCTTTGCACTTAGGAGATTAATAAAGTTCTGCTTATTCTCAATGTTTGCTAGAAACATTTCTTTTTTAGATTTGAAAGGAGTTCTATCTGTGAATGAAACTTTTGTGCCTATGATTTCTTTGGTGCGCCGCTGGTGAGTGGCATCTTTAGTATCTGGACCCGAAGCATATCCATCAAATACAACTATAGCTTTACTATATTTCCGTTCTACGCTGTCAATGTACCTTTGACAAATGTCACCGTAAGAAAGTCCGCTTTGCCAGTGTATACGATGGAGAAGAGAGCCGCCATCAATAACATACGGAGTTTAGTCGTTTTCGCTCATTTCAAATGCACAACAATCGCCCTTTCCCCAAATAGCATCTGCAAGACTAGACTTTTGTGCTGTTTGCATGAGACCATTTGGATCAAACATTGAACTGGGTTGACTACAGAGTTCATAGATGAATATTTCGGACTGATCTTCATATATGCCATTTGATGCAGCAAGAAAGCGCTGGAAGAGAAGCTGTGAATCAACAATAATGACATCATCTTCAACTTTGATAGCCGATTTTGTACTTAAGATAGTGGCCTGTTCTTTCCTTTTAAATGAAAATTCATCTAATTTTTTTTTGTCCATGGACTTCAGTATTTTAATGCCTAATTCCTTCGAATTATCAACATTGACAAATTTGTCCGTCGAGACCCCTGTTTCTATGTTTTGCAAACTCGTTTCCTCTACAAAAGGACTTCTGCTAATAAATAACGATAAAAATGTTTTCAAATCTTGACAGTCTCTAGATCTCCTTGACTCCCCACCTTCTTTATGTTGGTCACTTGTTCCATAATTGACTCCAGAAAACTCTTGCAAAGCATTGTTCATTTCCGCGCAGTCTGGCATAGATAAAATTCATTGGGCTTGCTGACCCTCTGACATACCTCTTCCTCGAGTCATACCGCCAGTCGTCTTTAAGCTTCTCATTAAAACCTGTTCTATGACCAAATCAGAAGAAAGACCTGCCCAGAATTTATCACTCCTTCTTATAACATGATAGCCTGATTGTAGAAAAGCTAATACTTCGGGATGGGTTGTTTTCAGGTTCTCCATTTGTTGTAAGTATACCCGTGATGATTTGACATACAGATTGTGTCCCGAAGCTGCAAGATACGGAAGCATGTCCTTGACTGTTTGTAAATGTAGTTCCCAGTTACCAGTCCTTTCAGCTTTGATGAATCTACGGAGAATATCTATCATATCCATATATTGGAACCATAGTTATGAAGTACGAAAACGTTTGTGTGACTCCCGAAAGTTATCTATCCTAGATTTAACTTGATCTATTAAAACATTGTCGCAAGCGTTTTCGACGGATATGGTCCCTTTCAGTAGTTCATCCAACATCGCATCTGCTTCATGCAACTAATCCTAAAGGTCCTCAGCGTTAATATCGTCATTGTCGGTATTTATGTAATTTTCTGGATTAATATCATTAGTACCAGTCTCATTTTCGATTTCATCTGGAAGTGGTATGCCGTATATGTGTGACAAGATTATTGACGTGAGAGCTGTATCTATAAAAAAATGTGCTCTTACTGCTCGTGCAATAGCCTTTCCACTAGTCATATGAGTACTGCATTTGGTGCATACACTGTTTCAAGTAGCTCAGTAATTCCTGATCCTTCCAAGTGGCCAATGCCGCCTACAAAACTCATTTCTAAATGAAAGCTCCATTTTCATGTGAGATCACTAGGATACATGTCTATCATTGGCAAAAAAACAGCAGATGATTTTCCTGGGTAGTCACCGTCCATCACTTTGTGTATAATTGCTGACCAACTGGGTCGGTTGCATGTCAAGGGCCAGCATACTTTTGACAGAAGGTCTAACTTCCACGTTGTATCGATCATATTTGGCTCATAATTCATGGTTGCGAACTCTGCCTGTAACGATTGTTTAGATTGCATTTTATAATATTCTATGTTAATTTTTGCTAGGTCAGAGACTTATTTTAGTGTGGGAGACAGCATAAGGACAGCTTTGTCAAGTCTGAATCCCGGAGTGACAGCTGCAATCATGCCCATACCATGAAATATTCCATGACCATCTACAGTTCTCAGATTATGGTCTAAATTATCAGCTATGTACTGAACGAAAGTGCCAGTCCCAAACAGTGTGTTGTTTCTGTCATGAGCAGCCGCAGCAGCATTAAGTTCAAATCGTTGAATCTCTGTGTAGGAAGAAGCGAAACCAAGAGTGTTCAAAGTGTCCAATAAAAATCTTGATCCAAAGTGATGGTGCATTTGTACACTGAGGGCAATTTGTAGCGGTGCAATTAGTGTTCTTGGTCGGGAAGCCTGAATAATAGCTTGACCAACAGATGCAACTTTAACAGAAGAGTCGTTTTGACTAAATAATGCACGTAGTAATGTTTGTAACGAATCTGGGACAAATATAATGTATTGCTTTGAGTTTATATCAACAGAAGACGGATACACAGCTTCTGAATCTTTAAGACTCATAATATCATTAATTAATCAGCTTTTATTAATTTAGCTGCTGTTTCTATCATCGATAGCTTTTCCTCTTCTGGACTCTTAGATGATGGTCTTCTGTAAAATTCGTTCAGTATAGATGATGCTGTTCTCCTGAATGTGACTATATTCGGCTTTCCGTTTACTTCCGTGATGATGATATCGCATCCAAAATAAGTTTGCAGTCTCTTTTTTATGTGCACCACACTATACGCCTTAACTCCACAAATGTCTTCCATAGCCTGAACAAGATCCCTTACGGATGCAAGTTCGTCTTGTGTTTCTTCTAATTGTCTAACTATTTGCAGGAAAGCTTTCTCTGATGAATCTTCTTTTCTTTTTTTTTGACCTCTTTGTTTGCTTGCTTCGAGACGGGGATTTGCTTACCAGTTCTAAAATTAACATTACATGTTTGGTGGTATATTGCGTCTGCCGCGTGCAAATCTGATGGTGCAATGTTGAGCCTCCTCAAAATGATTTCGGACCATTCATCATTTCTTTCTTTGCAGATGTTTCTAAGGGTGTTAGAAAAATCTGTTGTCCTGACAGGAAACACGTCGATTCCCCTTTTGCTCTCTGAAAATTTTGCAAAATATCCACAAGATAGACAGTTCTTCTGGAACTCAAAATCAGGAGTAGAAGATCGTAAGTCACGAGTTGGCTCGGTTATCGATACATCCTTTTCTCGCATGTCCTTCTTGATTGAGTTAGCATTCATGTAATCACGTCGACATTTCTGATGAACTTTTTGTCCTGGAGTTGTGACGATTGTATCATTTCTAGTTTGTCTGGTCCTGTTAACCGTGTTAGATCCTTTTTCTCTTAGTTGTGTTATTTCTTCACCATTTTTTAGAGACACCCGACAAAAAACACAAGCATCCATCATTACCTAAAAATAAAAGATCAAACTGTTAAGATGAGATTCAACTATTTTGATTTAGCTTTCATATTATTTTTATCATATAAGATTTGTTTTGAATACAATATTAAAAAAGATATATGTTGACTTATAACCAATAGATTATTCCGATGTAGTATCTGTTCTCAATTGAATTGTATAATAGTATTTTTGTTGAATATTAATTTCCCTCTGTTAGTAGATTAATAAATATTCATTTTTTATCATTTGATTTTTTTTTGAATTGTCTCATCCTGTCCTCCCTAGTTTTTCTTCCATTTCATCCTAGCCCCCATACTAACATGAAA
The DNA here is from genome assembly GCA_019925275.1 of Mytilus edulis. Taxonomy (NCBI): domain Eukaryota; kingdom Metazoa; phylum Mollusca; class Bivalvia; order Mytilida; family Mytilidae; genus Mytilus; species Mytilus edulis. Next base: position 58,967,917 of record CM034351.1, on the reverse strand, counting down.
AAATAAATGGTAGCTCCATAACACAATTTGTCTGCATCGATTTTGTATTTGATTATCGGTACAACTTCATTTTTCCATGAATTAAATTGGGTTAGATTGTAACCTTGTTTGCACTATCGGCGTTCCATAGGTTTTTTTTTCGTCAGCAACTCCTGGCAATAAGAATAAAATTTCCTTTTTACGGGACTATTTAGTGTATGTTATGTAATGTATATACTGTAGTCCAAATATAAAAAAAACCAGCTGTTTTGTATGTGATTTCTGGTTTAGAAACCTCGGCAAACCGAAATGAGCTCATTTCTGCCGCGTACTACATTTTGACGTTTCCCGTGTACATGTATACGCCTTTTAAAAACATCCAAAATACCTTGCATGGTAGCGTTAACTCTTAAGAATGTTAAATACGTATAAAACTTTTTCATATAAGTTTTAAATAAACTTACCAGAATGAAAAGGATGAGACCTAGATGCGTCGTCTGCAGTTGACCATTACGAGTTGTCTCCCATATCGTCATTTTAATCTATGGGAGCCATATCATGCATATCTTTCCATAATATTTGAAACAAAATCTAGATTTTTTTGGGGCCAAAATTGACGACTTTCCCCTATTTCGATTTTTCTCGATTTTTGATATGTTTCTTATATTTTTCTGGGTCGATGCCACTGCTGGTGGAGATTTATTTCCCTGAGGGTATCACAAGCCCAGTAGTCAGCACTTTTTGTGCTGACATGAAATATCATTGATTGGTTATATTTATAAATTAACTGTTTACAAAATTTAGCATTTTTGAAGTACTAAGGCTTTTCTACCTCAGGCATAGAATACCTTAGCTGGATTTGGCAAAACTTTTAGGAATTTTGGTCCTCAATGCTCTTCAACTTCGTACTTTATTTGGCCTTTTTAACGTTTTTGGATTCGAGCGTCACTGATAAGTCTTTAATAGACGAAACGCGCGTCTGGCGTATATACAAAATTTAGTCCTGGTATCTATGATGAGTTTATTTACAACCACTGGGTCGATGCCACTGCTGGTGGAGATTTATTTCCCCGAGGGTATCACAAGCCCAGTAGTCAGCACTAACAGTGCTGACATGAAATATCATTGATTGGTTATATTTATAAATTAACTGTTACAAAATTTAGAATTATTGAAGTACTAAGGCTTTTCTACCTCAGGTATAGAATACCTTTATAGCTGGATTTGGCAAAACTTTTAGGAATTTTGGTCCTCAATACTCTTCAACTTCGGACTTTATTTGGCCTTTTTAACTTTTTTGGATTCGAGCGTCACTGATGAGTCTTTAGTAGACGAAACGCGCGTCTGGTGTATATATAAAATTTACTCCGGGTATCAATGATGAGTTTATTTGCAAAGTTTATTATGCTAAAGATTTAGATATTTCTGCGTGCATCAATCAATTCATTTTAAAAAGCGCAAAATTTCGTAATAACTTATTTCGATTAAAGTTGATGCTGTTTGTATACGTGTGCAAATGCTGCTTTTAAAAGTTAGAAAATGAGTTTTTAATTTTGCTATACGTATTTCTCAAGATTTTCAAAATAATTAAAACTTTGCAAAAAAAATCTGAAGTACGAATAGGAATATTGTTGGCATAAATTATGAGGCACATACTGCCGTTGGCGATGTCCAATTGCTGCAACAGAAAATTATTACTTTAAAACTCCCTCGAAGACGGTTCTTCAAATCACTATTCAGTACATTGTTAGCTTGATCATTACAGCTCACAAATAGTATGGTGGCTTCATGAAAAATTGTGCACATCCTGCTACAAGCATGAAACTTGGCACCAAAATCTAGACGGGATACTAGTACATTTACCAGAATGTCATCTAATGTGTGTCCAAAGTCCGTGTTGAACAATATATAAATAACCCATAGCTGAGAGGGGGATAGAGCAGACTGTTATCCCGAGGAAACAGTGTCAACCGCGGAGAAGCCAAGGTTGACAATGCTTTTTCAAAGGGTATTTATTTGCAAGATCTAATCCTACCAGGAAAAAGAGGAGGTGTTGATAGTGTACAGGAATAGCACACAGAACTGTTTGACGGAAACCCAGACTTACAAAAATATCAAAAGATAAATAAGTTGGAATGTATATACATTTGTTTTTAAGTATTCACATCTATGCATTGCCGTCATTATAATAATGAACCAAAACCAACAATAGGGAAAAAAGTAGGGATAATGTGCATCAAACTTCAAAAACTATTTTTGTTCCGCTTTTACCTATAATTTAATTTTATCCCACATCTCTTTTCGTGTCATAAACACATTGTGATTGAAGTCTGTGTTCATTTTGTGTTCCGTTCTCGTGCCATTGACACATAATTTTATATATTTTATATGCATGATTTTCTGCAAGTATCAGGTAAATAAAATTTCACTGTTGTGTTTTATTATGCATTCATCGTCTGTCCGTCCGTCCGTTCCAAACTTGGTTTCCGTTCTCTAACTTTACTTTGCCTCAACCAAATGTTAGGGAACTTATACACAATGCTTTACACAGATTTAGTTTAAATTAATAAAATAGTTTTTAAACTAGTAATAAATACATATAGGATCTTGTATAATCACTGAAAAAATAATAATAAGTAATTCTTCCTTTTCTTAAGACATGAAAAAATGCTCTATAGCGCATTAGTAGTGCTGGAAAAAAATAATGAAGCGGTCGTTGCCTTGACAATTCTGCTGATATAGCATTGACGTTGCGTTATCCTTTCGGGGACGTCATGATTTTCCAGTCAGCAACACCCATGTAACGGCTGATATATGAAAAAGGAGTTCGGTGACCCCTTGAAAATTATATATCAAAAGAAAGGAAAACAATACATTAAAAACATTTAATTTGTATAGAAAAATCGTAGGATCGGTTTTAACTGCAGAATAAATTAAGCTTGAAATTTCTTATTTTTGGTTCAAATTCGACGTTATGTCTATGTACTTTATGTTGTTACCTTACCATTTTCAAATATCTGGTACTCGGAAACTCGCGCGGTTACCTAGTAAAATTATTCGATTTTTCATTATCTTTTTAAAAGTTGTACGTGCATACAATTTCTTGTAAAAATCGCAGGACAAGCCATTTACGTACCTGTTACCTTAAGAGAGATAACTCTTAAGATACACCCCTAAGTTAGAATTTACTTGATAGAGGAGACCTGAATTAAAGGGAGATAACTCTTTCGAGACATCCATAAGTTAGACATTACTTAATAGAGGAGACCTATATTACGGGATTAACACTTTCCTTACTGGATTGAACTGGTCTATGAGTTTCTATGACATTATCAAATACTGCACGAGACCGTCACCGACCCGAATTAATTTCCAGATACGTGCGCGTTTTCGCTTATGTTTAGTATATGGGGAATTAGGGCAGTTGTAGCCGTCAGAAAACAGGAACCGGAATGAAAACGGTAGATTAACATGTCAAACCATTGCTCAGAAACTAAATTACAGAAAACTAAAGTTGTTTATATACATTTGACCATGCGAGTAAAACGAAACAAGTTTTACGAATAAGCGTTCGCTAAAAAGTTTAAAATCCTTCTAAATCTTTTAAATTGCCGACGACTTGTGCATATTATTGTTTTCCCTATTAATTAACCAGATCTGAAAAGATCATGCTTGACCAAGAGAACGATTACTCTAAGAAAAATCGAGATATTCTTTCATTATCGATCCATCTTTTTTTTTATGTTCAGCGTTCAGCCATTGATTTGTGTAATGTTGTCATTGCCTCGTTTTAATTTGGAAACTTCCGAGATATTTATAGACGAAAGGGTCAATACACAAAAATGTGTACTCTGATTTGCACATGTAACGTTAAATGGTTCAGCATGCTGACAACGGAATTTAAAAGTCAATACATGCAACTACAAGTCAATTAACAAGCCAACTTTTATAAACAGGTGAAACAATTACTTACTTTTAACATGAAAAGTGTTTTATGCAGATAACCACAGATACATGTAACCACTGGCACTGGTTGAAAGCTGTTTTACTTTATCAGTGTTTATAGTTCACACAGTTTTTAAAGTTCAAATAATTTTCTCCAATAGTAATTTAAGTCTCCATGATTAGAATAAATGTTTCAAACGATTTCCAACAAAGTAACAAACGATTTAAAGAATAACTAGTTAATCAACAGTATTTTGCTTTTGTGTGGTAGGCTGTAAAGCACTCTGGTAGGCAGAAGTGTTTACCACATTCATTACATCCATAAATGGTTTGTCTTCTCTTCTCCTGCCTACCAGCAGCAACCTTTGCCTACACACATGGCACAATGATTTGTTTCCAACAACGTTAGGCATATGTCTCTCTGTGAGACGTGATTGTACTTGGGCTGCAGCTTGACGACCTTTGTTACTAATGCCACAGTAACCATCTATAAGGCTACTGGTAATTTGTCGGGAAAATTGCAGAAATGTCATTGCAGGTGAGTTGCCGACTGTTTGATGGTTTGGACTCAACAGAAACAGCCTGTATGCATTATACTTTAAAATTTCCAGAAATTTAAAAGACACCCGTTTATACCACTTCTGTGTTTTATGGTTAAAGCAGTAGTATTGTATATACTGATCAGCTCTATCGACTCCTCCTATGTACTTAGTGTAGTCGACTATGATTTTTTGGCATGGTATGTCTGCTTTGTTAAATTGACCATCTACTTGAACCAAACGCTGTACTTCAGACATAGAATGATCATGAATTGTTGAAATTGCTGATACAATTTTTTTGTCTTTCCATAAGACACCAGAAATAGCCTTCCTTTGAAAGAACTGCATGTCCCCCCTAGTATTGATACCAACAGGCCGTTTTAACATGAAATCAGCTGGTAAACCACTTCTGTTTTTGTGGACTGTTTCACATGCTGCAGTCTGATAGTTATCAAACAGGGTTTGGAATAGTTTTGGTGATGAAAAGAAGTTGTCAGCATATACATGTACATGGTATCCCTGCCCAACAATATCAGCCCCCTCTATACATTTTTTCACCCAACTAGCCTTGTAGTCTATCAGTTTTTCCTGTATAAACATCTGTATAGCAGATGTATCCTGTATTTGAATCTGCAAGTGCCCATATCTTTATTCCCCATTTAGTTGGTTTGGCTGGCATATATTGTTTGAATTTGACCCTTCCTTTGAAGGGTATCATACATTCGTCTATAGAGACCTGGCGTGAAGGGACGAATTCTCTTTTCATTGATGTGTTTAACATATTCAAGATGTTTCTTATTTTATAAAGTACATCATATGATGGATGACCTGGTTGTTGTGCATTATGGTTGTTACTGAAATAAAGATACCTCATGATTTGCATAAATCTATTCCTGGGCATTGTTTTTCCGAATATTGGAGATTCCATGAAGGGATCAGTTGACCAGTATAGTTTGGTTTCTGGTTTAACATCAATTCCCGTCAGAAAGCAAAGACCAATAAAAGCTTTTACTTCTGTTAGACTTGGTTTTGACCAGGCGGATTTATTACCCTCTGGGTTTTCAGTAATTTGTTGATTGGCATATCTTTCAGTTTCATTAATTATATTTATTTCATATCGGTTGAGAATAAGATTCTCTTATTGGATAAAAAGGGGTCACATGACATTCATTATTCTTCAGTAATAAATTCCATCGGTCATTAACAGAAAAAAAAACGGACCAGAAAACCGGTCGTTAACGAACTTTTACATGATAATGACCGATGGGGCATGGTTTCCGTCTGATAATGACCGTTGGGGCGTGGTTTCCGTCTGATAATGACTGTTGGGGCGTGATTTCTCTGTTAAAGACCGGTGGGGCGTGGTTTCTCTCTTTCAGTTTCATTAATTATATTTATTTCATATCGGTTGAGAATAAGATTCTCTTATTGGATAAAAAGGGGTCACATGACATTCATTATTCTTCAGTAATAAATTCCATCGGTCATTAACAGAAAAAAAAACGGACCAGAAAACCGGTTGTTATAACGAACTTTTACATGATAATGACCGGTGGGGCGTGGTTTCCGTCTGATAATGACCGTTGGGGCGTGGTTTCCGTCTGATAATGACTGTTGGGGCGTGATTTCTCTGTTAAAGACCGGTGGGGCGTGGTTTCTCTGTTTAGAGAGATGTATAAAACATGTTCCTGTTTTTAAAATTATATTTAAGTTGTTGACTTGTTATTATATGTTTTCGTTAATTATAATTGATTAAGTATTTATATACTGAAATATTACACTAAACTGAATGGCAGTATTTCTACGACTGGTTTTCACTCTTTGCCATATAAATCTTACAACTAATCGAGTTTGCTTTAGGCATTTTGAATTGATGAGAATTTTCCAAAACATGGTTTCTCAATGAAATAAACATAATAGTTCTTCAAAAAAACTGGTCATTATCGTGATACATGGACTGCCCGTAGGACAGTGATATTGACTGCGACAGCGATAATGACCTCGCCTTCGGCTCAGTCATTATCACTATCTTAGTCAATATTACTGTCCTGTGGGCAGTCCATATATCACGATAATGACCAGTTTTTTAAGAACTATTATATAAGTTCAAATAATATGTCATTCAAGAACAATTTGAAGAAATCAATTGGACCCTTATCAGCAGCTAAAATAGTAGCTGGTCTGGTTGCCCTTCCATCTGGACCTTTAGGTTGAAATAAATGAGGTCAACCCCTTTCATAAATATCAAAATTGTGGTGCCAGTTGTTTCCAACATTGTCTTTATCTGGGACTACTTGGTCATTGACATTATAAATAGAAATGGTATCATCCATAGGTTCTGTTTCTGAGTCCTCGGACTCGTTTCCTGAAGTATTGAATTCAAAATCATCACCTATTCCTTGATCTATTAATAATTGCTCGTACATGTACCGTTGAGCAGCCTGCTGAATTTCATCGGCTTCAAAACCGAAGAATTCCTCGTCTGAAGAATCGGACATTTCAATTTTGTTATTTGTTTTCAGACGACACATTAAAATCACATGATATATCACAAGTATTAAGAACGGAACCCCGAGTTTTAATGGGGCGATATAAGGTCAGATTTAAAAATAAAATGAAATGCGAATACACATTCCAACGTTCCATGCAAGTAATTACGAAAAGAGTTGTTGAGTATTTACAATGTATTTATTAGAAAATTTTGAAGAACAACTAATCGTCTATGTGAGACATACTCGGTTTACCCTTTTTATAACACATACGCGTGTTATTAGTTATCATTTGTGAAAATATAAAATCGTTACAATATGCAAATGAGTTCCTCGAGCACCAGGAAAACACGTGTTAGAAGGAAAAACATTGACACATGTATTTAAGGTAAGGTTTGCATGGAACCTCGATTTTTTTCTTAGTGATATTATACCAATATGATACATCATTTTGTTCAGGGAGGAGTACCCAATCATTTAATCAAGAAAAAACGAACATCGCCAGTCCCGTTTTTTCAGGTTAAAAGATCAAAATTCCGATTTTTGACGATTTTCAGGGAAAATTGTATTTGAATTTTTCTGAAATAATAATGTATGCGAGTGACTATAAAAAAGTAAAACTAAATAAAACATGTATAACTAATTGTGGTCCATTCATTAATAATAAATTTCAATTAAGAATATCATAAAAAAATCCTAAAAATAATTTTTATTTACTTTTGGGTTAAAAAAAAAACCCGTTGCCATGGCAACACAAACCAAAAATATCCTCTATTCCGGGTCCACCTTTTTTGTAAAAAACTGTGAACTTAAGGAATTAGGTAGCACTCCACAGTTAGGTGTGTAGTTTCGCATTTTGGCCCCTGTGGATTTTTCCAATATGAGAGCTAGTGTGCAATAAAATTCATTTTTGGATAGCTGAGTATTAAAATAGCCTTTGTATTGGGTTTATATGAACATCAAGATTATGTAATGTATGTAATATAGGCTGTTTTCTGTATGACAGTCCGTATTTGCATGTCCATACCATACATTGGTCCGGCAATTATTGTTATGTTTTTTTCCAACTTTTTATCGCACGAACTTTGTGATTGGATTTTACGAAAAAATGAGGCGAAAGACACCCATTTTTTATTTGATCATTAGGAAGATTTATGAAAACAGTTTCTAATCAAAGTACTGAAGTATTGAACATCGGATGACCGCAGGTTCTTGTGGATGGTCAAAAGCACATGTCACAGAAACAGATCACATCTCTATACCTGAAACTTGGGTTAATTTACAGAGATATTTTTTTCTGATACAAGTTCATGCTTGGATGATGAATAAATGACAGGAAATTCAACCTCACCGTAATAACTTTTATATTGTAGTGCAAGAAATCAGTATACCTTGGACTATATACTTATATAATAATAGTCGTAGAGAATACACTGGTTTCTTGTTATATATATTATTAATATTACGATTGCATGTATATATAATTTTCATCTATTTGTATATGATAATTCTATTCTACTATTATTATAGTGCAGTGCAAGTGCATGGTGGACACTCTTCTGTAAAAAAATCAAAGCCTTAAAGGCATTACATTGTAAAAGCAATTGCTGCCATGTTAATGTTTTGGGGACTTTTATTTTTCATCTACATATATAAGAATTAAACCTGACAGGACATGGTTGTCTAGTGAAAAGCAAGAAGGTTTTGACTTTATATCAATAAAAGACTTAAGCAGGAAATCATTTTTAATATGTTTTATATTTCACAAGGAGACAACAAGTTTACCAGGCTAAAGTTGGGGGTATTTATGGATTATCCCCTGGTAGTGTTTGTAACTGGGCAATAATTACTTTTATTTATTTAATTTTAACAATTTTCATAATTAATTTAAATTAACCATTCAGTTAAAACATTTCATCTTTCGAGACGCTAATGTTGAAAAATGGGACAGAAATAAATAACTTACAAGACATAAACATGTAAAAAATAAATATATATTTCAGCTTATTAAAAATATTTTCATAGTGTTACTTTGACATCATTTCTTAAAACTAAGTCGCACACATAATTGTTCATTTGATATGTGTCATCCTTATGCGATACGAGAAGTTTTCATGTCGCTAAATAGTCTTCTTGTCGCTTAATTTATTCTTCTTGTCCATTCTTGACGCTTCTTGTCGCTAAAATTCTTCTTGTCGTTAATAATAAAAAGCGCTATTTTTAGATTACAGGTGGTCATTTACACTACACGTATAACCTGTGTAGTGATTTTTATTTTACGATAAATTTATGAATGAACGATAATTTTATGAATGAACAAGATCACCTGACCTCTTTCTGAAACACCAATTAAACATATAAAATCGTATTTATTTAGATAATAATTCAGTCAAATTTTCACCACTAAATCCACAACTGAAATGATTCCATATTTTGTTGAAACATCGTACAACCGGAGAACAGAAATCGCAGGTATGAAAATGCACTTTTTTCACTGGTGTTGAAAACCCGAAACTAATTTGACTAATTTATGCATGACGGAAATTTAAGCGATAACAATACATCGGAGTGACCTCAAGTGCTTTCAAATACCTAAAAATTGTACAATTTGTCCTCTTTTAAGGTAATTTTATGATCCTAAATTAAGATAATGGGAAAAGTTTTAGAAATTTACCCAAAACTGAGACAGACTTGAAGTTTTTCACTATGATCCAGCATTTATTTTTAAATCACTTTTTGTCGCGTTTCAACATCAACTGCTAACCTTCATAACATCTTTATTACTGAACCAGTTTTAAAAACTAAGGTACCATTTTCATCGTAACAGCTAGTAGAACACAGAAAATATAATAAAAATTGAGGCAGGAGGGGGAAAAATTCACCTTAAGGTAGCACTCCACAGTTAGGTGTGTAGTTTCGCATTTTGACCCCTATTGATGTTTCAAATATGAGAGCTAGTGTGCAATAAAATTCATTTTTGGATAGCTGAGTATTAAAATAGCCTTTGTATTGGGTTTATATGAACATCAACACTAACAGTTAGGTTAATGTATTAGAAATCCAGGAATAGGAGATGATAAAACATTTTGTGGCTCATTTTTAATTTTTTTTCTGATGGGGAGTGCTACCTTAACTATTTGCATTATAATGAGGTAATAAAATAGGTATGTCCCCGAACTCGTTTTTACGGAAATGGCCGTTATATGTGTTCATCTTGTCATTTCTGTAAAACACAAAAATATGTTTTTTTGTTGATCTGCAAAGAACAAAGTCATCTTTAATAGCATTTTTTTTTGTCTAGTAACACTTTGGGATTGACCATAATCAAGAAAGAAAACAGTGATTAACTTAGGGATGACGTCAAAAGATCAATGTAGGACGAAAAACTTTTCAAATAGTTTAGTGGTGGGGGATAAAAGTTGCTGCAAATTTTGTTAATTTGACATCGATTTTACATATATCCTATATCGGTTAATCAACTTTCCCATATTAAGTTTAGAGGTGGAGGGGAAGGTCAGTGAACAAACCATGTGAATTTTTTTTTTATCCTACATTAAACTTTTGATGTCGTATCTTAACTTTTATGCCCACAACTATCAGTCGGAAGGGGAGGTGTTTAACTTTGGTCATACTTGTGTATTAATACATGTACAAGACTCTGATTTTGAAGGAAAGACATTATGTTCTTTCAGTGCTTCAAACTGTAATATTTTAAATCTTAGAAAAGCATTCAAATTGCCATTAAAAGTAATGAAAATTGCTTCATTGCCCCATGTTTGGTAAATTGTTAGTATGCACCAATTGGATGAAAAGACATCAGTTTTGACTATAGTAAAGTCATTTACAGCAGCTGTGTTCATTCCATTCATTTAAATCTAGACATAAAAAAAATGTATGACTAAGCATGAGAAAGCCTTACGGGAGAAAGATAGATTACTGGTATGATTTGTCCAATCGTAACACATGATGTTCAGATTTGGGGTCTTTGACCAAACAAACTACATGCTCCTATACATTGTACATGGTGAAAGACGAAACAGACGATGGCCTCGGAATACAAATGACCAGCCGTATATGTATTGTTGATATTTAAAATAAGAAATGCAGTTATGTAGACCTGTAATATGAAAATCTTCCACATTTCAATAAATTAAAATCAGTTCAATGAAGTTTTTATGCCCCCTTTGCTACGACGGGGGCATAAACATGTACATTTATGAAATAAAATAAAACTTTGGTTTTTGCACAAAGACGTTATGGCTAAACGTGACGTCATATAAATGAAAACTAACAAACTGAAGGTCATAACGTTACTTGTACGATTCAAATTTTGATAAGATAACATCAAAACGGCGATTTTGAGGTAGGTGTTGTTTTATTTTCGATAATATTGTAGTTATCGAACATTGGTTAATCAAAGCAATTCAAAATGGCGGGTCCCTCCTTTTTTCAATTATTTTAATTCGAGTTATCTCCCTGTGTACGCAAACCTTAAAACCTTCCAGACAGGATGTTTTTTACACGTTATTTTACGTTTCAAACGATTTATGAAAAAAATAAAATCGTATGTAAATGAGTTCATAACTTCGAAAAATGCACATTTTTTTTTACCGCAAGCACATGACATCTCACATGACATTACGACCGTAAGAAACTGAATCCCCGTTTTTATTGGTCAACTGAAGGCCAACTTTAAAGGTCAATATATTTATAAAATAGAATCGAAAAACAAAACAAAAACTGGAGACTTGCATGCGGTCTCATTTTTGGATTAAATAAATCTTAAGATAGTAACTTGTTCGATGTCAAATTTGTTTTGTTTTTCTTAGTACCATATACATAATTCAAGTTTCCCGTAATTTAACAATATTTATGATAACTTTTAAATTTGCAGTTATTTTTGGCCTTATTGCACCTACTCCTTTCCTACAGTTTTGATTATGTAAAATGTGCATGGATCATGTCTTCATGGGTGTGCACATGACCTGGTTTCAGGTTTTTTATGTTCAAATTAGGCCTTTTTTTCATCATGTTCATTGGATGGAACTTTTTTGATATATTGAAAGTACACAATATTTTTATTTCATTACAAACTAGAGGACTTTCTGAGTCCAGTAATACCTAGTTTTATACAAGTATCTTTAATAATCAGTCCACCATAAAGGGTCACTAATTCATGGTCCCTCAAAATATGACGTCATAGAAAAAAACTGTTGATTGCACCCAAAACAACTTTCCTTTCACTATCATCAAAAGAATAGACAAATCCGTATACTTACTTGAGGACACATGGATTAAAGGACTCTTTAGAGACATCAATAAGTTAGAATTTACTTAATACAGGAGACCTGAATTAAGGGAGATAACACTTAAGAGACATTCATAAGTTAGAATTTACATGATAGAGGAGACCTGAATTAAGTGAGATAACACTTAAGAGACATCAATAAGTTAGACTTCACTTAATAGAGGAGACCTGAATTAAAGGAGATAACATTTAAAAGACATCCATAAGTTAGAATTTTCTTAACTTGAAATGCACTCTCAATATGTGGTCAGTTCTTACCAAACTAATTGAAAAAGAGACAAAAAAAAAATGATATTGGTGGTGGTTTTCATCGTCTAAACCATGTCAAATCTGATGCAAAATTTGCTCGATCGGACCAAAATCCGGCTAAAAGCATGACTTTTGGCCAAGGCGGGAGCCAAATGTCTATGTAACCACCACTGACGTTTTTTTGTACATAATGAATGATTTTTGGTATACAGAATTCAATGTTTACGCCAGACGGTCGTTTAGATGTCACTAAGGAAAACCTGTGGTGCTCTTTAACAATTTCTGCGCAAATGTTGCTTTACTGAAATTGCTCATAAAGTTCTACTGTGACCATCATTGAACTCCCGTGACCTTTGGACAGCCATCAGAGTCGATATCGGATATGTTAAAGACCAAATGTATCGGTCTTGCTGAGCGTTTCTTGCTTTTTGTCCCCCGGGCTTATCATTAAACGATCCATTTTGATATAATTTGTGTATGATTTGGGTTATTGTAGAGGCTACAACTTCAGTCTTCTCGTAATTGTATGCTGTGAAACGCTTCATTGGATCATGCGCAAAACTGCATGTCGCTGGTTGTCAGAAAGTTCTGGCATTTACTCCGATGTTTATTGCAGTTTCTTAACAATAAGGGCGGGAAAATTCATGACATTAGCCAAGCTTTAAATGACAAAATCGTGAAAATGGTGCGTATGTTGAAAAGCGGTGAACTCGGTTTATGTCCGTTCAAAATAACCCTTACTTCGCATTTTTTCCAAATATCACTCAACCGGAAAGTTGTCGACAATTGTCTTAAAAGTCAGTTTCAACCAACTATACAAAGTTCTTATATAAATTAAATAGAAATAATCAGATTTTTTTGAAAAACAAAAGTGTTGCGTTTTCATTGGCACTCAGTATATAACATGTATAAAGGAGTGTCAGTGTGTAAGTGTGTTCAGTGTCATGTGCAACCACTTATTGCTATGCAAAAACACACAAATATGACAAAGGTAAACTTAAAGTAGGAAATAAAACCATGTAAAACATTAAAAAATTCTAAAATAAACAATTAACAGGGCATGGGAATAATTCAGCTTCGTTTCGTGTGTATTTTAGTCTAGACTCCATCTAATTAACTGTCGAGTTGACCTCCCGAAGACCACCGATGCCCGTATAAGCGATATACATATGAACAAAGTATGAAGATATAGCAGAATTCGTGGAACTGGATTTTTCTATGTCTATTTAGTTTCATTTATTGATTATTAATATATGTTGATAACTATTTTTACCTATATAAGAATGATGTTCTTGAGAATAGAATCAGTCAATCAAATGATTTATCTTTGTTTCACCTTCAATGTTTACATTCTTTTTCGTTAAATAATCAAACACACACACACAATTCATGCGTTATAAATCTCTAGCTAAAGAGTTAAATTAAAGTTCACATGAATACTGATTCAATGAGGTCCAATTATTCACTCGCAAGTCAATAATTCATATTCAATGTTTCTTAGCTTATTTTGACAAAATTGGCCCATACTGGCTGCTTAAAGGGAATTATTTTCCCACTATTTTACTTTCGTGAATGATTGAGAATATAAAAGATAGAAAGAACATAATAAAGGTACTAAATAATAGCTTAGTCATTATATATCTTAAGTGCTCTTCAAAATGCTCAATCGTCTGTGTTCGGGTTTTTTTTTCACTTGAATTTGTCTTTTTAATTTTGTCGTTGTTGTTATATGTCCTTATTGGACGTCTTGTTTCTTAATTAACAACTTTCTTTTGTAGGCCATATTAATGACTTAGCAGTCGATGTAATTGCCGGATCAAAAGTATTTAGATGTAAATTTAGTAGAATTCGATACACATATTACCTTGAAATAAATTGTGCTAGCAATACAGTAGGAAAAGAGTTGAAGATTAGTACAAGTAATCTTCCTAGTATTTGTGAATTAGATGTTAACGGGACATTAGCAAATCCATGTAAGTCAGATTTTATATTTGCATTCAATTTACACAGTGTCAAAAAAGTCGACTTAATCATTAGACGGGTTATTACTTTATCGCTCATCTAATAAGCTGTAATTATCACCTATTGTTCGTACTCCTTCGTCCTTCAATCGTTAATGTTTCACAAATATTCTCTAAATCTAGTTTGTGAATAAAATCTCAAAACATGTCCAAAAATCGCAAAAACTATTTTTTAGTTTTTGAATCATCGGACATGTTTTGATATTTTATTCATAAAGGACTTTAAAAATGGAAGACAAGGGAAAAAGCATTTATTGCATTGTCTATTACTTTTGAAAATTATAGTAACAGAAAATCTTATAAGGGGATCGATATATTAAGAATGTCGAGATCTACATGTTTATTTTGACCGGAATTTCAAACAACAGCTTATAACTAAAAGTGATTGTCCTTTTAAAATAAAGATTTATATCATTATTTGATGTGGTTGCCTATTGTCTTAAAGCATAGAATTACAAAAAGCAAATCATCAATAAAACCAGATATATACAAATAGAGCAACATGACAGAAATTGAGCTCAATTTTGCCCTTAAATAAAGGCAACTGTAGTATACCGCTGTTCAATAGTAAATTGATGAAGTGAATACAGTTCCGGTTACAAACTTAAACCGAAAGAAACGCGTCAAATATAAGAGGAAAACTTCAGAACATCACAAATACTGAACTGCAACAAAAACAAACACCAACAAACATAGACACGGACTATTTTATAACATCTGTCATACTCCTGACTTGGTACAGGACATTTGAAAAAATGTTGATTATTTTTGCCCGAGCGATAGTGAGGGCTAAAATAACACGAATATAGTGCCAACCGATGTTAACACTACAATAAAGTATAGCTTGCATTAATTATTTCAATTCTGATTAGGACAATTTAGGTAATTTCTGTTTCCGATGTGTATAAGTGTAGAAGGTTTGTGTAGGCTTTTCCATTAAACTCCGTTTTTTGTTTGTAAACAAGAAAATGACTAGCATTGTGATTTTTCAGAGGGAAGAGTTTGAACAGCTAGCATGAACGGATGTCGTATCTAGGTCAAATAAGTCAATTTCTATGAATGAATTAGTAACAACATGTACATCATTTAAAAGAGTTTGGAAGTGTTTTAAGTTAATGAAATATATCAAATGCATGCCAACTTGATAAAATTTATTATTTTGCAGTAGTCAATATACGCATGTGCAAACAAATTTTATTGGAGTTAGAGCATGGGTTTTTCATAAAGCGAAAGAAGCACGTCGTATTAGAATGTCATATTTTTTTAACTGATGTAACAGCTTTTCTTTTTTGAAAGATGATAAAATTTTCTTTTTGATTGATGTAACATATTTTTCTTTTCTAAAGGATTAAACAGTTTTTCCTTTTTTAAGGACACTGATACCAAAAGTATTGTATATTGTTGGTACTGACTTGTTTATCATCTTAATGATGTGTTAAAGTAATCTTTTATTTTTTCTTAATGAATACTACGTTTACTGTATAGTCTGGTTTTAGTGATATTCATTTGATTTGGCTCTGTACTTATACATACTATCATTGTGTTATAATTCCAATAAGTTGTTTTATGCGGTCGTATCAGGCTGCGCTCAGCGAAGCATTTTATTTGCATTTTATATTAAATAGCCGAAATATATCAAGCATATTGCTAATCATAAACGCGTATTTAAATGGTAAATATCCCTAATTTCAAAGTTTTGCGTTAAATCCATTATTTTAGTATTTAAGTTGTATAACAATTGTGTGAGCATTTTTTTTTATCGAATATGTTTGTTGACAGATAAAGCAAGTTGTGTGACGTACATTAGTCCTGAAGAGTGTATCACTCCGCTAAATTGTTCGGCAGATGGTTTTTGTGAGTGTGAATCGCCAGCAACACAGTTCTACAATAGAGATAATAACACTTGCGATGCAAGTAGGTATTTATAGTAAATTACTTAAGGGTAAAATGGCTGCTAATTGAACGGGTTGTCCATAGACTGCCATTTGGTCTGGAAACTGTTCACACATTTCAGCAAAGTAAACAAGACGCATTCAGGTGATTTAACGACACACACCCCTCCTTCAAAAAAAATATATATCAACAGAAATTGTTGCATATTCAAAACATAAGAAAATATAGGAGTAATTTAACACAATGACATTATTTTGATTATATAATTTCATTCTTGTCATTAATGTTACTGCAATTAAATTTTGTATACTCTGTTTATGTTATAAAATAAAAAAAGACTTAAGTTATTATTATAATGCTTTCTGATCTAGATACTCAATATGAATTTGATGATTGTTAAAACAGCGTACTTTTATACGAGACACACTATGTTTAACACTTTCACAAAATTGAACGATGGGCTGTCTAAATATGTGTGTAATACTCATTTATTGCAGCTCTGCTTTGGGTTGTTCAAGAATAAAAGGGATTTAATACCACCATGGACGGCACTTGATTAACCCCTAGCACCCAAAGATATAAAAATAGAACAACATTTCACTTGCATTTCGGTATTTCAAATACTAACACCCGCCCAGATTTTTTTTTTATCTTTGAAAAATTAACGATTTCCGGATTTTATTCCGATAACCATGATAACCGTCAAGAATTGTGTTCTTTTCCAAACTTCCTGTTTCAAATTTCGGTTGTCATATTTCTTCGAAATAAAAAGATTCTGTAGCTCTATGATAACAAAATCGTCTACCGAGAATAGAGATTGGTCTCGAGAAAGGCATGAAATAATTGTGTTATAAGTAAAACGCTGTGTCCAAGAGTACAAATCGCGGTATGACACAACTTTCTGTGATTAGAAAACGTTGTTTTTTTTATTGATAAAATGATTTTGTGGCCGGAGTTTTGGACTGTGAGTTATACCCAAAGAGCAAGAATTGTGAAACACATTGGTACAAAAACATCACTGTATAAACAAAATGACACAAGCACGAACTTGTTAGATTTATGACAGTATATTGAGTTCAAAAAGTCGGCATACATACACTTAGATTTACCCATGGCTATTTTTGGGTTGACAATCAGCAAACGCTTTCTTTCCAAATACCCTCAATAGATCCATTAAACAACTTCTCTTTTTTTGATGTAGTTTATGTTTTACATATTAAATATATTTACATCTTTAAGAAGAATCATAAAAGCACTAACCCTATTGTTTTCATAAATGTTTCATTTTATTCTGTACTCATAATTCTTTAGTTGCATATTTGTTTCATTTAATGGAGACGGAAAAAACGCCGATTAGATGAAAATCTACTAATTAATTTAAATTGGACTAACAAGCAATGAAAATAGATATTTATTCAAAGAATGACATTTTTTTTAAAATATGACTGATTGCAAGACAATTTGTCTTACCTTATTGTTGACTGTATGGTTTCTTGTTATGACAAAAGTAAAATAACAAAAATACTGGACTCCAAGGAAAATTCAAAAAGAAAAGTCCTCAATCAAATGGCAAAATCAAAAGTTCAAACACATTAAACGAATGGATAACAACTGTCATATTCCTGACTTGGTACAGACATTTTCTAATGTAGAAAATGGTGGATTGAACCTGGTTTTATAGCTAGCTTAACCTCTCACTTGTATGACAGTTGCATCAAATTCAATTATATTGTCACCGATGCGTGAACAAAACAAACAGACACAATAGGTAAAAATGTCACTATTAGGGGTACAGCAGTCAACACTGTGTTATCATCTTAATCACTGTAAAACAACAAATGTAACGAAGAAGCACAAAAAGGCATACATCAAATTTAACCTCCTCATCTTATATTATACGATTTTATTTATCTATGTAAAATGCACCCATAAAGGATGTAGGGTTTTAAGTACTGGTGTAAAATGCACCCATAAAGGATGGAGGGTTTTAAGTACTGGTGTAAAAAGCACCATAAAGGATGGAGGGTTTTAAGTACTGATGTAAAATAGCGCGTTTGAAATTCGCACAGGTAGACATGAAATAATTTTGTCGTTCAAAGCATGACGGGATACATAAATACAGTCACGTAAAATAGATATAACAAAAACTGACCTAACAGTAAAAGTAATAATCATAAATAAAATAATAGTGTGGTTCAAAGTATGACGGGATACATAAGTACAGAGTCATGTCAAATGTATATCACAAAAAAACAGACTTAATATGAACCCTTGATAGAATAATCGTCGACTTTTATCCAGCATGTACATATGTATCTTAAAAAAAAAAATCCCAAATTCTGATGAATGTTAAAATGAAGGAAATGTGGGAAATCAAAACTAAATACCTTGATTTTCATTTTCACGGTTTCATGTTGCATATCAATCTTTTGGAAGACATTAAATGAGTACATGTCTCTACAGTCAATATGAGTTACCAGATGGCATATATCAATTATTAGGAAGACATTTGTCCATAGTTATTAATAGAAGTTACCATGTTGTAATAGAAAAAAACAAAAAAATAAAAAAAACACAAAAATCGAGAAAATCGAGAAAATTTCCCGAAATTTCATTGTACTAATAAACTCAAAATCGAGAAAAAACATTCTGTCGCTTTTTTTAATTCCCGCATTTGCGCAGAACTCGACCCGCGGAAATCTACTTCCTTCTTCCGGTCTCGTTTGTCAAGCGACTTTGAATGGACTATATAGTTTAACACTCCAGTAAAATATAGGAAAGAACACAATAACAATTGCATTTCTAATTATATTTTTATATGAAAAAAAAACGTAACCTGATGATACCGTTTCTTTGTTCACATTGAATATGACGTCATAACTAAAATAACGTCACAACTGAAATCCCTTACAACAGAATCAAAATCGGAAACGTTACGGTGTTTCCGTTTCTTTTTCAAGAGATTTAGAACTTAAAATATGTAAAAATATTATACAGACTTCGCCCCCCCCCCTTTTCACAGGTAATGCCTGCCTCATATTAGAAGTTATCACTTTGCATATATCAAGTATTAGGAAGACATTAAATGATTGTTTATAATCAATATGACTTAAAATGTTACATGTAATAATTATTAGGAAACATATACAAAGAGAACTGCATATCAATGAATGAAGATACGACATGTTACAATAATTTGGTTTGTGCTCAAGGTATTTGTAATTGTCAGACTCCCTGGTTGCAGTATTACAATCCTTTTAATGGAAATTGTGAAGCAAGTATGTATTCATAGTATAGAGATATAATTTTAAAAATGTAGGCATTTTCTTATGATATATAATTATTCTTTCTAATTTATTTCTATATTGACCATTTCAAAATGGCTTGTCCAGAAACATCTGTAGAGAAAAGAAGGAAAAAAAATCATTGAATAGACCAGTCCATGTATTGAACAGCACATTTATTTTGTAAAAATTACTTTGCCTAACAACATAATTATTATATTTGAATTAACCTGTGTACGTTAGTTTTTGTCCAATGTTGAGTTGTCCTTTTGACATGTGTCACTCTCATACGTATATTGTATTTATATTCTACCTGTTGTTTGTTGGTGTGGTTCATAAAGGTTTCTTGTTTCTCGTTTTTTATATAGATTAGACTTGATTTTCCTAATAGAATTATTTTAAACTAGTCATTTTAGAGCCATTTATAGCTTGCATTATTGTTCATTGTAAGACAGTTATCCGTGTTGAAGGCGGTACTTTGACTTATAACTGTTTACCTTTTACACATCGGGACTTGGATAGATAGTTATCTCATAGGCACGCATACCATATTTTTTTATGAACGCCAGACGATCAGGTCATCACCTCAAAATCAAAAACTTACTTCAAACTCCTCGAACAGGAGTGATTGCATGTGTTTGTGAAACATCAACACAACCTAAATGTTATCAACGTATTTTGAAGGAGATAAACAACGCGTGTGACAAAAGTATTTGGATTGTCTATGTTTTGTAGACTATCGTTTGTCTCTTTTAAAGTTTTGCCTTCTGTGATGGCGTTCTCACTTTGATTTCGAGGTGTAAGCTTGAATGTCCGTTTGGTTATCTCTTTCTTTTTAGTCTAGACATTTTTAATCTTAATGCTCAAATTTTGATCTGCTTTTTTTTTTCTTCGTACATGATTTGATCCAGAAAATCATGTTGCAAAATCTTTCATCATCATAGGAGATGAAATATTCAATTACACATAAGGCTATAGCTGCATGACAGTTTGAATCAAATAGTTTTTGTAGTAAAGGTCAACAAGCATAAAATTGAAAATGGAAATTTGGAATGTGTCAAAGAGACAACAATCTGACCAAAGAGCGAAACACAGACAAATGCCACCAATGGGTCTTTAATACAGCGAGAAAATTACACACCCGAGGCAGCTTGCTCTTAAACATGTTAAACAAAAGTGTATACTCTTTCAGTGATAATAGACGTCATTCTTAAAACCGAAACATATGAACGACACTAAAATTAAAAAAAGCATACAAGAATAACAAAAGCTATAGGCTCCTGACTTTTGGAAGGGCGTAAAAATGTGTATTGGTTAAACATGTCTTTTTTTAGATGCCAACCTTCTCCCTTTATACCTGTAACACAATTTTGAATGTATCTCAATTGATGAGGGGCACAATTGATGTGATCTTACATTCCCAAAACGCCAAGTGACTCATATGGAGCAATATCTGTTTACCATTACGGAGAAACATGTGATCACACTCATATTTTATGTTGTATCCTCTAGTGTTTGTTTCTTTCCTCTGTTTGTAGCCATGACGTTTTCGATTTTCCAGCTGTTATTTTGAATTTAGTTTAAATTTACGTTTGGTATCTTTTGTCTCTCTTTTTAATCAGTAAGTGTCAGAAAGGTAATGGAAATGTTCAATTAATGTTGATCCAATTAGTGTACCTATCGTAACATTTTGACTCTTACTCTTGGTTCTTCAGGCGGATAAAGACGACTTAATATCAGGACACGTTTATATGTTCTCGACGCATCTGCTCTAGTTGCTTCAAGATTTCTCCTCAGTTTTCGTATGATTTTTTGTCTTGCCTTCACGATATTAAAAAACAAGACACTGTATATAGTTTCTAGTGGCGTCAACGGTTGCAGTGGTTGCAAAGTCGTCAAAAGATTTAGGAAGATGTGGTATGAGTGCCAAGGAGACAACTTTCAACGATGTATTAGATTGCCAAAAGGTCAGTTTATTGGGAACCGTTAATGGAAGGGCATTTATATTTGAAATGCAGGTTACTATCGTTGGCACATCTCATTTCCATGGAGATTATTTTGCTCTGACCACTCAGTTATGGCATATTGTCTTGTGAAACTTTTGTTTAGTTAAAATGTATCAATTTGTGATAAGATCAGTTTATGGGGAACTACTAGTGTTAGATAAATGCTATTTGGTATGAAATTGTATTAACATTGGTAAATCTCATTTCTATTAATAGTATTAGGCCTTATCTATAGCTGCTCGGTCATGGTCTGCTGACTTGTGAAACATTTGCTTAGTTTACCTGTATGAATTTGTGATTTGATCAATATATGGAGAACAAATTTTAAAATATAGGACAATTACGTTATTTGGTTAGCAGTTGTATAATTTTTAACAAATCTTATTTACACGCAAATAATTAGACCCTGTCCCTTCAGTCATGGTCTATTGACTTTGATACTTGCTTTGTTTACATGTTATAGGTTGTAAAAAGTTCAAATTTTGGTGGTACGTCAATTATTTTTTCAGGCAGTTGTATTAACAACGGCAAATCTCATTTACATTGAGAATGTTTGGCCCTGTACCTTATTTTTACATAAGAATATGTAACAGTGTTGCTATTTTAACATTTGTATTGTACTATATTATATGATACATTTGTAATATGATTTACTTGGTCACATTAGACAAGTCTTAAAAGGTACATAACTATGTGGCTAAAAGTTAAAAATGTATTGCAAATATCAATAAACTCATCATAGATACCACGATTAACATTTTGTATTTGCACCAGATGCGTGTTTCGTCTTAATGACTTATCAGTGACGCTTGAATACAAATAGTGTAAACAAGGCCAAATAAAGTACGAAGTTGAAGAGCATTGAGGACCAAACATTCCTAAAAAGTTTGTCAAATGCATGTAAGGTAATCTATTTTTGATGTAGAAAAGCTTTAGTATTTCAAACATTCAGTTTTGTAAACAGTTAATTTATATCTTGAATTTAACAATTTGGTGTATTTTTTAGCAAGCACATACAACGAAAATTGCTCTACACTAGTTGGAAATTTCACGTGTTTCAATAATATGGTTTGTGTTTCTGATATTTGTGATTGTGAGATTCCCGCCATGCAGTATTATGATCCCTATGCTAAAATATGTGAAGCAAGTACGTATTCATGGTATATAATTGTAATCTAAATTTTAAAAAAAATAGGCAACAATATATGGTATAAAATATAAAAAAAGAAGATGGGATATAAATGCCAATGCCACAATCATCCATAAGATACCAAGTAACACAGACATTTAGCAGGTTAGTCTTCAACAATGAACAAGGTTTATACCTTATAGTCAGCTGTGAAAGCCACCACATCATCTTTTTAATCATGCTAATTTATTGCTATATATATATATAAAAAAAAGAAGATGTGGTATGATTGCCAATGAGACAACTATCCATAAGAGACCAAAATGATTAACAAGTATATAAGTCACCGTACGACCATCAACAATGAGCAAAGCCCATACCGCATAGTGAGCTATAAAAGACCCCGATATGACAATGTAAAACAATTCAAACGAGAAAACTATCGGCCTGATTTTTTATATAAATATGATAGACTGTATCTCTAAGTGACTTCTCCAGAAACATCTGTCGAAGAAAGGAAACTCATTTGATAAACTATTAGTATTGGTTCGCAAGATGGGCGTTTCGTCTACAAAAGATTCATTAATTGAGTTAGAATTAAATATACATTAAATATACATCAAATAGCATTGTAATTACTTATGTCAAGGATGTGCCGCTATTCATTTACTATGTAACTCACCTCATTAACGTTACCAGTTGTTGACGTTACGACTTTGTATACGTAGTGTTTTTTTGTGCTCAACTTATTATCAGATAAATGCAGTTGTAATGAACACAAGTCTTGTCAATTTAGAGCTAAATACTAATCACAATCTTCAGAATTTAAAATGAAACAAAACAGAAAATATAACATACAAAATACAATTCAAGTAATAAAGATTATCCGATACAAATTCCTCCCCTTTCGCCAAAACAAATTAAAATAAAACATTGGGATCACATCATATGCTCATAGAATGTAAGTTGATCCTCTTCCACGTGTAGCACCTGATGCAAGTATAGTAAAAAAAACCTTTATGCCAAATAAGAAAGAATGAGAACGGCATTTAGGTGAAGACAGATAGAAAATATTCGTGGTCATATGTGAATAAATGCGGAAAAGCATTAAACCAGCTCGAAGGGGTCTAGTATCTATTTATACACATCTTGGTTTATTAGCTTCTGTGTAAGAAGAAACCCCCCATCCATTAAAACATAATAGAAAATTCAAGGTCTGGAATATTATATCAACTTGGAGATATTTACTCATATATGCAGGCGCTGCTGGAAAGATGCTACATAAAAATGGAAATAGATAATGGAAGATGTGGTAAGAGTGCCAATGAGACAACTCTTCATCCAAGTAACAATTTACAAAAGTAAACCATTATAGGTCAAGGTAGGGCCTTCAACACGGAACCCTTGCTCACACCGAACAGCAAGCTATAGAACGCCCCAAAAAATACCAGTGTAAAACCATTCAAACGGGAAAACCAACGGTCTAATCTATATAAAACCAAGAAACGAGAACCCCTTATGAACTACAGCGGGATTAAACTTTTTAATGGTACCAAACCTTTACCCTTTTCTCTAACAATAGTATAACATTACAACATAGAAAGACACTATAAAATATCCATTGGAGTGCTTAACCCAATCAAAAACGCAAATTAACACAGCATGAACACAATATAAATTTGATCGGTGATATCAAAATATACGGAAATATATAGTTTGTTTAAATTGTAAGGGATAAATAATTAAGGTCAAAAGTACATAAACAGGTTTAAACAAAGTTAAAGTATGATACCACTGTGAAATGTGAAATATTTTTTGAAAATCATCACTTTTGAAAAAACCTGAGGTTAATGAAAATAATTTTGTTGTTAAGTAAGCTTCTTCTGTGTGTATAAAATCCTCTATTTAGGAAATACCAAGAAATTTCTTTTATATCAATAAAACAAATAAGCAGTTGTATAATGATTGGCAATTCTTACTGCTGTGGAGATTATTGAGCCCGGTTCCTTCATACATGGTCTTTTCCTTTTGACACTTGCTTAGTTGACTTGTATTGATTTGTTATAAGGTTACTTTATGGGGAACCACTGGCAGTAGGTAAATGATTGTTTTGTAGGCAGTTGTACTAACAATTGCCAAACTAGTTTTCATTGAGATTGTATAACCCTGTACCTTATGGTTCAATAACTGTGAATATTTTTCATAACTTACATGTTCGAGTGTTGCTATTTGGCCGAAACGCACGTCTGGCGTATTAAATTTCAAACTTCATACCTTTTGTTAGCTATTATTCGTGTGTTTCTCTGTCCTATATGTTCTCCCATTTATTTTTATTGACGTCCTGTCATATATTGTTGTCATTTTAAAGTTATATTTAACATTGCCGTAAAAGTGGTAGGTTTGGCATGCCACAAAACCATGTTCAATCCACCATTTTTTTCTGAAAATATTTTGCTCCAAGTCAGGAAAATAGACATTGTTATATTATAGTTCGTTTATGTGTGGGTTACATTTTAATGTTGTGTTTCTGTTGTTTCGTATAGTTCTCCTCTTATTTATGATGCGTTTCCGTCAGTTTTAGTTTGTAATCAGGATTTGGCTTTTTTCTTAATCGATTTATGAATCTCGAACAGATTCGTATTTGAACATATGTATTGTTACTATCAAACATGATAATAAAATTTTCTTAGTCAGATTGAAAAAAGTCTTAAAATGTCCACAGCCTTCTTGTTAAAAGTGAAAATGTATCACATATAACAACTTAGTATATTTTTAGCAAGAATACAATAATATAGTTTACTTTTAATTCCTAAGTCAAAGTGAACTGCAGTTCTTTAGCAGTTCATTAGCCTTCACCGTTTCCACTTGACAGCAGTTATTTTGCAGTTCATTAGCATTCACAGTTCCCACTTGACAGCAGTTCTTTGGCAGTTTATTAGCATTCACAGTTACGAAATATAAGGCAATGATTAATTTGCATAAAGGCATTGGAAAAGCACTCCATAGCTGTTTCTAAGCAGTTTATTTACAGTTTTTTGGCAGTTATTTTTAACGAAATATTCAAATGAGGTCTGAATATTCATGAGAACTGCTAAAATAACAGCTATCAAATAATGAATATTCATTAGAACTGCTATAGTAACAGCTGTCAGTAATGAATATTCATGCAAACTGTTAAGTTTTACATCCTAATATGGTTTTATAAACTGCTAATAACCACTGTGGAATAATATCAGATCTGCCATAAGTTGCAATATTACAAAGGTGACACAAGAATAATCAAATAAGTGTACAAGATATAAAAGCAAAAACTATTAAAATTCTAATATTTTACTGTAAGTCTTAGTGAAATTTCAAAAAGTTGTTCTAACTTAGATTTGTAATTGAAGCAGTATACAATATACATTATATGTCAGTGGCCGTAATTATATATAGGAAGAACTAAAAATGCACTTTAAATATCAGGGCTTTAACAAAAAAGCAACTTAATAAAGAGTAATTACTACTACCTTGACTAAGTGATTTTCAGATTAAAAGTTATTTCATTTTTAACCGGATTTTTGTGACAAAAATGTCGGTTATTGATTTGGGGATGTACGGCGGGCGGGCGGGCGGGCGGGCGGGCGGGCGGCAATCAAATGTTGTCCGTGCATTAACTCATGAACCGTTCAACCAAAGCTTTTAAAATTTTAATATGTTGTTACTGACAACTAAATGAAGGTCAAGTTCAATAATGTCGATTTTGACTTTTACCGTTCAGGAGTTATGGTTCTTGAAAGATTGGAAAAATGAAGTTTCCAGTCATGTCCGTGCATTTACGCATGAACTGTTCTACCAAAGCTTCCCAAATTTTAATATGTTGTTACTGATGACAAAATGGAGGTCAAGTTCAATAATGACGATTTTGACTTTTACCGTTCAGGAGTTATGGTTCTTGAAAGATTGAAAAATGGAGTTTCCAGTCGTGTCCGTGCATTTACGCATGAACTGTTCTACCAAAGCTTCCCAAATTTTATTATGTTGTTACTGATGACAAAATAGAGGTCAAATTTAATAAAGACGATTTTGACTTTTACCATTCAGGAGTTATGGTTCTTGAAAGATTGAAAAATGGTGTTTCCAGTCGTGTCGGTGCATTTTCTCATGAACCATTCAACCAAAGCTTTTGAAATTTTTATATGTTGTTACTGATGGCAAAATAGAGGTCAAGTTCAATAATGACGATTCTGACCTTTACCGTTCAGGAGTTATGGTTCTTGAAAGATTGTAAAATGGCGTTTCCATTCACGTTGTTGCATTTACTCATGAACCATTCAATCTAAGCTTTTCAAATTTTAATATGTTGATACTGATGACAAAATGGAGGTCAAATTTGATATTGACGATTTTCACTTTCACCATTCATCAGTAATGGTTCTTGTGATATTGCCAGGACACAAATAAATATTAATAAATCCGGTTTGCTGTCGTTGTGACAGCCTCTTGTTTTCATTATTTTATTACCGAACATGCCAAATGTACTATTTTTATTAAATTTAATGTGGACCAAAAGATAACAGTTATATTCTCTTTCTCTTTTGGATTTGAACAAATAAATTCTTGATACATGTAATATATTATGTTTCTTTTTTCTAGAAAAAAAACTTCAGTAAAATTATATATTTAATTAATTGTACTAATTGGAAGTTTGGACAATGTTAACCAATCAGCTATTTGCAGCCTAGGTTTACCTCATATTCCCTCCCCCTTTTTTCAACTCTTGAATACGATTAGATTTGTTATTTCACAAAATAAAAGATAAAAATAATCATCTCTTTTTTTTCAAATAACACCTTGAACTGTAAGTATATATATGCTAGTATTCAACATCATATATTCTATTTGAATAAATAACTATCCCCCTTTTTTTGGGGGCTTTCTGTATGATTTCTGTTTCCCTTTACAAAGTTATGTCAGAATATATACAAGCATTAACTGTAACTTCAACTTGCTGTACTGCAGGTGTGTAAAAGTATCCAATTAACCAAAATTAAGCTTATAATTAACAAAAATATAGTTTTTCACTAGCAAGTATTTCCACACAACATGAAGCCAAAATGCACATTTGAAAATGATCTAATAATCTTCAAATAAATGTTTACTTTCAAGCTGAAAACATAGCCAGATCCAAGCATTTTTCTAACAAAGATCAACTGATAACGAACTGCTGTAATAACCGTTGTCCAGACTGCTAAGATGAATGCTAAGATGAATGCTAAGATGAATGCTAAGGATAATGTTAAGAAATGGTGAAATGTGTCAGTTTTTCAAACTGCTATTGGATTGAATGCTTAGAACAGCTAAAAGACTGCTAAAAATATGAAGAACTTGTAAATAACAGCCTATAAACAGCTAAAAATAGCAGTTCAGTTTGACTTGGGATATTGTCACATTAAAAAAAAGTATAAAAATGTCCATTGCTATATGTTTTTGAAAGTTAAATTGTATAACATATAACAATTAAGTATATTTTTAGTAAGAACATACACTGAGCCTTGCCCAAGACGAGTTGGAGATTCCACATGTTACAATAATATGGTTTGTTTTCTTGGAAATTGCGACTGTGAGATTCCCGCCATGCAGTATCACGATCACTATGATAAAAGTTGTAAAGCAAGTACGTATTCATTTATTTGTAAAATATGTTTGGTACTCTCAACAACAAAATTATTATATCTAAATTTACCGGTGTACGTAACTTTAAAAGCCATGTGTCCTATGTTTCGGTTGTCTTTTTGACTTGTTACATCCTTTGTTAGGTTCCACTTTTCTGTGGAAAGACCTATTGTATTTGTTCTGATTATCTTTTTATTTTCTTCCACCTAATTTTTTTCTTGCGATAAATGTTTGTTTCACAATATGTCGTTTAGATATTTGGTATATGATTATGTCCCTTTGAAATTTACCCTTCGTAAATAAATACTTTCCTTAGTAGGAGTTATCTCCCCAAACACTGTGTCCTTGTGACTGCATCTCCTCCGTAACCGTAAAAAAAGCGACAAATATATATTGTAAATTTGCTCGTTATATCCTTCGCATGATTTGCCCTATTTTGACCAAAGCGATATGAACACTCCATATGAGAGTTATTTCTCCTTATGCATTTGATATAAGTGATATGCATTTCTATCTTGAAAGCCATAAGTGATAGAGTTCTAGGATCTTTTGATTTCAGGTCCTTGATCCAAAAAAAAAGAAAAAGAGTTCAAGGTCAGAGGTCAAGGTCATAGTTTAAATTTTGATTTTTACTTATTTTCAAAAACCGTATTAAAGATATCGACTTTTTTTTTTTACTAAAATGTAAGTTGCGACATGTCTTAACACAAAAACATTTAATTTGAGTTTTCTCCCCTCTTATTTTAAACATTATGCATATAGTGATATAACTCATTAACCATATATAACTAAGACCTATGGTCTTTTGATTTGAAGCTCTTGGTTTATGACCTTGAAATTGAACTCAAGGTCATAGGTAAAATTGTTGTTCTAGATATTCACCTTTGATGTTACCTCATATGTATACATGATAAAGCCATGGGACTTTTTGCATTACATTGCAAGCCACTAGACGATGGAAAAGCCAACCGAAAGTGACCTGGTGTAAACCGGAAGTAGCAATTTTATGTACTTATTTAATGTAAAAGTATATAGAACCATATACTTTTGGAATCAGTATCAAGTAAAATATCAAATAAAACCAGAAATGACATGTTATACCGGAAGTGACATATTTCAAGCCGGAAGTAATAATTTATCTCCCTTATTTAGAAATAAATGTATAGAAACCATATATTTTTAGAATCAGTGTACAATAAGCTATCATTTGACGCTGGATATGATATTTCAAACTGAATTTTCATAGTTCTATATCAAAACTGATCTTTATTGGTCGAAAGACCTTCTTTCTTATTATTTATTTTTTTTATTTTTTTCCGCCGTATCTTTTTCTTCCTTGTACGAAGTGTGACGCCCGTATATGACACGGAAACCAGGCGTCAAACACGCGTAAACCAAACGGAACTGAGGCGGAAACCAGGCGTTAAATTAGGCGTAATATTTAAATGAGAACGCCTGGTCCACAAAAAAACAGGCGTAATATTCAAGTGAGAATGTCTGATCAATAAATGAACCAGGCGTAGTATCCTTACATAATTCTACACTTATTTTAGATCAGTGTATAAGCCTAGCTGTGTACTTTTGTGTATTTCATACAAAACTTTTGTACTGTCTGTTGCTTTTATTTCTCAATATTTGACAAAAAACTTGAAATATTTACCATTGAAGAAGATAATATATAATAAGTTCATTTTAGACAGACACTGGGTCTTCAAATAAGACTTATGACAAATAATTTTTCTTTAAATAAAAGTAGCATTTTTTTCTTGAAAATTATTGCCTTTTGAACTAAAATATAAATGATAATACTGCAATTAAACCTAAGGTAAAAGATATTTATGTTATTATTCAAGGCAAAATGTTTTTCGATTTCAAAATTTCTGATAGAACATGTACAAAATTAAATAACTTAGTCATATTTACATAATTATTATTTACCATGTATACTACTTTCATTTTATTTTACAATTTTCATTAATGACAATTTGATTCCATAATTCCAATTTGAAATTCTTCCTAAAAAGCACTAAACAAGTTACAGTGGAGATCACTTCTAACCTCTCATTAGAACTGTCAGAATAATCTGTCATATAACTGTTCTAACCTGTCCTAGAACAGTTCTACCTAAAACAGTTCTACCCTAGAACTGTTCTAAGTAGAAATGTCAGAATCAGTTCTAGGTAGAACTGACTAAATCAGTTATAGGTCGAAGTGTCAGGATCAGTTCTAGCGTAGAACTGTCTAAAACTGTTCAAGGTAGAACTGTCTATATCAATTCTAACCGTAGAACTGTCATCAGAACTGACTAAATCAGTCAGGACTGTAGAACAGTTCTACATAATTTTGTTAAAACGACTCAGTCTGATATATCGAAACTACTGAAATTTAATAACAAGTCAATATTTTGAATAAAAAGAGGACTTGCTGGTACTCTAAATTGATGTGGAAATTTTTGTGTAGCCAATGTGTTCCAATATTACTGGCATTTGAATTATACATCCATCGTGATAGGTAACTATAAGTGATTTACTATGCAGCTATATATATTTTAAGATTTACATAATAAAGTGTAATAATGGTCAGTTGATGCTGTCACATATGGTCAGTTTTGGTTGATGCTGTCAAATATGGTCAGTTTTGGTTGATGCGGACAAATAATTTTGTTATATGAGTCAGTCTGAGATATCAAAACTACTGTAATTAGTTTACGATTCAAAATTTTGATTAAAAAGAGAACATGCTACATGTAGCACTATAAACTGATGCGAGCATAATTTTGTTTTCTAATATTGCTTTCATTTATATTAAACAATCCATCCTGATATAAAAATATAAGTGATTTACTTTGTGGCTATTAAGATTTACATCATGTACAAAATAAAGTGAAAATATGGTCAGTTTTGGTTGATGCGGACAAATAATTTAGGTATACCAGTCAGTTATGAAAACTACTGATATTTTTTTATGATGCAATATTTTGAATAAAAAGAGGACATCATGGCACTCTAAATTGATGCAAACGAAATTAGGCAGCATTGTGTTCCAATATTTCTACCATTTGAATTATACAATCCATCCTTACATAAAAATATTACAGATTTACTATGCGATTATAAGAGTTACATTAAAAAAAAGAGCAAATATGGTCAGTTTTGGTTGATGCGGTCAAATATGGTCAGTTTTGGTTGATGCTGTCAAATATGGTCAGTTTTGATTGATGCAGACAAATAATTTTGTTACATGAGTCAGTCTGAGGTATGAAAACTAATAATATTTGTTTCTGATGCTATATTTTGAATAAAAATAGGAAATGCTGGCACTCTCAATTGATGCGAGAAAAATAATTGTGGTCATTGATTTCCAATATTGCAGTTATTTATATATACCTACAGTCCCTCTTGACCTAAAATTATAACTGAATTACTGTGCAGCTATATAGATTTACATAAAAAAAAGCAAATATGGTAAGTTTTGGTTGATGCGGTCAAAAGATTTTATTACACGACTCAGTCTGAAGTATGAAAACTACTGATATTTGTTTATGATTCAATATTTTGAATAAAAAAAGATTGCGGATCCAGGGGGAGGGGCGAGGGGTTTCCAGTGGTGAGAACCCCCCTTTTTTTGACGATAAATACATTTGAATGGGAGCATATAGTTGGACCCCCCTTCTTTTACCATTTTAAAATGACCTGGATCCACCCTGCATGCTTGCACTATAAATTGATGCGAACAAAATTATTTTCCAATATTGCTGTAACTTGTATATTACAGTCCTTCTTGACTTAAAATTATAACTGAAGTACTGTGCAGCTATATAGATTCATATTCATATATAGAACGAAAGAGCAAATAATGCCAGTTTAGATTGATGCGTTGAAAAGTTTTTTGGTAAACAGGTCCGTCCGAGGTATGAAAACTACTCGTACTCACATTTGTGGATAGGGAAACAAGTTATTACATTTGGTTAATGAGGTCAGATAATTTTGTTATGTGATAACGAGCTATCCTGACTCCCGGACTGAAAAATGTAAAACAATTCAAAAAATAATTAGATAATAAGATTTAGTTAGTTCTTGCTAGAACTGTCTAAAACTGTTCTAGGGTAGAACTGTCAGAATCAGTTCTAGCTAGAACTGTCTAGAACTGTTCTAGGGTAGAACTGTCCGGATCAGTGTCTAGGTAGAACTGTCCAAATCAGTTCTAGGTAGAACTGACCAAATCAGTTCTAGGTTAGAACTGTTCTAGCTAGAACTGACTAAAATGTCTCAGGCTGACAGTTCTACGTAGTGTCCAAGAACAGTTCTCCTGACAGATTCTGACAAATTTAGAGAGGATAGATGTGATCTCCACTGTAATTATCCCTGAATATATGAAGCTGCCATAAGTCCAACTCTTGCAAACTAAAACCAAAGAGCCAAATTTTGAAGAAAAAAAAATCCCATGATCCTTTAAACAAAGCATTATTGGTATTTTTATTTACTCCATACCAACACTTTTACGCCCGTTAGAAAATTTACGCCTTGCTTTTTCAATTTATACCAGGTTTACCATTTTTTCTACGCCCGTAAGGACTACAAAATTACGTTTCCTGCTCCCTTACGTCTGCATCTAGACACGTAACTACCACTTACGCCTAGTTAACGTAATACGCCTTTTAATTTCGTATGGTTTGCAATAAACATTTGTTTAGCAATAGGTCGCTAAAATATTTCTCATATTGTATCGTATAGTTTATGCTTGGTTGACCGTTATGGAATAACCGTTTCACAAATGATATCGGTTATGTTCCTTACGTCGTAACTATAATCCCCTTTCCTTTCACGAATGTGACCTACCGAATTACACTATCGTCATGACGTCCGTAAAATTTACGAAGGAATGATTTCTACTTCACCACTTGGAACTCTTTGTTTAATAGCTTCCTTGTGAAACTTATCACTTAAGACTAGAATTCACTTTCGATAAACCAGAAAAAGGTAAATTATCTCCTGGTTTACAGGCAAAAGTATATAGAAACTATATATTATTGGAATCATTGTGCAAGAAGCTTTCATATGCGAATGGAAGTGACATTTACTTCACCGGAAGTAACACATTATCTCCCTCTTTTCACTTATGCCTATCGAAACTATATATTCATCGCATCAGTATAAAGTAACTAGCTTCTTGTCAAAGATTCTTTGATGTGGAAAGACCTTCAATTATTCTCTGAACAATTGGTTTCTAATTTATATTGTGTCCTAGATCAATCTAAGTATTCACAACTCAACAGTATGCGGAGAAAATAATGATTTTCACCTGTCAGTCCGTCCGCCCGTCCGTCAATCCGTCATCAGTCAGTCCTGATCTTGCCATCGCAACTTCTCTGGAACCGCACAACAGAATTTCATGATTTTTGTAGATAAAAAAGACATACTATGCACATGTGCATATCGGCAGGAAATTACTATTCAATTTCTTTTTAAGGAATTATGTCCCATTTGATGCTAGAATTTTGGCTAAAATATACTACTGCAACTGTTTGTCATCGCAACACCTCAGAAACCACAAACAGAATTTCATGATTGTTTGTAGATAATGAGGACATACTATGTACATGTGCATATAGGCAGGAAATTACGATTCAATTTTTTTCAAGGAGTTATGCCCCATTTGATCCTAGAATTTTGGCTAAAATATACTACTGCAACTGTTTGTCATCGCAACACCTCAGAAACCACACAACATAATTTCATGAAACTGTAGATAATAAATGCATACTATTTAGATATGCCTGTCGACAGGAAAATACGATAGAATGATTTCTCTACCCACGATAGTACAGGGGCATTATGTTTTCTGATCTGTGCCTCCGTTCGTTCGTTTGTCCGTCTGTCCTAATTGTTTAGAAATTAGGGGCCAAAAACAATACTTTTCGTATACGTTGTATATATTGCTTATTTCTTGACCAATTTCAATGGGGTTTTATTCTCGAATTCTTGGAGTTCATAAATAAGCTGAATCTAACCATGTTTTATGTTTTTGAATTTAGTCTCATTTTGGTAAACCGGAAATAAATTCTTTGTACTTAATTAATCAAAACATTTATAGAACCAGATGTTTTTGGTATCAGTGTCTATGAGTTGTTTGTGGAATCAGCGTTTTTTTTTCGCAAGATGTAGCTTAGATTTGTGATTGACCCTGTTAAGCCTTAAACCTTTCATTGTAAGAGTTATCCCCCAAACACTGTTTTTCTTGTGTACACATCTCCTCCTCAACCGTAAAAGATTATGACAA
Source organism: Mytilus edulis (assembly GCA_019925275.1). Classification (NCBI taxonomy): domain Eukaryota; kingdom Metazoa; phylum Mollusca; class Bivalvia; order Mytilida; family Mytilidae; genus Mytilus; species Mytilus edulis. The sequence goes on along the minus strand of CM034351.1, from coordinate 58,933,141 downwards.
ATTTATGTCACCAATTTGCTCGTTATATCCTCAGGATCTTGAGAATGATTTGACTAAAGAAGTCTGGAAACTCCATAAGAGAGTTATTTTCCCTTCTCTATGAAAATTTTTAAAAATGTAATCGTCATTGGTAAAACGTAAGTGATACAACCCTATTTGATTTCAGGTCCTTGGTCTAAAAAAAAGAAAGTTAGATCAAGGTCAAAGGTCAAGGTTATTTCTTAATTTGGATTTTGGCTTATTTTTACCTCTTTTCAAACACCGTATAAAACATCTACACCATATTTTTACTTAATTGTTAGTTGCAACTTGTCGTTACACATATATCCATTTGGTTTTAAGGGTACACTTATATTAGATTATAGTTTTCTCCCCTCTTGTATTAAAAATATGCGGATGGTGATATAACTCATTAAGTATAATTAAGACCTGAGATCTTTTCATTTGAGGTCCTTGGTTTATGACCTTAAAGTTGAGTTCCAGGGCAAATCTTAGTTTGACGTTCTAGATTTTGACCTTTGCTTTTACCTCATGTGTATGCATGATAAAGCCATGGGACTTTTTGCATTAGGTTTCAAGCCATTTAACCTTGGAAAATGTAACCGAAATAAACCTTGTGCAAACTGGAAGTACCCATTTTTGTACATATTTGATATAAAAGTATACAGAACCAGATTCTTTTTGGTATCAGTGTCTAGTAAAAGAAAAAACATTTAGATAATAACGGAAGTAACATTTTCAAACAAGAAGCTACAAATGATCTCCCTTATTAAAAAAAAACATTGTTTAGAAACCATATATTTTTGGTATCAGCGTAAAATAAGCTATCATTTGACACTGGAAATGAAAATTAAACCAATTTTTACTATTTTCATATCAAATAACATGTTTCTGGTAGAAACACCTTTAATTGTTCTCTGAACGATTGTTTCTTCTGACGTAGCTTTTTTGTTTTGCAAAATGTCGCTTACATTTTTTGCGTTTGGTATTGAACACTTGTTTCGATTTTGAAATTTATCCTGTTAAGATTGACTATTTTTATTGTAAGAGTTATTTCCCTAAACTTTGTTTTTCTTGCGTATATATCTTCTCCGCAACCGTTAAAGATTACGAGAAAATTATTTCACCAAGTTGCTCGTTATAATCCTCACGATCTTAAAAATATTTTTGAGCGAAGCAGCCCGGAGACTTCATATGGTAGTTATTTCCCCTTTTGATTTTTCAATGAGAAAATGTAGTTGTAGCTTGTTAACAATAAGTGATATAGGCCTATAATCTTTTGAATTGAGATCCTTGTAAAAAAAAAAAGTCATGATCATGTTCCTAAGTATTGCTTTGGCTTATTTGCTTTTCTTTGCACAAACCACATAAGATATCGTCAAATAATTTTGACTAAATTGTTAGTTGCAAAATGTTATAACACATACATTTGGTGAAAGAGGTGAGTAGACTTTAATTTGAGTTTTAGCCCATCCTATATTTAGAATTATGCATATAGTAATATACTTTATTAAGTAAACCAATTTTAATACAGATCTAGAGTCTTTTGATTTGATTTCTCTGGTTGATGACCTTGAAATTGCTAAAGGTCATAAGAAAATTTTATGTTCTAGATTTTGACCTATACTTTTACTTTTAAAATGTGTAAGCACGATGAAACTTAGGGACTTTTTGCATTAAGTTGCAAGCCATATGACCTTAAAATGAAAGCAGAAGTTACACCTTGTAGACCTGATGTAGCTATTGCTTTGCTATTTTTTTATGTAAAAATAAATAGAACCATATATTTTTGGAGTCAGTCTCAAGTAAACTATCAAATGAAACCAGAATTGACAATTTTAAAACAGGAAGAAACAAATTATTTCCCATATTTATGTTTATAGAAAAGAAACAATTATTTTGGGAATCAGCTTACAGTTAAATGTCATTCAACTCTGGAAATGACATTTAAAATACATGATTTTTAAGTGTTGCTATTTGAACATTTTTAGTTTTTTTATTAAACATGATAATATGATTTACGTACTAATATTATAGAATAGTCTTAAAAGGTCCACATCATTGTTGTTGAAAGTTAAAATATGTAACATAATGTCATAACAACTTAGTATATTTTTTAGAGAGTACATACAAAGAGAATTGCTCTACACTTATTGGGGATTCCACATGTTTCAATAATATGGTGTGTGTTTCTGATATTTGTGATTGTGAGATTCCCGCCATTCAGTATCATGATCCTTATGATAAAAGTTGTAAAGCAAGTACGTATTTATGGTATATGATGGTAATCTAAAAAAAAAAATGCGTAATTATTATTATTTGACATATTATTTTATCATTTAAAATTATTTCTGTATCGACTGTATCTTAAAATGGCTACTCCAGGAACATCTGTCAAAGAAGTAGAAACTCATTGAAAATACCAGAATTATAAGTATTGAAAAAAGTAATATCACAAAAAACTGAACTTAGAGGAAAATCAATTCGGAAAGTCCATAATCACATGGCAAAATCCAAAAACAAAACGCATCAAAAAACGAATGGACAAGAACGGTCATATTCCTGACTTGGTACAGGCATTTTCAAATGTAGAAAATGGTGGATTAAACCTGGTTTTATAGCGCTAAACCTTTCACTTTGATGACAGTCTCGTCAAATTCCGTTATATTTACATTGATGCGTAAACTTAACAGACTCAATAAATAAAATAGTCAAAATATAGGTACATCAGTCATCATCGTATAACAATTTTAAAAGGAACAATTTAACAGAACCTACAAACACATTCATTGATTTGTGTGTCTGACGTCAGAATTTTTTTTATACGTCACATACATTTGTTGTTCAATGTGCATGCAAACATTTTTAAAATTAAAATGTACATAGGCAATGTTAGCATGTAGGGTTAAAAACTAAAAAGTATGTAAGAATAAATATCAGAAATAAACCGAGATTGAAATTAGTCCAAAAGTTGTATATAGAATTTATAAAAATCCACAAATAGTTAATTCCACTATCAGTCATCATCGATCGTATAACAATTTTAAAAGGAACAACACATTTAATTTGTGTTTAAAAAGGTCAATGATATTTTATAAGCAGTTGTATAATCATTTACACATCTTTCTTTCACGGAGTTAATATGCACAGTCCCTTCAATCATGGTATATAGGCTTTAACATTTGTTTAGTTCACACGTATGAGATTGTAATAAAATAAGTTTTTTGATAACCACAAGAGGTTTGCCAACGATTTGTTGGAATACAGTTGTATTAACAATATCAAATCTTATTTCCATTGATATTGTTTGACCCTGTACCTTAATGTTCAACTTTGAATACTTTGCATACATTACATGATCAAGTATTACTGTTTCAATATTTGTGCTGTACTACCTAACATGATAATATGATAACATGATTTACATTGTCAATTTATCGAAAAGTCTTAAAATGTCGATAGCATTTTTGTTAAAAGTTTTAAAACATGCATTGTAACAATAAATTCATCATAGATACCAGGATTGATTTTATATAATTGCCAAAGACACGCTTTCGTCTAAAAGATGCACCAGTGACGCTCGAAAAAGAAAATGTAAACAAGACAAAATAAAGTGCGAAGTTGAGGAGCATTGAGGACCAAATAAACCTAAATACAGTTTAGGTAATCTAATCTTTAGGTAGAATTGAAAAAAATCAAAAATTTGCAAATAGTTGATTTAAAATTATAATTAAACAATTTGGTATATTTTTAGTAAGCACATACAAAGAGAATTGCTCTACACTTATTGGAGATTTCACATGTTTCAATAATATGGTGTGTGTTTCTGATATTTGCGATTGTGGGATTCCTGCCATGCAGTATCATGATCCTTATGATAAAAGTTGTAAAGCAAGTACGTATTTATGGTTTATAATTGTAATCTAAATTAAATTAAAAATATCTAAGAAAATAATGTATGGTATATATGATAGAAAAAGATGTGGTATGATTGCCAATGAGACAACTCCTCACTAGATACCAAAAGACACAGGCATAAACAACTAAAGGTCACCGTTTGGCCTTCAACAATGGGCAAAGACAGCCTAAACTGCAAAGTCAGCTCACTGAAAGGCTCCAAAATGAAAAATATTACACAATTGAAAAAAAATATGAAACACATAAAAAAACCGACAATCACTGAATTACAGACTCCTGACTTGGGACAGGTACATACATATAGAATGTGATGGAGTTAGCGGGATCCAAACCCTCCCCTCACCTGGAACAGTGGTGTAACAGTAAAACATTAAAATGAACTATAAAAGTGAGTCGAGAAAGGTTTAACTCATAGATGGAAAAAAATAGAAATACATCTGACAAAAACTCAGAGTAGACGTGGCCGGGTACTTGTATATCCAAGCAACAAAAATCTTTCAGTACTGATCTGAGAATACTTGCAGTTACTATTAGACAGCTAGTTCAATACCACTAACAACTAAGAAAAAGAACATGCAACTAAGACTAAAGACTCTTTTTTGATACAGCAGCATTTTTAGACTGATTTGCTTTTAACTAACAATCAATTGTAAATAATTTCATAACCCCTGCAGAATACGAACAAATTCTAGGGTAAACGACCTTCATTATACTTGAGGATCTTGCACAGTCAGCTCTATTTCATCAATCAGCAACCGTGTTTCTTTGCATCAATGGTTTTGTCGTTCGGGTTTGAATTGTCTATTTTTGAATATGTAGACCAATAAATTAAGAATCTTGATCATGTAAACTATCTGCTGAGTTTAAACTTTTTCCTGTGTATCCTAGGTATTTTTGGCGTCTCATGCTTAAAGTGAGGTTTCGGCTCGTATCTCAAACACAAAAATCGGTTACACCTTTTTTTATTTTAACATCTCGTGTACTTTTTCAAGCAGAGACAAAGTATGAAAGTAACAACAACAAAATAACATTCTGTTGAGTAGTTTAGTACGTACACTGCGCTTGTGAAACTACATTGTGAAAACAATTTTAATTAACTACATGTCGATTATGTATTCCATGTGCATGGCATATGTTGATATGTCATAATGTGTGTATATTGTTGCATTGATAATTAAAACTTGAGTAGTATGTTTTTTATAACAAAATATTATTCATAGCTGCATTTAAGTCATAGCATGCAAAAGTGCTTTTCACCCAAAAATATGTCAACATACTTGCCCCGACTGTTCAGGTTTCGACCTCTGCGGTCGTATCAAGCAGCGCCCTGCGGAGCATCTAGTTAAAAAACATCACCATATATACCTCTTTACCCTTGTTTCTGAAACTTCCAAATTTTGCCGATACCAGTATGTAAAAGATGCCATATTTAAGTGGCCAAATCTTTTAAAAAAATTATAAGATGTTTCTTGGCCTAGTGTATCAATGAGAGAAAAACAAGAAAACTTTAAAGACATGCTGTGTTGGGAGTATAGTGTTGAGTATCCCCTAAATAAGAAAATAGTATTGGTTCGCTAGACGTGCGTTCCTTTTTCATAAGACTCTAAAATTGAGTTTGAATCTAAAATAAAAGATTCAGGATAACTTACTCAGTTATTGGACATAGAACTGTCAAATTCATGAGACAAAAATCCCAGGACAAAATTAAACATTGCAGAAAAAACTAACTTCATTGTACAAAACACAATTAAAAGACATAAAACTTTTCAATACAAATCCTTCTTCCTCTCTCCTCTCTCCTCCCAAAATAAAAAATAAAATGAAATAAAACACCGGGATAAGATCAGATGCTCCTGAAAGGTAAGCAGATTCACTTTCATGTGGAGTACCTGGTCTGATGCTTGTGAAGTAATATTTCATTAAATAAAACACCGGGATAAGATCAGATGCTCCTGAAAGGTAAGCAGATTCACTTTCATGTGGAGTACCTGGTCTGATGCTTGTGAAGTAATATTTCATTAATGCCAAATGAGAATAAATGAGATCCGGATTAAGGTTGAGACAGTTGGAAATAAATGTGCAACAACATTAAACAAGCTCGAAGGTGGGAAACCACTATTGATAGGTCAATGATTTTCGGAAGGAAGTCGAATTAACAATGGCTAATCTCATTTCATTGAGATTGTTTGGTCCTGTACCTAATTGTTCAATAACTTTGAATATTTTGACTATCTTACATGTTAAAAATGATAATATGGTTTACTTAGTCATATTAGAAAAAGTATGAAAGGTCCACAGTATTGTAATTAGAAGTTTAAAATGTAACAATTTAGTATATTTTTTAGAAAGTTCATACAACGAGAATTGCTCTACACCAGTTGGAGATGCATCATGTTATAATAACATGGTTTGTGTGTCTGGTATTTGTGATTGTGAGATTCCCGCCATGCAGTATCACTATCCCTATGATAAAAGTTGTAAAGCAAGTACGTATTCAAGGTATATAGTTGTAATCTAAATTGGATAAAACAAACTTAGGCAACAATATATGTAAAATAATTTATGTTTTTATCATTAATTTATTTCTTTAAAGACTGTATCTCTAAATTAATTCTCCAGAACTATCTTCGAAGAAAGAAAACTCATTAATTAATCCAGCATTATTTGTTTGCCAGACGGGCGTTTCGTCTGCATAAGACTCATTAAATGAGTTTGAATCATATATTAAAGTTAGTTTAATACTTCAAATTGGCAATTCACATTGTAATTGATTCACTTATGTCAAGGATATGGCGCTATTTATTTGCAAGGCAGCTAAGGTCGACACTAACGTTACTTATTGTATACGTTACGCCTTTGTACATGTAGAGTTGATTTGTTCACAACTCATCAGTACATGAATGTCGTGTATATAAACACAAGCCCTATCAATTAAGAGCTAAACACATACAACAACCTTAAAGATAACGTATCCGACTCAGTTATTGGCCAGAGGACTATCAAACTCAATAGACAAGGTTGTTTTCCTTGGACAAAAAACGAAACATTGCAATAAACAAACTTCATTGTACAAACCACAACAAAAAACACTAAAGAGTCTCACTTAACCATGCAAATCCCCCTAAAAGAAAATTAAATTAAAGTACTTGGGATGAACTGAAATGCTCCTGAAAGGTTACCAGATCCTCTTCGACATATAGCACCTGTCCTGGTGCTTTTGTAGTAATAATTCAATAATGTCAAATTAGAATAAAAAAGAACCGGATTCAGGTTAAGTCAGTTGGAAAATACTCGTGGTCATCTATAAAATAAATGTACAAAAACATTAAACCAGCTCGGAAGATGGCAACTACCAGTATTAAGTCTATGATTTTATGGCAGGCAGTTGAATTAACAATCGCAAGTTTCATTACCGTTTAGATTCTTCGGCCGTGTACCTTATTGTTCAATAACTTTGAATATTTTGCATAGCCTACATGATCCCCCAACTGTGTTATTGTTTTATTATAATGCCATTATGGAATTGGTCTATTATAATTTTGAAGAACATACTTCAAACGACACAATTATTTTCCTTGTGTAGTGGTATTAATCATATGTAGATTCTTAAAAAATCGGAAGAACTTCTGGATAATTTTAAATCTCGGTCTTTTTTATGAAATTAGTTCTGACAAAACTTGATTTTTTAATCCTATATATTACCTTTCCCCTTGTGAAATCATAATTTTGAAAATACTTTGAACGACAAAATTATTTTATATTTCTTCCTGTGTGACGTTTACATTTTCTGAAGTGAAACATGCGACTTTACACCAAGAGTTGATGTGAATGTAGTCTTCATTTCATTTTTTTTTATTTGAAATACATATATAATCGATAAGTAAGCAATGAACGTTGTTGTTAAATTTGATATATGCTTTTTGTGCTTCTTTGTTAGATATTTATTTGTTTTGAGTTTGTGACACCGTGATGGCTACTGTACTCTTATTTTGATGTTACCTAATACGTCTGTTTTGTTCACGCATCGTTGTAAATATAATGGAATTTGATGCAACTGTCATACAAGTGAGAGGTTTAGTTCTATAAAATCAGGTTAAACTCACCATTTTCTACATTTGAAATGCCTGTAACAAGTCAGGAATATGACAGAAGTTGCCAATTCGTTTGATGTGATTCTTATTTGATTTTGCCGTTTGATTAGGGACTTTCCGTTTTTAATTTTCATCGCAGTTCAGTATTTTTGTATTTTTAATTTTGGTATTTGAACATTTGTATTGCACTATCTTAAATGATAATATAGTTGACTTATTCCTATTAAAAAAGTGTAAAAGGTCCACAGCCTTGTTGTTAGAAGTTTAAAATGTATTACATGAAACAATTTAGTATATATTTTTAGTAAGTACATACAACGAGAATTGCTCGACACTAGTTGGAGATACCTCATGTTACAATAATATGGTTTGTGTTTCTGGTATTTGTCGTTGTGAGACTCCCGCCATGCAGTATCATGATCCCTATGCTAAAAGTTGTGAAGCAAGTACGTATTCATGGTATATATTTGTAATCTTAATCGTATAAAACAAACTTAATCAACAATATATGTTAAATAATTGATCTTTTTTATCATAGTAATTTATATCTTTGTACACTGTATTTCTATATTGCTTCTCCAGATTTATCTGTCGAAGATAGAAAACTCATAAAATAAACCAGGATTATTTGTTCACTAGACGGGCATTTCGCCTGCATAAGACTCATTAAATGAGTTTGAATCATATATTAAAGATTCGTTACTTCAAATTTGAAATACACATAGTAATCACTTATGTCAAGGATGTGCTACTATTCATTTACAAGGCAACTAACGTCGACACTAACGTTACCTATTGTTACGTTACGCCTTTGTATAGGAAGCTTTGCCTTGTGCGCCAACTCATCATTACACGAATGCAGTGTATATGAACATGAGCCTTATCAATTAAGAAATAACAACTAACCACAACCTTAAGTATAACTTATCCTTCTCAGTTATTTGCCAGATGACTCTAAAATTCATAAGACAAACTTGAAATCCTAGGGAAAAAAAGTAACATTGGAGAAAAACTGAGTTTACTGTACAAAATCACAACTAAGAGACTAAAGAATTTACAATACAAATTCCCCAAAACAAGAGGAAAACAAAATAAGACCAGATGCTCTTTAAATGTATGCAGATCCTCTTCCACGTGTAGCACCTGTCCTGGTGCTAGTAAAGTAATAATCATTAATGTCAAAAAGAATAAATAAGAACGGGAGTTAGGCTAAGACAGTTGGAACATATTCATGATACTTGTGGTCATCTGAGAAATAAATGTTCAATAACATTTCACCAGCTCGTAAGCCACCCTTTAAAAGTGTAAGAAGCAACCCTTCATCCAGGAAAAAAAACCATGTTAGAACATGAAAACTCTGGAATATTGTATTTACTTGAAGAAATTAACTCATATATACAGGCGCTGCTGGAATAATGCTACATAGAAATGCATGGAAAGATTATAATGAGGAAGCAGAAATAATCTCCGTTGTCGTTCTAATTTTTTTCTGAACGGATCCTCAATGTCAATTTGTAGATATAAATCATGCATGAATCCGACTTTGTTATATAGTTGTTGTATTGTTTATTAAAAGCTAATTAAATGGGATAAATGCGGTCAATATATTTCCTGAACTTTGAATTAAACATTAATAAGATGTGTTGTATCGTTTATTTAAAGGTCAATTGCATATTGACCTTTAAAACTATCGCTTAGTTGATATGTATTAATTTGTTTTCTTTATGGGGAACCACTAGTTGAAGATCAATGCTATGTTGTATTATTATCTTTTTTGCATCTCATTTCCATGGAACTATTTGACCCAGTCATGGTCTATGGATTCGTGAAACATTTGCTTAATTCATAATTATGTATTAGTTGTTTTGTTTAGGTTAGCTTATGTGGCACCACTCGTAATGTGGAAGGTCAATGATATTTGGAAATGGATTAATATAAGCCAACAGCTTGTTTCTGGATCCTATTAATTATTCACTTGTATTATTATGTAAATGCCTATTTGTGTACATTAATTTACTTCAAGTTAATTAATAATAAAATATGTTTATACTAATGATATTTGGTATGCAGTTGTATTGTAATTGGCACATTTTATTTCCACGGAGAGTATTTTGCCTTGGAACTTCAGTCGTGGTCTATTTGCCTTAGTACTTGCTTATTTAGTATGCGTTAGTAATGATTTTCGGTATGCGGTTGTATTCAACAATGGCCAATTTCATGGAGATTTTATGGCCCTGTACCTACAGCCGTGGTTCAATAACTTTGAATATTTTGCATAAATTGCATTTTGAAATGTTTCTATTTTAACATTTGTATTGTACTATCTAACCTGATAAGTAAAGCACTGTATTTGAAGAGTTGTAATCTTCAATTATGAATTTGACGGTCGCAAATGTAGTTTAACTGACGACGCTAAGCTGAGCAAGAAAAACATATATTTACGACCGTCATATGCACAATTGACGATGGAAATTCTTCAAATACAGTTCTCTTTATCCTATTGTAATGAAATTCTCTCAACCGACACATAATGTTACCAAAAAATAAGAACATAAAAAATATTAATTTAATTGTATCAATGTCCTAAAATGTTTACTGATAAATTCCATCCGCATAAAAATGTGCAAGATAGGAAAGTTTTAGTAATGAAATAATCTGCATGAAATAAATTTATTAATATAAAATAGAAGATGTGGTATGATTTTCAATAAGATAATTCTCTACAAAAGACAAAACGACACAGAAATTAACCACTTAAGGTCGCCACACGACCTTCAATAATGAACAAAGCCTATACTACATTGTCAGCTATGAAAGGCCCCGAAATGACAAATGTAAAAAAAAATCAAACTACAAAACTACCGGCCTAATTTATGCAACAAAAAAATTAACGAAATTCAAATATGTAGCACATCCACAAACAACAATCACTAAATTACAATCGCCTGAATTGGGACAAACACAAACATTGAGACAGTGGCAGGGTTAATAGTCCAGTTCAACTAAGATTTAACCTCAGACTAATTGCAACAGAAAATGTTTTAGTTCTAATCTATAGCATTATGCCCTTTATATTCACAGAAAAAAAGTCCTATAAAATCTAACTTGAGGAAAACTCAAAATCAGCATTTTAAATTTCCTATGGAAATTAACATTGGAAGGGGAGATTAGTCTTGCAAAAATGTGTCTTTTTTGGAGAGTTTTTGGTTGTTTTTCTTGAAATTTATGTAGAGTATGATACTTTTATGGGGTTATAAGTTTGTAATTGACTAAATTATTTAATCTTCTGCTCATGAAATGTACAAAACCGAAGTGTTATGGATAGTTTTGTTTTTTATTAAAGAAATTGCAAATATGAAGCTTTGTAACCTTTTTAAAAAATAATGTGAAAATTATGGAAAAATGTGAAAAAAGTCAGCAACTTACTTGTCTAAAGAAACTTTAAACCACAAAAAGAAGAATACATGCTTAATTAAATTTCAAATTCTTTACTTTGACATGTTGAAAAATTCAACGAATGGTCAATTAATGAATTACGAAATCTAGATTATAGCTTGATAAAATATATGAAAACACCTTTGGAGATGTTTGTTATACTCTAAACACCGCTAAAAAATCAAGAATCAATAAATTCTGATGAATAGAAGCGGTTAAGTTATAATTTTGTATCAATTTTTATTGATATTTCTGCCTTTTTTTGCAAGAGTTATCTCCCTTTTCAATGCAAATCTCCATAGGAATTTTAAATGGTGACTTTTTTAATCTTCCTCAAGTTAGATTTTATGGGACTTTTTTCTTTGTATATTTGGAGTATAATGCTAAAGATTAAAACTTAAGAATCTTCTGTTGCAATTACTTTCGGGTTAGGGTCAAATTTATGCTAGCTTGACTGGACTATAAACATGTGAGCAGGATCCCAACCTTCCCTATAACAACGAACAGTGGAGTTATAGTCTTAAAAGGACACAGCTTTGTTTGTTGTTCTTAAGGACGTCTGCTTGTCATGTTTTTGAATTTTTGTCAGATTTTCGGAATCTTCTGGTTTTTCTCATTTAAATGCCTTTAAAAACTTTCCCCATGAACCCTCATTTTTCTTTTTATAAATCTTTCACAGGTGTAATTATAAGTCATTTGTTAAAGTCTTATAAAATTTAATTGATTTTTTTATAGTCTTTGAGAACTTTAACTGGTCAATGATAAAGCTATGAAAAATCAAGAGAGAAAATTTTCCTGCCAAAATTCCAATGGCTAATATCTCAAAAACAAACACATTGAGTCATGTATTTTTTTTTTATGCTTTTTTTTATTCCTCGTATTCCCTAACAGTACAAACTAGTTTAATGAAAAATTATATATTTTGAAACTGAGCAGAGAACATCCTTTAAATGTATTACATATAATAATTAAATATATTTTTTAGAAAGAACATACAATGAAAATTGCTCAACACTAGTTGGAGATTCCACATGTTACAATAATATGGTTTGTGTTTCTGATATTTGTGATTGTGAGATTCCCGCCTTGCAGTTTTACGTTTACGGTGATAAAAGTTGTAAAACAAGTACGTATTCATGATATACAATTTTCATCTAAGTTAGATAAAATAAAATAAGAGACACTATCTGATATATAATTTATGTTTTTGACTTAGTTCTGTATATACTGTATCTCAAAATGGCTTCTCCAGCAATATCTTTAGAAGTAAGAAAACTCATTTAATCAACCAGGCTTATTAGTTCCCAAGACTTGCGTCTACATGATACTCATAATTGGATTTGTATCAAATATTTATTAATTTTTTGCAATACACTTTGTAATAACTGATGTCAAGGATTTGCCACTTTTCACTAACTATTTACTTAACATCACATACGTCACCTAATTTTTACGAAATCCCTTTGTATACTTAAAGTTGCCTTGTGCGCTACTAATCATAGCATGAATACAATTTATCCTACTTAGTAATTGGACAGAGGACTTTCAAATTCATAAGATAAATTGGAAAATCCCAAGGCAAAAACTTAACATTACATAGAAGCTAACCTCACTGTACAAAAATAAAACCAGTTGAAACAATATAAATTTGGCAATAAATTTTTTTTTAGAAAAAATCAACCCGAAAAAAAACCAATAAGATCAAATGCTTCCGGAAGGTAAGCAGATCCTTTTTCACAAGTAGCAGCTCTTCCGTGCTTGTTTTAGTAGTATTTTAAACGCTTCTATTCAGTTTGTTCATTGAGAAAGGTTCGTTTGTCAATACACCGGTCATTTCTATTAGTATGAAACTTAAACGCAATAATGAATACAACCAAACACATACATCTTTGAATTCGGTGGTCGTCCACTTCTCTGTTTACGAACCATGTCCCTTTGTAAATGGAAAATATGATGAATTTGCCGTTTTCGCGCTCTAACTTTATTTAGCTGCTCAAAACGGAAGGTTGTTATAACATGTATGTTTCGTAAAATTGAGAATTCAAATGGGGAATGTGTCATAGAGACAACACTCGAATGCCACCAACGGGTCTTTAATGCAGCGGGAAACTCCTGACATGGAGGCGTGCTTAAGCTGGCCCCTTAACAAAAATGTTTACTAGTTCAGTGATAACGGACGACATACTTAACTCCGAAATATACTGAAGAAATTAAAATAAAAAATCATACAAGACTAACAAAGTAACATGTATTCATTTATAGGAGCAAAATACAAAGAACCGTGTCAAACATCAGAATATGGTTCAAATTGTCACAGCAATATGATTTGTGTGAGTGGTGTTTGTGGTTGTAATACCACCCAGTATTATAACCCAAATGTACATATTTGTAATGAAAGTAAGTTACCTTAAAGTCAGTTTTTGTATAAATTAGTGCATAGATTTAAAAGAATTTAGGTTTCGAAGCTAAAAGCATGAAACTTTTTACAATAATACAAGGGTAAACATTTATATTGTGGTCAATTAAGGCTATGAATCCAATATGGCAGAAATTTTCAAGATGGCGGACAGATGCTATAAAGTAGTTCGGACATTTATTTATGTCATCGAGTGGTAGAACTATATTGATGGATACAACTCTAATCAGAACTTAATGCGTTACTAAGGGAAACGGTGATTAAAATTGGTAAACATGAACATGATAAACATCTGATTTCTAGAGTTATTACCGTTTGCCAAGGTATACTTCCTTAAGATAGAATGCAATCATTTACGTTTTTTTTCTGTCAGTTTGGTGTGTTTTGTCATTTGCTTTTGCCATTTGACAAGGGACTTTCCGTTTTGAATTTACCTCAGGGTTCAATATTTTTGTGATTTAATTTTTAACAAAATTTAAAAACATTATTATTTAACTATCTTCAAATCAGTTAGACATAAAAATATAGTAAGTACGGCATATTGTCAGAAGATGATGCTTTTATCAGACTCTTAATAAAATTCTTGACTCTCAATCTTTTCTATGTGTACTGAAAGCAGCCTGTAATAAAGTGGTAGGTTTTGGTTGCTTTCTTTTATTTTTATTTTTCATTCATTGTGTTACGCATAAATTAGGTTGTTGTCTTTCTTTTTTAAATTCTATGATATGGTGATTCTACTTTGCATTTTAAAACAAACTATACGGTTTAGGTTTTTCTCAGTGCATGCAAAAGGGCGTACGCTTGTGTATAGTTGTTATAGGGTGTTCAGTTGGGTGTGGTCTCTTACCACATCTAATATCTTTAAATTAAAAGTTTGGTTCTGCATTGATTACAAAACATAAATATTTTGATAAAAATGTCACTTATATAATACAACTGTTTATTGTTCTAATAACCCTTCTTTAAAAATATTGGGTATACTGTTTTACATCAGTCTGTCCGTCAATCCATACGTCCATCTGTCAATCCATCCGTTATCAGCCAGTTTTTTTGTCGCAACTTTCTCAGGAACTATATCATAAGGATTCCTGAAATTTGATTACAAAATGGACATAAGTAAGCTTTTCCGTGTGACGCATTTTCAGATTTATCACTAAACAACTTTCGGAAGTCATCATTACCATGTGATGCGTGCTCAGATTCATCACTCAAGATCTTCCTGTTTACCGAACACTTGTATAATTTTACACACGATAGCGAAGTTGAAAAGTTTTGACATTTTTATTCTCAGGAACTGCAATATATGGATTTCTAAAAGTTGGTTTCAGGGTTTATAATAGTCAGCTTAACTGTGTGATGCGTTTTCAGATTCATCACTTTACAACATCCTGGGCGGGAAGGGGTATCATCAGTGAGCAGAAGTTTGCAGTTTCACTTATTTCGTCATTATTATGCTCCCTATTACGAGCGCATTGGCGAAAAGTTTAATATGTATTCTGGAAACAATGAATATTATATTTATTAATCCTAACAAACTTATTGAAATAGTGCAAAACATTAAGAACTATAAATGTCTGCTTTACACATAGCTGATATAAAGGTTTTGATTACAGCTGGTAGATACCTTGACCCTTGTTCGACAGTGGTTAGAAATATAAGTTGTTATCCTCCTTTGCTTTGTTCGTCCAGTGTGTGCCATTGTGAACTGCCAGCAATGATGCATTATGACGCCGATGATAATACTTGTAACGACGGTACGTATTCAGTATCTACACTTAGTCCTGTATAGACTCATACTCTGTTCACATTATCCGAGTTCTACCAAAGTTAGTTGATATTAGTTAAATTAAAGTGCTTGTATTGTGAGGTCGAATTCGGATAAAACTTACCTGTCATTTCACATACTCACAACTTCTCGTCTTATGGAAAATCAGTTGTTTTAACTTCTATTTTTCATGCATTATAAAATTATATACATGAAATGATTTTTTATTGTAAATCAATTATGATAGTGAACTCTTAATAAATGCTAAGAGGTGTGTAATTGTTTTGTTTATCTGTTACATATTTGTGTTTCGTTCATTTTGTGTACTTAAATAAGGCCGTTAGTTTTCTCGTTTAAATTGTTTTACATTATCATTTTGGGACCTTTTACCGCTGACTATGCAATATGGGCTTTGCTCATTGTTGAATGCAATACGGTGACCTACAGTTGTTTATTTCTGTGTCATTTCGGTCTCTTGTGAAGAGTTGTCTCATTGGCAATCATACCACATCTTCTTTTTTATCAAACGAGGTATACAATCGCCTAAGGTAATTACTATAGCAAAAGAGGTAGAAAATCAGAAGTAATGTTGTATGTCTAATTACTATACCAGACAACAAATAAATAGAAATATAAAAACATGTTAAGTTTAATAATGCATACTAGTATTGCAAACGTTATATAATGGTACAAATATGAAAGAAGAAAACAGTAAAGAAAGTTGTGGCGTAAAGAAGTACAACGTTAGATAATACTAGGTATCATACAGGACTTTGGGGTCATTGTTAAAATATATTCAAGAATAGATTGTCTTAAACTTCAATTCTTTATTTTTATTATTTTTTAAATCAGACAGTAAAGTGTTTTTGTAAGAAAAATATATGAACATAAAATACAAAACAATGCTTTTGAATGACCCATAAAACATGCATTAACGGCAAGTGGCTCATTCACCACCGGTGTCGCGAAATTGGAAGTCGTCGGTACTGCAAAACAAAAATTGAACCGATGGTCATGAAACTACTTTAGAATTTTCCCGGGAGTTTGTTATTTTTGTTATTTTTCGTAACAAAAGTTAGCTCATTGGTAAAAAAACCATCTTTATTGTTTACTTTAACGTAAGTGACATTTTCGTGTTTTTTTGTTGTTTTTTTTTTGTACCCATGGTGTTCTATAATTTCAACCGAGGCTGGGTTATTCCATAAAGATTTCACAGAATTTGTTTCCCCAACAGGTGTAAGCTATGTTTTCGATGGCATTCAGCGGAATCAAATGACTTAAGGTTCGAAAAATTACATCTTGATGTTCTGTCGTAGAATGATTTTTTGGTAGTTTTGCATAAACATATAAATCAAGGAACTGCGAAGTCCAGAAACACAAACATAAAAACAATACATCTTCTTTATGTGTTTCCAGACGATGAATGCATTGAAATTACTACTTGTTTGTGGAAAAAGTTTATAAAAATCATAAAAAGCTATTATCATGATATAGGATGTTTTTAACGACATTGATAGTCTATGCAGCCCTCTCATGGTCCTATCATACATACTCTCCTTATATGTTTATATTGTGGCAATTTCTGACCGGAATGGCCTTCAATAGACAGCTTCATTATGGAAGTTTTCCTTTAAATGCTTTAATCTTATCGGTGAAATTGTTCACAAAATATGCTTTAACAAAAATACAAACTCGAACGTGAATTTAGAAAAGGAGATATTTATTAAAACCTAATAAAATCAACAGCTCGATTTAATGATCAATTAATTGAAGGAATGGAAAACAAGCTTTATATTCCTTTATATTGCCTCGGTAAAGGCACTTAAAAAAAAGAAATAGTGGATCAAACCCAGTTAAATAGATAACTAAATCATTAACTTATCTTATAGCTGTTTTAAGATTTTTGTTATTGACAAAACTGTGTGAGCAACCCAAACAGACATAATTGGTTAGCGTGACAGTTATTTGGATCCATCAGCCAGAATTATGTAAACATTTAAACCCCGCCGCAAATTTGCGCTGTCACAATTCAGGAGCATCTGGCCTTTTAAGTGTTGTATGATTTTGAATTTTAGTTTCTTATATAATTCGGAGTTCAGTATGACGTCCATTATCGATATATATATATATATATATATATATATATATATATATATATAGTATATATTTGTTTAGGGGCCAGCTGAAGAACGCCTCCGGGTTCGGGATTTTATCGCTACATTGAAGACCCATTGGTGGCTTTCGGCTTTTGTCTGCTTTGTGGTCGAGTTGTTGTCACTTTGACATATTCCCCATTTCAATTCTCAATTTTATACATAATATATTTACAACACAACTGACTTTAGAAAAGTATAAACAAACATAAGTAATAGATATATACAACATATATGACTTTAGAGAAAAGTATAAATAAACATACATAATAGATAAACAACACATCTGACTTTAGAAAAGTATAAACAAACATAAATAATAGATATACAACACATCTGACTTTAGAAAAGTATAAACAAACATAAATAATAGATAAACAACACACCTGACTTTAGAAAAGTATAAACAAACATAGATAATAGATATACAACACATCTGACTTTAGAAAAGTATAAACAGACATAAATAATAGATATACAACACATCTGACTTTTGAAAAGTATAAACAAACATAAATAATCGATATACAACACATCTGACTTTAGAAAAGTATAAACAAACATACATAATAAAGAAACAACCCATCTGACTTTAGTAAAGTATAAACAAAATGCAGCAAATAAAATGTTATGATTACCCTCTTGTAATTATGTTTGTTCTCTACGATGATGAGATTATTAAATCAACGCATAAGAATCAAAATTTGACACATTTGAAGTAAAATATAAATTTATCATAAAACTTTCTTGCATTTTAGCTAGTTTCAATGCAGAGGAATTTGTTAATGATACGAAGGGATTTGGAAATATTGTAGGAGCAACGATGGATTCAATTCATCATATGCATATAGAGATAGAAGAAAAAGAGCACGTAAGATGGGTCTATTCATTGTTTTGGCCCGATCTTCTGTCATGCTTTTTGTTTTTGTAAACAACATTTTTTTCTTTATCGGATTGTGATCTTGTTTGGATTAACATTCATATAGAATAAGAGGAAGATCCCATCGGAGAATTAAACTAGCATTTTCATTATTCTGTTGAATCCAATAATGATTATTCAAAGTATACAATAAGTGTTACGTGGATGTTAAGCATGTAAAGAGAGGCGAAAGATACCAAAGCAGTATTCTTGTTCTAGCCTGATACACCTTTGCATCTTTTATCTCTAATATTGGTGAAATTCCATCTACTTAAGTACATCTAGATTTTTACATCACAACAGACAAATAGTTTAGATTATATTTTCGACATACAGATGTCATTGGTAGCTTTATTGTGTTTTTTTGTATAGTTGTGTTTCTTTTTTATTGATTCCAAAAACGAAGTCAAAAGTATTTTCCTTATTCAAAAAAAAATATAAGGTAATACAAATATAACTTTTTGCAAGTGTCATGTCCTTTCACTTGAAAAAAGTTATATTTGTATTATCTTTATATTTTTTTTTTAATAAGAAGAAGAATGAAAAGTAACTGTTCATAAACACTAACCCGCTGCATCCTGTACAATGATTAATATGTACACATTACTACATATATTGCCTTAAACAAAAATGTGTTCAACTATCGAAAAACATCATAGGTGTTAGACTTTGTTTTGTATCAAGTGGTTATATTTTAACTATGAGAATATTGAAAAACGAATGCTACTTGTATGTGTAATTGTATTCCTAGTCGTAGGTGTATGACAGTTTCTGCAAATGTCTATTCTAAGCAGTTTATTTGTTTATTTATATCTTATAACAACCGTAACGTGAACAATATGATATGTGTCACTTCTGAATATGGCCATCCTTAACACCCGAGTAAACATGGTTAACTTCTGGTGTTTCTTTTATTTTTATTTGTGTTGCTCAATATATTTATAATCAGATAGAGAACGCAATGACAAATTAAAAACAAATCATTTCTGAATATGTCCATTCATTACATCCTAGTAAACATGGTTAACTTATGGTGTTTCTTTTTATATATAAGATAGAGAACGTTATGAAAAATTTAAAAAAACGTAAAACGTGATACATCTTCTTCCTTTTTTATTCACATGAAAGAGTCCTATAAATTTTACCAAAAACAATACAACTGATTGATTAACAGATTATATATGTTTTTTTGATTTTATTTTTTTTACCCATTTATTTCTCTGTAATTTTCTTACAGATAATTGAAGAAATTGTTACAGTTTTAGCTGTGTTACCTACAGAAAACGAAGCTGAAATGGAAAATGTCTTAGAAGCTTCGAACCAAATTTCTAAGGAAGAAGATGGCTTATCGGATAACGTTCAGGTAGTAAATAAAAAATTAGTATGAATTGTTTGACGGGATTTCTCTTTTTTAGATCATAAAATTGATTTTTTTTTAAATATCCGTCTTCAAATACCGAGAGTTATTTAAAAATTGTAATTACTTTGCGAATAGTATCAATTATATCCCAGTGAAATAAAAAAGACAATTTCACATATGAAATAAATCTGATTTATTTCTCAGGGGCCGGTTGTTAAACTTGTCGTTAACCAAGTCTCAATGAGGGCATTTGTCACATTACTGACAACACGGGAAACTGCTCCTCTGTCGTATTCCAAACTATAACCTGTAAGAAGGAGCTGGATGCATAGTAGCCGAGTGCAATAAAATTGATAATGGAAATGGGGAATGTGTCAAAAAGACAACAGCCCGACCATAGAGCAGACAACAGCCGAAGACCACCAATGGGTCATCAATGTAGCAAGAAACTCCCGCACCCAGAGGCGTCCTTCAGCTGGCTCCTAATCAAATATCTATACTAGTCCGATGTCAGAATAGGAAACAAAATATAATAAACAAAATGACAATAACACATAAATAACAACAGACTACAGACAATAACTGACATGCCAGCTCAAGACCTCAATTAAACTGATTGAAAGATTATGTCTTCATCAAATGAATATCAGACACAATCGCTCTTGTTAGGGGTTTAGTAATATACCATCATAAAATATATGAGAAGAACATAACCCGTGTCATGCCAACAACTAGTTTTAGAATAAATGTCTTTAATTCCGATGCAGTGACCCTATCCGTGAATTAGAATTAAAGCCAAAATATGCAATCGTTAATGAACTGACAACAGTATCGTAACTATATCCCTTCTTAAGAAGTATGTTTAACGGTTTTCTTAGTATTTGAGGTGAATACTGACATTTTTGTGCTTTGTTAAGAATATTACCATAGAAGATTGGAAGTGAAATATCTGAAAGCATAAGTATGTCTGCATGTTGCGTTATATTTACGAATGATGTCCTTATACCGATGATAAAATTTAGTAAATGTGTTGACTAGTTTATGATATCGAAAATCTTGGTGTAATAATTTTTCAGTAATACATTATTTTCTCTTGTTAAAATGTAATATATTGTTACATACACGAGCGAATCCTTCAAGTTGAGATATAAACATCATAAAATGGTGACAAGGGAACTTCACCATCTAAAAATGGATAATTAATGATAGGAAATGAAAAATAATCTCTTTTATCATAATTTATTGTATTAAGCTTCCCGTTAAAGATATAGATAGCAAGATCGAGGAAAGGGCAGTGGTCATTGTTAGTATAAGCTTTCTTTCAAGTAAGTTCAACAGAAAAAATTTCTTTAGTTTACATACTGAGGTAGTCATTATTTAGAGCCAATGTATCATCCAAATATCTGAAAGGTTAAATTTTTGTATCAGATGTTGTTTTGATGGGTTTTTGTTGATTTTAATCATAAATTGTAACTCATAACAATAAAAAAAAAAACAGGTCCGCAGTTAGTGGTGCACAGTAAGTCCCCATTGGAATTCCAATAACTGGACGATATACGGAATCTCCAAAGCAAACAATAATGTTAACAAGTAAAAATTCAAGCGCAGATATAGTATCAAAGCATGTCCAATTGACATAGTTCTATTGTTTGTTGCTACCCACAAATTATTATTTATATTACTAAAAGAGCATATGTATTCGCATACCTGCTGCTCAACTGTCAGTGCTGTATATTTGTTGGTGGACCTGTTGAGCCTGTGTCTTGAAGTAGATAGCAAAGGTGTGCAATATAGTCTTTGCTAAATCTGTACCTTCTTTGTTCATCATCATTCAAATTGGTTAAATGAGAAAGAGTTCCCCTGAAAACTCAGTCCTTCCTGGTAGCATCATGATAGCAGCCATTTTTAAGTGATGCCTTGGTTAAATTAATTAACGCTGCTTCCTACCAACGTTAAATTTCATTCAAATTAAGAACAACATAACGGAACGTTAAATTTTATCGATATGTTATCAAAATTTAACGGATCGTTATTGCTAACAACAAGTTGAACAACCGGCCCCTGGCGTCATGAATACAAGAATGGATATTATCAGGATGTTGTCGATGACGTTGCTTGAGAATGAGTAAAAATAAATATTGTTCTTCCTCTTTTTTCTTTTCCTTTTACCTATTTGAAATAAAAAGTCCAAGTTCAATGTAATAAGAATTATTTATTAACTAATCCAAGAATTGAAACATAGAAAACATATTCTTAAAATTGTAATATAGAAAAACTAATCCAAGGATTATAACATTAAAAAATATTCAAATCATAACTATAAAACAATGTAAATTAAGTCATGCGCAAATAATCAAATCATGAAAATTGAGAATCATTACATTTTCATGCATATTATGATAAGCTTTTGATTATTTAAGTTTTCTTACAGGATGCGTTACTTAATGTTATGGACAAGATATCTGATAAGATATCACATACTGATTTTAATAAAAGCGAACCGGGGAAAGTAGAAAATATGGTCAAGTGAGTATAACATTAAAGTGAACTGGGGAAAGTAGAAACTATGGTCAAGTGAGTATAACATTAAAGCAAACTGGGGAAAGTCGAAACTATGATCAAGTAAGTATAACATTTAAGGGAACCGGGGAAAGTAGAAACTATGGTCAAGTAAGAATAATATTAAATTGAACTGGGGAAAGTAGAAACTATGCCCTTTGGAATTGACTTTTTTAAAATGTTGCTGTGTAATTTTTGAAAGAGATAAATTGAATGTGTCTTCACACATGACATTAGTATATGTGTAGTTCCTGCCCAGGAATTGACTTTTTAAAATGTTGCTGTGTAATTTTTGAAAGAGATAAATTGAATGTGTCATCACACATGACTTTAGTATATGTGTAGTTCCTGTAAGTTTGCCCCAAATTTGCAACAAACAATTGCTGCAAGCTTAGGGAAAATCTAATTTGCATAATTCTGTTTGCAGCAAGCTTGCCGCAAACTTCATTTGCATGGTAAAATGGTTGCGGCAAGTTTGCATCAAACATTTGCTGAAAGCTTGGGGCAATGTTTGCCGCAGGGCTTTTTTTCGGTAAGAGTGGTCAAGTGAGTATAACATTAAAGTGAACTGTGGAAAGTAGAAACTATGGTCAAGTAAGAATAACATTAAAGCAAACCGGGGAAAGTAGAAACTATGGTCAAGTAAGTATAACATTAAAGTGAACCGGGGAAAGTAGAAACTATGGTCAAGTGAGTATAACATTAAAGTGAACCGGAGAAAGTAAAAACTATGGTCAAGTGAGTATAACATTAAAGTGAACCGGGGAAAGTAGAAACTATGATCAAGTAAGTATAATATTTAAGGGAACGGGGGAAAGTAGAAACTATGGTCAAGTAAGAATAATATTAAAGTGAACTGGGGAAAGTAGAAACTATGCCCTTATGAAACTGAATTGTTTGCCGCAAACTTACCGCAAACTTGCCGCAAACTTGCAGCAGACTTGCTGTAAGCTTGCGGAAAACAAAAAGTTTGCAGGAACACAGAAATTAGTGTTTGCAGATGTTTGCCGATAGCTGCAAACTTCCGGCAAACTTTGCTGCAAGCTTGCGGCAAGTTTGCAGAAACATCAATGTTTGCCGTAAGATTGCCGTAAGATTGCTAGAAAGTTTAAAATAATAAAGAATTTTTGCTGCAAGATTGCAGAAAACTTTTACCATTCTATATGTTTGTAAGAACATTACAGGAATAACACAATATTGACTAGGCATGCCTAGATTGGCACTTCCTGGATGCTAGCAATTTGAAATTGTTGCTAGGTCATGTTAGTTTTGTTTGGAAATGCATTTTACATATAAGAGATCAAGGAGGCATTTTGGTTCAATAATATAGGACAATCAGTATGTAATTTTGTAAGTACAAATGATTTATAGAACTCCATGTTTTAATGAAATAATTAATGTTATCATCATACATAGTTAAGTAATCAACTATATATACATGTATGTGTTATTGAAAATTTTTTAAGCCATTATAAGTTTGAATTTGTAACTGATGTACTGCACCATCATGATCATGTTTATTAAGATTAACTTAAATTCTGTATTTGCAATTATTACCTAGCTTTGCCTTTATAGTCTCAATACACATTTGAGATTTTACCTTGTTCATTTTTTAATACAGGTATAATAAGTCATTTGAGAATGACTCCTGCCCCTTTTTCAAAACTAAAATGCATGTATGCACTTCCTTAAATCTCATGAGTTTGCAAGAATTCTTCCAATGACAGTTTGTGTAAAGACAGGAATTGACTTTTTAAAAATGTTGCTGTGTAATTTTTGAAAGAGATAAATTGAATGTGTCTTCACACATGACATTAGTATATGTGTAGTTCCTGCAAGTTTGCCGTAAGTTTGCGACAAACAATTGCTGCAAGCTTATGGCAAATCTAATTTGCATAGTTCTGTTTGCAGCAAGCTTGCCGCAAACTTAATTTGCATGGTAAAATGGTTGCGGCAAGTTTGCATCAAACATTTGCTGAAAGCTTGCGGCAATGTTTGCCGCAGGGCTTTTTTTCGGTAAGAGTGGTCAAGTGAGTATAACATTAAAGTGAACTGTGGAAAGTAGAAACTATGGTCAAGTAAGAATAACATTAAAGCAAACTGGGGAAAGAAGAAACTATGGTCAAGTAAGAATAACATTAAAGTGGACTGGGGAAAGTAGAAACTATGGTCAAGTGAGTATAACATTAAAGTGAACTGGGGAAAGTAGTAACTATGGTCAAGTGAGTATAAAATTTAATTGAACTGGGGAAAGTAGAAACTATGGTCAAGTGAGTATAATATTAAAGAGAACCGGGGAAAGAAGTAACTATGGTCAAGTAAGAATTACATTAGACATGATGAAAGACCTGATATATAAAATAATCACAGATAATTATTGTTCAAATAATTTTGACATGGAGTTGACATTTTTGTAGATGTCTATATCTATTATAAAGAAGAGGAAATTCAAAATCTTGAAGATATATATGCACAACATGAATATCTACAAGATTTATTTTCACAGGTACATTTGTATTATAACGTCATCCTCTCATTTATATCGTTAGCATGATACGTTTACAGAGATATCTGGGCTTTTTAGAAGATCATTGTTCTGCCCTGTCGGACTCTTTACATTTCTTTTAGTTTAAAACCAGAGATGTGTCAGCTACTGCTTAGTGATATTGATCGAAAACACAAGTGGATCTTATATATAGATATCAACCTTTTAGTATCTGGTTTGTTTTATCAATAGAACAGGAACCAGATACCATATTGGGGTAGCGACCTAAAATTAGCCAACATATGCACATGAATTCCGACAACTTGAGTCAGAATAGCGTGACCCTAAATTGGTTGCAATTACAGAATTTTTCTATGGACGATTTACAAAAATAATGTTCAATGATGACAATAAAATGGGTGTTGTGATGATGGAACCCTCGTGGAATAACAGTCCACTGATATAGATTAAAAATAACTAATGATATAAACTTTTGAAATAATTATGGAATATCTCTTTGACAGATGACAACAAATATGTTCCCATCTACAATCCCATCTTCTTTTCCTAGAAATGTGACCTACCGAGGAACACTTATTATCAATATTTTACTGACATGAGCAAGACTACAGGTGCCACATGTAGTGCAGGATTTACTTGTCCTTTAAGAGCACCCGAGATCATCCTTAATTTTTGGTGGGGTTTGTGTTGCTTAGTTTTTAGTTTTCTATGTTGTGTGTTGTGAATTGTTGTTTGTCTGTTGGTCTTTTTCTATAGTAGACTTGGCGTTGTCATTTTATTCCATGAGTTTGAATATCCCTTTGTTATCTGTCTCCTTTATTTGAAATAGATATCAGTGGAAATGATGACAAAACAGTTATACTTGTTGTATAATTTAAATTTCTTATTTAAGGGGTAGACCTTGGTTCAGGGAGATAACTCTTTAAATCAATTATGCGTTTGTAAAAGTCAAGTTTCGTCAATGAATTTTAAGCATTTACCTGAAACAGATTGGAAATAATCTATGTATCCGAGAAGCTTAGAACATATTTATGGCAATGGCTGACACAAACGTACTGATGATTTTATGAGTTATTTCCTTAACCTAGGTCTACCTCCTTAATATAATATTTTTAATCCGAAAAGAACAAAGTAAGAAATAAACATCTAGTTTTTGCACAAGAAACATCGTTTCCCGACCGAATCAACTGAAAAGGGGTTAACATATTTAAATGTGTTGATAGAAAAGGTAACGGTACTTTATCCTGGCCTCGTTAACATTAGTGTAAACATGTATATTATGGTTAATTGTGTTAGTACACAGATTTTCATTAATCAAGATTTAATCTATGTCTTCACCTGAATGATTGTTGCTATGTTTACAAAATAGCTATATGACACGTGTACTGTTGTGCTTTATATTGAATATTATTAGGCAAATTGTTTTGGAGCAGTTTCTCGATTTAATTGCTTAAAATAGGCTTGGCAAGTCTAACAAGAATGACAAGGAACTCTTAATTCAAAAATATTGTAAAAAAATAAATGCAATTACGATTGTTAATTTTTTTTTTTTAAATAAGGGATTAGGTCTGGTTAAGCCAGATGTTAGTTTTTCATTGTATTGTTTAGTGTCCATATGGCCAACTATGGAGTAGCACTTTGTCATCTGAGAACACCAGTAGAGGTAGACAAACATATGGTGTGTTTTGCTTATACTGTTGACAGCATCGTCTTTACTTAAAATGTATGATAAAAAGATATTCTGACGTAAACATAAAAATGCATGGGAATATTAGTTGCTTGAGCTAAAAAATATTGGATAAAACTGAATGAACATGTCCACAAATCTTAGGTAATACACTTAATTTTGCATAAGCTCTCAGAATTTTTTTTATCGTTTAACCCTTTCATCCCCGACGTTGCTTTGAGGAATCGCCTGACGTTGGCCCGACGGTGCTTCAACGCATCGCCTGACGTTGGCCAAACGATGCTTTGAGACATATTTTTCGGAATTTTTAAAATGAGTTTTATGACGAAATGACGGGGCGTCCTCTGTGGAGCAACTTATGTACAACGGTCGTTTATTTCCATTTTATACGTTTTGAAAGAGGCCTTCTCCAGTGAAAAATTGGAAATGTTTATGCCGTGACCTCATTTGCGATAATTTGCATACCAATGCGAATATTCAGGGGTCATTTAATACAACATTTCATTGAAAGTTGCCGTTTTCAGATTCGGATGCGCTAACCTTATTGTTCCTTCGTTATTTCTTAATTTGTGCCTGTAAATGGCCACGATAAACATTTATTTAGTCCAAAAATGAGACCGGATGCAAGTCTCCGTTTGTGTTTTGTTTTCCGATTCTATTTTATAAATATATTGACCTTTGAAAACGGCCTTCAGTTGACTAATAAAAACGGGGATTCCGTTTTTACGTTGTAATGTCATGTGATATGTCATGTGCTTGCAGTAACCATTATGTGCCTTTTTCGAAGTTATGAACACAAAATATACACCAGACTTAGAGAACGGGTTTTTTTTTGTGAATGGAACAAGGTATTGAATCTTTCTAATTGTTTCTCGTCAGACATTTAAAGAAAGTCTTTGAACGTACACTTCCAAGTTTGCAGACCACAATTTTTAAAAGTCCAGTCACACTCACAGCAGGATGGATAAAAATAAATTATAAAATACACAAGCTAATAATACACGTGTATGTCCAGTCTTTTTGCTTTGATATATATTAGAATAAAATGGAAAAAAGAGTTGATTTTTAAACAGATTAAATTATAAAGATTGTAGTTAGCTGGTATTGCAAAGTACATGTTGACATGTAGCAATAGAGAAAAACAATAATGTAATGGTCTTTAATGTGAATGGAAAAGAACATGTTTACCTCCAGCTCCAGATTAATGACATTTATATATATTTTTTAATTCATACCTCAAAAATTAAAAGGATATATCTTATTAATGTCTTATGTATGGAGGGCTTTGGGAGAAAGCAAAACATTTTATTTTCTAATTTATTGACTTGAACACCAACCTAATATACCCTAGGTACTATCTACAGGAAAGGAGTGATCTGAGAGACTGTACTTCTGAAATATTGAGTCTTTTCATTTTCAAACCATAGAAAATATAATACTTCAAGTGACATAATATGATGTTTCATAATGAAACAAATTAAGCAAAAAAATGCATAAAGGAAGACTTTCAATTCAAATTTGAGACACCACAGATAATACAAAATTCTTATATTTCCAATAATTGGAAAACAAATTAACTGTTTTCACATGAGATATAAACCAGCTGAAGGTATGTGAAATGCCAGTGATACATATTACTATGTAAATAATATCTTGTGAAAATATACATAAGGGTAAATTTTGGGAAATACATAACAATTGTTAGACAAGCAACCCAAATATGCCAAAAAAATAAGATATTCAGATGTCAAATTAGTATACAATTATAATACAATAATATACTGCATACGTAAATAAATAAGGAAAAAGACAGTTCATTTAATTGTGTATGTTAAACACATATGCTCTAAAATATACCAAATGACATAGAACTTGCAAACTGCTCGTTCTTCAACAATAAGCAAATCCAATACATATGTATATCATGTACATTTTAGTAAATTACTATAACTCGTTAAGTGCAATTGCTGATGTACTGTCAGATACGAAGTCTATCAATCGTATGTTTTTTCATTAAAATTCTGGTTGTGGTCTTTCTGTCCTTTTTGGTAATAGAACACGTCTTTCTTTTTTTAGGTCACTTTTTGATTCCAGTTCCAATCTTTTGGATTTAAATCACGTACCTGAACGTAATTTAAAAGAAAAGGTTATAGTGGAAGATAAATCTGAAACTGAAGATGTCATACATGTAGAAGAAACAGAACCCGAACAAGAAGTTCCATATGAAAGTCCAGAAGAACAACAAGAAACACAAGTACAAGAAACAGAGGCAGAAATCAAGGCGAGAGAAAAAAAGGTAACACGATCACTTATAATGTATTTATAAGAACTCGTTACATTAAAAATTAATACTAACATCAGACCATGCAGAAATATGGAAACTATAAAAATTTGCCAAAATATCGAAACTGATGTTTTTTTAAATGTTTTGTACATTTCTTATCAAATTGAAACCATAGTTATATTTATTAAGGAAGCTAGCTTGTCCTGTTTTGGATTTTTTGTCAGATTTTCGGAATTCTCTGGTTTTATCCATTTGAATGCATTGAAACAATTTGCCCGGTAACCCCCATTTTTCTTTTTGAAAATCTTTTAAATGTATAATGATAAGCCATCTGTCAAAGTCTTATAAAATTGTAATTACTCTTTAACAGTTTTCGAGAACTTCAACTTGTCAATGATAAATCTATGAAAAGTCAAGAGAGAATATTTTCCCGCCAAAATTTCAATGGCTAATATCTCGAAAACAAGCACTGTGACCTATATATTTTTTTTGCTCTTTGGATTCCTTTATTAATCCCCTATCAATATAAACTAGTGTTTTGAAAAGTTAATTACTTTGAAACTGAGCAGCTAACTCCCTTAAAAGTACCAGGCTTATAATTTGATACTCCACACGCGCATTTCGTATACACAAAACTCATCAGTGACGCTCAGATAAAAAAGTGAAGATTTTTGGAATTTTTGAACGAATTTGGAAACGGTTCATATAAGAAGATTTACGAATGGGAACTACACAAATAAGTCAAACAACTACTTCTATGTTTCTATTTTTTATATTGCATATCCGTGTTGACTTCAATAACAGTTTGATGAATAGAACAGGAACGATTAGAATTTATTTGGAACATATATGAAAAACAACTGTTTAAAAAAAAATAAGCATTAAGAGCAACAAGAGACATGGTGAGGGTCGTTTTAAAATCTGACTTTTTAATTATTTTCCACCACTTTACCCTTTTTTCTTCATTTCAATTCAGAAGAAGCTAAGAATATGTAACGTCACAATTAAATTTTGACCAATCATTTGCCGACCAATCATTTGCCGCGAACAGTGTTTTGACTAGTGAGGGCCCTCATGGGGTTTTTGATTATGTGATTACTTGGCCGTTTTTTTAATGATTATTTGATTATTAAGCCAAATATTTCATGATTATTTGATTACCTAGGACTGTATTTTTAGTTTATGATTATTTGATAACTAAAGATAAGCAAATATTTAATGATTATGTGATTATATTGGCAAAAAATGGTGATTATGTGATTACTAGGACCCCCCCCCCCCCCATGAGGGGCCTCACTAGTGAGAGGAATATTATTCGCAAACCGTTCAAGAAATGTGAAAATGGAACATAAATTTGAGAAAATAACTTTGCTTTTGATTTGAGAATGATTTTTGTCTCAAAATGGTAAAACGCAGGTTTTCTGCAGGTTATAATTCCAACTATGCATACTCTTCTGATTTTTTTATACTACAATGCTCACCCTTGCGAGGCATCTTAAATTATTCTAGTTTTTAGTAGGGTTCGTGTTTCTTAGTTTACAGTTTTGTGTTGGGTTTTTTTTGGTGAACTACTGTTTGTCTTTTGGTCTTTATATTTCTTTCGTGACTTTGTCAGTTTATTTGCTACTTTGAATGGCATTTATTATCTTTCGCCTGTAGGCCATTTGGCTTTGCCAAAAAACTAATTGAATACAAAGCTGGGTTTTTTTTGTTTATTTTATAACTTAAAATTCAAGATTAAGGTAGCACAATACAAAGATTTTTTTCACTCCCAATCCGATAACTTTAAACTGATGTAATTCATTTCATCCTGCTTTATATTTTATAAATGAGGTACCACTTGCAAAAGAAAGAAGAAAGATTAATCTTTCAAATTGTGATAATTTCATTATGAAATAAAGTTATTACATAATCAATTGTTATGTAATTAGTTGCTATATTGTGATGTCTACACTTGAATGAATTTAGCGTCTTTATTTTTCATAGCATCCCAAAATATTTTAAAGATTCTTGTACAACACAGCTTGACCTCCAAAACTGTGTCTCAGATTTCCAAAAACATCAATTGAACAAATTTTATACCCAATTGAATTTAGTGATCTCTTATGAATTGATGTTGCAAACTTCATTTAAGATTTATGAGAGAATGAAATACAATAGGAAAAATCACAGACACAGTTTGGGAGATCAAACTGTGATGTGCAAGAATCTATAAAATATTTTGGGATGCTATGAATAACAAAGAAGCTAAATTCATTCAAGTATGGACATCACAATATAGCAACTAATTACATAACAATTAATTATGTTATAAGTATGTCATAATGAAATTATCACAATTTGAAAGATTAATCATTCTTCTTTTGGTACCTCATTTATAAAATTTAAAGAAGGATGAGTGGAATAACATCAGTTTAAAGATGTCTGATTGGGGATGAAAAATCTTTGTATTGTGCTACCTTAATTCCTTGCAAACTTTAATGGTTGCTTTTTACGTTTTGCATTGCACAAAATAATTACCAGAGTATGAGACATAGTCAACAAGGTGACGTTTTTTTTTCAAGTTTTTTAATTATATACCTTACTCAATGCACACGTATTAATATAAATATATCATTACTTCTATATTAGATCGAAAGAACAAAGAAGCTCCTTCACACAGTTGATATCATAGCTGATTCAGCACTTAAAACTCTGTCAGACGATGAACCTAAGACTATGGAATTCTCAACAAAGACTATGAATTTAGTAGTTGGAGTTTCCAAATTAAATAATTCAACGAACACTTCCACAGATATAAGCACTTCCAGGAAAATTGGTAACAAAACTGTCACTAGCTCCTTCAAACTACCACCAGAAATAAAAGAACAACTTAAAGAAGCTAGTAAGAATGGATTTAAATTTCAGGTAAATTTTTGTGTAGATTTGTCCAGACATGTTGCAAAAAATATTGTTTTTTATAAAAAAAAAAAAAACGTACCAAGTATCAACAGAACCATCTTACTTGGAATTATTAAACAATCATACAACACAACGTCGTTTCACTGTTCCTGCAATTAAAAAAATGTGCACTCATAAAGGCAGATAATTGTACTGAACGTGGTAGGATGATATGTGGGTTTTTTTTTTATACGAACATAAGGTCAGTGACGCTCTTTTTAGCTCACCTGGCCTAAAAGGCCAAGTGAGCTTTTCTCATCACTTGTCGTCCGTCCTCGTCGTCCGTCGTCGTCCGTCGTCCGTCGTCTGTCGTCGTCGTTAACTTTTACAAAAATCTTCTCCTCTGAAACTACTGAGCCAAATTAAACCAAACTTGGCCACAATCATCATTGGGGTATCTAGTTTAAAAAATGTGTCCGGTGACCCGGCCAACCATCCAAGATGGCCGCCATGGCTAAAAATAGAACATAGGGGTAAAATGCAGTTTTTGGCTTATAACTCAAAAACCAAAGCATTTAGAGCAAATCTGACATGGGGTAGAATTGTTAAACAGTTGAAGATCTATCTGCCCTGAAATTTTCAGATGAATCGGATAACCCGTTGTTGGGTTGCTGCCCCTGAATTAGTAATTTTAAGGAAATTTTGGTGTTTTTGGTTATTATCTTGAATATTATTATAGATAGTGATAAACAGTAAACAGCAATAATGTTCAGCAAAGTAAGATTTACAAATAAGTCAACATGACTGAATTGGTCAGTTGACCCCTTTAAGAGTTATTGCCCTTTATAGTCAATTTTTAACCATTTTTCGTAAATCTTAGTAATATTTTACAAAAATCTTCTCCTCTGAAACTACTGGGCCAAATTAATCCAAACTTGGCCACAATCATCTTTTGGGTTAGTAGTTTGAAAAATGTGTCCGGTGACTCGGCCATCAAACCAAGATGGCCGCCATGGCTAAAAATAGAACATGGGGTAAAATGCAGTTTTTGGCTTATAACTCAAAACCCAAAGCATTTAAAGCAAATCTGACAAGGGGTAAAATTGTTAATCAGGTCAACATTTATCAGCTCTGAAATTTTTAGATGAATCGGACAACCCGTTGTTGGGTTGCTGCCCCTGAATTGTTAGTTTTAAGGAAATTTTGCTGTTTTTGGTCATTATCTTGAATGTTATAATGGATAGAGATAAACTGTAAACAACATAATGTTCAGCAAAGTAAGATTTACAAATAAGTCAACATGACCGGAATGGTCAATTGACCCCTTTAGGAGTTATTGTTCTTTATAGTCAATTTTTGACAATTTTTAACAATTTTCATAAAATTTGTAAATTTTTACTGACATTTTCCACTGAAACTAATGGGCCAAGTTCATTATAGATAGAGATAATTTTAAGCAGCAAGAATGTTCAGTAAAGTAAGATGTACAAACACATCACCATCACCAAACACAATTTTGTCATGAATCCATCTGCTTCCTTTAATATTCACATAGACCAAGGTGAGCGACACAGGCTCTTTAGAGCCTCTAGTTTATTGGATATTGCGGAAGTTTTGATGAAAAGTAATTATCTCATTGAAATGAAATGCTAAACACAATCGTGTTTATGTAAATGACAGTCCATTAGGCCTCTCTACGAAAATAATATGCTCCCTTCAAGGAGAACGTTTCTTTTTTTTTCTATTTATGTGTTAATTTTTTGTGTGTGTAACACTTTTGTTATTGGCTTAAAGTTGCCGTCAAATCCACAGTTGAATCATTAAATGTTCGATTACTATTATATAATCAAAAATAAAACAAGACCTATCTCGAATTTGCCGTTTTACTGTAATTTTATCCGAATTTGAAGCGTACGCTGTAATAACCTCCAGATTGTAAGTTTTCATTGATATGACGTCACATTAAGCCATGACGTCTTTGTGCGAAGTTTCTCGGATTTTTTTCTATTTGTCAAATTTAGACATTTTTTCAAGTTTTATCGTATTTTTTTTTCTTTTTGTAATGCTTTAGAATCGGAATAACAGTACTGTATTTGAAGAGTTGCCACCGTCAATTTTGATTTTACGGTAGCAAATCTCTTTTTACTGTCTCCGCTAATTCATTAATTTGAATATTTATGTATGATGAATGGTCCCTGTGTCTTGACCACACCGGTAAAAATTGTTCGGACTCGATGGTATCTAACAATGGACAGAAGAAAGATAGGTTTCTCCTTATTTTCCTTTTTTTTATGATATCGAAGAATATATATACATATACAACTATTTTCTATTGTGAGATGCAATATTTTCTACAATCGTTCTATATTAATGGAGAAATAAATAATGCACGTCAAAATGACGAATTGAGTGAACCTTGCCTCGAAATTGTTTAATTTCTCGTTAAATTGTTCACATTGGACGGAAAGAAAGGTACGGGAAGATAGTTAACTGATACGGAGATTGCAAAACTTGTCATAATGAACATCTCAATACTTGTATTTGTGAGTATGGAAGGAAAGAAATGGGTCATGTCAAAATGGAACTGGCCGGTTTTGTCATAGATTTCACAATGGATAACCCGGTTTGGTCAAATAAAAAAAATCATAATAATCCGATTAATAATCCACTAAAAGGGAGTTGTTAGGGTCGTTGGAAAACAAGTTCTTCCATAGCACAACGGCTTATTATTTATATGACCAGTCTCAGATTCATATAAATAATAAGCAAACACTAGAATTCCTACTCTTATAGAACACAACTGATATTTGTTTTACTTTGCATTCAAATTTTTTCAGCAGAATAGAAAGAAATGAAGGTTATAACGCAAATTAAAAAAGTTAAAGCTCTCAAATATGCGTTTTCTATATGAATTATGGAAAATATGTTTAAACTTGAAATTAGAGTTTACGGTCTAAAAAAAATCGAAACACACAATTGATATCTGATTTTCTCGCAAAATAGGATGGGCACCCTTTATAAGTAATCTAATCATTCTATATATGTAATCTTTTCTATGATAGTTAAAAATAAACCTTCTTAAGGATAAACGTTGATAATAAGACAAATGTATATGCATGCATAATCGACATAGACATGAATGTTTATAGGAAGAAAAGGATTACAACTACGATGCATTAAAAATAAAATTTATTTATCACTAATTGTAACTATACTGCATTTTATAAATTAGTATAATATTCTCAGGTCATCGAGAAAATTCACTAATAATTATTTTGTTAACCCATGGAAGTAATATTGAAAAATTACTTCCATGGTTAACCTTACTATTAAAAAAAAACGGGTATGTCCTGTCGCAATTATGTTATGATGATCGTACACTGACGTTGGTCAATATATTTTGACAATATATACGGACAAACAGATTCAGTTTATTTCAAAGTTGACGTAATTCGAACAGCTTTTACATACGACCGATCGTAGCGAGTTTAACAATATTTTCACTATTTTTTTAATTAGAAAATCATTAAATACAGGAATCAATATAATTTTGGCAATCAAAGGTAGGGACAGGGCGTGCAACCTATACGTCTTCTAGATTCGCCACTTATCTAATAAAGTGTATACCGAATCTAAATATTGTAAGAAATAAGAAAACAGGGACACCCGCCAAATTGAATTATGTGAGTTTGATTACTAGTATGTTTATTATAAACATTCTCATTGATATATTTATATAAGCGATACCAAGTAATTCGAATTCAAAGCGTTTTGAACTATTTGTATAAAGCTGCATATGTCAAAAGTTAGAAGGTTTGACTGCATCATATACAAGTATGAAACAGAGATCTAACGATTTTTTTTTTCTATTTGCCATATGTCCATTGCCCTTGCTCTTGACCTCATTTCTATATTATGTTTCCTTTGGCCACATGACGATTCATGAAACCGTAAACTTATTTCCTTGATTAATTGGTAAATGTTAATGGTTCGTGAAATTTGAAATTTTCAGTTGTTACACAAATTTTTTTTTAATTCAAGAACGGTGCAATTTTGTTTGGAATTCTTGGTTGTTTTTAGCTCACTTGACCCAAGAGGAAAAGTCATTTTTTTCATCACTTGACACCGGTCGACCGTCGTTCATTATCTTTCAATACATTTTTTTACATAAATTTTCACATCTAAAATTACTACGCTGCATTCAACAAACCTTATCTAAAATCATGTTTTTTTTAATTGAAATTAGGGTATCTAGTTTTAAAAAAATTCTGTGACCCCGCTGATCAACCAAGATGGCCGTCATGGCTTAAAACATACAAGTGCATGATGTCAATTATTTAAAAACTGCCGTAGACATAGAAAATTCGAAAGGGCCATTTGTGTTGTCCATTTACTTCAAAATTCTCACATTACTTCTTAAAGGAGTTATTGCATTGACCTTAAATGACGAATTTGACGTTCTTTTTATCAATTTCTATCTATTATTTTCAAACATATAAAAGTAATATAGCAAAAATGATATAGGAAGACAAGATATACAAATAAGTCGACTTGGCCGATATCCTTATCAAACTTATTGACCTTTAATTTAGATTTTTTTTTTCATTTCTCTGCGTTTTTACAACCCCGTCACTATTTTGACAGGACATATTATTGTATTACATCCGTCCTTCCGTCTGTCCTTCCTTCCATCCGTCTGTTCCTCCATCTCTAAGTCATTCTGTCCGTCCGTCTATTTATTCGTCTATCCTTCTGTCCAGCGTAAACATGTCGCACCGTAACTTGAGAACAGCTTATCTAATGTTTATGAAACTAAACAAAGTTATTTCTTATAAACCGTTTTAGTGAAAATAAAATAAAATCTTTTTGAGTTACAGGACTTTGTAAGTAAAACAGGAGTGTGTTTTTTTGTAACATGTTGAGCCGTATCTAAAAAATGATTTTTCATTATTACATCAAACTTTACATACTTATTAGATATAGAAATCTTAACTTCTGCATACTTTTTGGTTGTTTTAAATTTTGTTTAAGCGTTATTTAGTTTTTTATTGTAAAAAAGGGGGGGGGGGGGTCACATATTGCGATGTATCTCAAAACCTATATAAAAATATCATAATGTTATAACCTAATTAGATTTCAGTGTTTGCTATTGATTATTTATATTCCATTTAAAATTCGTTTAAAGATTAGTGAAATAAGGGATATGCCTTTCATTAGGAAAATGTGTATTACTATAATTACCTATATCAAAAATTGCCTGTTTAGAATACATTATACACGTCAAGTTTACTTTACAATATAATTTTATTTAAATTCTTTCGACAGACAATGTTCAGATACGTGTTAACGTTGCTTTTCATAAATTGTTGGTTTTAAAAAATAATAAGAAAAAATGGGTGATATATTAAGACGAAACCTGATGATTGTGTGGTAAACAACATGGACAAAACCGGTGTATTTAAATTTGACATGACCCATTTCTTTCGTTCCATACACAGCAATTCAAATATTGAGATGCTCATAATGACAAGTTTTGCAATCTCCGTGTCAGTATCTATCTTCTCGTACCTTTCTTTCCGTACAATGTGAACAATTTAATGAGAAATAAAACAATTTCGAGGCAAGGTTCACTCAATTCGTCATTTTGTCGTGCATTTTTACTTTTTTCTCCGTTAATATAGAACGGTTGTAGAAAATATTGCATCTCACAATAGAAAATAGTTGTATATGTATATATATTCTTCGATATCATAAAAGAAATAAGAAAATAAGGAGAAACCTATCTTTCTTCTGTCCATCGATGTTTCATCATTGTGCCGGATGTTAGATACATCGAGTCCGAACAATTTTTGCCGGTGTGGTTTAGACACAGTGATGGTGTTCCCTCGAAAAAGACGTACTGCCGGGTTACATTCTTTTACACAGTGTTACAAGACAGTAATATGTAAATATTATGTGTTTTTGGGTCACTTTTTCTGATTCATACTGGTGGTGGTTATAAAGTAAATGTCAATGGTATATGTGGCGGGGGTTTTCTATTCTTTTTTAAATGTCAATCGGTGTGGATGACAATTTTCTATTACAGATGCTTTCCTCAGACAAGATCTTGGGACAAGCCGTCTGCATACATTAATTCTCCTTTTTCTATTACAAACGCTTTTCTCAGGCAAGAACCCAAGAACATGGGACAAGTCATCTGCATACATTAATTGTCCTTTTTCTATCACAGAAGCTTTTTCTCAGACAAGAATATAGATCTTGGGAAATCGTGCATACATAATTCTCTTTTCTTCACAGGTTCTCAGACAAGAATCCAAGATTTGGACAAGTCGTCTGCATACATTATTGTCCTTTTTCTATACAGATGCTTTTTCAAAGAATCTAAATCTGGACAAGTCGTCTGCATAATTATTCTTTTCTATCACAGATGCTTTTCTCAGACAAGAATCCAAGATCTTGGGACAAGTCGTCTGCATACATTTATTGTCCTTTTTTCTATTACAGATGCTTTTTTTCAGACAAGAATCTAAGATCTTGGGACAAATCGTCTGCATACATTAATTCTCATTTAAATATCTATTACAGATTCTTTTCTCAGACAAGAATCTAAGATCTTAGGGAAAAGTCGTCTGCATACATTAGTTAGCCTTTTTCTATTACAGATGTTTTTCTCGGACAAGAATCTAAGATCTTAGGACAAATCGTCTGCATACATCAATTGTCATTTTTCTATTACAGATGCTATTCTCAGACAAGAATCCAAGATCTTGGGACAAGTCGTCTGCATACATTAATTCTCCAATGATATCGCTAATTCTTAAGGATTTAAACCAAAAAACACTTGGTGTAACTAAATTACCAAAGCCTATCATCATTGACATACCTATTGGAAGTAAGAATCTATAATTATCAGAAAAAAAGTAATGCATGATAATGATGGGTTACGAACCAAGACTCTTTGTTTATAGTCTTATACTTAGTTATACAAAATGTAGCTGTTTGAGTTGAACCCAAATATCGTGTCATTCAAAGCATTATTGTTATGAATGGGGATGTAAACAATAGTAGATAAACGCTTTGCAAATACGAATTCACCAAAACTATACTGTAAACAAACTTTTAGCGATGAATCTGTTTTGCGTTTTACCCTTCTTTCTTGTTAATTTTGCGGTTATTTTATTAGCGATTTTCTAGTTTACTTGATGTATATACAAGTTTTACATATTTGCGACGATTAGTTTTGGCGTTATTTGTCTGCTCGGGAAAATAAGTTGGAAGATAACCTTGGGTAAATATTAATTTTTCCATCTTGAAACACTTTGTGATTGCTCAAAAAACTAAGAAAGCCTGGGGTATTGGAATTACTGTAGAAACGTTGTTAAAGTTTCTTTTGTATGATAAAAAAAAAAGTGTAAACAATCATAATAGAGGGGGAGGGGCAGATTTACTTTGTTGTTCAGATCAGAAGTATTAGTCTTGTAGTATCAAAATTCCAGGAACCAGTAAGCTCTTGCCATGCTCATATGTAATTTAAGATATGAATTTTTCTGATCAAGTCATGATAAGTTATAGGTTAGACATGAACTGACTTCCATTTAATTTGAACTTACGCAAATATCCGTCGCTAGGTAAACTCAATTTGAGATAGTAAAATATATGTTTTAAGATGGCCATGCTTAAAGTAAAATACAGTTATCTACTGGAGAAGTTATATAATAAAAAAAATGTTGACTTCAATTTATACAATGGTATATGAACTTAAGAGATATGACATTCATCCTCGGCCGATGAATATCATATATCTAGGTTGATAAATCATTGTATCAACGTTATTAAAACTTAGTAATTGTATATAATCACAATGTGAAACTTCAAATAAGGTCAACAAAGCTTGACGTATGATAACTTATAATTTCAATAAATCATTATCAGGAGATATATATAGCACCAAGATCCTTTCTCTTTAAGAATGTTTTTGAAGCAGCGTGTACCTTCATATAGAGGTACATGCGTTGTAGTGTCAGTATTACTGCAACAATGCATTTGGTTTTGTCTGCTTTACTGTTTTATTATGGCTTTGGACCTGTCATAATAAAATATCAACATTTTTTAAATGAAGAACAGCAACCTTCATATTGTATTTACAACTGTTTTTATTTGCAATGTTTCATTCAAATATAAATAAAAAAATATTTCAAAAAATATGTATTGTTACATTTTTTTTTTACAGGAAAAGAAAAATACAGCGAATTTATTTTGAAGTCCCAAGAAGATAACTTCATACGTCTTAAAGTGAAACAGCCAGCGAACATGTTTTACATGTTGAAGCTTATGACAGATGGTCCACAGTATAATATATCAGTAAAGATTGCAATAGAATTTCATAAACAGGTGTCTTTGTTAGATGCAGAAAATGGGACGCTCATTAGTAATACACACATAGCATTTTTAAAAGAACCTGGAAAGAAATCGCTCTACTGGAGTTTAGGCATTATAATAAACGAACGAAGCGATGGGAATATTAGTCAGAATATATCTGTTAAAATTTCCTCGACTGCCATTAATTGCCGATATTGGAATAACACTAACGGAAAATGGTTACCAGATGGATGTAAGGTATTAATGTATAAAAACAGGGGATGTAATATAATAATCTTATAGAAGGAGAAATGTAAAATACAAATCAATATGAAACGAGGGGAATACCTTCCCGTTTCTGCTCAACGAAAAAGGGGTTACCCTAGGAATCGTCTTTTTAAAGAAACTATATTATTGAAATAGTTATTTTGTGATCTAAATATGAAAAAGGTATAACGAAAATCCTAAGCAATGGAGAAGTCCATATTAACTGAAAAAATCAAATGTTATCGACAAAAAAAAAAACGAGTGAAAAACAACTGTCAGAATCCTGACTTGGTACAGGCATTCCTTAAGAAACTGGAGAGTTGCAGCTGGTTTTATAGCTAGCAAAACATCCCACGGAAAAGACAAACTTTGATGAGTAACCCACATAGACATAAGTATGTCCTTATTTATATTGTATCATTTATCTATTCATCTAAGGTCAACTTTATCTGAAAGATTTGACACTTAAGCTTATTCTTTGTAGGTGTTTTTGATCGAGTTAGGCTATTTCAATTGATATATAATTATTATAGTGTATCTTTTTATGTTTTCATGTTGTAGTGTTTGACTGCTGTAACAGCTTAGATGACGGTTCGCTCTTCTTAAAACGTTTAAACCCGCTACATTTTCATGCATCTATCCGGAGCCCGTAGTTCAGTGATTTCGTTTGTTGGTGATATTCATAAGTGGTCCGATACCACAGTTATTTCGTAGTGCATTTTTTAAAGACAATAAATAAAAATTAAAAAAATCCCACCTGCACTTTCTATATAATATTTTTACAGTGCGTTGTACTACTTTTGGGACAAATAATACCAAATTTATAGAAAACTTCATCAGCTCTAACTCAACATATTGACATATTTATGTTAAGGGGGTCTTGAAATCTTTTGACAACTTCCGAAGTGCTAATTTTTAACCTTTTTTAGCTGGACCAAATCACTCCTTGACCTTCAAATTCATGACCCAAATTTATTTACAGTGTCATTTCATCCCCCACTTGCTATTTGAGGCATAAAACATGAAGAAATAAATGTGGAAGAGGTATACAAAAAATTGGTAAGCAACACACTGTCCACACTAGGACTATATTCGTAGACAACGAAAATCAAAGGACCTCAAATGGCGATAACTGTGTACTTGGACCAATTGTTTCTCGATTCTCGGTTTTTATATAGATGAAACCGTTGCTTTTCTGTTTAAATTGTTTTATACTGGCAATTTGGGGGCCCTTTGCAATTGCTTTTTGGTGTGAGCCAAGGCTCTGTGATGAAGACCATATTATAGCTATTAATGTTTACTTTTTACACATTGTGACTTAGATGTAGAGTTGTGTCACTTGAACGCATACCACATCTACTTGTTAAGACATACTAGGTTATAATAAATAAGACATTACTTTTGATCTAGCAAAGTCCAAGTTATGTAAATACACATGACAGACTTGCAACACAAGTGACCAAATTTTAATAACAGACACATAAAACACCCATTGCTAAGTTTTAATCGATAGTACATTATTTTTTAGTTTATATAACGTATACTGTAAGTGTACCTGGGGTTCGTGTTGTTGATTTTTTAGTTTTCTATGTTGTGACTTGTGTCATGTGTGCTATTATTTGTCTGTGTGTCCTTTTCATTTTTTAACCATGGCGTTGTCTGTTATTCCTTAACGGTCAACTAACTCGTGATGGCGTCCGTAAAATTAATGAAGGGATGATCTCATCTTCACCATTTTGAACTCATGGTTGAGTAGCTTCCTTGTGAGCAGCAACTCTCTAATAAGGAAATTATGATAGGAAATAAAAGCCAGGGAATATCGTATGAAGGCGTTGCTGGACTGTTGCAAAATAGAAATGTAACAAGGATAATGTCCAAGTTTTACATAGTGGTATTTACGTTATTTTTCTATTCGAAAAGCGACACTAAGTTGTTTGACAAATATTTGTTCATACTACTCCTTCTTTGGAGAGGTTGTTTAAAATAGCTTAGGTTTGAACTTTAAACTCCGTATTTGATGTGATGAGACAACAAATTATCTGATTTCCAATAAGTGCTAGGCCAAATGATAACAGTGTATTTCTGGATTTTTCCAAACAGAATTACAGGAATCACAAACATATTAGATACTATCGCTGAACCACATCAATAACTGACAGCCGACTTTTAGAAAAACCCAGAAAAACAGACGTTGTAACAACA
The DNA here is from genome assembly GCA_019925275.1 of Mytilus edulis. NCBI lineage: Eukaryota > Metazoa > Mollusca > Bivalvia > Mytilida > Mytilidae > Mytilus > Mytilus edulis. The sequence goes on along the minus strand of CM034351.1, from coordinate 58,890,341 downwards.
TCAAACATCAGACTATTTAACTTTGTTTGGTAAAAGAACCCGACAAAATAAATCTTGAAAGTGTTAAAAAAAACCTTTACTGTTTATATCACTACATTTGTCTTAAATCTGAAATGCATTTAAAAAACTTACACAGATGACCATTACCTTAAGGTTTATGACCCCTTCTGTAGCAATGTAATTACAAAATTTTTAAACTGCAATAGTATCAAAACAGCAAAGAAAATGAATAGTAGAGATGGGCCATTGTGTACATATACTAAGGGGAAACTTAATGCAAAGCATTATTATTCATTGTTTTATTGCGTTTAATAGAAAAAGGGGATTTTGTGGCAGATAAAACCAATTTTTTGTAGAAATTTACAGACTTTAATACAAACAATTTTGTTATAAAATTCAGAACATTGATGACTTTCTTGTTTTTCTATTATGTGCTAGCGTTTATTGTTCTAAACAACCTTCAAATTACAAAATACCTCGTGCTGACTGAGTTACGAAAATCGAGCGCACCGCACCCTAAAAGGTGTACTTGAGTTGGTCCATATTATATTTGATTTCACCAATATCCAAATTTATAAACTTGTTTAAAGGAAATCATTGCTAGCACTGCATGCAATAATCCTCTATCTATCAAGAAACGAATTTTTAATTATGAGAGTTCAAGGGGAAAGGCTGTGGATTTTCTATAAAATTTAATTTAAAATTTCCATATGTTTTGCATTTAGTCAACAGAAGGGTACATAAATCCTTAAACAAAGATCAATCTGTACATGTAATATCAGCAATACCAAATTGTTCCGCTATTAGTACTACAGGACGCTAGCTGGGAAAAGGAAAATAATTGGTTATTTAGATTTGATAGTATGATAAAAGCAGACAACACATGACAAAAAATTGTTACAGAACTACAGTTGTTGGTTTTCATGCTGACGCTAATGAAATCAAACTTTCTTGAAGAAATTAACCACTCGTCATACTATTATATACTCATTCATAATTTATGAAAACTTATATTTGCAGGTTTCACCCGTTTCATCAAGCGAAACATTAGAGTGTGAATGTGATCATCTTACCGATTTTGCTGGAGGAGTTTTCGTATTACCAAATATTGTGGATCCATTTCAAGATGCTTTACTATTTCTGACGTTCTTTGACAACCCAGTTGTAGTTACAGTAGTGATATTGGTCTGGTTGATATATTTTCTGGGTCTTTACAGGGCAAGGCAAGCTGATCGGAAGGATTCGAATTTTGTAAGTGAGAGGTTTAGCTTGTTATAAAACCAAGTTCAATCCACCATTTTCTACATAAGAAAATGCCTGAACCAAGTCAGGAATATGACTGTTCTTATCCATTCGTTTAATGTGTTTGGACTTTTAATTTCGCCATTTGATAAGGGACTTTCCATTTTGAATTTTCCTCGGACTTCAGTAGTTTTTTTTAGATTTTACTTTTTTTGGGTTAATAAATTTAACATTAAGGTGGTACCAAACACCTTGACTAATATTAGTTTGGCTCGTTTAATTTTCATAAAAATTTGAAGTTATATTTACTTTCACCCTTTGACAAATCAAAAAAGTTGAACCAACCACTTTATCAAAACAAAAAAGTTGGTTATATAGTAGTTTGACAAACACTTATTTTGATCATTATCTTTATCTTTATATTTCCTTAACAATAAAACTTGAGTAAAGCGTTCAGCTGAATTTTATAGAGTTATTTCCTTTTACTGTCATGTACCAACTTAAAGCATAATAACTGAAAATAAAACATCTGTATCGCTTTTAAGGAGTTTCTTTCATACGGAACGCTCAAAACCATAAGCAATAAGACCAAAATATAAATGATCTATAAGGGATAGCTATAATCATCTTTGATCATAATTGAATGAGGGAGTTAAAGCCTTTGTTTATTAATAGTAGTAGAACATATTTCACATAAACTTAAAGAAAAAAACCTTTCATAAATTGTGTCAGAGTCAAAGCATAGACTACTTAGTAGTTACTACCATCGTGGACTAACAATCCACAGACATGTTTTAAGAAGGGTAACTGATCTGATAAAAGCTTTCATTAAACACGTGCTGTGCATTCATTGTTGGGTATCGGATATAGCTTTTAAGTCAGAATTAATATCAATCGATAAATAAGAGCATCAAAATTGATGCAGCAAATATGTTCACGCAGTACGCAGTTTAGAAATAGAATACTGGAAACCAAATGACTAGGATGGGTCACAAGACGTCTTTTTTAAATGAGCAAAACCCATACAGTAAGTTATATATACGACACAACATTTGAAAATGATACAAAAGGATAAACCGAATGTCTTGACGTGCAACTGTAAACGAAAAAAAATGTATGCCGGATATTATAGCAAACCAAGCCTTCGACTTTAGACAGGCACATAAAGAATCACAGCAAGTAGTCAGTTTATCAAGGTTTCAAGTTAAATGAAGCAAAACACTGTTACACACCATTATAAAAATAAAGGCAACAGTAGTATACCGGTGTTCAAAATTCAGAAATCCATATGCATTGAGCAATAACAAATCCCGATTACAAACTAAAACTGAGTGCAACGCAGCCAATATGAGAGGAGAACAACGACACAAAAGAAACACAACATTAAAAAGAAAAACTGTAGTGTTAATAATTTCTTAACTCTATATTTAGTTTAATGATGAAAGGATATTTTTGGGACATTTGGAAGTCTGTTTATTAGACAAAGTCATTATCAAACAATGTCCTGCTCTTTCACTCTGGAATCATTGAAAATGTTAAGTTCAATAACGATTTAATAATGGAAATTGTTATATTATAGTTCGTGTATGTGTGCGTTACATTTTAATGATGTGTTTCTGTTGTGACGTAGTACTCTTATATTTGATGCGTTTTCCTCAGTTTTAGTTTGTAACCCAGATTTGTTTTTTTCTCAATCGATTTATGAATTTCGAACAGCGGTATACTGGTGTTGCCTTTTTTTAATAGTTAGTTATATGTGACTCAAAGAGACAATTTTAGGAACCACAATTGATTTTTCATGATATATGTCTGTTACATAGTATATTTTCTGTAGGATGGTATAGTGACACCCTTTCCAAGTGATCCTTCGGACCCATTTAAGTATGTTATGTGCATTGTCACTGGATGGCGGTATGAAGCTAGAACTACAGCAAACGTTTCATGCTACATAAAAGGCAACAATGGACAAAGTGCAAGGCATTGTTTAAGTAGGACCTCGTCACCACAGGTTTTGTTTACATCTGGTGGTGAAGACTGGTTTCTAATTACTTCTTCCTACGATATAGGAGACATGGTGAATGTAATTGTATGGCACGACAACAGTGGTTCCTCGCCATCATGGTTTGTACGCACTAATGTATATATATATATATATATAATTATAGATTTGACCGTTGGTTTTCCCGTTTGAATTGTTTCACACTAGTCATTTTTTAAACCCTTTATGGCTTGCTGTTCGGAAAGACAGATAACCCACAATGAGGTCGTCAACATACAAGCTAAAACAAAGGTCTGATTATCCTTGTGAGGTCGTCAACATACATACTTAAACAAAAGAAAACAGCAGATAACCAATATGGAGGTCGTCGAAATAGAATCTTAAACAAAGGATTGATAATCCATAATGAGGTCGTCAAGATACAAACTTAAACAAAGCACAGATAATCCACGAGTTCGTCAAAATACAAACTTAAACAAAGGACAGATAATCCATAATGAGGTCGTCAACATATAAACTTAAACAAAGGACTGATAATCCTTGTGAGGTCGTCAACATTCAAACTTAAACGAAGGACTGATAATCCTTGTGAGGTCGTCAACATACAAACTTAAACAAAGGACTGATAATCCTTGTGAGGTCGTCAACATACAAACTTAAACAAAGGACTGATAATCATTGTGAGGTCGTCAACATAAAACTTAAACAAATCTAAAGGACTGATAATCATTGTGAGGTCGTCAACATACAAACTTAAACAAAGGACTGATAATCATTGTGAGGTCGTCAACATACATACTTAAACAAAGGACTGATAATCCTTGTGAGGTCGTCCACATACATACTTAAATAAAGTACTGATAATCCCTGTGAGGTCGTCAACATATAAACTTAAACAAAATACTGATAATGCTTTTGAGGTCGTCAACATATAAACTTAAACAAAGGACTGATAATCCTTGTGAGGTCGTCAACATACATACTTAAACAAAAGAAAACAACAGATAACCAATATGGAGGTCGTCAACTTAGAATCGTGAACAAAGGACAGATTTACAAAATAGTAAGCTTTCAATTGTCCAAAGTCGAGACAATTAATTAAAAAGTAAGAGAATACTGACAAACTGCTATCAACATCAATTTATTAAGGCCAATGCAAATCAATTATATTTTTTGTTTTCTTTAAAGATTTTTTTTGAAATTTTTGTTTCAATTTTTAGAACATAGTTGGCTGTCTTCCTTGCCTTTGAGTTTTTAAAACCTGATGATATCGTTCTATATGTTTAGTGGTTCTATAAAATTGAGAATGGAAATGGGGAATGTGCCAAAGAGACAACAACCCGACCATAGAAAAAAACAACAGCAGAAGGTCACCAACAGGTCTTCAATGTAGCGAGAAATTCCCGCACCCGGAGGCGTCCTTCAACTGGCCCCTAAACAAATATATACTAGTTCAGTGATAATGAACGCCATACTAATTTCCAAATTGTACACAAGAAACTAAAATTAAATTAATACAAGACTAACAAAGGCTATAAAACAAATATGTGGTATGATTTCCAATAATAAAACTAACGGACATGGAGGTTTACTATTGAAGTAATAATTCGATATTGTTTCTTATCTGAATCAGTTCAATAAAAAGTATACATTCGTGTTTTATAGATTATCGATAAAAAAAGTACACGGAGTAAGCTAATTTGTTTATCATGTTTTAGGTTTCTGTCCAGAATAATTATACAAGACGTGCAGACCAAAAAAGTATTTAATTTCTACTACGATAATTGGCTTGGAATTCAAAGTGGTACTGCTAAAGTGTGTTTGTCAATCAAGTCAGGTTACGAATTGAAGCAACAGTTTTTCCTTAGAACAAGTCAAGATTTACGTAGAGGGCATTTGTGGATCAGTATAATTTCAAAACCACCATGTAGCAATTTTACGAGGGTTCAAAGATTATCATGCGCATTGTCTTTATTGTTGTGTACAATGTTGTCCTGTCTAATGTTTCATGGAATTCCGACTGACGAAACGATTAGTTCTGATGTAGCCAGTATTCAATTTGAATTTTCGCTGAAAGACTTTATCATTGGTTTGCAAAGTAGTATAATAATGTTTCCTATAAACTTTGCCATCATTGAACTTTTTGTGCGATCAAAAACAAAACAGCTACATAAAGAACGATATATGGAAATTGGTGTAAACCGTCCAACGACAAGTGATGAAAAAGGATCAGATAAAAAAGATAATGAAATTGTGGCAGTAAAACGATGGATGTAAGTTAACTAATTTTATGATCTGTTTTTTGTATCCCTATGGTGTGAATTCGAAGGACTCAGTCTATTTATACAGCTAGGTTAATATACCTAAAGCAGTAAAACGATGGGTGTAAGTTAACTTATTTTATTATTTGTTTCTTGTATCCCAATTGTGTGAATTCGAAGGGCTCAGCCTATTTTTAAAGCTAGGTTAATATACATAAAACGTAAAATCAAAAAAATACTGAACTCCGAGGAAAATTCAAAAAAGGAAGGCCCTAATCAAATGGCAAAATCAAAAGCTCAAACACATCAAACGAATGGATAACAACTGTCATATTCCTGACTTGGTACAGGCATTTTCTTGTGTAGAAAATTGTGGATTGAACCTGGGTTTATAGCTAGTAGCTAAACCTCACTTGTATGACAGTCGCATGAAATTCCTTTATATTGACAACGATGCATACATGTACTTACGCTTATAGAGACATGATACTAATAAATGTACTCGACCATACTAATATGCAGTCGAATTCAATTTGGTCGCAAGTCCGTTATTAAAGTTCTTGAGCATCATGAATTTACATTGTTCTATCGTGTTGATAAGTTTGAATTTTTGAATAATGTTCATGTGCGATTTTGCTCTTAGCATCGTAACAATGCAAACCAAGACAAATTGTTGAAAGACTTAATACACTAGAAGTCTTTCTGCTTACACGTGATATACATTCTGCAATAAGATTGAAAGGAAAGTATCGTCGTCAAGCAAAAATTTTCAAAGGCAAATGAATTTGAACAATACTCAGCACGGATATTTTTGTGCTGACATGAATTATCATTGATACGGTTAATATATTTATAAATTAACTGTTTACACGATTTTAAATTTTTGAAATACTAAGGCTTTTCTACCTCAGGCATAGATTACCTTAGCTGTATTTAGCAAAACTTTTGGGAATTTTGGTCCCTAATGCTGTTCAACTTTGTACTTTATTTGGCCAATTTAACTTTTTGGATTCGAGCGTCACTTATGAGTTTTTTGTAGACGAAATGCGCGTTTGGCGTATATATATATAACTTTGTCCTGGTATCTATGATGAGTTTATTTAAATGTCAGTTAGTAAATCTTATCGAGCCAGATTAAATGAAAACCACGTTTAACGGTGATATGATAGAAAACAAATTAACTCACATTATATCACTAGCTAGATATTTAGTAGTTAACATGCGTGTATTCCAATTCGTCCTTATGGCTATAATTTCGACACCTAAGATGTTAATCGTTTAAGGAGATTTTGCCAGGGAATTTGTTCTTTTAGTATGAAATTTGTCCATGAACTCAACATATATATCATAGTAAAAAAAAATGTACACGAGATGCACATTCCTTCTACCTCATCTCATCATTAACAATTTGTTTTTATGTTTATCAACATTCTCTGGCACCTCTTTTTCAAGGCTATTGACCTTAGGCCACACCAATTTAATTTCTTGTTCTACGGATTTTTGGACTCCAAAATTTGGGGCGAGCGAGCGATTTGAAAATTTAATAAAAAAATATTTAATTTGCAAATTTTTGAGGCGAAGCTTGAAAAGTAAAGGCGAGCGATTATAATTTTTTTTGTAAAATAAAAAAGTAGGTTTTGACAATATTAAAGCTTGATTTATCACTTGTACTTTGACATTTCTTTAATTTTCTGAAGTATTTTTTCCCTGTTCATCAAGAAATAATTAAATCTGGTCTATGTATGTGTGACTGACAATATAAGTTATAATATATTTGTTTGTACAAAAGGGCTCATATTTTCTCAAAGAACTATATATCTATCTGGTATTAAATGGTCAAAACATGTCCAAGAGTTTTGTAACATTCCTGGACCATATTAACAAATTTACTTTAACAGTTTAATAATATCTAAAATAAGTGGACCCCTCTTTTAGAAAAATTGTTTAAAATATGATGTAACTCTCCTCTTTTTGGGTACAAAATTCTAAGTTTTCAAAGGTTTTGTATAGAAGAACTATACAAATCCTTGGTATTTCTATTTTCTTTTCTACATCAGTAAAATGACCCCTTGTCTGAGGGAGGGTTGTTCTCAACCTGATAATAACAAACACAGGTCAAAGTACGGCTTTTTACAGTTGTAGGGCTTTTATACACCCTAAACAGCAGGCTATAAAGGACCCCAAAACTATAAGCGTACACAATTCAAACAGGAAAACCAACGATCTAATTTATATATCATGCATATCCATACGGGAAAATACTAATGAACAACATCAACAAACGATAACTGCTGAACGACAGGCCCCTCAATCAATCAGGACAGGTGCATAAACATGCAGCGGCTATGGATAGTTTTGTTTCGCCAGCATACAATATAATTGCAGTTGAAGGCAAATGCTTCATAAGTTCTTTGTACTTTATTCTAACAACGAACATTTTTTTTATAGGGAATATAAGTAAGGGGGAAAGTAACCAATTTTTTCTTCTTTACAGGTATTCCCGCTGTTATAAAGGAGTAAGTTCGGTAAGTGCCATATTTGGCCCCAATTATAAAGTTCATGGTTACAAGACAATAATTGTTTTAAGTTGCCTTAAAGACATGTGAAAAAGTTAAACAGAACTGTTTTTGTCAAAGTTTAATTCTAACACAACGATTTTTACATTCCAAAACGGTCAAGATAAGGGATTTTGGTGAAATTTGACAAAATCAGCGGGATTTCAACCAAATAAAGGACCAGGAAACATAGAGCGCAGGCGTCGACAAGCTTAATATTCAAATAAGACATGTTAAATGTCTTCACAAACATTAATTTAAAAGATCTTTGTTGTCAACGTATGCGCTCTATGTTTCCTGTCAAATAATCTTTGGAAATTTACCCATTTTCATTGATTTTTACGTGAAAAATCAATATGAGTACAACTTGTGACGTCATAATGAAACGCAGAAATGTAAAATTTTAAACAGAATGGCTTATATCCTATCTAGTCAATGTATTAGCTATAATTTATCGTGATATTGGTCAATAAATCCGAATTTGAAATTTACGCTAAAAAAGTGGGCCATTTTAGGACCTTATCGAACATACTCCTTTATAACGGAGCACTCCCGCTTTAAATAAATAGGTTTCATGCTGAAACAAATATTCTCACAGATATTTACAAAGTGTGGTGGGGTGCTTTTATGTTTAAAATCGTTATATACAGGTTAGACTGTGATTTTAAAAACAAATGTTGATATCTTTTTATAATATTTACAAAAAACCGGTGCGGGAAATGGACATGATTACATTTCCGGATGCGGGAATATAAAAAAAATAAAAAATTCTGTTTGAAAAAAAATAGGTGCGGGCGGGTCCGTCGAACAAGGAATCAAATTGGTGTGGCCTTAAGTGGAATTTTTCATCTTATGTAGATTTGGTTGGTTATTGCAGGTAGACAAAACTCGGAGTATTACAAGAAGATACTAATTTTGCATTATTAAATAGGAAACTGTTTTCGTAATATAAAAGAAATATGATAGGTAGTCATCTATGAAACAAAATTAGTATATGCGCAGCAAAGTTGAAACAACACACAAAAAACAAAGAAACATGGCTTTTACTGCTGTTCTTCGTCTCTAAGTTATTATGAGCGTCACTGATGAGTCTTTTGTAGACGAAACGTGCGTCTAGCGTACTGAATTATAATCCTGGTACCTTTGATAACTATTATTAAAATATCGCAGAGCAAACTTCTTACATCGAAATCTTTCCCAATTTTCTTTCAGACTTTCCGTTCGAATGTTTATATGGAGTTCGGTATTTTTTGTTATTATACTTTATAAAGATACCAGAGCGATAGATAAACTCATAGATCAAAAATAAACTGACAACGCCATGGCTGAAAATAAAAAGACAAACAGACAAATAATAGCACAGACGACACAACATAGTAAACTAAAGACTAAGCAAAACGAACCCCACCAAAAACTGGATTGATCTTAGGTGCTCAAGAAGGGTAAGTAGATCCTGCTCCACATGTGGTACCGGTCGTGTTGCTAATGTTCTTACAAATCCAATAAATAGTCTAATTCGGTCGGTCACATTTGTGAAAAGGGAAGGGTATTGTAGTTAATATTAGTTAATCGAAATACCTCTTATAATCATAATGCTTTTGGATCTTTTTATATCAGTACTTAAACGATATTTGTATATTGATATAACTACATATAGTGTAACCTGTCTAAACTGAACCTCTTCGGGGCCAAATATTTGTTAGGTTTAAACAGGTTAACATCTCATAAAGTTTGATATACTGGTTTGAACAGGTTTCCCTGTATTTTTTATCAAAACTTTATATTTTCAGGTTTCCATGGTGGGTTATATACATTGCATGGACCACAACTATTTTGACATCGTTGGTTTCGTCATATTGTGTTATGCTGTACGGATTAAGATATGGCTACTATGAAAGTTTGAATTGGCTTGTTTCCTTTCTTACAGCATTTGTTGATGATGTCTTTTTAATGGAACCTATCAGTGTTGTGCTTTTTGCCATGTTGTTCACATTTATATTGAAACGGGAGATCAAAATTGATTCAGCTCCAGCCTTGATTGTACACAAACCAGAAGGTAAGTTTGTTAATCTTAAGTAGATTTTTTGTGTAGTTTCTAATGATATTAATCTCCTGATGGTGACGCCACAAGTCACCTCTACAATCGGTGACGCCATAAGTCACCTATTCTATCGGTGACGCAATAAGTCACCTTTTCTATCGGTGACGTCATAAGTCACCTCTTCTATCGGTGACTCCATAAGTCACCTCTCTTATCGGTGAAGCCATAACTTACCTCTCCTATTGGTGACGCCATAAGTCATCTCTCCTATTGGTGACGCCATAAGTTACCTCTCCTATCGGTGACGCCATAAGTCACCTCTCCTATCGGTGACGCCATAAGTCACCTCTTCTATCGGTGACGCCATAAGTCATCACTCCTATCGGTGACGCCATAAGTCACCTCTCCTATCGATGACACCATAAGTCATCTCTCCTATCAGTGACGCCATAAGTTACCTCTCCTATCGATGACGCCATAAGTCACCTCTCCTATCGGTGACGCCATAAGTCACCTCTTCTATCGGTGACGCCATAAGTCATCACTCCTATCGGTGACGCCATAAGTCACCTCTCCTATCGATGACACCATAAGTCATCTCTCCTATCAGTGACGCCATAAGTTACCTCTCCTATCGGTGACGCCATAAATCACGATGAGTTTGCGTTATGTCTGTTCATCAGCAAGTCAGTCCGTCAGACAGTTTCTTAAGTAAACTTATCGTCTATACAAGGATGAAAACAGTTTCTGCACTTGTTCTTTAACTAGAGATTAGATACTTAACATAGAGTCATATCATAAAAAGATGCAGATATAATTTGAGTTATGTTTTGGATGGTGTGGTCCGTTGACATAGAAAACTACTAGTACTGAGAACTTCAATTTAATTCATAACCTTTGAATAAAATGATGAGATATTTGGATTGATGTGTAACAAATGAAGTTTGAGTTTCGTTCTGGTTGTGTGATTTTTATCGGAGTTGTCAATGTTTTTTCTAATTACTGTGGATTTATTTATTTTTGTGGATTGAGGAAAACTTGCATTTTCATGGATATTTGATTTTCATGTTTGTCAATCTGTGCATGCAAAACTTATAGAAAAAGGTGAATATTTTTGGAGAAAAAACCTTCAATGAATATGAGGTGAATCGGAAATAAAAAAGTATTCAACTATAAAAAAGAAGAAGTGGCATGAATGCCAATGAGACAACTCTCCACGAGAGATCAAATATCACAGCAATTACAACTATAGGTCACCGTACGACCTTCAACAATGAACAAAGCCGAAACTGCTTAGTCAGCTACAAAAGTCCCCGAAATGACAAATGTAAATTCAAACCAGAAAACTAACGGTATAATTTTTGTACAAAAAAATGAGAAAAATTACCAAAATACAAATATGTAACACATAAATAAATAAATAAAGGACAACCACTGATTTACAGGCTTCTGACTTGTGACAGACATTCATGATCAATTGTGGATATATATCTTTGAAAATAAGGTAAAAGTCTGTTACTCATGAAAACAATTAAAAAGTGTTGGGAATTTTGGACTAGCGAGACAATTTTTGTTACAGGGTAGAGATTTTCAGCTCTGTACACAATTTTTTTTTTAACTTAACAATATCTTTATTTCAATCTTTAACAAATTAATTTTACAAATATATATATAATAAATATTGTGAACACACATACGGATCTTTGTTTGTATGGCCCCACAACGAAGTTGTCGGTGCCATATAGTTTTACCCTTGTCCGTCATTTCGTAATTCCGTAATTCCCCAACAAACCAGTTTTTTTTCTAAACGCCTTGCGATATTGGGCTCATTTTCGGTATGTGAGCTAACCATGATGAGTTACAGATCAAGTTTAAGGTTCGTTCCGCTCCGCTATTTTTTGCCGAAATTACGGGCTTTGGCATGGACTTTGATAAATTGTTGAAAATCAGTTATACGGAGTTTTTTTTAAATCCCTTGAGATATTCGGCTGATTTTTGGTATGTGAGTTAACCATGGTGAGTTACAGATCAAGTTTAAGTTTCGTTCTGCTCCACTAATTTTGCTGAATTAACATACTTTGGACTTTGATAAACTGTTGAAAATCACAGTTATACGGAGTTTTTTTCTAAACGCCTTGAGATATTGGGCTGATTTTGGTATGTTAGTTAACCATGATGGATTACAGATCAAGTTTAAGTTGAGTTCTGCTCAGCTGATTTTTCCCGAAATTAACAGTTTAAGATTTTAAAAATTGTTGAAAATCACAGTTATATGGACTTTTTTTTCTATATGCCTTCAGATTTTGAGCTGATTCTTGATATGTGAGACTACCATCATGTTTGTGTCCACATGCGTTGTTGAAATTATTGTTTTTAAACTTTTTTAGACGAGGCCATTCGTGTCGTTTTGACACATCTAGTTTCTTTCTTTTTTTGATACATAACTTTGATGATATCTATTGAAACAATTATCTTTTCATTCCAGAAAACAATACATTATTGCAGAAAAGAAGTAATACGAAGTCAATTATCCCAGGGCATGCTTCAAAAAAAGATTTGAGGAAAGCTAAACAAGAACTTGATTTAAAAGAAAAAATCCAGACAAATCTTCAAGATATAATTCTTTATGTGTTTTTCACATTTATGTTGTTATTTGTTGTACACAACCACCGACCAGTGGAGATATGTTTCATGCAGTCACAAGATATCAACAATATTTTTATCCAAAATACATTAGAACATGTAAGTATTACAAACAAGAAAGAAATGAGCAAAGGAGCAACCATAAACCATTAGACAAATTAGACGGAACAATCTCATAAATCCATCAATAAGATACAAATAAATGAAAATTTAAACAAATGGTCTCCATTAGGAGCGAGACAGGATATGTCGACAAATAAGTTTCTCCTGCTTTTAGTGCATCACACGCCTTGTAAATCATTATTCAAATCACACTGCATCCTCATTCAATCCACATTCCATCCTCATCCAATCCACATGCCATCCTCATTCAATCCACATTCCATCCACATTCAATCCACATTCCATCCTCATTCAATCTACATTCCATCCTCATCCAATCCACATGCCATCCTCATTCAATCCACATTACATCCACATTCAATCCACATTCCATCCTCATTCAATCTACATTCCATCCTCATTCAATCCACATTCCATCTTCATTTCACAGAAGTTATAATACCAGACCAGAACTATACTGGGATCTAAGGAGCTAAGACGCGAAGCACATCGCTATTAGTTGAAACACCGATACTGGTTTCACCACTTTGAGATAATGGTGGCCGTGTTACTCGACTGTGTCTAAACTACCAACGCAAACAATTTTGGACACAATTAAATCGATTATGTATCAACAGACAGAGAAAAGGGTAGGATTTCTATTTATTTGTTTTTTTCTATGATACCGAAAAATATAAAAACAGAAATAACTATATTCGATTGAGGTAAACTATATTTTCTACAACCGTTTCTAGTTAAACGGAGCAATAAGTAAACGTCCACGTCAAAATGATGAATTGCGTGAATATTGTCTCGAATTTGTTGAATTTCTCGCTAAACTGCACATTGCATGAAACGGATGGTACCGGAAGAAAGATATATTGGAGATTGCGAGAATAGTTACTTTGAGCACATCAATGTGTGAATGTGTGTGCATTAAACGAAAGAAATCATGTCAAAATCAAAGGATCTGGTTTTGACAATGTTATTTTTTAAATAAAGACCCAGTTTTGTTTTGTAGAGGACGCGGGTTTTTTTTGTGAGCAACGTGAACATGCATCCATACATTGTCTACCGATAAAAAATCAAAATAAATTTCATCGTAAAACAAGCGATTGTCGTGTTAAAATTTATATTTAACGGGCACTTTTCGGAATAAGGAGGACACCTTTCTCGAAAGCGAAACGTATACATAGACAATAATAGTGCAATGACTTGACATATCAATGATATAAGGATTCGGCCCGAAACAGGGAAAAGCTCGACAGAGCCTCGCATTTCCACGTTTCTTAGCCTCATCCTTATATCGTTGCTATGTCAAGTCAAGGCACTATTATTGTCTTTACACTGCAATCCAAAAAACATATTAATTGTGTTTAATGTGGTAATGTTATTATTTGATTTAAATACTGGGAAACTTCGTCCTTTTATAAAAAGGCCTCATATCACGCAGGCTCATACAGACGGAGAAATATACAACACAATGAAATGTACATTGCCTGTTGAAACCCACAATCGATGGTGGACGAATTTGTTTGAGAATGGACTAAAATATCAACAATAAGCATAAAACAGAATGATTTGTAGTTTGCAGACCAAAAAAATTAACAAGTGAAATATGTTTTTTTTTCTAAAAATTGCAAAAGAAATAAGTTCGAGTCGTTGTAAACATTGGAAACAAGAACAGGTTGAAGAGGTCGTATGAATAATTAATTATAATTTCGGCAATATCTTTTTCAATATTCATGAAGAATAGTGATATCGGGTCAGTGACTGTATATGACATAGAAATATACAGTCAACGCATTTTGACTGCTCAAATGGAACGAGTGCGGTGTGAATTATTGCGTATACACGTATCTCCAAACGAAGTTTAAATTGAATATAAATACTCTCAAACATACAATTGTATTAATTATCTTATAACATTAGGATGTTTGTTTGTTTACTATACTAGATTTGAAATTAAAAGATGCAGTATGATTGTGTCATCATAATAATTTAGTAACATTAGCTACTCGACGGGTTTCGCATTTGGAAAAGGATCTGCTCACCCTTCCGGAGCACCTGATATCACCCCCATTTTTTGCGGGGTTCGTAATGCTTAGTCCTAGGTTTTTTTGTATTGTCTTGTAAACTATTATTTGTCAGTTTTTCTTTTTTACCCGAGGTGTTGTCAGTGATTTCAATTTATGAGTTTGATCTTACGCCCCTCTTTTATTACAAGAGTAAAGCACGTTTACTTATAGCTTCATTTACAATATTAACTATCACAAACATATTTATTTATTGACGGACAGTCAGGAAAAGAATTTAAACTGCTCTGCCCTTATTAATCATGCATGCAACCACGTTATATATTCTGGTACCGTAAGATAAAGGTTTCGCCGCTTGGTCTCGCATTGCGACGAGACAAGATACCAATTGATGTGAATTGTGAGAATAAACATGACAATTCAACTCACATATCGCTAATTAAGCGGGTGTCTCTGTTTTCTGTTTTTGCATGAAATATTAAGATGGTACACGATAGAGTTATATTGTATCAGTGGCGGACGCAGGGAGTTTATAGATGGCAACCCTCCACCATTTTGTTTTGATGACACAATACATATATGTTTTTCACGATTTATATGATTTTTTTTAAATTCTTAGCATCTAATCGTAAAAAAATGCTCGGTGGTATATATTCCGTTTTATGCAATTACGCAACGTTTAAAAAATCCTAGATTCGCTCCTATTTATATACAATTATAAACTTGACTGGAATGTTAACATTTGTCAACGCACGATTATCAATACATAATGTAGATCTGAAAGAGCCGTTTATTTATAAAAATGTATATATGGTGATCACGTGAAACTGTAGACAATGTAAAAACAATTTCCACATGCAGTTTGTGCAACAAGTATTTACCCTCATACATGAGACGATATTTGATGACAGTCTAGCAGTTCTTAATCAACTAATTGAAGTTTCAGTGTAATTTCTTCGCGCAAAATGTTGGAATGCCAATATTATTATTTTTCTTGCTTCACAAAATTTGTGGACACAGACACAACAGTTGGCGCAGCATTTAAATCACAAATGCTTGCTTGATCTGCTAAGATTGGAGAGTATCGTAATCCTTGGCTAGCGAAGATGTCATGAAAGTTGTAGTCTTTCTGATGTTTGATAATAAATATTCTAAGCAAAAGTTAGATTTACGTTTTGCGATTTTGCATTATATTCTACGATAAAAGGGTCCATTTTCGTGAAATTCTATTAGAACGAAACCGGGCGTATACATTGTCAAAACTGTGTCCTTCCATTTTGACATGACCTAATTTTTTCGTTCAATGCACACACATCCAATTGTTGACTATTTTTTTTATCGATATGTTAAAAAAATTTCTATTTGTACCATATTTTTCGTAAAATGTGCACAATTCAACTAGAAATTAACGAAATTCGAAGCAAGGTTCAAACAATTCGCCATTTTCACCTGCCTTTTTACTTACATTGTATTTCTGTTTATCTAGTACGGCTCTAGAAAAAAATCATCTAATAATCGAAAATAGTTATATATGTATTTTTATTCTTCAGTATCATTAAAATAGCAAGTAAATTTTAAAAAAATGCCACCTTTTCTCTTTCTTGATGGTACGTTACCGAACCGGATATTAGATTCCGTTGAGTTCAAACATTTTTCCAGGGTAGTTTAGACACAGTTAACTCAAACTGTCGATTTTTGGTATGAAGTTCTTCAAGTGGAAACATGCACGAGCATTAAGTACTAGCTGATTTATATTTAAACATAGTGTCGATCAAAAAGTCATGTATTTTGCTGATATGATCTTCAGTGTATTTGTTGTTGGAATCCAGGAATTTGTATTACTCATGTAATACGGCACATAGGGTAGGCTCTGATTTCTTCGCAAGAAATTTGTGTTACTCATGTAATACGGCACATAGGGTAGGGTCTGCGTTCTTCACAAGGAATTTGTATTACTCATGTAATACGGCGCATAGGATAGGTTCTGCGTTCTTCACAAGAATTTGTAATACTCATGTAATACGACACATAGGGTAGGCTCTGCCATCGTCACAAGGAATTTGTATTACTCATGTTATACGGCACAAAGGGTAGGCTCTGCCTTCTTCACAAGGAATTTGTATTACTCGTGTAATACGGCACATAGGGTAGGCTCTGCGTTCTTCACAAGGAATATGTATTACTCATGTAATACGACACATAGGGTAGGCTCTGCGTTCTTCACAAGGAATTTGTATTACTAGTACTCATGTAATACGGCACATAGGGTAGGCTATGCATACCTAGTTTATATTTTTTTCTTTAAACTAAACTTCATTTCTGATTAATATCTTGTACTTTAAAGGTAACTTCATAATGTTTATAACTGATGTATATTTTGCACTCGGAAGCATTTGTTCCAAAAAAAATCAATTTGCCTTGTCTTAAGGCTTATACCAAGTTGAGCATTTTATACTATAAATTATAACACAACATTGACTGCTGTCTCTCTATTTTTTACATTGTTACTTATTATTTCTGTTTTGTTTGTTCCCACATTATTGTCGTCATATTTAATGGAATTCAACGCGACTGTCAAGCAAGTAAGAAGTCAAACAAATGTAGCTATAGAACCAGGTTTGTCATTTTCTAAATGAGAAAATGTCTTTACCAAGTCAGGAATATGACAATTGTTATCTATTCGTTTGATGTGGTTGGGATTTGTTGATTTTAACATTTGAAGAGGAACTTCCTGTTTTGAATTTTTCTAAAAGTTCGGTATTTTTGTTCAGTCTTACCGCTTCACCGCTAACTTGCTTTCAGACTTGTAAAATTCTGCTCTTCAAGCCAACAAAATCCAATCAAAATTTTCCAAAAATTGAGCTCCAAGCTTGTGCACCCAAAATTTAATCGTAAATGCTGTTTGCAATTTTACTTCTTAAATCTAAATTGTATTTTGTAGGTTAAGACACGTGGTGATATTTGGACTTATATCAACGAAAGTGTTATTCCTCCATTGAGTAGAACAATACCTTATGACATGTCAAAGAAGATTCCAGAAAATGATTTTCTACTGATAGGAAAATTTCGTCTGCGACAGATAAGGGTTAAAAGAGGTAAACAATATAAATAATAACAAATATAACAAAAACGAATTCTGTGACTGTAAATATTTGATGCACATTCAAACATTACACTAGTAATTTTGGGGCCCTTTATAGCTTGTTCGGTGTGAGCCAAGGCTCCGTGTTGAAGGCCGTACCTTGACCTATAATGGTTTACTTTTATAAATTGTTATTTGGATGGAGAGTTGTCTCATTGGCACTCATACCACATCTTCCTTTATCTATTAACATTATAGTTTCACACACTTATATTACAGATCAGATTTAACATTACATATTTTTTCAAGATTTGCCTGGTAAAATGATACCTGTCAATTTTGTTCTAATAAAGATATTTTTTACAAGCGAAAGGTTGCACCATTATCAAACAACCTTTAGTTTGATTATTGTTCATGTACTCTTGTCACTTTTTTTTTAAACTTTTAAATTTTTGAAATACTAAGGCTTTTCTACCTCAGGAATAAACTACCTTTAGTTAGCTGTATTTGACAAAACTTTAAGGAATTCTGGTCCTCAATGCTCTTCAACTTCGTAGTTATTTTTACCTTTTTAACTTTTTTGGATTCGAGCGTCACTGATGAGTCTTTTGTAGACGAAACGCGAGTTTGGCGTAAATACAAAATTTAATCCAGGTATCTATGATGAGTTTATTTCCAAAATATCTAAAAAAGGCATGTTTTCATGAACACCTTTGCTTTTTTCAGACAGCTGTAAATTCCCAGATAAGTTGAGGAAACTGTTTGGCTTGGACCATTTTGGCATGAAATGTACATCTACATTGAACACGGTAAATGATGACAATGACAATTACAACAAGTCGTGGCAGATTCAGTCACAACTAGTAACACCCACTGATGAATGGTCCTTCCAACATGCTTGGGACTTAGAGTCTGTACCATATTTAGGCGAGCGGGCAATATATGGTGGGGGTGGCTACTTGGTTGACATGAACACAGGTCCTACATCTATTTTAAAGATTTCAGAGTTAATGATTAAGTCATGGATTGACACAAGAACAAGAGCTTTTTTCATAGAATTCGTATTGTATAATCCCAATGTTAATATGTATAGTTCAGTTATGATCGTGTTTGAGTATAGCAGTCCTGGCACAGTTACAACATCATTTCAGATATATACAACACCTTTATCCCACTACTCCACTAGTAAAGAAATTACCAGTTTGGTGTTTGAGATAGTATTTTTTCTTTTGACGATTTTTGTGTCTTATATTGAGATCAAAAAGATAAGACTGGTCGGTTTGAAAACGTACTTTAAAAGGTTTTGGAACAAACTTTCCATGTTGATGTTAATATTGTGCTACACGTCAATGGCGATTTTTATAGAGAGATTTAGAATGATAACACACATAATCCGGCAGTATAGAAGTGATGGTAAAAACAGCTACATTAATTTTAGTCTTGCAATCCTATGGGATTGCATATTATTTTACATTTTGGCTTTTTTAACCGTAATTACAATGATAAAACTACTGAAACTTTTAATGCTGAATCAGAAATTGAAATACCTATTTTCAATGATGGAACATGTAAAAAAACCTTTAAAATATTTCTTTTTTATCTATGTTATTTCATTGTTAGCGTTTGCATGTTGTGGGCATTTGTTATTTGGCGCATCATTAGCTAGTTATAGATCATTCGGAGACAGTTTAATGGTCCTTATAGAATGTACTTTCAGGATAGTCAATTATAATCAATATATTGAATTTCATCCAGAATTAGGTCCTCTTTTTATACTTTTGTTCATATTTATATTTGTGTTTGGTTTAATGAATATGTTTACTGTCATTGTAATGAATGCGCAGAAATCCTTAAGACAAAAAGGAGTAAAACATGATGACCAACTAACATTAATGATTAAGTACTTTGTGCACAGCATCAGAAGAATGTTTCGATAATATAATAAAATCAGTACTCAGTGCAGCATTAGAAGAATATTCCGATAATATAATAAATCAGTTCTTAGTGAGCAGCATTAGAAGAATTTTCCGATATTATAATCAGTACTCAGTGCATCATTCGAAGAATGTTCCGATGATATAATAAATCAGTATTTAGTGAGCAGCTTAGATGATAAGATGATTTTTTGATAATATAATAAATCAGTTCTTAGTGAGTTGCATTAGAAGAATGTTTCGATAATAAATTAAATCGTTTTTAGTGAGCAGCAACAGAAGAATATTTCGATAATTTGACAAATCAGTAATTGAAGTCACAGAGCAGCTTCAAAATAATGTCTTAATAATATAATAAAGTAGTTCTTAGTATACAGAACCAGAAGAATGTTTCGATAATATGACAAATTAACGCTTAGTGAGCAGCTTCGGATGATATTTTAATAATGTAATAAAGCAGTACTTAGCGAGCAGCTTCAGATGATATTTCGATAATATAATAAATCAGTACTTAGTGAGCAGCTTCAGATGATATTTTCATGATATAATAAATCAGTTCCGAGTGAGCAGCTTCAGATAATATTTTGATAATATAAAAAATCGGCACTTAGTGAGCAGCTTCAGATTATATTTTGATAATATAATAAATCAGTTAGTTTGTTAGTCTTTATTTTCATCAAACGCCATACTTGTGTGCAGACATGAAGAAAAAAAACGAATGGCCAGGTAATTTTTTATAAAGTTTTTGTTAATAAATTATTTCAACTCCCACTTGTTTGCAATGCTGTAAAACTTTGTTTTTCATTCTTTTTTCCGATTATTTTGAATGTCAATGATTGTAATACTCGTTCTTTTAAGGGGTGGAACTAAGCACCTTGACTAAAATTAATTTGACTCGTTAAATTTTCATAGAATTATTACAAAATATTTACTTTGACCCTTGACAAAGATATAAAAATTTCAATGAAATTTGAATAAAGGGCTTTATCGGAATAAAAATAATTGGATATATGGCAGTTTGACAAACACTAATTAAGACATTGAAAAGCTTATCATATCGATAACATTAGAACGTAATAAAACGTTCAGGTAATTTTTCAGAATTTTTCCCTAAAGTGTAATCTACCAGCTTAGGAATTCATCAAATCTACCTGTCTTATGGTTTACTATATCAGACACGAGTTAACCCGGTGTATTTAATGAGTTCTTGTCGAAGGAATGAGAATTAGATATAACAAAGCCTAAAAAAACTTCTTTAAAAGAAACAGGTACACAAACGGCCTATCTCATCTGATGATTGTGACATTTGGAATGCAAATACAGTAAGATAAACTGGATATCTATAACGTTTTTACAAATTCGTAAGACTGCTACTTTTTAGGGCAAATTGTTAAAAACATGTGATCCGGTGGTACCAATTATCCTAGTGGTATCAAATGTAAGGACTTACTTAGAAGAAAGTCAGGTGCTCAGGCTAAATATATATGTCCTTGTTTTAAAATCATATTTGATAAAGTTTCGCTATTTGATTTTTAATATTTTCATCACCGTGGTACCTGTCTTCGTCGACAGCATGTATAATCTAGAAGAAACTTTTTTGGAATGGAATCTTTCTTTTTGGCTTCATTACAAGGATTAAAATTACACAGTTGTAACATTTATGATTATTTTGAACGTCACTGATTATAATACTCGTTCTTTTAAGGTGGAACTAAGCACCTTGACTAAAATTAATTTGACTCGTTAAATTTTCATAGAATTATTACAAAATATTTACTTTGACCCTTGACAAAGATATAAAAATTTCAATGAAATTTGAATAAAGGGCTTTATCGGAATAAAAATAATTGGATATATGGCAGTTTGACAAACACTAATTAAGACATTGAAAAGCTTATCATATCGATAACATTAGAACGTAATAAAACGTTCAGGTAATTTTTCAGAATTTTTCCCTATAGTGTAATCTACCAGCTTAGGAATTCATCAAATCTACCTGTCTTATGGTTTACTATATCAGACACGAGTTAACCCGGTGGATTTAATGAGTTCTTGTCGAAGGAATGAGAATTAGATATAACAAAGCCTAAAAAAACTTCTTTAAAAGAAACAGGTACACAAACGGCCTATCTCATCTGATGATTGTGACATTTGGAATGCAAATACAGTAAGATAAACTGGATATCTATAACGTTTTTTACAAATTCGTAAGACTGCTACTTTTTAGGGCAAATTGTTAAAAACATGTGATCCGGTGGTACCAATTATCCTAATGGTATCAAATGTTGTTTGCTTTCAGTAAAAAAATTTGATTATCAGGAGAGAATCTCGCAGCTGTTTTTTTTTTTATGTAAAGACTTACTTAGAAGAAAGTCAGGTGCTCAGGCTAAATATATATGTCCTTGTTTTAAAATCATATTTGATAAAGTTTCGCTATTTGATTTTTAATATTTTCATCACCGTGGTACCTGTCTTCGTCGACAGCATGTATAATCTAGAAGAAACTTTTTTGGAATGGAATCTTTCTTTTTGGCTTCATTACAAGGATTAAAATTACACAGTTGTAACATTTATGATTATTTTGAACGTCACTGATTATAATACTCGTTCTTTTAAGGTGGAACTAAGCACCTTGACTAAAATTAATTTGACTCGTTAAATTTTCATAGAATTATTACAAAATATTTACTTTGACCCTTGACAAAGATATAAAAATTTCAATGAAATTTGAATAAAGGGCTTTATCGGAATAAAAATAATTGGATATATGGCAGTTTGACAAACACTAATTAAGACATTGAAAAGCTTATCATATCGATAACATTAGAACGTAATAAAACGTTCAGGTAATTTTTCAGAATTTTTCCCTATAGTGTAATCTACCAGCTTAGGAATTCATCAAATCTACCTGTCTTATGGTTTACTATATCAGACACGAGTTAACCCGGTGGATTTAATGAGTTCTTGTCGAAGGAATGAGAATTAGATATAACAAAGCCTAAAAAAACTTCTTTAAAAGAAACAGGTACACAAACGGCCTATCTCATCTGATGATTGTGACATTTGGAATGCAAATACAGTAAGATAAACTGGATATCTATAACGTTTTTTACAAATTCGTAAGACTGCTACTTTTTAGGGCAAATTGTTAAAAACATGTGATCCGGTGGTACCAATTATCCTAATGGTATCAAATGTTGTTTGCTTTCAGTAAAAAAATTTGATTATCAGGAGAGAATCTCGCAGCTGTTTTTTTTTTATGTAAAGACTTACTTAGAAGAAAGTCAGATGCTCAGGCTAAATATATATGTCCTTGTTTTAAAATCATATTTGATAAAGTTTCGCTATTTGATTTTTAATATTTTCATCACCGTGGTACCTGTCTTCGTCGACAGCATGTATAATCTAGAAGAAACTTTTTTGGAATGGAATCTTTCTTTTTGGCTTCATTACAAGGATTAAAATTACACAGTTGTAACATGCTAAAATGATGTGCAATCGATCCATCAAATAGTGGTATGGTTTCATATGTATGTATCAGCTTATTAACAGTTTGATACCACATAAAGGCAACAGTAGTAATCTGCTGTTCAAAATTCATAAATCGATTGAGAGAAAACAAATCCTGTTTACAAACTAAACCCAAGGGAAACCCGACAACCATAAGAGACAAACACCAGAACAACAGAAACACTGAAGTGCAACAAAAACAAACGCAAAGGCATCATACATAGAAAAGAACTATTAAATAACAGCTTCCATATTCCTGACTTGGTACAGGACATTTTAAGATTTTTTTTTATACAAGACTACAATGAGGATAACATATTTTTCATTTTTCGATCATTGATAGTATGTACAACACGACCATGGGACACTATATCAGAATAAGAAGATGTGGTATGATTGCAAATGAAACAACTTTCAACCATGGCTTGCATTTTCAAATTTGATTTCCTTGCTTGAGGGTTGCATCTCACAAGGAAACTAATAATCAAACCAAGAGTTTCAAGAGGTGAAGTTGAAATAAATCCTCAGGTAGTTTTTACGGACTCCATAACGAGTTGGTTGACCGTTATGGAATATCTGTTTCGTAGATGATAGCCGATATATTCCAAAATGTCATAACTTCAATCCTATTCTCTTTTTTCCCGAATTAGGCTTTTTATCGGTTTCTACTAACACGAAAAACACGATTATCATATGTGGAGCAGGATCTGCTTACCTTTCCATAACACCTGAGATCAACCCCAGTTTTTGATGAGGTATGTGTTGCTCAGACTCGAGTTTTCTCTATTCTGTTTTGCTTGTATTGTTTGTCTTTTTCTTGTTTTAGCCATGACGTTGCAACTTAATGGTCTGAATATCCCTTTGATATCTTTCGCCTCCCTTTTAGACAAGACAACAACTTTGACAACATGTTTTTCATCTCGTTTGCATTGATAGTATGTACAATGAAATCATATGTCCATGTGACACCATATCAGAATAAAAAGATGTGGTATGATTTCCAATAAAAACAACTTTCAACCAGAGACCTAATAATGTAGAAGTTAACAACTATTGTTCATCGGACAGCCTTCAACAAGGAGTAAATTCCATACCTCATGGTAAGTTATAAAATGCCCCGAAAGGAAACAATAAATGTAAGTCAACTCAAACGAGACAACTTACGGCCTGATAACACTTTTCCGTGTTCTGTTCAATGAACAATGAATTCGGGGTCAAGTCCTAATTCTGTACAAATACTAAATTTGTATGGTTGTTTTGAAAAAACAAACTTGTTCGAACCGATCAATATGATTGATCTAATTAAACATAATTCACTCCGAAATGTGATATAACATGGTACTCAGTTCAGAACACCTCAACAAATTAATTAGAACCATAACTCTAAAATAATTAAGGTTTTCATTGACGCCTATGACAAAACATTGGCTGAATTGGAAAAGGTCGAATTGGACGATTTGTCAGAAAGGGTCAAAACACTCAGATATCTCATAAAACGACGAATGTATAAGTTTAAAAACTAAATTATCAACCAAAGTCCATTTTCAGAGACAAAGAAGCTGTAAAATTTCTATCATCACTTCACGATAAATAGGTTGTTGTTCCTCTGGACAAAATTTCAAATAATATTATTTTTGTATGTAAATTGTACTACATGTACTTAGAGTTTCTTGTACAAGAATTAGTAAAATTGGAAATAAACAAGCACTCGGTCAATCCAACACACAAGGATGATATTTTGCGTAAGTCCTTCATGACTTCAATTATCATTACATTGAACAGAAAATCTGAGGACGTACCTTGTTTGTATTGGATACAAAAACTTCACCAAAGATGAAGAACTGAATCTTCAACCACTGTATCGGATTCCTAAAATACATAAGTGTCCTTAAAAACAATTGTATATTGCTGAGTCTTCCAAGTGCTTCACGAAACTCTTTCTAAATTATTAACATCAATTTTGTCAATAATCAAAGACGGGCATCAAAGTTATTGTGAATAAACTCATTATAGATACCAGGATAAGATTATGTATTTACGCCAGACGTAAAATTATATGTTTTAGAGATATATTCTAGAGATGGCGTGAATATGATATGGATACCGAAAAAGATCTTTTTAGGGTACATACTCACTAAGTCTCTTTCGTCTTGCAACACGAACCCCGATAAACTGGGTATAGAATCAACTTACCTTTGTATTTCTACAACCAAACATGTGAAATAACTAACTAAATTAACTAAATTGATTATTATAGTGACATGTGATTTTTACAAAAAAAATATAATACAGTGAAATATAAAAATGATAATTAGAACACTCGACCGTTTTGGGTCTATTATTCACTTACAACATTAATGTAAATGGTACGACGAAAAAATGAATAAATTATATCGGAAATTGTCAAAAACGTTCAATCTTATCTAAATAATGATAAAAGGAGAAACGTATTTAATACATAAAAATTTGAAATTATTAGTTATTTTAGTACAGATCGCATTAGCCCTATCGTGCTGAATGGCCAAAAACAATCCGTTTTTGTGGGAATTTGGCAGTACGGTAGGTACGACACTTGTAGATAAACAAAAAGATGAGAAAACATAATAACATTATAGTTCACTACGCGTTGAATCGTATAAAAAAAATATAAATGTAAATATACAAATTGGATGATTTATTGATTGGTTTCCTGTTTTACATTACGTAATGCACCCAGTACACAACACAAAATAATATAAAAGATATAGGTAATATAACGCGTGAAACATTGTTTATTGTCTTGGCTTTCTTGTGACTTGTCATTGGTTGCGTTGAAACATTCCTTACCAACTTTTCCTGTGATAAAAAATAAATTTGATGAATAGTAATTATAAGGGAGCAGTGTTTGTGTTAATTAGTTTAAATTAAACCCCTGCCTTCTATGTTTTTTTTAAACGTCAATATGGAATTTACTCACAACATCAATAACACACTGTAATTATTAATCTTACGGACTATCATAACATGTTGCATTTAGACTAGTGGCCTATCAAAGTGATCAAGTCATCATTTTCAGAAACTACTTCCATTGGTCTTTACAAAAAATAAATGCCAACATTAGCAACTTGTTAGCTTTAACTGTGATTTGTGATTCATTTCAATCGTTAATCATCAATTTCTTCGTCTGTTGCAACCTTTCAGACTTCTTCTCAACACGTTGCAGAAGGACTCAATTAGCAGATTACAATTTTGACAGTCTATGCTAAATTGTCGTTGTAATAAAAGTATCAACCCGGAAGTTTCCGAATGACAAACTTATCTCCCATTTCTCCAATGTAATTGAAAAACGACACGTGTGTCAGTTACATATTGCTTTCGCTCGGAAATTGAATATTTTGATTTAAACGAACTATAGCCGAGTAAGGGTGTCGTTGATCGGAAAATCAATACATACTTCTTATATGAAAATGTTTTTGGAAGAAATTGAGTGTCTTTGTAAGGTATAAAGTTACATAGAAATATGTTTAATTATTTCTTATATTAAGATGGCTAAGACATTCAAATCGGCGACTTAGTTCCCTCAGAAGGTTTTTCAGTATACGGATGGGGATAATAAACTGCACATTGCTAGAAATAGTTATGTCAACGTTAGAAACCTTAATAATGTTATACAAACAGACAGGAAATGGAGAGTTGTTGCATTGATACTCAAACCACATCTTATATCTAGGAAATACGAAAAAAAATGAAAATCATTGCTAGACGAAATTTTAATCTGCTAACCGAGTCCCTGTGCACGTTTTTGTTTTAGCAAAGGGACATAACAAGCTCACGCCTTCTAATCCCAGATGAAAGATACAATGTCTCCTATGGGAATTGTTTTAACCAATCTTATTCCACGTTGTTTCACGTATGGAATGCCACAGCTGCCATACGATAACAATAACCATATCATTAATGAATACCTAATGAAATTCGTGCTGGTACAGCGTCGATCGTCAACCAAAAAGAGACCCAGGAGAGTAAAAGAATCATCACAATATGTACAAAGAGTTTTATCATATATAATAACCAATGTTCCGTTTAAAGTGAAGATTAAGCTGTATACAACTAAATGATGCTGCAAAAAAATGGTCCTGGTTAATATAATGTAATAATGATAAAAAGTCTCAATCTTAACAAGTAAAAGATTATGATGCTGTAAAAACATGATTTTGGTTTATAAAATATTAGTAATGGTAAAAAGTCTCTATTTTAACAAGTAATAAATACATTTTTAACGTCATGCTGCAAATATTACATGCATTATCCGGACCAGAACATCATATATATGATGAATGTGAATATCGAATTAGACTGTCTACCGGATTTGTATTAACATAAGCAACACGACGGGTGCCACATGTGGAACAGGACCTGCTTACCCTTCACCTGAATTCATCCCCAGTTTTGCTGTTTCGTGTTGTTGTTGTACCCTTTTTGTGACATTTTGTTCACGCATCGTTGTCAATATACTGGAATTTGATGCGACTGACGTACAAAAAAGAGGTTTAGCGCTTTAAAACCAGGTTGATATCACCGTTTTCTAAATTTGAAAAATGCCTGTACCAAGTCAGGAATATGACAGTTGTTGTCTATTCGTTTGATGTGTTTTATCATTTTATTTGCCATTTGATAAGGGACTTTCCGTTTTTAATTTTCGTCGGAGTTTAGTATTTTTGTGATTTTACCTTTTTTTTTTGGGGGGGGGAGGGGGGGGGGGCAGTGAAACAAATGCCGTCTTGATTTACTTTATCGTTATGACCTTTAGTTAACTTGGAATGTCCAGAGTTTTGGCATTTCACGAAGGACGTTGCTGGTGTGACTTGATAAGCAGTAACAACGTTCATGCCAAAATCGTGAATGTCTATCAGTTGGTTTTCTTGTTGCTGAATCTTGTGTTTTAAGTGCGGTGATTTTTTATTACTGCTTTCCTCATTTTCGTTTCTATAAAGACAATGAATGTATCTGTCTGTTTTCAGAGCATGGATTCGTGCACACATTCATAGATGAAACGCGCGTCTGGCGTATTAAATTATAACCCTGGTACCTTTGATACTGAACTATTTACACCACTGGGTCGATGTCACTGCACGTGGACGTGTCGTCCCCGAGAGTATCACCAGCCCAGTAATCAGCACTTCGATGTTGACATGAATATCAATTATATGGTAATTTTTATAAATTTCCTGTGTACAAAACTATGATTGTTTTGAAAAACGAAGGCTTTTCTCATCCCAGGCATAGATTACCTTAGTCATATTTGGCACAACTTTTGGAATTTCGGGTCCTCATTTTTCTTCAACTTTGTACTTGTTTGGTTTAGAAATATTTTAATCTGCGCATCACTGATGAGACCAAACGCGCGTCTTTCGTGTTAAATTATAATCCTAGTAACTTTGATAACTATTTACACCACTGGGTCGATGTCACTACTGGTGGACGTTTCGTCCCAGAGTATATCAACAGACCAGTAGTCAGCAATT
Organism: Mytilus edulis; assembly: GCA_019925275.1. Lineage (NCBI taxonomy): Eukaryota > Metazoa > Mollusca > Bivalvia > Mytilida > Mytilidae > Mytilus > Mytilus edulis. Next base: position 58,861,432 of record CM034351.1, on the reverse strand, counting down.
CGGTGTTGACATGAATATCAATTATATTGTCATTTTTATAAATTTCCTGTGTACAAAACTATTTTTGTTTGGAAAACTAAGGATTTCTTATCCCGAAAGATATTAGTTATAAAAGACATTGATAATGATGTTAAAGAGAGGTGAAAGATACTAAAGGGATATCAAACTCATAGGTCAAAAATAAACTTATTACCATGGCAAAAAAGACAAAAAGACAAACAACAGTACACAAAACACAACATAAAAATGATCGCTCTGAGGGATACGATTGGCATTGGTTCCATTGAGATAAGTATTCTTTCTAAAAAAAAATTCAACTGCACAGTAATCTATTACCTTTTTTATTCAATCTCAATATACTTTTCAACTTGTAAAAGTAGCCAGTTACATGCGTATATTTGTACATGAAAGTTGTATTGTGTTTTCTTGCTATTTCGCAATACTGTGCAATTGAAGATGTGCAAATGGTAATATTACTAAATACCCCTTTATATTGATCTACCACTAGTGTTTCCCTTGAAACTGACCTTATCACAAACTAGTACACTTTTGCTGCCACCGCTGGAAACAGCATGCATCAGTCTAGTTTTTTGAAGACTTTGCAGAGGGAACACAATTTTAAACGAAAAATTCATTTTTAGTTTAAACAATATTTATTCAGATAAGTCATCACCTAACGATACAATACACTTGAAGCAAATATATAGGATTCAGAAAGTTGCTTTTACAAATCAGTCTTCTAGCTTTTTTTCTTGCATTACATGTGATATTGCCTGGATAATAAAACAGCTCAGTTTACCCCTACTAGAAGTATTGTTAAATACAGTTTGTAAAAATGCTTGTCATGGTAAATACAATATGAAAAATTATAAAAAGTACTTTCTGATCCAGCATAAAAGTAACGTAGTAGCCTTAAGTTATTTTTCTATTTATTATCATAGTGTTAAAGCCATAAAGGGATTCAGTAGCAATTGCAAGTCAACACTGTCTTTGTTTTCACATTAATGTACTTGTATTGGCTGTCATATTCATTTAATATTTTTTTTTAAACTTTTTACAAATAAAAGGAAAAAAATATGCACAAAAACCATGAAAAATATGCAAACAAATTTAACAAAAAAAATCATGGAACCTTAATTGCACACTCTATATATATATACCTGATAATGACTTAGTAAATTGTTCTGACAACATATTTGGTCGAATATACCATAGAAAAAATGATCAAAACTGTGCTCGTCTCCAAAGTTCAACATTAAGTTTAACTGACTGACTTAATGCAATTTATTGTTATTTTGTGTAATTCCTGAAATCACATTCAGCATTTCATATCATGAAGGTATATGTATTTTAAAGTCAATAGGTTATATATTTAATTATAAATGTAAGATGAGGTGGACAAATAATAAACTTTTGAGAAATATTTATAGATTATCATTGATCATCTCAACGAGATTGATTTTTTTGCTTGAGCCGGGACGTCGAAAGCGAGAAAAGCAATCGACTTGAGATGACCAATGATAATCTGTTTATCGCTATTTTACCTATGACGACGATGTCAATTTCATTAGCAACGCCACGTGCCTCCTTAGTTTATAGCGATAATTTTCCATCTCAAGCGAGTAGCATGATATGAAAAATTATCACAAAAAAAGATCAAAGGAAAAATTCACAAAATAGCGATAACAAAGATTATTCAATTCAAAATAGAAACATCTCCTTCCATCAAATTAAATACATTTTTAAAAATAATGTTAAATTTATGGTAAACTTCCTATTTTCTCTTCTAAAAAACTTGAAAAACACCGATAAAAAAACCTTGCAAATCATCCCTTAAAAAAGTTAACAATATTGAAATAGGATGTTTATTTTTCAGTTTTCAATATTAGGACAAAAAGTCAAAATTCAATATTCATCTGCAGAATGCCACAACAAAGCAAAGTAAATGATAATGTTAATTGTGACTACATCAAATACCAATCTTCATCGTGCTGTGTAAGTTCTACCATGCCTGTGAAAAGTCAATTAGTAAATATGTAAATATATAGGTATTAAATGAGGTAAGTAGGGTAGTATGTATGATATATTAAATGTAAATATGTGAAATGATTAACTCAAAAGCTTAATCTGATATTCATCTATTTTTCTTGCTGAATTTACAATGTGTTTTTTCTAGAAAATGTCAAAATTACTTCAACAATAAAAGGTATCTAAAATCAATAATGACTGAGGTCAAATAATCTGTAAAAACTTTTGAGTTATTCTAGTGTTATGTTATTCTATATAAATATATAGTGAAACCTGTTCAACCTGAACCCTGTGGAAACTAGAAACGTTTTTCAGATTTAACTCTTATATCAGCACATACACTAAAAATTGTGTAAAAAAACTAGTCTCAGAAACATTATAAACCAAACATAAAATCAAAACAACCAAAGTCAAGAGTTACAGCACTTAATAGCCAAAGTTCTGACTGAGTGCAGAAATATTAAGATAGAAAGTTCTAGGGTGCTCGGTCTTTTACAAGTTTCACTGTTATATGAACACACATAAGCTAAATAAGCTAAATTAAATACAACAATGAAAAACATGGGTTGCTCTTTTATAAATTCAACTAATGAATTAAAATTTTGTCTAAAAAATGATAAGGGCTTTTCCAGAATTAATTGTATGGAGGGAAGGAAGGCACTTTTATTCAAATTTGATGGGTGGTGGTTATTTAAGAAAGATTGCTTGAACATATCCAATTTAAAATGTATGCATTGTGGGGTCAAATAAAAAGTGTCTTCCTTCCCCCATACATTTATTTTTGGAACAACCCTAAACACTGTACTCAATAATAAATATATATTGATACAATATTGTTTTCAAATTAATATGACCATACCAAATGTGTTGTAAGCAGATGTATGTGAAAAATCGAACAAAGAGTAGGACTGGTATCACATTCATCTAAATCCAGATTTTGACAGCTGATTGGATCAAAGATTATAGTTTTGTAAGACATCTTAAAATTTCATTGATCTATACAATTTTCAATTTAATTCCACACATCCCAATTTTTTTTTAAATGTTGTCAAGAAGGTAGAAACTCTCTTTTGCATGAGACCAAGTGGGTAGAGAGGGGCAGGGGTCATTCTTTCCCTTATTCAATATCCTGGATCTGCGCGCATCAGTTATGATAATTATAGATAATAACTGCAAAAACTGCACAGAATCAAAATTCATTTGAAGGAAAGAAAAATTAGATTGAGTAAAAGATATGATATATGATTATATATAAAAAAAAATGTTGATGAAGTTTGAGTTATTTATGAAAAGTTAGAGAAAACACTGCTGAACACTAGCGAAAAGTATCTCACAGATATGTAATGTAATAATATTCATAAAATATATATGACTAAATTTTTTAAGTCCATAAGGTGTATCTTCATACAAAATGTAATGAATCTCTTATTTGGAGTCCCTGAGAGAAATTTTACAAATATTCCATGAGTCAGGATGGAAGACACAGGTTAACCATAGTATACCCATACTTTGGAACAGGGATTATGATGTTTGTGTAAAATAATTCTTTATAAGAGACAGAGTTTCTGTTTTCATTGCATCTATTGCACACACAAATCAGTTATACAACCATCAAAAGAAACTGTACAGTCATGCACCTCTTTAATATATATTCTTGTTTCAAAGACCAAATTTAAGAGAAATAGTCCACAAAGAAGCAAAAGAAACATCCAGTTTGGCCATTTCAATTGATATTTTATAATGTGTCTTTCTATATTGAGATGTTACACTATTGTTTCAGATAAGGGTGTAGGTTTGCATGGTACTTTTACAACGTTTAAACCTCTAGGTCAGGAATCTGATGTTCAGTAGTTGTCGTTTGTTGATGTGATTCATAAGTGTTTTTCGTTCGCAATTTTTTATATATATTAAAACGTTGGTTTTCCCTTTTGAATGGTTTTACACTAGTAATTTTTGGGACCCTTTATAGCTTGCTGTTCAGTGTGAGCCAAAGCTCCGAGTTGAAGACTGTACTTTGACTTATAATGGTTTACTTTTATAAATTGTGACTGGGATGGAGAGTTGTCTCATTGGCACTCATACCACATCTTCTTAGTTTAAACATATTTATTTATACCACATCTTCTTAGTTTAAACATATTTATTTATACCACATCTTCTTATATCTAATCTCTGTCAAGCAAAGACAATCCTTTTTTACCAAATAAGTTTAAAGTTTATAGTTTATAGTTTAATAGTCCATCCAGGAGTCACAAAGCATATGTGTCCTTTTTTAAGCAAAAGATTACAACATATGAGCTGCATTAGATAGAAATCAACCTAATTTCTAATGAATATCAAAACTTATTTTGGGTAGAAAACATTTCTATGCAAAGTCTGTAAGTGTTTGAAAATTCAGTTGATATAAGAATCTACAAAACATACCTAAATTCATTTTCTTTTTTTTTGTTTCAAATATTCCATTATCTATCAAAGTTTAATACATGTATATAGGCACTTGTATAAGGTCGATTTCTATCTGTTGTAGTTAAGCAAAAAAAACACCCAAAAAACTACAGTGCAATAAACAACACTCAAGTAAGTGAATTAAAACAGATACTAGTATTAAGTGCTTTTCAATAGAATGTTATGTGCGCTTTTTGAAGATATGCCTAGAACATATTGAAACTTTAAGTATAAAACTATATGATATAATATTGCAATTTTTTGTCACTTTTTTTTTTTTATAAAAGTGCAATGTCAAAGACCCTCATATACTTTTCTTTCTAGAACAGCCCTTAGCAACTCATGAAGTCAGTCAGAGGTACTACTTGTACAAGTTTTTTTTTATTTACATGAAGATGTAAATAATAATATACTTAATATACACTTGTATAAGTATCTTACAATTTACCTATATAAGTATACTAATTTTTACTTCCTCAAGTATTTTCAAAATAAAAATGATGTGTACAAGTAGTACCTCTGACTGAAGGAGGTATTAGTAATTTCTAATTAAGTAATTATTCCCTATCTCCTATTAGTGTCATGTTAGAACAACACTTGGGAATATGTACAACAAATGTTCAACTGTAAAAGTTATAAAACTACAATAAATAAGATGTGTTCAACAATTTCGTCAATAAATTGGTCAAATAAGTTTCTTTCATGTCATAACTATTTAAAACAGCATAGATTTATATTTATATCTATATTTATATCATGAAATTAAACTGAACAGAAGGGTTTTATCTCCCATCCCCTATCTTTTCTTTTGTCTGTTTTTAAAAATTAAAGTTAACAACATTTCTTTTAAATGAACAACTAAAACTACCTGTCAGATCAATATACTGTGAATTAAATTGATTCCATGCATTTGTTATTGCCTTTTCGATATGACAGACCAAAAGGTGAAAATAACTACTGTGATGACATGCTGGAAAAGCTGCATACTAATTTATGCGTCAGATTTTATATTGCAATTACTTAACAGAGGTAATTACTTGCCATAAATTTTGAATATACAGTATGCAAAAAATAAATGAGTCTATGTAGATTTGAAAATTCCAATCATTTAATCCTTGAATACCTACTTCTGAGCACACATTAATGTTAAGTTTTGTACTGCTGTTAGTGTAGAGAGATCATTCTGTCCTGTAATAAGATGTCTGTCTATAATCACATGTACTGCATCACAATCACTACCTACAAAAAAAGTCAAACTCATTGCTTTATCATTATGGAGGGGGCAGGACCTTTTTCGAGACCTTGGGATCGGGTGTTTTTAAGCTTGGGATTTCAGGATTGACCCTTTTGGGATCAGGGATTATATTTTTTTAAATTTGGGATCTCTGGATTTCATGTTTTTAAGCCCAGGATTTAGGGATCAGGACCCCTCCCACCCCCACCCCCTCATTATGTAAGTAATAGACTTCTATTCAACACTCCAATAGAATGAAATGTTTTTGATGTATTACCTTGGCCACTTCACTCAGATGATTATAGAAATTCTGAAAGATTCCATGCATGATGATTTCACAAATCAATAAACTTTGAAAAATATAACTTTATACATGTAGTTCAAAAAATAATACACTTAGTTCAAGACAAATTTCATCCAGTTCAAAGAACTGTATTGCCAGTGTATAGAAGTTCATATTTGTAATGTCATGGCATATTGCTTTATCAGAACATGGAACTTACATGATTAGAAGATGTGTTGATAGCAGAGGGAATTTGTTCATAATTACTTGCCAATACATCAAGGGGTATTTTGACATCTCAGAAATGAAATCATTTAAATAAAGCATAATATAAATAAAAAAATTATAAATAAATTAAAAGTTGTTTTTTTTTACTTTAAAAATATTAAATAGTGTGCTTGTTACAATATTGAAAATAATTTTTAGTACAAACAATGTACATAATGTCTAAATATTAGCAATAAATGTATTTCACTAATTAGATAAAAATACATGTAAAAGTGGCATTGTCCCTTGACATTTTAATCTGATTAATTGCTGTTTGTTTTTACAGCTATTAATTTTTATTTCTATAATCCCTTTGTGTATACTAATTTGACAAAATGATTGTGTGCAGTGATTTTAAATTCTAATTACATGTATAAGAAAAAAAATTCACTGTGACACATTTATTTTGGTTTTGATTAACAAGGTGGTTAATAACTTATCAATCTATTTAGTTAACAAAGATCTTTCTAAAAAACTGAACAACACATATATAAATATTCTCACATTTTTTTTATGCCCCACCTACGATAGTAGAGGGGCATTATGTTTTCTGGTCTGTGCGTCCGTCCGTCCTTCCTTCCGTCCATCCGTCCGTCCGTCCTTCCTTCCGTCCATCCGTCCGTCCGTCCGTCCTTCCGTCCGTCTGTCCTTCCGTCTGTCCGTCCGTTCGTTCAGGTTAAAGTTTTTGGTTAAGGTAGTTTTTGATGAAGTTGAAGTCCAATCAACTTCAAACTTAGTACACATGTTCCCTATGATATGATCTTTCTAATTTAATTGCCAAATTAGAGTTTTGACCCCAATTTCACGGTCTACTGAACATAGAAAATGATAATGCGAGTGGGGCATCCGTGTACTATGGACACATTCTTGTTTTAATTATAAGACTATTCAGAAAAAAAATCTGTAGGTCAAATAAATAATATAAAAACTTCAGAATAAATTACAGACTTCATATATTAAAGAAGTATGTGATATCAATATTTTAAAAATAAATATAATTTAACAATTTATATTATTAAACACAAATCCTTATCTTTAACACAATAAAAGTACATGCAATTGAAATGTAATTCAAAAGTAATTGAGCATTACATGCTTTTTTCAATGTAATTAATTAAATTACCATTACATGTAATTTAAAAAATGCTCAATTACACATTACATTCAATTACATGGAAAATTGTAATGCATTACACTTAATTACCATTACATTTTCAATTACCCCATCCCTGCTGGGTACACATCCCACCTATTTTTAACATACACTGATCACAGTTCAACAAACATTCGACCTGATTTCAACATACACTGACCACAGAACAACCAACATTCGACCTGATTTCAACATATACTAACCACACTTCAACCAACATTCGACCTGATTTCAACATACACTGACCACAGAACAACCAACATTCGACCTGATTTCAACATACACTAACCACAGAACAACCAACATTCGACCTGATTTCTACATACAACAACTACAATTCAACCACCAATCGACTTGTTTTCAACAAACCTCGACCAAATTTAGACCAAAATTCAACCTATTTTCAACGTTGAAATCTGACGTTGAAACAACGTTATGTTTTCAACGTCATATCAATTTTCAATCCAACACTTCTTTTCAACATGAATTCAACGTTGAAATCTGACGTTTATTCAATGTTGATTCAACGTTGTTGTGTCTGCTGGGATGGGTTTATAAATGTATAAATTCTTTGGTTTTGCCATGATGCTACTAAAACTAATGGAAAGATTAATTTTGAACAATATATGATTCATCCATAATGCAACATAAAATAACTTTGAAAAATACTCAATAATGTGCAATTTGAACTTTGAAATATAAATAACCAGATTGTCCATGATTTAAACAGCTGCATAGTTTTTACATTCAATTGAGAAAAAATAATCTTGGACTAACTATTAACTAATTTTTGACAATTTCTCAAGCAATATCTGATGTTTAACCTCTGAATTTCACATTTCTCATAAACACATTCATAATTTCATATAACTATTACATTAGTTTCAATGCAAATTTGAATCTATGCTTCATGAAATAGTTTTGAAATGTTCAATCTTACTACAATCTATACATTCTAATTACTGTAAATTCATTGATATTTGTTGGAGATCAATGTTCATGGATTTCTTGGGTACAGCAGAACAACAAACTTAAATGTTCAATGAATTACAAGTTTCCTAAACTAATATATACAGACTTTGGAAAAACATCGAAATTAAATATCCAGGAAAATGCAAGTGTTTCTCAATCCACAAAAACTGTTTCTCACAAAAATAAACGAATCCACAGTATATGATATTTGATCACAAATATAGAATATTTTGATACAAACTAATATAACCAATTTAAGCCATCATGAATTATCTCCCCTTTGTTAGTTCTATTGTGCATATTTTGTACCAATCTACTTCCCTCATTGTTCTTTGTTCAATTGTATTTTGTTTGCAATTGAACTTGAAAACACTTAAAATTTAGAAAAGACTTTATAAGATGAACGTTTTTCTCTATTAACCTGTAACCTAATCTATAATTTTTCAAGCTTCATTACTTGAAGTTTAACAAAATTAAACTTACAGTTATATTTTCCACCTAGGTCTTTTATTGTATCTTCTGTTATAAGTGGTAATGAAGAAAAGTCTGGACTTTTTGCTAATTCATATACTGATGGCTGAAACAATATATTACTATAGTTACCATTAGTGTCACTACTGTAAATTCAGAAATTTTTGCATGCATTTGTTATTGTGATTTTGTAATTTAAAACTAAAATGCAATTCAAATATTTGTGATATTGAGAAATATCCTGTTTAATTCATATTAAAGATTTCAAAATGCGAGTTTAAATTATTGCAATTATAATCCTGTTGCAGTTTTTTTGCAATATATTTAAAACATCGCAATAATTTCTGAATTTACAGTAAGTACAAAACATTTAAATAACACAGATTTGATAAATTCTTTATTGCTCTTGTATCCTAATCCAAATTCTAAATTACTTTTCTATGCTTCTACTTACTTTTGGTTTTTTTTTATAACTCATGACAATTCATAGAACAAAATACTGCTAGTTCATTATTTTTTTAAGGATACCAGTTTTCATCGATTTCATGGTCATGATGGGTACAGTTGAACCAAAAATTTTAATTTTCAGTAAAGTACAAATTTTCATATATTTTAAAAGCTTGTATGCAGATTTTTTTTAAATAAACCATCCAATATCAATGAAAATATATTTTTTCCATAATCCACTAAAATCTGCTTACGCCAACTTGTCTCTACATATAGAATTAATAATACAATTCAAAGAAGGGATTCAGGAAAAGGACTATACTACATGTATACTAAGTATCACAAAATAAAAGGTAATCATCGATATCATAGAGTTAAAGGCATCAAGTTAATTACCCCAGTTAAACTATAATCTTCAAAGGACCATTGTTTGTTTTCTTCTTTTGCACAAAACAAAGCAGCTACTCCTAAACCTATTGCACATATTGATTCTGAAAATAAATAATTGATTTGATAAAAAGCTGTATCTGTAAACAAGTATTAAAAAAATTAGAATCTCTGAAGGAAGTAAAAACTCAAATGGCAAAATTGCCCATTACTTTGATGTATTTTGTAAATTTTCCTAAATAATAACCACGTTCCTAAAGCTGGTAAAATAAGTGAAAATTCCTCAAATCATTCCATAATTAGCAGTGCGCAACTCCAATATACATTTATGTGCAATTATTCTGAAAAGTTTCCAGTCTGGGTTCAGAACAGAAAGAGGAATTGACTACAAAAAATATAGGCACACTTTCTGGGCAATCTTTTTTTCTGCTTCTATTTCATAGTTAACAATTCATTTGTTAAACCCAATATTTCTATATAGTGTAAAATAAAAATTTAATATTGCGAGTTTTTTATTATTGCGAAATATACGACAGAGTTGTAAACACAATAATTTAAACTTACATTTTGAAATATTTTATATGAATTAAACATGATTTTTCTCAAAATCATAAAAATTAAAATCGCATTTAAGTCTAAAATGACAAAATCGCAATTATAAATGCACACAATAATTTCTGAATTTACAGTATATGAAAACCAGACAATTCCAAGACTTCTTCCTGAATTTTGTCGAGTGTCAAGTGAAAGGTCAATTGATGTCTCAACATTATAGTAGAAAGAAGCATATTTTAGATAGCAAGGATTTCAATATGAAATCCGCAGGGAAAACGCAAAAAGAAAAATAAATATCGTGAATGATGAAGAAATGAGACAAATATAGAATTATGTCCTATATTGCTTGATGTTTATATCTTCAGAACTGGTACTTACTTTTTTCTTTGACAAAATGTCTGATAATAACAGCTAAGTCTTCATTGTTTGTTAAATCATGTAAAGCACCAGGAGCAGCAGGTATCAGTAATGCTGAATATCTGTTAGCTGGAAAATAAAATAAACAACATTTAAAATAATTGGTAGAAATTCTTCTGATATTTATTCTATGCAGTTTCAATATGAATTCTTTCTGAACATACTGTTTTTCATCAATCTTTTTCCATGTTTTAATAATATTTGAAACAATGACCTAATTAGTTCTGTAAGGTATCATACATTATAATCAGAATAGCATCAAATGATATATGAAGTATTTCAAACATGCATATAAAAAAGAAGATGTAAATGATTGCCAATGAGACAACTCAAATAGTTTGATATTTCTTAGATTGTTAGAAAATTCTTGAATAATCCCTCTTGGGATTATGTGCCCGACCTGTGCATCTTCAATGGCGGATTTAGAAATTTACATAAGTGGGGGCCCACTGACTGACCTAAGAGGCGGCCCGCTCCAGTCACGCATCAATGATTCCCTATATAAGCAACCAAATTTTTTCCCAAAAAGGGGGGAACCGGCCCCCCCCCCTAAATCCACCTCTGATCTTTGGATAAGATCCTTACATGACAAATGAAAATGATCTTCATCTTTCTGGTTTACATACTAATCATGCAGTTTTTAATATACCTAGAACAAAATAAAAATTTAATCAAAGGTAGGAGTTATCTCCCATTTACCAATAGAAGAAAGACAGATCAATTTAAATATAAATCATGATATAAAACGTTCAGTAATCACATGATTTTTTTCATTTCATAGATAACAGATTAAAACTTATTTGCCCAAAAGATAAAGGCAATCTTTATGTTGATAAGATCCAATATTATAGTGGATCACCAATGCTTCATTCCAGTTTTCAAGATTACCAGTAATTTTATGAGTTTGAATAACTCTTTGCTTTTTACTATTGAAAATATTTAGTTTTTAGATAAATATTACTTCATTGTGTCTAACTAAAACTTCCTAATAATGAACATTGATGAATAATTACTGTAAATTCAGAAATTATTGTGTGCATTTATTATTGCGATTTTGTCATTTTTGACTTATATGTGATTTTATTTTTTACGATTTTGAGAAAAATCCTGTTTAATTCATATAAAATAGTTCAAATTCTGAGTGTACATTATTACGTTTACAACTCCATCACATTTTTTGCAATAATAAAAACCTCGCATTAATTTCTGAATTTACAGTAATCTTCTTGGTCTGTCACACTGATATTAAGACAATATTCTGTTTTGTTTTTTTTAGGCAGCAGCAATCAATCCTAAGCTTAATCCCTTCAGTAGCAAAAAATATTTTGACCATTTATTCCAAATTATGTGCCATCTGTTATTTCTTGTTCAACTTAGTGGGCATGGATATGGCTGGTAGGTTGACTCTGTAGATTTTTCTTGTATGAAAAAAGGACATGTTCTATTTATGCTTATGTGATAGCAACCCAAATACCACAATAACCAAGAAACATCTATCTGTCAACATTCGGTCAAGATATTTGTGCAGATTAAACCTCACATATATTCTGTCTGTATCAAATCAGGCTAACGTTGAACATTTGTTTTCAATTTTGATTGTATTTATTTGTATTAACTGATTTTTTTTATATGACCATATCACTAAATAAAACTTCGCCAGTAACTGATATTTGTCTGAAGGTGCCACTTCTGAAGCAGAAGCTGCTGATTTTTTAAGATCCTGAAGTCCTTCAGTTATTTTTGGGGTTGTTTAATCTTTGGTTATAATGTGTCTTGATTTGTAGACTAGTGTTTGTCTTTATAGCTCTCTTTTACCCATAGTACTCTGTACTTATTTGATAGATTGAAATGCCTTCTTTTTTCTTTTTCTTCTCGTCTTCATGCAAGTTTCAAATTTCAAGTTATCCAAAGCAAAAACTCATTTAAGATACCATTCTTATAATTCAGAAAATAGAAATGCATTTTTTTCTACCCATAATTCATTGGTGGCACTTGGATCCTTTTTTTTTTAAATTTAACAAGGTTAACTGCAATACACAGAAAGCTGAATATTTTGATAACGCTGTTAACAATTCTACTTTTTTGAAGAAAAGTCTCAATAAATTTAACCTTATTTGTAAGAATAAACTCTTACGGTCAATAGTCTCTAATCCTATTGGTGTTGAGACCGATTTACTTCTAAATTCATTGAACCATCTTCTATTGTTGTCATCCTGCTGAATAAACTCTATATTCTTCCCCTGAAAAGAAGCAAAGATAAGAATGCACTACATTTTAGGCAATTTATGATCATGAAGATGCTTCTTTATTTCTAGTACATAAAAGCAAAACGAGTAGCTCAAAATTCATATCTATGGAATCAAGTCTTTAAACTGACCTACCTTAATATTATGACAGTTAAAAAATTGAAGATGCACATCACAATTAACATGATAAACTAATATAGTTTTTTTTCTTAAAAACTTCACTGAAATTTTACATTTTAACAGGTTAAAACTATGAAATTGTACACATGATTGGCTTAGATCTGACAAAGAGCACTTTCATTTTAAAGGTTGTGGTGGTACCGTGGTAGGAGTGGTAAAATAAACAGCATCATAGTTATACATGTTATACATGTACCCACTACCTGATCATTATTACCAAATATACTTACATTAGGTGATGCTACCTGGATATTGAAGTTGGAGCTTGCCAAGTTATAAGCCTGTCTAAATGATTCTGAGGAGACACCTATTAAAATATACAAATACACACACTGAAAATATTGGAGTAAGATACATATATAAAAAGAATAAAATATATGCTGTATACACCATAGGCATGATGTGTTCTGTTGGTAATGACATGAGTGTCAATCATTATCATGATTAGGGAGCTACCATTTGATTTTGATGGGGGGGGGGGGGGCTAGGATGAAATTTGAAAAAAAAGGCGGATGAAATTTGAAAAAAAGGCAGGACAGGAGTTTTGTTAAAAAGAAAAACAGGATGAGCAACTTGGCAAATAAAAGGCAGGATGACAATTTATGTAAAAAAAGTCAGGATAAACTAAGAAAAAAAGGCAGGACCGAAAAGAGTGAAAAATAAAAAGGCAGGACAGAGATTACAACTAAAAAAAAATGTTCATCCTTAGCCCCCTCTCTTATCAAGAAGACTTCTATACAACATTTAATAAGACACACCCAAAAGTGGATATGGTCATGAGTGATATGCAGGAAACCATACCACATTTCCTACTGTAAATTACTCTAAACATGCTAATGTAGGTATTACTTGGCTGGTAGCATGTTGAATAGTTTATCAGTCAATATTTAATTATTATATTCCATAAAAAAATTGAAATGGTTCTGCAGAACCCAGTGTCTCAACTTCTTTATGAAGGTAATAAATGTTTTAGGAACTTTAACTGCCGATTGTATGTAATGTAAACTGGAGTAAAACTATGTACATAATTACGTAACATATGGAAAAACAGGAAATATAATTTTACAAAATTTCCTTCTAAATACTTTAATTGCTTTTGATCATAAAGAAGCTTCTGAACAACTTTTGTAGAAATCCAGAATAGTTTAAGAAAGTTATTAAAATTATAAAAACTTTAACATGTTTTTAAAATCACAGAGTGAATGTTAGGTTAACTAGCAGAAAAACTATGTTCATATAAAGTAAAAAAGGAAAAAAAGGATTTCTTTTTACAAAATTTACTTCTGGATACCATCTTCTAATCATAAACAACCTTTTGTTTTAGTTTTGTAGAAATCCAGGATAGTTTAAGAAAGTTATTAAAATTTTAAAAACTTCAACCACAGAGCAGAGTGAACATGGTGAATGTAATGTTAACTGGCAAAAAATGTTCATATATAAGTTAAATACGGATAAACAGGATTTTTTTAAAACAAATTTACATCTTGATACTATCTTATGATCATAAACAAGCTTCTGTCCATGTTTGGAAGAAACCCAGGATAGTTTGAGAAAGTTATTAAAATTTCAAAAACTTTAACCACAGAGTGAATATTTGTGGACGCAACTGATGACGGAATGTAGGATCACTATGTCTCGCTTTTTTGACAAAAGTCCAACAGCTTGACAAAAATACAATTTCACAAGACCCTGAGTGTGTTCCAAAGATAAATGCCAATCATACTACCTGTATCTCCTTTCTATTTACTAGTTGTCTCATTGGCAATCATACCACCTGTATCTCCTTTCTATTTACTAGTTGTCTCATTGGCAATCATACCACCTGTATCTCCTTTCTATTTACTAGTTGTCTCATTGGCAATCATACCACCTGTATCTCCTTTCTATTTACTAGTTGTCTCATTGGCAATCATACCACCTGTATCTCCTTTCTATTTACTAGTTGTCTCATTGGCAATCATACCACCTGTATCTTCTTTCTATTTACCAGTCAGGGGACTTACTTAAATGAGTGATTTTTAAATTACTAATTTAAGTAGCAAATTAGAAATTTTGTTATAAATTGTGATTTTGTAGTTATACTAAAATTTTAAACACATAGGTTTAGATAATATCTTTTCATTAGTAAACTTGTTTTAAGTAGAAAGGTTTATGCCTTTGGTGCAATAATTTAGCTGCAAATTCTATTTTAGTGGATAAAATGCTATAATAATGGCCTAACTTAATGAACTGATACTTTCTTAACAGATTTTTCCCAGCAGTGGGAGTATTTTTCCTGTAAAGTTCAAGGTTTCATCTTTCAGATTATGTAATAAAATTCTACTGTTCGGATAAAAATTTCACTGTTCAGGGGTGTGGAAATTAGTGGGGGTTATTAGAATAATGATACTTAAAGAAGTGATTTTTATGTCATTATCCTAGATTCAGTACAAGGTCATCACCTGACATGACCTGGTCATCCTAGACAACACAGATGTTGGTTCTGATAAGTTTAGAAACATAATTAGTCCCTGGATCATTAGTATTCTATATTTAAAACTACAATAAAATTAAATCATTTAGTCTAGTGATAAATTTGTACTACTTAAATAGGTGATTATTAAAGAAAGACAACTCTAACTTACAACCTTTATGAACATAATGTTACTTGAATCAGTGATTTAATAATCACTCATTTAAGTAAGTCCCCTGAATGTTTACTAGTTGTCTCATTGGCAAGCATACCACCTGTATCTCCTTTCTATTTACTAGTTGTCTTATTGGCAATCATACCACCTGTATCTCCTTTCTATTTACTGTACATGCTAGATTAGTTTTATTGATATGAAAGAAATTTCTTGGTTTTCCTTAACGGATGATTTTATACACACAGACGAAGAAGTATACTTAACAACAAAATTATTTTCATTTACCTGTGTATAATATGGGGGGGGTATAGTGTGGACCTTTATCGGGACTCCAGGATAAGCTGTTTTTAAACTCAGGATTTCAGGATTAAGCCTTTTGCGATCCAGGATGAAAACATTTGAAGTTCGGGATGTCAATGAATGTCTGGATTTAAACTTCTTTTAATTTGGGACTTCGGGATTTCATGATTTTAAGTCCAGGATTTCGGGATCAGGACCATGACACAGGTTTTTTCAAACGTGATGATTTTCTAAAAATTGTTCAACATTTCACATAACTTTGTTAAACCTGTTTATTTACTTTTGACCTTAATTATTTATTTATCTCTTATAATTTGTATTCACTATTTTATTTGCATTCAGGTATCACAGATCAAATTCATTCTTTCATTGTGAGTTAATTTGTGTTTTTTGATTGAGTTAAGCCTTCCAATTGATGTTTTATAGTGTGTCTTTCTATGTTGTGATGTTATACTATCATTTCAGAAAAGGGAGATGGTTTGGTACCATTAAAACTTTTAATCCCGCTACAAATGTTTGCACCTGACATAAGTCTTGCATCTGATGTACAGTGGTTGTCATCTGTTTATATGTTACGTTCATACATGTTTCTCGTTTCTCCTTTTTATATAGATTACATCATTGGTTTCCCTGTTTGAATGATTTTACACTAGTAATTTTTGTACTAAGCTGAAACATTTTTAAAAAATGAATTGGAAATTCTAATTCTAGATAATACATGTAATTGAAGTCCCCACATCATGCACATCAGACTTGCAATGCATTCTGCTATATTGCCTGAAAGTTAGTACCGGATACATGTTTATAGCAAGACAGTGTACTAACCAAAGAAGTAATAAAACACAACCCAAGCAATATACTGACCTGAATGATTTTTAAGAAGAACAAAAAAACATAGAGGATAAATGTCATGGTTACAGTACTAGTGGAAGATGTTTTCAAATTCTTATTTGTATAACTGAACAATGCAAACATCTGTTCTTTGTAAAACAAATTCAAATTGGAACAATGACAATGTCAGAAACTGACAATCATGACAATGTTTTAGTGCAAAGACAGTCATGACAGTCGATATAGCACATAGCCATAGGTAGACTAGAGCAGAGAGCCTCAAAAACTGTGTTGCCCTCATATTTCTTTACTATTAGAATAATAATGTGAGCGTCTATATTTCTTTGCCTTGGGGTGCCATATATTTGACCATGCAACATGTTTGAACAGAGTCAGACCCAGTTGCAGTAGTCAAACCAAAACTTAGAAAAGGGGGCGTTCCCACTACAAGGAAAACATGTTCCTATGTATTTGTCATTTTGTGTAGTTACTATATGAAAAATATTGTGTGCAGTGATAAGAAAACGGAATAAATCCGCTGTATAACCTTCACTCGAGGAGCTAAGCACTAGCAGACAATTCACTCGAGATGCTGACATTCTCTGAAAAGGGACTGTTTTGAATGGGGAAAGGTATCATAATTTTAAAGTATGAATTGTATGAATCTTCCTCCAATATAGGAGCACCGCTTCTACAAAATACAAAATACAACCTTCATTCAACTTAATTAATATTAAACCGTCATTTGTGAACGTCCTTTGATCTATAGTTTTTTAGCCGAAATTGCCGAATCCATAATTGGTAATGCCCAGCGAACAAATTTAAACAGTTGTTAACGTCATTTTATCATTAAGGCAGTATACAACTTTTTAAAACTGATTGAAATAAGTGAATTAAGAAGTATGATCAATTTACCACAAATTTATTCCACACCTGGGCATTTTAAACTTATTTTGATGATCAGTTTCACCATATTCACAACTTAATATGTATATACTTTGAGTGTTTGATAAATTGCTTCGTTGAACTCAGCTGTATACAACCGCAGAGGTCCAACCCTGACTGTGACCGTTCGGACAAAAACGGACACACTATTGAGGGGGGGCAAGGGGTTTAACTGTTATGCTGTTATGGGGCATTTTAATTCTTTGTTATCTGTTATGGCACTGGCTACGGTTACATGGAAATGTAACAATAATAAAAATATTATTGTTACATTGGAGACTAATTGCCGGAATGCAAAGTTGGGTAAGGAACCGATTAATTACGAATGTAACAATAATTATTGAGGCTACGGTTACATTGCGTTATTGTTACATAAAAAACAGCAATATACGCTAGATTTTTTAAACTTAAAAATCTTCTATAGTTTTATTGCTTAATTCTTTTATATGTACTTGATAATACTTGTAATAATGATAAATAATAAACATTATTATTTAACAAATGGTGTTTACATAGTTTTACGTATTAAATTTGGTTTTGATGTTCTTAAAGATACTACACCAGATTAGGAGTGCCAAAGGCGAAAAATATACTAGTAGTTCAATCGTTTCACTTTTAAGTATTTAACTACACACCTACTCTTAATTTACTGTTCGATTATACTTTGAACAACGGATGAAGAGATTCCTATTATCAGTTTTGTTTAGGGTGGAAAATTTGAAATTTGGGATGCGTTTGAAACGAAACTGAAACAATATCAAGACACAAATTTCATTCAACTATACAAACGCAGTTCTAAATAATTTGATACATCAAAAGCAAACTGTGAACTAAAATACTGGGAACTTCTGTATACATGTATCCATGGAGGACGTTATTTCGTTCATCAAAAATGTGTCGGACTTAAACATGCTTTAACAACCACTTACTGGATATGTAGAAACTGTCATTGTAAATAAAAAAATAAAGAAATTGTATGTAATTATTGTATGTATTGTAAATATAAAATAAATGTCCTCAACTTTTATTATTTAGTAATAATTACTAGTCCCATCGTACATTGCTGTTTTTCATGTAACAATAACGCACTGTAACCGTAGCCTCAATAATTATTGTTACATTCGTAATTAATCAGGTCTCTAACCAACCATACATTCCGGCATTTCGTCTCCAATGTAACAATAATATTTTTATTATTGTTACATTTCCATGTAACCGTAGCCAGTGCCATCTGTTATTCTGAAAATATATTTACTGTTAGCTGTTATTGTCTTATTCTTTGTTAGCTGTTATAGGACTATTATCTATTTTGTTATCTGTTATTGTGAGAATCTATTTGCTGTTAACTGTTATTGAAAATTGGAATGTTAGCATTTTGACAGCCAATCTTCCGTAAAACTTGAAGATAATTGAAAATTGTGATTTGAATGGATAATAGTCTCATTGGCACGCTTACCACATCTTCTTACAATGTATATCTATTGGGGTCTTTCTACTGGTAATATCGGGTGGCCCTGTATTTGCAGAAGAATTTCAGTAACACACATCACATAAACATATAAAATCAATTGGACCCAGGACCATTCCAGTATATATGTAGGACTCTAAAGTGCGATGGGGACGCTAAAATGCGATGGTCACGCTAAAGTGCGATGGCCTACGCTAAAGTACGATGGTTTGATACGCTAAAGTGCGTTTTTCTGCAAATACATCGACGTTATAAACGTTCGACAGCATTATGACGAGAATGTTTGTCCAGATTAAGGATTTTTATTACACAAGAAAAGAAAGAAGAGAAGAGAAAAACAAATGATCACAATCTGGTATTTTTGGTCGTTGCTGGAATAGGTTAACTTAATTTGTGAAATTGTAGAAATAACTTTAATCAAAACATTTACTTTCTAATTGAATAATTATTCAATACAAAAAAAAAACTATATAGTGTGTTATTTTTGTTAAATAATAAAAGCATATGTCAATTAGACAGCAACCTAACAAACAAATATGTAGTATCATCATACTATATGATTGCCAATACGACAACTATCTTATCTTCGACCTAATGTCATTGAAATATGCAACTTTAAGTATGACCTTAAGGCTTTAACACGGGGCATTGTCTTATAACATATTATTTTATTAAAAATAACGACTTCCACTATAGATATAGCTACATTCTAGATTTAAATAAACATAAAAAATGTAGAATAAACTATCCATTCAATCCCAAATGCCGTTCATGTATGCAGCTAATAATCATACGGCCGTCAACGTAAAGCATCGGTACATACCGCTACACGCTATATAGTGCTATATAGGGTTATACAATGACCAGTGTAAAACAATTCAAAAGATAAATCATAAAGACTACGGTTATACACACAATCAAAACAATAAACAGAAATGTAATAGGAACTCAGCAACACACGAAAATCATTGCCTGAACCACATTCCCGTTACACCATCGGACTTTAGCGTGTCATACCATCGCACTTTAGCGTGATTTTTGATCGCACTTAAAAAAAAAAACAACCATCGCACTTTAGCGTAGACCATCGTACTTTAGCGTAGACCATCGTACTTTAGCGTAGACCATCGTACTTTAGCGTAGACCATCGTACTTTAGCGTGACCATCGCACTTTAGAGTACCATCGCACTTTAGAGTCATACATATATAATCATTATCCTTTGTAATAAATTCCATTGTCTGAACATGTAGCAGTTTGTACAAATTATAATTCACTTATTACTTGTACAATAACTTATAGTATGGATTTTGTTATAAAAAAAAAAGCATTGGTACACCCTATAGATTTTTTTATTCAATGACCACATAATAATCTTTATGTTGTACTATTACACCACTGTCCCTGATTAGGGGAGGATTGGACACCAACTAGCATGCTAAAGTTGAACAGAGGCGGATTTAGAGGGGGGCCAAGGGGGCCCGGGCCCCCCTTTTTGGGAAAAAAATTGGTTGCTTATATAGGGAATCATTGAAGCGTGACTGGAGCGGGCCCCCTCTTAGGTCAGTCAGTGGGCCCCCACTTATGAAAATTTCTGGATCCGCCACTGTTGAAGCAGTCACATTCTGTATGTACCTAGCTATTTCCAAGTCAGGAGCCTGGATTCAGTGGTTGTAGTTTGTGACTGTGTTACTAAGTTTCTAATTCACTATTTTGTGGATAAATTAGGCAGTTAGTTTTCTCCTTTGAATTGTTTTACATTACTAAGTGGTGTGGGTTTGAATTATGGCTTTGGTAATTATACAACATCTTTTTCTTTCAGCATTTATATTATAAGTGCTACTCCATCTCTTTTTATTTACATGAAAGGAGCCCTGACCACCATATTTTTAAAAGCTTTTTAACTGCTTCACATGGCGAAAATTGAAGCTCAGAAACCATTGATGCAAATACAGATGTGTCTTCACTTTAGTTTTTCGACAAATACCCTTTTTAAAATTCTACAGCTTCTCCAATGCTGTACCCAAATTTTCCATATTCTATAATTTCACACAAGATACATGATTGGTGTTTCACTTGGTGCCATCCAAATTTTCACTAGGTCCTAGGATTTGTATAGTAAGATCTTACTATTCAAAACCTTGCTAGGTCCAATTTCTATTATACTATCAGAATTGTCACTTGAGTCAATTTCTATTATCATAATAACCATAACTGGCATGCGTGTTTCAGTTACATGTCCTGTCTCCACTGATCTGGGTATTTTTGTATTTTATAAGTAAGTTTTATCATGAGGTCATTAAATAAAAAAAAATATATTGCATCAATTTTTTTTATTACTTGTAAAGTATATATATTGCTTTTCAGAAAGAAAAAAAAATCTAAAAATCAAATTGATAATAAAGTGTCACTGGCTGCACTATTTTTAACCTAAATCATTAAAAATTGATCCCTCAAATGCCCTAGATTAAAAATATCCCTATATCAGAAACTAGTAATTTCGTTCAGAAAAATTCAACATCCATACTATAACTTATTGTACAAGTTACGGGAAAAGAACTGCCTCAACAGCCGAAACGTCTTGTTTACACAAATTACAATTTTCTAGGTCCATATACCACAAGTTATATACTAAGATCTACGAGTCATCTACTGGATTGGTCCTGGACAGATTAATTTTCATATTTCATTTACTGTTATCTGTTATTATCCCTTTTCAATTCCTTGTAATCTGTTTTTCACCAAATCAATTCACTGTTTTGCTGTTATGGGGACCCCCCAGGCGCGGATCCAGAGGGGGGGTTCCGGGGTTGGACCCCCCTTTTTTTTGGACGATCAATGCATTTGAATGGGGACATGTAATTGGAACCCCCCCCCCCCCTTTGTCCTGGGTTAGGAACCCCCCCTTTTTAAAATGGCTGGATCCGCCCCTGCCCCCCTTGCCCCCCTTCACTATTCACACTTGATACAGGTCTGAATTTGGAATGTTATTAAATATTTTACACATAATAGGTTTCTGACACAGAATAACTGTAGTAAAAGAACTTAAAATTGGTTATATAATTTGAATTTATACTTTTTGCTTTTGCAGTACGCTGTGTTTGCGAATTGTCCCACCCCCTTCAAAAAATAAAAAAAATACCCCCTTTTTGTTGATTTTGTGCAATACACTATGCTGTTGCATACTGACCCCAACCCGAACAGGAAAAGAAAAATATATCCCTTACTTTTTTTTCTTTTTAATTTCTGAAAATTTAAACATTTCTTTACACATAATTTAAATTGTCGTAATTGTCCATTAACCAAGAAACCCTTGTTTTTGCTCTTGTTGCCTCTAGTTCCTAAACGGTTTGAACCATAACCCCTCCCCCACCCACCCCTCCATGCAATTCATAACCATCCCTTTAAGGTATGGAAAGTTGTGGTATAATTTCAGAGAGATTCATACACTTAATGACTGGAAACTACAAACATGTTTATTTGGACCCCCTTTTTGACACTAATTCCTGAACAGTTGAGACCATAACCCCAAATATCAATCCCAACCTTTCTTTAGTCAGTGGTTATAAACCTTGAGTTAAACTGACTTAATTGATTTCTATTTACTTATACAAAAGTTATCCGGAAACCATCTGTCTTCGGCGACGCTGACGACGACGACGTGATAGCACTATACAACCTTTTTTTTTTTTTTACTTTTTTGCAGTCGTATTAAAACATATAGATTTATACACATATATAATTGTGCATTTCTGATCATTTAACTCTAAATAAATATCTTCAGATTACTCGAGACTGAAATTAAGATATGTTATGACCCAGTATTTTTCAAGGAGAACCAAATATCTGAAAAGGCATGACACAGCAATGTTTGGTGCAAAATAACTAGTTTGTGGATTTAAATCCTTTTTAGTATATACAGTATAACATGTATAATTGGGACTATGCTATACATAAAAGTCAAAATAGATTCGACAATTTTCCTATTTTTACCCCGTGAGTGATCCATATGTACATAAGAAAGAAGCCCCACAGAAACAATCAAGATCCATTGTCAAAAGTAACTTTCCAGATAACGAAAAAAATATTTAGATATGAAATTTTCAACCTCTCTACATTGATCCTACATATGGGACATGGGGGAAAATGGTAGCATAAATAACAGAAATCCCCATACTATAGACAAGCTTGTATGTGAGAAGATTTCACAGTAAAACAATACTAGTAGTTCTTCATTAATATAATTATATTATAATTATATATTGACATAATAACGAGTATCGGGTCGCGTTTGTTGCGTTTTATATGCATTTAGTTTCAACCATAAGTACAATGTACTAAATAAATGCTTATTACATAATGGAGTTTAAAGTACGTAGTTAACAGATAATTGTTCTTAGTCAACAATTTAATAACTAACCCCAAGGGTGACTGGGGTATAGAAATATGGTCACTTGGTCTTCTCCCGACAGGCAGTAAAACGCTTGCCGAAGTGGGGCGTCCGTTTGGCTGTGCGGGATGTATCAAGTTCGCAGTCACGTCCGGTCAGAAGGGGGACGTTTTACCCGATGCCTCTTGTAAGGAGAGTGCCACGCTCTTTGCACGTTAAGAACCCTGGCAACTCTTTGAGGGGTCGTAGGTGGCCTGTTGCAAGGCAAAATTTCTGTCCCTATCCAATATACCCTCATTTTCTAGTGGCAGTCCAAATTTCTCCGACCATCATCCCAGATGGCCTCTATTGTATCAACCTACCTATTGTATTTATTGTGAACTTGTTCTCGTCTTGAGTATGCATGAAATATTTGCTACTGGACGTTAAGCAACCATCAATCAATCAATCAATTACTCATTTGGCAACTCCTCGTGATCACTTGGAGTTATTTCTAAGTTAAGTGTATTTCTTAGTGTACCAAATATTTTTGTATATGATATTTAGTGCAGCTCTAGGTTTCTTGACGAATTGGGAGATATTCAAAATGGAGATAAACTTCAAAAAAAAATATTCAAAATGGAGATAAACTTCAAAAAAAATTATTATCACCAGACCAATTAAGCTAGTTTTCGACTGAATACTACTCTTTCTGCATGGTAGGGTTTCAATGGTGTAGTGTAATACCAGCGGAATCTAGTTTACAGAGCTATGTGCCCTCTAATAGAAACCAGACAAGGAAATATGTGTTTCAATATAGAGCTTCCTGTTAATTTTGTAAACCAAACAATCCAGTCTCTGGGATCAAAAGAGTTATGATCTGCTTCTTGTTTTTTTATCCACTTATAATGTTAATAAATGGGATGATTAAACACGTTTTATTTTTGGTGTAACAATGCACTATAGCTTCCTTATAACATTTTCTTGTTGGAAAACTGATGACAATTTTCCTGTTAAATTCTAAAGAGAATAGAATTTGTCCTGTTTGAGTTGTCTGTTTGGCTGTACGGAATGTATATATACATAGCTATGTCTGGTCTAAACAAGAACTTTTAAAATCTGAAAGGTTAAGAATATGCAACACTTTCTGGGATATGTTAATTCCACCCTTCCTACAAAATTAATCTTGACTGACAGCTGCTTCTTATTGGCAAATATTTCATATATATCAAATTGTAAACAAGAGTTGAGCACTTTTTGACTGATTTTTTTATAATTTGTTTTACCTTCTTATGTTGCTCTACCACACTTACATGTATGTCCAAGGTTAGTGTGAGGGTTAAGCACTCACAACCATGTTTAAACACACCACATTCTTTATATGTTAGTAGCCTGTAGTTTAGTAGTCCTAAATTGCTTTGTTTTGAATAAGCCAGTTAGTTTTTTCAATTGATCTGTTTCATAGGGCCTTTTACAGCCAACTATTAGTTGGCTGTAAAAGCCATACAATTTCTTTTCCCATTGTTGAAGGCTGTACTGGTGCCTCCAACTACTTACAGCCACATCCTTTAAACTATGGTGTATAGTTGTCTTATTGGCAATCATATTTATCTCATTTTTATTTGTTATGCTAAACAAGAGGCTCTGATGAGCCTGTGTCGCTCACTTTGGTCTATGTGCAAATGAAACAACGGACACAGATGGATTCATGAAAAAACTGTGTTTTGGTGATGGTGATGTGTTTGTAGATCTTACTTTACTGACATTCTCACTGCCTACAATAATCTCTATTTATAATGAACTTGGCCCAATAGTAACAGAGGAAAATAATTTGTAAAAAATTTACAAAATTTATGAAATTGTTTTTAATCGACTATAAAGAGCAATAACTCCTTAAGGGGTCAATTGATCATTTTGGTCATGTTGACTTGTTTGTAGGTCTTACTTTGCTGTAAATTATTGATGTTTGCAGTTTATCACTATCTATTATAATATTGAACATAATAACCAAAAGCTGCAAAAATTATCAGGGGTAGCAATTCAATAGCAGATTGCCTGATTAGTCTGATAATTTCAGTGCAGATAGATGTTAACCTAATGAACCATTTTATCCTGTCAGATTTGCTCTAAATGCTTTGGTTTCAGAGATATGAGCAAAAAAATGGCATTTTACTTCTATGTTCTATTTTTAGCTGTGTTGGCCATCTTGGTTCGTAAGCAGGGTCATCAGACAAATTTTTTAATCTACATACCCTAATGATGATTGTGGACAAGTTTAATTAAATTTGTCTCAGCAGTTTCAGAGGAGAAGATTTATGTAAAAGATTACAAAAATTAAAAAAAAATGTAAAAAATTGACTATAAAGGGAAGTATCTCCTTAAGAGGTCAATTGACCATTTTGGTAACGTTTTCTTATTTGTATATCTTACTTTGCTGAACATTATTGCTGTTTACATTTATCTCCATCTATGATAATATTCAAAATAATAACCAACAAGAATGTGTCCCAAGTAAACGGATGCCCCACTCGCACTATCATTTTCTATGTTCAGTGGACCGTGAAATTGGGGTCAAAACTTTAATTTGGAATTAAATTAGAAAGATCATAATTATCATAGGGAACATGTGTACTAAGTTTCAAGTTGATTAGACTTCAACTTCTTCAAAAACTACCTTGACCAAAAACTTTAACCTGAAGCGAACGGACGCACAGACGGACGAACAGAGGCACAGACCAGAAAACATATTGCCCCTCTACTATCGTAGGTGGGGCATAAAAACGGCAAAATTTCCTAAAAACTACCAATTCAGAGGCAGCAACCCAACAACCGGTTGTTCGATTCATCTAAAAATTTGAGGGCATATAGATCTTGACCGGATTAATAATTTTACCTCAGTCAGATTTGCTCTAAATGCTTTGGTTTCAGAGATATAAGCCAAAATCTACATTTTACCCCTATGATCTATTTTTAGCCATGATAGCCATCTTGGTTGGTTGGCAAGGTCACCAGACACATTCTTTAAACTAGATACCCCAATGATGATTGTGGACCAGTAGTTTCAGACGAGAAGTTTTTGTAAAAGTTAACAACGACAGACCACCAAGATGAACGCCAAGTGAGGGCCAGGTGAGCTTAAAAGGCTTCACTTATAAAGGTGTGTTGTTATTTGTTTGTGTGTGTACATTCAACAGTCTTCCAAACTGAACACATTTGTGCACTTCTCAATTCCTTTTTTTGTTTAAATGAATATTATAATAATCATGATAATTTACTAATTTCAACTAGAGGCTATAAAGAGCCTGTGTCGCTCACCTTGGTCTATGTGCATATTAAACAAAGGACACAAATGGATTCATGACAAAATTGTATTTTGGTGATGGTGATGTGTTTGAAGTTCTTACTTTACTGAACGATTTTGCTTCTTACAATTATATCTATAATGAACTTTGCCCATTAGTAACAGAGAACTATATTTGGTAAAAATTTACATAAATTTACCAAATTAATGCAAATTGTTAAAAATTGACTATAAAGGGCAATAACTCCTTAAGGGGTCAATTGACCATTTAGGTCATGTTGACTTATTTGTAGATCTTACTTTGCTGAACATTATTGCTGTTTACAGTTTATCGCTATCTATAATAGTATTCAAGATAACCAAAAACGGCAAAATTTCTTTAAAAATTACCAATTGGAGGGCAGCAACCCAACAACCAGTTGTCCAATTCATCTGAAAAATTCAGGGCAGATAGATATTGACTTGATTAACAATTTAACTTCTTGTCAGATTTGCTCTAGATGCTTTGGTTTCATAGTTATAAGCCAGAAACTGCATTTTACCCCTATGTTCTATTTTTAGCCGTGGCGGCCATCTTGGTTGAATGGCCAGGTCATCGGACACATTTTTCAAACTAGATACCCCAAAGATGATTGTGGCCTAGTAGTTTCAGTGGAGATTTTGTAAAAGATTACTTAGATTTATGAAAAATGGTTAAAGATTGACTATAAAGGGCAATAACTCCTAAAGGGGTCAACTGACCATTTTGGTCATGCTGACTTATTTGTAGATCTTACTTTGCTGAACATTATTGCTGTTTACAGTTTATCGCTATCTATAATAGTATTCAAGATAACCAAAAACGGCAAAATTTCTTTAAAAATTACCAATTGGAGGGCAGCAACCCAACAACCAGTTGTCCAATTCATCTGAAAAATTCAGGGCAGATAGAAGTCAAAATGCTTTGGTTTTTGAGTTATAAGCCAAAAACTGCATTTTACCCCTATGTTCTATTTTTAGCGGTGGCGGCCATCTTGGTTGAATGGCCAGGTCATCGGACACATTTTTCAAACTAGATACCCCAAAGATGATTGTGGCCTAGTAGTTTCAGTGGAGATTTTGTAAAAGATTACTTAGATTTATGAAAAATGGTTAAAGATTGACTATAAAGGGCAATAACTCCTAAAGGGGTCAACTGACCATTTTGGTCATGCTGACTTATTTGTAGATCTTACTTTGCTGAACATTATTGCTGTTTACAATTTATCTCTATCTATAATAATATTCAAGATAATAACAAAAAACAGCAAAATTTCCTCAAAATTACCAATTCAGGGGCAGCAACCCAACAACCCATTGACCGATTCATCTGAAAATTTCAGAGAAGATAGATCTTGACCTGATAAACATTTTTACCCTAGTCAGATTTGCTCTAAATGCTTTGGTTTTTGAGTTATAAGCCAAAAACTGCATTTTACCCCTATGTTCTGTTTTTAGCTGTGGCGGCCATCTTGGTTGGTTGACCGGGTCACGCCACACATTTTTTTAACTAGATACCCCAATGATGATTGTGGCCAAGTTTGGTTTGATTTGGCCCAGTAGTTTCAGAGGAGAAGATTTTTGTAAAAGTTAACGACGACGGACGACGGACGCCGGACGACGACGCCGGACGCAAAGTGATGGGAATAGCTCACTTGGCCCTTCGGGCCAGGTGAGCTAAAAAGGAAATTGAGCAACACAGGTTCCTGCACTGCATCAAGTGTGCTACGAGATTTCTCAACTAGTGACAGATAAATTTTGATATCCAAAGTTTGAGGCTTGGCATTTTTTTTATATAATTTTTTTTTTTAAGTGTGGAGAACATTTATTATCACAGTGGTGGCATCTGTTTCTTAAATGATTTTTAGATGATACCTAACAACATGAACCAGGTTCAGTTCATTCTTCCTTTTCAAAGATTTGCAGAATGTTGTGTTCTTTATATGTGATGTAATCAGGTTTGGTCACCTTTTTCTATGACGTCACAATAGGAATATCAGATGAAACTAGATATCATTGAGATGGGAACCATCTCTGTCGGCCCCGCTGTGAATAATGTGCATTAAAAAATTGTATCTTTACCATAGGACATGGGTTTGTCAACTGAAACCAAAGTTTTTGACCTTGACCTTTGACCTAGGAAGTTGTACATCAATTATGACACACCCTTTGGTTTTGGTTTATAAACATGTCAAGTATAAACTTTGAAATGATAACGGTTCTCAAGATATAGAGCGGACACGATCTTTACCAAAGGACATGGGGTTGTCAACTGAAACCAAAGTTTTTGACCTTGACCTTTGACCTAGGAAGTTGCACATAAATTATGACAACACCCTTTGGTGTTGGTTTATATACATGTCAAGTATAAACTTTGAAATGATAACGGTTCTCAAGATATAGAGCGGACACGATCTTTACCATAGGACATGGGGTTGTCAACTGAAACCAAAGTTTTTGACCTTGACCTTTGACCTAGGAAGTTGTACATAAATTATGACATACCCTCTGATATTGGTTTATATACATTTCAGTATAAACTTTAAAATGATAATGGTTCTCAAGATATAGAGCGGACACAATCTTTACCATAGGACATGGGTTGTCAATTGAAACCAAAGTTTTTGACCTTGACCTTTGACCTAGGAAGTTGTACATAAATTATGACATACCCTCTGATATTGGTTTATATACATTTCAGGTATAAACTTTAAAATGATAATGGTTCTCAAGATATAGAGCGGACACAATCTTTACCATAGGACATGGGGTTGTCAATTGAAACCAAAGTTTTTGACCTTGACCTTTGACCTAGGAAGTTGTACATCAATTATGACACACCCTTTGGTGTTGGTTTATAAACATGTCAAGTATAAACTTTGAAATGATAACGGTTCTCAAGATATAGAGCGGACACGATCTTTACCAAAGGACATGGGGTTGTCAACTGAAACCAAAGTTTTTGACCTTGACCTTTGACCTAGGAAGTTGCACATAAATTATGACACACCCTTTGGTGTTGGTTTATATACATGTCAAGTATAAACTTTGAAATGATAACGGTTCTCAAGATATAGAGCGGACACGATCTTTACCATAGGACATGGGGTTGTCAACTGAAACCAAAGTTTTTGACCTTGACCTTTGACCTAGGAAGTTGTACATAAATTATGACATACCCTCTGATATTGGTTTATATACATTTCAGGTATAAACTTTAAAATGATAATGGTTCTCAAGATATAGAGCGGACACAATCTTTACCATAGGACATGGGTTGTCAATTGAAACCAAAGTTTTTGACCTTGAACTTTGCCCTAGGAAGTCGTTCATAAATTATGACACACCCTCTGGTGTTGGTTCATATACATGTCAAGTATAAACTTTGAAATCATAACGGTTCTCAAGATATAGAGTGGACACAATCTTCACCACAGGACACAGGGTTGTCAACTGAAACCAAAGTTTTTTTACCTTGACCTTTGACCTAGGAAGTTGTACATACATCATGACACGCCCTCTGGTGGTGGTTAATAAACATGTAAAGTATAAAGTATGAAATCATAATGGTTCTCTAGATATGGAGCGGACACAAAGTTAAAGTGTTACGGACGGATGGACGGACGGACGGACAGACTGATCACTATAGGCCCTAATTAAGAAAAGTTGACACCAAAATAGAATTTTGACCAAACCATTTGTAGATAACAAAGTAATCTCCAGAGGCAAGATATAACTTCTCACAACAATCGAGATATGTGAAAAAAGCATGTAAATTAGAGAAAATATTGTTACTAAACCCTCTCTGTTACAGTTTTTTTTAACAAAATTACTATCAAATAATAATCATGATAATGTGATGGTACATTTTTAAATCTCTCTTAAAAAAACAAAAAACAAGAGGCTGTCACAACGACAGCAAACCGGATTTATTAACATTTATTTGTGTCCTGGCAATATCACAAGAACCATTACTGATGAATGGTGAAAGTGAAAATCGTCAATATCAAATTTGACCTGCATTTTGTCATCAGTATCAACATATTAAAATTTGAAAAGCTTAGATTGAATGGTTCATGAGTAAATGCAAAAACCTGAATGGAAACACCATTTTACGATCTTTCAAGAACCATAACTCCTGAACGGTAAAAGTCAAAATCGTCATTATTGAACTTGACATCTATTTTGTCATCTGTAACAACATATTAAAATTTCAAAAGCTTTGGTTGAATGGTTCATGAGAAAATGCACGGACATGACGGGAAACACCATTTTTCAATCTTTCAAGAACCATAACTCCTGAACGGTAAAAGTCAAAATCGTCATTATTGAACTTGACCTCCATTTTGTCATCAGTAACAGCATATTAAAATTTCAGAAGCTTTGGTAGAACAGTTCATGCATAAATGCACGGACACAACTGGAAACTCCATTTTTCAATCTTTCAAGAACCATAACTCCTGAACGGTAAAAGTCAAATTCGTCATTATTGAACTTGACCTCCATTCTTTCATAAGTAACAACATATTAAAATTTGGGAAGTTTGGTAGAACAGTTCATGCGTAAATGCACGGACAACTCCATTTTTCAATCTTTCAAGAACCATAACTCCTGAACGGTAAAAGTCAAAATCGCCATTATTGAACTTGACCTTCGAATAGTTGTCAGTAATAACATATTAAAATTTTAAAAGCTTTGGTTGAACGGTTCATGAGTAAATGCACGGACAACATTTGATTGCCGCCCG
Source organism: Mytilus edulis (assembly GCA_019925275.1). Classification (NCBI taxonomy): domain Eukaryota; kingdom Metazoa; phylum Mollusca; class Bivalvia; order Mytilida; family Mytilidae; genus Mytilus; species Mytilus edulis. The sequence goes on along the minus strand of CM034351.1, from coordinate 58,829,742 downwards.
CCCGACCGCCCGCCCGCCGTACATCCCCAAATCAATAACCGACATTTTTGTCACAAAAATCCGGTTAAAAATCAAAAGCAGATATTAAAATTATCTTTACCTTAAAAACAGTAAAAAGCATATTTATAAGATTTCAACAAATGGAAATTTTCTTATAAATACAAAATAACATGTCATGTTTACTATACACATCTTTCATTGCATTGTTTTTTACTTCAGTTAGCTAATGCACAATTAACAAGACAAGTTCATCAAATTCAACTCTTGGATCTTCTTTTATTCTTATTTCCTCACCAAGGATACCAACATACTGAGCAGTACCACTCCTCAATAAGGTTCTCCAGCTTGATCACATTTGCTAATGCCTTCATGATATTTGAATTCTAACATACTCCTAACTTAATAATGTGACTGTTAAGTCATATAATTATCTCTCACTTGGCCAGTGGATGAAGCCTTAGTGTCGCAAAGCATCAGAAAGTAAAGATGACTTGCTCTTTAGATAAAGATACCATCCTATCATCATTGGGTGCCATTTCATACCTTTTTTTACTATCAATCAGTTTTATTTCATTTGCTGCTCCCAGAACAACTGCTAATAGATACTGCCATCTGGGTACTGCCTTTCCATCTCTTTAATTTAGTTTTTTCATCAATGCTTAAAAGGCCTTGTTATCTGAATCCTTACTTCATTTCCTTGTGAATTCTTCTCTATTTCATTTACTTGTAATTTTTTCCAGGTTTCATGTACTTGTAATTTCTTCTCTATTTCATTTACTTGTAATTTCTTCCCGATTTCATCTACTAGTAAATTCTTCCCGACTTCATTTCCTTGTAATTTCTTCCCAACTTCATTTCCTTGTAATTTCTGTCCGACTTCATTTACTTGTAAATTCTTTACCATTTCATTTCCTTGTGATTTTTTCTCTAATTCATTCACATGTGAATTCTTCTCCATTTCATTTCCTTGTAATTTTTTCTCTATTTCATTTACTTGTGAATTTTTCTCTATGTCATTTTCTTGTAATTTTGTCCCTATTCCATTTACTTTTGACTTTTTCAATATTTCATTTACTCGTAATTTCATCTCTATTTCATTTACTTGTGAATTCTTATCTATTTCATATACTTGTAATTTCGTCTCTATTCCATGAACTTGTAATATCTTCTCTAAGTTTTTATTCTTTGCCTTCAGATCAGTTAACATAGCTGTAAGTTGTTTTAATTTTATAATTTTTTCACTTTCTGTCAATGCTGTATTTGCCTTGGTACTTGACAACCAATTTATTTCTTCAGGTGGAACTTTTTTCTTAAGACGATTTTTCCTTTTGTGAAGAGACTTACGATAGACCTGGCAACTTTTACATCTTTCTACTCTTGACAGCAAAGTGCAGTAAGATGACCTTATGGTGCTCTTGTAGTGGAAGTTTTTATTATATGCACCCAAATCATCCTCTCTATATCCTGCAAAGGTTGAAGAAGGCTTATTACTATAGTAACCTGGAAAAGGCAAATCCATTTGAAAATCAGGTTCTGGGTTGCCAATACATACTTGGTGGCATGATGCTGTACGGAGCAGCTCCTGTACATGTTGTGTACTTAGAAACTTGACGGGTAGGCCAGGTGTGTCCCATATGGCATGACTCTTTGGTAATTGTACACCATGAACAACTATTTCAGCTTGAAAATTGTCATAAATGGTTATGCACGTTTTGACTGTTGGATTATCTGTGTCATACAAATCAACATACCGTACATACTTTGACCTTTTCACCAATTCAAAAGGGCCGTGTTCATTTAAATTTTGCTCACAGTCTTTTTTAAGCATATCAAACAAGTGTTTAGATTTTTCAAGCACAAATTCAACCACATTAATGTTTGGTTGGTAAAGGTAACTATGGTCTAAAGTAACATAAAACTGGTGCCCTTCACTATCAACCATATCTATTCTATTATCCTCACTGGTACCATGGTGAACATTTGGAACTTCCCCGAACTTTTTGTATTTGTCATCTCTACTGCACAAACTTGTAATTGTAGTATGATGAGTATTTGGAATATTCCAGAACTTATGGTATTTGCCTAAAAAAACATTATAAATGTTATAACAAGTACATGTATAAATAAATACTGTAAATTCAGAAATTATTGCGATATTTTTATTATTGCGAAAAATGCAATAGGGTTATAATCGCAATAATTAAAACTCGCATTTTTAAAATTTTCTATATGAATTAAACAGGATTTTTCTAAATATCGCAAAAATTAAAATTGCATTTTAGTCTAAAATGTCAAAATCCCAATAAGAAATGCACGCAATAATTTCTGAATTTACAGTATTCATTTTAAGGCCAACTAAAATTAATTAGTAGATTTTCATCCAAATTTTTGAAAAACATGGGGCGGGTGGGAGGATTTTATTTTTTAAATTTTATTTCATATGAAACCCTTGTCACAAGTTCTTCTTACCGCGGGGTATATGCTAGTGGAAAACAAGCTTGTATAATGTATAAACATGTTGTATAAGGAATCTGACACTATTTTTTAAACTCTTAAATAAAAATCCCTGATTGGCAACCACTGTTATATACATGTAATTGCCGCTTTAGAAACCTATTTATAGTATACATCAAAGGGAAGAGAAATGCTCTCTTCAGTTGGACTAGACCTACGCCAAATTTATTTTGCTTTCTAAGCAATGGTTTGTAGTCCACATAAAATCAATAAAATGTATTGGTACAATTGTATGCAACACAAGTATTCTGAGTACAAAATAAAATGTAAACTCAGTGTGGAAAGTAATTATGTGATGTAAAACATGAACTTAACCAAAAAGTAGTTTTTTAATGACTAAATTGAGGGTATTGGGACAGTTACAGAGGGTGTTTGCTGTTTGTCAACAAAAACAACAGCCATGGGTAAATATAAGGGAATTAAAATGCGTGTTTGTCGACTTTTTTTTTCTCAATATACGGTCATAAATCAAACAAATTCGTGCTTGTGTCAATTTCTTTAATCCAGTCATGTTTTTTGTACCAATTTGTTCTACGATTCTTGCGCTTTGGATATCATTTACAGTCCAAACTTCCTGACACAAAGTCATCGTATAAATAAAGAAAAAACACGGTTTTCGATTCACTTGTGACTATTATACCGCACTTTGCGTTAAATGACAAGGCGTTTAATCGTTACTCGAATATTTCATGCCCTTCTTGTTATCAATCTCTATTCTCGGTAGATGTTGTCATAATAGAGCAGCAGAATATGTCGACTCAATCATATCGTTATTAGATTACTCGGAGAAATACAAAAACGAAATTTGAAACAGGAAGTGTTGAATGAAACGAAATTATCGATTGTTCCCGGTAACGGACGTGATAAAATCCGGAAATCGTATTTTTGTTAAATAAAAAAAATCGGGACGGGACGATTTCCGAGGGGTGGCGGGGATGAAAATCTAGCAATTAATTCTAATTGGCCTAATATAAAAATTGTATAAATGTTTACAGCGAAATATAGGTCGAAAGGGACCAGGTGTTGATACATGTAATTACAATCACTTATTGATATAATGTTTAATATCATAAAACACATGTCACTATAATAAAAGATTTGGTATTGGAATTTGTGTTGGTATCGTATACAATTTCCATGAGTACATTTTGGGTGGACACAGGACATTGTGCAATGCTATTATTTTCTATGTTCAGTAAACCATACAATTGGGGTCAAAACCTAGGAGTTATTTGATTTATAGTTTTGGAATGGAAATGGGGAACATGTCAAAGAGACAATGACCCAACAACCAAAGAGCAGAAAACATCTTAAGACAACTAAAGGGTCTTCATTAGAGTGAAAAATTACTACACACAGAGGTGGGTTTCAGGTAGCCCCTAAACAAAACTTGTAAAAGATCAATTCATAATTGACATGAAGTGTATTAGTTTTAAGTTGATATGACTTCAACTTTATTATAAATAGTTATCAAAGGTTCCAGGATTATAACCTTAAACTAACTTGACCAAAAACTGTCAGATTATATTATATACATTATGCATAGAAATTAGAAATATTATACATTTTTGGAAAACAATTCTGCTTGGTAAGTATTAAGGCACATGGTGGTAGAAACTAAATTTATTAACCCTTTAAAAACCATGCTGCGACTGTCATACAACGGGCGTACCCAAACCACTGTTATTTGGCTCCAATTGTTTTCCATACTTTTAGAAGACAACTGTATGATACTTATTTCAAATTTATGCATGTTCCCTCAACCTGAGGCTATCTACTTAAATTTTCTCATGTATAAATTGCATTTTTAGCTCAAATACAAATTTGAAAAATTGAAATCAGATAAAAATGGGTTTTCTGGAGGGCTTCCCTTCAGTTCCTTACACAGGAAGTTCAGAAGCCTAAAACTTGCAAAAATAGTGCAAACCTGTAAGCATATTAATACTGATGTTAAATATTACTGAAATATACATAGGAATTGACTCCTTCCAGTTTCAGGTCCAGTTACAGAAAAAATCGGAAATAGTCATGAAAATTCTGTATTTTTGGTTTAAATGATCTTCTTTAGACTGCTGAACCCAGATCCCAGATCAGATCCACTCCAAACTAACAAATGATTTTTTTTGTTTTTTTTTATGAATTAGTTATTTTGGGTCCACTCTAAATACAGATCTTCATCATCACAAAAAATTCGTGAAAATTTAACGCTTTTAGAACTTGATAACCAACTTTGGGGCAAAAAGCGTTAATTCATATATATGAATATTATATTGCAAAGAAAAATAATAATGTTGATGTATATGAAATATTTTGGACCCCATTACAATATATATTTCCACCATAGAGTATGATATTAATCTGTGAGCAAATTTTTTTATTAGATTTTGTTTATTCTTTGATGCATATAATTGTAAACAATAATTATGTACAAAATTAAGTAATGTATGTGTGTATGTAAGTAAGAATTGTATGTGTGTATGAGAGACTGAGAGAAAGTGAAAGTGAATGCAAGTGGTTCTCATTTCTTTTTTCTATTTACCTCTTTACATTGGTATTTTCTGATATTTATTTATATATTCGTAACTTTTTACCCTTTCCGTTTTGTTTTTTTTGGCATCCTTATTTCTTAATTACTTTCAGTGTGTTTGTTTTAAAGCTTATCTTAGTTATTTATTTATTTTTATTTTATTTATTTATATTTTTTTCTTGTGAGGGAGGAGTTAAAATTTAATAAAATCATTTAAACATTTATTGCTTTAAAAAAGGGAGGGAAGAGAGAAGAAAGAGAAAAAAGAAATGAAACTACTCTTGATTTATAATCTTTGTTTGATTCCTTAAAATCCAAAACTAAATAATATGTCATTTATGAAGAACTGTTTATTTTTTGTTTGTTAGACAGATAAGGTAATAGGTAACAAGTGAATATACTATTGGTATCGGTAGCGGACTCGACCCGGAACTTCTTCATTATTGGCAATATTAATTACGTGGAAAACAAAAGGGCCTGGAGTGGTGTAATTTTTAATCTACACCTTTGTACTATATTAGTTATATATAAAGTTGAATTCTGTGATTCGTCGTTTTTACGTGATAACGGCTGACAAATTGGACCTCGTAATTTTAGTATTATAGATTTGGTGAATATTATTAACAACCACTAACTCCTGTATATATAAATATCATTACTAATGTTAACGAGGCCGGGATAAGGTACCGGTAATCGATGTTTTAAACTAACAAATGTAAAGATTTCAATAAAATATATAAATCTTAAAAAAAAGAAAAAAAAAAAAAAAAAAAGCGTTAAATTTTGACGATTTTCCGTCTTTATTTCTTGACCCCTGAGGATCCACATTTCTTTGAGGTACTGTCCAATTTTAGATTTTAAGTTTCTGAGTTTAAAGGCAGGGGGTTTAATTATCAATCAAATGCTGACAAGATTATCAATTAAACAAAGCAACTTTCCAACTAACCAAATTCTTTATCAAGTCATTTAAATACAAGTATATGATATATTAACCTTCAACATGTGCAACTTTAATGTTCTCGGCAACCAACTGATGATTCTCATGCAAACACACTTCATCAGTAACAGTATCTTCAACAATATGATTGTCAAGCAAATCTGTAAAAAAAAAAAAAAAAAGACCAATTAGTCCCTGTTAAGGGGGCTCGCGGGTCTAAATCAAATTTTTTATTTAATATAAGATTTCGACAATTTTTTCTATAAATGAATTTTATCTTATACCTAATAGAAAAATAAAATAAAAAAGGGGGTCACCGATCATTTACGCTCACAATCTGACTTCGAAAGAAGCATACATTTTTGTAAAGGTACTTTTTTTCTGTTGAACTAATAGGAGAAAAAGAGGTAATATCGAAATAAAAAACGAATTTAATTACAGAAATCGCTTAAATTTTACAATTATTTAGTTAATGTATAGCTTATTTGAAAACAATAATAAAAAATATAGGTCACCGATGAGTAAAAAAAAGATATTTCAATTTTAATGACAAAAAATAGCATTTTTGCATCAAAGGGAGATAATTTGGAGCTTTTTTCATGATATAAACATTTTCAAAGTCACCTGGGGCCAACACGAATTGATGTTTTGGAATAATTTTTGTACCACATGATAAAGTAACAACTACTAAAGATAATAAATAAAATTTGTAATGAAAAATAAAAGTTTGTTTTTTTTCTGAAAATCTTATATCCGCGAGCCTTAAGTCTATATAACCACCATTCTGTCAATTTATGTTAAATATTTCAAAATAATTCTATGACCATAATAATAACATGAATAAGAGAACAGAGTTCCAATGTTCCCTGTGTTGCAATATAATTGATCTATCCAAGGTACAAGTGCAGTAACTACAAAAAACACTTTTTTTTGTTCTTGAAACAATCTAAAATGATCTTGCAGAAACGAAGTCTTCAGAGCAAATACAATTTAAATTAAATGTGAATTCATTATAATTAATATTTCCAAGAGACGTAACTTGTTGAAAACATTTGATCAGTACTTATTTTCGAAAGTGTCAAAGGCATTGCTGATATAAACCTATGATATAACATTCATGAAATTCTGACCAGAATTGAACACATAAAAGCCCTAACAATGCAATTTTCCATAGTCAATGTTTCCAAGATGCACATCTCATAAAAAAAAAAAAAAAATCAGCACTGACTAATTCTAACTTGGCAAAAATATTGATAAAAATTTCATAAAAATTGGTCATCAAAGACAATAAGGGACATAACTCTAAAACAAATTGATACACAATGATTTTCAAGACAATGCTGATAAAAACCTTTGATATAAGTTTCATAAAAATCTGTATAATTCAAAAAATTTTGCTGCTGTAAATTTTACCATCAGTATCAAGAACTTCATTATCTGGACACTCTAGTTTAACTGAAATGTCTGAAGAGGTAATCAACATATCTGTCGGTCTCTCCCTAACCATGTGTACTGAAATACAAATGAAAATCTATCTTTTAATTATTTTATGAACTCAAAATTTCTGTATAAGCAATAAATATATTCAATGAGTATTTAGTTAATAACATAAACAGTATGCTTTGCATGAGGGAGATCCATTTTTAATTTTGAATAATTTTTTCCAAATTTTTGTATTAAACAGGAAATCCATGTTGGCTAGAAGCACAAACCAGCATAAGCCTTTTTGACAGTGTCCAATATCTATCTAGTGTGTATTCAGAATTCTCCATAGTTTAATTTTAGAAGTTAAATCCAAATGTCTTGCTAAAGTTAGTTTCTTGGCTGAAATATTTTTTCATTTATATAGGGTTGAAGAGAGCAAAAAAAATAAATTCATACTATAGAATAAATGGCTAAATTTAGGTATTTATCACATCTATAAATTTTACCATCAGTATCCTGGATTTCATTATCTGGACACTCTAGTTTAACTGAAATGTCTGAAGAGGTAATCAACGTCTCTGTGGGTCTCTCACTAACCATGTGTACTAAAATAAAGATTGATACATACTGTTAAATATTTTTTTTACTCATGAAACATGTACAACTCTGCTTAGTAATTAATGAATTATTACAATAAATGAATATTGAGCTCAACTAATATAGCTTTTATGTGACAGTGACCAATATCTATCTAGTATGTGTTCAAAAAACTTTAAGGAATGACTGTAATATTTTTTCTGTCTATGAAGAAATAACATAAAAAATTTGGTGCACACTGAATAACGCGCGTAGCGGGTTATTTAACAGTGTGCACCACATTTTTTATGTTATTTCGGATAGACAGGAAAAATATTACAGTCATTTCTTATAATTTAATTCTAAATTCCATTTTAAACCGTAGAAAACCATGAAAAAACATTGATGACGTCACGGTCACATGACTAAATTATGTCTATGGGCTCATAACAAAATAACATCAGCCTATCAGAAGACGGGTTACATCCAAAATTAAATTATTCATAATTAAAGTTAAGAATTTTAAGTTACTTTTTTTTAAAATAAAGGCAACATGTCTTGCTTTTATTTACATGTAGTTGCTTGGCTGAAAATTTCTTCATTATATATAGTGCTAAGAATGGACGGAGCAAATCATTCATTAAATATTTGATATGAATGAATTTATGATCGTTTCATTTGAAGGATTATTGTCTTAATCGAGGTTTTTATCCAGTCATAAAATTTTCAAATGCAACATTATTTTTTTATTTGGTTTATAAAGAAAATTTAGAAACTTGAGGTTACATGGTTACTAAAGCTTGCACACAGATAAAAAGAGTGGAATATTTGATTAGTAATTATTTACTTATATGCAATGAAATTTTATGTGAAATTTTGTCTATAGTCATGATCAAGGGTCCAGAAATGGTCATATTTGCCAGTCTTGTCCTAAACTGAAAGTATTTTGTCCTAAACGAGTAATTGGGATTTAGGACAAATTTATTTTTCAACAGAAATAATTTCGGTCATTTCGTTAAGATCGAGTTTCAAAATCGCCATTTTGAACATCTTTTTGGTTTTTTTTATCGATTTCCTGTAATTAAACTGCCACTCCAGTAAAGTGTTATAATCCTGAGGGCCCTCCTAATAACTATATTAATGCCTCAGGGAGCTATTGGCTAATGGTCGCTAATCTCTTTACCTGTGTTTTTAATTAACACCTGGCTATTAATCATAAGCTCAGAACTAATGTTATAAAGAAATCAAAATTCCATAACAACTATCTTCATTATTTAATTACTTTTCAGCAAAAACAATTGTCAATTATGATTTAAAATTAAATTAAAACTTGATTTAATTTACGTAGAAAAAAGTATTTTTTCACTACTAACACACGTGCTTTGTTAACTACATATTACGCATGCTTGAAATTCTCTTCCGCAGATAAGACTTATAAGATAAATTTTAAATGATTGCATGCTTAATAAAGCAAGTGCAACTATTATCATCAATAGTCAAACACTATCAAAGGTAAAAAAATTAAAAAGCCGATGATTTCCTGTGAATTTGATTAACAAAACTAATCCCGGAAATGAGTCCGGAATTGTTTCGTTTTAGTATTGTCGTAAAATATCCGGTATGAAATTTGACTTCAAAATTGAAAGAAACGTGAGCGATGACTGAGAAGATTATCGTTTTAAGTCATTAAAATCATTTTATTTTTAAACTGTTGTGAATTGCCTTCCCGTAATTGCTTTTGATCGATTTTTAGGAAAATGGTAGGTAAAATCATGAAGTTTAATGCGATGCAACAGTTAAACAAGTTTGTTGATGCGACGAGTATGAGCATACCCGGGGACTTTCTATACTGTCCCTGGCATATTCATGCATTCATCTTTTTAAGTTGTATCAAAATGACCGAAATTAGGGGAAAAAATTTCCGGATCCTTGGTCATGATAGTACTGGATAGGATAAAACTTTACTCATGCCAAGTCTTTCTTCATTGAAACAAAGAGAAATACATGTAGGGGTGGGTATTACACCTTAAAGTCATATGAAACAAGTGACTGGTGAAAAATAATGTTTATCCAATTCTTGAACCATTGTCATGCATGTTTTTTTCATAAACTTAGTCTTCTGTGCACGATTTTATCATCTTTTAGGTAACCACATTGTATAAATGGCAATTTTTTCCTCCCTCTGTCTGTTATGAAGTAAAAATATGGCAGCTCTTAAATGTCATCTTTAGAAGCCGAAGTTTATGGATTGACACCTTATAGTAAACAACCAACAATTAAACTTGGATATTGAGAACTGTTTAAACATGTACAATCAGATAATAGTTTATTATAAGGACAGATCCATGCGTTACTTGCGATCACTGGATTTTTACGAGAGGGTCACGCTGAGGTCACTTTGCATACAGAAAATATATCTGCAAATTACTTCAAGTTCCTGGAAGCAAACAATTCAAATAAAGTAAAGTTCTTCTAAATATGATCAAGTAAGAGTATATATGTACATAAGTTTTATAATGAAAACTATACATTTAGTTATAAAAAACATATATGCATTATTTTTTTCTAATTTGAGGTTTCATATGACTTTAAGGATTAATGTCTAATAAAATTAAGTATTTATCTAGTCATAAATTTTTGAATCTATAAAATTTACCATCAGTATCATGGAATTCATTATCTGCATAACACTCTAGTTTCAATGAACTGTTTGTAGAAGAGATCAACCTGTCTTTGGATCCCTCACTGATCATGCGTACTAAAATAGAGATGGAAACAAAGAGTTAAATACTTAATTTATCAACATGAAGTACAACTCTATATAATTAGTACATTTTTAATAAATACATTAAAAGAATATTTAGTTAAACTAGAATAATCAAAATAATTTCTTCATGTCATCCTCTATGTGCTCCTTTTAACATGGCATGGCATTATATTTGACAATATTTTACTGCTCCCTAATGCTTAGTGTACATGTAAACTCATAAACATAGCATGAAATTAAAAAAAATATTTCTGAAACAAATGCTAACAATATCAACTTTTGACGAGTTTAAAAATCTAGAGGCTCTTAAGAGCCTGTGTCGCTCACCTTGGTCTATGTGCATATTAAACAAAAGACACAAATGGATTAATGACAAAATTGCATTTTGGTGATGGTGATGTGTATGTAGATCTTACTTTACTGAATATTCTTGCTACTTACAATTATCTCTATCTATAATGAACTTGGCCCATTACATAACTAGTTACAGAGGAAAATATTTTTAAAATTTACAAAAATTTACAAAATTTATGAACTAGAGGCTCTAAAGAGCCTGTGTCGCTCACCTTGGTCTATGTGAATATTAAACAATGGACACAGATGGATTCATGACAAAATTGTGTTTTGGTGATGGTGATGTTTGTAGATCTTACTTTACTAAACATTCTTGCTGCTTACAATTATCTCTATCTATAACAGTACTTTCTGTGGAAAATGTTATTGAAAATCTTCAAATTTTAAGAAAATTGTTAAAAATTGACTATGAAGGGCAATAACTCCTTAGGGGGTCAATTGACTATTTTGGTAATACTGACTTATTTTTAGTTCTTACTTTGCTGTACATTATTGCTGTTTACAGTTTATCTCTATCTATAATAATATTCACAATAATAACAACTAGAGGCTCTAAAGAGCCTGTGTCGCTCACCTTGGTCTTGTGCATATTAAACAATGGACACGGATAAATTCATGACAAAATTGTGTTTTGGTGATAGTGATGTGTTTGTAGATCTTATTTTACTAAACATTCTTGTTGCTACAATTATCTCTATCTAAAATGAACTTGGCCCAGTAATTACAGTGGAAAATATTTTACAAAAATTTACAAAAATTTATGGAAAATGTTAAAAATTAACTATAAAGGGCAATAACTCCTTAAGGGGTCAATTGACTATTTTGGTCATGTAAACTTATTAGTAGATCTTATTTTGCTGAACGTTATTGCTGTATACAGTTTATCTCTATCTATAATAATATTCAAGATAATAACAAACTAGAGGCTCTAAAGAGCCTGTGTCGCTCACCTTGGTCTATGTAAATATTAAACAATGGACACAGATGGATTCATGACAAAATTGTGTTTTGGTGATGGTGATGTGTTTGTAGATCCTACTTTACTAAACATTCTTGCTGCTTACAATTATCTCTATCTATAACAGTACTTTCTGTGGAAAATGTTATTGAAAATCTTCAAATTTTAAGAAAATTGTTAAAAATTGACTATGAAGGGCAATAACTCCTTAGGGGGTCAATTGACTATTTTGGTCATACTGACTTATTTTTAGTTCTTACTTTGCTGTACATTATTGCTGTTTACAGTTTATCTCTATCTATAATAATATTCAAGATAATTTTTTTAACTACATACCCCAATGATGATCATGGCTAAGTTTGGTTAAATTTGGCCCAGTAGTTTCAGAGGAGAAGACTTTTCTAAAAGATTACTAAGATTTACGAAAAATGGTTAAAAATTGACTATAAAGGGCAATAACTTCAAAAGTGGTCAACTGACCATTTTGGTCATGTTGACTTATTTGTAGATCTTACTTTGCTGAACATTATTGCTGTTTACAGTTTTTCTCTATCTATAATAATATTCAAGATAATAACCAAAAACAGCAAAATTTCCTTAAAATTACCATTTCAGGGGCAGCAACCCAACAACAGAATGTCCGATTCATCTGAAAATTTTAGGGCAGATAGATCTTGACCTGATGAACAATTTTATCTCTGTCAGATTTCCTCAAAATGCTTTGGTTTTTGAGTTATAAGCCATAAACTGCATTTTACCCCATATGTTCTATTTTTAGCCATGGGGGCCATCTTGGTTGGTTGGGCGGGTCACCGGACACATTTTTTAAACTACATACCCCAATGATGATTATGGCCAAGTTTGGTTAAATTTGGCCCAGTAGTTTCAGAGGAGAAGATTTTTCTAAAAGATTACTAAGATTTACGAAAAATGGTTAAAAATTGACTATAAAGGGCAATAACTCCTAAAGTGGTCAACTGACCATTTTGGTCTTGTTGACTTATTTGTAGATCTTACTTTTCTGAACATTATTGTTGTTTACAGTTTATCTCTATCTATAATAATATTCAAGATAATAACCAAAAACAACAAAATTTCCTTAAAATTACCATTTCAGGGGCAGCAACCCAACAACGAAATGTCAGATTCATCTGAAAATTTCAGGGCAGATAGATCTTGACCTGATGAACAATATTACACCATGTCAGATTTGCTCTAAATGCTTTGGTTTTTGAGTTATAAGCCAAAAACTGCATTTTACCCCTATGTTCTATTTTTAGCCATGGCGGCCATCTTGGTTTGTTGGCCGGGTCACCGGACACATTTTTAAACTAGATACCCCAATGATGATTGTGGCCAAGTTTGGTTAAATTTGGCCCAGTAGTTTCAGAGGAGAAGATTTTTGTAAAAGTTAACGCCGGACGACGGACGCAGGACGACGACGGACGACGGACGCCAAGTGATGGGAAAAGCTCACTTGGCCCTTCGGGCCAGGTGAGCTAAAAACGGCAAAATTTCCTTAAAATTACCAATTCAGGACAGTAACCATGGTAACCTAACAATGGGTTGTCCGATCCATGTGAAAACATCAGGGCAAATAGATCTTGACCTGATAAACAATTTTACCCCATGTCAGATTTGCTCTAAATGCTTTGGTTTTTGAGTTATAAGCCAAAAACTGCATTTTACCCCTATGTTTTATTATTAGCGGTGGCAGCCATTTTGGTTGATTGGCCAGGTCACGCCACACATTTTTTAAACAAGTTACCCCAATGATGATTGTGGCCAAGTTTAGTTTAATTTGGCACAGTAGTTTCAGAGAAGAAGATTTTGTAAAAGATTACTAAGATTTACGAAAAAATGGTTAAAAATTGACTATAAAGGGCAATAACTCCTTCAGGGGTCAACTGACCATTTTGGTCATGCTAACTTATTTGTAAATCTTACTTTGCTGAACATTATTGCTGTTTACAGTTTATCTCTATCTATAATAATATTCAAGATAATAGCCAACCAGATGCTCCGCAGGGCGCAGCTTTATACGACCGCAGAGGTTGAACCCTGAACGGTTGGGGCAAGTATGGACACAATATTCAAGCTGGATTCAGCTCTAAATTTGGATTGTGATTAAATAGTTGACACAGCATAGGTTTCTGACACAGAATGAATGTGGTCTAATGAACTTAAAAACATTTTTTTGCCTTTGAGCAATTCACTATGCTGTTGAATATTAATCCTCTCAAAAAAATGTTTGAAGAAATTTTCTTTTTATTTATGAAATCTGAAATGAAAAAAATTGACCCCCCAATTTTTTTTTCACATCCCCATTTCCCTTATTTCAAAACTGATCTCAATTCAAATTTCTAATGAAGTTTGCAACAATAACTACTCATTTAAATACATCATAAAATATTAAAATGTAAAAAAGTGCTTGTTATTACTGAATGGTAAAGATTGTTTTAATCTATCAGTTGGTAGTAAAAGTGAATATACATTGTATATTGTATAAAACAATGATTTAAGTTGATTCAACTACTATTCTGGACAAAGAAAGATAACTCCAATTGAAATCCAATTGGATTTTCTTGCTATTGCACAATATTGTGCAATTAGATATTTCTTGCTATTGTGCAATACTGTGCAATTGAAAATATTTGCTATTGCACAATACTGTGCAATTGAAGATTTCTTGCTATTGCACAATACTGTGCAATTGAAGATTTCTTGCTATTGCTGAATACTGTGCAATTGAAGATTTCTTGCTATTGCTGAATACTGTGCAATTGAAAATTTCTTGCTATTGCACAATACTTAATATAATAATTTTGGATCCTGATTTGGACCAACTTGAAAACTGGGCCCATAATCAAAAATCTAAGTACATGTTTAGATTCAGCATATCAAAGAGACCCAAGAATTCAATTTTTGTTAAAATCTAACTTAGTTTAATTTTGGACCCTTTGGACTTTAATGTAGACCAATTTTAAAACAGGACCAAAAATTAAGAATCTACATACACAGTTAGATTTGGCATATCAAAGAACCCCAATTATTCAATTTTTGATGAAATCAAACAAAGTTTAATTTTGGACCCCGATTTGGACCAACTTGAAAACTGGGCCAATAATAAAAAATCTAAGTACATTTTTAGATTCAGCATATCAAAGAACCCCAAGGATTGAATTTTTGTTAAAATCAAACTAAGTTTAATTTTGGACCCTTTGGACCTTAATGTAGACCAATTTGAAAACGGGACCAAAAATTAAGAATCTACATACACAGTTAGATTCGGCATATCAAAGAACCCCAATTATTCAATTTTTGATGAAATCAAACAAAGTTTAATTTTGGACCCTTTGGGCCCTTTATTCCTAAACTGTTAGGACCAAAACTCCCAAAATTCAATACCAACCTTCCTTTTATGGTCATAAACCTTGTGTTTAAATTTCATAGATTTCTATTTACTTATACTAAAGTTATGGTGCGAAAACCAAGAAAAATGCTTATTTGGGTCCCTTTTTGGCCCCTAATTCCTAAACTGTTGTGACCAAAACTCCCAAAATCAATACCAACCTTCCTTTTGTGGTCATAAACATTGTGTTCAAATTTCATTGATTTCTATTTACTTAAACTAAAGTTATTGTGCGAAAACCAAGAATAATGCTTATTTGGGCCCTTTTTTGGCCCCTAATTCCTAAACTGTCGGAACCAAAATTCCCCAAATCAATCCCAACCTTTATTTTGTGGTCATAAACCTTGTGTCAAAATTTCATAGATTTCTATTAACTTAAACTAAAGTTATAGTGCGTAAACCAAGAAAATGCTTATTTGGGCCCTTTTTGGCCCCTAATACCTAAAATGTTGGGACCAAAACTCCCAAAATCAATCCCAACCTTCCTTTTGTGGTCATAAACCTTGTGTTAAAATTTCAAAGATTTCTATTCACTTTTACTAAAGTTAGAGTGCGAAAACTAAAAGTATTCGGACGACGACGACGACGCCGCAGACGACGACGCCAACATGATAGCAATATACGACGATATAAAAACAGCAAAAATTCCCTAAAATTACCAATTCAGGGGCAGCAACCCAATAACGGGTTGTCGGGTTCATCTGAAAATTTGAGGGCAAATAGATCTTGACCTGATAAACAATTTTACCCCATGTCAGATTTGCTCTAAATGCTTTGGTTTTTGAGTTATAAGCCAAAAACTGCATTTTACCCCTATGTTCTATTTTTAGCCATGGTGGCCATCTTGGTTGGTTGGCCGGGTCACGCCACACATTTTTTAAACTAAATATCCCAAAGATGATTTTGGCCAAGTTTGGATTAATTTGGCCAAGTAGTTTCAGAGGAGAAGATTTTTGTAAAAGATTACTAAGATTGACGAAAAATGGTTAAAAATTGACTATAAAGGTCAATAACTCCTAAATGGGTCAACTGACCATTTTGGTCATGCTGACTTATTTGTAAATCTTACTTTGCTGAACATTATTGCTGTTTACAGTTTATCTCTATCTATAATAATATTCAAGATAATAGCCAAAAACAGCAAAAATTCCCAAAAATTACCAGTTCAGGGGCAGCAACCCAATAACGGTTGTCGGATTCATTTGAAAATTTGAGGGCAGTTAGATCTTGACCTGATAAACAATTTTACCCCATGTCAGATTTGCTCTAAATGCTTTGGTTTTTGAGTTATAAGCCAAAAACTGCATTTTACCCCTATGTTCTATTTTTAGCCATGGCGGCCATCTTGCTTGGTTGGCCGGGTCACGCCACACATTTTTTAAATTAGATACCCCAATGATGATTGTGGCCAAGTTTGGTTTAATTTGGCCCAGTAGTTTCAGAGGAGAAGATTTTTGTAAAAGTTAACGACGACGGACGACAGACGACGACGGACGCCGGACGCCGGACGCCAAGTGATGGCAAAAGCTCACTTGGCCCTTCGGGCCAGGTGAGCAAAAAAATGTTAAAAATTGACTGTAAAGGGCAATACCTCCATAAGGGGTCAACTGACCATTTTCATCATGTTGATTTATTTGTAGATCTTACTTTGCTGAACATTATTGCTGTTTACAGTTTATCTCTATCTATAATAATATTCAAGATAATAACCAAAAGTGGCAAAATTTCCATGAAATTACCAATAAAGGGGTAGCAACCCAACAACAGGTTTTCCGACTCATCTGAAAATTTCAGGGTAGATAGATTTTGACTTGATTAACAATTTTAATACTGTCAGATTTGCTCTAAATGCTTTGGTTTCAGAGTTAAAAGCCAAAATCTATATTTTACCCCTTTGTTCTATTTTTAGCCAAAGCGCCCATCTTGGTTGGCTGGCCGGGTCAACGGACACATTTTTCAAACTACATACCCTAATAACGATTGTGAACAAGTTTGGTTAAATTTGACTTAGTAGTTTCAGAGGAGAAGATTTTTGTAAAAGATTACAAAAATTTACGAAAAATTGTTGAAAATTGACTATAAAGGGCAATAACTCCTTAAGGTGTCAATTGACCATTTTGATCATGTTGACTTATTTGTAGATCTTACTTTACTGAACATTATTGCTGTTCACAGTTTACCTATATATCTAAAATAATATTTATAATCAATTTTTAACCATTTTTCGTAAATCTTACTCATCTCTTACAAAAATCTTCTCCTCTGAAACTACTTGGCCAAATTTAACCAAACTTGGCTATAATCATCATTCTGGAATCTAGTTAAAACAAGAGGCTCAAGAGCCTGTCTCGCTCACCTTGGTCTATGCTGAGACTACTATAACACAGAGATTGGTCACTACCGACTTATCGTGTAGTGTCTAGAGACTCCAATTTTTCAGCTACGTTAATTTAACGTAGTTTCGTATTTAACCGTAGTTTTGTATTTAACAGTAGCAGACGACATATATCACCACCTAATCACCGAGACTACTATAATTGTCTATATCAGTATATATAAAATTTTGGAATCACAAGTGCCTCAGACGAAGCCACCTTAGAGATGGGGTACACCTGAATGACAAAGGGAATGAAGCATTTTTCTTCAGCATTAGACATGCAATGAACTCAGTGACCTATGTATAAAGTAAAGGATATTACAGTAAACCTTATTCATTGGTATTCATAGTCAGCAAATATTTAAATGTTATAAATCATGTTGAAAAATAAACTTACCAATTTTATGCTTCGGTTCTTTTTTCTGATGGCTGTTCTTTTTCGGTCGTCCCAAACGGGATTTCTTTCGGTGAGGCATTCCTACAATAAATAAAATTATAATCAGTAACATTCAAAACTTACTTATGCTTCTAGACTAAACATGATAAATGAATACTCAGAATAGGGTCTGCAACTTTACTTAAACAAACTAATAGCCATGGTAAATTGATGGATTTGTTTAAAATGTGGACAAACTTTTTTTTCAAATTTTTCATTTGGGAGTCTTCATCATGGGGACCCCCCCCCCCCCCCCCCCCCCCCACACACACACACACAAATAGGGGTAAATAGCAGTATGCTAGTATATCAAATTATGCCAAAGTAAACATTAGTAGAAAGAAGAAATACAAGGGAATGTTTTAATGCCATTTGGGAAAACAAATTATTCAACTGAATTATACCCAAGCACAACAGAAATTGACTCAAAATTTGCATCGGTCATTTTGAAAACCTTCGTGTGGTAAATCTCCCCACAAAAAGGGATAAATAGCAGTTTGCTGGTATATCAAATTATGACAAAGTATACATCAGTGTAAAGAAAAAATATGAAAGAAAGTTTTAATACTATCTAGAAAACCAACTGTTCCTCTGAATTTAACCCATTTACAAAATAACTCCGAGTCGGTCTAACGAACTGAAAAGTCCAACGCGGTAATTTACGCTTATAAATTCACTAAACAAGGCTATTGTGGACATAAAAAAACAATAATTAACATTTTTATTCTTATTATTATACTTACTGATACATAAAACTCCTTAATAAGCCACATACGTTAAAATAATGTTATTATTTTGCACCACGCTTGTAAACGGTATCGGGACCGTTCGCCCTAATAACATGTTCGCCCTAGGTCCGTTCGCTCTGAGTTCGTTCACCCAGAGTCCGTTCGCCCTACTATAAAAATATTAATATTCAGGGCATTGGAAATTGATTAAACTTATTCAGATATTTCTATGGTATATATATCATGTATATATATATTCTTGAAATTTATGGAAACATTGAAATATTTAAAAGTTTATGGCTTGTTTTTTATCATTAATTGTTCAATTACAAAATAATAGGGTCCTACTAAAATGCGCCCGGGGAAAAGAAAAAGCGCCCGGGGAAGAAAAATAGCGCCTGGGGAAGAAAATTAGCGCCCGGGGAAATTATATAGATATTTTATTGGCATGAGACAACTTTGTGTCCGGCGATGAAATAAGTTATGCACATTGATTTTTTTTAAATTTTAGACAAGTAATTTGTAAATTAAGATAGTAGACATTTTTAATAAAACACAAAAACAAGTATAAATGTTTCAATTTTAACAATAATATATGAATAGGCCTACTATTTCGAAAGACAGATAGTAATGGATCACAGTTTATGCTGAAGATTTATAAAATGTAAGACATCAAAAGACATGTTTTTCAAAAACGATATCAAAATGAAAAATGTAAACAAAACTTAAATTTCACAGATAAATATCAATCTAATCAATATTAAAAGAGTTACACATAATAAATCAGCAAATAAAGCAGTACTATACATGTACCGCAGTTAAAACAAGGCGGTAAAAAGCAGGAGTTTTGTTTAAATTTAAAACTAAGCATTAAAACCCTTATAAGCATTGCCATTAAAACAGTTGTAGTTTTATCAAAAGATATCATATATCTTTATCAGCATCTGCATAAAAAAATGTGTTCACCATGCAGTTGCTAAAATATTAGACATCAGGCACTGATTATTTTTAAGTAACAAAATATACGTTTTGATCGAGGACAATATCGTTCAGGATTCTTCTATATACTCTCATTTATATTTATTTACTTATGTATATACAATTTTGATATCTAAAATGCAAAAGTGCCAGAACCAGCACTTTAGATGTAGCATTGTACATATCCCAATTTATATTAAGGACAAAACAAGCAATGATTTTTTTTTTTTTGGAAAAAAATTATTGTTATATAATATTATTATTTTATTCTCCCGGGCGCTAATTTTCCTTCCCCGGGCGCTTTTTCTTTTCCCGGGCGCTCTCGGGCGCTCCCGGGCGCTTTTAGTAGGACCGGCCTCCTTAGCTAATTGCAAAAGAATTTGCAGCCCTACTAAAGGAGGTGGGAAAGGAATTAAATAAGGAATTAAAAAAATATATTCACCTATTTCTGTCTTCCTCTCTTGAAAGAATCCAAAATTGCTGACTTGGCAAAAATGGACTGGTGGTCTGGAACATCCTTCAAATAGAATGAAGTGAAAGACGTTTCAGAGGTCCAGTAAGCTGCTTTTAAAATTTCTTCAGCTGATACACCACAAAATAAAGCCCATTAAGTAGAGAGTCTTCTTGTATCATGTGCTCTTACTGTTTTTAAAGTGTCTTTATCAGATTTCCTTATAGATTTTGTTCTATTTATGTAAATCCTTAATGCTTATTTGGGTCCCTTTTTGGCCCCTAATTCCTAAACTGTTGTGACCAAAACTCCCAAAATCAATACCAACCTTCCTTTTGTGGTCATAAACATTGTGTTCAAATTTCATTGATTTCTATTTACTTAAACTAAAGTTATTGTGCGAAAACCAAGAATAATGCTTATTTGGGCCCTTTTTTGGCCCCTAATTCCTAAACTGTCGGAACCAAAATTCCCCAAATCAATCCCAACCTTTATTTTGTGGTCATAAACCTTGTGTCAAAATTTCATAGATTTCTATTAACTTAAACTAAAGTTATAGTGCGTAAACCAAGAAAATGCTTATTTGGGCCCTTTTTGGCCCCTAATACCTAAAATGTTGGGACCAAAACTCCCAAAATCAATCCCAACCTTCCTTTTGTGGTCATAAACCTTGTGTTAAAATTTCAAAGATTTCTATTCACTTTTACTAAAGTTAGAGTGCGAAAACTAAAAGTATTCGGACGACGACGACGACGCCGCAGACGACGACGCCAACATGATAGCAATATACGACGATATAAAAACAGCAAAAATTCCCTAAAATTACCAATTCAGGGGCAGCAACCCAATAACGGGTTGTCGGGTTCATCTGAAAATTTGAGGGCAAATAGATCTTGACCTGATAAACAATTTTACCCCATGTCAGATTTGCTCTAAATGCTTTGGTTTTTGAGTTATAAGCCAAAAACTGCATTTTACCCCTATGTTCTATTTTTAGCCATGGTGGCCATCTTGGTTGGTTGGCCGGGTCACGCCACACATTTTTTAAACTAAATATCCCAAAGATGATTTTGGCCAAGTTTGGATTAATTTGGCCAAGTAGTTTCAGAGGAGAAGATTTTTGTAAAAGATTACTAAGATTGACGAAAAATGGTTAAAAATTGACTATAAAGGTCAATAACTCCTAAATGGGTCAACTGACCATTTTGGTCATGCTGACTTATTTGTAAATCTTACTTTGCTGAACATTATTGCTGTTTACAGTTTATCTCTATCTATAATAATATTCAAGATAATAGCCAAAAACAGCAAAAATTCCCAAAAATTACCAGTTCAGGGGCAGCAACCCAATAACGGTTGTCGGATTCATTTGAAAATTTGAGGGCAGTTAGATCTTGACCTGATAAACAATTTTACCCCATGTCAGATTTGCTCTAAATGCTTTGGTTTTTGAGTTATAAGCCAAAAACTGCATTTTACCCCTATGTTCTATTTTTAGCCATGGCGGCCATCTTGCTTGGTTGGCCGGGTCACGCCACACATTTTTTAAATTAGATACCCCAATGATGATTGTGGCCAAGTTTGGTTTAATTTGGCCCAGTAGTTTCAGAGGAGAAGATTTTTGTAAAAGTTAACGACGACGGACGACAGACGACGACGGACGCCGGACGCCGGACGCCAAGTGATGGCAAAAGCTCACTTGGCCCTTCGGGCCAGGTGAGCAAAAAAATGTTAAAAATTGACTGTAAAGGGCAATACCTCCATAAGGGGTCAACTGACCATTTTCATCATGTTGATTTATTTGTAGATCTTACTTTGCTGAACATTATTGCTGTTTACAGTTTATCTCTATCTATAATAATATTCAAGATAATAACCAAAAGTGGCAAAATTTCCATGAAATTACCAATAAAGGGGTAGCAACCCAACAACAGGTTTTCCGACTCATCTGAAAATTTCAGGGTAGATAGATTTTGACTTGATTAACAATTTTAATACTGTCAGATTTGCTCTAAATGCTTTGGTTTCAGAGTTAAAAGCCAAAATCTATATTTTACCCCTTTGTTCTATTTTTAGCCAAAGCGCCCATCTTGGTTGGCTGGCCGGGTCAACGGACACATTTTTCAAACTACATACCCTAATAACGATTGTGAACAAGTTTGGTTAAATTTGACTTAGTAGTTTCAGAGGAGAAGATTTTTGTAAAAGATTACAAAAATTTACGAAAAATTGTTGAAAATTGACTATAAAGGGCAATAACTCCTTAAGGTGTCAATTGACCATTTTGATCATGTTGACTTATTTGTAGATCTTACTTTACTGAACATTATTGCTGTTCACAGTTTACCTATATATCTAAAATAATATTTATAATCAATTTTTAACCATTTTTCGTAAATCTTACTCATCTCTTACAAAAATCTTCTCCTCTGAAACTACTTGGCCAAATTTAACCAAACTTGGCTATAATCATCATTCTGGAATCTAGTTAAAACAAGAGGCTCAAGAGCCTGTCTCGCTCACCTTGGTCTATGCTGAGACTACTATAACACAGAGATTGGTCACTACCGACTTATCGTGTAGTGTCTAGAGACTCCAATTTTTCAGCTACGTTAATTTAACGTAGTTTCGTATTTAACCGTAGTTTTGTATTTAACAGTAGCAGACGACATATATCACCACCTAATCACCGAGACTACTATAATTGTCTATATCAGTATATATAAAATTTTGGAATCACAAGTGCCTCAGACGAAGCCACCTTAGAGATGGGGTACACCTGAATGACAAAGGGAATGAAGCATTTTTCTTCAGCATTAGACATGCAATGAACTCAGTGACCTATGTATAAAGTAAAGGATATTACAGTAAACCTTATTCATTGGTATTCATAGTCAGCAAATATTTAAATGTTATAAATCATGTTGAAAAATAAACTTACCAATTTTATGCTTCGGTTCTTTTTTCTGATGGCTGTTCTTTTTCGGTCGTCCCAAACGGGATTTCTTTCGGTGAGGCATTCCTACAATAAATAAAATTATAATCAGTAACATTCAAAACTTACTTATGCTTCTAGACTAAACATGATAAATGAATACTCAGAATAGGGTCTGCAACTTTACTTAAACAAACTAATAGCCATGGTAAATTGATGGATTTGTTTAAAATGTGGACAAACTTTTTTTTCAAATTTTTCATTTGGGAGTCTTCATCATGGGGACCCCCCCCCCCCCCCCCCCCCCACACACACACACAAATAGGGGTAAATAGCAGTATGCTAGTATATCAAATTATGCCAAAGTAAACATTAGTAGAAAGAAGAAATACAAGGGAATGTTTTAATGCCATTTGGGAAAACAAATTATTCAACTGAATTATACCCAAGCACAACAGAAATTGACTCAAAATTTGCATCGGTCATTTTGAAAACCTTCGTGTGGTAAATCTCCCCACAAAAAGGGATAAATAGCAGTTTGCTGGTATATCAAATTATGACAAAGTATACATCAGTGTAAAGAAAAAATATGAAAGAAAGTTTTAATACTATCTAGAAAACCAACTGTTCCTCTGAATTTAACCCATTTACAAAATAACTCCGAGTCGGTCTAACGAACTGAAAAGTCCAACGCGGTAATTTACGCTTATAAATTCACTAAACAAGGCTATTGTGGACATAAAAAAACAATAATTAACATTTTTATTCTTATTATTATACTTACTGATACATAAAACTCCTTAATAAGCCACATACGTTAAAATAATGTTATTATTTTGCACCACGCTTGTAAACGGTATCGGGACCGTTCGCCCTAATAACATGTTCGCCCTAGGTCCGTTCGCTCTGAGTTCGTTCACCCAGAGTCCGTTCGCCCTACTATAAAAATATTAATATTCAGGGCATTGGAAATTGATTAAACTTATTCAGATATTTCTATGGTATATATATCATGTATATATATATTCTTGAAATTTATGGAAACATTGAAATATTTAAAAGTTTATGGCTTGTTTTTTATCATTAATTGTTCAATTACAAAATAATAGGGTCCTACTAAAATGCGCCCGGGGAAAAGAAAAAGCGCCCGGGGAAGAAAAATAGCGCCTGGGGAAGAAAATTAGCGCCCGGGGAAATTATATAGATATTTTATTGGCATGAGACAACTTTGTGTCCGGCGATGAAATAAGTTATGCACATTGATTTTTTTTAAATTTTAGACAAGTAATTTGTAAA
Organism: Mytilus edulis; assembly: GCA_019925275.1. NCBI lineage: Eukaryota > Metazoa > Mollusca > Bivalvia > Mytilida > Mytilidae > Mytilus > Mytilus edulis. The sequence goes on along the minus strand of CM034351.1, from coordinate 58,805,071 downwards.
TTAAGATAGTAGACATTTTTAATAAAACACAAAAACAAGTATAAATGTTTCAATTTTAACAATAATATATGAATAGGCCTACTATTTCGAAAGACAGATAGTAATGGATCACAGTTTATGCTGAAGATTTATAAAATGTAAGACATCAAAAGACATGTTTTTCAAAAACGATATCAAAATGAAAAATGTAAACAAAACTTAAATTTCACAGATAAATATCAATCTAATCAATATTAAAAGAGTTACACATAATAAATCAGCAAATAAAGCAGTACTATACATGTACCGCAGTTAAAACAAGGCGGTAAAAAGCAGGAGTTTTGTTTAAATTTAAAACTAAGCATTAAAACCCTTATAAGCATTGCCATTAAAACAGTTGTAGTTTTATCAAAAGATATCATATATCTTTATCAGCATCTGCATAAAAAAATGTGTTCACCATGCAGTTGCTAAAATATTAGACATCAGGCACTGATTATTTTTAAGTAACAAAATATACGTTTTGATCGAGGACAATATCGTTCAGGATTCTTCTATATACTCTCATTTATATTTATTTACTTATGTATATACAATTTTGATATCTAAAATGCAAAAGTGCCAGAACCAGCACTTTAGATGTAGCATTGTACATATCCCAATTTATATTAAGGACAAAACAAGCAATGATTTTTTTTTTTTGGAAAAAAATTATTGTTATATAATATTATTATTTTATTCTCCCGGGCGCTAATTTTCCTTCCCCGGGCGCTTTTTCTTTTCCCGGGCGCTCTCGGGCGCTCCCGGGCGCTTTTTAGTAGGACCGGCCTCCTTAGCTAATTGCAAAAGAATTTGCAGCCCTACTAAAGGAGGTGGGAAAGGAATTAAATAAGGAATTAAAAAAATATATTCACCTATTTCTGTCTTCCTCTCTTGAAAGAATCCAAAATTGCTGACTTGGCAAAAATGGACTGGTGGTCTGGAACATCCTTCAAATAGAATGAAGTGAAAGACGTTTCAGAGGTCCAGTAAGCTGCTTTTAAAATTTCTTCAGCTGATACACCACAAAATAAAGCCCATTAAGTAGAGAGTCTTCTTGTATCATGTGCTCTTACTGTTTTTAAAGTGTCTTTATCAGATTTCCTTATAGATTTTGTTCTATTTATGTAAATCCTTAATGCACGGCAAGGGCATAGTTTCAAATCCTCAGAATCAGTTGCATAAGAATTAAATGAAGGAATGAATAATGCCTCCCAAGGACTTATTCAAAGTCTGTGTTTTTGCAAGAAACTGCATATTTGGTAATAGTTTAATTCCATTTTTTTCAAATCTAAAATGTCCATCATCTAATGATAAGCAATGAATTTCACCAACTCTACTGGCTGATGCAATAGCTACTAGAAAAGCTGTTTTGAATGTTAAAAACTTTAATTCAATTGAATCTAAAGGTTCAAAAGGATGTTTTGTTAGCATCAATAAAACTAAAGGTAAATTCCAATTTGGTGTCAATTGACGAATTGGTGGATTCATATTAAATAATCCTTTAATCAATGATGATAACTCAGAACTGTTTGAAATTTCTAATCCATTATTATGAATCAATGCTATGGCTGACTTGTAACCTGTAATAGTCTGTGGTTTGCATTTTCTTACAGTAGAAAGAAATAACAAAAATTCTGCTACTTCTGCATGTTCTGGTATAGTTGAAGAAGTGGAATTTATATTTTGTTCTTTACACCAACTGTCATATATTCTGAGTCTTGCATCATACACTGTTTGAGTAGATGTTTTTCTGGCATTTGCCATAATTTCTGCAGTTTTTTCAGAAAATCCTTTTGACTGATGGCGCAATTTGATAATTTCTATGCCACAAGATTCAATGTTTCTAGACTATGATGAAATATTTGTATTCGATTGTGAATTTGTGAAAGCAGATCTGGCAGAAGTGGTAGTTTTATTGGAATATCTATCAGTAGATCCAACATCTGAGGATACCAAGATTGTCTTGGCCACATTGGTGCTATTAGAAGAACAACTTGGCTGTCTTTTCTTCTCGAATCTTTTGTAATATCCGAGGAACAAGGATTGGAGGAGGAAATGCATATGCATACATGCCGCTCCAATTTACAGTTAGAGCATCTACTTGAAATGCTGCTATGTCTGGAACCGGAGAGCAATAAACTGCTAACTTTTTGTTCTGAGCTGTTGCAAACAGATCTATACTTGGAGTTTCCAGTCTCTGAAATATCATATTTACTATCATATTGTTGAGTTAGTGCAAAGCAATAAGGCTGCATTTAACCAAAACTCAATAGATCCAACTTGTCTTCTCTGCAATGAAAATCCAGAAACTGTTGAACATTTTATTCTAGATTGTAAACCTCTGAATAACACTCGTATACCATACTTGCATGAGTTAGACTGCTTTCTTCCACGGGGGGTTCTCAACATGGGATTTTGGGTACAGGTGTGCAGCTGGGATTTTAAAAGCACCCCCCATTCATATATTGAATAATTGTGAAATCCCTACCTATACATATATTTCACAGCGAAATCATAACCCATTCATATATTTATCACCCATTGATATATCACAATCGGTCAATTACTACCTATTGATATATTTCCTCGGTAAAATTGCACCCCATTGATATATTTGACGGATCAAAAAAGGGAACCATTCCAGCGGCACATATGTATATACCTTTATATAGGAAGAGACCCCCCCCCCCCCCCCCCCCCCCCCGTGCTTTCTTCGTAGCATTAAAAACTGATAAATGCTTTAACCTCAGGCTAACCAGCTTAGTAATAAATAAACAGCTTATTTTAGACCCAAGTAGATTATTATGCGCATGTGGCTGTAGATGCAAATGTATGGACAACTGCTTCAAACAGTCAAAGTAGAGAATATAAATAGAAAACTGTGCTATGCTTTACATACCAAAAGAAATGAACTTTTGAAAGCTCTACCGTCAAACAAACGAAAAGGCCATTGAATGTAGCCAACATTCACCCAACGGGCGTAGATTTTTGCTTTTTTTGAATACCGAAGACCCCTGTAAATAAAGTCCTGTAAATATATATTGTGAACTTTTAAACCGATTCTGAAAAGAAGTGCTCCTTTGAAGGAGGGAATTCCTTACACAGATACAGATACAGAATGGCAGATCTCTTTTCCGGAGAAATACACATTTTAACCGATATCGATGGAAAGGTTAATGTACTACGGGTTTAACCAATCAGTGCAAGGGACACAAGCTACCAAATGTCACAAAACAGGTCTATTGACTTCAATCAAGGAGAACAAATCATAAGGTTATTCAATCATTAAAACAATCATTAATTATCTAATCGGGGTTACAAATAAGTAAGTAAAACTTTTTTTGGATTCGGCATATTGACAAACAATACAAACATAAGTTCTAATGAGCTTTTCACCGAATATAAAAAAACCATATGCAATAACAAATAAAACCACAGGAGTTTGAAATCCATCCTATCAATAACAGGTTGGGAACAAACCCTCTATATGGTAATTATACCTGTATAGAGGGATAATCCTTCTATAGATGGGTAAAATTATCCCTCTGTAGAGGGGTATTTTTGTTAAGACTGGATTTAAATCAAAATAGGGCAGAATGGCATTCTCTACTTATTATGGCAGTATGCCAGTAACCTGGAACAGTTGATGCATCAATTGATGTATTTAATTTAATATGCACATGCCCAGTTTGATGCTTATCTGACTAAATATAAAATCTATTGTTCACCATGATTGAAAGCTGTGATGATCAGGTAAATTCTACTCACTTATGCCTCACTTAACAGAATTTCTATTGTTAGATTTAACATGAAATTTAAAGGTCAACTATTCCTTTTGTTGTTGATCAGGTGTTCAGATAGGTATACAATAGATTGCAAGTTTTGTCACTTTAGCAGAAAACTGGTTATCCCAATTTTTAGTCACGTGCATATGTTGATGCATATAATGCTAGAGATTATAGCCAATATAACTAGAAAATGCCATTCTGCCCTAATTTGCAGTCTCACTAATTAGCGACAACAAGAATTTTAGCGACAACAAGCGTCAACAAGCGACAAGAAGCGACAACAAGAATTATTTTAGCGACAACAAGCGACAAGAAACTATTTAGCGACAAGAAAACATTTTTTCTAATTAAAATTAATTATTGCAATAAATATTAAAAGAATATGCAAAAGAAAATAATTTTAGCGACAAGAAAGTTAAAATTGATAGAAAAAAATGAAACATTATAATTTACATAATATTTTATCATCTATTATCATGATTATGAATAACAGCCAGTATTACGTTTAATTATTGTATTATGAGATTACTTTTCCTTGTGTTTTAGAACATATTATTTATCTTATAATTTGTTTTTTAACTCTTTTCGTGCAATATATATTAAGCTCGCAAAATAAATTATTTGTGCATCATTGTCCTGAAAATATTGACACAAATTGTGAAATACAAAGAACTGAAATCAAACAAGAGGAAAAGAAAATTGAAATGTGAATGTTTTCATCTTTTTATTTGTTTATTGCCTCATTAAACGATTTTGATCATGTTTTATATGCATATTGATTGAAGATTAAAGGAAATTAATGACAATCTTGAGTTTTCAACAGGTATTCACTTTATGGACATGGAGACTTTGAGCTAAGCTCCTCAGTAAGCCATTTTCAATGCACAAAAGCTCTATGGCAGATCAAATCGGAGAAAGAAAAGGCTTTTGCATTGCAAAAATTCTTGACTCATGGGAGAAAGTAAAACGCAATCCCAGAGTCCACCACTTCAAAAGATGGTGGGCTGACAATCCCCAAAACAAGTGCATGTGCCCGTAAACCTTGCCAACGGAAACGTATTAAAAATGCTTAAACTACAACTTCAAAAAGGGCAAAAATACAGTGAACCTTAGTGGTAAAAATCTACGGCTTATCAAAATGGGACCACCATGTACAAAATGTATAAATATTATGTTAGATAGGAATGTACATATTACATGTATTACTATATAATGACTAAAAATAATTAAAAAAATAAAATATATATGGACCCCAAGGTAGAACCACGTCCTCGTCGTGGGGTCTGGAAACATGCTTAAATAATAAAGATGGCAAAGCGTGGCTGAGAGTTCTACAAATAAAGCATCGAATTGACATAACAAGAGTACACTTAATAGAGCATAGTATTAAGCAAACGAATCAAAATATTATATTCCATTATGCCCGCTCCATATATATCTCCATTCGTTTATTCATACTTTGACTTTGATGAAAACAGATACATACATTATCTTATAAATATTTTTCATATTTAAAAATACAAAAAAGAAGCTCAATCTCTTTCTTCTTCACAAATGTTAAATTTCTTCATCTACCAATTTACTAATATAAACTTCACAATCTCTTTCTTCCTCACAAATGTTTCATTTCTTCGTCTATCTATATATAATAAAACATTTTAATTAGACATATCTGCTCGTATATTTAAAAAAAAACCATTAAATACAAATTTCTTTATATCTAATAAAAAAAATGTTTTCTTGTCGCTAAATAGTCTTCTTGTCGCTTGTTGTCGCTAAAATAATTCTTGTTGTCGCTTCTTGTCGCTTGTTGACACTTGTTGTCGCTAATTAGTGAGACCCCTAATTTGCTTTAAATCCAGTGCAAACAAAAAAAAACTCTCTATAGAGGGATAATTTTATCCCTCTAAAGAAGGATTATCCCTCTATACAGGTATAATCACCATACAGGGGGTTTGTTCCCAACCTGAATAAGGGGGTAAAAATATACCAAAGACGACTATCACAGTAGAGCTTCTCTCGAAGAGAGAAGCGAGAAGCTCTACTGAGATAGTCGACTTTGGTATATTTTTACCCCTTTATTGATAGGATTTCAAACTCCTCAGTCCTGTGATAAAACAAGGCATGCAGCATTGGCTAGAGGTACATGTATAGGGGGAGGGTTGAGATCTCATAAACATGTTTAACCCTGCCGCATTTTTGCGCCTGTCCCAAGTCAGGAGCCTCTGGCCTTTGTTAGTCTTGTATTATTTTAACTTTTAGTTTCTTGTGTACAATTTAGAGTTTAGTATGGTGTTCATTCACTAAACTAGTATATTTGTTTTGGGGCCAGCTGAAGGACGACTCTGGGTGCGAGAATTTCTCGTTGCATTGAAGACCTGTTGGTGACCTTCTGCTGTTGTCTGCTCTATGGTCGGGTTGTTGTCTCTTTGACACATTACTGCCCTATTTCCATTCTCAATTTTAATAAATAATAAAAAGCAGCACCAACATGACCAAAAATTAGCTCTAAGCAAATAGCATATACAAAAATGTACATGTATCTTGCAAAATACCAAAACATATATATGAAGCACTAATTTCTTTAAAAATTTGCAGTTTAAAAATTATTTTTTATAGAATTTATGATTTATAAAGTTAAAATTTCAAATCTTTCAAATTTTAAAATGTAAAAAACAAAACTTCAGTTGCAATGCAATTGAGCTGTTAATGCAGCATAAAAAGCATAAATATTGTAACACAAATAATCTACAGGCAGAGCAAAAACATTCTGTTCCACTCCAGGACTGAACAAGACTCTTAAAATGTGAGAAGTCCTGAAATGGTCTGGTAAGCTATTCCATAAAGAAGCAGCAGCAAAACTAAAAGATTTTTTTCCATATGAGGTAGTTCTTACCTGTAGTATTTCCAAAATATTAGTGTATCTAAAAGAATATTTAGTGTGTTTAATTTGGAGTAAATTTTGTAAACATACAAATGTACAGTAGCCAAATTATTTAAAATTTTATAAGTCTCAAGTGCCATTGTCCTGATGTGTCTTACTTGTACATGTAGGGTTGGAATCTTTGTGTTCTCAAGAAGAGTTTCAGAGGATGATAAGTAGTCGTCATATAAAAATCTTAATGCTCTCTCTTGTATTTTTTTCAAGTTTTTTAGAATTTTTCTCTGTACAAAAATGCCATGCCAAAGGGCAAAAATTAAAAATACTCATAATAAAAGTATAAAAAATTGTAAGTTTATTTAATAAATCTGTTTAAAAATGATCCAATTCTCTTGAGAATATTCAGCTGTTGATGTCTTTTTACACAAGTCATGCAAGTTACTTATACATGTTATATATGAATCAAATTTTAGTTGGTTATCAATATCAATTCCAAGTATTAACTTTACTGTTTCTTCACATGATAAAATATTTTGCTGAATTTGTATAGATGGATTTTTTGCAAAGGTTCTTTTCCCTGATTACAGCAATAACTTGAAATTTATGAGATTTTATGTCTGTTTTCCCTATATTTAGTCTATTTGCACTCATTTTCAGAGGTAAAAAAATCTGTTCGATGGCCAGTGACCCCCAAATTTTATTTCAACTTTATAAAATAGAGACATCAACATGATCAAGCTTTACAGTATGAAAAAATGAGCAACTTCTGTCATTTATTTTGATTTGAAAATTCAATCAAAGAGATTTTATGTCTGTTTTCCCTATATTTAGCCTATTTGCACTCATTTTCAGAGGTCAAAAAGTCTCTTGGATGGCCAGTGACCCCCAAATTTTATTTCAATTTTATAAAATAGAGACATCAAGCTTTACAGTATGAAAAAATGAGCAACTTCTGTCATTTATTTTGCTTTGAAAATTCAATCAAAGTGTATATTGTCCATTTTCCCTATATTTCCATATAACCTATTTGCACTCATTTTCAGAGGTCAAAATATCTCTTAAATGGCCGGTGACCCCCAATTTTATTTGCATTTTTATACGCCCGTCGTCTTTTAGTTATAACGTATTATTTATGGTATACCTTTGTCTGTCCGTCCGTCTGTCCGTCCGTCTGTCCGTCCGTCGTCCACACTTTGGACAATAACTCAAAAACACTTTCACCAATTTCCATGAAACTTTGGTGAAATGTTTATATCTATTGACATAAGCTCCCTTCCTTTTTTTTTAATTTCAGATTTTAAGTTTTGGATTTATGGGGCTTTATTCATAAAAAAGGGGGGATTTTCAACACTTCGGACAATAACTCAAAAAGGCTTTCACCAATGTCCATGAAACTTTAGTGAATTGTTTATTATATATTGATGTAAGCTCCCTTTCAATTTTTATAAATTTCAGATTTTAAGTTTTGGATTTATGGGGCTTTATTCATAAAAAAAGGGGGATTTTCAACACTTCGGACAATAACTGAAAAAGGCTTTCACCAATGTCCATGAAACTTTGGTGAATTGTTTATATCTATTGATGTAAGCTCCCTTTCAATTTTTATAAATTTCAGATTTTACATTTCCGTGTTATGAATTTTTATGCTTAAAAAAGGGGGGATTTTCCAATTTTGGGACAATAACTAACACTTTCACAAAATTTTATGCAACTTTGATAAATTGTTTATATCTATTGACATAAGCTCCCTTTCCATTTTTATAAATTTTAGATTTTACGTTTTCTTAAGTAATGAATTTTTATACTTAAAAAGGGGGATTTTATGAAACTTTGGTGAATATATTAATGTAACATCCCTTTTGATTTGTATATATATTTCTAGTTGATCATATAAATTCATTTAAAGCATAAAAGACAAGTTAAAAGAGCAACGGGCGTATCATGCGCTAAAGCGCAGCCCTTTATTTCATTTACAATACTTCAAAGTTAAATTTCACAAAGTATAAGAAAATTCTGTCATTTTTTTTCTATACCCCTGAACTACCTTAACCGGACAAACTTTTTTTTTGCCTTCAGGGAAAAAACAACCTATTTTTTGGCGACAAGTTGAAAACAATTTTTTTCTTTCCAATTTTAGCATTCTCCAAAAACTGGAAACAAACTTTTTTTACCAAAAAATCCATAGCCCAGAAAATCAAATGGTTGCTGCCTTACCATTTTTAAAAACTTTTGCCAATTACCTGGAAATTATAATAGATAGACAGAAATATTAAAAGCAAAAATGATCATCAGCAAGACACATTAGTTGACAAGTCAAAACCTTCAGAGGTATCCTTGTTAGATTTATTGTGGCCACCAAAAAAATCGCTGAATTTTAACACATATATACATGTCTATATTTCAGACCACTAATGACCCTTTGTGAAGCTGTGCTATTTAAATATTGGATACAACAGAATGTCACTAGATACTGGAGTGAAGTTTGCTTAGCATACCAATGATGTCAAGATGAAGCAAGCTATGACATGATGAAGTACATACATGTAAAGTTATGTCGTCATTAAAAAAGTTACAAGATGAGTGAACAGAATCATGGGAATAATGATAAATATGTTATGGTACATGTACATTTAGCCCCATTAAACAATGTAATATAGGCTAAAGGAAATGCCCATGGTCAAGCAATAAGTCAATTGACCAAGAAAACATTCAGACATTATGGTAACCAACATAATCAGAGATTTGTCAAGAAAGAAATAAGTTCAGCTGCTTTTTTCATTAAAATATACTTTTAAATCATAAATATTTTTATATGATTTAGTGTATCAGCTATCACTGTTTTACATCATAAGATTTTTTTTGTGAAAAGAGTTATTGGGTCATCAAAAATCTCAATCATTGTTATCAATACAGATTAATATTTAGGTAAAAACATCAGATAGGACATGTACAGGTTAAAAAATAAATGATAACCTACCCAAATTTATCCAATGTTTTCAGTTCATTTAACCCTTTCCTCCATGGATTTTTTTTTATGCCCCACCTACGATAGTAGAGAGGCATTATGTTTTCTGGTCTGTGCGTCCGTTCGTCCGTCTGTCTGTCCGTTCGTTCGTCTGTTCGTTCGTCCGTCTGTCCCGCTTCAGGTTAAAGTTTTTGGTCAAGGTAGTTTTTGATGAAGTTGAAGTCCAATCAACTTAAAACTTAGTACACATGTTCCTTATGATATGATCTTTCTAATTTTAAAGCCAAATTAAACTTTTGACCCCAATTTCACGGTCTACTGAACATAGAAAATGAAAGTGCATGTTTCAGGTTAAAGTTTTTGGTCAAGGTAGTTTTTGATGAAGTTGAAGTCCAATCAACTTGAAACTTAGTACACATGTTCCCTATGATATTATCTTTCTAATTTTAATGCCTTATTATATTTTTTATCCAATTTCACGGTCCATTGAACATGGAAAATGATAGTGCGAATGGGGCATTCGTGTGCTTTGGACACATTCTTGTTTACATACTAGATTTGCATAGGATTTTTTCAATAAAAAAAAAATCATCTGGTTTAAAGAATTGATGCATTGTGAAAACAAATATTTCATCAATGAAATTCAATTCAGATATTCAAGGATATCCTTTTCATATTGGATACAATTTTTTCTAAGTCTGATCCAGACATTTCGTAGTCAGAGCATTTTAACTGAGGTACTACACAGACGTCAAAAGGCGTCATTATGGAGTAAAGGGGGTGGCGTCAAAAGGCGTCATTATGGAGGAAAGGGTTAAGGTGGTATGGGAGTCTAAATTAAAAATGATAGAATTTGTTAATTCTTTGTAGTATCTATTGATATATGTTAAAAAATATCATAAAAATAATAGCTCATCAAGCATTTTCTCAAGCTACAGGTTGTGACAAAATGACACATTTAGTATGGATTATACAGGAAGAAACACCATTATGTGATAAGAAGCTAAACTAAATGATAGAATTGTAAAATAAAATACGAGAAGATCGCTTTCAGAAAATGATTTGAGAATATCAAAAGAAAAGATAGGGTCACCGTGCATTTTTTGCAGCTAAAATACAAAATAGCAAAATTTCATGTAGATTCCTTCAGAAAATGCACTATTTCAGAGTTACCTCCCCTTAATATGCTAATTTAAAAATATTGAAAATCAAGCAGAAATAATCAACACTTGTAAAGTTTTAATATTTATAAGTTATAATTTTATAAATTTGTTCCTGCTTCAAATTTTTCTAACTTGATTGAAAATCTGAACCTTAGATTCTCTTGTTTTTCACAATCCAAGATGGTGAAAGACAACCATATCACCTTAAAATATTTTTTACTGACACAGTAAGAAATAATTTTGGTTAGCGACATATTTTCAAAGGACCCTTCATCACTATGGTAATGTCTTGGTGTCTCAAATCTTAACTTTCATTTGATGAAATAGCAGAGTATATTAAAAAATCTACAAAAAGAGATATATGCTGCAATAAAATAAAGAACATTTGTACAGACAAAAAATAAAACTTAAAAATGAAATTATCCAGATAAATAAAAAAAAAAATCAGTTGAAGATGGTGAAATTATCACCTCAAAATTATTAATATTTTGTAGGCTTAGTCTTTTAATTTATGCATGAGTATCGGTAGGTAAATATCACGACAGATTTAAGCATTAGATCTACCAAGTCAATTAGCTATCTATTTTATAGCTTGAGTGCTATAAATATATCTTATTGATGAACATTTTCCAAGGGTAATAAGAATCTTAAACATTATACTTAAAATACATAATGTCAAAATATATATATTGCAAATTTAATAACTTCTTAAAAGCTGTATTATAAAGATTATCTCCCTTTGGTGTCATTCCTATTGAATGTGAATTGGGCGACTTAGTTTCTGCCCTACACCTCAATGGCTTACAAGGGCAGGATACCTGCATTTTCTTAACTCATCAAGTTATTTCAACTGACAACTCTCTGATTTCCTAAAATGTATATATGGTCTTCTGACATCAGACTCAGACTTCTCTTGAATTGTATTTCAAATGTGCGTATTGTTATGCATTTACTTTTCTACATTGGCTAGAGGTATAGGGGAGGGTTGAGATCTCATAAACATGTTTAACCCCGCTGCATTTTTGCGCATGTCCCAAGTTAGGAGCCTCTGTTGTTAGTCTTGTATTATTATAATTTTAGTTTCTTGTGTACAATTTGGAAATTAGTATGGCGTTCATTATCACTGAACTAGTATATATTTGTTTAGGGGCCAGCTGAAGGACACCTCCGGGTGCGGGAATTTCTCGCTACATTGAAGACCTGTTGGTGACCTTCTGCTGTTGTTTTTTCTGTGGTCGGGTTGTTGTCTCTTTGACACATTCCCCATTTCCATTTTCAATTTAATTACATAGAGAAAAATAACCATTCGTACTAAAAATCATTCAATCTATGAAAATATATAAGAAATATTAATCATGTTAATAAAGAAGAAGATAAAGAAAACTGTCAAGTCTGTCAATACAATATAGAATCATCACTGCTCTCTTAAATTCTCAATAGACAAAGAAAATTGGCAACTACACACTAAAACTTTATATCAACCAATCAGATTACTTGAAATCCAAAAAATCATGAACATTTAACAATAATGTATGGAAGCGTTTCAGTGTAATCAAAGTTTATGTAAGACAATATGTTATTTAAAAGTTTTATTTAATATTAACATAATTATACATCTTTATTTTACGATTACAATATAAACAAAATAAAGAGGCTATCACACATGTATGACATTGTATGAAATCACAAATGTTTTTAGTATCGATTATTCACATCTTTCTGAAATTAAGGTTCAAGGTGTGAAGTATTTTCAGATCTATTGCTTATAAACTTACTTTCAACAGAATACTTATTGCAGAGGTACATGTACAATTAAAAGTTTTCCCCAGTTCAGCTTGCAAATAACTCCTAAAACTTATAGATAAATTATATTATTATTTAAAAAGATTTAAAAAATTAACATGTTTTAATACAGTATCTAGATTTTAACACTTTCCATTTGTACAGATAATGAGAACCAAGCCATGGAAGTTTTTTGCAATGGACAGAATATAGAAAATGAATCCTTTGCAGATACTAGACTTGATGGAAAGGATATGATCATGATGAATGTAAAATCAAATGAAGATGATATACAAGATATGAAAAATGAATCTGTCAATGATAATGGAGAAGATACAGAAGATATATCTGAAAGAAGAGATATGGAAGAGAAATGGATTGAGGATAAAGAAAAAGATGAATCAGAAGTAGATAAAGGAGTAAATATAAAAGATGAACCAATTGAAGACAAAGAAATAGACAAAAATAATGAATCAATTCAAGATAAAGGAGTAGATATAAAAGATGAACCAATTGAAGACAAAGAATTAGACAAAAACGATGAATCAATTCAAGATAAAGGAAAAGATATAAAAGATGAACCAATTGAAGATAAAGAGAGCGATATGATAGATAAGTCCATTGAAGAGAAAGGAGAAGATATAATAGATGAATCAATTGAAGAGAAAGAAAGAGATATAAATGACGAATCGTTTGGGAACATAGCTGACAGTTCCTCTGATTCCAGTGAAAATGAAAGTACTATTGATCCCCATTGTGAAAAGTGTGGGAAAAAATTAGGAAATAGATTACACACTAAAAGTGTTTCTAAAGTTAAAAAAGTCCTTTCTAAAAAGGATTCTCAAGTTGGTGCTGAAGATACAAGTAATATGTGTATAGCTTGTAGGCAGGACCTTTTGTTCAGAAATTCTGTTGCCGAGTTCATTGACCCAGAAACTGAAGATAAAAGATTTATGTGTAAAATATGTCAGAAAATATTTACAACTCGTTCTTCTATAAGGAGGCATGTTAATAGGCATGCAGGAAAAAGGAAATATCCATGTCAAATTTGTGACAAAGTATTTACTCAAAACGCAGACTTAAAAAGACATGCAAGGACACATACACAGGAAAAACCTTTCAGTTGCAGTACATGTGGGAAAAAGTTTCGCCAAGTATCAAACTTAAAAATTCATTGTCTAATACATGAAGAACAAAAACCATTTATGTGTGATCATTGTGGTAAGGGGTTTACACAGTTAGGAAACTTGCAAACCCATCTGAATGTGCATGAAGGTCATAAAATTCATGTATGTGATTCGTGTGGCAAGGGATTCTCTACAACTTCCCTGCTGAAATCTCACATACGAGTCCATACTGGTGAAAATGTTGAAAGACCATTTTGTTGTAAAAAATGTGACAAAGGTTTTCCAAGCCAGTATCAGCTTAAATGCCATAATCGAATACATTCTGGGGAGAAACCCTTCAAGTGCCAAGTTTGTGAGAAAGGATTTTCTCAGAGTTGTGATTTAACGAGACATAAAAAAGTACATACGGGTGAAAAACCACATAAATGTAAGAAATGTGGTTATTCCTGCTCACAGAAATCTTCACTCAAAATACACGATAGATCACATACTGGTGAAAAGCCGCACTGCTGTTATGTATGTGGTAAAGGATTCGCTCAGACTAATTCTCTTGAGAGACATATTCGAACTCATACAAAAGAGAAACCATACGTTTGCACTTTATGTGGCAGAGGGTTTGCACAATCTGCAAATCTTAAATCACATATTGCAACACACAAAAGTCGTAAAAACAGGGAAGTTGTTCCACCTAAATAAAGTTTTGATTTTTATGAACATTTTTTTTTAATTACATGTTTATAGATCATAAGATGAAGCCTTTTTATTTCAATCTTAAGAATTTCATATTTTTTTCAGATGATCACTTTGATAAAGATTTTATTTATTTAAAAGAAACAAAACTGTCTAAAATATAGTGATTTCTTTGAAATATTACTATTTATATATTTGTCTGGCTATTTGAATTATTAAGTCTCTTGAGATCACATGATGTTATTTTGTACAAATTAAGGCAATGCTAGATGACTAATGTGAAAAGCATGTACGTGTAGATTGTCCAAATAAAATATTTATAATAATAAATTTTATCACTTCAGTTTGAAAAATCCAAATGCATAAAACATGATCTTGGCCAAAAGTATATATTTTTGAGAATTCACATTACCACAAAATCATTACATATGAGGGAAAAATCTAAATGTAAAACAATTAACAAGGTCATGCTACTTAAAACAAACAAGATCATATAACATGTTTAGTCTAGAAAAAAAATCAATTATTAAAAAACACATGCACGTATATATATGTACAAGGGAGTTAGAGTGAAGTGACATGTAAAGTTCATGGTCTGATTCCGTACTTATTACACAAATAATGAGGATATAAAAAAAAAGATGCGGTATGATTGACAATGAGACAACTTTTCAGAGGCAATACATTATCAACTTCTTGCAAAAGGTGTCACAATAACATTATTTGAACATTGAATCAACATTTTGCAGAACACTTAGAAAATTTAACATATATCATGTGTATATATACATGTACATCATGACATTACAAAAACAGTGATTTCTTTTTAAAAAGTTTTTGATGAAAATAGGGGTACAGCCATTATAATTTCATACATGTAACAGAAATTACACCAATTTCATTTGGCAATAAAATTTCTTCAAAAATTTGAGAAAACTTTTTTAAAATAGAATATTACAATGACACGGCTGGTAATCTACACACGCAGAACATTTGGTTCTGCAATGAAAACCGTGAGAGGATTTTCCGGTTGTGCTTGAGTGGAGTAATTGTCACCGCTTCAAAAGGTATGTACATTTCTAAATCTCAATTTTCTTATTCAACTGATCAAAATATTGAAAATCAGAGAATGCTATGCTGTGGTGAATACTTTAACGAAGAAATACATGTATCATTAAAATTTTACTGTTGTACGTAGAGTTGAACTCTTACAAAATCAGTTGCCCCACGAAAAATCGCCTAAAAAGTGACAATTCAATTTTAAAATGGTTCTATTTACAGACCTACAAGTTCAAATTTAGTTTTTTTTAGGGCAATGGGTATGAATGTTGTTTTTGGTGGCGTGTACGCTGTCCGGTGTTGATAGACGTCTTAATAATTCCAAAAACTACATTTTTTCATTAAGTCATGCGTGAGGGGATCGGTTCTGATTGAGGACATCGTGAATGCGTGAGGGGAAGTACAGATTTTTTTTTTTAATCTTTGGCTTTGTGACTTTTGTTGACTCAATAAATGTGATCAATGCTGATTAAAAATCATTACAGATTTGTCCTTATACTTTAACAGATGTAAACTGATCATTGATTCAATGAAATCAAACTATTTAAAATTGTTTGCTCAAATTCAGAAAATGCCACTATTCAAAGGTAAAAGGAAAAGAGGACTAACATTGACTCTCTACAAAAAGCCATGGAGATAAAAGTTATCCCCGCCCTCGAAGCGAACTTAACCCTATATATTAAAGAAAAGTATATCGCCGATCAAAACTTCAACACCTATATATATTAGACGTAATCTGTTCACCCAAAATCACGAAATTTTACAGAATTTATTATTCACGAACATCGATGTAAGCCAAGATAATCTCGAGGAAAACCATAAGGAAGAGCATGTATTAGACAACGAAGAAGACATAGAAGAAGTCACTGAAGAAGACTACGTAGTAGACCACGAGAAAGACCACATGGAAGACATTGAGGAAGAACATAAAGTTTTTCAAAGTGTTTTAGATAAACTCTCAGACGAAGGGAAAAGGGAAAGATTTTTGATTTTTTTCTTCATTAGTGGACGTTTTCCTTTAAAACAACATTGCATTCGACCTGTTTTTGGACATTGTTGAGTGGTTTGAAAAGGACGAATCAAGACGAATGAGATACTCCCCAACAACTCTGCAGTATTTTTGGTTATCGTTGACAAAATTTTTTGTTTTTATTCTTCGTGAAACATATTTTTAAACCCTAGGTTCCAACAATTTATTTCAATATCAATCTCAGTGATTTTTTTAGCACACATTATGTGTTTTTTCATGAACAATGTAGCCTTATTTAGGTAAGTTTCAACGACTCATAGCTTGAATATAAAGATATGATTTGTACTTTCCCTCACGCATTCACAATGTCCTCAATCAGAACCGATCCCCTCACGCAAGACTTAATGAAAAAATGTAGTTTTTGGAATAATTAAGACGTCTGACAATCTCGGACAGCGTACACGCCGTCAAAAACAACATTCATACCCATTGCCCTAAAAAAAACTAAATTTGAACTTGTAGGTCTGTAAATAGAACCATTTCAAAATTGAAATGTCACTTTTTTAGGCAATTTCTCGTGAGACAACTGTTTTTGTAAGAGTTCAACTCTACGTACAACAGTAAATGATACATGTATTTCTTCGCTAAAGTATTCACCACAGCATAGCATTCTCTGATTTTCAATATTTTGATCAGTTGAATAAAAAAATTGAGATTTAGAAATGTACATACCTTTTGAAGCGGTGACAATTACTCCACTCAAGCACAACCGGAAAATCCTCTCACGGTTTTCATTGCAGAACCAAATGTTCTGCGTGTGTAGATTACCAGCCGTGAATGACAAAATGTATTTTAAAAGTTTCATTAAAAAGCTACTTTTGATACAAGACAAGTAATCTTGTTTTACAGTTCTAAAAATTATCAGCATATACAAAATGTACATCAAAGAGGGAAGAAAGATACCAGAGGGACAGTCAAACTCATAAATCGAAAAAAAACTGACAAGGCAATGGCTAAAAATGAAAAAAGACAAACAGACAAAAATAGTACACATGACACAACATAGAAAACTAAAAAAAAAAAACATGAACCCCACCAAAAAATAGAGATGATCTCAGGTGTTCCGAAAGGGTAGCAGATCCTCCTCCACATGTGGCACCTGTTGTGTTGCTTATGTGATAACAAATCCGGTAAATAGTCTAATTCGGTAGGTAACATTCATGAAAGGGAAGGGGATGGAAGTTAAGACGTAAGAAACATATTCGATATCATTTGTGAAACGGTTATTCCATAAGGGTCAACCAAATCATGATGGCGTCCGTAAAATTTACGAAGTGATGATTTCAACTTTACCATTTGGAACTCTTGGTTTTATAGCTTTCTTGTGAGCATCAACTTTCATGATCGAAAATTCACCCACGGGAATTACGTATCAATTGGGAGACATATACACCGTATGCAGGTGCTGCTGGCATGTTGCTACTTTAATAGAAATGGAAAGTTTACAATTGGAAAGCTGAAATCATCTCTTTTGTCGTAAAGTTTTGTTTTCAACCGACTCTCATTGTCAATTTCTAGATGTAAGTCAAGATATGAGGCCGACTTAACTGTATCTGTTGTATCCTAACTCTCTAGATGCGTTCAACATGGTCACCAAATTTTGAATTATTTAGTGAAAGAACATCATCTATATAGCGGAAAGTAGAGTTAAATAATATTGCCAACTTCTTATCTTTTTCCAAAGAAGTTCCTGTGTGAAGTCAGCCTCATAATAATAAAGAAACAAGTCGGCAAGAAGAGGGGCACCATTTGTTCCCATTGGAATGCCAACAGTCTTGAAAAACACGTCCTCCGAACGTAGCAAATATGTTGTCAATCGAGAAATCAAGCATCTTTATAATGTCAGTTTCAGAATTTTTTTTGTTTGAATCGGAGTGAGTTTACCAAATAAGATTTATCCCTCCCTAAGACAAGACACTTGTATCTACGTTGGCCATTCTTTTTTATGAAACAAAGCATTACCAACTCTTTCAATTTGTCTTTTATTTTGGAATGTGGAATACTTGTGTAAATTGTAGAAAAGTCAAATGTTTTTATACTATTACAAGATGAAACTTAAGAGTGTAAGATTGTACTCTTAAAGATCCGCGTCCGATTCACGCCACCTCTAGAATAGGCAGTTGCACAATTACTTTGAAGCGCGTCTTTGATTGCTGATAAAATAGATGTTAATAAGGGAGCTACCATTTGATTTTTATGGGGGGGGGGGGGGGGGGTGGCTAGGATGAAAAATTTTGTCCTGCATTTTTTTTTTTTAGCTGTAATCTCTGTCCTGCCTTTTTATTTTTCACTCTGTTCGGTCCTGCCTTTTTTTTTAGTTTATCCTGACATTTTTTTACCTAAATTTGTCGTCCTGACTTTCTTTTGCAAGTGTCTCATCCTGCCTTTTTTTTTACTCAAAACTCCTGTCCGGCCTATTTTTTCAAATTTCATCCTAGCCCCCCCCCCCCCCCCCCCCCATAAAAATCAAATGGTAGCTCCCTAATTTAGAAAGAGGTTTCGTGGAGCACTTGGAAGACCCAGCAACATACCGTTCTTTGTAAGGACACTTATGTAGTTTATGTATCCAATACAGTGATGGAAGATCCAGTTCTTCATCTTTGGTTGAAACTCCAAAGGTACATAGAACAGACCTATGATTATCCAGGATTTCCTCTTTGGTAAGTGTCGTGAGGTTATATGTTGAGTTTCCATGAAAGTGAATTGTCAATACCTAATTCGTTTATCAAGTAGTAAATGTAATGAGTTTTAGACACAAGAACGATGTTTTTTGGGACTTTATCTGCGGGGACAACAACATATTTTTCATAATGGAATAACCGTTTCACAAATGATATCAGATATGTTCCTTACGTCGTAACTACAATCCCCTTCCCTTTCATGAATGTGACCTACCGAATTAGACTATTTACCGGATTTGTAATCACATAAGCAACACGACGGGTGCCACATGTGGAGCAGGATCTGCTTACCCTTCCGAAGCACCTGAGATCACCCCTAGTTTTTGGTGGGGTTCGTGTTGTTTATTCTTTAGTTTTCTATGTTGTGTCATGTGTACTATTGTTTTTCTGTTTGTCTTTTTCATTTTTAGCCATGGCGTTGTCAGTTTGTTTTAGATTTATGAGTTTGACTGTCCCTTTGGTATCTTTCGTCCCTCTTTTTTCATAAAGGTAGGATAAGTGTTTTGCAACATTTGGGTCTTTAAAGATTGACGTAGCATGGGCATTGATAGACCTATTAGTTTCTTAATTCTGATTTGTATCAACGACCGCACTGCCTTAATCCATTCGGAAAGAGTGTCTCCGTCTTCCTTCTCGCGCTTAGTCCATTGCCTGGCATAATCCTCGACTGAGTCCATCAAAATTTTAAAGTTGTATTTCCATTTGATGGATTAAGGCTCACGATATTTCGGACCTTTCGATAACAAATTTCGTATGGAAGTGTTATTAACAATGTTGAGGTCACCGGTAATAACGTGGCCATCCGGATGATATGCGACTTGGGAGCTAGCACAAGTGCTATCAGAAGGTTTAGACTTGAAGTCGTCAAAATTGAGATCCTGCAAAACGTGTCTGTAATTGAACATGTGATAGTTACAATAGGTTTGATATAGGTATAAGAAATGATTGGTACAGACTGGTCTTTGAAATAAGGAGGATAAAGGATATTGCCTTTGTTGGCAAAAGAAAGATTAAGGAAAGGTCTGTAGTATTTTATTTGTCAAAACTGCAAAGCGTACATACATAATGCATCTGTAAAGCTGTTTATAAACTGAACATCTGTAAAGCTGTATATAAACTGAACATTTGTAAAGCTGTATATAAACTGTACAGTTCTAAATCTGTTTATAAACTGTACATCTGTAAAGCTGTTTATAAACTGAACATCTGTAAAGCTGTATATAAACTTACCATTTGTAAAGCTGGATATAAACTGTACAGTTGTAAAGCTGTTTATAAACTGAACATCTGTAAAGCTGTATATAAAAACTGAACATCTTTAAAGCTGTATATAAACTGAACATCTGTAAAGCTGTATATAAACTGAACATCTGTAAAGCTGTATATTATCTGAACATCTGTAAAGATGTATATAAACTGAACATCTGTAAAGCTGTATATAAAATGACCATCTGTAAAGCTGTATATAAACTGTACATCTGTAAATAAGCTGTTTATAATCTGTACAGTTGTAAAGCTGTATATAAACTGAACATCTGTAAAGCTGTATATAAACTGAACATCCGTTAAGCTCTATATAGACTGCACAGTTGTAAAGCTGTTTATAAACTGTACAGTTGTAAAGCTGTATATAAACTGAACATATGTAAACCTGTATATAAACTGAACATTTGTAAAGCTGTTTATAAACTGAACATCTGTAAAGCTGTTTATAAACTGTACAGTTGTAAAGCTGTATACAAACTGAACATCTGTAAAGCTGTATATAAACTACATCTGTTAAGCTGTATATAGACATTAAAGCTGTATATGAGGGTGGTAAATTAATCGGGGTACCTTCATGACGAATAACGGTAAAAATGCTTGCCAAATGACGTTTTAAAATAGTAATTTTTGATGCATTACAATAAAATATGCACTTTCTTTTTAGACGATAAAAAAAATCGAATGATTTTGACGAATTCCGTTGATTTTTGCCAAAAATAACGGTATAACGATTTTTATTTGAGACCTCTGACGAATCACGATAAGGCTATTTTGACGAATCACGGTAATATTTTAATCAATTTGACGCTTACGGTAGCTAAAAATGGCCGCCTGACGGTAAAGGGCACTAACTACCCTCTTATATATAAAAATGTAAAACTATAGATTAAAACTATTATATATACACTCTACATCTGTAAAACTGTATATAATCATATAAACTACTATACATCTGTTAAGCTGTATAGAGGGGTACGTAGGAGCTAGGGCTCATCATCCCTAAATCCCGGGCTTTAAAGCACGAAATCCCGAGGTCCCGAATTTAAATAAATCTCAATCCCGACATCCCGAAATTCGAATACAAATCCTGCATCCCGAAAGGGTCAATCCCGAAATGCCGAGCTTTCTGAAACACAAAATGCATTTAGCTTTTTTTTTTATATCTAGTGCGGGATTCCAGGCATTAAAACTTTCCAAACTGCACAGGTAAGTCTGTAGAGAGTAGTTTTTTTTAGGTGAAACTACTTCCATATTTATCCATTTATGTGTACCTTTATGTACATTTTAACAGAGTTTGGTAAGTATTAACATAAGTCCATAAATGCACTTACTTTATCTATAGTGTCTATAAACACACATTTAAATTATGGATGTTAATTATCATGATTACCATCTTAATATTATAATATAGTTCTATATATACGTGTCCATGTATCCCCGGACACAAAATGCATGCTAACTATATTTTGCACCGAAAATAGGACATATCTAAGCTAAGCTTCTACTAGAAATCATCACGTGCTTGAACTTTCACACATTCTCAATAATAGCGAGCTCTGCGCGAAATGTAGAACATTAGAAAAGCTCAGTAGAAATTAGTACACAACTAATATTGGATGCTAGTGCCTTGCTCTGTAATTGTCAATGTAAGTGTGGATGTACTGACTTTCTTCATCTTGTAGGGTACATTAGTAGAAAACTTTGCTTTGCGTTGCATATTAGACGTTAGTCCTATATAAATATATGCCTTCGCATTATATATTCATTATTTAACGTTTTCACCGATTCTGATATTTTCATTTTTTGTCTACGGGTGGCACATTGATAGTAAAAACAATTACCAGAACAGCAAATAGAAATAGTGAATAATGCCCCGAGGTCATATGTTATAGGACTATAATTAGACGTAAACATCACCTGCGAATAAAAAGAAAGGTTGCTTGCAACCACTCAGTTAAAGCCTTTAAGGCTTGAATATTTAAAATCTAAATCGTTTTTTGTTTTAGATTTTAAAAGTGTGAGAAACGTTAAGTGGGTGTTATATACACGAATATATTTATTCTACTCTGAAACCAGAGGTGTGTGGATATTCATTCAAGACAAGACAAGATAAGATAAGGCAAGGCGGATCTCTTTTCCGGAAAAAAATACACGTTTGAACCGATATCGATAGAAATGTTAATGTACTTTTCTGGTTTATCCAATCATTGCAAGTGTCACATAGCTACCAAATGTCACAAAATAGGTCTATTGACTTCGTCAAAAAGCAGAACAAATCATAGTCAAATCATAAGGTTATTTGAGCATTAAGCTTATGTTATACTACAAAACAACCATTACCTATATAACAAGAGTTACACTATTGTCCTGACAAAGTCCTGACCGATATATATGAAAATGCGAAATACTTTTTTGGGGAACAAAAGGCTGAAAAGCAAAATCCAAACACTATTTTCTGAACTAAATGCACGAACAAAAAAAAAAAACCTTGCCAGACATCGTAATTAATTTATTTGGACTATCCAGAGATATGGATTAAGAGGGTTTTTCAAGGGGCTTGGAACCCCCCCCCCTTTTTTGTTGGGAAAAATGGTTGATTTTACAGGGAATCACTGAATCATGACTGGATCCGGAGAAGGTCCTAACTTTGGCAATCAGTGACCCATGGAGAAGGTCCTAACTTTGGCAATCAGTGACCCATCCCTCCTTTAATGAAAATTTCTGGATTCACCACTTCAGAGTCATTTCAAACTGTCCTTCTTCTTTAGATTTCTAGCAATCGTTCAATTATTGAAGATTATTCGCCAGGCGACGACTATCAGTCAGGGGTACTTCTTATACAAGTTAATCTTATTTACTTGAAGAAGTAAAAAAAATATACACATATAAGAAAACAAATAATGTTTAAATACAAATACAAATATTTTATTGGCACAAACACAATTACAATAACTGGCAACGGCCCATACAACTAGTATACAAATAGTAATGATGCAATAATTAAACAATACTACATAGAATATCAATAGGCATATTTCGAACAATGAAATGTGCAGTTATAAATATATCAATCTATATCATGTATATAGGTTAATTTATAAGAATAAACTACTGACATAAGTATATTGTATGTTATAGCTTCAAATTGCTCATATTACCCAATTATAAGGACATTTTTTCTTAATTCAAATGATTGATTAATAAAAGATGATATTAATCTAAGCGTTTTTCTACACTTGCTA
The DNA here is from genome assembly GCA_019925275.1 of Mytilus edulis. Lineage (NCBI taxonomy): Eukaryota > Metazoa > Mollusca > Bivalvia > Mytilida > Mytilidae > Mytilus > Mytilus edulis. Next base: position 58,781,376 of record CM034351.1, on the reverse strand, counting down.
TTAAGTAGTAGTTTGATATATTCATCCTCCGTTTTGGATTGTTTGTCATAATTTTTAAAATAGGACAATTTTGATATAAGAACATTTCTTTGTGATTCATATTTTGTGCAGTGCAACATAAAATGTTTTTTGTCTTCTATATTTTTACTATGACATAATTTGCACAACCTTTCTTCTCTGTTAAGGTTTATGTACCCTTCTGTAGCCATTTTTGTACGAATTTTTCAAACTTCAATTGTATCAAAACTACAGATATAATGAATAATAGAGATAGGCCATTTTGTACATATTCCAAGGGGAAACTTGATGCAAAGCATTATTTTTTACTGTTTAATTGCATTTAACCCTTTCGTACCGAAATTATCCTTTTGGCACCCTCGAGCGCGAGCCGAAATTATCCTTTTGGCACCACGGAGCTGAGGGCGAAATAATCCTTAAGGATACATAGATTTCTATTTTTAGACGGTCACAGTGCAAACAGTAAAAATAACGTTTAGACATGTGTCTTGGTGCTGTTGCTCCATAGATGTTACGATAAACATCAAATGCATTCTATATTTTAGTATGGGGCGTAAAAACGCTGTCAAAATATGGTTTTTTTCAAAGATTGTTGAGAAGAAAAAACCTCGTGAAAAACAAAATGGCGGAATCATAAACAATCGTGGTCAGGAGTTTCATTTCGAGTTGAAACATTTAGAAAACTTAACCTGCAGTCATGAAAGTCGTTGAACTTGTACAAAAGTAATGTATGAACGTAGATTTTGGAGTAGTGAGAAGATTATTTGTAAAACAACTTGAAATCGAGACTTTGATGGTCGTCATCAGGTGCACGACTGTAAATTATTATTTCTCGCTGCCGTTTGACAGTCAACCTTTCATTATCGATTGAATCAGAGTCTTTTATCATCGTTTTATACACTCCCAGGAGTCTGTAGTGCTACGGATTTTATTTTTCATTGAAAGGCTGTACTGCAGTATGTAGGTCGACAAAACGAAAGTCCACTTCCATTAAAAATAGAACCGGATATTGACAAAATGGAGTGTCTATAAATAGTGCGGTTCATAAAAACACGTGTTGTCACATCTCATAGCTTTTTTATTTAAAAATAAAAGTGGTTTGGAAAGATGAGACAATATTCTGCAATCTTATTCGTATTTTAATCGAGTGTAAATTATTTTCCACGATGTATCTCGTCTTGTAACAGAGGTTTTTAAAAGTCTGGTTCAGCATACAAAAAAAATTTAAGTTGTTTTGAAAAACAAATTCTGTTGACAGAGAGTAAAACAACTGAAAGATGCCAAGATGATTATTTTTATGTAACAAATTGTTTTTATTCTCTCTTTTTTTTTTTATTAAAGAAAACATTGTCAAAGAAGGGAAGTGACAAATAATATTTATTTTAGAAGGGAAGGGAAAATTATTTGTTTTTTTAGAATTGAAAAATAATAATTTTTTTTTGCTGAAGGGAAGTGATTTTTTTTCCAAAGTGAAAAACATAACGTGTTGTTTGTTTCTACTGATTAATCTTAAGATGGCATTATTTATTATTGTAAAATAGTACTGTTCCTGTATGTTTCTGAAAACAATAGGGGTTCAATTTTTTGTTTTGAAAATTATGTGGAACATAATAAATTACTCCCCCTCATGTTGCATACAAACACAAAAGATGAATGACCAGTGTGGCAGACTCAGTGCCTATTGTTATTGTAATTTGTAATTCTCATATAAACAACCATTTTTGCACTAGGAAACACCTCTTGTATTCAAAAAGAGACTTAAAATGGTATTGAAATTGCTGCTTCTTTTAGAAGCCAAGTCATATAGAACTCTAAAGAGAAAAGACTGATTAAATTGGAAATAGGATAATGGGACCATATTAGGGTCTTGTGGCTGTTACCTTGTAAGTCAGCTTCTTAAATTAACACTGTTTATGGGACTAGTACATGTAAGCAGGATTTTCATACCACATTAATATATATAGGCTTACATGTATATGTAAGTAACACTTGCTACTTGATGTAATACTAGATTATTCAATAGACTGGTAACATTGGTTATAGTATAACAACCTCACTCAAGTTATTTTTATTTACCTTTTGACAAACCATTCCATTAAATATCCAAACAATAGCCCAACAACATAAACAGAAAATTAAAAAAAATAGTTTCCATATGTCCTCACTCAATTTAAAAATTAGAATTTATGATATGAATCCTCCTATTCAAGGCAGCATAATAAATTGAAAATAAAACAAATTTCATAGCTTCCAAATGTTGACAATGTTATTACAAACTATATCAGATCCCTGATGTAGCTTTCCATCAATGAATTTTAAAACTGCATTCTGCAGTAAAACATGTATTTTAATTCTTTTTTTTTCAACGACTTGCATCTGTGTGTGCATATCATGATTTTAAGTAAAACAGTACCCAGTAGTTGTCTGCATATAATATGATCTTCTTTGCCTGTACTTCATGTGATTAATAAATTAAACTATGATGAAAATAAATTTAAAAATATTAATTGTCAGCTTTTGGTATTTATTTGTGCTGCTTTAACAAACATCAGTTGATGTATTTGTCAATTTTATGTTATCTTATACATCCTAAATTTTGACTACATAGTTAAGATTTTAATTTTTACAATTTTCAAAAAAAAATAATTCACTAGGCTCTTTTTTTTTTTAGAAACAGCTGAGTATTTGCTTATCTGTAGTATATTATTTATGTTTAGATATTTTTTATATTATATAACCCCCATGACACAAATCAAATTTATTGGAAATTTCATGGATTTAGAAAAAAAGTCACTTTTTGGTTTGATTTAATACTTTTATTTATTGGAAAGCTTCATCTCATTCACATTTGGAAGAATTAATGTATTACTGGGGTTAAGTCATAAAGCAAGGAAGTCCCACCGATTTTTATTGCAGTTAAAAGCTTTTATAATAGTTCATGATCGCACATCAACGCTGGGGGTATTCACACAAATCGTCTGGAAGAGTTATTGTCCGTTATCTGTATCTGTATCTGTATCTGTCTAACTTCTGCCAATAAAGGCACACCTCCACTTATTGGGAGTAATAATATGGTTATCCTCCACCAAGAATATATATACACGGATATCTAATTTATATAAAAAAAAAAAATTAAATAATATATATCTGTTCTAAAGTCCTCCACCAATAAAAGAAAAAAAAAAATATATACAACACACTGTATCCACTAGATTAATGTCTCTTTAGTAGGATATAATTACAACACACTGTATCCACTAACTTAAGATTAATGTCTCTTTAGAAGGATATAATTATTTACACTTTAACTTTAAGCAGGGCTAGAAAATATGAAATTAGTAGGTATATTTTAAGATCTAAAAGTATAAAAAAAAATAGGATTGTGGGCAGTACCAAGATGCGAACATTCTACTTTGCAAGCTTTCTAACAGTTCTAGGTTTAGTTTGAATGTCTAAAAGTTGATATCTTTTAGCATGAAGCTTGTAGCATAAGCATCTACAGAGAGGTTCCAGCAATTGATCAATGTCTGATATAAGATTCCTAGAATTCCATTGTTCTCCACAATAATAATATGGGTTGATGATAATTGTAAGCAGATCAAATTTAATATTGAGCTTGTATTTTGCAAAAAGTACACTACACACTTCAATAATTTCACGAATTAGTGTCATTCGTATATTTTCCAACTCAGTACACACAAGAAGAAAATGACTCAGTGTTTCATCACTTTTTCCACATAACATGCAGGTCGGATCAGGATTAGTGATGTTGAATACAGCTCTTTTTGTTTGCAGTATATAGCTACCAGTTAGGATCTTTAAACGGATTGGGATTCTTGATATATCTCGAATATTTGCAGAGCAAGTAGATGCGGTTGGATGACATTTTCCTATGCGATACATTCCACCAAGGTATTGTAGAGAGCTGAACATTAAAGAGTCTTGTTGTATTCGTTCAGTCCAGTAAGTGTTGACTTTTTGGTTAATCATGTGTTTCCATTTTAATTTAGTAATAGTTTGGTCAAATAAAGATGTATAAGGGTCTTGAATTCCATATTTTAAAAATATTGTTTTAAGAACAATAAACCAGCTGTTACTTTTAAATGTTTTTAAACCAAGTTGTCTTTCTGCAATTTTCCATTCAGTTGCATTACAGTCTGCTCTGCAAATGCTTCCAAATAGGATTAATGCTTTTTTGTGTATTATTGCCTCTGCCGGGAGTAGGCCAGAAATTATATATATTGCTGGATCTGCAACATTTACTGGTAGTGACAGAATTTGTTTTATAATTTTCTTGTATTGCTTTGTTATTGAGTCCAAATTTTTGCCATTAGGTAACAACACTTCTAAACCATAAAACATTACTGGAAAGACGAAGGTTTGTAGAAGGCTAACAGAGGTAATAGGATCCAGTCCATTTTCTCCATGCAGTCCTTGATGCATTAGGCTGTATAGTGTCCTTCTGGCTTTTTTCAGGTTCTCTTCGATGGTACTTGCAGTTGTATCTCTACTGTCTCTTTGAATCCCAATATGAGCTGTTTTATTGACTACAGGCATAAGTTTGTCCTTCATAAACCATTTTTCATCCTCATATGAAACTTTCTTACTTGTAATTACTGGTAGTACAACACTTTTTTCTGGCTGTAGTAGGTAACCTTCACGTTGGCTGTAGTCGAAAGCTATGTTGATCAAGATTTGTAGATCAAGAGGGTTGTTTCCTAATAGAGCAATATCGTCTGCACAGGTGGGGGCACAGCAGCTAATCTGTCCTATTTTCCCGCCAATATTTGACTCATTTAAGTTATCCAAGAGTTGGTTGACATAGACCTTGTACAAATCGGCACTGAGAGTACCACCTTGTCTCACACCTTGCTCAATATCAAATGCTCCAGAAATTTGTCCTTTCCATTTTATTTTTGTTGTGGCTTCCTTATAGAGATTGTCAATTAATAGTATGCATTGTTCTGAAATTCCCATATGGTATAATTTTCTTATTAAGTTTGTGTGTCGAACCACATCAAAGGCTGATTTTGCATCTAGCATTCCAAATAGTGTAGGCTTTTTTAGATCTTTGTTTTCTCTTTTATATTCTTCCATAATGAGGGATGCTATCAAAGGAGCAGTATTTTCTGTAAAGCCTCGTTGCATAGGATTTTGATTAAAGATGATATCTGGATTAATTCTAAGTTTAATGATGGTTTCTACCAGTTTTGAAATAGTTGGTGTAATAGTAATTCCTCTGTAATTTTTTGAATTCACAATATCACCTTTATTTTTAAATATTGGTGACAGAGTACCAGTCTTCAAAGAGTTTGTTATATAACAGTGTTTGAAAGATGCATTTATGATATTAAGGAGCATGTATTCTAATTTTTCCCCTCCATATATTAAACATTCAGTTGTAATTCCAAAAATATCTGCTGATTTATTTCTATTTAATTTTTTTATTGCTTTTTCAAATTCTTCAGTTGAGACAACTTCATGGTCATAAACTTCTTGGCATATCTCAATAATTTGGGAATATTCAGAGTCAATTAAGCTAAAATATTCCTGATCAAAATTGGTGGGTTCTGATTGTTTGGCTAGATTGGCAAAATGTAACTTCCAACCTTCCAAGATGTTTTCGTCCCCTTTAAAACAGTTATTGCCTACTTGTAGCTCATCTATAAATCTGTTTAACTTTCCTCTTTGCTTTCTTATAAGCTGATAATACAGTTTGCTATCCATAGTTCTTGCCTCAGTAAGTTTCTGTCTATCATTTATTCTTAATTTTGCATTTTCGGCTCTGCATATCTTTCTTAGTTCATAAGTAGTAATTTTTTTGTGAAGAAGTAAAGGATTGGTTGGGTCTTGCGGTCTTCCTTTGATATTCCATTCACAGTAGGCGGATTTCTTAGCCTTAATTGCTTTATAAATATCATGAGTCATCAATTTTAATTTAGGTTTATGTTTTTTTACTTTCTGAGGAGGAGCAACAGCTGCTAATGCATCAATTACTGCAGTGGTAAGTTTCAAAACTGCATCATCTATCTGCTCAGTATTGTCAGTTTGAATGTTGTAGTCAGTTATTCGATCAGATATGGCTTGTTTATACTGGTCCTTATCAATTTTGCTCCAGTTCACCTTTTGACTAGCATGCTTATTGTTTAAAGAAATATTTTCTGTATTTTTCATAGAAAAGTAAAATTTCATATTTGCTCCTACAGGATAGTGATCAGAGATGTTACTGGTAATTTCTAGTCTTCTCATGTGTAGAATACTTTCATCAAATACCTCTGGATACACGATGTAATCAATGGCTGTACTGTCTTTGCCACTACTATGTATAAAAGTTTTTCCTACGTCTTTGGTCTTTAAATTACATTCATTCATAAAATCGAAAATATATTTATTTCTTGCATTATTCGAATTTGCAAGCAAATTTTCGTTGTAGTCACCTCCAATGATTACTGTATGAGTGTCTTTAAATGATTGTAATATTTCATACAGGATATCTATACATTCTTTAAGTTCTGATATGCTATTAGCTGAGCTTTTACATGGTATATAAATTGAGACAAGCAATAACTGTTGGGAAATTCCCTTTAATTCAACACATTGTATTCTTTCATTTCCAATATGTATAGGTGTAATGAGATGGTTTATTTCTTTCCGCCATAAAATTGCAACACCTCCATACCCTCTTGGCATATGTGTCGGTGGAAGTGGGTCTTTATCATCCACAGATTTTATCGAACCCGAGTTATCTTTCTTCTTTCGAAACCGTAAACAAATGGCGGCCAAAATCCTCGTGAACGACAGTCTCGATTTACAAGTATTTTTGCCAAGAAAACGAAAACGGAAACGGTTTTTGAAGGAAAATAATTCAGTGGCTCATTAAAATAGCATTTCGAAACACACGTGTGCATAAGAAACGTTGCCGAATGTAAGTGAAAGTGATATATGGTACGCAATGACAAAAATTATCTTCTGACTCAATCAATCTACGTTATCGACACGCGTTTTTAAGGTAAACAGCTTCTTTCTCTATGAACAGTCTACGGACGCTCAACCTATGATATTTATCTACATTTTATCAAAATTTGACCGCACAACTCGCTACGGTTCCCGAGTTTTCAATGACCGAAACTACGAGGTCGTTTTTGCTGTAGCACATGTCAAATTAATCCCGGTCAGGCAAACGGCTCGTGCAAATAAATTTCGGCCAGAGAATCCCGCGAAAAAAATAAATTCAGTATAAATGTAGTTATTGGTTAAGACAAGTATAAATATGGCAAAAATCAAGTACACCTTTTAGGGTGCGCTCGACTTTAGTGACTCAGCACGAAGTGTTTTGGAATTTACAGGTTACTTAGAACTTTTTGTAAAAAATAAACACTAGCACATCATAGAAAATCAAGTGAGTAATTTATGTTTCAAATTTTATAACAAAAATCTCTACTCTGTATTAAAGGCTGTGGATTTTCTATAAAAATCTTGATTTATTTGCCACAAAGTCCTCTTTTTCTATCAAATGCAATGAAACAGTAAAAAATAATGCTTTGCATCAAGTTTCCCCTTGGAACATGTACTAAATGGCCTATCTCTATTATTTATTATATCTTTAGTTTTGATACAATTGAGGTTTGAAAAATTTGTACAAAAATGGCTACAGAAGGGTACATAAACCTTAACTTGCAAATAATCTCCCCTTAATTTTCTCAAAAATTTACTTGTATAAGTAAATTTTTCTTACAATCCCACAAAAATCCTAAAGTTTTTAGATGTAAAATCATCCCTTTGATAATGATTTTCCAAGGTTTGCTCAAATTTTTTAATTAAAGTTCAATATTTCATCTCATTAATTCAGCAAAGAAACTGACTGTCAGAGCAAAGATCTTGTATATTTGCGCAAGGCCTTCAAAAATTGCTCCTTTGGGGCTTGTAAATTAGCAGTGTTATGAAGATCAAATGGGATTTTCATTGTCCATGAAATTACACTTGAATGCATGATTACATTGTAGTTAAGACATCTGCATAGGGTACATAATTTAAAATTCTATTAGAGCAAAGAAATCTTTAGAATTCAAGAAAAGAAGAAAGGATGAATTTTTACCTATACAAGTAAATAAAATTCACTTGTATAACATGTATAAGTATCCTACAAATTTACTTATATGTGTATATTTTTTTTTTACTTCTTCAAGTAAATAAAAATAACTTAAATAAGTAGTACCCCCTACTGACTTTAAAAGTTATAATTTTCACTAATTTAGCAACAATAAATTAAAAATAACAAAATCAAAAAATCAACATAACGTATGTACATTTGAAAAAATAAATTGTAATAAAACTAGTACTATATACATTTGATAACAGAATAGTTAGGGATAGAATATGGGGATGAGAGCAGATTCTGAGATCATACTCTTGAATCCCTGTACCGTACTGCATGATACTATTTGTTGTGGCAGATCGATGATTCCAATTTATAACAGTTTGTGGATAAAATGAATATTTATAACTGTCTTTAGATGTTTGTATTTGCCTAAATGAGTGTCCCAAGTCAATCCACCCACCATTTAAAGACTATCTGGTCCAATTCAAAAACAATATTTACAAGGGATAAAGATTACAACGTAATTGTACCATGCGAATTGAACCTATTTTGACAGTATTTTCACCTACTGTTATGTTCATTCATGATCAAGACAAAGGTTTCCGTTGTGTGTTTATTTTGTAGATGTATCCTACTATATACATGTACATGATGTAGTTCCCCCAATTTTATTTTGAATCAACATTGAACATCATGAACATGTTGAATCAGAAATAGGTTTGAACTAAAGGAACCTAACCAAACGAACCATAATTCTGTAATGGTATGAATGACATGAATGAGGAGTACAATATAAATCATAATTATATATGATATTTTAGAATGTGTTGTGTATAAAAAGTGGAAAACTAGTACATTGTAGATGTCTACACAAATTAAAAATGTAATGATGGAATGACAATGAGGTCTTGCATATATACATTTGTAGATGTACCATGATGTTGCAGAAATACAGTGCAAACCCCTATGATTAAGTACATGCTTAATTGTTACATCCATGTTTAAATTCACATAAATTCACATGATTATCTGCCAAAATCTAATACTGATGTTTTGTTTTATTTCTTCAAATATTTCATTTTGGAATAATTTGACAAAACAGTCAAGGGTCTAACTTAAATAAGTTATTAGAGAAAAAATAACATACATGTTGTTATTGTGGGCTAAAATATTTAAAAAAACTGTAATAACATATGTATGTAACTGTTACATGTTTCAAACATACAACCTTTATTTTGTTAAATTTTTCTCAAGTTCTATTGATATTATAATTTTCTTTATGTATACTAATCTTTGCAAAGATATAACAGGTCATAGTTTACCAATCATGCATAGTACACCTATGTTATTACAGAAAATATATTCCTGCAATAACCAAAGGGTGTTATTACAGCTTCTCTATATCTCTTTAAAGGCTTTGCTCTGACTTGCATAATAATGTACTTCAATTCATTGTAAGAAATGATGATCAGAGCTTGTAATGAGGCACTGCGCAAGATTCCAAGTGTCTCATTTACTCTCATACAGTAAGTTACATGCTTGTAATAATTAAGCCTTGTTATTACAGCTTAGTTAACCCTTAAAGGCCCTGTCTCATTGATTTACCATGGTTGATCAAAATTGTATTAATGGAATTAGAAAATTAGTTATCAAGGTAATATATTAGGCTACTGCGCAAAGTTTTAAGAATTCCCAAGTGCCCATCAAAGATAAAATATTTATGATATATTTAACTGATAACAATCATATGTTATTACAGAATAAGGAAAAAAGAGTAGACAACTTATGAAAGTGTCTGTAATAACACATGCATGTTATTTTTCTCTGATAACTTTTTATACGACCGCAAAAATTTTAATTTTTTGGTCGTATATTGCTATCACGTAGTCGTCGTCGTCGTCCGAAAATACTTTTAGTTTTCACACTCTAACTTTAGTAAAAATGAAATTTTAACACAAGGTTTATGACCCCAAAAGGAAGGTTGGGATTGATTTTGGGAGTTTTGGTCCCAACATTTTTGGAAAAAGGGGCCAAAAAGGGCCCAAATAAGCATTTTCTTGGTTTTTGCACTATAACTTTAGTTTAAGTGAATAGAAATCTATGAAATTTTGACACAAGGTTTATGACCACAAAAGGAAGGTTGGGATTGATTTTGGGAGTTTTGGTTTTAACAGTTTAGGAATTAAGGGCCAAAAAAGGGCCCAAATAAGCATTATTCTTGGTTTTCGCACAATAACTTTAGAATAAGTAAATAGAAATCAATTAAATTTTAACACAAGGTTTATGACCACAAAAGGAAGGTTGGGATTGATTTTTGGAGTTGAGGTCACAACAGTTTATGAATTAGGGGCCAAAAAGGGGCCCAAATAAGCATTATTTTTGGTTTTTGCACCATAACTTTAGTATAAGTAAATAGAAATCTATGAAATTTAAACACAATGTTTATGACCATAAAAGAAAGGTTGGGTTTGATTTTGGGAGTTTTGGTCCTAACAGTTTAGGAATAAGGGGCCCAAAGGTTCCAAAATTGAACTTTGTGTGATTTCATCAAAAATTGAATAATTGGGGTTCTTTGATATGCCGAATCTAACTATGTATGTAGATTCTCAATTTTTGGTCCCGTTTTCAAATTGGTCTACATTAAGGTCCAAAGGGTCCAAAATTAAACTTAGTTTGATTTTAACAAAAATTGAATCCTTGGGGTTCTTTGATATGCTTTATCTAAATATGTACTTTGATTTTTGATTATGGGCCCAGTTTTCAAGTTGGTCCAAATCAGGATTCCATATCAAGTATTGTGCAATAGCTGGAAATTTTCAATTGCACAGTATTGCACAATAGCAAGAAATATCTAATTGCACAATATTGTGCAATAGCAATTAATTTTCAATTGGAGTTATCTTTCTTTGTATAGAATAGTAGTTGATAATATATGTTGGAAATTTGCCAGACATGACTATGATGTCATTTTCTATTTTTATTTGCCAATAACTTTATGTAAATAACTTCATTGGAAATTTGCCAATATAAAATGTTGCTGATGAAGCTTTTTTTCCTTATCTTATCTAAAATGTTTTTAGATAATGTATGTTGGACATTTGCCAGACATGACTATGATGTCATTTTCTATTTTTATTTGCCAATAACTTTATGTAAATAACTTCATTGGAAATTTGCCAATATAAAATGTTGCTGATGAAGTTTTTTTTATTGTTTTATACAATAAACAATGTATATTCACTTTTACTACCAACCAATCTTTACCATTCAGTGATAACAAGCACTTTATTTTACATTTTAATATTTTATGATGTATTTAAAAGAGTAGTTATTGTTGCAAACTCCATTAGAAATTTGAATTGATATCAGTTTTGGAAAAAGGGAAACAGGGATGTGAAAAAAAAAGGGGGGGGGGTTAAATTTTTCTCATTTCAGATTTCATAAATAAAAAGAAAATTTCTTCAAACATTTTTTTGAGAGAATTAATATTCAACAGTATAGTGAATTGCTCAAAGGCAAAAAAAAACTTTTAAGTTCATTAGACCACATTCATTCTGTGTCAGAAACCTATGCTGTGTCAACTATTTAATTTTAGATTTAAAAAGTTTGAAGAAGAAATCTTTAATTGATTTGTAAAATCTTGACATTTGTTTTGTGTAAAAAAAAAACCATGTAATGTCAAAAATTTGATCACAATCCAAATTCAGAGCTGTATCACGCTTGAATGTTTTGTCCATACTTGCCCCAACTGTTCAGGGTTCGACCTCTGCGGTCGTATAAAGCTGCGCCCTGCGGAGCACCTGGTTTAAGTTGGACCCTTGACTGCAAAAGGTGCATGCATACTAGTAATTTTAAAGAAATAGATGACTGTCACATTCATGTTGCCAATGACATATTGTATAAATTGCTAATTTTTAGCACACTTTGTCTGACAGACAAAAATGATAAGATTATTGAGCACTACCTATTGTTAATTTAAGTTTTAACTGTCAGACAACTTCTGTAAGGAGTTATTACTCATTCATTTTCTAAATGATGAACTTTACCATTTTTAAAAACTTTGGCTTATTATCATGATTATCTTGAAATTATAATAGATAGACAGAAAATTTAAAAGCAAAAATGATCAGCAAGACTTAAGTCAACAAAGTCAAAACCTTCAGAGGACTACTTATTAGAGTTATTGTGGCCTGCGCTTTAATTTTAACACATATATGCATGTATATATTTCAGGACCACTAACTGACCCTTTGTGAAGCTGTGCCTATTTGGATAGTGGATACAACATAATGTCACTAGATACTTGGAGTGAAGTTTGTCTTAGCATTACCAATAATGTCCAAGATGAAGAGATCTATGAAGGTACATACAATTATGTCATCATAAAAAATGTTGACAGGATGAGTGAACAAAATCATGGGAATAATGATAAATATGTTGTGGTACATGTATACATGTATCATGTGTATATACATCATTTACATTGCCCCATTAACCATGTTAATATGGCAAAAGTCAATGACCATGGTCAATTTGCCAAGACAACATACAGACGTTATATTAACCAACATAATGAGCAAGAGATTTGTCAAGAAAAAAAGTTCAGCTGCTTTTTTCGCTTTAAAATTTACTTTTAAATCATGAATATTTACACTTTCTTACATCATAAGATTTTTGTGTGAAAAGAGTTGTTGGTCTTAAAAAATCTCAATCATTGTAATCAATACAGATAGATATTTATGTAAAAATGGGGACCAGGCAAAAAAAACACATGATAACCTTCCCAAATTGGTCCAATGTTTTTCAGTTCATTTAAATATTTTTTATTGACACAGTTTTGGTTTGCAACAAATTTTCAAACAACCCTTCACTATGTTAATCACTTCGTGTCACAAATCTTTACTGTGATTTGACGAAATAGCGGAATATATGAAAAAATCTACAAAAAAATGTAGGCTCCTATAAAAAACATTTGTACAAAAAAAATCAAACTTCAAAATGAAATTCTCGATATTTATATATAAATCAGAATACATTCAGTTAAAGATGGTGAAATGATCACCTAAAATTGTTTGGATTTTGTAGGCTTAGCCTTTTATGCATGAGTATCGGTAGGTAAATATCACTACCATATTTAATCATTAGATCTACATGTACCAAGTCAATAAGGCAATTTTATAGCTTGAGTGCTATAAATATATCTCGTACACCAAACTTTTCAAAGGGTTATAAGAATCTTATACTATATTTTTGTCCATCTGATGAGTTAAGCCTTTTTCAACTGAATTTTATACGCCTGTCAAAATTTTGACGGGACGTATTATGGTATACAAATGTCTGGTGTCCGTCCGTCCGTCTGTCCGTCCATCTGTCCGTCCGTCTGTCTGTCCGGCATAAACATGTCATACTGTAACTTGAGAACGACTTATCTAAATTTCATGAAACTTAATATAGTTGTTTTTTATGATGGTCAAATGATCTGTATACTTTTTGGTGAAAATAAGATTTAATTGAGTTACGGCACTTTGTAACTAAAACAGGGGTGTACATGTGTTTTTTTAGCTCACCTGTCGTCGTCTGTCGTCGTCTGTCGTCGTAAACTATTTCAAGAATCTTCTCCTCTGAAACTACTGGGCCAAATACTTTCAAACTTTAACTGAATGTTCCTTAGGGTATCTAATTTATAAATTGTATCCGAAGTTTTGATCTATCAACAAACATGGTCGCCATTGCTAAAAATAGAACATAGGGGTCAAATGCAGCTTTTGCCTTATAACTCAAAAACCAAAGCATTTAGAGCAAACCTGACATTGGATAATATTGTTTATCAGGTCAAGATCTATCTGCCCTGAAATTTTCAGATGAATCAGACAACCTGTTGTTGGGTTACTGCCCCTGAATTGGTAATTTTAAAGAAATTTTGCTGTTTTTGGTTATTATCTTGAATATTATTATAGATAGAGATAAACTGTAGACAGCAATAATGTTCAGCAAAGTAAGATTTACAAATAAGTCAACATGATGGAAATGTTCAGTTGACCCCTTTAGGAGTTATTGCCCTTTATAGTCAATTTTTAACCATTTTTCGTAAATCTTAGTAATCTTTTACAAAAATCTTCTCTGAAACTACTGGGCCAAATACTTCCAAACTTTAACTGAATGTTCCTTAGGGTATCTAGTTTGTAAATTGTATCCGAAGTTATGATCTATCAACAAACATGGTCGCCATTGCTAAAAATAGAACATAGGGGTCAAATGCAGTTTTTGGCTTATAACTCAAAAACCAAAGCATTTAGAGCAAATCTGACGTTGGGTAATATTGTTTATCAGGTCAAGATCTATCTGACCTGAAATTTTCAGATGAATCAGACAACCTGTTGTTGGGTTGCTGCCCCTGAATTGATAATTTTAAGGAAATTTTGCTGTTTTTGTTTATTATCTTGAATATAATTATAGATAGAAATAAACTGTAAACAGCAATAATGTTCAGCAAAGTAAGATCTTCAATTAAGTCAATTTGACCAAAATTGTCAATTGACCCCTTAAGGAGTTATTGCCCTTTAAAGACTTTTTTCACAATTTGTTCATCATGTTGACTTACTTTAAAAAATCTTCTCCTTTGAAACTGCTGTATCAATTTCAGCCAAACTTAGGCTAAATGAGTTTCAGAGTATCTAGTATAAATTTTATATTTTATTTCCTTGTATGTCAAGAAACATAGCTCCTATGGCTAAAATAGAATAAGGAGAAAATGATTATTTTTTTTGGCTTTTGAAGAAAATAGGACGATCCAAAAAACATTTAAATAAATTGAAAAGCCAAAATAATCATTGATGAGAGATTTAACCAAAAGAATTAAGGTGAGCGATTCAGGCTCTTGAGAGCCTCTTGTTTCACATGTCGCACCGTATCTCAAAAACATTTCTTGATTATTGCTTAAAACTTTACACACTTCTTAGTTATATTAATCTTAATATCTGTATACTTTTTGGTGATGATTCAAAATTTTATTTTTGAGTTATTGTGTATTTTGTAAAAAAGGGGGAGGGTTTTTTACTTGTCGCATTGTATCTCAAAAACAATTTATGATTATTGCTTTAATAAAATTAACGATACCAATTTTCTTGCACCAGATGCGCTAACTTCACACACTTCTTTGTTATATTAATCTTAATATCTGTATACTTTTTGGTGATGATTCAAAATTTCATTTTTGAGTTATTGAGTATTTTGTAAAAAAGGGGGAGGGGGTTTTTACATGTCGTGCCGTATCTCAAAAACAATTTATGATTTTTGCTTAAAACTTTACACACTTCTTTGTTATATTAATCTAAAGATCTGTATACTTTTTGGTGATAACTCAAAATTTTATTTTTGTGTTATTGAGTATTTTGTAAAAAAGGGGAGTTTTTTTTTTACATGTTGCGCTGTATCTCAAAAACAATTTAATGATTATTGCTTGAAACTGAACACACTTCTTTGTTATATTAATCTAAAGATCTGTATACTTTTTGGTTTGATTCAAAATTTTATTTTAGTGATATTTGTAAAAAAAAAAACAGGGTGGGGGGTTTCACATGTCCCGCCGTGTCTCAAAAGCAATAAATGGTAATTGCTTAATACTTTCTCAGAAACTATTTATGATTATTGCATGAAACTTCCACACAAGACGTCGGGCGTATCATGCGCTCATGGCGCAGCTGTTTATTATCTATAGTTCGTTCTTATGTTGTACTGTTATACCACTGTCATGACTGTCCCAGGCTAGGGGGAGGGTTGGGATCCCGCCCAACATGTTTAACCCCACCATGTTATTTAAGTATGTGCCTGTCCCATGTCAGAAAGCCTGTAATTCAGTGGTTGTCATTTGTTTTATGTGTTACATATTTGTTTTTTGTTAATTTTTTTATATAAATAAGGCTGTTAGTTTTCTCGTTTGAATTGTTTTACATTGTCTTATCAGGGCCTTTTATAGCTGACTATGCGGTATGGGCTTTGTTCATTGTTGAAGGCCATTCGGTGATCTATAGTTGTTAATGTCTGTGTCATTTTGGTCTCTTGTGGACAGTTGTCTCATTGGCAATCCTACCACATTTTCTTTTTTTATATATACTTGACATAATGTCAAAATATATATATTGCAAATTTAATTACTTGGTAAAAGCTGTATTATATAGATTATCTCCCTTTCGTGTCTGTCCTTTATTAAATGGCAAACAATGGATGTGAATAAAGCAACTTAATTGGTTACTGCCTTACAGTATTTGGTAGAAATCTTCATGTGAACATTGTACAATGTTCTATACGAACTTATTTCAACGCTCTGTTTTCCTAAAATGTATACATTGTATATGGTCTTACACATACAATTTGTAATGAACATGTACATGAATGAAGTGTTCTTAGTACATTGTATCTATAAATCCCAGCTTTCTGAAATTTAGTTTCCAGGTGTGAAGCATTTTTAAATTTATCACTAACATGACTAAGAAGTCTACTTTCAACTGAAAACTTATTGAAGAGGTACAATTAAAAGTATTTTTAAGTTCAGCTTGCAAATATTTCATACCTTTGATAACTATAATCATTAAACTGTTTATTATATACTTAGTAGTAAATACAGATAAATTGTATGTGTAATACAGTCAATGGCAAGCGTGCTGTATCAGCCACCCGTGATGATATCGATATCAGCACGGTTGCAAAAGCTTTATCACACCTCTAATCTGTATGACGTCACGTCATTGATTGCAGTCACTGTTGCAACGGCTTTATCAAATCCGTAATCTGTATGACGTCATTTCAAACCTCCTTATCTGTATAACGTCATGTCACATAAAAAAAATCTACTTGAGGTATATGTATATAATAAAGTGTATATGATATGGCTTTTTCAATATCACGCACCATATCAACCCTCAACCAATATAATCCCTTGAGCAGAGCTCTTGGGATTATATTGGTGTCTCGGGTTGATACGGATGCGATATTGAAAAAGCCATATGATATTCTCTATTTAACAGTCATGACAGTAGCTAGATTTAACTCTTTTTACTTGTACAGATATGGAGAAAGCCAATACTATCCAAGCCATGGAAGTTTCTTGCAATGGACAGAATATGGAAAATGAATCCTATGAAGATACTAGACTTGATGGAAAGGAAATGAATGTAAAATCCATTGAAGATGATATACAAGATATGAAAAATGAATCTGTCAATGATATTGGTGAAGATACAGAAAATATATCTAAAAGAAGAGATATGGAAGAGAATTTGATTGAAGATAAAGAAAAAGATGAAAAAGATGAATCAATCAAAGATAAAGGTAAAGATGAAACAGAAGATTCTATAGAAGAGAAAGAAAGAGATATAAAAGATGAATCAATAAAAGATAAAGGAGAAGATGTTAAAGATGAATCCATCAAAGAAAAAATAAATGAAGATATAAAAGATGAATCAATTGAAGATAAAGAAGGAGATATAATGGATGAATCCATTGAAGTTAAAGGAGAAGATACTGAAGAGAAAGAAAAAGATGTAAAAGATGAATCTTTTAAAGACATAGCTGATAGTTCTTCTGATTCTAGTGAAAATGAAAGTACTGTAGATCCTCTTTGTGAAAAGTGTGGGAAAAAATTAGGAAATAGGGTCCTCACTAAAAGTGTTTCTAAAGTTGATAGAAAAAAATCTAGAGTCCTTTCTAAAAAAGATTATCAAGTTGATGCTGAAGATACAAGTAATATGTGTATAGCTTGTAGGCAGGACCTTTTGTTCAGAAATTCTGTAACAGAGTTCATCGACCCAGATACTGAAGATAAAACATTTATGTGTAAAATATGTCAGAAAATATTTACAACACATTCTTATATAAGGAGGCATGTTAATAGGCATGCAGGAAAAAGGAAATATCCATGTCAAATTTGTGACAAAATATTTACTCAAAACTCAGACTTAAGAAGACATGCAAGGACACACACACAGGAAAAACCTTTCTGTTGTAGTACATGTGGAAAAAAGTTCAACCAAGTATCAAACTTAAAAACTCATTGTCTCATACACGAAGAACAAAAGCCATTTATGTGTGATCATTGTGGTAAGGGGTATACACAGTTAGCAAATTTGCAAGCTCACCTCAATGTGCATGAAGGTCATAACACTTATGTATGTGATTCGTGTGGCAAGGGATTCTCTACAACTTCTCTGCTGAAATCTCACATGAGAGTCCATACTGGTGAACGAGCATTTTGTTGTAAAAAATGTGACAAAAACTTTCCTACCAAGTATCAACTTAAAAGCCATAATCAAATGCATTCTGGGGAGAAACCCTTCAAGTGCCAAGTTTGTGAGAAAGGGTTTTATCAGAGTTGTGACTTAACAAGACATAAAAAAGTACATACGGGTGAAAAACCATATAAATGTAAGAAATGTGGTTATACCTGCGCACAAAAGTCATCACTCAAAATACACGATAGATCACACACTGGTGAAAAGCCGCACTGCTGTGATGTTTGTGGTAAAGGATTCGCTCAGTCTTATTCTCTTGTATGCCATATTCGAACTCATACAAAAGAAAAACCATATGTTTGTAGTTTATGTGGTAGAGGGTTTGCACAATCTGCAAATCTTAATTCACATATTGCAACACACAAAAGTCGTAAAGACGGTGAAGTGGTCCCACTTAATCCCTAAATGAAGTGTGATACTTTTGTAGATCAGCTAAAGATTTACATGAACAAGTTTTTTTAAATTACATGTATATACATGTATATGGTGTAAGATGAAGCCTTTTTAATCAAAATATTTGCAATCTTAAGAATTGTCTATTGTTTTCAGATGATCACTTTGATAAAGATTTTATTTATTTAAAAAAAAAAAAAAACACAAAAAAAGTCTAAAACATAGTGATTTCTATGAAATATTACTATTTATATATTTGTCTGACCGTTTGAAGTATTTTAAAAGTCTCTCACATGTTGTTTTGTACAAATCAAGACAATGCAAGATGACTAATGTGACAAGCATGTACGTGTAGGTTGTCCATATAAAAATACTATGTTCAATTTTATCACTTTGAAAAATCCCAATGCATAAAACATGATCTTGGCCAAAGGTATAGATATATCAATTCAATTCAATTCAATTCACATCTTTATCGTTTTTATTTCCATAAAACTACATATTTATAGTATGTGACACAACATAACAAAATGAAAATAAAATATAACAACAAGATCATTAAAATATACAATAAAAGTAAATATTTCAAGTGTTCCCTGTCCTCAGTTCAGTCATTGTCAATGGACTGTTTTAAAAAGCATCCTAGCTTATTTACCTGAATGTGTGAAATTGGGTTCAGTATATATGTTATTTTATCTATGTCATTTATATTTATAAAGTGGATATTCTCATTTATCGAAAAATGTATATTATTATTGTTTCTATTTAATGAATGGCTATTATCTATTTTGAATTTATTGAACCATAAAACTAATTTTTGACTCTTCACATTAAATAATCCGCGAAGCGGATTATGTAAAATGTGAAAATAAAAATAAGTTATTGCCATTCATTATAAATAAATTTCTATCAAAAATAAGGCTCAAGGAACATTTTATATTATTTATATTAACAATAACAACGTACACACATGTTGGCCTATGAATACACAACGTCAGAGTGGGCGTGTTGCCATCAAAATTGACAACATTGAAAATAAAACGAATAATTTTAACCAATCAGAAGACAGTAAATACACCAAATTTATTTATTACAATATAAAAAGAAATGAATTTCACCTTCAATTTGTTTGCAGTTTTTGCATTATCTTTCTTCTCTTGGTAAATTTAGGTATCTAGATAGCCTTTTCTATTAATAAATTATGGTCACTTAATCAAATGTTATCAGTTTTCTGAATTCAAGTTTTGAGCATGTTAAATATTTTTCTTCTGTATTATTTATTTTTACATGTTTATAGATAGTGAGTTTGCTGTTATATACATTAAGTGCATAGAGGAATTATATTTGTATACATACCGTCAAAGAACTGTTGTACTAAAAATATACATTTACATGCAAATACAGACAGGTACATATAAATGACAGCTCACAGATAAAAAATGAAATTATGTGATCTTAGTCTAAGAATGAAATGTATCTATAAATAATATAGTAGATGCTTAAACTTTGTGATTAAGTGTTTCACAGCATTGTATGTGATGAATTTTACTGAAAGCTGCAAATATTATCTTCATTGTTCTTATAAATATATGATTTCAATGACAAATATTTTCAATGTTTCAGTTAAAAATATGATTTCTTCAGAAGAATTTGAGCACAAATTGGAAAAAATATAAATAGATAGACATTTATAGTAAAAAAGTCTAAATGTATTTCGTTGCACTTTATGAGAAGCAAGAAAATATACTTTGAAGTCCCTTTTAACCTGTTAAACTGATTTCTTAAATATTTTTTAATTCAATATTTATAGTGTGTTTGAGTATTTATAAATGTATATACTATATATAAAAGTTTACAAAGTCATTAAAAATGTTATAAGAGCTATCGTTTCTACATAATTCCTTATGATTATAAGTTTCTACCAACGAGGTCACAGGGGACTTAAATTGGTTTGCACTCAAATATTCAGGTTTCTGCTCTTTCCTTCTTCATGTTTTATGATATTGATTTGATAATTGGTATTTAGTGTTTACCATGACAAGTTACAGAGAAATTTCGAGTTTTGTTGTGACCAGTTGATTTTGTGCAAAGTAATAGTCCTTGTACTTGGAAAATTCACTCAAATGATCAGTTTCCACACATTGTTGCATAATGCCTGAAATTATTAACTTGGTATTTGTTATTTAAATTTAGTTTACACCATGACAAGTTATAGATCATCTAGATCAAGGAGGGGGGGCAAGGGGTTTAACTGTTATGCTGTTATGGGGCAATTTAATTCTTTGTTATCTGTTATTCTGAAAATATCTTTGCTGTTAGCTGTTATTGTCTTATTCATTGTTAGCTGTTATTGGGCTTTTAGTTTTTTTGTTATCTGTTATTGTGATAATGTATTTGCTGTTTACTGTTATTGAAAATTGGAATGTTAGCATTTTTTTGACAGCCAATAATCTGTAGAAATTGAAGATCATTGGACATTGGGGTCTACCACTAGTAATATGTTGGTCCCGTATTCGGAGAAGGATTCCATTAACATATACCCATTACAGAAGTGAGGTTAAGGACAATTCCAGTATATCTTATGATTATAATAAAGTCCATTTTATTTGGAACATGTATTTAGAATTATCTTATTTTTTTGTATGAGGATAATGTTCCTTGTTTCCCGTACCAACATATTAAAGCAGAACAATTATTAATATGACAAAAAGGAAAACATATGGCCAGGAATATCTGACAAGCATCTCAATTAAGGACTAGGTCCTTACTACCAGTTAACCTTTTATATATAATATGGTACATTGACTCAGCTCTGTGATTTCTTTTCAAAGCAGAACCAAACACATTGTACAATGAAAGTTCCAACCCAGTACTGGATCCCGAAGCAGCACATAGCTCATTACAAACAAAGATTTATTTCGTCTTCAAGCCATTGCTCCCCTACTAAACTATGTATTCTACTTACTAGAACACTTGGTTCAATCAATAGCCTGATAAAAAAATTGAGCCTTTGAAATTAATAAGTTACTTTTGGAGTGTTAAAATTGGTTCGAGGTACTTGATAAATTGCATGCTTTTTTAATTAGTGCTTTTGATTTTTCTACCCTATATACTGACCACTTTGCCTCATAGTCTTATTAAGAAAAATTCACACACCTCATTAAATAGGCATTTAGAAAAAGTCAGAAGGCGAATATATATAT
Source organism: Mytilus edulis (assembly GCA_019925275.1). Classification (NCBI taxonomy): domain Eukaryota; kingdom Metazoa; phylum Mollusca; class Bivalvia; order Mytilida; family Mytilidae; genus Mytilus; species Mytilus edulis. The sequence goes on along the minus strand of CM034351.1, from coordinate 58,759,378 downwards.
TCAAACTCTTTTAGGTCATTTTTTAGTAGCAACAAACACAAGAACAATGTGAATTGAATACCATGCATAACAGCCCTTGAATTTTTACTAGATATCATTTTCGTCTCTTTGACATATTCCTCATTTCCATTCTATTTTATTACACACTATTTAAATTACAAGCATGTGTGAGTTTCTATAACTGTATAAATAAATGCTGAAAAAAAGTATTCTATAACAAATAAACAGCTACGCCATGAGCGCATGATACGCCCGTCGCCCATTTTGAAATATTCGATAACTTCTTTATGTTATATCAGATATTTATAAAAATTAAAAGGGAGCTTCGGTCAATATATATAAACAATACACCAAAGTTTCATGCGAACTTTCATGATACGTCCTGTAAACGAGCATATAAAAATATATTGAGTAGTAAACACATTCTAGATACATAATTTTAAAAATATGTTCATAGAAAATGGAATTCATTACAAAGGATTATACGCGTAATAATAAATACTGGATTTGTCAAGGTCCCGACTTATTTTAATATTTCATTTACTGTTATCTGTTTTTGTCCATTTTAATTCCTTGTTATCTGTTATAAGCCAAATCAATTTGCTGTTTTGCTGTTATTGGGACCCCCCTTGCCCCCCCTCATCAAGTATAGAATTTTGTTCCAGTATAATGAAATTTTAACTGGTACTGGAATATTTGTTGCCATGCTATACTCTTTTCACTATTAAATATTGAATTGAAATTTCCATTACACATGTTTTAAAATCATCTCGTCATTAAGACCACACAGTACGATAAGTTATCGTTTGTAATCCACGATTTTTCTGACAGTCGCCTTCTTGTCACTCGTTGTCTATATGAATAGGGGAACAAATAGTATAATACAAATTCAACGTGGTGGCTTTTAAAGATTTTCTAGATTTTCGTTTGTTTTAAAAATCCAAATTAAACATGATGGCTTTTTATGGTCGTCCAGAATTCAATTTGTTTTTTGGATTATTTTATGGTCCTTCAAACAACATTGACGCTGTTCCTAAAAATAGAACATACTCGTAGGGTTATTATGTAGGTTTTAATAGTTCTTTCAATTTATGTAAAATCTGTTACGGATGTCAAGTTAATTCAATATTCAACATTCAACATTCAAATTTTTTTTAAATTTTTTTTTCTTGTATCCATTTTCAACATTTAATATTCGATTTCAACATTCAACATTCGATTTCAAACATGTTCAACATTCAAATTTTTTTTTTCTTGCATCCGTTTTCAACATTCAACATTCGATTTCAACATTTAACATTCGTTTCAATATTCAACATTCAACATTCATTTTTTTTTTTTAATTTTTTCTTGTATCTATTTTCAACATTTAACATTCGATTTCAACATTCAACATTCGATTTCAATATTCAACATTCAAATTATTTTTTTTCTTGTATCCATTTTCAACATTCAGCATTCGATTTCAACATGCAACATTCGTTTTCAATATTCAACATTCGTTTTCAACATTTAACATTCGTTTTCAACATTCGATTTTCAATTTTCAACATTCGTTTTCAACATTCAACATTCGTTTTCAACATTCAACATTCGTTTTCAATATTCAACATTCGTTTTCAACATTCAACATTCGTTTTCAACATGCATTCAACATTCGTTTTCAACATTCGATTTTCAACTTTCAACATTCGTTTTCACATTCAACATTCGTTTTCAACATTCAACATTCGTTTTCAACATTTAACATTCGTTTTCAACATTCGATTTTCAACTTTCAACATTCGTTTTCAACATTCAACATTCGTTTTCAACATTTAACATTCGTTTTTAACATTCGATTTTCAATATTCAACATTCGTTTTCAACATTCAACATTCGTTTTCAACATAAAACATTGGTTTTCAACATTCAACTTCAACATCTGTTTTCAACATTCAACATTCGTTTTCAACATTCATCATTCGTTTTCAACATTCATTCGTTTTTAACATTCAACATTCGTTTTCAACATTCGATTTTCAACTTTCAACATTCGTTTTCAACATTCATTCGATTTCAACATTCAACATTCGTTTGCAACATTCAACATTCGTTTTCAACATTCGATTTCAATATTTAACATTCGTTTTTTACATTCAACATTCGTTTTCAACATCCGTTTTCAACATTCGTTTTGAACATTCAAAATTTATTTTCATATTCAACATTCGTTTTCAACATTGGAATGTAGACTTTAATCATTTGTTTTCAACATTCAACGCTCTATTTTAACATTCAACATTTGTTTTGAACTACTGTGATAAAGTAATCAAAGACTTTCAAATTACATTGTTTATATCTTTGTTTAAGAATAAATTGTTACATTTAGATATTAAACAAATCACAAATTTAAATTGTACAGTATAATATTAAATAAAGATGGTACAAAAAAATAGATTGATTACAACATGACACTAACAAGGGAGGTAATTGCTTTTGAAACTGACAAAAAAAAAAAACTAGCCCGTTAAACTTAAAGAATAAATGCACAGGACAGAGGTTGTCAGATCAATATTACTTTAATCGGAGATAATGTCGACGGATGCAAAAGTCTTTTTCAATCTAAACAATAAGGGTGCTTGATCTTTACTTTTAGGTTTGGAGAGGATCTAAGATGATAAGACATAACAGTTACAATCCTCTATTACAATTAAAGTATACCTATATTTTTGGCGAGGGTAGAGCTAAAAGACCCCAGAAGAATTGGAAAAAATGACGCAAAATCTTGCATTCGGAAAGTTTCTTTCGGACCCTACCTAAATCTAAAGCGCAAGTTTTGTTTAATTTATTTTTTTTATATTCTACTCTCGGAGCAAAATATATAGATACAGTGTAAGACATTAAGTATTTACATATAGGATCATATAGAAACAATATCAAAAGACATAATGTAGGATAAAGAAAAAAAACTTGTAATCCACATAGTCAAGTGTATGGCTATGGTTAGTTTAAACATATTTATTTATACTGGATTGAAAATGTTCTCCCCGGAACGGGGATCGAACCAGGAACCTTTTCAGTTTGTTTTCAGTTGATGCACTAACCTATGTGGCTATTGTATAATGGGTATAAATGGCCCGGTTCCTCGTCTAAATCCATCAAGCTACTTTCAAGATGAAGAACAGGAATAAAAGCCCTATTCATTGATAATTTGTATTTTTTCTATGTATCGATTGCGTTTTTGTCCCGTGTACATTTAGTCCGCATCTCTTTATTTTCTATTTAGAACCTGGACACCGCTAAATGCAAGTTTATCCCTCAAATGGTCTTAAAATCGGCGCAAATGAAATGCAGATCGGCGCAAATGCAAAACGACGTAAAGGTCATGTGTTTTTTCTTTTTAATTATTTATTGCCGGAGGATTGGGATTTCTAGCTTTAATGTAACCCACGTCAGCTTTTTAACTTGTATTTACAGCAATGAAAGCCAGTTTTGTGTTCTGGTATATGCCGTTACAGTGAAAGTTTTCATGAAAAAGGACATGTTTTTCAATGTCCGGTAGCATCGTAACTTTTCAAAAACAATTTCGAACAATATCTGGACATGGTGGGCATGAACAATTGCCAAACCATACACGACCGTTCTTTAGTCTTCGTAGATCTATTCCAACTTGAAGTCTTATTAAGTCTACGCCAAGCAAAACATGATCTTTCAAAACATTGAATATTGAAGCCATAGTCATAAAGATCGATTACTTGATTTGTGTTCCGTTAACGTCGCCGCAGACCAAAATCAAAGTACTAAAGTACTGAACCTCGGATGACCACAGGTTCTTGTGGATGGTCAAAAACACTTGTCTCAGAAAAAAAATCACATATCTCTTTACCTGAAACTGAGGTTAATGTACAGAGATATATTTTTTCAGAGACAGATCGTTCGTGGATGATGAATAAATGACAGGAAATTCAACTTCACCGTAATAACTATATATTATATTGTAGTGATACAAATCAGTATACACTGATTTGATGTTATATATTATATTAAAATAACAGTTACATGTTATATATGCTTTCCATCCATTTGTATATCATTCTATTCTACTATTCTAATAATAGTGCAATGCAAGTGCTCTGTATAAAAATCGTTTTTTTCTAAAAGATTGAATACGAATAAGCATTCATATTTTCCCGCAAAAACAATTACAGGGCTGCCGGTCCTTGCCGGTATTGTCGCAAAACGTTCTTTGAGATATTCTTTCGCATGTTTTAACATACCAAAAATCATCCCAATAACTGAAAGCGTTTAGAAAAAAGTCCGTATAATGGTTTATTGCGGAATGACGGGATGACGGAATTACGGACAAGGGTAAAACTATATAGCACCGACAACTTCGTTGCGGGGCCATAATTATTTCTGCAAGTTCACATTTGAAACCGCGAGTAGCATTCAATTGTTTTGCTATTCGGAGCCTATTCAGTATGAGTATTGCTCATTTGTGAAGGCTATATGGTGACTTATACTAGAAGGTGTGGATGGCGTTTAAGGAATAGAGAATAGCGGGTGTTGAATATTAGAGACAATGGACCAAAAATAAATAAAATAAAATAATGAGGTGCTCAAATATAAAGAGAATAAGTTAACTGGCAAAAATTATAAAGAATAGAGAAAAATGGCTCACAACATTAAAGAGTATATAGAGAAAAATGGCCTAAACTATGGTACTAGTATTACAGAATACAGAAACGAAAAACCCCGCTTTGAGACCATTATACTAGTTGCCTAAAGCAACGTGGTTTTGTCTCTGGTAGATTGTTATTGGATTTTATACGTTTTTTCTTTATTTATTTCTATGCCTATAAATAAGTACGTGAGCTTTCAGCTGTATTTGGGAAAACTTTTAGGAATTTTGGTCCTCAATGCTCTGTAACTTCGTACTTTATTTGGCCTTTTTAACTTTTTTGGATTCGAGCGTCACTGATGAGTCTTTTGTAGACGAAACGCGCGTCTGGCGTATATACAAAATTTTGTCCTGGTATCTATGATGAGTTTATTCATAATATGCCAACATATGGTAACTGAACTTCTTTTGCTTCCTTGTTACAAAATGTATAAACTTTATTTATAAACTCATCATACATATTCATTGATTCCGAAGCATTTTTTGTGTTTTATCTTTATCATGAGGGTCAAGCGGGGAAAACAACAGTATATTTCACCTATTGGTACTTTAACGGAAATATTTTTTCATTTTCTTGTGCGTGTTTTGTTTTCTATACATCAGGTTAGACTTTCCATTTTCAGAACCTTTCTATCCCCCGCCTTTCCCGCGCAAAATAGCATAATAAAACACATTATCATAGTCAATAGTTTATTTTTAACCCAGACCGGAAAACATGCCTTTATCCATGGCCACTCACAAACAAAATATATTAAAAGCATTTTTTTTTTACACTTTTTTATTTTTACAGTTGTTTTAGAATATAAATTTGACTTGAAATTATATGAGTATATTAAATATACATGTATATACCAATCTAAGTAAGGAATGTTTAACCGCGCCTCATTATTTATGTATGTGCCTGTCCCATGTCAGGAGCCTGTAATTCAGTGGTTGTCGTTTGTTTATGTGTTACATACTTGTTTTTCGTTCATTTTTTTTACATAAATAAGGCCGTTAGTTTTCTCGTTTGAATTGTTTTACATTGTCTTATCGGGGCCTATTATAGCTGACTATGCGGTATGGGCTTTGCTCATTGTTGAAGGCCGTACGGTGACCTATAGTTGTTAATGTCTGTGTCATTTTGGTCTTTTGTGGATAGTTGTCTCATTGGCAATCATACCACATCTTCTTTTTTATATTATATATTGTTTCTCGTCTGAATTCACAAAAGGCCAGTATAGCTACTTTGATAGATCAAGCTGTCTATATAAAGTAATGGGACAATGCATGGAATGAAGACATCACCCAATCGCCGTATGGAATATTTAAAAAGACATCCTGAGCTTACCATATAGTCATCAACTACCCACCAACACGGTGTGAGCTCTTCTTGGCTCATAACACAAATCCAAGGGCACAGGGAAATGTCAAATTCAAACTTGGTGACCGTTCCAAAGAAATAAAATTTCATCCCCCTCCCACTCAACTTTTTAATAAGGAGATGTATGATTGCAAACGAGTCAACTATTCTCCAAAGTTCAAATTTAGTGAATGTAAGCAGTTATATATAGAAAACCATATAACCTTCAACAATGAGAAAAAAACATACTGTATAGTCAGCTACAAAAGGCCATGAAATGAAAAATATGAAACAGTTTAATTGAGAAAAATAACGGCCTAATTTATAACAACATAAGTTACGAAAAACAAATACCAGGTATGACAGACATCAACAAACGACAACCAATGAACTTTATGCTCCTGAGTTGGGGCAGGCACATGCAATATGTTGCGGGGTTTAACATGTTTGTGAGCGCTCATCCCTCCCCTGAACCTAGGACAGTTTTGTTACAGCACAACATAAAAACAAACTATACAAATCAGTGGAAAAGGGCTTCACGCATAATTTGATACAAAACAGAAAAAAACACATACAGAGTGTGGCAGGGTACTTTTACATCGTTTTCAAACAATCAAAGTACTTAAGTACTGAACATCGAATGACCGCAAGTTCTTGTGTATTGTCACAAACACTTGTCTCAGAAAAAAAACCCACATCTTAATGTACAGATATGTTGGGGTTTTTTTCTGAGACAAATTCGTGCGTGTATGACAAATAAATGACAGGGAATTCACCCTCACCGTTATAACTTTTATATTGTAGTGATATAAATCAGTAACCTCTGGTTTGTTGGTATATATTGTATTAATATTTGTATATTACAGTTACATTTATATATGATTTTCATCCATTTGTATATCATTCTATTTTACTATATTAATAATAGTACAGTACAAGTGCATGGTAGATGGGGGCCCGCCCCCCCCCCTTTTTTTTGGGAAAAAATTTGGTTGCTTATATAGGGAATCATTGAAGCATGACTGGAGCGGGCCCCCTCTTAGGTCAGTCAGTGGGCCCCCACTGAAAATTTCTGGATCCGCCACTGCATGGTGGACACTCTAGATTGGATTTGGGTAGGTATTCATATTTCTCGCAAAACGTTCAATCTCCCAACAGAGTTGTCGGTCCTTGAGATAGAGAAAGGATCGATAACTCTGCATGGGAGATTGCAACCGTTCTTGAGATATGTTTCCGCATGATTTAACACAATTTCTTATATTTTTTACTTATATATTATATATATATAATATATATATATATATATATATATATATATATATATATATATATATTATATATATATATATTGAAGCCCAGGTGGTCGTGTGGTCTAGCGGGACGGCTACAGTGCAGGCGATTTGGTGTCACGATATCTCAGTAGCATGGGTTCGAATCCCGGTGAGGGAAGAACATAAAATTTGCGAAAGCATATTTACAGATCTAACGTAGATCTGTTAATTTGCTAAAAATATGAAAATGTTATTAATATATTTTATGTACACAGTGAAAAATGAATTGATAACAAGGGATTATGAATGTTATTTTACACTCGATGATTTCCGCGCATTTATAGATTATAGATCGGTTACAAGTCCAACACGAAAGTTACGTAATGGAAAGCTCTCTCGCAACAATACACCGGAATGACTTCACGGTCATCCGCTGTAAAAAGGACAAAAAAGTACAGATCCGAGAGTAATCGCAGTTACTGACAGCTAGTTCAAAGCCAATAAAAACTAATACAAAAATCATGTATCTAAGACAAAAATGTCAATCAGTGCAAATCCAACATCCAATGGATTTAGTGTAAAGACGTTATTAACAACAAGAGAAAAACACGACCTTATGCAATGCCAAAGCATAGGTAACAACATATTGTAGTACCTTGATGTGTAAAACAATAATATTTAATATGGTTTTAAGTTACTGATAACAAAATTAATATTTATACCAATGAAAACAATATTCAAAGATATTCTTACAGTGTTTGATTGGTATTGAAAGGACTGCTAAGTTTGCTGCCCTAATCGTGTTTAATTTACATGCATACAATTTCTTTTGCATTATTATTGATAAATACTATATTGCAGAAGTAATGGCAATAGATCTTTAAGTGAAAGATGTTGTTTGTGACCTTAGGGAAATTTATTTGGATATGCCGATTATGGTCTCATTGAGATTTACCAGACCTTCATTCAATTTCAGCACATTTTTTACGTTCCATTTATGTCTTTTATGCTGTTCGTTCTGTGCGTCCGTTCGTTTTTCCGTTCATCCGTCTGTTCCGCTTCAGGTTAAAGTTTTTTGGTAAAGGTAGTTTTTGATGAAGTTGCAGTCTAATCAATTTGAAACACAGTACACCTATTCCATATTACAAATTGAGACTTGGATGGAGAGTTGTCTTATTGGCACTCATACCACATCTTTTTATATCTATATAATCTTTTGATCGCTTTAATTGGGGTCTTGAGCTGGCATGTCAGTTACTGCTAGTAGTTTAATTTATGAATCAGTTTCATTTTGCGTAGTTTTTTTGTTGGTACCTATTCCAACATCGGACTAGGATTTCTTTTAAACTGAGTTTTACTGTGCATATTGTTGTGTGTTTGTTTATATTACATTGGCTAGCTATAGTTGTATAGTTGTTTAGTAGGAGGGTTGAGATCTCACAAAGCATGTTTAACCCCGCCGCATTTTTGCGCCTGTCCCAAGTCGGGAGACTCTGGCCTTTGTTAGTTATTTTATGTTTTTTTTTATTTTAGTTTAGTGTAAAGGCCATTTTCACTTAAGTATAGTCCAGTCGAATTGTGAAACAATTGCTCAGATTGTGGTAAAAGCATCAAACTTTGCTGAGTGTTAGTTGAGGTGATAACTAACATTTTCAGCTATGGACCCAATTCAGAAAATCAAAATGGCGGCTCTGGGCGGCCATTTTGAAATCATGTCCAAAAAAATAATAAAAATAATTAGAAAAAATATTAAAAATATATTTCTTTACCAATTTTTTTAAACTTTCGTATTTCTTATGACAAAGAATATCAACTGAGGACTATTGAAGTATTTAGTGGCCATCTTGAATGGTGGCCATTTTGGAAACGTAAATTTCCAATATATCATTATTCGCTATCCTAAATTGTTTTATGAATTAATACTAAGTTTTATTTGCATTTACAACTAGTATTGCTAATCATTCATTTATGACTGTTAATATAGGATATATTCTAAAATAAGCCATGCGTATGTAAACATGGTTAACACATAAATGCATGTAAAGAAATGCGTAAATTCTTTTAATTGCAGTTAAGCATATAGGGCTTAGTTACTTTTTTACCACCACAAATTGTGTATATACAATATGAGTTATGACCACTGTATATTGAAAAGGAAAACTGCGTAGCTATTAAAATCACTGGAGCTGAAAAAAAATAATAAAAAAATAGACTGGAAAGAATTCCGTAACGCGGAGAGAGGACACGTGTGGATTTACAATGCTAGGCTAATACAAAAAGAGCAGACATAGACATTTGAGCTGGTAATCAGTCATTTGTTGAAAGCATACAACTGTTCCAAGTTGATGAAGGCCATGTAATGGTAGAAGTCAAAAGGTATTAATCCTTTCAAGGCAAATCTTAAGATCAAAATATATTTTGTCAGGAAAAACGAAAAAAGTCTAAGTTCAGTCACGGATTAAAAAAACAGTAAAATAACCAGCCACAGTTGTGGTGAATCAACAAGAACAATGACTGCAGGGTGTTTTGTTTTTCTTTCTTTTTGATGAGGTATCTGACTATCATTCAACATGAAGCATCGACAATTATGATCGACAATATTGTACGTTACTTTTCACTTACTACTAACCATTGTTATTTTAGCCAGACTCAGTGCCGGAGATTAATATTTCAGGAGCAGATAACATGCTAAATGTTTGTTAAAACTGCACGACAAGACAATTAGACAGAATTCGAGACAGAAAGTCAAGAACCTGTTATCCATGGAATGGGCCTCGCCAAAATAATAGAAAACAGTGACGGCTCGCAGTCTAGAATTGTTTTAATATTTGAAATTGATAATATCTGTAAATTGTACAGTAAATGTTCTTAGTAATATGAGTTGTCATGAAAGGAATGATTAATACAACACTTCTAAAAATTGAAAACTAGCTTCCATAGATGATATGCAAGCACACATGAATGGTTGCATCTTCTCCGGATTCTCAACGAATATGTTGGGGAAGTTCTGAAAAGGCCATGTCTTTTAGTCGTGATGGTGAAGGCCTCTGCATAGTCAAAGTAATTAGAATAGTTTGAAGAGTTAGGTTTGCTACTATAAAAAGGTTTACAGGGACATTCAATGTAGGCTTTCAAAATAAATCAGTTCCACAATCTTTGAGACATCTTATTCTCTATCTGGGGACTGAAAAGTTGCAGTTATATCCTTTCGAATACGAGTTGCACAATTGAACTATTATAGCTGAAAAATGGTATGTTGGTTTGCCACTTAACGATATAACTGGACTGTGTCGCGATGTTTAGCCATCATGTATCATTCTTACTTAGGAAACTTATGTCTGTTGAACTGATTCGTGTCAACAGCGTTTACTGAGTGTCCCTGTAAAGTTATTTTTAGTATCAAGCATATATATTTTGCCTGCTATGGCGATGGTGATCCCTTTATTTTTACCCTTTTATTATGAGGTCTGTTTTAGAACGTCACGAATACCTTTGTTGAAAATCAAGAGAATTAATTTATATTGCTTGTATGCTTGCTACGGCAGCTACATTCTAATTCTGTTAACAGCGTTGTATCAGTTCTTCCTTCCATGATAACTCCAAGTTGTTCAAGGCTTTAACTGTACAATTTAGCGTGATCTGCAAGCTTGGAGATTAGTAATATACCGATTCCAGACCGTGTGCCATCAATGTATTTTATTATTTTGGAAAGTACAGCTCCAGGATAAAAGATTCCTGGCTTTCTTTCTGTGTCTTGTACTCTCTGATTTGCTATATTGTCAAGTTTTATCAGTCATCAAGCAGGATATTAGTGAGTTGACATCTTCAGCTCCTACTTTGGCTAGGGGAATATGTCTTGTAGTACAGGTGCACAGTCGTGCCCTATTATTGTCGATTTGAAAATGTCGATGTATCATGGAGATCTTCAGATACATCACCACAGAAAAAATACACTGCAGTCATTGATTTTGTTGATCCAGTATCACCTTACAGTGTCTGGTTACTTATTGTTTTCTTTCAATTGGCAACTTATCTAGTATGTTTTCCCTTTTACTGATGAAATATTTTGAGATCTGAACATTTGTTTGACATGATTTGTGCCATTACGCCTTGTGATTCTGTAGTGCTTCTGCAGTTCCATAGCTCTCATTCAACTGTTCCAATTGAGCGAAAGGAAAATCATTTCAAAACCCAACATCTTCATATGTTTGCATCAAAAGAGTGATTGCCAGCTCAAATGTCTATGTCTGTTCCATTTATATCTGCTTGGCATTGCAAACCCTCACATGTCCTCTTTTGCCGTTTCACACATTCCTTCCAGTCTAATCGCCCATAATGTTCTTCTGATATCTAGCCCCAGGGTTTTCGAACACTACAATTTTGATCTTTTCCAACAAAAACTTTCGGTCATAAATTATATCATATATACGTAATTTCTGTTTTAAAAAGTTACTTAGGCAAACATGTAAGTAACACAAATTCTAGATCTAATACTGATATCTCTGTTTTTTAAACATGTGCATGCCTTATCTGACTTCTTTGTGAATATCAAATAAAGATTAGTAAAAAATGTATGAATGCAAACAGTGAATTAATAAGATTAGCGAATAATTATATATTGGAAAACCATGTTTTCAAAATGGCCACCAAAAAAAATCAATATATATGAAGTTCTCAGATGACAGGCCTTGTCATCTGTGATGAATATACCATATGACTATATAAAAACTTCCTGCAGTAAGCGCTCAACTTATACATGTTATAATTCCAAGTGAACACGGTTACTAAGGAAATGCAAATGTGTAAAGGCAGTATTAAGTAGTACTACGATATGTAAATGTGGATGACAATGTGATCGAATTTGATAGACAGAGTGTGGTTTGGCAAAACATGTACATATCATCTATTGTTAGATATTTTTAACTTCAATTGAAAACATTTGAGTAATTGATGTTTTTTCACATTACTTACATGATATGAAATTCATTATGTCTGCAATTAAGGTTTTTGAAAGTTGTTTCAAATGGACAATATCAATAAAACGAATTATCCTGTAATCAGACAATTATTATAAACGACAGGTATACACATATTTTGTACTTGTAAAATAAATTTCTCCTGTTATTGTATATATGTTGAACAAGCGGTGGAACGAATATTGCTTTAAGAGTAATAGTTCTTTTATGATCCTCTTCGTGGTCCACGTTTTAATGCTGTTATACCCGACACGAAACAGAAGAATAACTCGGGGAGGGGGGTATGCTCACTTTTTTTCCTGTTTATATAGCTCAAACAAATACATTTGTATATCTTCGACAATGCATTTTTTATTTATTTTTATCGAAAAATGACTACATATTTTGGCTTAAAAAATCAAAGATTTTTCAAGATGGCCGCCATTCAATATGGGTAATATTTCCAAAACTTTTGTTCAACAAGACAATTGAAATCAGCACTTTTGTTCTATTAACCAGGTTTCATGTCAATATCTTCTCTAATATAATTTTCATGATTTTTTTTATTAATCTACAGAGATCAAACGGCCGCCATTTTAAAATGGCCGCCTCGTCCACAAATTTCGACTTTCAGAGTGGGTCCATAGCTTAAAATGTTGTCCATGACATATACTACTACTATGCCAAATTTCATGCTTTTACCACAATCTGAGCAATTTTGTCAAAAATCTGCACAAATCGACTGGACTAGTAGTACATATTTTTATTAAGAGACCAGCTGAAGTCCGCCTCTGGTTGCGGGATTTTCTCGTTGTGTTGAAGACTCATTGGTGGCCTTCGGTTGTTTTCTGTTTTCTGCTCTTTGATTTGGCTGTTGTCTCTTTGCCACATTCTTTATTTTCATTCTCAATTGTATTGATTGACTAATTGATTAGTTAATTGATTGATTGGTTAATTTATTGAATGATTTATTGATTGATTGATTGATTGATTGTGGGGTTTGCTAATTGTACTACAAACAAAAGTCATGATCATTTGAGAATCCTCTATTTGTATTGCAGTCTTAATTTCACCAAAGAAACTCTACATTAACTTTTGCCTTAGTATTACATTACTTTGTAAACTCTATAATGACCGTCTGATAACTATAAGACACTCAAGAATGTGAAATATGAAACTTATTTGGCCTTCAATGTCTCAACCTTTTTTAATGTATGTAACTTCTTTTTCAGTTATATTTCGATTTTGACATTGTTTTTACAAACTACCATGATTATAGATTTCCGGTAAATGTTCTGCATAAAACCCTTTGGGAAAGCATATCTGGGTCATTTTAAAAAAATGTGGATATTTCAGTTGTGAAATAACAATACAAAAAAATATTCAATTTTCAACTTTAATATATGAAATTGAATAGTTTAACAACAATACAACCTGAAATAAAAATATGCAATCTTAAATGCTACTACAAAAATATTTTAAAAAATAACATAGAGACAAGTATGAGACATATGTCAACTACATAACGGATTTAGTTTCGGTCCCTAATTTTTTTTAATAATATTTACATTTTGCTTGATATATATTTCCATAAAAATCATCACACTTTTTTCAAAACAGTTAGCATGGTTAAAATAACACTTTTTAGAAACATATTTTAAAGTGAATTTAATTCAGCATTGTCAACTACATAACGCTTTTTGTCAACTACATAACGATTCACTGCGTTATGTAGTTGACCGTTATGTAGTTGACCTATTTGTGGTTTTTGGAGGTTTTTCTTGACCCTAATACTACCAGATAAATGGTTTTTATTGAATTAGAGTCAGTATTACAGACTTTGAATAATTTATGTAAAAAAAAATATTTATGCCAAAATTTATCAATGTTTTTGCCGTTACAAAGTTGACATAGAATAAAATTACGGAGTAATTTGTACTCACCAAAACTAATCTATAATGAAATGAATAAATGATGTCATCCTGTAACTTTAAGTACGTCATCAGAGGATGAAGAGTAAGTAGAGAGCACTTCCTTAGTTACAAGGGATATAATCAGTTGTTTATTGGCAACATTATTTCATTTGTGTTATGTAGTTGACATTTTTTTAAGTACGAAATGAAAAGTAAAAAAAAAATGCTAATAAAATCTAATAATTCCCTGTATTTGTGTATACATACCTGCAGTGATACCTATATATTTATAATAACAAAAGAAAAATATTAATTTCAGCTGGGTATTAAAACCAGCATTTAAAAAAGACTAGTTTTTCAATTTCGTACAAGCAATTTTGGGGTTTTTGGACCCTTTGAAACCCACTGGAAGCAATTTCTGTAGCTAAATTTCATATTGAATTTGCTGGAACTTCTTACACACACCAAAAACTAAATTGTGTATCATCTAAAAATTGGATAAAAATATTTACACTTTTTTAGAAATATTGATTGTACAAGAAAATCCACATTATTTTAAAAAGGCCCTACTACGTAATTTTCCAAACATTTATTGGAGCCCAATAATTTGGCAAGGTGTTGCAACATGTAATGTATAGACGTTACAGCCTATTCAGTGAGTGTGTAGGCAAAGGTGGTATCCTTGGTTAGATTGCTTGCTAGCTGTATGGTGAAGTCATTATTAGGTTAGGTAAACTACCCTCCTTTAAGAGTAGACTGGTCTGACATATAACCAATCAAACTATCTGTAGGACTAGGCTACTTCCACAGAAGGGAAGTATACCTTACCTAAAAATGACTTCGCGGTTTAACAAGAAAGGTAACCAATGATCCTACCCGGCTTTGTCTACACACTCAATGCAATCGGCTGTAATTAAAATGCTGAGTTCGTGAGACTAGGCTCAAGCAGCCCGTCGGCTGCATCCAGCTTTCAAATATATATATATATATAAACACAAATTTCGCGTAAGACTCAAACGTACTTTAAATGTTTTTATTAATACTTTATCACCAGTTTTCAATATATAGTTAAGCAGTCAAGACACTACTCAATGATGTTTTTTAGATTTCACTTCTGGTTCATTAGTTATATAAAGGCAATAGAAATCGCTTTCAATATATTATACAGCATGCAGCACGCTTTACATTTTAAAGCGCTTTACATTTTAAAGAGTCGAGCATTTTGTGTGTTTATAGAATTATATAAAAGGATTTAAAATCTACAATTTTAAAGCCCGTTATCCATTTGGTACAAACTCGAAGATTTTAATTTGGGCAGGTGGTGGTTCACTGTTGGGTATTTAACATTTGTGTTGATTAGTTTGATCGCAACCTCGCTTTGGTCTTTTCGAAATACGTCGGCAAGATTGCAGCAGACGAAAATTGGACGAGAAAATAATCTTCTTAAAAAGTTGAAATAACACCTGAAATAGGTTTGATAAAGGGCTATAAGTTTATTTTTGATATACGATAAAGACGGATTGATATCGATTTAATCCCGATGTCTTGAAATTTTAGTTAAAAACGACATTTAAAAACATACAAAAAATTTAATGTGCAAATGAATTTCGAATTTAAGTAAACGGTCACAGCCAAAAATAAATTAAACCAAGATTGTGTTAGACATTAAATTTTTATGCAATTTGAAAATGTGAAGGAATCTAACTGTTATTGCCGTACTTTAGTGATATAAAGGGTTTCCAAATCAACCAAATATTTTCACGATGAAATTTTGAAATAGCTTATTGTCAGCATATAAATTGATGCAGTCGATAACTTAGTTCATCTAAATACAGGACAAAAATGAGCAAAAAGTTGAGTGTTTCGACTCTATTTATTGACAATGTTCTGTCACATTTATTTATAGAGTTATCTTCCTTTACCCACATTTCATTTTTGGTTAATTTTCGGTATGTTTCACTTCCCTAGATTACATGTATCGATAAGGGCCGAGAGATACAGAAAGAAAAATGGCACATGGCCGCAAACGTATTTTGGTATTATTATTCAATATTTGGAATCTAGTGGTCCCCCACAGAGTAAGTTTATTACCTGCTTGATAAAATCATTTATTTGTATGTAGATATGTTTTGTGTTATGCATTTTTATTATTATTAAGGTTTTGTGGCAATTTATAAGCCACTTGGTCATCTGCATTTTTGATATGCATTTTGCTAAAATAATTTGCTATTTTTTCGTACATTTGTGTATTGTTAGATATTTTTCATATTGGTTAAGATATTAGGATTAGGCACATATCATGTACATTTTTCGATACTGTGTATTTGGAACTTTTCTTAGTAAAGAAATGGCTAATTGAACCGAGAAAATTCTTCTCATAACTTTCATGCATCCGGGCACATTTTAGTATTTTGAGACTTGGAATAGTACATTTATTATTATCTAGGCCTAGGATATAGTATAAATTAGTCTATGTCAACTGACAACCCGCTTAGGACTTATTATTAGTGTGAATAACTTTGTTATTGTTGATGTTATCTTTTACTTTGGCCTTGTTGTGAACCGAACATGTTGCAACTACAAATTCTGCTCACCTGGTCACAAAGGTTCATTTAGGAGCAAATCGATAATTTGAGAAATATATTTTTCTTGTTTGTTTTGAACATTTATAGCATAATAAGGGATTTATTCATTGTTTTGCTTTACTTGTATGATGTTTAATACAATTTATGTTTAGAAATCACTTAGGAACAATTACTTATGATTGTTTATTTTTGTTGTAGCTTTTTACCTTCTCCTGGGAAGTTTGTAGTGAATAAAGAAATACAAGAAACATTAGTTAGTTATTAGGCATTACAGTAAAAAGTCTGACGATTGGACCAACTCATTATGGACACGCCAGATGAAGTAGAAACAAAACGGCTGAGAACACTTACAGTTAGGGCAATGGAAAACTATAAAGAAAAGGTTAAAGCATATCATGCTAAACTATTAGAAAAGAGACAAGCAGTTGAGTCATCATTAGCCTATCTGGAGGAACAAACAGGAGATATACAAATTCTAGGACAGGTTAGAGAAACTCTTGTGGAAGTACTTAACCATTATTATGAACTTTGCAAAGAATTCTGTGAATACTTGTCACCTCAAAATACGGAACAAAGTAATAGTGAACTATTAGTACAAAAATCTGTGTTTCAAACAATAGCTAAAGAAGTAGATCTAGCAATTAAATTCATTGATGAGCAAACAAGTCATAGTACCAAGATCGAAACAGTGAATAGCTCAACAGCACATCTAGTCAAAGAGGATGAGCCTCAATTAACAATTAGGAAAGAGAGTCCAGTTCATCATTCTAGTCTTCATGGTTCTTTACATGATCAAGGCAATTCTAGTCATAAAGCTAAAGGTAGTGATGGAGGTCGTTCTTCAAATTACACTCACAGTCATTCTAGTCAGGGAAGTCGCTCGAGCAAGTCAATTCTTCTAGACAAAACAGCTAGAGCTGAAGCTGCTAAGGCAAAACTTAAATTCATAGAAGAGGAAGAGAAATTAGTAAGAAAACAAAATGAGTTAGAATTAGAAGTCCAAAAACAAAGATCAGAACTTAAATCAAACTTAAACATTTTGAAACATAAAAGAGAGATTGCAGAAGCCGAGGCAGAATTAACAGCAGTTAAGGAAATTTTAGATGAGGAAAATGCAATAGATAGCAATTGGAAGGACAGAGGTCTGAACCTTCCTGAATCAAGTGCTTTTGAAATAGTAAAGTCTTATGTTACCAATCAGAGACCGAAAGTTTATGTTCCAGTTGAGGAAACAAAATTAAACCCTCGTGTACCAGAATTTGTGCCTTCAACAATAGTGCAAAAAGAAATCAAAACATTTCAACCACAACAGACTATGCACGTGTCTGAATCACCTGGAATAATTGACCTCACAAAATATATTATGAAGAAAGATCTTTTAATTTCAAGATTATCGACTTTCGATGACAAACCTGAACGATATTGCAGTTGGAAAAATAGCTTTAACAACATACTAAGAGAACTGGATGCAACAGATTCAGAACAGTTAGATCTTTTAAACAGATACTTAGGCCCACAGTCAAAACGACATGCAGCAAGTCTGAGAGTTGCTAACTCCCACAACGAAAATCAAGCTGTTGTTAAGATTTGGCAAAGGTTGGATGAAAGATATGGGGCGCCAGAAAGTATAGCAGCAGCACTTAAAGATCGACTTGATAAATTCAATAAAATCAACAATACAGAATATGACAAACTTTATGAATTATATGACTTATTGGCTGAGGTAGAATCAATTAAAGAAAATGATATATACAGGACAGTCCTATCATTCTATGATTCATCGTATGGGGTGAATGCAATCGTAGGGAAATTGCCAAACTTTATTCAAACAAAATGGATGGATCGTGCTAGTAGGTACAAAACACAACATTCTGTGATGTATCCGCCTTTTTCAACGTTTGTAGAATTCTTACACAGCATGGCAGTGCGAATGAATGACCCTAGCCTCAAAATCCAACAATCAGATAGTGGACGAGACAAAAAAGTGGAACGGAAATATGCTGGAAAAAGGACTCCTGGTCAGACTGTTTTGAAAACAACTATTGAAAAACAAAACACTTCGGATAATCTGAACTTAAAATGTATTATTCATGAAAATGGCAAACACAACCTTGCTGACTGTAAAGTATTTGTTGAGAAACCGTTAGAAGAAAAAAGACAAATAATACGGAAAAATGGGATTTGTTTTAAATGCCTAAATGGGAAGCATCTAGCTAAAGATTGCAAAGCTAACATCAAGTGTGAGAAATGTGGAAAAACGGCACACTGTACAGCCTTTCACTTTGAACGTGAAACTCTACCAAATAATGGCGGGGAAAGACAAGTTGACAATATACCGCAAGACCAAGTAAGTACAAAATGTACTGAAATTTGTAAGGACTCGGGAGAAACTACTTTCCAAGGAAAGTCTTGTGCAAAGACATTACTAGTCAAGGTGTATCCGGAAGGCAAACCAGAAGTCAGTGTTACTACTTATGCGATCATTGATGATCAGAGTAATAGGTCTTTAGCCTGTTCAACATTTATAGATTATTTCAATGAAACCACAGAGCCAGTTGAATACACACTAGCATCTTGCTCGGGAAAAACTGTTCAACATGGTCGTCGTACTACAGGGTACATACTAGAATCTTTGGATGGCACTACACAACTGAAGTGTCCATCTCTGATTGAATGCAACGAAATTCCGATCTCAAAGCGAGAAATAGCTACTCCTGCCATAGCTAGGCACTACAAACATCTACAGGATATAGAACAGTTCATACCAGAACTTGATAGGAATGCCGAAGTTATGCTTCTTATAGGACGGGATGTGACCGCCGCTCATCACATTTTAGATCAAAGAATTGGCAAGGACAACGAACCGTATGCACAACGTCTTCGTCTAGGATGGGCAATAATTGGCGAAACATGCTTAGGTTTAGTGCACACATCAGATACAATCACAGTTAACAAAACAACAGTTCTTCCAAACGGCAGAGAGACAAATCTCAAACCATGTGAATATGGTTTCAGAGTGAAAGACAAGGAACCAGATATTGGTAGTACTGTTTTCAAACAAACTAGAGAAGATGATACTTTAGGATTATCTCAAGAGGACAAAGAATTTCTAATCGTTATGGATAAAGAATTTCACACGTCAGAAAATGGTCGTTTATCGGCACCTTTACCGTTTCGGAGAGATAGACCAAAACTCCAAAACAACTATCATCAGGCAAGACAAAGAGCAGAGAATCTTAGTAGAAGCTTCAAACGAGACTCCACTAAACAACAGCATTTTGTAGAATTTATGAAAAAGATATTTGTAAATAATCACGCAGAAGCAGTCACTCCGGCTAGAAAGGGAGAGGAAGTTTGGTATCTCCCAATCTTTGGAGTTTATCACGCAAAGAAGCAATCAAAAATCAGAGTAGTATTCGACTCAGCAGCTAAATATAATGGACTTTGTCTGAATGATATTCTTATGAAGGGACCAGACTTAACAAACAACTTGGTTGGTGTACTATTGAAGTTTAGGAAGGGTAAAGTTGCCGCAATTGCAGATGTTGAACAAATGTTTTTCAATTTTGAGGTTAATGAAGAACACAGGAACTACTTAAGATTTGTATGGTTTAAGGACAACACTGTAACAGAACCACTGACTGAATATCGAATGAAAGTTCACGTGTTTGGGAATTCACCTTCCCCAGCTGTAGCTAATTATGGTTTACGCAAAGCTGTTTGCGATCACACAGATTTAGACACATGTGATGATGTATGTCATTATGTAAACAACAATTTTTATGTAGATGATGGTTTAGTGTCAGGCGACAGCCCTGAAGAAATTGTAAGTCTCATTAAAAGGACTCAAGAAAGATTAATAACAGGAGGTAAAATTAGACTGCATAAGATAGTATCGAATAATAGTGAGGTAGTCAAGAGTTTTGAAACAAAGGATTTAGCTGAAAGCATTACCAAGATTGACTTTAATTCAGAGTCTACATGTCTACAGAGAAGTTTAGGTTTATGTTGGAATGTTGTAAAAGACATTTTCACCTATCAGTTATCTAAAGAGGAGAAACCCTTTACAAAAAGAGGGCTGCTATCAGTAATTAATGGAATATTTGATCCGTTAGGGTTCATAGCTCCTGTAATCCTTGGCGGAAGGTTAATTATGAGAGAAGCAGTACAAAACAATTCATTAGATTGGGATGATCCGTTGCCTGATGATTTACTCTCTGACTGGCAGAGATGGAAACAGTCCTTACAGGATCTTGAAACATTAGAGATTGGGAGGCCTTTCACTAGTCAATCATTGAAAGACAGTACTGAATGTGAATTACACATCTTCTCGGACGCATCAAAGGAGGCGATTTCGTCTGTTGCTTATATCCGTACATTTGACAAGAAAGGAGATTCAGAACTAGGTTTTTTAGTAGGAAAGTCCAAACTGGCTCCGTGTCATGGACATACCATACCGAGGCTGGAATTATGTGGAGCTGTTCTGTCAACTGAGTTAGCTACATTCATTCAGAATGAACTGAAATTGCCATTAAGTTCCACACACTTTTATACCGATAGTCAGGTAGTACTAGGGTATATATACAATGAGAAAAGAAGGTTTTATGTGTATGTCAGCAACCGTGTTAGCAAAATTTTGAAAGGTTCTGTGAAATCACAATGGAGCTATGTACCAACAGAGTTAAATCCTGCTGATCATGGGACACGGCCGTTAGAAGCAAAACATGTAGGAGACTCAAAGTGGTTATTAGGACCAAAATCATATATAGATACTTTTCACAAATCCGAATGCACTTCATTTGATATTGTGTCACCTGATGAAGACCAGGAAGTTTGTCCTATAGCGGTAGAGTCTATGAAAACATTGATATCACCTATTCAAACCTTAGGAGTTGATCGGTTTGAGAGATTCTCAAAATGGTCAAGTTTAGTAAGAGCTATATCTTTGTTGAAAAGAAAGATTGTGTCTAGTTATAGGAGTAAAGTAGATACTAAGGATACAAGGACTTGTGTAGATATCAGAAAAGAGGCTGAAATACTTGTTTTGAGAGAAACTCAGTTACAGTATTATTCTAATGAAATAGATTGTTTAAAGAGTGGTAAACAATTGCCTAAAAACAGCAATATTATTGCACTTTCTCCAATACTTGATTCAGAAGGACTGTTAAGATTAGGCGGAAGACTAAAACATTCTAAATTAGAAACTGGAGAAAAGATGCCTCTAATCATACCAGGTGGAAGCCATATTGCTTCATTGTTAATAACACACTTTCATGAGTCAGTGCACCATCAGGGACGCCATTACACAGAAGGTGCTGTACGCTCAAATGGTTTCTGGATAACTGGAGGAAAACGCCTTATTAATTCTATTTTGCACAAATGCGTACAATGTAGGAAACTAAGGGGAAAAGTAGAACACCAGAAAATGGCAGATCTGCCATCAGATCGTCTTACACCAAGTCCTCCGTTTTCATACGTAGGTGTTGATACATTTGGACCATGGTCTGTAGCCACAAGGCGAACACGTGGAGGTGCCGCTAATTCTAAACGATGGGCAATAATGTTTTCATGCCTTGTTACTCGTGCCATCCACATTGAGGTCATAGAGGAAATGCCTTCATCCTCATTCATTAATGCTTTGCGTCGATTTACAGGAATAAGAGGACCCGTAAGAGAATTTAGATCTGATCAAGGTACCAACTTTGTAGGAGCAGTAAATGAATTGTCACTACTATATAATGATGAAAATATTCAGGGATATCTGTCTAAAAAACAAATTGTATGGACATTCAATCCACCCCATGCCTCACACATGAACGGTGCATGGGAACGCATGATTGGACTAGCAAGAAGAATTCTCGATTCAATGCTAACAGATATTCAAGGAAAGCAACTCACTCATGAAGTTTTATGCACATTAATGACAGAAGTTTGTTGTATCGTCAATAGTAGACCGATAATTGCTGTGTCAAATGATCCTGAATCACCTACTATTTTGTCACCAAACACTCTATTGACACAAAAAATTAATAGTGACATAGAACCGTATCATTTCAATTTTTCTGTGAAGGATATGTACAAATCACAGTGGAAGCATGTACAAGTTTTAGCAAATCAATTTTGGAAGCAATGGAACCTACAATACTTACATAACCTTCAAACTCGATCAAAATGGCCAAGTGAAAATCGCAACTTACAAATTGGTGATTTTGTGCTCATGATTGACGTTAGTTTACCGCGCAATCAATGGCCAACCGGAATTATTGATGAAGTATTTCCTAGTAAAGATGGATTAGTGCGCAAAGTATCAGTGCGTGTGATAAAGAACGGGGAACCAGTAACTTATAGCCGTCCAGTAACACAGCTTGTACATTTGATGTCAGATTAAATTTACATTTAGATATGACAATTGCATTATAAGGGTTAATTTGAGTACTTTGATTTATTCGTCTTAAAGTTTGTTAAAACATGCCTTTATTGATTAATTTTTCAAATATTTAAGGATTATTTTTTGAAAGAAGTGATTTTACTTGTAGGTAAAATCAGGCGGGGAATGTTCTGTCACATTTATTTATAGAGTTATCTTCCTTTACCCACATTTCATTTTTGGTTAATTTTCGGTATGTTTCACTTCCCTAGATTACATGTATCGATAAGGGCCGAGAGATATAGAAAGAAAAATGGCACATGGCCGCAAACGTATTTTGGTATTATTATTCAATATTTGGAATCTAGTGGTCCCCCACAGAGTAAGTTTATTACCTGCTTGATAAAATCATTTATTTGTATGTAGATATGTTTTGTGTTATGAATTTTTATTATTATTAAGGTTGTGTGGCAATTTATAAGCCACTTGGTCATCTGCATTTTTGATATGCATTTTGCTAAAATAATTTGCTATTTTTTCGTACATTTGTGTATTGTTAGATATTTTTCATATTGGTTAAGATATTAGGATTAGGCACATATCATGTACATTTTTCGATACTGTGTATTTGGAACTTTTCTTAGTAAAGAAATGGCTAATTGAACCGAGAAAATTCTTCTCATAACTTTCATGCATCCGGGCACATTTTAGTATTTTGAGACTTGGAATAGTACATTTATTATTATCTAGGCCTAGGATATAGTATAAATTAGTCTATGTCAACTGACAACCCGCTTAGGACTTATTATTAGTGTGAATAACTTTGTTATTGTTGATGTTATCTTTTACTTTGGCCTTGTTGTGAACCGAACATGTTGCAACTACAAATTCTGCTCACCTGGTCACAAAGGTTCATTTAGGAGCAAATCGATAATTTGAGAAATATATTTTTCTTGTTTGTTTTGAACATTTATAGCATAATAAGGGATTTATTAATTGTTTTGCTTTACTTGTATGATGTTTAATACAATTTATGTTTAGAAATCACTTAGGAACAATTACTTATGATTGTTTATTTTTGTTGTAGCTTTTTACCTTCTCCTGGGAAGTTTGTAGTGAATAAAGAAATACAAGAAACATTAGTTAGTTATTAGGCATTACATCTAAAATCACATCAACAATAATGACAAACTTCCGGTTAACGGTGGGCATAAAAACCGCAAAATCACATCAACAATAATGACAAACTTCCGGTTAACGGTGGGCATAAAAACCGCAAAATCACATCAACAATAATGACAAACTTCCGGTTAACGGTGGGCATAAAAACCGGAACCGGCTTTGATAAATTCGTATGTTCCGGATTTTCACAAATGGCAAAACAATCATTTTAGTAAATAGTAATTGATTCTTAGTTTATATATCCTGAGAATAACACGAAAGAGCAAACTATAGGCATATAATCGGAGAGAGATTTGTGAAAAACGTATGTTGTTGGATATTCACTTTTAATATTTTATATATATATAAGGTAAAGCACATGTATTTATTTGAATGAAGACAACACATACACTTTAAGTTTCAGATCATGTATAGGAGGTCCGGCAGAAAAAGGGTGCCGACAAGCAGGGCAAATAATTGAGGCGCAGCGGCTGCTGCAAAGAAGTCGAAACAGCAACAGGAAGAGGCGACTGCTAATATTGCAGATAGATTACCTAGGAATTTACCTAGAACAAGTGGAACACCACCTGTACAGCTCGGCTCAAACACAGTGACAACTAATGTACTACCACACAGTTCAATAATGATCCCAGCAACACTGCCAGCAGAAACAATTTACCCTGCTCCAGGTAATACAACATTACACCAACCCCTAATTAACCCAGGTTATGCCTTACCCATTGAAACGGTTAAGGCGTCAGATGACATAGCGCGAAACGTATCGCAAAATGTCAAACAAAAAGTAATAAATGGGGAATATGTAGATATGGGCAGTTTGTTAAATAATTCACAAAACATAACAGGAGTGAATCAAACATTTCATTTAATCAGGGACAGATTATATTACAACCTAAGCAACAGGATACAAGAATTAACACAATAGGTATATGGACGGATGCCTTTTTAATATATATCAGTATTTATTGTACTATACATACATCTCAGTTCCAAGAACTGTTGAAGTATATGCAAACTGTCAGGTTAGGGGCTAAACGCTATGCAGGTTTAGGATGGAAATTGTATGATGAACAGTTTAGACTACGTAGATCACAGGAGCCTGCTGGATCCTGGTCTGTCATAGACACTGAGCTATGGTTATTGTATATGCAACCAGCAGGTCCAATTAATGGGCCAGAGTTCAATATTGCACAAAAACCAACAAACAATTTTCTTAAATGCTATGCATATAATTATAATGGGACGTGCACCCAACAATATTGCACATACAAACATGCTTGTTTAAAATGCAGTGGGGTACATCCGGTTATATATTGCACTATAGTCGCTGTCACATAAAATTGGCACCATGTTTTTTGTCAAAATTTTCTTAAATATCGTCCGCGTTTACTAAAGATCATGTTTTTCAATTAGCGGAATAAAAATCCGGTCCAAATATCTACTACTGTCCTACCTTTTATTGTGTTTGCACTGTATAATTCTGACCTTCACATAATTCAAGATTATTTTGTATGGTGGAATCCGACATTGTTATTACCGGAAGTGTTGCCGTGGAGTTCCACGTGCTCTCCATTTTCTTGTGTCTCTCGGAGCTTTTCGTCATCTTTATGTAAAAAAGCGCGGGAAATTGTATCATCAATGACAATGATATTACCGTGTGACAGAATATAAGTTCCCCCATAAGTAACGAGTAACGAGTAACGAATGTTATGGAATAAGGGATCCTCATAGAAACCAAGATGGCGGTTTTACACTGTAAATAATGTTGAAAAATGTGAAGGTCAGGATTATACAGTGCAAACACAATAAAAGGTAGGACAGTAGTGGATATTTGGACAGGATTTTTATTCCTCTAATTGCAAAACATGATCTTTAGTAAACGCGGTCGATATTTAATCTTTTTTTTACTAAAAACATGGTGCCAATTTTACGTGACGGCGACTATAATAGCAAAGTGACTAACTCTAATAATCCTCAGTCACCTGGGATTGTTCAGAGATTCAGATCAGCCCGGCCTCAAGCACCACAAAAAACAACATCTAATTTTCAACCCTTTGCACCTAGGCAAATGCAAAATAACACAAGATTCCGTTCTCCTGGAGCATTTGTGGGACAAAGGCAAAACCCCAGTCAAAATTAAATCTTTAAGAGAATTACTGTCAAATTATGAAAACAAAACTGATGCAGCAATGTTATTATTGGGATTTATAGAGGGGTTTAGATTAAACTATACTGGCCCAAGGATCTCGAGTTTTGCAAGCAATCTCATTTCGGCAGAAGTTCACAAAACTGAAACGAATTTAAAATTACAAAAAGAATTGCATCTTGGTAGAATGTTGGGCCCCTTTTCAAAAATACCAATTTCAACTTTAAGAATATCTCCTATTGGGGTAGTTGCAAAAAATGACGGGGGATGGCGTCTTATAACTCATTTGTCATATCCTCTAAACTGGAGTGTGAATGATTTCATTGATCCAGAAATTTGTAAAGTAAAGTATTCTTCTTTTGATAAAGTGGTTGGGATGATCTCTGAATTAGGAAATAACGTGCTTTGCGCAAAAATGGACATTAGTCAGGCCTTTAGAATTTTATTGGTTCACCCAGCTGATTTTGACCTTCTGGGAATTTTCTTTGATGGGAAATATTATATTAATAAATGTCTGCCTGAAGGCTGTTCTATATCATGTGCCCTCTTTGAAAAAATTTGCCACTTTTTTGCATAAAACAGTTGCATTGAAAGCTGGCATTGAGACTTTAGACCACTATTTGGATGACTTTTTCTTTGCTGGTGAAAGTTCAACGGATAATTGTACCATTTTGATGGACACTTTTAATGAAGTATGTAGGCAGCTAGGTGTTCCACTAGCAGAGAATAAAACAGTAGGTCCTACCACATGTATCACATTTTTAGGCCTTGAAATTGACACAGTACTTATGTTGGTTAGAATCCCCCCTGAAAAACTGGATAAACTTAAATTTATGCTTGATCAGGTCTTGTCGAAAAAGAAAATGGCACTGAAGGAACTTGAATCAATTACTGGTTTAATGGCATTTTGTTCAAGGGCTATTATATCAGCCCGTGCATTCATTCGTCGTTTTTACGATTTGATAGCTTCAGTTAAGAATGGAAAGCCTTATTATACTGTCAGATTGAATTCAGAGGTCAAAGCAAATGCTAGAGTTTGGTTAAATTTTCTAGATCAATTCAATGGTCAGTGTTATTTTCCTGATAGATTTTGGTCGACTAATGAAAGTCTGGAATTATTCACTGATAGTGCAGGTAATGTTTTATTAGGTTGTGGAGCTTATTTTCAAGGTCACTGGGTACAATACCAGTGGCCAAATAGTTGGGCTGATACTAGCATTTTATTGGATATAACATGTTTGGAGCTTATTCCCATCGTGCTGTCTTTCATGATATGGGGTCGTTCATTTAGAAATAAAAAGATTCTGTTGAGAATAGATTATCAGGCATTAGTAAGCATTGTGAACAAAAGAACATCAAAATCAAAGAGAGTTATGATATTGATAAGACAACTAGTTTTTCTCACTATGAACAATAACATACAATTTAGGGCACAACATATTGAGGGTGAGCATAATGCAATCGCAGATGCTCTTTCTCGATTTCAGGAACAACGTTTTATGGACTTGGTCCCGAATGCAGACAGTTCTCCAGCAGCAATCCCACAAGAATTCCTGTCGATGATTTCAGAACTGAAATGAATCATTTACTTATAAATTCATTAGCACCCAGTACACAGAAAGCATATTTGCATAGCATGGACATATTTGTTAAATTCAGAGAAAATCATGGTTTTTCTGATGTCTGGCCTATTCCGCTTGATGACTTGACATCATTCATTGTTTATATGTTTAGAAAGAAATTGTCCCACTCAACAGTATCTGGCTATATTTCAGGCTTAAGTTACTTTAATAAAATCAACAATTTAGAAGACAACAGTATCTGGCTATATTTCAGGCTTAAGTTACTTTAATAAAATCAACAATTTAGAAGACAATACACAGAAATTTGTGGTCAGAAAATTGATTGAAGGAATAAAAAGGTTGGGGGCCCAAATCAAAAGGACACTAGATTACCTATAACGAGAGATATATTGGAAAAATTATTGAGGTCACTGGCGGTGATTTGCAAAAACGGGTATGAGACAAAACTGTTTATGGCTTCATTTTCGCTAGCCTTTCATGGTTTTATGAGAGTAGGTGAAATAACAGTTGATTGTAAAAATAAGCAGATGCATACTGTAAAATTTGAAAATATAAAGCTTTATGATGCAAGAATAGAGGTTTTATTGACGTCATCTAAAACTGATCAGTTTGGTTCTGGAACAACAATCGTTATTTCTAAGCAGAAAAACAAAAATGTATGTCCAGTACAAATAATGGCTAATTTTATTAAAGTTCGCCCACCTTATCTGGGACCTTTATTTTGTCATTTTGATGGATCCCCCCTTACAAGATACCAGTTTTCAGCATTATTAAAAAGGTCTCTGTCAGTAATTGGTATAGAAAACAATGGATTTAAGTCCCATTCCTTTAGAATTGGCATGGCAACTACATGCGCATTAGAGGGTATTTCTGATGAACAAATTAAAGAAATGGGACGTTGGAAGTCACAGGCCTTTTTGCGTTACATTAGGATTTAAATGCATGAACATTATATATGTACATTTATTTGTTTAAATATGTTTCTATATTTGCTTATTTTGTAATGCAGTCTTGAGATGGCATTTGAATAAATATTGTATTATGTAAATAAATGGTATGTCCTGCATCAATATAAGCAAGTAATAATTGCTTTCTAAGAATTGCAGGACATGCTACAGTTTGGATCGTTGGATCCTCGATTATTAAGCATGCCTTTGGGGAAGCCAGAGGAAGACCGGGAGGGGTAAACTTGGGGCTGCAGAGGATGGGTGTTAATATTTGGTGGCAGGGAAAATGTGGAGGTAAAGTGCTGGACATGAAACAACAAATAAGAACCATGTTAAAATATGAAGATCCGCCAACTATATTAGTTTTACATATTGGAGGCAATGATATAGGGGAAAAAAGTACAAAAACTCTTTGTGAACTAATAAGGAAACAGTTCAGTTGGATGCGTCAACTGATGTTGGACACAGTTTTTGTCTGGTCTCAAATTATTCCGAGATCAAGTTGGCGTTACTCTGACAATATTAATGCCATGGAAAAATGTAGATTGAGGGTTAATACCTCTATAGCATCATATTTAACCAAATCAGATGGTTGTTATATCCGTTGCCCTGATATAAAGGCTAATGAATTATTCTTAATGAAAGATGGAGTGCATTTGACGTCTTTGGGAAATAACATTTTTTTGAATACCCTCCAGGGAGGATTAGAAATGATCATCAGGAATCTTGGCATTAATTTAACCTTCCCCGACTGTAATTAGATACAACTGTTATGTTAACATTTTATATCTGACGTTTTAAGTAAGTTACTAGGAAGTAACTTGAAAGTTAATATATTAAATTGTATTTGGCACAGCTTCGCGCAGCTACACCCCCTCTTTTCAGTGGCGGTTGTCCAATCAGATCAAGTTGTTACCCTGATCTTATCGGACAATTTGGCACATTTCGCTGCGCTGGATTTAACATTCATATATTCAGTGAACAGTAATGATAGCCTCTGATTACCAGGGCTCATCAGTCAACTTTTCGTACCAGACATATTACTTAAATATATTTATATTAGTGGTCTGCCATAATTTGCGGTAGCCACATTATAATTTACATATATATTAAATACAGACATTGATAAATATATTTCAGAGCAAGATTGCCAATTTAAATACATATTATATATCATATATGTTATATTTTATTCAAGATAAAGCTGTGGCCAAATACTGCCAAAACCTTATTATCTATTTGTTATGTTTTGGGCCTCTAGGATAAAAGGATTTAAAATCTACAATTTTAAAGCCCGTTATCCATTGGGTACAAACTCGAAGATTTTAATTTGGGCAGGTGGTGGTTCACTGTTGGGTATTTAACATTTGTGTTGATTAGTTTGATCGCAACCTCGCTTTGGTCTTTTCGAAATACGTCGGCAAGATTGCAGCAGACGAAAATTGGACGAGAAAATAATCTTCTTAAAAAACCCACCACCCTCCCAATGTAAATTAATTTTGTGTTACATGTGTATTTGTTCTGAATGGAATTAGAAACCAGATACTGCCTTTAAGTTTATATTTCAGCTTATTTCTGCTAATGGTACTGAGATGGGAGAGTAGGAGACAACTAGTGAACATAATGTAGATGTAAAAGTGGACATTGGCAGAGCACATTTGGCACATTTCGCTGCGCTGGATTTAACATTCATATATTCAGTGAACAGTAATGATAGCCTCTGATTACCAGGGCTCATCAGTCAACTTTTCGTACCAGACATATTACTTAAATATATTTATATTAGTGGTCTGCCATAATTTGCGGTAGCCACATTATAATTTACATATATATTAAATAGAGACATTGATAAATATATTTCAGAGCAAGATTGCCAATTTAAATACATATTATATATCATATATGTTATATTTTATTCAAGATAAAGCTGTGGCCAAATACTGCCAAAACCTTATTATCTATTTGTTATGTTTTGGGCCTCTAGGATAATAGTTCTTGAAAAGCTGGTCATTATCGTGATATATGGACTGCCCACAGGACAGTGGTTTTGACTAAGATAGTGATAATGACTGAGCCGAAGGCGAGGTCATTATCGCTGTCGTAGTCAATACCACTGTCCTACGGGCAGTCCATGTATCACGATAATGACCAGTTTTCAAGAACTATTATGTTTATTTCATTGAGAAACAATGTTTGGAAAATTCGCATAATTTCAAAATACCTAAAGCAAATTTGATTAGTTGTATTATTTCTATGACAGAGAGTGAAGACCAGTCGTAGTAATACTGCCATTCATTTTGTGCAATTTTTCAGTTCATTTATAAATACTTAATCAAGTTCTCTATAATAAACAATTCAACAACAACAGCGAAACCACGCCCCACCGGTCATTAACAGAGTGTCACGTGTAACCGGGCGGGGACGTTTAGATATTTTTATCCTCGGGTTCGTACCAGTTTCCTGGGATTTGAAAAGCAATTCAAAATTTCTAAAGTCAATAAAAAGTTTACACTATCACTATCAAATATGAAACAAATACTATACTACATAGAACGAATTCCAACACCTATCAACCTAAACCGAACTTGTTGAATTAAAACTGTTTAAAACCCTTTCAGTCCAATACTGTTTAAAACCAACTGTTTGAAACTTTAGTCTGAAACCTAAATGTATGGAACTGGTTTGAAACATAAATGTATGAAACTGGTCTGAAACCTAAATGTATGGAACGGGTCTGAAACCTAAATGTATCAAACTAGGCTGAAACCTAAAAGGTATAAAACTTTATTTAATAAACATGTCTATAACTGTCGGAACAACAGGGTAGCACTAAGGCATGGTATGTCAGCAAACACTCACTGCAATAGTGAGAGATGTGAGACGCAAAACCTTAGCACCAGCCCTGTTTGGACAATCTGTACCGAACCAACAGTCTCAGCCCATTCTCTATTCTGTCCGCAGGTTCCAAGCACTTCACTTTACTTAAACTAAACCTTCTGCCTGCTATAAACTACTTCCTCTCCGATGTTTACTGTCTGCTGTCTTCGGTACAAATGACGATTTACACTGAATAGCTACCCACTATTTATACTTCTAACGCGGACCTCGAAGAGAGCACCCTAGTAACAACTGTACAGGTAAGCGTCTGATAGCAACCAAGGATAAAGGGATGATTTTAGATACAGTTTTCAACGATGAACGGATGATATGGGAAACTAATAGAGATATCGGAAAATATATAACTGTAGAACTATTATAACCTTCTTAAACTGCAAATTCGTAACAAGAGAAACCACGCCCCAACGGTCATTATCAGACGGAAAACACGCCCCAACGGTCATTATCAGACGGAAACCACACCCCAACGATCATTATCATGTAAAGGTTTGTTAACGACCGGTTTTCTGGTCCGTTTTGTTCTGTTAATGACCGATTGAATCTATTACTGAAGAATAATGAATGTCATGTGGCCCCTTTTTATCCAATAATAGAAGCTTATTCTCGGCATCCTGTGAAATAGTTCATGAACAGTAATCATTGTTCTGCATTAGAACAAAAGAAAGTTACACTCGTGCTTTTAACTTTTTTGCCACACAAAACTGATTTTACAAAACATTCTACCTCGGAACTAGTGGATTTCGCTTAAATATGATTAGACCAAAGGTTTATTTTATGTATTTAAAGTATGGTTGGCAAGGAAATTATTTATCAGCTTAAAAAAATTAATCCTACCTATACCCAAACTTGTAATTTTGATCAAGTAGGACCTATATCTCTAGCTTACGTTTTAGCCTAGTGCAGATAAAAGTATTGCCGCATAATTGTTTTTATTAACTATCCGGTAAGGGTTGGGTTGGGTATCCGACCTCAACTTGAGACCTACTTTAGAAGAAAAAAACTAAGTAGAACAACACCCTGGATTTTTTCTACTGTAAACCTCTGCTGCCAAGCTTCCCTTTGCACCTAGTGCGGACAATTTTTATTATATTTTCGGTAAGGGCTGGGTTGGGTGTCCGACCCGACTTTGGACCTATCTTTTAAAAATAAAATAAGCCGAACAGCAACCTTGATTTTTTTTCTGCAGTAGACATCATCTAGCCTACCCAGTTTCCCTTTACACATTGTGCAGACAAAAGTATTGCCGTTGAAATTTGTTTTATAATTTTTTCGGTAATGACATTGGTGGTTTAAAAACTTTTAAATTTACATAGAATTAATACAAGAAGATAATTCATGTCATAGCGATGAAAACTAACTCTGGCATCAATATTTAAGTTTTACGTAGTATTTGAATTATAAAAAATATTACATTGTCATGTAATCGTCATTGTTTTTTTAGATAAAGTTTATGTATTATTGAAACTTTTATAACTTATAAAAAAATATACCTATATGGTCCAAATACTCATATGGGCCCGTTAATAACCAAACAAGTATTATACGCATATGGTCCGACCATACGCGTACGGTCGGACCATACGCGTATGGTCGGACCATATGAGTATACGCATATGGTCATGACCATACGCGTATGGTCCAAATACTCATATGGTCCGGAACATCACCACATACACGTACACGTACTGTGCACATCAACAGTGATATCAACATAGTGGTAGTTAAAACTCGCCAAAATACACCAGGCAAAAACCACAATGTAAAATGAAAACAGCATGTAAAGAATGTAACATACATGTAACAGAAGTACATTAAAAAAACCTTAAAATTAACCAAACTGCACAGGCCCTTATAGTTTTTATATTTTCAAACACAAATATAATAAAAAATGATTGGCTTCGAGGGTCCCAAATGCAAATAACATAGACATCCGTTGCATGTT
Organism: Mytilus edulis; assembly: GCA_019925275.1. NCBI lineage: Eukaryota > Metazoa > Mollusca > Bivalvia > Mytilida > Mytilidae > Mytilus > Mytilus edulis. Next base: position 58,725,587 of record CM034351.1, on the reverse strand, counting down.
CACTTTAATCGATAATGCAAACTTTATATCATGCCATTGTTTTTTTTAAGAAATTCATAAATTGAGAAATGATGGGATTGTTCCAACTCCACAAGGCAAAGTCACCCTTTGATGAATGTGGTTAATCTTTTAATGTTTTTTTTTCATATTGCCCCTAACATTATCAAGTATTTATATATCCTTTGCTGGTACTTTTTTTTTGGTGTTGGGTTTCTTGCATATGGAACTTCAAAAAGCGCTTTGGACACATTTGATTAATAAAGTTGTACTAGTCTACGTGTGTACCTTTCATTTACAAAAATACAAAGTTATGTAGATTTGTATGATTATGTATCTCATCTGAATACCCATTATTTATTTACATCTGTTAATTATGATAATTACATTCCGATTGTAGGAAAAAATAATGTTGAAACAGTAGCTTGATATTCAACTAGAAATATATTTTAAATTTCTCCAGCCCATGACCAAATTGTCGTAGATATCAAAACTGAATACTAAGTCATATTGGTCCCACACTATAAAACTTTCATACAAATTCCCGGAACCGATCCTTGCTTGCATCTGTCATCGATAATTCTGTTCACGGGGTGACACGTTTCATATTCTTGAGCTGGTTTTATGTAAAGACAGATACCCAGTTTGTTCAAAGTTGCAGGTCGCCCAGGACAAAATCTATTCGGATCCACAATCTCGCCAGTTTTCCATTTTGCATAATTACCATCTATTGTACCAGATACAGATACTCTTAGTGCTGTTAAATACGAATTTAGATTGAAAATATATATTCTTTAAAAATTGAGTGACATCTATGTTGCAAAACAAGTGGTCAGTTTGAATTGAATGCGCTTTCCAAAATATATACGTAATAATATGTAGTAACATTATCTGACAAATAAGAATTAAACAAAGCATTGTGTCAATCCGTTATTAGGCATTTAATGATGCAATAGTTACCTAATTTCGTAGTATTGGTGTAATGATGTCTCACTGACTGTTAATGATATTTTTTTTTATTTTTTTTAAAGTTTTCCGTTGGTACATTTTTTAAGAGTCGTTTTTTCAACTTTCAAACAACATCCTTCTTGCAGTTTTAATTATCTGGATTTGACTGTTCAACTTGTATCTTTCGACCCTCTTTACTTTAAATTTGTATTATTGTATGTTTTTCAACAACTTGAAGGATATTTATTTAATAAATCAGTCAATATTTAAATTCTTTTTTTTTTAAATAAAGAGACTTATTCAAATGATTAATATATAATCTTTCAATAAATTTAATTGAGGTCTGGAGCTGGTATGACAATAACTGCTAGTAGTCTGTTGTTATTTATGTCTTATTGTCATTTTGTTTATTTTCTTTTGTTTCCTATTCTGACATCGGACTCGGACTTCTCTTAAACTGCGTTTTACTGTGCGTACTGTTGTGCGTTTGTTTGGTTTTCTACATTGGCTAGAGGGATAGGGGGAGGGTTGAGATCTCAAAAAAACATGTTTAACCCCGCTGCATGTTTGTGCCTGTCCCAAGTCAGGAGCCTCTGGCCTTTTTTAGTCTTGAATTATTTTTTTATTTTAGTTTCTTGTGTATAATTCGGAATTTAGTATGACGTCCATTATCACTGGACTAGTATTCATATGTGTGTAGGGGCCTGCTAAAGGACACCTCCGGGTGCAGGATTTTCTCGCTGCATTGAAGACCCATTGGTTGTCTACTCTATGGTCGGGTTGTTATCTGTTTGACACATTCCCCATTTCGATTCTCACTTTTATTAGACTTTTTTTCCATATTACCGACTTTTTTACTCTGGATCATAGAAATGTTCGAAAAGGTTTCTTTCTCTTTGATGGCACATAGGTACTCGTTACCTATTGCCCAAATCGATTTAATATCTGTGAATGTTGTCAAGGAAATAAATTATGAGGAAAATTATTCTTACTTAGTTTAGTTACATTGTCCATGTAGTACAAAAACTCCATAAACAAAACATCTGAATTAAGAACAGCCAAATCAGTTCCCTCTTTATTACAGGTAACCTCACTTTCGCTCCATGTCAAATAATTTGGCAAAAGCTTGACGCAAACTCGACTAAGTGGCAACAGGTAATAACCATCGGGACAGACTAAAACATTATATTATGCATTTTGTAATTGAGGATGATTCAAATGTACATATTTTTACATCGTGGGAAAATGAACAACATAAATGAGTATTTCGTTTTCTGGACAATTTAAATTTGTAAAAAATCAGGCATTATTCAGATATTTTGTAACATTTCAAGGTTGAACGAGGAATCAACGAATAATCATGGACCTTTGTGCAGCAAAATTGATTCATCTCAAATACATTTTATCTGCTCTTTGGTCGGGTTGTTGAACTACTTCCTGGAAGCAAACGTTTTCCCGTAATTGAGTGTCTGTGTGAAGCCAAATTTTTGCAATGTTTTCGGTACGTTTAATGCATTGTCCGAGCGATATACTTAATAATCTTTCATTTTAAATTTGTGTTTAATGCGGGGTTCACACATTGCTGATTATTGATTGCTCCCGTTTGAGATCAGACAGCGATACGACACGAAAAGTGAAAAAGTCGGATTAGTATCCTCAATTATCTGGAATGTCCTATTATTGTCTGAACGCAGTCGTTTTAGTTCGTAACAGATTCCTACTGATCGGGAAGGGTCCGAATAGTTCGGCAAAGCATCCCGACAGTTAGGTGCGTCCCGTAACATTCGGGGGAACTCAGCCGATTTTGTCTAGTCGGATTACAATCGTGCCTATGTCGTGACAGATTCTGCTGTATCGGATCGAATTCCTAACAATGTTCTGTGTATTCGGGACGGTGTCCTGTGGAACGGGAATGATCTGGAGAAGTCCCGACAATAACAAAATACAATACGACTGAGACCAGACAAAGCCGTTTGCAATACGATAGAGCGGACCGTGATAGGATTACGTTCCGACAGTACCTGATCATCCCGATTATGCCGACAGTTTTCGAACGGATAACTTCCGTCAGCGTCGGTTCACTGTCTTGTCACTATCTGATCTCTGTCGGATTACATTCGGTAGAATCGGGACGCAGTCGTGACAGACTCGGTCGAATTTTACCTGGCGAAAGATACAAATCGAATTTCCATCCACGATTCACAGGATCTTGATCAGACTTTTGACAAATTTTAATCGGGAATGGTCCTGTCAAGGACGGCAGTAAAAATCGTGAATGTGTGACCCCAGCTTAACTTGATATATAAATTTCTTTTCGTTATAAGGCTTAACGAATACCGTTATGCGTAGTAATTTGCACGGGTGAATTACCTAAGCGGGAATTAAATCATTCGACGGTTTGCATTCAATCGGTCTACACGTTTAATTCAATTGCTGTTAAGGTCTGTTTGACTTTTTTCTACTTCATGTCTTACGAGGAAGTCCAAAGTAATCCTGAATGTGCACCTGCAAGAAGTCATTATAGGAGTGAAGATGACAATCCTACTAGCATCCCTACAGCTGATGCTTTCTCGTTTTCCACAGGACATTGGTCGTCTAATTGTCCAGAAATAAGCAGTCTAGCAACACCAGCAGTTCCAAATGAGGTATTATCTTTGATTGACTTTAATTTATGTTAAGACACATATATATGAGTATGACAATGAGTTAGAATAAGTTTATAATGTAAAAGGTCGATTGTTAAATATCCTACAATTTTGGAAAGAAAAACTTTTATTGGCCGAGTTCAAAAAATTAGTTTACCTATAGAATAGAATAGAATAGAATATACTTGAATCTGGCTTTTTTTTTTTTTTTTTTTTTTTTTTAAATTACCGATGCACCTACTTCTGTATTTTTGGTATTTACGGGAGTCGCTAAGGAAGTTAGCACTCCCCTTTTGTTGTTAATCCTTTATCGGTGTTGATTCTTGACCTCAGACACGTACATGAATACGAAATGTTATTTAAATTTAAATTCGAGGTTGTAAAAGAGGCCAAAACGTATGCAGCAAATACAAATTTTGCATTTAAGTTTGATTCAAGACATCATCGGGGTACCTTCATATAGATCTGCATGTTGAATCACAAAAGTTTCTTGTGTTTTCATAGAAAAGTGACACTTATAAATCTTTGTTATACGACTGCAAGGAAATTTGCAGCGGATATTGGTAAAATCATTGCATTATCACCCGCATTAGGTAATATATGTAGAATTTTGACAAGACACTTACACCATTTAGTAAATGATCGTTCCTCTTGGGACTCTAGAGTTAAGTTTGATCTTGTGTCTAGTTAGAATTTTGGCATTCTTCACTAAAATCTCAAGGTCAAAATGGCGAGAATTAAAGGCAGTGATTTTGACTTGGAAAGCTTTCCTGATCATTTTAAAATAAATTCAAACTACTCACCGTTTACCAAAACGTAGATAAAATATTCGAAGTTTGCAGTATGAAACTGGATTTGCCCAATCAAGCTATGGAGATTTTTTATTTTTGTACAGAAAAAATTCGATGTGTTTGAAAATTGAGTGGATACCAAGAACTTTGAATACTACCGCGGATCATTATAGGAAAATATTTGATTTTGACGATTGGTCGTTGTCGGACAGAATTTTCCATTATATTAATAAAATATTGGGACCTTTTAGCTTAGATCGGTTTGCTAATAGTGACAATGCTTAACTCCCAAGGTATAATTCAAAGCTTTTTGATCCTTTAACAAAAGGTATATTTTTAAAATTGATGCATTCACGTTTGACTGGTCAGTCGATAATAATTTGCTCTTGTCACATGTATCTTTAATAGCTTACACTGTAAAACATATTCAATTATGTAAAGCTAACGGTACATTGGGTATCCCTTACTTGAAATCGACAGTTTTCTGGCCGATACTGGAGTCTGTTGACACCGGCCAGTTTGTTGGATTAGTGCAAGACTTTGTTGAGTATAAAAACCCCTTCTAATTTTTTTCAACAGGGGATGTGCTGAGAATTCGGTTTTAAACGATTATAGGTTTATTTCATATGTGCTTGTATTGAAACTTGATGCTAAAGTGAATGAATGAATTTCGAGAAAAAATTCTTTATGCGGACCTTGCCGCTTTTTGATTTTTGATATTGTAACTGTAGATTGTACAGTGTACATATGTTTAATATGCGGACCTGGCCGCTTGTATCACGGACCTGACCGTGATGTTCTGTCCTTGAAGGATAGGATTTTGCATATCTTTCCATGTCTTGTATTGAAACTTGATGCTTAAATGAATGAATGAATTTTTAATAAAAATATCCTTGTGCGGACCTTGCTGCTTTTTTGTTTTTTTTATATTGTAACTGTAGATTATACAGTGTACATATGTTTTATATGCGGACCTTGCCGCTTTTATCACGGACCTGGCCGTGATTTTCTGTCCTTGAAGGATAGGACATTACATATCTTTCCATGTCTTGTATTGAAACTTGATGCTAAAGTGAATGAATGAATTTTGAGTAAAACTTTCTTTATGCGTACCTTGCCACTTTTTTGTTTTTTCATATTGTAACTTTAGATTGTACAGAGTACATATGTTAAATATGCAGACCTGGCCGCTTGTATTTCGGACCTGGCCGTGATTTTCTGTCCTTGAAGGATAGGATATTGCATATATATCTTTCCATGTTTGTATTGAAACTTGATGCTAAAATGAATTAATTAATTTTGAGTAAATATTTCTTTATGTGGACCTTGCCGATTTTTGTTTTTTAGTATTGTAACAGTAGATTGTACATTGTAAATGTGTTTAATATGCGGACCTGGCCGCTTGTATCACGGACCTGGTCGTGATTTTCTGTACTTGACGGATAGGCGAAAACCATACAAAAGAAAGAATTTAACTTCCTATTTAACCTGTATCATGATAATTCTAACCTGTCCTATTGTAGGTTACTTTGTATGTTATAATTGGCTTATGCTTGATTTTTTAGATACAAAGAACTCTCACTTATAATAATGAGTGATATCAATTTTCATAAAACACACGTTGAAATTATAGTTCACAATGGCAAGACCGATATTTATAGACAAGGTAGTATAGTTATGATAGCAAATACGGATATACCAACTTATCCTGTTAATTTTTTTTTTTTTTTAAATATTATTGTGACTTAATTAGCAATCTTAAGATTAATTCTTCGGAGTACATTTTTGTTCTTTGCAGCCCCAAAAGATACCTTAGTATTGAGTACTAGAGCCAGAGAAGCTTTAAGTGCAATAGGGTTAGACAAAACAATTTAGTTTGTATAGTTTACGAAGAGGAGGCGCTTCTCAAGACGCAAACAACGGTGTTTCAGATATGCTTTACAAAGTTAATGGCCGTTGGCGAGCCGAAAATTCTAAAGACGGATAGGTGAAAGACAGTCTGCTTCTTATACCTTGGCATCTAATATACACTCTTTCGCCTTTTGTCTCGACTGGATGCTGCAAACCTACATCCCATAGTATATTTGTGTTTTGTGTTATTAAGCCTTGTATAAAAAAGAAATGCTTTATGTTCGGTTGAACCCGTGAAAAAGAACATAAAAAAAAAAGCTTTGATAAAGATACCTTTTATAAAATAACCCTGCTTTTGCCATAAATTGGATTGTTTTTTTTCCGTACAGGAATAGATTGTGTTCAATATAATAAATTATTGTACATTATGATGACTTACCATTAGAGGAACATTTGCTGAAATGAAAACTCTCGTTACTAAATACCAGTGGCCCGGATTGTGTAGCGAAAAACAATAGCGTACACTTATGTTCGGTCTGCTCATAAAGACAAGACTGACAAGACGAGTCATAACTACATATTACAGTACACTCTGTTTTGGATCTTACTGTCATGCTGTATAATACATCATTAGCCGTGTATGAACCAATCATATCAGACTTGCACCATTTCATGGAATCCGCAACAACTATAAACAAATCACAAACATATGCATGCTTACTTCATATTGCATTTCTAATACAAATGTCCTGTAGAATTGAAGTTGTAGTAATTGACCAGTCACATCGGTACATGGTGACCCTATTTGATCCGAATGACGACGGGGTTCGTTTACAAGGTGATCCCTACCGTGCAGACAGATTCTTGAAGAATCCTTAATTGCAATTGCAATTGCCCACAGGTGTATCATTTTCAGCTATTTCATTTAACCTATGACTGGACATATCTTTGTGGTTTCGCGAACCATTGAAAAATGGTATTTGCGAAAGCGCTTGATGATTTGACACGACAATATATTTTTCCTTATTTTGAATGTGTGTGTTTTTTTGTTTTAGTTAATAAATTTTCTAAAATAGTTAACTTTTTATTAGTTGTCTAATGTGTATTTGTTCTTATCCTATCGTTATAAGAATTACCGTAGCTTGTATGTTCTACCAAATATCTCCTTTTGCAGCAAATAATTGCGTCACATACTTGTAGTGTACGTTAGATATAATACGACAATACCGATCGCTTATATATTTTTGCATACGATTCTTTTTTCATTTTAATGTTTGCAAAATATGTGAATAATATTTGTCGTCAATTTGTTCCGTGCTGAATGTGCATGAAATATTTATTACTGGACTTTTTTTTTTAAACAAAAGTGTTTCTGATACATAATAACGAGTCCATTCATTATCAATCAAATGTGGGAAGCGTTGATTATGAAATTGACATCAAATTTAAGAACACTTTATATGTTGATATAATATATTTTGAGGAAAAATTGACTCTTGTTTATTGAGCCCGTACGATTACCTCAGTGTCCTATAGTTGTTAATTTCTGTGTCATTTGGTCTCTTGTGACAATCATCTTCTTTTTTACATATTTTTATTTTTTTGATATCAGTCTATGGAAGAAGCGATTCGATAAAAACTTTTCTTATATCAACGAGCGATATTGTCTTATATCAACGAGTTGCATTGTGGGAAATTTCAGACAAATGTTCGCATTTGTACGAAGAAAGGCAGATTTCTCGGCATAAAGTAATGACTATTTTCTTAAAACAGGGTGACATTTAACACGACATACGTCTGGTGTATAATTTCCATGAATTATTTTATGTAATAACAAGCAAGGTGTATTTAAACGAGAAAATTGAATTGTTGAATAAATGAAACATAAATTCACGATTTATCATTTGTAGATGTACACATTCTATTAATATCATGTAGCAAATTCAGAGGAATGCAATTGAGATGAATACAATTGTTTGCTAAGCCAAAATCACCTATAAGTCAAAGATACTGCTATATTTTATTATATTATTAATTCGTATATTTTAACAAGTTTGATTCGTTTAGGGATAGTCACATGTTAAACTATATTTTTGAAGGTAGAGAGAAAACGGCGGATAGCAAAACGCATATTGACCTGAAAAAAGCATATTGCACGGTTATTTTTAGAATTTCTAAAAACCAATATACTTTGTGACGTCATGTAATGAATTTCAGGATATTGTTTAACGTTTTGAAACACATGATATCTGTGATCGATTATTTGACGAAAAAAATCTTCAAAATACATAAGATGTCCAAAAAAAGAGTAAACGTAATAACAAATAATATGTTGTTATTGTCAAGGAGACAATGTAATATCTATAAAATTCCAACAAACCTAAATGACGATTTTGATACAAATATGGTCAGAAATTAATAATATAACAAATATAGCCTTTGTATGAGGTCAATACAGGATATATCGACCCAAAGAAGTATATCGACCTCGGACTTCGTCCTCAGTCAATATACTTCTTTCAGGTCAATATATCCTTGTATCGACCTCATACAAAGGCTATATTTGTATAATATTATTAATTCGTATATTTTAACAAGTTTGATTCGTTTAGGGATAGTCACATGTTAAACTATATTTTTGAAGGTAGAGAGAAAACGGCGGATAGCAAAACGCATATTGACCTGAAAAAAGCATATTGCACGGTTATTTTTAGAATTTCTAAAAACCAATATACTTTGTGACGTCATGTAATGAATTTCAGGATATTGTTTAACGTTTTGAAACACATGATATCTGTGATCGATTATTTGACGAAAAAAATCTTCAAAATACATAAGATGTCCAAAAAAAGAGTAAACGTAATAACAAATAATATGTTGTTATTGTCAAGGAGACAATGTAATATCTATAAAATTCCAACAAACCTAAATGACGATTTTGATACAAATATGGTCAGAAATTAATAATATAACAAATATAGCCTTTGTATGAGGTCAATACAGGATATATCGACCCAAAGAAGTATATCGACCTCGGACTTCGTCCTCAGTCAATATACTTCTTTCAGGTCAATATATCCTTGTATCGACCTCATACAAAGGCTATATTTGTATAATATCAATGCGATATTTGTCTTATATCATAGCGAGGATTTTTTAATATCAAAAATTTATGAATGCGATACTTTTCTAATATAACTGCTATAGTTTTCTAATATAAAATGAATACGATGACACGTCACAATGCATGTCAAGAAAACTGCAAACATAGTTCACAAACTTAGATCATGACCGGTTTAATGTTTTAGGATCAATGCCACTAAAATTTCGTAACTGTAAAAAAATTAACGCTTACATAAACTTATCATTTCGAAAATGTTGCTTGGCCCTATTGATAGTTGAAAGTGTTAACAACCTGTTCAGTCTATTGTTTTCTATCACATGGTTTAACCGACTTATTCTATTTGAAGTGATGATGCAATGGAGGAATTTAAATGTGGTTGCAAATAGTCTACCGACCTACTAGATTCTAATATACTGGTCACACTGCTATAGCCTATCCACCTACTAGGTAATATCGAAATAGACAAAAAATATAATTACTTAAAAGAAACATTCATTCAAACAATCCAATCTAATACAGCTCCAAATTACAATGAACATTCAAATGGTAAAATAAATAATCCAAACAAATTAAAATGCAAAAATGCTGATGTCCCGAACTTTGAAGATACCAACTGAGTAGCCTCAGACTATAAATTGGACAAATTCAGATACAATGAAAATCAAAAATCTTGTCAAACAGAAAATGTATTTATTATTAACATAGAAAAAAATATTGAGAAAGAAAACAGTTCTTTTTTTATATCAAAGACTTTTCCCGTTGGTAAATCGAAATCTCCATGAATATAATCAGCTCGCCGCATGGACGCTATTTTACATCGTGATGACCGTGAGGGCATTCCGATGTATTGTTGCCACAGAGATTTGACTTTCGTTTTTGACTAGTAACCGATCGTATAAATACGCGAACATTTCTTAGTGCAAAATAACAATCCGTATCGCTTGTTATAAATTCATTTCTTCAATGAGTACTAAAAAAAAATTGTTAAGAACACAAATAAATAATATGTAAATGTATTTTGGCGTTAGAAATGTGTATATATCTTTTCTATATTTATAAATTTAGATCGTTCGAAGTCAGTTTGAGGACTGGAAAGTAGTTATTTATAAAGGGGAATTTTTAAAGATTTTTAGATATAAGAAGGTGGTGCATGAGTTCGAATGAGACAACTTTCCATCAAAGTAATAATTGTTTAAAGTGAACCATTATAGATCAAAGTAGGGCCTTAAACACGGAGCCTTGGCTCACAGCGAACACCCCGCTATATAGGAACAAAAACATTATTAGTGTTAAGTTAAACCATTCAAACAGGAAAACCAACGGTCTAATTTGTACAAAAAAGGGAGATTCAAAAGTACAGGTCAGATTTTGTCGAATCAATCTGAACGAGGACAGTATGATTCATCTTTGTCACAAGTTAGTTTCATTGTTACCAATAAAGAAAGTCTTCCATGCGTGCGTTGCGAGAATATCGGATATATATTATTTCGGTGCGTTCATTATAAAATTTGCTAAATATTATATATGTGAACAATCATTTTGATACTTAGCTATTTGATTACGACATTATTTATTAAACCCTTATTTGATTAGTTCTGCTTCAAAAACCGATTGAGAAATTTGTAAGATGTTATCAAAAACAATTTGAATTTAAGCAATGGTCTTAAAACTGCTTATTTACATACAATACTACTAAGAAGTAAAATCACAAAAATACTTAACTCCGAGGAAAATTCAAAACAGAAAGTCCCTTATCAAATGGTAAAATCAAATGATAAAACACACCAAACGAATGGATATAACAACTGTCATATTTCTGACTCGGTACTGGCATTTTCAAATTGAAAATGGTGGATTGAACCTAGTTTTATAGCGCTTAACCTCTCACGTGTATGACAGTCTCATCAAATTCTGCCATATTTACAACGATGCGTGAACAAAACAGACATAATAGGTAAAATTGTCAAAATATGGGTATAGTAGTATAATATTAATACTAATAAGTACTAATATTGATATAACAAAAACACTGCTATGATATTTTAAAAGTATCGCATTGATATAAGAACTAATAGCATTTGTTTATTTATGTATATAAGAAAAACACAGCGCTTCAAATTTTACACGGACATAAACTTGAGCTTCTAACTAACTTCTGAATGTACATTTAGACTCAACTGTTGTTTATATTTGAACAATAAGTTTTAAAGTTAGTATTTTCTTAATTTTTCGTTGCCGAAAACAACATTTTCCGCATGGATTGTCTGCATATTTACAATTGATATTAGACAATATCGCTATGTGATATAAGAAAAGTTTTTATCGATACGCTTCTTCCATAGACTGGATATGGTAATAGAAGTAGTCGATCATTGTAACAGTTGTGTATTTCGTGGTTTATGGTGATGTCCCTGACGATGTTGCTGTAAGTTCTCTAGTATCCCGAATACAAGACGATCCGAGTTCTTTGTTGATACCATATTTCTGAACAACCCACATAAAGTTTGTCATGGAACCTAACCTTTAAAAATATGATAAAACAAATGAAGAAAAAACTCACCACAGCTACAGAGAAAACAAAAAACTAAGTCAATGTTCATTCTGAAAATAAAGCAGACACGACTCGCCTTATATTATATAATAAATCACTAATAAGGATTTGCAGGTGTGTTCTTAATCCTTCATTTTATTTCTTTGTGGTATATTATTTATTCATTAACCTTACAGAGGGGGCCTAGATGGAGGTTTCCAGAATAGAGAATAATGAGTAATCAGTGCAGAATAAAGGAATAAAATTAAGGTAAAGAAAGTACAGAGCTGCTAAAATATAAAAAATAGAGAACAATGTGCAAAATTAGATAAAAACAAAAGATGAATGGTCTAAGAATCAAAGAATAAAGAAATCAAGTTGCTCCTTCCAAACCCTCTTACGTCATATATCTTGGTTTTCAGTCCTAGGTTCTAAGATTATTGTTATAATTTCATTAAATGAAATGTACGTTTTTAATACCTCAAAAGCAAAAGCTGAATAAATAACATTATCACCAAAGAATGTGTTATGGGATTCAAGCTTGTTTCCAAAGAAAATTAAGCTTTTTCTTTACAAAAATATATATAATTTATACAAAAATATTTTATCACGAGCTTTAAAAAAACCCACCTTTAATCTACTTAAAAAGGTAAAGATTTATTTTATATTTTCTTTTTAAAATGATTTTCCAAAGTTTCAAAAGATTATTATCTCAAACAGACAAGAGTTTTCTTAAAGAATTAGGACACTATTTCTTAAAAACGGGAAGTGCAAACATAATAAGATTAACCTATATTGAACGAGAAAAAAGACAAGTTACTAACGGCGGAGATAAACATTTTTTAACCGAGAACTATAGTATAAGTTTAGCAGTGATAAACAGGTAACGTTATAATAAAGTTCGGCAGTTTCTTTCCATTTCTGAAGAAATTTGAAAAATGATCCAAGATATTCGTAATAAAATATATTTTTTTAACAAGTACCACAACTAGAGGGTTGACCATGAGAACAAATTTTAAGCATCATAAATGCTGTGTTTTTCTATGTTGTGATGTTATACTATTGTTTCAGAAAAAGGGAGAAGGTTTTGTACCATTAAAACGTTTAACCCCGCTGCAAATGTTTGCGCCTGTCCTAAGTCAGGAATCTGATGTACAGTAGTTGTCGTTTTTTTATGTAATTCATACGTGTTTCTCGTTTCTCGTTTTTTTTATATAGATAAGATCGTTGGTTTTCCCGTCTGAATGGTTTTACACTAGTACTTTTTAGGCCCTTTATAGCTTGTTGTTCGGAATGAGCCGAGGCTCTGTGTTGAAACTTGAAGGCCGTACATTGACCTATAATGGTTTACTTTTATAAATTGCTATTTGGATGGAGAGTTGTCTCATTGGCACTCATACCACATCTTCCTATATCAATTTATTTTCTTTTATTCACGCATATTTCTGTATGACCATGCTTTTATTATCGCTCTCCGCGCTCGCGACTACATGTGCGACCAAGAGATTTTATATATAATCAACGTTTCTTTTTCGAGAATAATCTGTAATTGTTCAAATGTTTCGGTGTACATGTATTAAACATTTAGTTCGTATACCAAAGTTAGGCAAGGTTTTCTACACAGTGTTTTACAAAATCCATTATGTCTTACCTTTATTCGTATACTTTTGTTTATATTTTATTGGATAGGAAATGAGATAAGGTCTTTCATTTTTTTTTCTTTAAAAGGTGGGATATAATAGTTTTAGCAATCTTTAGATATTCAACTTTCTCCCAGGGTAGATCAACTTTTTTTGAAGTAGAATTAACTTTATATTCATTTTGGAAAATATATCATTATTTTAAGCACGACTGCGGTTGTGGAAATTTTCGCTGCATTGAAGACCTGTTGGTGAGCTTCTGCTGTTGTTTGTTCTATAGTCGGGCTGTTGTCTCTTTGACACATTCCCCATTTCCATTCTCATTTTTGTTTTTTTAGGGGTGGGGGGGGGTGGGGGGGTACTTTTATCATTTTCTCCGACAGTTCTTTGAAAACAAATTCATAAGAAGCAGCTTGTTCCGAATTATAAATTTAACTTTTGTCCGGTTTTTTTTTAACAAAACATTTAACATTGATTGATCGTAACTGATTTCAATGCATTAAAAAGCAACTGAAGCGAATTGTTTTTTTTTTTAAATTAAAAAAAAATTTTGAAATATTTATTTAAAACATAATTTTTAAAGCTGTAAACTTAATCATCTCAGTTCTGGTCCGCAATTGTAATTTATTGGTGGTTTTAAAAGGTGATTTGTCTACAATGTATATACATGAACATTATTCGACATGTATGTTATATAGCTTGGTTGGCCGACTGATTAAGGTCACTCGACATTGCTTTTGCCGGATTCCTCTGATCTGAAAAGGACATTAAGTTGCTTCCTAAAATTTGAGGTCGTACACAGTAAAGCTCGCGATCGATCAATTGCAGCCGAATGGTCTAAGTGTGGTAAGGCTTGTAAAATGATGAATTATCCGACGGAGAATGATAACCATAGCGTTTTACATGTTTGGACTGTTAAATTAAATCTTTATTGCTGCATCGAAAGTATTTGTCATCCTTTTCGACCGACAAAAACAATCAATATGGATGCTACAATACATTATTTACAATGATGAAAGCCTAGATGAAGCTGATGAGGATAAATTTCCCTCGACGAATAAAAAATATTATTATATTCGATGAGTAGCTAGTTGGCCGAATGGAGTACGGCGCTAGAAAAAGTGCAGGCGTGCTTCGATCGGTACTGATTCATCGAATTCCGTCTGTAAATTCTACGTAAATAACTTAAAAGTTATAAAAAGTTCCAACCTTCTCAAAAAAGTTGGTTTTGGTTGAATTGGCTATGTTGTATGACCTTTTTTCATATAACAAAATTATAATTTAGGTACATTTGTTGTATTTACACATCTTTCAAGTTGGCTATCATATCATTTTCATGTTTTCGAATTTGTTCGTTCGTGATGGAGATGAATCCAGAGAAGCGCGTCGAACGCATCAAATTTGAAGAGTGTTAATCACACCACACACAAAATCTTGGGTCAAATCCCGCTTAGCAATTGGCAGCAATCTTATCAGTACCTGACATTTGAGGAACCTATGATTGTTGCATGGGTAAAATTTTAATTTAAGTATCTGTAATTTGTAGTGTTAGTCCTGTAGAAATGTTTGAAAATGTTGTGTGTTTTTGTTATGGTTCATTGACATTTATTCCCTTACAAGCTTCATTTTCAAATAAGAATATTATAGTACGTTCCTGGCCTCCAGGTGCACGATTTTCTCGAAGTGTTAAAGACTTATTGGTGGCTTTCTGCGGGTTTGTGCTCTTTGGTAAGGTTGTTGTTTCTTTGACACGTTCTTTATTTCCATTCTTAATTTTATGGTATGCTGTTGTTCAATTGATTTGCACGGAATTTGAAAGTTATGTCACAAAGACAAAGTGGATGTGAAAAGTATCATCGGAAATGATTTTACATTGCCGAGTTATATCCCAGGTAATCTAAACAAATTAATGGTAGGGTAGGGTTGTTAGATGAAGTTTACATGAAAAAAAGTGGACTCCAATGTGGTTTTTTGCAAAACAATTACCCGCGCAAATCTATGGTAGTTTGCATATTTTTTTTATAATGTGATATGTAATATGTTGGCAAATAATGAATGCTCGTATCTTAATTAATAGACATCGAAATAAAGAGAAACCGTATAACAACCAATACAAATCTCCCAGAGACAAACTATTTTCTCTATTTTTTATACTTTTTGCAAATTATTCTCTTCTCTTTATATTTTAACACCATTATTCTAGCTTTTTTATTTATTTCTTGGTCCATTGTCTCTATTATTTATATTTTTTGTCAACTATTCTCAATTACATAATTCCCGATCAACACCCTCTAGTTCAGGTCACCATATAGCCTTCACAAATAAGCAAACTGACTAAAACCCTATAGGCTCCGAATGCCAAAATAATTGAATGCTTGTCCAGGTTTGAATTGTAAAATTGCGGAAATTTGTTTTTTAATCAATCTATCAAGCAAAACACATTATCGTCCTCGATGTTCACGGTACTGAAAATACTGGCAGATGGACGTTGGTCATCAATTCTAATAATCTTAGATTGACCTTTCTAAACTTAAAAGTAAAGTTCACACACCCGTGTCCAGATTGTTAAAGACTTTTGCATCCGTCGACATTATCTTTGATTAAAATAGTATTGATCTGACAACCGCTGTGCATGTATACTTTAAGGACCATTCTAGTTTTCTTGTCAGTTTTATAAAGTAATTACCTCCCTTGAAAGTGTCATGTTGTAATCAATCTATTTATTTGTACCATCTTTATGTATCGTAATATTATAGTGTACAATTTAAATTTGTGATTCGTTTAAATCTAAATATGATAATTTATTCTTTATCAAAGGTATAAACAAGGTAATTTGAAAGTCTTTGATTACTTTATCACCGTATTTCAATTCAGAAGGCATGCGGTCTATTTTGTCTACATTATGTTGAAATACATAGGCAATACTTACAATGACTGTGAAACAAGAAAAGAAAACATTTTACATTTATTATATTATAGGAAGATCGAAAACGAAAAACGGAAACACCATGTTATTTTCATTTTGGTTTTAGTGTCAGAAATGAAAAACAAAAAATTAAAACACTTTTGTTTTTCTTTTTGATTTTCGAGAAATCAAAAACGAACAATGAAAACATTCTCGTTTTTTGTTTTTTGTTTTTTAAATTTAAGGAATGACTGTAATATTTTTTCTGTCTATGAAGAAATAACATAAAAAATATGGTGCACACTGAATAACGTGCGTAGTTATTTAACAGTGTGCACCACATTTTTTATGTTATTTCGAATAGACAGAAAAAATATTACAGTCATTTCTTATAATTTAATTCTAAATTCCATTTTAAACCGTAGAAAACCAAGAAAAAACGTTGATGACGTCACGGTCACATGGGCTGATAACAAAATAACGTAAGCCAATCAGAAGACGCGTTACATCCAAAATTAAATTATTTCAAAATGAAAAACGAATGGACTCAAATATACGGATGTTGAAAACGATTGTTGAATGTTGAAAACGAATGTTGCATATGGAAAACGAATGTTGAAAGTTGAAAACGAATGTTGAATGTTGAAAACGAATGTTGAATGTTGAAAACGAATTTTGAAAGTTGAAAATCGAATGTTGAAAACGAAAGTTGAATGTTGAAAACGAATGTTGAATATTGAAAACGAATGTTGAATGTTGAAAACGAATGTTGAATGTTGAAAACGAATGTTGAAAATTGAAAATCGAATAAAACGAATGTTGAAAGTTGAAATTGAATGTTGAAAACGAATGTTGAAAGTTGAAATCGAATGTTGAATGTTGAAAATGGATATAAGAAAAAAAAAAAAAAAAAAAAAAAACAACAAATTTGAATGTTTAATGTGGAATATTGAAATCGAATGTTGAATGTTAAAATAGAATGTTGAATGTTGAAAATGGATACAAGAAAAAAAAAAAAAAAAAAAAAAAAAAAATTGAATGTTGAATGTTGAATATTGAAATCGAATGTTGAATGTTGAAATCGAATGTTGAATGTTGAAAATGGATACAAGAAAAAAAAATAAAATAAAAATTTGAATGTTGAATGTTGAATATTGAAATCGAATGTTGAATGTTGAAAATGGATACAAGAAAAAAAAAAAAAAAAATTTGAATGTTGAATGTTGAATATTGAACCAACTTGATATCCGTAAATCTGTTAAGATAACAAAATTAAACAATGTCAAGACCTGCCTGTATTTTAAGCCCACATCACCGAAAGGACAAGTTCGAACTTGCCGTCCTTTAAAGATCTTTAAAATTAAAGCTTTTACAAAAAATTCTTTAAAACTCCTTTGGACAAATTGAATGAAGTTTAAGCTTCAATTATTCTTTAGGTATCTAATAAAAAATCTAGCAAAACAAATATGTCTGCCAATCCTGCCAGCCAACAAAATGACCACTAAGGCTATAACAAGATGATAGGGATGAAATGCAAGGACAGTGCTGTCTTTAAAACCATTGACGATAGAGAAAATCAGACCATACAAAAATGTTCAGAATGTCACTCTACATACTGGTTATCTTGACTAAAATGGTGTAGGACTAAATATCTAGGAGTATATGATTGACAATGTCGACCGACTTATTGCAAGGGTTTTGATCCTTAACTGACTCTTTTGACCAGTTTATAGCTCGTCCAACATCAGGTAATGTTTTGCATCACTTGGCATCCGTCGTTGTTTGTCACTTGTCTTCATTTAACGTTTACAAAGATCTAATCTGAAACCAAACTAGGAACCAAACGTAGCAACATTCAGTATTAATATCTAGTTTAACAAAATGTGTCCGATGATCTTATTTGTCTACCAAGATGGCCGACACGGCAAAGTAGTAGAACGGCTTTGTTAATTTCTGTGTCATTTGGTTTCTTGTGAAGAGTTGTCTCTTTGTCAATCATACTACATCTTTTTTTTGATAGTAAACGTTTTGTTGTATCTTTGAAACTGCTATATATAGAGAACTTTTAAAACAATTTTTTCTTTCTAGTATATAATGTTTTGCATGTGATTCTCCTTAGTGAAATAATACTGACGACCTACACCATCCTTAATAAGACCTGACAGTACTAGTGAAATGATCAAACACATTTCAAACAAAATTTATTTTTGCCAATTGCTGCACTTTACAGGTAAATAGGAAGAGAACAATTTTATGAAATGATTGGATACAATCAAGTGTCAGTACTTCAATAGGATATGTTGATACAGTTAGAACTGATTTGGCTTAACGCTGTCAAATCAACAGAATAACATCTAAAGCCAATGTTCCTTTCGAGAAATATCTACATCATCCAAACGACATACATGTAACATAAGGCATGTAAGGCACTTAAAAGAATTCACCTTATAACCATGGTTCAGCGGTATGGGAACTAAATAGACTAGCACATATCATCCATATGGGTTTTGGTAACTAATGCACACTTTTTATATTGGCACAAACATCAGTAATATATGAATATTTTGCAAAGAGATAATGCATAGAACATCGATTATGGAGTAGACCAAGTGGTCTCAGTATTTCAGCTATAGTATCACTAGTCTGACAACACAAATTATGTATTTGATCATCACACGTGGTAGGTGTTTTTTTCCAGTCTAAAGTGACTAGAATGGTACGTGGTTCTCTCCAAGCACAATACCATGCCTGCTTTCTCCATCATTACATTTAAACTCCTTTGTTTAATAGGGACGATCCGAATCAGATCACCTTCCCTTGTATTTCTTTGTTCTGCATGCTTTGTTTTGTTTTGTAACATTTTGCTGGAAATGTTAAGCAATCTTTCAAAACTTATGTAAAAAAAAACTCCATTATATTTACAGTGTCTATGCGGGGAATCGAATCAAGACCTTTAACATTTGAATCCAAGATCCATACCTCTAAATTATGATGACCAAATACACTCACTGTTAATTAACCATATTCAAGGATATCCGGGTCTTATTGAGGGTAGGTAGTATAAAGAAATATATAAAGTATATGATAATTATTGTACAGCATTCTGAAATAGATGTTTTGAATCTATTTGAATTTTAATGTATTTATATGTTATGCTAGGCGCCTTCAGTATCATTGATATTGAATCCATAGGTCAAAATATGTTTTATTGCAATTGGAGTGAAATTTGACACTACCGACGCACTTTTTTTTTTAATTCACATATTATGTTTTAAGTGATACAGAACAAAATCTCAGGACATTTTACAAATTCGCACTGAAATATACTTACTGAACACAATATCTAATTGCAACCCCTGCTTGCCGTAAAAGACATATTGTTTGGGTCTTGATTATTACCTAATATATTACTTTGTGTTTGTCTTCATTAATTAAAAAAAAAAACACATCTTCTCTGATACTGATGAATCAATCTTACCCAACATTTTTTACTGAATGATGTTTCAGAAAACTAGTTCATATTTGTGTTTTCTGTTCCTGCCTAATGTCCATCATGATTTTAGAACAAGAGGATAATATGCAAATCATTGTCTTATACTTAGAAAGTTAACAGATACTACAAATCAGAAGAGGAAAAATATTCGGGACGTAAAGAGCTATATTTTTTGTTTAATAATTACAAAATTATCAGTTGACTCATTAACAATGATTAATAGAAGAGGTATTTCGGTAATTGTAGTAAATTAGTATTGCAATAGTATTTCAAAGACAAATTGAAATACCTGGTCCAGCTTTGTTGAAAACAAAGAATGTCTAACATATTCACACGCATGTAATTGAACCAAAAAAATAGAAGCCCTGATTCAAACAAAAAAATAATCCACCAAACTGGCATTATAATGATTGACAAGACAAATGTTACGTTTAGAGGAAGGGAGTTTCAACAAACGATTAGAATTCCCATCATGCCCATGGTAAGGCCACAATTAAAAATATTTTGGTTTGCCCAAACCCTACCCAAAGGTTGAGACAGTGGGTAGGTAGGAAGGCATTTTCTTTATCTTTTTTCAAAAGAGAAATTGAAGTATCGGGTGTTTATTAGTCTTCATGCCTATCTGATTAAAAAAAAAACTTCTTCAAATCAGGACAATAAAAGAATTTGAGTAGGCAGTTTTTTTCTGGGTAGGTAGCGTTTGGGCAAATAAACCTATTCTTTTTATGGCCTAACCAACTATTTCCGCTTCTTGTCTTTTTGGTCCATGTTATTTAATATGAGGCTGACTTCATACAGGAGATTCCTAAGAAAATTGAATCATAATCCTTTAACATCACTTTCAGCTATATAGATAAATGACGTCTTCTCACTGAATGCTTCAAAGTTTGGTAACTATAAATATATTAGTGTTGTCAAATCGTATACTTTTGCCTAACCGGTTACTCGTATACTCGTTCGACCGATTAACCGGTTAACCGATAGTTGAAGGCCTTATCAATAGTACCCTACATATAGATATAAGAAGATGTGTTATGAGTGTCAATGTGACTACCATCCATTCAAGTCATACATTTACGTTTTTATAATACGACGAATTGAAGTTTGTCCTTTGGTATTATAAGGCATGTCTGTGAAGACTCCTGTCGATTGATGACTGTTAATAATCAAATACACGGTATCAACTATGGTGTTTCTACTAACTTTAGATTGAAAATAAAAAAAACCCGCCTTGATCTCGTAGATTTGAATATGTCTAAAACCGATGATTCTTTTATTTTCTGTTGTCTCCGAAAACGATGTGCATGGAGTGTTTTAATCTAAATTGAAATTTTTACAGTTTTTTAGTTAGCATTCCGTTTAAAGTATGTCAAAGACTGCACATTTAAGTAAATCGTAAAACTTAATCGTATTAATGATTTTAAGTTACTGTTAAAAACGGCGTTTTGCATTTGCGCCGATCTGCATTTCATTTGCGCCGATTTTTTATTTCATTTGCGCCGATTTTTGTTTTCATTTGCGCCGATTTTTTTACAGGTAAATTACAGGTTAATTACAGGTGAATAGATATAAGAAGATGTGGTATGAGACAACTCTCCATCCAAGTCATGTTTTTTTATATTTATCATTATAGACCTCTTCCGTCATCCAGTTGTACACTATATTTACATACTTTAAAAACCTTAGATAAAAACACTCTGGTTTATACTAAAATGACTTTATAAAATCTATTTACAGCATTCAAATCCATAAAAACGGAAGACATTAAAATCATAAATCTATTCTTGCTGAGTATTTATAGGCAACATATCTAATATGTTCCTTTCATGTGATTTCGTCTCTTCTATATTTGTTGTAATTGTCAATAACGTAATCCATCTTTTCTTTGTCTTGCTAACGTACTTATGTGTGTGGCCGTCGATGGTTAAAAAAATTGACTCCTCGGCTCGCTGCAGTGAGCAATATGTCCATCAATTACAGCAAAGTTCAGAACAATATGAATCAAAATTAACTAAAACCTATGTTTATAAACAGATTTTACCAATATACCTGCACGGTATAGTACATGTACAAGTATTAACTTACATGTAAATCCAATTAGGAGCAAATATAAAATCGGCGCAAATGAAAAAATGAAATCGGCGCAAATGAAAGAATGAAAATTTAAAAATCGGCGCAAATGTCATACGCCCGTTAAAAAACATGTAACTATTTATGTTTCCTTAAGATCTTGCCCCGAGCTGAAAGACAATTAAGTTCTAATTAATTTTATATTTTTGAATTAACAATAACAATCAATATACTGGACAATTGATCTGTTAAATTAATTACCACGACGACAATTTTTAAAGAAAACAACTGTTTAATGATTTCAATCAAAATTTATATCAAATCTATTAAAATTGAAAATAAGTCTGGTTAACCGGTTAGCGTTTTTGGTATTCGGTATTCGGTCGTTCGAACGGTTAACCGGTTAACCGTAGACAACACTAATATATATATGTAGAATGCTAATATCATATCGAACTTGAAATAAAGAATATCTTGAATAACATGAATAACCTGTGAAAAATGACAATGAGGGTCGGTTGAGAACAAACTTTTCGACAGTAGAGATAATTTCAGCTTCCCTATTGCGAGCTTTCCATTTCTATATAGTATTTAAATTCATTTAGCACCTGCGAATGGAAATGTATGTTCCATTTCAGCAGCTCCTGCATATGGATGATATATACCCCCCCCCCCCCCCCCCCCCGTTGATTGATATTCTAGGGCTTGGTGTTCTTATCATTATTTCCTTGATAAATGGTTGCTGCTAAAAAGGAAACTATTGCACCAAGAATTCCAAATAATGCAGTTAAAATCATTTCTTCAAATAAATTTCTGGACGACATCGCGAGTTGATTTATTGTTAATAAATATCTGTTTCAAAAATGACGACGGGTGTATGCCAGTCGTAACCAAAACTCAGTTGTCCTTTTTCTCGAAGTTACCTACCGAGTTTTACCTATTACCGGGTATGTACATACATATACAACGTCCCGTATGCCACATTTGAGCAGGATCCAGTTTTCTTTACTGAGAATCGGAGATCATTTACAGTTTTTGGTTGGTTCCTTGCTGCTCAGACTTTAGTTTTCTGTGTTGAGGGTTTGAATATTGTTGTTTTGGTCTATTTGTCTTCTGGTATTTTACTTGTCGTTGTCACGTTAGTTTTGACTTTTGAGTTTGAATAGCTTTTTTTGATAGTTTTTGCTTCCTTTTGTTACTCTTACAGCTTTTGTTTTCATTTTGGCAAGTATTTTGCATCTTCTTTAAGAAGTTATTGTTCCTTAATTACAATTTCTGTATTTGTGTTTTTTTGTTTTTGTCTGTTTTGTTGCAAACCAAAATGATCCGAAAGATAAAATCTAAAAATAAATTACCCTGACCAACTTTGTCAATCGAATCCTTATGAATGTTTGTGCTCTTTGGTGACATTTTTCACTCTTTGCTGCGTACTTGGCAATTATCTTGAAATATTCTAAATATTCTGCAACCAGAAGTACCGTAACTGTCGATGTTTTTCTCTCTTAAATTATTATTTTTTAATCAACGTTTTGCGTTGTTAACCTTTTTAAAACCATACTAGTTAAAGTAATGATGTTAACAGCAAAAATGGTCAGAAACATATGTACTATTTACAAAAATAAACAAGTTTATCAACAAGAGAGACATTTTCGTAATTGTCACCGACCCGTTAGTCCCGCAGTCCTTCTGTCCATACGTCAGTCAAATTCATTTCCAAATGCTAAATCAAATATTGTATATCTAATTTCAAATAAAAGAACAGATTAACAATGAAAATAATTTATTTCAAATTAAACATTGTTTGTGTATTCATTGCCAAGTCTTAATTTTTAAGAACTACCGCTTCTATCACAACACAAACCGTCGTCATATTTAGGCAGACCTTCACATGTACACTGTATCTGTCCTTTCATTGTTACAGGACATACCATGGGTATATTACATCCTACTTCTACAAATATACATTCATAATATCTATAGATGTATCGACATGATTTATTCCGTATCAACTTCACAAATAATACATGATGGTCTTGAAGTATAGATTATATGAACTGACGTTCTTAATCATCTTAATCACGTGTTATATATAGTACTAGTATTCTTTTATTTGTCTTTGTAAATTATTAACCTTTACTGTCCATTTTTGGTAATATACTTTTTTTGCATAGCCCGGTATTTATACATCTCGCTATTTTGTTTACATTGGTATGGCCATTTTGTGTATTCTTGCCTTTCGTTTTTGCTGAGTCTGTATGCCATTTTGTTTTACTATTTGGATATAGTTGTTTATTTTAACAGTGATTAAGATGATAACACAATGTTGACTGTTGTACCCCTCTTTTATTTACATTTTATCTATTATATAAAAAACAAGATGAAGTATGATTACCAATAACACAACTCTCCACAAGAGACCAAATTACATAGAAATTAACAACTATAGGTCACCTTACTGCACTATTAAGTGGCTGTCTCATCGATGTTAATGTGTCTACCTTTATAAATATTAATTGAAAACAGATGGCAATGATCAACAAACATCGGAGATGAAGTGTAGATAAATTGAAGACAGTTTTAAGTACGTCTTCATATTATAGATTGGTAGAATAATTTCCAAATTTTAAAAAAGAAAATTGTTATTTTTTACATACCCGGTTTCTTCACTGAAATGTAAGTGACATTTTTATTTCGTTAAAAAGTTGCTTTTCTTTATTAAATATAGATTCTTCCTCTGCATCAAGTATGATACGATAAGTGTTCACTCGCGACAGTTAAATTTAAAAATTTAAAGGACGAGAGTGGATAAATATAATATAACGCTTGTTATATTAGAATAAGTTTACGTTTGGTGGTTTGTCTTGTCTGTTGTGCTGTGCAATGCTTTATGTAGTCACTGTAATCCCTTTGTGAAGTATACGAATTATTCTAAAACATGTATGACTTCATTCATCAAAACATAAATCTAACCTTAAAAATACCTAATGACAATAATGATTGTATAAAAGAGGGACGAGAGATACCAAATGGAAAGTCAAACTCATAAATCGAAAATAAACTGACAATGCCATGGCCTTAATGAAAACAAACAGACAGCAATAGCTCACACAACATAGAAAACTAAGGAATAAGCAACACGAACCCCATTTAAAAACTAGGGGTGATCTCTTTTGCTCCGTAAGGGTAAGCAGATCCTGCTTCACATGCGGAACAATAAATTCGATTTATTTATTGAAAAAAAAGACTTCATGCAAAAATATTAAAATGTATATGTTTGATCATTAGACATTTAGTAAAAAAGAATGGCCAACGTAGATACAAGTATTTTGTCTTAGGGAGGGATATATCATATTGTGTAAAGAATCACTCTGATTCAAACAAAAAATTCTCTGAAACCGATATTATCAAGATGCTTGATTTCTTGATTGACAACATATTTGTAACGTTCGGAGGACGTGTTTTTCAACAGACTATCGGCATCCCAATGGGAACAAACTGTGCCCCTCTACTTGCCGACTTGTTTCTTTATTATTATGAGGCTGACTACATGCAGGAACTTCTTAGGAAGAAAGATAAGAAGTTCGCAATATCCTTTAACTCTACTTTCCGCTATATTAGTGGGAGATATTATGGACATAATTGTGCAAATCGTGATACAAGCATGAAATTTGGTATACAGGTTGACTAAATGATACTTAAAAAAAATCCGCTGCTGGCCAGAAAAAAAAATCATTTTTTCAAGATGGCCACCACTCAGTTCGGAAATGGCGTCATTACAAATCGACAATAATTCGTTAATCCTTTAAAATGTGTGTTATATGTAAAATCCAATGTTAGATTTGATAAAAAGTAATGACAGTTCCTAAATTACGACTAGACAATACGATAATGAAACTAAAGGTGACTTCCGGTTTCAAAATGCCGGCAAAAAAGTCAAAAGTTTCAATTTTTATACTTTCAAGCAACTTCACAAGGGATGTATAATCCAATGTAAGTTATGATAAAACGTTAAAAAAGTTCCTAAGTACGACAAAACAACACATAAATGAAGAAAAATAGTGACTTCCGGTTCCAAAATTGCGGCAAATACGTAGAAAATATTTTTATAATTTCCATCAACTTAACAAGTGTTAACACTCTTTGTTAAGTTTAAATGCCTAGTTTGGTTAGAAAGACAGGTTGCTTATTTTATAGTTATCTGATAGTTGCCTATACAACAACCCGTACAAGGAAGGCCAGAACGGTAGCATCTACAGTTACCAACACAGCTCGAT
Organism: Mytilus edulis; assembly: GCA_019925275.1. Classification (NCBI taxonomy): domain Eukaryota; kingdom Metazoa; phylum Mollusca; class Bivalvia; order Mytilida; family Mytilidae; genus Mytilus; species Mytilus edulis. The sequence continues at coordinate 58,699,319 of CM034351.1, read as the reverse complement.
TTTCGCCTCCGCATTTCAAAGGGTGCACGAGGATGCAACGGCAGTCAAAGAAGTCCATTTTGGTTTCCAACTGTCATTGATTCTATCTTTCATCCAACCCCAGTGTTCATGACTTGGAACACGTACCTGTCGAATACATCATTTACATGAATCAGACTGAGCCCAAACAACTCTCCTTGATATACTTCTCTTTTGATGTGCTCTGGAAAAGAACCTCTTGTAGGCGGAATTGCATCACAATGCCGCTGCTTCCTGGCAAACAATTCACATCGTGCCTCGCTTCATACTTAAGCCTAAACAAAAACCTCCTTTACATTTGGAAAACCTTCCATTGTTAGCCAAGCTGACCTTTTGCCTTTCTCATGACAATTCGAAGGAAGCCATCAAAAGTCGTTATTCCTTCCATAACCTATCCACAATTTGTTCTACCTAATTTTGCGATTGCTGAAATTCTTGATACTATTACATCTGTGTCAGTACTACCTAAAATTACATTTTACAACACTTTTCATAATCATGCCAAACATGGACAAACATTCGTGTATCTGCTTCTTCGTGATTACAAGGGGATAGATAGCAAGTATCTTTATTGAATATTTTCACCATGAGTAACATACACATTTTTATTAGTCTCTTAAGAAGCAGTTTTGTCAGCAAGAAACTTGAACAATTTCGTTTTGTTGTCATCTTCACAGAGAAATCTACTCCATACCTTTGGTGTTCTACCAGAACCAACACCATCTGGCACAAGAACCTTGCCTTTGTCTTGTTACAGCCTTTAAATTATTCATTTAGTAAACATCAAATACAGTGTCTACTTTTGAATACTTATCGATGTAAGATTTTATATAAGGCAGTATGACATCATAAGCATAATCATCAAATATTTTTGCCCAAATTTGTGACCTGGAATTAACCATTGCTGCCCCACCAACGATAAATGCGTCCGTATTTGGATCAGCAAATCGCAGAATGTTTCAAGTAAACCCATTTGCAGCGATTTAATACCACTATTTCAAGTGACATCCTGAGATAAAGACGGAAGAGCAGTTTGGTTTCTATGGATAAAGAAATATTCCAAGTAAAACTGTCTACTGTGACAAGAAATGAAAAGTCTAGAAAAGATATCGAAAAGATATCGAAATCACTGTTAAGGTTTTCTAGCTTTGTTTTTGACAAAGACGTTTCCAGTTTCATTTTTCGGCAAAAATAGGAAGTTGTTCTTTTTTATTTGGTTGTAAAAAGCAGGTTCTCCTTCGTTTTGCATTTGCTTCAAAAGATCTTCGCATTGTTTGGATCAATATCTTGGAGTTTATTTACATATCTTACCTGTTTCCGAATCAACAATTTCCTAAATGGAGGATTTTTTTACAAATCTGACGACTCTTCTAGAAATGAATTTCCAAACCCGTTCATCACTTTGCAAAGCCTTTAAAGCTGTTTAAAGAATTTTTTTTTGTGTTTTCGTAAAGTCTTCATTATGTCGTTCATCTGTTTTAGGATAACCCAAACGACTAGATCTTTCAAATTAATCTTCTAGTATACTGACTCCTGGTCCAGCTACCATCCATTTGTCTTAATGGGATTTTCGGTTAATCCTATGGCACCAATATCGCCCTTCACAATTGCATTATTCTGTTTTTGTGTCTGATCAATTGTGTTACAAGAAAGAAATTTACTGGTCTTACGTACAGTGAAATTATCATTTTCAAATTCCATTGCCACCTGTGGGTGATGTTCGGGAAGGGAAGTCATATCTCGGAGATGAGTCGGTAACGATCAAGCATAATTCACACGATCAAGACCTAAAACAATAAGCTATCATGCTTTATATGGACTGTTTGAAAAGTACGAAATCTCACTCATGAAATGAGCATAATACCAAAATCAGAAGTTCTTAATTTATAATTGAACGCCAGGAATTAAACTGTGGTCGAGATGACTCTATTTCCTTACACCAGTCTTTTAAATCATTGAACGTCACAGTGTCATGACATAATTATATATTCTGAGTTTAGCTTTCATAATCTGAAATTAATAATTTTTAAGCAAAATACATGCAGTTGTCTGATGCGCCTGTCTAGTCCTAGGTACATTTGAACATACATAAAAAGAATCTGCCGTTCTTGGTCTTGTAATATTGGCTTCAGTAAGACAACATGTCCTATCCCCTATCACGCAATATATCACCCAGAGTTTTATGACAAGTCATTTCAATGTGCAATCCACCAAACATGACGATACACTTATATTTTCCTTACAAATCAGGCCATTCCCACTGAATTTGCTTAGGCATTTTCAAAGGTGGCTGATCTGCAGTTACATTTGATGTTTCTCCAGATTAACTACATTTTCGCCTTAGCCATCGAATACCTGAGAATTGCCTGGTAGTGCATACAAATCGCTCTCGATTTCAATAAAAAGCTTGCACATGCGCAAAGGTGTGAAACACATGTTGTATCATAACCTTGAAAAATGTTATAAACCAATTCATAATAATTTTATCATTAGAAATCCAAAAACACTAAATATATAGTAAATAGTTCAAATGTTTTTGAATGAATTTTGTTACATTTTCGCGCATGCGCAAATGCTGGATATGTCAAATATTCATTTTTAATAAATATGTGATGTAAGGAAGGTAGCCACCAAACCTTGTAATTGGTTTTACTAAAAGAAGTTGAAAGAAAAGTTTTCAAGAAAAATCCGTATTTTCAAACTAAAGAAAACAGCCATTTTAGAAAAATGGCCGTGGCCATCTTAAAAAACATATTTTTTTTAATGGCCAGCAGTTATTTCTTACAAAGAATATAATAATGATGCTTTGTGGTAATTTTCATGCTTGTATCATCATTTGCACAATTCCTTCGATTTTGCTTGCTAATATCTTCCACTATATAGATGACGTTCTTTCACTAAACAATTCAAAATTTGGTGACTATGTGGAAGTCATCTATCCCAATTCTCAGAATTGGAGATAAAGGATACTACAGATACAGTTAAGTCGGCTTCATATCTTGTCTTACATCTAGAAATTGACAATGAGGGTCGGTTGAAAACAAAACTTTACGACAAAAGAGATGATTTCAGCTTTCCAATTGTGAACTTTCCATTTTTAAGTAGCAACATTCCAGCAGCACCTGCATACGGGGTATATATCTCCCAATTGATACGATATTCCCGTGCTTGCATTTCCTATCATGATTTTCTTGATAGAGGGTTACTGGTCACAAGGAATCTATTAAACTAAGAGTTCCAAATGGTGAAGTTGAAATCATCCCTTCGTAAATTTTACGGACGCCATCACGAGTTGGTTGACCGTTATGGAATAACCGTTTCACAAATGATATCGGATATGTTCTTTACGTCGTAACTACAATCCCCTTCCCTTTCATGAATGTGACCTACCGAATTAGACTATTTACCGAATTTGTAATAACATAAGCAACACGACGGGTGCCACATTTAGAGCAGGATCTGCTTACCCTTCCGGAGCACCTGAGATCACCCCTAGTTTTTGGTGGGGTTCGTGTTGTTTATTCTGTAGTTTTTTATGTTGTGTCATTGTACTATTGTTTTTCTGTTTTTTTTTTTCATTTTTAGCCATGGAGTTGTCAGTTTGTTTTAGATTTATGAGTTTGACTGTCCCTTTGGTATCTTTCGACCCTCTTTTAGTAAAACCTGAAGTTTTTTAAGACTGAGAAAAATTAGAGATATAGTGATATCAAAATTTAAAATTCAAGGACATTTTGAAGTAGAATAAAAATATTATTGATATATAAAGGACACTTAGTTTAGAGGGTGATTAAGCAGATTGTTACCCCGAGAAAACATTGTCTACTGATGCAAACACAAGATTGACAACGTTTTTTTGATGTGTAAATAAACTCATTATAGATACCAGGATTAAAATTTTATAATTACGCCAGACGCGCGTTTCGTCTACAAAAGACTCATCAATGACGCTCGAATAAAAAAATGTCTAAAAGGCCAAATAAAGTACGAAGTTGGAGAGCATTGAGGACCAAAAATTCCTAAAAGTGTTGCAAGTCTGCTCTATCACCCTCTCACACATTTGTTATTTAATTTATTATTAATACTGAATGTTCTGTTATTACTGTCTACCAATCTTTTAACTCAAAGTAATAAACTATGTCTTCTTGTACCAAGCAACTGTTGGCATGTAGTAAAGCTCACTTGATCAAGCGTCTCTGTGAAGGAATATTTAGTATTTGTCACGGGTAGAGTACATTATCACCCTCTCATTAACAAATGTTTGGCATTTTGACTTGAAGTATAATAAAATGTATTATCTGTCGAAATATTTCTTTTCTAAATCCGGATTTAGTGCAGTATTTTGTTTAAAAGTTTTCTTGTCAATGCATATAGGAATAGATGCTTCATAGATGTTGGGTAAGTTGTTGACAAACTTTTATCAATCACAATCTTTGATATTAAAAATTCTCCTAGGTTGCAGAAAGTATTAATTCACATACTTAAAAATGTTACCCAAAGCAGATGACAAAAATGAAATTTACTTACCAATTGCACATTCAACTAAAACAAAATATGAAGTAAATACAATATGACGTCAATTATGACTTACAACCAATTGAACAAGCGAACTGTGTGCGAAAATTTGATATATACATTACAGATAAACATTCGAATACCCAAATTGTTGACTACGATATAGAAATACGATTGTCTCCAGACTTCTATATTAAATAAGGGCGTTCGTTTGGCAGTAAGTGATGTACTGAAATGTATTTATGTAAGATAGGAATTGTGGAATTGGAACCTTGAATTGGACCCCATGTGAAGTATGAATATTTGTAACAACATTGCGGTACTCAAGGAGACAGTATTTTTTTAATTTAGATACAAATTCTGAATGGAAAACCTATCTACTTTTCAGTGCATATACTATTGCAGATGTACGAGTAAGCGTTATGTTGGGGTATTAACTATTTTCCCTCGATCTGATATTATATTATATACTCCTCGACCTACAGTAGCATTCCAAAGTTAACGACATACAGTTGATTGGTAATGTGTTCTCGTCCTGACTATACATGAAATGATTGCAACTGAAAATAACTGTCATTAAATTGGTGAGGCTAAAATGAGATACAATCTATAATGTATCACAAACACCAATGCAAACATAAATACATGTAGCCGATAAGAGTAACAAGTTACAACTTACCGACTGCTATATCTACAATTTAACAATAATATTTATAGATTACGATGTGTTACATTTTAGCAATTGAACAACTGCAATCATTCTTTGATTCGAGGTTTTCTTCTTTTTGTCTACGTTTCTTGTATAAGCGCATAAACGTTAATTTTAAAGTCATGTATATGAGGAGATGTTGCTAAACGTTCATAAGAATATACCCAGACGATCCAGGAAAACCAAGATAATAATAAGTATATATATATAAGTTCAGCATATTACGGTTTTAAAACATATAAAAGTTTCTTTGCAAAACATTATGCTTACAATATCAACTCAAAACTTAGGCTAATCTTATAAGAAATGCAATTCAAATGACGAGTGATAGCAAGTGCTCGTACTAATTTATTTCGCAATTGTTGCATGTGACGCTTTACTTTATAAACCGTATAATGGCGAGTGTTATCAGTGTTTTAATCAGGTTGTTTGTAATTTACGTTACTGTAATACCTATCATTGCACGTGTCTCTTGCAAGTCAATGCCAATGCACACATCACATAATGTTGGGTTGTTTGGAAACACTTCTGCAAATAATCATAAAGTAATAATTGTAAATATTCATGGAATAATAGTCTGCATATCTAAACACTTCTATAATATCTCCGATAATGAATCATGCTTCATTTTTTCCTCTTTGGTTTGCATCATAAATAGAAAATTGAAAACTTGAATGTGACAAAAAGACAATAATCCGACAATAGAGCAGAAAACTGCATTAGCCACCTATGAGTATTAAACTCAACGATGTCATCCTGCACCCGGAGGCGGGCAAAACAATTATATATGTTATCGCTATTTTACGTAAGTACTGACTTATAATTTCCTTTCTCAACACAGTACAGTAATATGAAAAATAATCGCTAGGAGGGCACGTGCCATTTTCTATGAAATTAAAAACGTCGTCATTGGTAAATTAGCGATAAACATATTACCATTGGTTGTCTTAACCTGTACTGAGTCAAGCGAAAAAATAAATCTCGTTGAGATTCCAACTATAATCCATAATTACTAGTAGTTCAATGAAATGGACGCCTCATGAAACATCGGTACTCTTAAATGAACCAAAATTTAAAACAAAATATTGGACTAACACAGACTAGAGATTTCTTATGTTGGTAGGGATATATATGAGTCACAAACAGTACCTTTCACAGATGCTTTATAAATAAATAGTACAACTAAGCAAATTGTAATAATGTTAAATTGTCATTCATTTACTTACTAAAAGGACTCATATGAAGGATTCGAATATCGTTGCCTGGATTATAGAAGGCATCTTTTCTACATGCATATAACGAATGTGTGTCATTACATGGAATCTCCTGTCTAATAACAATAAACTCATCATAGATATCAGGTTAAAAATTTTGTAAGCTACACAATCATTTTGTCTGCACTGACGCTCGGAAAAAAAAAAAAAAAAAAAGAGAATTAAGACCCAAATATTCCGAAATACAACTGAGCTATTTTCTTATTTCCTGGGTTAGAAAATCCTAAGTATTTCGAAAAACAGTCAACCATATTAATGATTATTCATCTCAACAAATACGTGCTGACTACCAGGTGATACCCTGGGGATAACAAAAAAGAGAAATGTTCCGGTTGATATAGGTTTAAACATTTTGTTGTTTTTTTTGTTTTTTGTTTGTTTTTTTTTTTATATTTTTGTGGTTGATTTTGGCTATTAATAATGATTGAAATGGAATTGTATGTGTTAAATTTGTCATTCGATTTCTAAGGGTAATAAGAGTCATTTATTCGATAACAGCGTGACATTTATTTTAAGTCAATGCTTACCGTAAAGACACGGTTTTTTGTTTGAAAGAGTTCTATTTTTTCCGTCATAGATATGCAACTTAAGCTTCATTGTTCCTAAATTATTACATCACCATACATGAAGCGCATTTGATAGTATCGTCGAAACAGTATCTCTCCTATTGCGATAAGTTGTAGGTTGATCCTCGGCCAACTCAATTTAAAAATTGAAATGTCAATACGTATTATACTGCTTCTTGGGTGAGAGAGACAAAGACATCAAATACTTACCTCAATGCAAGAAAATGTCCTTGTCTAATATAACATTCATTTATTCTTTTAACTGTTCCATTATTGGTCGCTATCAATAATGTCGGGTCTTCACTGCTGAAACGTGTAAAATCACCACCTTCTGTACCTTCTCTGAGGTAGGCTCTATTTTGCTTGTTACACGAGAAAGCACACATACCTTTATAGTTTACCGGCGAACCTAGGAATAAGTGGAAATAAAAATGCATCTGATAAATGTTTGATTCGATTTGCTATATAAAACATTAAACAATTACCGGTATTTAATTCATAATGTTTTGATAATGTTTTCGCTTACTTTAATATTTGGTACATTATAATGACCTTTCCAGTCTTCAGTGTTGTGTTTCAAATTCAACGAATAATAAATTAGTTTTTGTTTCATTTATCGGAAGCTGTTTTTTTTTAAATGAGGCATTGAAAACGGTCATTAATGTGAAAAGAATTAGGGTAAAAAATCTTGTTGAGAAAAACAACACTCGTATCTATCTGTTTAACTCTTTCAATTGACCGATTTTTTTTTATAGTCCCTGCAATTTGATATTTTGCTTGGAAATTTTTGTTCAGTTATTTTCTCTAGTATGTTTTTATTTATCAAAATGAAACTAGGAATTCACGTAAAAACAGGTAAAATTCCAGTCGTAAATAAACTCATCGTAGAGTAAGACTCATTATTGTAAAAATCAAAATATTAAACTTATCATAGTAAGACTCATCATAGTAAATTCATTAGGGTAAAACGCATCAAAGTAAGAGATAAAGGAAAATAAGTCAAAACTGGAAGCAGCATAAAGTTAGAAGATGCGGTCAAAGACCACGTTGAACCTAGTCAAGAATGTGTGATTGTATGAATAGTTATCTAAGGTACCAGGATTATAATTTAATACGCAAGACTCGCGTTTCGTCTTCATTAGATTCATCAGTGACGCTCATATGAAACAAGTTAAAAAGGCAAACAAGTACAGAGTTCAAGAGCATTTAGGACCAAAAATTCCCCCAAAAATGTGTCAAATACGGCTAAGGTAATATATTCATTGGAAAAGAAAAACTTTTAGTTTTTTGTGATTATATGAAATTGGAATAACATTTCATACACAGTGAGCATAACTTGAAATGACATAATGTCAATATTGTTGTCAGTTAAAGCTTTAAAATTTAAAATTTTATACTTTATTATAAATTTGTTTAGATCTTGTATCTTCAATAGGTATACTAGTATATAGTAAAAATTACATCATGAAGAAATGAACTGAATGTGTTCATCTCCTAGCTACATATGAATCTGTTCCAGACCATATGAGTATTTGGACCGTACGCGTACGGTCCGGACCGTATACGTATACTCGTACGGTCCGACCATACGCGTACGGTCGGACCGTATGAGTATACGCGTATGGTCCAGTACGAGCTGACCATACATGTTATTAGATCATATGGGTTAAATTTCAAAAAATTAACATTAATCACAATCTTTATTTTCAGATTTACTAATTTAATATTATTACAATTACACGGATAAAATGAACAAATGAACAATTGAAATCAAATATTTGTTTAATTGTATATCTTAATCCTAATTTTGGTACTCTCAACCAATGTTACACTTGCTACCACAAGTAACGTACTAATATTTTTTACATTTACATTTTTGCAGTTCTGTATGTTCCTTAGCAAAAATATTTTTTAGTAAAGTTGCTAAATATTCTAAAACAATTGTCCTCCCACATTATATTTACTTCCGATATTTTCAATTTTAGTGATCATAATTCAATTATTTTACTGAGTGATCGACATGTTTTAAAATACAAGAGATTAACAGATTCAATTAGCGTGAATTTTTTAAATCATTAAAATATATAGTTGTTTTTTTTCAATTATAAAATTAAACTTTTTTATATCTATTTGAGAGTTAAGTTATATTGATCAGTTATATGGATCTAATTAACTTTGACAACTTCTTTATATTAGTCAGACCGTACGCGTACGGTCCGACCGTATGAGTATTTTGAAAAAGTACGCATACGGTCCAGACCGTACGCGTACGGCCCAAATACTCATACGGTCTGGAACATATCCATTAATTTTTGTAATCAAAGCAATTAGTATCTCCTCCATGAAAGTATTGAACATTGAAACAAAGTATTAAATAAACAATACTGCTAATGTTTAGTGTTTAGTTCAGGTAAGCTGTCATTGTCAATGATTGTGCAACAGTTTAATATATATAGAACCCCATGTAAGCAAACACTGTCAAACATTCAAACATACTATCCACACTGATCTGTGTCCACACTTGTATATAAATAAAAAATAAACAAATTATTGCAACAGCAGTGGATAGAGTCAATAAAATATATAAATCATAGAAAAATATTAAATATACTGGTACAGTATGATGCGTGAGCGTAGTAATAACAAAGATAATATTGTCAAGTACCTTGTTTTATGTTTATTTATACTAAAAACAGGGCAAAATTAAATGGCGAATGAATTTTTCACAACAGAATGGGACCTCAAAATGTCAGTATGTTGGTGCTAGATTGGTAAAATGTAAATATGCCTACCTGCTTTAATTAGTGACCACCAAATCAGCGAAAATACAGCTATTAGTTGAAAACACATCATCTTGGGCAAACACGATTGAAATAAATCCATAACCAATCTATACATCTAGGAGAAAACATCTTGATGCATAAATTTGTTCATTTCAGCCTGTTCTGCAACAGATGTAGACAAATAAAAAAGTCCATGTTCCAAGTGCATATGTTTGAAACACATTTTATTGAATCGACAATTATTAAATTAGATATGGTAGTTTTACTAATAATCAAGAGGGTAAACTAGAAATCGATCGGAAAATTGTAAAAAATATCATCAAGTTATTACATTAACATGATTAATAACGATTTAAAGAATTGACTTCAAAATTTGAGTCAATTTAGCAACGATTAGCTTTATTTTTAAAGTACGTCTTTGACATGGACGACAGTCATTATCATAACAAAATGAAGATGGAAGTCAGATTCATTAATAACCTAGCCGCATGTTATAATGTTTTACGACTCAACAGTTCATGTAGCTTCAAAACTTTGCCATTTCCATGACAATATACAAGTAAAAGAATTAACAAAATACAGAACTCCAAGGTAAATTCAAAAAGGTAAAGTTCATAAAATTGATAAAATCAAACGTTAGACAAATGGGACGAATGGAAAACATCTGTAATATTCCTGAATAAATTAATTTGGGATGTAACGCGTCTTCTGATTGGCTAACGTTACTTTTTTATCAGCCCATAGACATAATTTAGTCATGTGACCGTGACGTCATCAACGTAACATCTGTAATATTCCTGACTGTATAGATACTTCCCGAAGATAATGGTGGGTTATACCTGATTTATAGCTATCTGAACCTTCCACCAGTATGACAATTATTCAAAGTATATTGACAAGATGGGTGGGCAACCAAAACAGGCATACTAGATAAATGTGACGATAATTGGGATCAAGCATTGTGTAAAAATACATCACATACATAGAACATATATATATATAGCTGGCTAAAGAATAAAAAAAGCATACAACTTTGTGTACAAAGACACCAACAAAACATTTGATTTTAACATGTTTAAGTGATAGTGTATCTGAGAAAGAGGTCAACATAAAGGTGTTTTTGTAGTTATATTTTACAGTATAGATTATATTTTTAACGACTACTTCTATCGTATATGGCGGTCTATATAAAATCCTAATTGTGTAGCCAAAAAAAATGATTTTTAATTAGTTTAGAATCAAATTCTAGAATAACAGTTGAACCCGAATTATATCCCTTGTTGAAAAGAATACTTGTTCAAAAACTATTTTGCAGATCAATGGTGCGATGTTACTAAAAGAAAACTATATGTAACTTTAATGCGTAAACATTTCTTGTTTATAATTTTAATTTAAATAGTAAAGAACGTAACTATCATTTATGCTCCTTACCTGTATTATTGGTCCAACTGAAATGTTTAACTTTGGCGTAAAAATAATATTATCTGTAGCGCAAATACTGATTGGTGCAAGTGCAAAAAAGGCGGAAGAGCCCAAGGGAACATATTTCAAAACTGACAAATCGATGAAAAACTTAAAACGCTATGGTAAAGATCATAAAACGATGACAAGACGAACAAGTCTACAAAACACTGCTTAGAAATTTGAAAATTAAGCAACACGAACCCTACCATGACACGGGATGAAACTTGAAGGCGGAAAACAGTTCTTGTTCCACATGTGGCAAACATAGTATTGGCATTGCTAGTACAAATCCAGTGATGAATCCCATTCGGTGAAATATTAATTGAGAAAAAAAAGGAAGGATTGTAGTTCTGATAATTGTAATCTGTGCAACAGATGTGTCATAACGGTCACAACCATCTCGTGAATTTTGTTGTTAGCAACAAACCTTGACAATGAGGGTAGGAAACACACTCTCGTGAATATAATATCAACTGAGATATATACACCATATGCAGGGGATGCTGCATAGTTAATACATAGAAATAAAAAGTTTACACATGGGAAGTTGAGATCAATCCTTGTGTCGTAAAATTTGTTATCACAACCGACCCGTCATGTCAATTTCTACATGTAAGTGACAATGACATTTTTTTAATTATTCAATTGAAAAATATCACCTTTTGGGCAGAATGTGAAGTTGAAGTATAATGGTAGCTTGTTTTTATTCTTATTGAAAGTCGTCAAGATGGGGACAAGATGATGAACAATCCTTCGTGAAACAAGTATCGGTAATCAAAAGCTTTCAACAAATAAAAAAAATGTGTATATCTTATGTCAAGAACTTATTGTACCGACTATACATAAACTGATTTTTGCTTTTATAGAATTAGTTTTGTTTTTTGTTCTTGTGAAATTGTGCACAACTAACACAATCAATCCCCAATTAGTAAAGATAAAAGTGACAGACTTGACAAGTTTATGATGGTTTGGTCTTTACTAAATACATGACCGTATTGAAAATATAACATTCATTCAAATGTGATATTTCTTTACGAATATATCTCAAAACCATGGCCTTTGGGGACTAAAAAGTAACCACAATTTTTAATAGCAGCTATGGACATAGCGTATACCAAACAATCCGATTCAAAGGGAGACGTTATTGTTCATCCGTTTAAAAACAGCAGAAAAGAAAAGTGTATTCGTTGTTATCAATTTGGTAAAAAAAAAAATGAATAAATGGAGCAATAATTCAAAATCAAATCGTTTGCAGTTGACTGTAAATGCTGGCTTATATAACTCTGTATGTATAGTAAAATGCGGAATATATTGAGGTTTAATTTAGAACTTGACGTTTATGTTTTTTTTCTCATAAATTTGTCTTGATATTACGCAAATATTGTATTTTGGTGTACGTGTTCTGTACCAGATGCATACTACAACAATTATATATCAAATAAAAAAATTGCATTGTACATTTTGTAGAATAATTACATGTATCATTAACATAATACAACGTCATTTGTCTAGATGTGAAATTCAATTTCATTCGTATCCACAATTGCACTGAATATAAAGTGTTTAAATATATCAACCAGAATTAAAATTCACTATGGTGAAAAAACATACAATTTGATAGCGCAACATTTAGCTAAACACTAGGTGTATATTTTCATTGTAAACATCGAGACAGCTAAATTTGCAAATTTTAAACACGCAGTTTGCGGACCATTTTTGAAGATAAAGAAGAAGATATAATGAATGAATCCATTGAAGATAAAGGAGAAGAAACTGAAGAGAAAGAAAGAGATGTTAAAGGACGAATCGTTTCAAGACATAGCTGATAGTTCTTCTGATTCTAGTGAAAATGAAAGTACTATAGATCCCCTTTGTCAAAAGTGTGGGAAAAAATTAGGAAATAGGGTCCTCACTAAACATGCTAAAAGTGTTTCTAAAGTTGATAGAAAAAAATTTAGAGCCCTTTCTCAAAAAGATTCTCAAGTTGATGCTGAAGATACAAGAAATATGTGTATAGCTTGTAGGCAGGACCTTTTGTTCAGAAAATCTGTAACAGAGTTCATTGACCCAGAAACTGAAGATAAAACATTTAAGTGTAAAATATGTCAGAAAATATTTACAACTCATTCTTATATAAGGAGGCATGTTAATAGGCCTGCAGGAAAAAGGAAATATCCATGTCAAATTTGTGACAAAATATTTACTCAAAACTCAGACTTAAGAAGACATGCAAGGACACATACACAGGAAAAACCTTTCTGTTGTAGTACATGTGGGAAAATGTTCAACCAAGTATCAAACTTAAAAACTCATTGTCTCATACATGAGGATCAGAAACCATTTATGTGTGATCCTTGTGGTAAGGGGTGTACACAGTTAGCAAACTTGCAAGCTCATCTCAATGTGCATGAAGGTCATAACACTTATGTATGTGATTCCTGTTGCAAGGGATTCTCTACAACTTCTCTGCTGAAATCTCACATGAGAGTCCATACTGGTGAACGAGCATTTTGTTGTAAAAAATGTGACAAAAATTTTCCTACCAAGTATCAACTTAAAAGCCATAATCAAATGCATTCTGGGGAGAAACCCTTCAAGTGCCAAGTTTGTGAGAAAGGGTTTTATCAAAGTTGTGACTTAACAAGACATAAAAAAAGCATACGGGTGAAACACCATATAAATGTAAGAAATGTGGTTATACAAAAGTCATCACTCAAAATACACGATAGATCACACACTGGTGAAAAGCCGCACTGCTGTGATGTTTGTGGTAAAGGATTCGCTCAGTCTTATTCTCTTGTATGCCATATTCGAACTCATACAAAAGAAAAACCATATGTTTGTAGTTTATGTGGTAGAGGGTTTGCACAATCTGCAAATCTTAATTCACATATTGCAACACACAAAAGTCGTAAAGACAGTGAAGTGGTCCCACTTAATTCCTAAATGAAGTGTGACACTTTTGTAGATCAGCTAAAGTTTTACATGAACAAGTTTTTTTTTTAAATTACATGTATATACATGTATATGGTGTAAGATGAAGCCTTTTTAATCAAAATATTTGCAATCTTAAGAATTGTCTATTTATTTCAGATGATCACTTTGATAAAGATTTTATTTATTTAAAAAAAACTAAAAACACAAAAAAAGTCTAAAACATAGTGATTTCCATGAAATATTAATATATATATATTTGTCTGACCATTTGAAGTATTTTAAAAGTCTCTCACATGTTATTTTGTACAAATCAAGACAATGCAAGATGACTAATGTGACAAGCATGTACGTGTAGGTTGTCCATATAAAAATACTATGTTCAATTTTATCACTTTGAAAAATCCCAATGCATAAAACATGACCTTGGCCAAAGGTATAGATATATCAATTCAATTCAATTTAATTCACATCTTTATTTTCATAAAACAACATATTTATAGTATGTGACACAACATAACAAAATAAAAATATGATATAACAACAAGATCATTAAAATATACAATAAAAGTAAATATTCCAAGAGTTCCCTGTCCTCAGTTCAGTCATTGTCAATAGACTGTTTTAAAAAGCATCCTAGCTTATTTACCTGAATGTGTGAAATTGGGTTCAGTATATATGTTATTTTATCTATATCATTTATATTTATAAAGTGGATATTCTCATTTATCCAAAAATGTATATACACTTTTCTATTATTATTGCTTCTATTACAATATAAAAAGAAATGAATTTCACCTTCAATTTGTTTGCAGTTTTTGCATTATCTTTCTTCTCTTGGTAAATTAAGGTATCTTGCCTTTTCTATTAATAAATTATGGTCACTTAATCAAATGTTATCAATTTTCTGAGTTCAAGTTTTGAGCATGTTAAATATTTTTCTTCTGTATTATTGTATTATAAGAACTGTTGTACTAAAAATATACATTTACATGCAAATACAGGCAAGTACATGTAAATGACAGCCCACAGATAAAAATGAAATGATGTGACCTAGAATGAAATGTATCTGTATGTTGAATGTCTGGAAGTACCTATCAGCCACGTTTGCCTATTCTCCAGGACCCAACACATCGTGTTTCTGCAGAACAGAATAGGACAAACTCTATAATATTCCGTGGCTCATATGAAGGGTGGGTGCTTCATCAGGGGCCTGACCCAATCCTTCATATTTTACTAAGCTTTGACTACCGTTCTAGTCAGTATTTCTTTTAAGTTCCGATGTCTACTATACGCCACCATTGGTGGTTTTGGAAATAGCTCCCTACATTTCGCATTTCGAATTAGTTTTTTATAATGTTTTCGGAAAGCTTTATTTATATTTCCTAACGAGAAGTGATATTTAGTTACAAATACTAGTGGTATCTGCTTGTCATATTCTTGTTTAAAGCGGAGTAACTCTGGTCGTTCGATATTGAGAGCCGATTCACAGTTACGAAGTATTTCAAGGTCCTTATATCCCCTTTGCTTAAGATGGCCTTTGAATTTACAAAGAGTATCTTTTAAATTTTGCGTATTGCTGTTGTTTCGGTGGTGGCGAATAGCTTCCCCTTTAAAAATCCGGAGAAGACTGTTGGGTTATGCATAGACGTCCTATCTAAATATTGAAACGTATTTGTAGGTTTGGTGTAGCTCTTAATATCAAGAATACCGGTGTTTCTGAACCTCAACCCTTTATGTACGACTGTATCGAGAAAGATAATTTCCTCGTTTGAAATTTCAAACGTAAACTTTAATAAAAGGTGATGATCATTTGCTATTTTAAAAAAAAACTCCTCAACTTCTTCTTGTGACGAATGAGCTATTATAAACGCATCATATCTATAACTTCCGTAAAATAAGATCTTATTTTTATACTTATATTTTTCAATAATTTCATTGATAACTTCGAATGCTCTAACATCACAAATTTCGGGGCTGCATTTATTTCCCATACTTGCGCCTATTTTCTGTACAAAGTATCGGTTATTAAATTCCAAATAATTGTTTTTCAACACTGTGGCTACTAACGATTTAATTGTTTCACAGCTAGGTAATTTTATCGGATAATCTTCTTTTACTGCACTGTTATAAGCCCGTCCAACAGAATGAATGAGTTCATTGAACTCCATGTTTGTATACATGCTGGTGCAGTCAAAAGAAACTAAGAGGCAATCCCGATCAGGCCTTAAATTTTCTATTTTATTTATGAAATCCCCACTATCTCTAATGTAACTGTTCTGTCTTTTAACTATAGGTATCAAAAAGTAATCAATAAATTTGCTAACCCTTTCGGTGACAGAGTTATATTGAGAAATAATCGGTCTGCATGGGGGTAATTCATTAACTGTCGTCGTTTGTTTGTTTTTGTGATCGGGATTGCCTCTTAGTTTCTTTTGACTGCACCAGCATGTATACAAACATGGAGTTCAATGAACTCATTCATTCTGTTGGACGGGCTTATAACAGTGCAGTTAAAGACGATTTTCCGATAAAATTACCTAGCTGTGAAACAATTAAATCGTTAGTAGCCACAGTGTTGAAAAACAATTATTTTGAATTTAATGACCGATACTTTGTACAGAAAATAGGCGCTAGTATGGGAAGTAAATGCAGCCCCGAAATTTGTGATATTAGAGCATTCGACGTTATCAATGAAATTATTGAAAAATATAAGTATAAAAATAAGATCTTATTTTACGGAAGGTATAGAGATAATGCGTTTATAATAGCTCATTCATCACGAGAAGAAGTTGAGGAGTTTTTTTAAAATAGCAAATGATCATCACCCTTTATTAAAGTTTACGTTTGAAATTTCAAACGAGGAAATTATCTTTCTCGATACAGTCGTACATAAAGGGTTGAGGTTCAGGAACACCGGTATCCTTGATATTAAGAGCTACACCAAACCTACTAATACGTTTCAATATTTAGATAGGACGTCTATGCATAACCCAACAGTCTTCTCCGGATTTATAAAAGGGGAAGCTATTCGCCACCACCGGAACAACAGCAACACGCAAAATTTAAAAGATACTCTTTGTATATTCAAAGGCCATCTTAAGCAAAGGGGATATAAGGACCTTGAAATACTTCGTAACTGTGAATCGGCTCTCAATATCGAACGAACAGAGTTACTCCGCTTTAAACAAGAATCTGACAAGCAGATACCACTAGTATTTGTAACTTAATATCACTTCTCGTTAGGAAATATAAATAAAGCTTTACGAAAACATTATAAACAAGAATGTGTCCATAGTACACGGATGCCCCACTCCCATTATCATTTTCTATGTTCAGTGGACCGTGAAATTGGGATAAAAAATATAATTTGGCATTTAAATAAGAAAGATCATATCATAGGGAACATGTGTACTAAGTTTGAAGTTGATTGGACTTCAACTTCATCAAAAACTACCTTGACCAAAAACTTTAACCTGAACGAACGAACAGACGGAAGGACGCACGGACGCACAGACCAGAAAACATAATGCCCCTCTACTATCGTAGGTGGGGCATAAAAACTAGTTCGCAATGCGAAATGTAGGGAGCTATTTCCAAAACCACCAATGTTGGCGTAAAGTAGACATCGGAACTTAAAAGAAATACTGACTAGATCGGTAGTCAAAGCTTAGTACAATATGAAGGATTGGGTCAGGACCCCTGATGAAGCACCCACCCTTCATATGAGCCACGGAATATTATAGAGTTTGTCCTATTCTGTACTGCAGAAACACGATGTGTTGGGTCCTGGAGAATAGGCAAACGTGGCTGATAGGTACTTCCAGACATTCAACATAATATAGTAGATGCTTAAACTTTGGGATTAAGAGTTTCACAGCATTGTATGTGATGGATTTTACTGAAAGCTGCAAATATTATCTTCATTGTTCTTATCATTATGAAAAAAGTACCTCAACATTTTCAATGTTTCAGTTGAAAATATGATTTCTTCAGAAGAATTTGAGCACAAAGTAAAAAAAATATGAATAGATAGACATTTATAGTAAAAAAGTCTAAAAACATATAAAATGTGTATTTCATTGCACTTTACAAATGCTTTATGAGAAGCAGGAAGAGATACTTTGAAGGCACTTTTAACCTTTTAAAATGATTTCTTAAATGTTTTTTTGATTCAATATTCATAGTGTGTTTGAGTATTTATAAATGTATATATACTATATATAAAAATATACAAAGTCATTAAAAATGTTATAAGAGCTATCATATCTACAAAATTCCTTTTGATTATTAGTTTCTACCAACGATGTCACAGGGGACTTAAATAGATTTGCAATCAAATATTCAGTTTTCTGCTCTTTCGTTTATCATGACAAGTTACAGAGATATTTCGAGTTTTGTTCTGACCAGTTGATTTTGTGCAGAGTAATAGTCCTTGGACTTGGAAAATTCACTTACTCAGTTTCCACATATTGTTGCATAATGCCTGAAGATACTTACTTGATATTTTTTATAAATACTTTGAGTTTACAGCAAGACAAGTTATAGATCAAGTATAGAATTCTGTTCAAGTCTAATGAAATTTAAACTGGTATTATCACCGTATGGACTATTTGTTGCCATGCAATACTCTTAGAATGCTTTTCACCATTAACTATTGAATGGAAATTTCCATTACACGTGTTTTAAACTCATCTCGTCATTAAGACCGCACAGTATGATAAGTCGTTGGTCGTTGGGACAGTCACCATGGTCACCTTCTTGTCAATTGTTGTACATTTCTGTGTGAATGAAAACAAAATCTAATCTAATACAAATTTAACGTGGTGGCATTTTAAGATTTCAAGATTTTCGTTTTTCGTCAAGATCTGCCTTCTATAAGTAATCATCATTCCAAAATGTAATGATGTAATTCGAAAATTCATAAACATTTACAAAAATTCTAATCAAATATTTCGTGGAAGGGCAGACTAGATTTTGTTAGTGGTTGAAGACTATAAACCTTAGTTATCATACACAAAAAATTATAATTTTTCGAAGATATGCATTTTCATTATCCAACTTGAAAGACTGTCGTCAAGTACTTTCAGTTAAAAAAAATAGCTATTCGAACACACCTATTCTGTTTTTGTGATTCATTAGATAGGTATTTCATTTGACCCATATATTTCATCTTTAAGTACTGTGATTTTTTTTATGTAATAAAGTCAACCTGTAGCTTTGATATATAAAAATGATAGAATCTGAAGCGAGACGATGTATGAAATATTCTTGCTTTGTACGATATCAAGACAAAATATTCAACTCAAATACGCCCTAATATAAAAAGGTTCACTCGATTTTCTCTTTTCGATACAATTGTTACCCATTTTTTGGAATTTTTTCTTGGGTCACATAATGGAAGGACAGACACGAAAATTACTGAACTAATAGATTGATATGTTTTCCGTCCGTGGTAATTTTTTTTAAGAACAAACGGAGGTTATGCATTTTCTACATCCAACTTGAAAGATACCCATGTCGTCGACTTGATATCTAATTGTTCAGCTTAACTATGTACTAGATAAATTAAAAAACTTATGCAAATGGTGTTTTTAAAATAAAACACTTCGTAATTGAAAAGAAAATTGTAATTTTGTTTGTTTCTAATAACTTTTAAAATTGTTGTCACTATAGTAAACATTACAGTACACATTTATGGCCTTCTCTAACAAAGAGCTTGGATTCTTTTGTTCTATTTCAACCGGGTTTACGACTGCTATTGAAATGATCAAACACATTTCAAACGACACTCTTAATTGTCAATTGCTGCACTTTACAGGTAAATAGGAAAAGAACAACTATAGGTTGCACTTTGTAAATACAGCTGTTTCTGACAACACGCCTCTTTTGGGGAGAAATTGAATATTCATAGAAAATTAATTTTGTTTACATACTGGTTCCCAGTTATGCGCTCTGTGTTCCATATCGCAGAGACAGAACTTGGGAATGTTACAAGTAAATAAACACGTGCATATTGTTTACATTGAAATCTGTGGTAACCTTTCATTCGAGGTAGGGGTAGTTAAGAAAATTAGTGTAAGTTTAAACTCTGAAAAGTTCATAAATATTTAAGGACATTTTACAAATTCGCACTAAAATATACTTACTGAACACAATATCTAACTGTAACCCCTGCTTGCCAAAAGATTTATTATTTGTTTTTAGTCTCAGCTTAATTATTACCTATTTTATTACTTGGTGTTTGTCTTAGTTAACTTTAAAAAAAATCGTCTTCTCTGAAACTGATGAATCAATCGTACCCAACATTTTTACTGAATGGTCTTTAAGATAACTAGTTTATATTTGTGCTTTCTATTCCTGTCGTGATTTTAAAATATTTACACGTATCTTGTCTATTGGAAGGATACATTGTAATTGAACCAAAATAGCCCTGATTCAAACAAAAAAGTAATCAATGAAACTGACAAGATGCTTAATTTCTTGATTGACAACACAATTGTTTCGTTGATAGGAAGTGACTTTCAACAAAACGATTAGCATTCCCATCATGCCCATGGAAACCAACTACTCTCTTCTTGCCTTTTTGTTCCATGTTATTTAATATGAGGCTGACTTCATAAAGGAGATTCCTAGGAAAATTGAATCATAATCCTTTAACATCACTTTTAGCTATATAGGTACATGACGTCTTCTTTCTTGATACTTCAAAGTTTGGTGACTATACATATAATATGTATTTGTAGAATGATAATATCATATCGAACTTGAAATAAAGGATATCTTGAATAACATGAATAACATGCGAAAAATGACAATGAGGATTGGTTGAGAACTATTCGACAGAAGAGATAATTTCAGCATCCCTATTGTGAACTTTCCATTTCTATATAGCGTTTAAATTCATTTAGCGCCTGCGAATGGAAATGTATGTCCCATTCCAGCAGCTCCTGCATATAGATGATATGCTCCTAGTTGATTCGATGTTGTAGGTCTTGGTGTTCCTATCATAAAATCTTTGATAAAATGTTGCTGCTTAAAAGGAAACTATTGCACCGAGAATTCCAAATAATGCAGTTGAAATCATTTCTTCAAATATATTTCTGGGCGCCATCGCCAGTTGATTTATTGTTAATTTATATCTGTTTCACAAACGAAGACGGGTGTATGCCAGTCGTAACCAAAACTCGTCCTTTTTCTCGAAGTTGCCTACCGAGTTATACCTATCACCGGGTATTTACTTACATATACAACGTCCAGTGTGCCACATTTGAACAAGATCTGTTTTTCTTTACCGAGAATCGGAGACAATTTACAGCTTTTGGTTGGTTCCTTGCTGCTCAGACTTAATTTTCTGTGTTGAGGTTTTGAATACTGCTGTTTGTCTATTTGGTCTTCTGGTATTTTACTTGTCGTTGTCATGTTAGTTTTGACTTGTGAGTTTGAATAGCTTTTTAGCTCACTTGGTATCTAATTTAAAAAATGTGTGGCGTGACCCGGCCAACCAACAAAGATGGCCGACATGGCTAAAAATAGAACATATGGGTAAAATGTAGATTTTGGCTTATAACTCTGAAACCGAAGCATTTAGAGCAAATCTGACATGGGGTTAATTTGTTTATCAAGTCAAGATCTAGCTGCCCTGAATTTTCAGACAAATTGGACAATCGGTTGTTAGGTTGCTGTCCCTGAATTGGCAATTTTAAGGAAATTTTGCAGTTTTTGGTTAATATCTTGAATATTATTATAGATAGAGATAAACTGTAAACAGCAATAATGATCAACAAAGTAAGATCTACAAATAAGTCAAATGACCGAAATAGTCAGTTGACCTCTTAAGGAGTTATTGCCCTTTATAGTCATTTTTTACCAATTTTTCGTAAATTTTTGTAATCTTTTACAAAAATCTTCTCCTCTGATACTACTGGGCCAATTTAATCATACTTGGCCACAGCCAATTTAATCACATTTAATCATGTGACCCGGCCAACCAACCAAGATGGCCGCCATGGCTAAAAATAGAACATAGGGGATAAAATGTAGATGTTGGCTTATAACTCTGAAACCGAAGCATTTAGAGCAAATCTGACAAGAGGTGAAATTGTTCATGAAGTTAACATCTATCTGACCTGAAATTTTCAGACAATTAGACAACCGGTTGTTGGGTTGCTGCCCCTGAATTGGTAATTTTTAAAGAAATTTTGCCGTTTTTGGTTATTATCTTAAATATTATTGTAGATAGAGATAAACTGTAAACAGCAATAATGTTCAGCAAAGTAAGATCTACAAATAAATCAACATGGCAAACATGATCAGTTGACCGATTTAGGAGTTACAGCCCTCTACAGTCAATTTTTAACAATTTTCATAAATTTTGTTAATTTTTGTAAATTTTTCACAAAATATTTTCCTCTGTAACAAATGGGCCAAGTTCATTAAAGATGAAGATATTTGTAAGTAGCAAGAATGTTCAGTAAAGTAAGATCCACAAACACATCACCATCACCCAAACACAATTTTGTCATTAATCAATCTGTGTCTTTTGTTGAATATGCACATAGACCAAGGTGAGCGACACAGGCTCTTAAGAGCCTCTAGTTTGTACCTTTCGCCTCCTTTTGTTGCTCTTACATCTTTTGTTTTTATTTTGGTGATTATCATTTATCTTCTTTAAGAAGTTGTTGTTCCTTAATTACAATGTTTGTATTTATTTTTTTGTTTATGTCTGTTTTGTTGCAAACCAAAATGATCCGAAAGATAAAATCTAAAAATAAATACCCTGACCAACTTTGTCAATCGAAACTTCATGGAAGTTTGTGCTCTATGGTGATATGTTTCGCTCTTTGCTGCGTACTTTGCAATTATCTTGAAATATTTTAAATATTCTGCAACCAGAAGTACCGTAACTGTCGATAGACTCATAAAAAAGTTTCCCTCTCCTATATTATTATTTTCAATCAACTTTTTTGCGTTGTTAACATTTTTAAACCATACTAGTTAAAGAAATGATGTTAACAGCAAAAATGGTCAGAAACATATGTACAATTTACAAAAAAAAACCCAAGTCTATAAACAAGAGAGACATTATCGTAATTGTCACCGACCCGTTAGCCGAGCAGTCCGTCTGTCCATGCGTCAATCAAATTCATTTCCAAATGCTCAATCAAATATTGTATATATAATTGCAAATAAAAGAACAGATTAGCAATGAACATAATTTGTTTCAAATTAAACATTATTTGTGTATTCATTGCCAAGTCTTAATTTTTAAGAACTACCGCTTCTATCACAACATAAACCGTCGTCATATTTAGGCAGACCTTCACATGTACACTGTACCTGTCCTTTCATTGTTACAGGACATACCATAGGTATGTTACATCCTACTTCTACAAATATACATTCATATTATCTATAGAGGTATCGACATGATTTATTCCGTATCAACTTCACAAATAATACATGATGGTCTTGAAGTATAGATTTTATGTACTGACGTTCTTAATCATCTTAATCACGTGTTATATATATAGTACTAGTGTTCTTTTATTTGTCTTTGTAAATTATTATCCTTTACTGTCCATTTTTTGTAATATCCCTTTTTGCGTAGCTCGGTATTTATACGTCTCGCCATTGTTTTACATTGGTATTGCCATTTTTTGTATTCTTGCCTTTCGTTTATGCTGAGTCTGTATGCTTTGTTTTTCTATGTCGATATAGTTGTTTATTTTTATAGTGATTAGGATTATAACACACTGTTGACTGTTGTACACCCTTTTTTTTTTTACATTTTGTCTATTATATAAAAAAGAAGATGGGGTATGATTACCAATGAGACAACTCTCCACAAGAGACCAAATTACATAGAAATTAACAACTATAGGTCACGGTACTGCACTATTAAGTGGCTGTTTCATCGAAGTTTATGTGTCTACTTTTATTCATGTTAACTGAAAACAGATGGCAATAATCAAACAACATCGGAGAGGAAATGTAGATAAATTGAAGACAGTTTTAAGTCAGTCTTCATATTATAGATTCGCGGAATACTGTCCAAATTTAATTTTTTTTATTTATTACATACCCGGTTTCTTTACTGAAATGTAAGTAACATTTTGATTTCGTTAAAAAGTTGCTTTTTTATATAATATAGATTCTTCCACTGCATCAAGTGTGATACGATATTTATTCTCTCGCGACAGTTAAATTTTCAATGAATGGATAGATATAGTATAACACTTGTTATATTTTCCATGTGTATTTTGTTTAGGATAAGTTGGCGTTTGGTGGTTTGTCTTGTTTGTTGTGCTGTGCAATACTTTAAGTAGTCACTGTAATCCCTTTGTGAAGTATACGAATTATTCTAAAACATGTATGACTTCATTCATCAAAACATAAATTCAACCTTAAATGCAACAATTTGTAATTGTTATCTTCTTACAAAAAGCATGAATTACAAAATAAGATTTTAAATGAATCTTTTTGAAATTTTCAAATGTCAACAGGATGCTTCCTTATCTACACTTGACAAAACATGACAATTTAACAATTTCGTTTGTTTGAATTAAGAATTTTAAATCCATGCAACCGAGTTAGTAAGGAAGATGGTTTAAAAAGGCAAATTTAATCTCATATAGTGCAAAATCAAAATGTCGATTATAAATCAGTCTTATCAGAGAAAAATACCTAATGAATATAATGATTATATAAAAGAGGGACAAAAGATACCAAAGGGACATTCAAACTCATAAATTAAAAAAAACTGACAACGTAATGGCCAAAAATGACAAAGACAAACAATAGCATTCACAACACGAACCCCATAAAAAACTAGGGGTGCTCCGGAAGAGTAAGCAGATCCTGATCCACATATGGCACAATATATTCAATTTATTAATTAAAAAAAGACTTTATGCAAAGCTGTTAAAATGTATATGTTTGATCATTGGACATTTAGTAAAACCTGAAGTTTTTATGACTGAGAAAAATTTAGAGATATAGTGGTATCAAAAATCAAAATTAAAGGACATGTTGAAGTATAATCAAAATGTTAGTAATATAAAAATGACACATAGTTTAGAGGGTTAAAGAGCTTAGTGTTACCCCGAGAAACATTGTCTACTGAGGCGAACACAAGGTTGACAACGTATTTTTGATGGATAACAGTCTGCTCTATTACCCTCTCACACATTTGTTATTTAATTTATTATACTGGATGTTGTGTTATTACTGTCTATCATCAAACTTTTAATTCAAAGTAATAAACAATGACGTCTTGTTCCAAACAACTGTTGGTATGTAGAGTAAATTATCAATGTCTTGTTCCAAACAACTGTTGGTTTTAGAGTAAATTATCACCCTCTTGTTAACAAATTTTTGGCATTTTGTCGATATATTCTTTTTTAAATCGGGTTTTAGTGTCGTTTTTGTTGAAAAGTTTGCCTGTCAATGCATATAAGAATACATGCTTCTTAGATGTAGGGTAAGTTGTTGACAAATTTGTATCAACCAAAATCTTTATGATTTTAAATTCCTCCAGGTTGCAGAAAATATTGATTTCACATACTTAAAAATGTTATCCAAAGCAGATGGCAACAACGCAACAACGCCATCACGAGTTGGTTGACCGTTATGGAATAACCGTTTCACAAATGATATCGGATATGTTCCTTACGTCGTAACTACAATCCCCTTGCCTTTCATGAATGTGACCTACCAAGTTAGACTATTTACCGGATTTGTAATCACATAAGCAACACGACGGGTGCCACATGTGGAGCAGGATCTGCTTACCCTTCCGGAGCACCTGAGATCACCCCTAGTTTTTGGTGGGGTTCGTATTGCTTAGTCTTTAGTTTTCTATGTTGTGTCATGTGTACTATTGTTTTTCTGTTTGTCTTTTTCATTTTTAGCCATGGCGTTATCAGTTTATTTTAGATTAATGAGTTTGACTGTCCCTTTGGTATCTTTCGTCCCACTTTTACTTACCAATTGCACAATCAACTAAAACAAAATATGAAGTAAATACAATTATTACGTTAATTGTGACTAACAATCAATTGAACAAGCGAACTGTGTGCGACAATTTGAAAAATACATTACAGATAAACATTCGAAAACCCCAAAGTGTTGACTAAGATAAAAGAAATACGATTGTCTCCAAACTGCTATGTTAAAGAAGGGCGTTCGTTTGGCTGTAAGTGGTGTACTGAAATGTATTAACGTAAGATAGGCATTATGGAGTTGGAACCTTGAATCAGACCCCATGTGAAGTATGAATATTTGTAACAACATTGCGGTACTCAAGGGGAATGATATTTTTTTTAATTTAGAAACAGAATCTTAAGGGAACACATATCTTCTTTTCAGTGCATATGCATGTTGCAGATGTACGATATGGTGTGTAAGCGTAATGGTGGGATAGTAAGTTTTTTTTTTTTATTGAATCCCAAATTTGATTGAACGTACTTGATTAGGGATTTGATAGATGGCCAAATCAAATTACCTCTCTGGATTATGAATCCTTAAGGTTAATGCCCTTTAGACGGCCCATGAGATGTGACTTGTTGCAAAGAAAAATTTCTTCCCGATGTGATATAGTATTATATACTCTTCGAACTCCAGTAGCAATCCAAATTTAACACCGACCTACAGTTGATTGTATTTGTGTTCTCGTCCTGACTATGATTGAAATAATTGCGACTGAAATTAACTGTCATTACATTGGTGAAGCTAAAATGAGATACAATTTATAATGTATCACACACAACAATGCAAAGCAAAACAATTAATACATGTAGCCGATAAGAGTAAAAGGTTCAACTTACCGACTTTAACATCTAAAATTTAACAATAGCATGTCTTTATAGATTACAACATTCTGGGTTTTGCCAGTTAAAGCAATATGTAGTGTATACGGACCCAGTGGAATGGCAAGTAAATGTATTCAGTGTATACGGACCCAGTGGAATGGCAAGTAAATGTATTCAGTGTATACGGACCCAGTGGAATGGCAAGTAAATGTATTCAGTGTATACGGACCCAGTGGAATGGCAAGTAAATGTATTCAGTGTATACGGACCCAGTGGAATGGCAAGTAAATGTATTCAGTGTATACGGACCCAGTGGAATGGCAAGTAAATGTATTCAGTGTATACGGACCCAGTGGAATGGCAAGTAAATGTATTCAGTGTATACGGACCCAGTGGAATGGCAAGTAAATGTATTCAGTGCTATCAAATTACATGCACCATCCTGCAGTTGAAGAGCGCTATGTTAAAAAATCTGAAACTAGAGCTCAAAATTTGGAAAAATGGTGACCGTTCAATATTTACCAGATGGATGGGCCAGTGCATTCTTAGATATAGGAAAATATGGTGTGCGAGTGCCAATCAGACAACTCTCCATCCAAATAACAATTTAAAAAAAGTAAACCATTATAGGTCAATGTATGGCCTTCAACACGGAGTCTTGGCTCACACCGAACAACAAGCTATAAAGGTCCCCAAATTTCTAGTGTAAAACCATTCAAACGGGAAAACCAACGGTCTAATCTATATAAAATAAAAAAATAGTGCTGTTTCATTAAAAGAGTTAATGAGAGAAAAAATCCTTGCCCATTAAAAAAATCTATATAAAAAAAGTCCTTGCCCCTTAAAAACTATGAGACAATCAAAAATGATTTAGGTTCTTTTTCTATTTTAAAATTTTTATTTTTATGTCTTGAAATCAAAGAATAGACTTTGGTGTTAATACAAAATTTAAAATGTGCTAGTTAATTCCATATAATTTTTATATGTATATTATATATGTGTGTATCAGAACCATACATTTTATCTTTTTTTAAAACCAGTATGAATTTACATGTACATACTTGATTTTATATGTGCAGCCTCAAATACAATATTCATTTAAAATAAAGGAAATAATTTAAATTAAGGACAATAACTCTTGGACTAGTAAACATATTATCATATGCTGATTTACTAATTATTGTCCAAATAACAGAGCATGTTTATAGTTCAAATATCAATGTCCCATTATCTATTCTACTTTTCGAAAAAGAAATTATGGTCTTTTAGTGCGGTGACTGAAGGCAGATTTTTTGGAATTTAATCTCCCCACCGAACACACACCTACATAATATATCATTGGAAATAGGAAATCATGTACTATAAGAATATGCCTGTCGTCAGGACTTGATATGGTCACATTTTTTTTAAATTGAGGTCAAAGGTCATATGTAAAAATTTGTGAAAATTTGGGTGGGTTTCAATTTTGACATTTTTTTTTATTTCTAAACTCTACCTAAATACAAATGATACTGTTTTGGCTTTAGTAATGTTTGTTATTATACATAAACCTTAGTCATTGAGATTTTTTTATTAAAAAAGTCCTAAAACGACGTTATATAAACAAAACTTCAAAAATCAAGTTTTCAACCTACAAAATGTTTTAAAAAGCACCTAAACCTTAGAAAAATATCAATTTCAGGTAAAAATCAAGTGTCATGCAGGACAATACTTTTAAATGATTTTTTAAACTATCATATTGGGTGAGGTATCAAACCAAAGCCATAGAACATTACAGTCAAATATGACCTCAAATTGAATTTGCGGATACTTCAGGTTTTTTATAGACTACTCGTCGCTTTTTGGTTTTTTTCACAATTATTACTGCTACCATAGTATTATCTTTTGTTGTGTAATTAACTCTAGTTAATATCTATAACATTATAGGTTTTGTAACTATATCCCCCCTTTTTTTCCCTTGCAACGTACCACAGACTTCAAAACTATTCCATATAAAAAAAGAAGATGTGATATGATTGCAAATGAGACAACTCTCCAAATGAGACCAAATGAGACATAAAACAATTATAGGTCCCGTACGGGTTTCAACAATGAGTAAAAGTCATACTGCAAAGTCTTCAATTCCCGAAACGAATAATGTAAAACAAACAAAAAATCTAACGGCCTGATTAATGTACAAAATAAATAATAAAGAAACCAATATAGTATATAGAAACAAACGACAAACACTGCATTACCGTCTCGTAACTTAAAACTGACACATACAGATAGTGGCAGGCTTTAACTTTTTTAAATCCCCTAACCTCGGGACTGGATTCGTGTGTACCAGTGCAACAAGCTTTATACCAAATCAACCCTTATCTCCATCATGTTCTTTTTCATCAACTGTCACAATAACAATAACGGTACCATCTTTTCTGCACCAGATGCGCATTTCGACAATACATATCTCTTCAGTGATGCTCGTGGCCAAAATATGTGAAATCCAAAGCTTATATTAAAGATGAAGAGCTATAATCCAAAAGTTCCAAAAAGTATAACCAAATCAGTGAAATGAATCAGAGCTTTGCATTAGGGAGATACATTCCTTAATTTATAATATTTTCTAACATTTTGACATGTTTTAATATTTCTACACATTTCACTCATGGCCACAGGTCTACACATGAAAGGTTCTGCTCAAAGCAAACACGTTATTTTGAGTTTTTCTTTACAAGTACAGACAAGGTATTGTAGGAAGTCCGAAGACATTTGTTCCTAAAAATTACCAGCTTCAAACCATCCCTATCAATTCATCCAAGATTTAACATAGATCTATAAGGGGGTTTAGGAAGGTGTGATGACATCCATATGCTTGTCTGCAAAGATGCTGGGGAAACATCATACGAGAAGTACACACTATCTTGAATTCGCTCAATTTCATGGTTGGCAGCACATTAGATAGCGTCGCACTTTATTTTAAGAAGCATAAAATCCATTGGCATTCAATGTTTCAACAAGGTGTTTTGAACCAAACTCACGGTACATTTGTAAAGCCAATCCTAAATGAAAAGGAGTAAAATAAAAAAGATTGCCTCAACAATTGCTTAGCATTTCCACAATTTCTCTGGTGCCATTTCCTGAGAATAGTCTTGGCTGTATGCAGTTTCATTGAATAACCATAGAGTGAATTGCAATAAATACGAATGCATTGACTGAATTAAGAAGGAAGAAACAATTTATCCAAAGTTGGGTAGTCGTCTTTGGAGTTTCGATGTCTTTTCTAAGTAAACTTGCAGCGGAATTAAATAACTGTCCGTTATTTGTGTCTATTACAGTTTGACATTGAGATTTTGAGGTCAGTTTTCAATTGACTAGAAGCTTATATGGCATCTAAAATAGAGTTAATTTGCTACTAAATAATATATTATATTTGCCTTGAACTTGTTGAAGTTGTTTGACAACTGAATTTCTATAGAAATAAATGAGTTTAGACTGCATTTTTCATGTAGAATATTTTAAATTAGAATCAGCCTGAAGAAATGATCTATATTTATCAAGTAACGGTGCCATGAGGAATGACCATTAAATCGTTGTCAATAGCCAAAATGGAATTAGTAAAAGCAGTATCGTGTTCTGAAATATCTGCTTCCACGGGTTTGGATTTTTTTTTTCGTTTTTAGCAAATATTTTATAATGCAACAAAAATGACAGAGTGCTTGAAGTTTAAAAGATGGACGGGAAACTTTTTCAACTTTAACTTTATCTGAAACGTATAAACATTTTAATGCGCTCATCTGATTCAAACTTGAGTAATGTTTTATCTTTCTAAAATGTTTTGTTGCAACAAAATATAAAAGCGCTCCAGATGAACGACTGCATTCTAGAACGTGTACACTGAATACCCGAAACTGAGAGACAACAGTCAGATATTAATTGTATGTCGTCAAACTTCCTGCACGGAGTTCTTCAAATTAACAGCTATCGCATGAAACATCTTGATTTTCCCCTCATCCAATCTTTTATGCAATGCAGATACAAAAGTCGACTTCCCTAAACTGGTAAATTGACTTAAAATTTCAATCGAGGTTTTTTTAGCATATTTTTTATTCACTGCATAAAATTTAACGACTTTTGTCTGTTCTTTGGACTTAATCGAGCAAGTTGCAAAGGACTTGACATATCACGGAATATTTACTGAAACTATCCGTCATTATTTTGATTTTACAAAAAGACTTTTCTGACAAAGTATATTTGATGTTTTATAACGAAAAAACATAGAATATAAACATATACATACAAGGTATATGGCATATCAGTGCACTTTAATTGAAAAAATGTGTATATAATAGCGAAAAAGGTAGT
Source organism: Mytilus edulis (assembly GCA_019925275.1). Lineage (NCBI taxonomy): Eukaryota > Metazoa > Mollusca > Bivalvia > Mytilida > Mytilidae > Mytilus > Mytilus edulis. The sequence continues at coordinate 58,667,903 of CM034351.1, read as the reverse complement.
AATTTCATATATCATTTGAGAGCAAATTATTGACTAATACACAAAATGTGACGGAAGGCAAGTGATTGAGTTCCGTGTTGAAATTGAAGATTTTTACCCCATTCTTTTTCCATTGATTTCTTAAGTTTTTTTTCATATTATGGTTCCGAAATTGTTATCACTTATTAGTTTTATTAAATACTATATGCTTAAAATATTATGGGATAATTTTTATTACTACTATGAAGAAAAAACTAGAGTTTGAGTCTGAATTTGCAATTAAAATTACCTCAATTTTAAATAGTCTGAACTTCACAAATTTTATAGATTAGAAGAAAATAAAATACTGAATAGCATATTTTGACATGTAAAAATAGCTTCAGGAAAAACTATTTCAATTAAATGTAAGCAAACATACCCATTTTTTTGATTTTGAAAAAGGGGGGTTGAAACTCTCCAATATACTACTAGTCATTAAAACGACTTTTTAGAAAAAAGTGACCGTAAGGAAATTTTGACGACAGGGCAAAAACTAAAGAAGACATATTTGTCTTTAAGTTAAGACCATTTTTAGCCGTGTGTTATTTGGGGAGATTAAACTCGCGATCTAGACGACTTTTTACACTTCTGTCACGCACTATGAAGGACCCGTCAATTAGAAATTCTCCCTGTTCTGAACACTTTGACCGATGTGGAAAGGGAATTTCAAAATATATCCCTTTTTTAAGATGATGACCGAAGATTAAATTCCGCGTGAAGCCAAGGAAAAATATTTTATTGAACTTTATAAGCCGACATTAAATAGGAATTGAAATTCGGTCCGTTAATAAAATTCCGTAAGATATATACAACTACCGCATGACGTTACAATAACTTAACGTCACAAGTCGTTACTTTAACGTAACGTCACAAGTCGTTACTATTAACGATAACAATTCTGTCTGATGAACCGCATGAGATGCGGTGAAAGCGCTAACAGAAACAATGTTCGATTTATGATGTGATTTTTTTGTGTTTTTTTACTTTTAAACTATATTTTCTGTACCAAGGACTTTTTATTTATCAAAATATATAGCACAAAATCCAATAGCCAATATACCGATGTCAGTTAGGTCCTTAACTTAAACATTTGCGTCTTTACATCGGACAAGTTTTCATACAGCAATACTTGAAATTTGTGGAAGAATTCACTACAAGTAAATCACTAATTTAAGATATATTTTCTATCATACAATATTATGCTTGCAGTATGAACTGTAAACTACGGTTAAGATTATGTAAGCTGCAACTCAAATGGCGAGTGATATCAAGTGTTCGTAATAATTTATCAAGCAATTGTTGTTACGCGTTAATTTTTAACTGTATAAAGGCGAGTATATTTTAATCAATGTATCTCACACTTGTTTGTTTGTTATTTACGTTACTGTATTACCTATTAATGCCCGTGTCGATTCGAAATCAATGCCAATGCACACATCACATAATGTTGGGTAGTTTGGAAACACTTCTGCAAATAATCATTAAGTAATGATTGCAAATATTCATAAAAGAATAGTCTGCATATATAAACACACCTCTATACTATCATTTGAGACATACTGTTCATAATGTGTGTATCAATCCCTGTATCAATAAACTCATTATGGACACCAGGATTGCAATTTTATATTTACGCCAGACGCCCGTTTCTTTTACAAAAAGATGCATCATTGACGCTCGAATCAAAACATGTTAAAAAGGCAAAATAAAGTACGAAGTCGAAGAGCATTGAGGACCGAAAACAGAAGTTTTGCCAGATACAGCTATGGTTATCCATTCCTGAGGTAGAAAAGCCTTCGTATTTAACAAATTCAAATTTTTATTAACAGTTAATTTAAAATTATGTAAATATCAATGTCAAGTTAACACAGTAGTGTTGACTACTGGGCTTGTGGTACCCTCGGGTTAAATTAAATCTCCTCCAGCAGTGGTGTCAACATTTTGTTTTATCTTGTAATAATCTTGTAAATATGAGTTAAACATTGACACATTTTGCATTTAATACATAGTGCCAACACTTTGAATGATTATTAGCAGTGAAAATATCATCATTGAACTGTATTTCAAGAGCTCTCCGATAATGAATCATGCTAGATGTTTTCTATTTGTTTTGCATCATAGAATATAGAATGGAAATCAGAAATTTGGCAAAAACGGCTATAAAGAAGCAACCCGCCTTAGCCACCAATGGGTCTTCAACGCAACGAGTTCATCCTGCACCCGGAGGCGGGCTAAACAATAATATATTTCATAGCTATTCAAATATTATAATTTTCCGTAATTTTCCTGATAATTTCCTTTCTTATCAGAGTAGAGTAAAATGATTAATTATCGCTAAGGGGACACGTGACGTTGTCAATGAAAAAACAACATCGTCATAGGTAAAATTGCGATTAACAGATTAACATTTGTCATCTCAAACCGTACCAGCTTAAGCGAAAAAATCAAAATCGTTGAACAATAATTACTAGTAGTTCTGCGAAATGGACGTCTGACGAAACATCGATACTTTCAAATGAACCAAAATTTAACTAGAGGCTCTAAAGAGCCTGTGTCGCTCACCTTGGTATATGTGCATATCAAACGAAAGACACAGATGGATTCATGACAAAATTGTGTTTTGGTGATGGTGATGTGTTGAAGATCTTACTTTACTAAACTTTCTTGCTGCTTACAATTATCCCTATCTATAATGAAATTGGCCCAGTAGTTTGAGTGGAAAATGTTAGTGAAAATTTACAAATTTTATGACAATTGTTAAAAATTTACTTATTAAGGGCAATAACTCCTTAGGGGTCACTTGATCATTTTGGTAACGTTGAATTATTTTTAGGTTTTACGTTGCTGTACATTATTGTTGTTTACAATTTATCGCTATCTATAATATTATTCAATATTGAAATAACCAATTCAAGGGCAGCAACCTAACAACGGGTTGTACGATTCATCTGAAAATTCCACGGCAGATAGATCTTGACCTGATAAGCAATTTCCCCCATGACAGATTTGCTCTAAATGCTTTGGTTTTTGAATTATAAGCCAAAAACTGCATTTTATCCCCATGTTCTATTTTTAGCAATTGCGGCCATCTTTGTTGGTTGACCGAGTCACTGGACACATTTTTCAAACTAGATACCCCAATGATGATTGTGGCCAAGTTTGGTTTAATATGGCCCAGTACTTTTAGAGGAGAAGATTTTTGTAAAAGTTAACGACGACGACGGACGACGACGGACGACGGACGCCTAGTGATGAGAAAAGCTCACTTGGCCCTTTGGGCCAGGTGAGCTAAAAATACAACAAACTAAACTATCAAAGGCTAGAGAATCCTGATTTGGGTTATTATATATGACTCACAAACAATAGAACAGTACCTTTTACATATGTTTTATAAATAAAAAGTAAAATTATTAGCAACATGTTTTAATATTATATTGTCATTCGTTTACTTACTAAAAGGACTGAAATGAAGGATTCGAATAGCGTTGGTTTTATCATAGAAGGTTTCTTTTCTACATGCATATAATGAATGTGTTTCATTACCTGGAATCACCTGTCTAAAAGCAATAAACTCATCATATATATCCGGTTAAAAATTTTGTAAGCTAGAAGATCATTTTGTCTGCAGTAACGCTCGAAAAAAGTTTATAAAAAAAAAAATTGAAGAGAATTAAGATCCAAATATTTCGAAATACAACTAAGGTATTTTCTTATGTCCTTTGTTAGAAAATCGTAAGTTTTTTTCGAAAAACATCCAATTTACAATTATGATCATATCAATGATTATTTTTGTCAACACATACGTGCTGACTAACGGGCTGATGATACCCTAAGGATAACAAAAAAGAAAAATGTTCCGGTTGATATAGGTTTAAACATTTTTGTTTTTTGTTTTTTTTTGTTTTTGTTTTTTTAAATTTTTGTGGTTGATTTTAGCGATTAATAATGATTGAAATGGAATTAGTGTATGTGTTAAATTTGTCCTTTGATTTCTAAGGGTAATTAGAGTCATTTATTCGATAACAGCGTGACATTTATTTTAAGTTAATGCTTTCCGTAAAAACACTGTTTTTTGTTTAAAAAAGTTTTTTTCCGTCATAAATATGCAACTTCATTGTTCCTAAATTATTACATCACCATAAATGAAGCGCATTTGATAGTATCGTCGAAACAGTCTTTCTCTTATTGCGATAAGTTGTAGGTTGATCCTCGCCCAACTAAATCCAAAAATTGAAATGTCAATATGTATTATACTGCTTCTTGAGTGAGAGAGACAAAGACATCAAAGACTTACCTCGCTACAAGAAAATGTCCTTGCCTAATATAACATTCATTTATTCTTTTAACTGTTCCATTATTGGTTGTCGCTATCAATATCGTCGGGTCATCACTGCTGAAACGTGTAATATCACCACCTTCTGTACCTTCTCTGAGGTAGGCTCTATCTTGCTTATTACACTGGAAAGCACACATACCTTTATAGTTTACCGGTGAACCTAGTAATGAGTGGAAATAAAAGTGCATCTGATAAATGTTTGATGGGATTTGCTATATATTACATTAAACAAATATTTAGTTATAATCTTTTGATATTGTTTTCGCTTACTTTAATATGTGACACATTATAATGACCTTTCCAGTATCCAGTGTTATGTTTCAAATTCAACGAATAATAAGTTAGTTTTTTTGTTTCATTTATTGTGGCATTGAAAACGTTCAATAATGTGAAAAAAATAGGGGAAAGAATCTTTTTGAGAAAAAAAAATCAACATTCGTATTTTTTTGTTGAATTTTTTTAATTGACACATTTTTTATCTTCCCCGCAATTTGGTATTTTACTTCGAAATTGTTGTTCATTTATTTTCTATTGTATGTTTTTATTTATTAAAATGAAACTAGGAATACCCGCAATATCAGGTAACACATTTTAAAATTACAGACGTAATAAAACTCATCATAGAGTAAGACTCATTAAAGTAAAACTCAAAATATTAAACTTATCATAGTAAGACTCATCATAGGAAACTCTTTAGGGTAAAACGCATTAAAGTAAAAGATAAAGGAAAAAAACTAAAAACTAAAAACAGCATAAAGTTAAAATATGCGATCAAAGACCACGTTTAACCTAATGACCTAATCAAGAATCTGTGATTACACGAATAATTATCAAAGGTACCAGGATTATAGTTTAATACGCTAGACTTCATAAGACTTATCAGTGACGCTCATATCAAAACAGTTAAAATGCCAAACAAGTACAAAGTTCAAGAGCATTTAGGACCCAAAAATCCCCCAAAAATGTGTCAAATAGGGCTAAGGTAATATATTCCTGGGAAAAGAAAAACCTTTAGTTTGTTGTGCTTATATGAAATTGGAATAACATTGCCTACACAGTGAGCATAACTGGAAATGACATAATGTCAATATTGTTGTCAGTTACAGGTTTAAAATTGCAAAATTAATACTTAATTAAAATAAATTTATAAGATCTTGTAAACTCAATACGTATACTAGTATATAGTAAAAATCACATCACGAAAAAATGAACTTAATGTGTTCCTCTCCTCGCTACATATGTATCCAAAACCAAATGGGTAGAACACATTCCATCATTTTTATCATTAATTTGGTAATCAATGCAATTAGTGTCTCCTGCATGAAAGTCTTGAACATTAAAACAAAGTATTAAAAATAAACAATACTACTAATTTTTAGTGTTTGGTTCAGGTTAGCTGTCATTGTCATTGATTGTGCAATAGTCTAATATAATATATATAGAATCCCATGTAAGCAAACACTGTTAAACATTCAAACATACTATCCACACTTGTAAATAGTCAGAAAAAGAAATGAAATTATAGCAACAGCAGTGGATAAAGTCAACAAACTAGACAGCAAATCATAGAAGAAGATTAAATATACTGGTACAGTATGATGTGTGAACGTAGTAATAACAAAGATAATATTGTCAAGAACCTTGTTTTATGTTGATTTATATGAGAGAAAAAAACACGAAATGAAATGGCGAATGAATTTTTCACAACAGAATGGGACCTCAAAATGTCAGTATGTTGGTGCTAGATAGGTAAAATGTAAATATGCCTACCTGCTTTAATTAGTGACCACCAACTCAGCAAAAATACAACTATCAGTTGAAAACATATCATCTTGGGCAAAAACGATTGAAATAAATCTACTACCACTCTATACATCTAGGAAAACATACTGATGCATAAATTTGTTCAGTTCCGCATGTTCTGCAACAGATGTAAACAAAAAGAAAAAGTCCATGTTCCAAGTGCATATGTTTGAAACACATTTTATTGATTTGACAATTATTTAATACGATATGCTGGTTTTACTAGTAATCAACAGGGTATACTATAAATTTATCGGAAAATTGTAAAAGATATAATCAAGTTTGTACATGAATAACGATTTAAAGAATTGACTTCAAAATTTCAGTCAATTTAGCAGCAATTAGCTAAAAGTACGTCTTTGACATGGACGATAGTCATTATCATAACAAAATGAAGATAGAAGTCAGATTCATTAATAACCTAGTCGCAGGTTATAATGTTTGCCGACTCAACAGTTCATGTAGCTTCAAAACTTTTCCATTTCTATGACAATATACAAGAAAAAGAATTAACAAAATACAGAACTCCAAGGTAAATTCAAAAAGGTAAAGTTCATAAAATTTATTAAATCAAACGTTAGACTGTACTAGTATCAACAAACGGATCGAATGGAAAACATATGTAATATTCCTGACTTTGCATAGACACTTCCTGAAGAAAATGGTGGGTTATACCTGGTTTATAGCTATCTAAATCTTCCACCGGTATGACAGTTATTCACAGTTTTGATATATTAACAAAATTGGTAGGCAACCAACACAGGCATACTAGATAAATGTGACAATAATTGAGATCAAGCTTTGAAAATAAAAAAAATATCATAGACATACAACACAGCTGGTTAAAGAATTCAAACAAACATACAACTTTGTGTACAACGACGCCAACAAAACAGTTGATTGTAAGTGATATTTCTGACAAAGACGTAAATTTTGTAGAATATAATGTACAGTGTAGAGTATATGTCTAACGATTACATCTATCGTCTATGGACTATATTAAATCCTAATGATGTAGTCAAAAAAATGATTTTAAATTAGTTTATTAATGTTCCAAATGGAATGTTTAACTTTGGCGCAAATATTATATCATTTGTAGCGCAAATGGAAGAGTGTTTAGCTGGAATAAATACTAATTGATGCAATTGCTAAAAAGGCGGAAGATACCAATGGTGCATATTTCAAAACTGACAAATCGAAAAAAAACTTAAAACGCAGAATATGAAGTACTAGCTTGTTTTTATTCTTACTGAAAATCAGCAAGAAGGAGACCAGGCCTTGAAGGCATAAAACTTTGCTCAGTGCTCGGAGCACAAAAATCATGCTCGAAATGTGAAATCCAGCGATTTGATTGGTTGATTCTTGAGTCTGAGTACAAAAATCGTGCTCGAAAGTTTTATGACCGCAAGGCCAGATGATGCAGAGTCCTTCATGAATCAATTATAGGTGAATACAGGCTCTTCAACAAATAAAAAAAGTGTATATATTTAATGTCACGACCTTAACGTACCGACTATAAACAAACTGGTTTTTGCTTTAATAGAATTAGTTGTTTTTTGTTATTTGTGAAAATGTGCATAACTAACACAATCAATCCGCAATTAGTAAAGATAAAAGTAAGAGACTCGACAAGTTTATGATGCATGGGTCTTTATTAAATGCATGACCGTATTGACAATATTACATTTATCTTAATGTGACATTTCTTTACGAACATATCTTATAACCAGGGCCATTGGGGTCTAAAAGTAACCACAATTTTTAATAGTAGTTATTAACACGGCGAATCTCAAACAATCCGATTCAAAGGGAGGAGTAAATGTTCATCCGTTCAAAACAGGTGAAAAGAAAAGTTTATTCGTTGTTATCAATTTGGTAAGTATGTAATACAAAACACGAATAAATGGATCAATAATGCAAAATCAAATCCTTTGCAATTGGCTGTTTCAGAATCTAAAGAACTATGGGTAATTTCATTGTTCGTACCCCAAAATGAAAATACCGTCACGTCATTGGTTGAATTTCCATTGTTTATGAAATTTTTAACCAATCACGACGTTTTGGTGTACATGTTTGAAAATATTACCCAGGATGCATTAGATTCTGAAACGGCGAATTGACTGTAAATGTTGGCTTATATGACTGTGTATATTTAGGAAAATCTGGAATATATTAGGGTCTTATTTAGAACTTGATGTTTATATTTTTTATCGTAAATCATTTGTAAATTTGTCTTGATATTACTCAAATATTGTATTTTGTTGTACCGTGTACCAGATGCATACTACAACAATTACATATCGAATAGAAAAAATGCATTGTACATATTGTAGAATGTTTACATGTAGCATTAACATAATACAATGTCCTTGGTGTAGATGTAAAAATCAATTTCATTCATGTCCCCAATTGCACTGAATGTAAAGAGTTTAAATATGTCAACCAGAATTAAAATTCACTATGGTGAAAAAACATACAATTTGAAAACAGAGAGTGGAGAAATGTCGTATTACACGAGATTTGGGGATGGAATGTAAATGGTTTTTAAAAGGATTTACAAACACACCTAAAAAATTAATCCGTCAGGAAGATCGTTTTTTTTTCGTGACGTCTCAATACAAAATGCAGAGAAAAGGACCTAATAAAATTCATCTTTATGTTACTTTTAATTCAACCACTAAGCAAAAGAGGGGTTACACATAAGCTAGGCGTGTTCAGCTATTTAGAAAAGGAAAAGACCGGTAATATAAACATATAAAATATGAAATCAAACAGACCCAGAAAAATCCAATTGAACGAATTCACTATCAATTTATATCGATACTTATGTTTACATAGGGTTATATTACTGTCGGGAGTCTTAAGGGGTCATCTCGGTGGCTACATTAGATTGCGTCTAGACTAAAATACACAAAAACTGGTGTTACATATTATAGAGTCCATACATTGTAAATTGTTTTTTTAAGACTTTTTATAGTTTGGATAAAAAGTAAAATAACAGTCGCATAGAATTACATTTTGGTGGCAACAATGTGTGAGAAAAACAAACATATAGACGTTTTAGTATGTTATAAATCAAAAATGAGAATTTGATTCAAATCGGTGAACACAAATTTGGCAGCTTTAAATATAGAGAAATGCTGGCGAGACAAAACCAGGGGAAAGAAACGAAACACGACAAATAAAAGACAAAAACAACAGTATACAAAAATGTAAAATTATTAAATACCGAACTCAGAGGAAAATTTTAAACTTAAGTTCCTAATTAAATGTCATATTCAAATCAACAAATCGAACGAATGAATAACAACTGTCATATTCCTGACTTGGTACCGGCACTTTCATATAAAAACTACACATAAAAACTAAACACTGAACAAAATCAACCATACAAACAACCTGGGATTATCAGAGGTACTTCGGAAATGTACGCAGATATATAGGAGGTAACCATAAAGAAAAATGTAATGTGTCGCAATCAAAGTCGCAGAAAAGGGATGATCATGGTGTGTGATTGTAATTACCTGATTGAAAAGGAATAGCAGGTACTAAAATCGTTTTGTATGCACACAATGGGTAGTTAATTTTAAGTTTAAATCACATTTGTCTCTTACAAAATGCAAAACTCAAACTATTCATGCAAAGGATATATTGCTAGGCAAACCTAAGTATGTCAGTACATGAATCAAAATGATATTACAACTTGATTTTTAGTTACGTAATTTCTACCTATGTACTACAAACAAGTGGTTTTATATCAATAAAATAAGATTGAGAATCAAATAGGGTGAATATACAAAGAGACCACAGCCACCCAAACAGCAGAAAGCAGTCGGATGCCACCAATGGATCTTCAAAACAAGCAGAAAATCTGGTCCCTAAATGTAATAGTTTTTGAAGATAGAAGAATGAAAATAAGCATCCATCAACTGAACTATCAATGTAACTTTGATATTTTGTCCTTCATTTAATTACTGTTAGAAATGAAAAAAAGTGTTCTAGCCAATATTCAATATTTTGATATATTCCCTTTTTTTTTTATCATGAATTGGAATTATACTTGAACACATGATATGATAAACATTGCTTGTTAGAATAAAATATTCACGACAATGATAAAAGTAGTAGCAATAATTTTGACACCCGTTTGACATATAAGAGTGTTTGATCTGGTGATATTGTCACCTTTTATTATATTTATCTGTAACCTTTATTTTGATTTATTACATGTTGATATATTTGATCCAGCAATTTGAAATATACCTTAAGTCTGCAATATCATAACCATAATCATACTATTCATTTTGATAACCAATAAAACAAATCAAGATCCTTCATTTTTATAAACTGAATCATGCCTTAGAATTAAAGTTAAAAGGACAACCTTCACAGACTCCCTCCCACCTTTACCACCACCCCAAATCAACCAATGTTACTAGAATTGTTAGTTTAGTCTGTCAAAAGAACCATGAAAACTACAATTTTAAAGTATTGACCACTTGACGAGTTTTGTCCTGAGCGGTAAATAGAAATATTACTGGTAGATACCTCCCAGACTTGGTTATCCGAAAATATAAACATAACAGATGCATCACCAGTAATAACAGCTACGACGTTAACTACAGTTGAGAAGACAAATGAAACTATAAGCGCATAATAAAAAATATTCACTGAGACAACGATGACGTCAGTAGATTAAGTGTAGTCTTATTAACTACCCAGCAACACCCACATGCATGCATATCCCTGAATATATAACGTGTTCCAAGTTGCAGGTCAGCAGTTTTATTTCAATTGTGTATCTGTAATGTATATGATGGGGATGTTATTTGAAAAATATTTCTTCTATTAGATATGTTTATTATTGTTAATTTTTAATGGAAAAACTTTAACAACAGAGTTAATGCAATGTTAACTGGCAGAAAAAAGTCAATTCATAAGTCAAATACGGAAAAAAAGGATTTATTGATAGAAATTTATTTCTTGATACTATTTTATTAGCATAAACAAGCTTTTGTCAAAGTTTGGTAGAAATCAAGGATAGTTTTAGAAAGTAATCAAAATTGTTAAAAACTTTAACCACAGAGGAAATATTTTGGGACACTGCCGCTGACACCGACGCCGACGACGGAATGTAGGATTGCCATGTCTCGCTTTTTCGAAAAAAAGTCGAAGGCTCGACAAAAAGGTTAAAGCCGTATTGAATTTCTTTTACATGTATATTTGAATTAACAGTTACTGCATATGCTAGAATCTATTGTGACTCCATGTTGTTTTTCAAAATGTTTGATTTTTCCATTCACGTGATAATAAATTCACAAATTTAGTTTGTAATTCAATGCCTTTCTTATTTTATTGCAATGTAATTCGCCCCATGCCTGCTTGGGATATTTTGACATCACATAGTTTTTTGTTAAAGGATCACTTCTAAAAAAGAGTGACCATACCATTTTTTGTTTGTTTAAGGAATTTAAATGATTATATGCCTACCTGCTTTAATTAGTGACAGCCAACTCAGCAAAATTACAACTATTCGTTGAAGAAACATTATCTTTAGCAATTACAGTTGACTCTAATCTACTTTTACTGGATAAGTGTAGGGAAAAAACTTTGTTATATAACATTTTTGTATTTTACCATAATCTGCGACAGTTGTAGCCACATCAAAACGACTGACGACTTTTCTCAAGTGCAAACGATTTAAACGTATTATATCGATTCGATAATTGTACTAAGTAATCAAGAGTGCACAATAGAACACGCGTCATAAATTAGTGAGGGTAGATATACGAACCATGCATAAATTAGTGGAATGTTATAATGTTTGATTACACACAAATAATAGTTAGATAGTAAGTAAAACTTTATTTTCATAGCAATGTACAAGAAAAGTTCCTGAATTGTTAGGGGCATTTCCTTTAGTATAAATACAGGCTCTTCTATATGCAAATCTAGGTTTGGACAGCTATAAAACTAGGTTTAATCCATCATGTTTCTACAAAAGAAAAAGCTTGTAGCAAGTCAGGAATAGGACAGTTGTTCTCAATTCGTTTGGTGTGTTTGAGGTTATGATTTTGCCATTTGATTTGGGACTTTCTTTCTGAACTTTCCTCGGAGTATTATTTTTACGATTTTTCTTTAAAGTATTAATGCCTTGGACGGATCTTGACATTGATGTTTTTCTCAATAATTTGTTTTTGTATTGCGCAAATACCAGGTTTTTGTCAACGTGTTCTAAACATAACAACAATCATATATCAAATTGAAAAATGTACTTTAACATGTTAACATTTTTATTAACATAATAAGTTGTACTGGGTCTAGTTGTAATATCGTTCGATTCCCGATCACACTGAATATAAAGTGTATCATCAACAAACATCTTTATACTGACGAATACTAGTAATTGGCATACTATAATTCTTCCGGCAAAAGAAGAAAGGTGGGTTATGAATTTCAATGTTCTTGTCAGGACAAGGAATAGTGAGCTCTCATTTCAATTTTTTAACGCTAAAGTAATAACGGGCAGTTGAAATGGTGATGAATACTAAAGGGATAAATCAAATACGTAAGAGAGAAAGGAACCATAACCAAAAACGAAAGACGACGAAGATAAAAACAACAGTCTTCAAAACCCAATTTTAAACAACTCAATACTGATAATTTATCAACGCCCATATATTCAATAAGCTCATCATAGATACCATGATTAAATTTTGTAATTTATTTTATAAGAGACTCATTAGTTACGCTCGAATCCCAAAAAGTTAAAAAGGCCAAATAAAGTACGAAGTTGAAAAGCATTGATGACCAAATTCCTAAAAGTTTTGCCAAATACAGCTACAAATAACAGCCAGTTAGAAAATACGACAGATACTACAGGAACTTGACTGTTAGTGTTGCTCTCCACCATTTGCAACTCATTCAAAATGTTGAACAAATTGCAAATTCATAAGAACCAGATATCATTTTTAAAAAAACATCACATATTTAGTAAAATATGTATGAAATAACAATGTGAAGTTTCCATGGGGAGATTAAAATATTATTCTTTTAAATAAAGACTTTTTGAAAGAAAAAAATATTATCTCTCCATGGAAACTTCCTTCAAACATATTGCAATTTTATACATATTTTTCTAAATATAAAATGTTTTAATTCACACAATGTCTGATTTTTATGAATATCGAAGACTTTTCGATAAAAAAATATATGAAAGCTTAGTTTGGACATTTTTACAGCCTTTAAAAATAACAAGTTCATCTTAAGCCTGGTAATGACTATAATATGCCTATAGACTAAGTTTGTCACAACATCATTAAGATGAAGTTAAAGTCTTAAAGGATTGTAAGTATGTTTTATTTTATCACCTTGCACTTTCACATTTTGACTGAACAATTTCTTCAATATTCTGACCAATTGAACAATTTGGTTTAATAAAACAAATTGTAATTTGGTCAAAATTTTGAATTAGTTGTAATTGGTGGAGAGCAACACTAACAATCAAGTCACTCTAACAGAAAAATCCAACGCATTAGTAAAAGAGGGACAGCAACCATGGACAAAAACAAAAACCCACATAATAACGATAAACACTGAACAATACCAACCACAAAAACAACTAAGGAATATCTCAACACTCCAGAAACTTGAGCACATCCACATGAGGTACTAGTTAGGAACAGTATAATTTAAAGAAGTCAAAGAGCATTGTATGTGATTGTATTTGTCTTCTTATAAAGAAAAGAGGAGGATATAGAAATATATTTGTTTTTTATGCTTGCAAGATGGCAACCCGGGTAGTTAATTTTCATTTTAAGTCACACTTGTCTCAACTAAATGTAGACCTTACCCATAGGGTATTATATTAAATTGTATAATAAAATCAACTGGTTGTTTTTACACAAATGTAAACAATTAATTAAAAAAAAAACACAAAAGGTAAACAACATTACGTAATATTAAAAATTAATTCGTATTTACTATTTGTCTTACATTTTTGCGTTCATGTATTTGTTCTTTGCCTCCAAATACTTTACTTAGTCATAAAAACATGTTTTATCAAAATAAAATCGTCGTAGAAAGTCACGTGCTTTCAATTTTATAAAAGTATTTTTGGTTAGAGAATTCAAAGACAATAACTATTTCGAATTATGTACATCTTCTCACTTTGGTGCTTCCTTTTGTTGACGACATGTTCCATCAAAGCTGTAAAGGAGCAATGCATTTCCGACGTATCACGTATTTTCCTATCTGATGTAATTTATAAAATAAATGGAAATGATACTATTACTGTTGAGGACTTACAGACAGCATTCAACATTGGTTCATCAGCCGAAACTGGACAAACGATTAACTTTACAGATTGTTCTGGGCTATCGAATACCACAGACAGGGAAAATTGTATTCTAGCGCACGTATGTATTTTTTCTTCGTAATGATCAAAGTGCTTTGCAAATAATATACATTATACCAGTGCATCCTTTGGAATTTAAATTAGAGAATGAAAATATGAGATGTATGTTCCACACTTTTCAAGATTGTTTTCGTGATGGTTAAACATGTTAAATTTAAAAACAAAATTTGAAATTAAAATTGGTTTATGTTATGCTTTGGATAATACGCTTATGACTTTATGAAGTACATAGAGGTCATAATTTCAAAAAAAAAACACAATCCTACTTATACAGGTGTTACTTACACTTCCAATATTCTTACGGAATGTACTTCATGTTTTACAAATTAACAAATTTGTCACTCATAATCCTTTTGTGCTTAATTTAATAATACATATGAAACTTAACAGGAAAAAGGTATACAACTAAACTTCACCGATATTTTGCTATTCAGAACATATCGGTCACTAATAAGCCTTTCTGTACTAAATTTAATGATATACTAGTATATGAAAACAAACAAGGAAAAGTATACAGCTAACCTTTGATATATATGAAATCAAACAGGAAAAATGTATTCAGCTAAAAATTTACCTATTCTTTGTTACGCAGATTTTTCAACTTTTTGAAATGTTTCACAAGAACTTTATGATTTTAAATGTGTTAACAAATAAACATATGTTATTAATTTACTCTAGATTATACAATATGACTTCATTTTTCATTTTGATAATTTTTGCTTTTTTGTGCAGTAATTATAGATATCAAGGGGAAACACATAAACTATTAAAACAGGTGTTGCGTTTGCTGACAAGTGATAAATAAGAGGAACACAATAGGAGACGTATTTACCAAACCATCTAATTTTTACAGTATATGAATTTGATAAGAATCGAAAGCATAAATGAAAATGTGTTTTCCATATCATATCAGAATATATAAAGTTGGCGAAATTAATATAAATAATAAAGATTAACAAAACTGTGAGGGCTATAAATAACAAGAGTACACACACTTTAAAGCCTTCTTATTCTCTATGTTTCTATATAATAATTGTATACAACTAATGAGTGCAAGGTCAACTGAACACTGGCAGACAGACATCTACACCTTACAATTATTCCAAAACACTAAATAAGGTTGACGTATTTGCTGATTGTATCTGATTAACTTACAAACCTTTGAAAATTCATATTGACCAAAGAACCATGAAAATTGAGTTTAGATCATATGAATCCTGACAGACTTACAGTACAGCTATCATCATTGATTATAGGGCGATGTTTCTAATAGATCCAAGAAAAAGAACCACAAATTATAACATAATCAAAGGAGCCATGAACTAAAGGTGAATGTTAGGTAAACCTGTCAGTTTGACATGTATACCTTATAATCATTCTATCCACCAAATTAAGTTGACATTTTACTTATAGTATGGGGGATATGGACTTGGCCACGAAAATAAAATTGCGATCAGTGATTCATGAAATACGTGGTCATTTGAACTCTGTCTAACAGTCATGTAGACATCACCAGGGTCCCATATACATAATATGATTCTCCGATAACTTGAAATAAGTAACTATTTATATGTCAAAATTTAAAATGTTCAACCAAACCAATGAGATTAAGGACATGTACATATGACTGACGGAAACTTCGTTACTTACGATATGTGCTTCAATGTATAATTTACCAAGGACTCCTTCCTTCTGAAATAAAACGCTTCATAAAAAAGCGTACGTCATCATCGCCGCCGCCGATTGTCATCCCTATCCCTCGTAATTCTGCGAACTTTGTCTTAGGTAGCAATACACAGTTAGGAAAAAAACTAAAATTGACATCATAATTTTAAACACCCTCTTTCCCTCCTGTCTAACAAAGAAGACTTTATATGTGTGTTATGCATGTATATACTTATAGAAAGAGAATCTTCCCTAGATTTGATTTCTAATGGTCATAAGGGTGAAATATAATCCCTTTTGTGTGTAACCATGGCAACAATCTGCATTTCTTAGATACAAAATATAGCAAAAAAGGGGGGTGAACATGTCACAAAAGTCTCCAAAATGTGGTCTAAAGGAAAATTTCAATCAATTACAGTGCAACCTTTCCTGAATCCATAGGTGTATATCTTTCAAGTGGTAAAAAAAAAGCCATATGCTTTTTAAAATTGAATTGAAAAGATCGAGCGCAAAATCTTTGTTGATAAACACTACACTAATTTATGTACCTATGGACGGTACCGATAGGAAAATACGGACTGTCAATCATATAAATGGCCTATAAAACATGTAAAAAACAATCTAAATGTTCATATAAACCCACTAAGAAGGCTATATTATTCTTCAAGTATCTAAAAATCAATTTTATTGTACAAAAACTTTCATATTTAAAAAATTCACAGGGGCCATAATGCGAAACTAAACTTCTAACTGTGTATTGCTACCTTAGGTGTGACATTAAAACTAGACCTTGATAATGTTTCATTATTGAAAATAACACTAAAATCTTGATACATATGAACACCATACAAATCTGGTGCTTGATTATTGAATATTACATTTAAGAATAAGGAAGACTTATGGTCAATGTTAGTATATGTTATTTCACCGAATCCATGTATAAATTTAATATTTGAACAAATTTACTAAAAGACTGAGAGAAGAATGAGGATTGAAAAAGAAAGAACATTAATAAGAAATAACAGTTCACTTTTTATAAACAGAATAAACGTATATCATGTAAGATCATAACATGTCTATAGTTCATCATTTTGACATTTCAAAACTGCATGACCATAAGTATATGTTGCTTAAATTTATAGCTATATGCATTTGTGATAGAATTTAACACAAAGACGCAGAATTGTTTTAAGTATATTTGTTTATTTGTTCAAGATGTTTCTTCGGTAGCATTTGTTTTTTTCCTGATGTGAAGGTGTATAACACTTTTTTACTATTATAATTTGGTTGAAATATAGCAAACATCGACACGAAATATGAAACGTTATATTACCAAAAAAATAGAACGCTTTACTACAAATATCTACCCCCAAAAAATGAACCGATGGCAATTATATTTTTGTTGGTACATATCGAATAACATCCAGAAATGAACATACAATACCTTTTTAAATGTAGTTTTTGTATGCAATATTTGCGACGGATACGTATAGCCATTCACTGTGCTAAACAGCTTAGTATTAAAAACCTGTATACGAACAAACATATGAAAAGGTTATGAAGGAAAACGGAGTCGCTTGGCCTTGTTCTATGAACATTATAAATTTAAATAGCATACGCATTCTTATTAATACAAAAAGTAAGGGATCATTGACATACACACGCGAATATCAAACTTTCAGGAATTTTATATTATCAACATCTATCAAATTGTTTTATTAAAGTGCCTTTCCATAGACGATATTTTACAACTGCACACTCTACCAAGGAATAAATCACTGACAGCACACGAATTTTATAGTGTAATCCCGTCATTGCTGTTCAAGAATATCGGATGCCAATACGTTGAAAAAAACAGAAATGCAGAAGTTCAGAAATCAAGTCCATTGTCAGATGAAGGTAAACATAATGTTTTCTTATGTTTTTATAGATTTATAAAGACAAAGCCCTATCTTCAAAACATTTTAACTGGTCCTTCTTTTATTGGTATGCCCTTTCCAGCATAACAGTTCTAGACGAAACGCGCGTCTGGCGTATATATAAAATTTTAATCGTGGTATTTATAATAAGTTTATTTACAATGAACGTGCAGTTACTTGTTATTGTTTCACCTTTCAATATGTAGTTAAATCGTAACTTTCTCCGCTTCTCTGTTCATAATGCATCACATACTACATGTATATTTTTAATGGTTTTTTATATAAAAAAAAAACAAACAGTAAAATTGATATTCGAATGTTCAACTCTGTGTATTTTGAATAATTTTCAATAGAACATTGCATGGCCTACATTTTTAAGAAACTCAAACTTGTGAAGTTTAGACTTTTGTTATATGTATTCAAATATATAATTGTGTGAATCTTTATATAACACTATTGTCATACTAAAGTCTAAAACAAATAGTATTTGAAGCTGATGACTAAATGTTTTCTGTTAAATTAGATGTCCCTTTCGTTTTCTGTAGCTTTTACTTCGACCAAACTAATAAACACATATGATGATGATGTTTTTTTCAACTTCGATTTCGGCTATACGTTAATAAATACATGTATATTACTGTTGGCATTGAGTGCTCGCCAATATTGTAACACCCATGAACATTACAATTTATTTTGTAGCTTGGGGATTTGGATTTGCGTCTGTTACAATCAGAAATATGTTTGCACTATCTGGTGCTGTCTTTTTACCATGTACAAAGAAAACTTTCTACCATAAAATAATGATCTTTATGGTAGGACTGGCTGTAGGGAGTTTAGCTGCTAATGGATTGCTAGTTCTTATACCTGAGGTATGTATCCTTAAAAAGTGCATATATAAATAACAGTTTCAATATACCTACAGATGTTTTATTTTATTTGTGTTTTTGAAAAAACATTTATGAAAGATATTGCAAACCATTACATAATTTTATGTTATATTAATGACAAATAATAAAAACAAATTATAGTACTTTAAAATTGTAAACATCATACGACGGAGCAGGTGATTAAGTTTAGCTGAATAATTAGTAGTTGCTTATTTAAAAGTATCGTTTCTCCATTATAGGCACTAGAACTAATGCACATAGAAGGGATAAGACAAACTTATATATGGAAATGTAGTACTGTTGTTGGAAGCATTTATTTATTTTTCGTCATTGAAAGGTTTTTACAACATTTTGTGCAAATCAAAAAGGTATTATTATAAGTTATGTCATCAATAATGTACCCGGACACTTTATAAAATTCGGTGATTTAAATAAAATGTATATATAAGCCCCGGGTGCATTGATAATTCTCTTATCACATTTCAATAGCAAAAAGTAATATCACAAAAATACTAAACTCTGAGGTAAATTGAAAACGGACAATCCGTAATCAAATGGCAAAATCAAAAGCTCAAACATATTAGACAAATGGACAACAACTGTCATACTCGTGACTTGGTACATGCATTTTCCTATGTAGAAAAGGGTGGATTAAACCTGGTTTTATAGCTCGCTAAACCTCTCGTATTCAAGTTATGTGATGACCTCTATGATTTAATTTAATTCTTGAACTGTCATTGAAATCTTTTTTTCTGCTCTCGTTTTAATTCATAAAAAAATCAAAAAGTAATTCTATGTATTGAACCTTGCACTACTGCACATTCCGATCAGGGTTATACTAGACACACAAGTTATCATCACATGACTAATGTTTCATTTTTTCATTTCTAGATTCGCTAAGATATTCGTACCTTCTAAACAAATTTAACAAGTAACCTTAACATGTTGCATTTAATTTGATTTTTGTGTCCATTGTCTTTTCTCGTAAAGCCTAAGTACAAAGACAGTCTAGCGCTCGTTCCAAAGATTAAAATTACTAGCTCGAGTTCAATTTGTGCTGATGCTGTTTCCATGGATGACGGATCTGTTGTTATGGGTGATTTTAATTTACTAGATCAATTGAACCAAGACGAAGGCATAAATAAAAATGACGTAAGTGTAATGGCCTTATTTGCAATTTAGAAATTGAAAGAAAAATGTACATACTTATTCATATTAGGACTATTTTATTCATGATTTTCTAACTCAAATTGTACAAGTGATAACGATTTTTGTATGTGTAAAAAAGGGTTGAAAGATACCAGAGGGACAGTCAAAATCAAAGATAGAAAATAAACTAACAACGCCATGGCTAAAAATATAAAGACAAACAGACAAATATTAGTACACAAGACAGAACATAGAAAACTAAAGACTAAGCAACACGAACCCCACAACAAACTTTGGGTGATAGATGTTTAATATATATTTATTCATACATTGTAACCAGTGGATTATCGGATTTATTTAATCGAGACATTATCGAATTTCAAAGACCGACTTTCAACTATTAGGTTCAATAGTACATTAAAAGTAAAATATCAAATATACCGAAAACCCAAGAAGTGAAAACGGAAAGTCCTTTATCAAATGGCAAAATCAAAATCTCAAAACATCAAACGACTGGAAAACAACTGTCATGTTCCTGACTTGGGGCATGCATTTCCTTAGGTAGGAAATGGTGGATTAAATCCAGTTTTATAGATTGCTGAACTCCTCCCAAATACTTGAATAGCATTTCAGGATTTTAAATGTCAATATATAATAAATTTCAGATTATAAATAGTAATGCCAGCAAGTCGATAAGAAGTAACAAGAAAACAGTGTCTTCTGTAGCTTGGATGATTATAGTTGGACATGGGTTTCATAGCTTCATTGATGGGTTAACAATAGGAGCGGCATTCACAGAGAGTCTGATAACGGGCATTAGTATTAGTATTTCGATATTCTGCGAGGAATTGCCTAACGGACTAGGTAATATCTTAACACTTGCATAAGATTTGTGACAGCTACAATGACAAAAAATCTCATAAAATATAAATACTTCTATCAAACAAAATTCAAAATTAGTTGCAGAACAAAGTTTAACGTGCCATCTAGGTACTAAGCGGCACTAACTCGTTCACTTATGACTTTCGATCATTTCGCCCAAATAAAGACAATAGTAGTTTACCGCTGTTCGAAATTCATAAATTGATTGAGAAAAAAACAAAATCGGGTTACAAACTAAAACTGAGGGTAACACATCAAATTTAAGAGACCTACGACACAACAGAACAACAACACTAAAATGTTAACAGAAACGAACTATAATATAACAATGGCCATTTTCCTGACTTGGTACGGGACATTTTAAGAAAAGAAATGGTGGGTTGAAGCTGGTTTTGTGGCTAGCCAAACCTCGAGCTTTTATGAAAATGTTAAATATAACATTTAAATGACAACATTATATGACAGGACTACAGTACAAATAAATGCATGAACATTCAGGACAACGGATAACACAAATAAACCTTACAATATGAAATTTCGACATGCTAATAGTTATCAAAGGTACCAGGCTTATAATTTAACTTGAACTCGAAAATAAACTGCCGACCTGGCTATAAAGAAAAAGACAAACAGACAAATAATAGAACGTATTAAAGACACAACACAAAGCTAAAGACTAAGCAACACGAACCCCGCCAAAACAAAAACTGGTGGTGTTCTCAGGGGGATCAACAAAATGGTTCACCCTTATTTTCCTTAAAATAGCTGAACGCGCTTTGTACACGCATAACTAATCTCTAAAGACTGAAAGTGATATGAATTCAATTCAGGTTAAATTATTCACTTGCAAGTGAAAATTCATAAGCGATGATTGTAAGCTTTTTTGTACAATTCTTTTTTTAATTAGTTGTCTACACATGTTCTTTCAATATACTTGTCAAGTTTTTTTCTTCTTTAATATCTTAATGTTACTTTTCTTCTTTTCTACTTTTAGGCGATTTTGCAATCTTGGTGAATTCTGGCATGACTGGAAAAAAAGCATTGATGTTTAATTTTCTATCAGCTTGTATGTGCTATTTCGGTCTTATCGCTGGTACTATATTGGGTGAAAACACAACAGCTCACGAATGGGTATTTGCTATAGCCGGTGGAATGTTCCTGTATTTATCACTGGTGGACATGGTACGTTATAAAATCTAGAACTATTAATTTGAAGCTATCTTGAACAATAACCAAATTACTAAATTACTGCACGGTACACTAAACACTTTATTACACTGGTTTTCAGGTAGGATAGAAAAACACGGGATTTAACCTCGGCTTGTCTAGTGCTTAATATGTATTTATTGCAGTTGTTTATAAACCATTTTGCATACTACAGATACAGCCAACCAAATTATAATTCTAACAAATTTGTAGAGTGATGTGGGTAAATATAAGTTTCTTTTTCTACAAGTTCTGAAGTTTGCATTGATCTATTCCAGATGCCGGAAATGAACAGTGAGGCAGAGTCAGAAGAAAATAAAAAGAACATAGGATCTCTGCAGATCTTCCTTCTTCAGAACTTTGGAATGGGCGTTGGCTTCAGTGTTATACTTATCATGGCGGTTTATGGAGGAAATATTGAATTCTAAAAAGTTTGGCAAGATCTAAATATTTGAAAACAATCTTCAATGGTACTTAAATGAAACAGAGAAATTGTATAAATTAAATTAGTACACCACACTCAATACCAATAACAATGTATCAATTATGGATGTTATAAAGCCTTGTGAAATATTAAACACTGTTTAATATACATGTTTTTCTTACGCAAGTGCCCCAGGTAAATTTAGCCTACAGTAGTTATCTGATGTTCAAAACTCAAAAATCAATTACAAAATGACATACCAAGGTACCAAACAAAAATGACAACAAAAAATGATAGAATACATGAACTCAAAATAAAGTGAGACATGGTGAGGTATAAGGGTCGAGGTTTAAAAACTGGATGTTGTAAAAGGGTCAAGTCTCAGAGATAGAGAGTAGTAAAAGGGTCGAGTCTCAGATACAGGGTGTGGTAAAAGGGTCAGTTTTATTTAAAGATTTAAATCAATTATAACTTGAACACAGTTTCGATAATATTATGTCTTTATTTCAGAGAATCATGTTTAAAACACACATATTTTTCATTCATATCATCATGTTGTCCTAATATTAGGTTGAACACAAACTAACATGCCCTATAGCTAGTTAATGACTTAGTTCATATAATGAAAATACTTGTTTAAAAGTGCATACTGTAGACAATTCTGCTTAGTCATAAGGATAACTTTTTTATTCATATCTTTTTTTCTTAAATATAAGTAGATCATATGATATGTAAAATAATTCTTAGTTACATAGTTTTGGTATATTCAAATTTACAGTTAAAGTCAAATTATCAGAACAAAAGATAACAGATAAATATAAAAGATACATTATGTGTTGCTTTGGAGCATGAAGAAGCCAAAAATGATTCATTCTCCATTTAAATCTATGATCAGCACTCAATGCAATTTTTGCCAAATTGGTTATGGATTCTTTTTAATCTTAAAAAAAGTCAATATAAAAATAACTATTTAACACTAAGTCATGAAATCATTGTATATAACATTTCAAAAAACTGAACAGTTTGGGTGTTGGAGAATAAATTCTGTATAATGTTACAATAAATATATTCTATAACCTCCTATACATGCTAAAGAAGAATCATATAAAACTATACTCATGATAGTCATTTTATAAAAATAGCAATCATGTAAAAGTTACACACATTTAATAGTTTTATATGTTTCAATACTGTCTGCAGATCTTTTAATCTTTCATATGATTTTAAAAGTTATGGAAATGTTAAGACTACATGTAATTCTAACAACAATGTTTAATATGTCAAGTCAAGATCCTTATTTACAAAAATATGCTACATGTAGGCTATTTGAACAGATTGGACTATATTTGGGTATAAGCAGTTGAAATGATCAAAACAACATTATAGTCACAGTCCTCTACATGATAATAATTTTATAAACAATCTTAAAATAAAACCAGTTGCTCTACAGTGTGCAGCTTTATATGACTGCAGAGGTCGAACCCTGAACTGTTGGGGCAAGTATGGACACTAATGATTGAAAATATTAAAAAGAGTGTAATAAATAGTTTGTTTCCTCAAGATGAGTTTATACCTTCATGCAGGCCTATTGTCATCAAACTTTCGAGTCAGTATGGTGTACCCTTCCCCCTAGATTAATGACTTCAAACCCAGAAATACTCTGTGACAAGAGACAATTTGAAACAATCAAAATTGAGAATCAACATGCACACTGGACTCATACATCATCAAGCAATACTAATTAATTGGAATTAGAAATCATGTTACAGGGGAAATCTTTGGGAAAAACAAAGTTAACAAAGTCATGTTTTGATGAAAATAGAAATATAAGAAACAAGTAAAAACCTCATCTTTTCACGAAAAAAAAAAGAATTAAATAAGGAAAATTCCATTTTATAGGATTATTTAAGAGATAGATCACAGTTTAACATATAATTTGATTTCAAACTGTCTATTCACAGCAATAAATGGGGAATGTGTGCATGGGTAAGACTTAATACTCCTATCACTAAGATAAGGGCATAAAAACACCATAAGGCTTTTTGGCAATTGATCAATTTAAATAAAATGGTATCTAAATTAAATCTGATTAAGCAAAACTTAGATTATCATGGTATTACATTCTTCAGTTATCCTGTGCATTGCTGATTTACTGAGTTTTATGTGTTTGTTTTTGTTGGATATAAATGCCTCATTTAACCACCTCACCATGCAAGTCTGTTTTTGTCATATACAGAAGCCAGATTACCTTGAAGAAAACCACCATCAGCGGGAAAATGGTCAATTCAGATCAGGGTCAAGTGCAACACAACACTTACAGGGTTCAAACTCACAAACTAAAGAGTTTAAAGGTTGACTTTAGCAAATAACAATGTTTTAAAAAGCTCTTGATAACATTTTAATTGTTTTTCAATAAAAAATTATATGATACTGGCAGGTTTGATGCAAAGTCAATATGTATTATTATTCGAGAATGAAAACAGTTCATATAAATATAAATAAATATAAATACATATGCAGATGATTTAAAAAATTGTATCAAAATGGTTGAAATTGGATTTCAACTTATTGTATAATTGAAATAAATAGTTATTTTTTTTGTAATTAGACACTCAAGATTATGGTAGTACTTCATATGATAACCTTCAATTATTACTTTGCATTTTGTATAAAAATTTTAACCCAACATCAAATAAAATAACTCAAATAAACAATACAATTGCAGAAGAGATATTCTATGCTGAATAGTTAGCATAATATATCAGTTAAAACAACACAAAATCATTCATATAAAACAAACAAAACAAAACACACCTATTTTAAGAGCTTGATACCATGCTAACTATAGAAAAATATGGTTTGTAAATGTATGTGTCATGTGATTTCAAACTCAAGCTTACAATATCAGTAGACAGATACAAAAAAATAAAAGATAAACATACAAAAATAGTGGAGAACATGTTAGTTTGAGAAGTAGTTAGATGTTAGATTAGTAAGTTATGTGTTTATGCAAGATCCGTAATCCAACCCTTCAACTGTCAGATATGTCCTAGTCATAGATATAGGAAGATGTGGTATGAGTGACAATGAGACAACTCTCCATCCAAGTAACAATTTATAAAAGTAAACCATTATAGGTCAAGGTACAGTCTTCAACACAGAGCCTTGACTCACACCAAACAGCAAGCTATAAAGGGCCCCAAAAATAACTAGTATGAACTACATAAACAGACAACTACTGTACATCAGATTCCAGACTTAGGACAGGTGCAAACATTTGCAGAATGCATTTACTTAAAATGATTTTTATGATAAAATTAAATTAGAGATAGATGATTTAAATTTTCATTACCCAAGGTTTTACATCCCACAAGCAAGACTGGCCTTATAAGAGGATTTTAATTGTGCTGCTCAAGATGTAATTGAAAGAAAATAGAGAGATGGAAAAGGGGGGAGGGGCAAATTTACAAATTGCAGTTTAATCTAAAATAAAATACTTTCTGGCCCCAACTTCAATTATATTTGGAACATCCCTTAGGAAAATTCCTTCTAAATTGATCATTTATTTTGCTAAGCAGGCTTTCTTTTAGAGTGTACCTGAAAAAGATGTGTGATGCTTACAGAAATCTGTCTCATAAATGAAAATAAGCAGTTCATAAATTTCATGCCTTTACAGCATTTTTCTGGATTCACCTACATCAGAAACACTCAAAACATAAATATTTGACAGGGATGTAAAAATAAGTTGCCAAATTAGAAGATTTATGACCAAAGAGACCTTAAAAGGATAGCCAAATTCATCTGAGATATACTTTGACTTAGGGATGTCTAATAAACAAATATATGTGGTAAAACTAACTGATTCTGACAAGCAATACATTAAATAAACAAAATACAAAAAATCATTAAACACCACATCAGAAATGCTTTTAATATACAAATGCTTAAAATCAATAAAACTGCTTAAAACTACAATGATCATATATTAACTGACATGGGTTCTTCATATACATGTATTTTGTTTGATGATCAATTTGAAAAAAAAACATTTGACAATACCTTGAACATTATTCATCCCTTATTCTACTCAAATTATAATCAAATCATCTTTCTTACTAAACATACTAACAAAATACATGGTCCAAGCTATGTATACAAATACCTATGTTTACCTACCTAAATTCACTAACTACACAGTACTATCTATGTTTGTTTATTGAACTTTATCAGAAATCATGTTATAATGTTGCATTTACATACTTTTTAAAGAAATAACTAATTTATGGAAACAATTTCTAAATAGGCCGTTCGTCTTATTCAGGAATTTTTCAGGAAATATATGTGTTCTGAAATACAACCTGTCTTTGCAGTATACTAGTTTGAAGGCAGAACAACAGGTTCCAAACTACTTATTATTCTGTAGACATTAAAGTATAACAAAATGTATAACAATTTGAAAAGTTTGTGAATTTACCCACAGTCATGCAAGATAAAAAGAATCAATTACATAAATCAACAATTAAATTTTACCCTATATAACACTAAAAATATATAAATATAATAATACATTTACATTTAAATATGTTAAGTCAATGGATTTCATCCTTTTAACCAAAAGGAAATTGTCCCAAGAAATATTTTATATCTTTCTACATCATTATACAGTATATATTAAACATTCTTCAAAAACCATATATATGTCATTATATATTTTAAACATTCTTCAAAAACCATGGATATGTTTTTCAGCATTACAGACATATATATATTTTTCAAAAGACTAGATTAATTTAAAAGAGACTTTAAAATACATGAACATACATATTTTGTTAATATCGTTTTGAAGTATTTTTTGTATCTCATATTCTTCATGACACACATTCAAAGTAACAAGTACATAAAACACAAGTGCAAACCTCCTGTCCAAACCTTTTTCTACTATATTTAGTGTAAAATCAAATACATTTGACACATTAAAGCCCATTTTATTGAGTGTGTAGCTGAAGGTAATATCTTGAGTTAGCTTGCTTGCTAATGAAACCGTAAAGTCATTATTAGGTTAGGAAAACTACCCTCCTTTAAGAATAGACTAGTGCAACAGAAAACCAATCTATCTGTCTGTAGGACTAAGCTACTTTGAAAGGACGGTAGTATATAAACTCATCAAAGATACCAGGACTAAATACCTTACATAATAATGACTTCACGATTCAGCTACCAAGCAAGCCAGCCATTATTACCTTTAGCTACACACTTGAAGAAATCGGAGGTAAAGCATTCTAAATCGAAATTTTGTGTAATAGAAGCTCGAGATCTTAATAAATGCATTATTTCGTGTATTGATATGTAATATGTTTTTTGTAATAATAATATTCTGCACAAACTATTAACCTTGCACACATTGATCAGTTCATATTCATCATAATTTGATATATAGATAAAGTTCATGCACACAAGTCAAGGGCATTGTCCCATTTAAAAACATCTGTTGAAATAATACAAACAAAATATTGCTTGTGCACAGTACTTATACTATCAATCATTAATAACCATTTGATGCTTTTACAGTAATATTTTGTAAATAAATAACCCATGACAATATGGCAAGGCTCTTGCATTCAATGTCCAATAGTCAGATAGGTGATTATATCTATTTCTTCTACAACAACCATTGACATGAGCAGTATTTTCAGCTATTTATAAAATTATTTCTTTATCTTATAGTCATGACAAATCTAAAGGCAAACAAAAACATTTATTGTCTTTGACATCTGGAATATCAATCAGCGGAACCCAGTGTCTCCCATACTTTTGCTGTTAGTTGCATGCTCAACAAAAAGGGAGATTTGTTTTTTTTATTTTCCTCTAGATACTATCTTTTGATTGTTAGAAGCTATTATTCAAGTTTGGTAAAAATCCTGGAAGGTTTATGAATCCAATACGAAAAATTAAGTCCATTGATTAGTAAAATATATGGAAAAACAGGTTATAATTTTTTAAATTTTCCTTTTTAGATACTAGTTTCTAATCATAAACAAGCTTCTGTCCAAAAATGCTGACGACAAAATGTAGGATTTCTTCGTCTCACTTTGACGACAATAGATATGCAGGCTCGACAAAAATACATTTTTGACTTCTAATTTATACTGTTATAAAACATAAAGTAGAACAAGAAAAAAATTTAATTTTACAAATCAACTTCTTTCCTGTTTTACGTCTTATGGCAAACTAAATGCATGCTATGGACTAGAATGTGATAATGTGATATGAATATGAACCCTGCTCTAAACTAGACCAACACAGTCATACTGAGACCAATTTATTAAGTGCTAGTCCAGGAAGTTATAGTCCATAGGATGACATGTCACCCTACAAAGACGCAGTATTTTGACTCATTGAATGATTATCATTCTTTGCCTTGTTTGCTCTTACTTCTAAATACAGTAAACATTTTGGGGCTTTTGAAAGTGAGTTTTTTAAAAGAACATTCTACATGGAATGGACCTGATGAATGAAAACAAAGCTCATTTATGTCTCTATTCATTCCAATATTTGTTTACCCACAGGGTTTCCCCTGGGTCAATTATTTTTTTCGCCACCTCTTTCGCCAAAACAATATATTTTTCGCCACTTTTTTATTTTTTTCGCCAAGTAACATAAATATATTTTTCCTGTTGTGCCCTTTTGTACTAAGAAGTAATTTTTACAACAAAACAAAAGCTTTTATCTCATGAAATTGATCCCTCATTTCATGTGTAGTCATTAAATTGAAGGGTTACTCTCATTCGAGGGTTGTTCCCGGCCTTTTGGATAGATTTTTTCATAACGACAGTTTTCTTTTCTTGACCATCGTAAATGAAAAAGTTGAGACGTACAACTATGCTTGAAACACATGCATGTGTCACTCAAACGACTTTATTAAGGTTAAGGATAAAAGAATTAAAGTTTTAAATCGGAGATTTTTCTTGCTTTTGAACAATTTTCGTCACAACAACAGCTTTCTTTACAAAACTATCTTTAAAGGGAGAGATGTCAAAAGTTTACTTCAAACACGTGCGTCGCAAAGATGTAAATAAATTCTGTATGTGACATTTATAGCGGAAGCCATTTGACCATATCATTTTGTGAAACAATTCAATCAACACCTTTATTAATTAGTCCTTTGTTGTCGATAGCTATAAAATGCAATCAGCTGATTATTGATTTTCTGTCTAAATCTTAATGAGGTCAAGGTGAATTCCGAGTGTCTGATCGGGTAAAGTCCGAGAAACTCGAAAAAAAAGTAAATAAACAAGATGGAGGAAAATAAATCGGTTTATATATTTCTTTCGCCAAATTCTTTCGCAAATGACGAATTTTTATCGCCACAATTATTATTTTTTCGCAAATTGCGAAAATGGCGACCGCCAGCGGAAACCCTGTTTACCCAACTTTTGATTTTATCAATGCTTAGATAAATTTCAACAAATATTATATTTATAACTTTGAAGAAATAATAATAAATATAAATTTGTCAAAACAATGTACACTGATTGTCTAATGAGTTACAAGTAAATGTGAATGATAACTGCATGAAAAATTCAAATCAGTACACAAATAATTAAATCCAAAATATCTCTGTAAATTAAAGAACCTTAGTGAACGCGCTCACATACCCCACGTCCCCACGTTGTCATTGGAGAAATAAAATAAGTGTAAGAAAAGAAAATTATATAAGAAAAAAAAATTGAATCATAATTTCCTGTCAATATGCACATCTACATAGTATGTCCTTATTATCTACAAAGTTTCATGAAATTCTGTTGTGTGGTTTCAGAGAAGTTGCAATGACGAACTGTTGCAGTAGTACATTAAAGCAAATAAGTTCAAAGGGGCTTAACTCCAGGAAAAAAAATTTGAATCCTAATTTCCTGTCGATATGCACATCTACGTAGAATGTCCTTATTATCTACAGTGTTTCATGAAATTCTGTTGTGTGGTTTCAGAGGAGTTTCGATGACCAGAAACAGGACTGATGGACAGACGGACTGATGAATGGCCAGACAGGTCAAAAACATTATACCCTTCGCAACTTTGTTGCGTGGGGTATAATTGTGCTTATGTTGTGGATATTGTATTAGCAAAACACAAAGCACTATAAAACATCTAGCATGTTAAATATATGATGATTAGTGAAAAAATATATAATATAGTACATGACTTGACTGGAATTCAACTAGAACTGGCCTTTGTCAGATAATTGTTTTATACTTCGTCATACTTTAAGTGTAACTATCTACAGCAACTGGATCTTTTAAAATGTAAAATAGATTATTTTGTATCTTTCTATACCTTGGTTAAAAGGAAGAAATTGTATCATCTTTAACAATGGACTATTTGTTTTTTTCTTCCTGTATTTTATAGACAGATAAAAGTGCCACATATCAGTTGCATTACAGATATAAATTATATAAAATAATATACATAAACCCTCCTTATTTTTCAATATGAAAAAGAAAGTTTTAATTTAACTCATTGGTTTGATGCCAAAATTTCTTGTAGAAATTATTTTATAAAAATAGTGACCTAAGTCTGATATATAATATCTATACAGATGTGACTAGGCAGCTTTCATTGAATTGTGAGGGTCAAACAGTCTTCCTTGAATTGTCTTGATTTTTTTTTTAAATATCACAGGAAAGCCCTTTCATATTCACAACATAAAAACTTATGGTAGAAGTATAACTTTGCATTCACTTAAAGAACATGTATACATCAATAACTATCGTGTGTGATATGAGAATCACCTATGACTATGAATGAATAGAAAATAATAATTTGGCATTAATGTAATACAATCATAGATATTAAAATGTGATGAACTTTAGTTATCCCTCCTTTACACAACTGTTTCAAACAGTACTGATGTATGATTAAAATAAATATATATATATATCCCACATTACATTCTTAAACTTTGTTTACAATGTTATTATTTATCAAATGATGATTTTCCACTCCATTTTTTCAACTTCACTTTCACATTTAATTTCTACTCCACAAATATAATAGAATTATTAATATAAAGTGTTATAAACTATAATAATCCCTCCTTTTATAACTGTTTCAAAACGTAATAATCTTGTTTGAGTTAAATAAACATCCCACATTACACACTAAAACTTTCATCCACATAGTTTGAATTTAATCTTCATTTCAAACATTCAATTTTCCCCTTTCTTTTCTTAACAGAAAGTAAAATATTACCACTTCATTTTTGGAAGTTAATTTCTCCTCCGTAAATAGACAGTATTAATATAACAGTGAATCCTAAGACCAATCCAACGTTCTGTAGAATGAAGATCTGCAATGAACCTATATTCTTTTTATTTTCTTCTGACTCTGCTGCACTATTCATTTCTGGCATCTGGAACAGAATAAATAAATTTGTCAGGTTGTTAATACACAGATTTGGCATTATTGATATCTAGCAAAAAAAAGTTTTGCTGAATTCTGTACAACATTTACAAAGGGCTGTTCTGTTTCTGCAAAAAAAATCAGTGAAGTGCAACTAATCAAAAACACAAGCTGTAATTCATTATAGTAGATTAACAAACTAAAAACCAGATGCTCCACAGGGCGCGGCTTTATACGACCACAGAGTTCGAACCCTGAACATTGGGGCAAGTATGGACACAACATTCAAGCTTGATACAGCTCTGAATTTGGATTGTGATTAAATAGTTGACACAACACAGGTTTCTGACACATAATGAATGTGGTCTAAGATCTTAAACTTAAAAACTTTAAATTTTAAATTGGACATTACCTATTATGGTCCAATATCCAAAATCTAAATACATGGTTAGATTCAACATATCAAAGAACCCCAAGAATCCAATTTTTGATGAAATCAAATAAAATTCAATTTTCGACCCTTTAGACCTCAATGTGGACCAATCTGATAATCAGCATATCAAAGAACCCCAAGGATTCAATTTTTGTTGATATCAAACAAATTTAATTTTGGACCAACATGAAAACTGGGCCCATAATAAAAATTATTAGTACTTTTTTAGATTCAGCATATCAAAGAACCCCAAAGGATTCAATTTTTGTTGAAATCAAACAAAGTTTAATTTTGGATCACCATTTGGACCAACTTGAAAACTGGGCCAATAATAAAAAATCTAAGTACATGTTTAGATTCAGCATATCAAAGAACCCAAGGATTCAATTTTTGTTGATATCAAACAAAGTTTAATTTTGGACCACAACTTGGACCAACATGAAAACTGGGCCCAAAATAAAAATTATAAGTACATGTTTAGATTCAGCATATCAAAGAACCCCAAGGATTCAATTTTTGTTGAAATCAAACAAGGTTTAATTTTGGACCCCGATTTGGACCAACTTGAAAACTGGGCCAATAATAAAAAATCTAAGTACATGTTTAGATTCAGCATATCAAAGAACCCCAAGAATTCATTTTTTGTTAAAATCAAACTTATTTTAATTTTGGACCCTTTGGACCTTAATGTAGACCAATTTGAAAATGGGACCAAAAATTAAGAATCTACATACACAGTTAGATTCGGCATATCAAAGAACCCAAATATTCAATTTTTGATGAATTCAAACAGTGTTTAATTTTGGACCCTTTGGGCCCCTTATTCCTAAGCTGTTGAAACCAAAACTCCCAAAATGAAACCCAACCTTCTTTTATGGTCATAGACCTTGTGTTTGAATTTCATAGATTTCTATTTACTTCTACTTAGAAATGGTGCGAAACCCAAGAAAAATGCTTATTTGGGCCCCTTTTAGGCCCCTAATTCCTAAACTGTTGGGACCTCAACTCCAAAAATCGATCCCAACCTTCCTTTTGTGTTCATAAACCTTGTGTTTAAATTTCATTGATTTCTATTTACTTATACTAAAGTTATTGTGCGAAATCCAAGAATAATGCTTATTTGGGCCCTTTTTTGGCCCCTAATTCCTTAACTGTTGGGACCAAAACTTCCAAAATCAATCCCAACTTTCCTTTTGTGGTCATAAACCTTGTGTCAAAATTTCATAGATTTCTATTTACTTAAACTAAAGTTATAGTGCGAAAACCAAGAAAATGCTTATTTTGGCCCATTTTTGCCCCTAATTCCCAAACTAGTGCCAAAACCAAAAGTCTTCGGACGCCATCGACAACGGACGACGAAGAAGCCAACGTGATACCAATATAAGACCAAAAATATTTCAATTTTTGCGGTCGTATAATTAGATCCATATATGAAGGTGATTAGAAAGAAAGACTGTATAACTGTTCGTTGCTTAATGACAGAATGACTGAATGACAGATAAGGGTAAAACTATATGGCCCCGACCATTTTGTGGCCAGGAAATAAAAAGCTAAAGTGGAAATCACACACAGAGTGACGCCTTTTATCCAACTGGAATCTACAATTAATAATGAACTGAGTACTAGTAATCAGAATGAAAATCTTGCTCTTGGTCATTTGATCTGGTGGAGAGTTGTCTCATTAGCAATCATAACTCCATCTTTTTATTTTTATATCTTCATTGGAAGTTCTCAACCTTTGACATACTTCTGAGATAAGATTGCCTTTTCTGATTTCCTGGAATAGACCTTTAATTATAGATTTGATTTAATCAATTCACCTTTAATTTTTTCTTTTTTTACATAAAATTTTATTGACAAACTACAGTGTAGATAATAATGTAAAGTTAGAATTATCTCCCCTTAAATTCTTCTCAAACGAGAATGTGTCCATAGTACACAGATGCCTCACTGACAATATCATTTTCTATGTTCATTGGACTATGCAATTGAGAGATAAAAACTCTAATTTGGCATTAAAATTAGGAAGATCATATCATAGGGAACAGATGTACTTAATTTCAAATTGATTGGACTTCAACGAATGGATGCACAGACCAGAAAACATAATGCCCATCTACTATCCTAGGTAGGACTTAATCAAAGAGCTGAAGAGCTCTGAGGGAAAAGACGGCCATTGTTTCAATTTTTAGTGGGGTATCTTTTGATAGTCTACATACAAAGAATGAGCAAAAGAACAGCTAGAGCATATAGAAAGGCTAACAATAATGAACTTGAACTAATTATTGTTTATTGTTATTTCATTTCCTTAGTCAAGAATTCATCATAGAGACAATTTGGACCAATGAGATCTGCACCTTCTAAATCAAAACATTTGATTAAAGTTGGGAGTTAATTATCTAAAATTCAATTGAATTTAACAACTACTACAATATATTTTAGAATTTTAATAATGTAGAACTGAACGGCAGGCTAAGACCATTCTCAATTTTTTGTGACAGTATTCTCAAGAAAGTGAGGACTGAAAAATCTATTCAGTTTTAATTTTCCATTGATAAAGTTCCCAGTTACAACTCTCATCACAGGGATACATGTACTTATAAAATCAAATATGATTGATATAAGCTGTGTGAAGTTTGTTTCAAGATCCCACATTTTGATATATCTGTAAAATTCATGAATAAATAGCTTTAAAGTACAAAAAGCAATATTTAAAAAAAATGAAAAAAATAATGACCACTACAATAATTATGTTGGTACGCAAAATTATTTTTTAATTGATGACTACTTATCATATATACTTAATGTAACATTTTTAGTGTTCAGATACATTAACTTTCATTTTACAGACCTGTTTACCCATTCTGATGTCTATCAGTAGAATTGTCAGTAGTTTTGCAATGTTGTTGATGAGTGTCGCGTAGCAGTACGAACCTTCTTGGGGAGTTTGGGGGCATGCCCCCCCAAGAAAATTTTGAAAAATTAGATGCAATTTCCTGCATTCTGACAGTATCTGCAGTCTTATTCAGATTGTTATATTCAACGTGTGATTTTGTCATAACGTGTCCTGGCAATCATCCTTGTCTCCATGTGCGCATGAAAAATCCCGTTCACATATGAAGCAGTAAACAAATGTTGGGCCCTTCTTCGAAACCCCTAAAGAAGGGAAAGTTTCCCTGTAACAATCTCTGAATTTTTGGCATGATTTCTTTGCCGA
Source organism: Mytilus edulis (assembly GCA_019925275.1). NCBI lineage: Eukaryota > Metazoa > Mollusca > Bivalvia > Mytilida > Mytilidae > Mytilus > Mytilus edulis. Next base: position 58,632,152 of record CM034351.1, on the reverse strand, counting down.
TGTTGGTCCGGTTGTAGTATTATTATTATTGTTATCAGTGGTCGTCCTCTTGGACATGCTTTCAATTTACCTTGTCTTATATGTGCTTTAAAGCATTGATATTCTAATTAATTCAATCGTTTAACTGATCAAGATAAAAATTAAACAGATTTTGAAACGAAACGATTCAAAATTTAACGGATTTTGAAACGAAACAATTTTTTTTCAAACCCGTAGTTTTTGGTATGACAATCGTAGTCCGTATTTTTTCACTGAAATCCGTAGAAACTACGGCAAAATCGTAGATGTAAACACCTCTGATTTTAGTGGGTAATTAGTCATCAATTGAGGTGCTCCTTAATTGGAGAAAGATTCTAAAAACATAACTTTACAGAAAGAATGAAAACTGCAGTTACTCTCCCCAATCTCAATAGGTATAAACTACAAAAAGCAACCTGATTTAATTTAAAAAATTATTTTTTTACCATTTCAATAATTATGTGGGTACACAAAACTTTTTTTATATAGAAGACTACTTATCATATACTTAATGTCACATTTTAAGTGTTCAGAAACATTTACTTTGATTTTAGTGTATACTTACTCATCAATGGAGGTGCTCCTGAATTGGAGGAAGATTCTAAAAACAGAACTTTACAGAAACAATGAAAACTGTCGTTTCTCTCCCCAATCTCATGTATCCCCATTGACATTGTTTACCGCGAAAGTTGACCTACAAATTATCTGACTATAGCCTCAGATTAAAGCATTGCATGTTGGTGTGTGAATGATCTACACTACAGCAAACATCATTAGGTTTACATTTAACAAATACAGATTTTAAATTAGTATACAAATACTGTGAATGATTTTTATAATGAATAAAGGATATCCCTGTGTGGCATTCCAACAATGACGTCACTAGGGTAGATATATTTAGAATATTTCGTAATACTGATTTTTCCGGACTGTAAAAGAAACGTATATAGTGTAAGGGAAAGCTCAATATACGATAATTTCACGAGAAACAGAAGGGAAATGTGTAAAAAATGTATTTAAAGTCAATCTGTTCTCCTTGTCATCAATTTCAGTATGACATTTTGAGGGGGTTTCCAAACTATCAAAACAAAATGATTGACGTGAGGGAATGATACTCTGGCCAACCCCATTAGGGAATTGACGGCTTGAAGCCGTCTTTCCCCAAAAACCTAACATACCATGTCAACCAATGATATATACAGGAACATTCCAGCTGCTATTGCAAACACCCAGTCATGTGCTGTTGTATTCTCTCCCAGTAATATACCAACAATGAGACCAAAATAACACATACAGGCTGATAGGAAATTATACATCAGAGCCTTCTTCACAGTCATTCCTGAATTCAACAGGATTGCAAAATCACCTGAAAGTTAAAAAAAAAAATAACACATTGAAGATAATTATTATATGTTCAAATGTCTCACTTAGACACAATACACAAAATAACATACTAGATGAGCGTCTTATTTGAGCTAAACAATATTAGATTCATACAAATAAATAAGAAAATCAATTAATTCGAGATATTGTAAATCTGAACATCTTTATTAAAATTCCATCAGTCAAAATCCTAGAGTTGTGTTTGTGTTTATCTTAAGTTTGAATGGATGATATCCAACATCTTATGATACATTTAATGTAGTTATTATCTTAAGTTTGAATGGATGATATCCAACATCTTATGATACATTTAATGTAGCTATTACCTTACTCTATAGTGTAAGTACTAGACATAAATACAACTAGATAAAAGTTTATAAAGGAGTAGGTTCAGTAAGACCCCTTTTTGGCCCCAAAATATAGCAGTTTTATAAAATTGTGAAAATGTAATCTTTAAGCTATATTTTGGAAAGTAAAATGCTTCTGCTACATAAATATGAGCTGTTTTTGCCACATACAATGCACAAATATCGCGTTCTAGCATCATTAAGTCATGCTAAATTACTGAAATCTTCAAAATTTTTGCATTTTGGTTAATTTTTAGACGGTTTCCGTCTAAAATGAAAGTGGCCGCATTCGTTTTCATTCATAATATTGAAATGTAAGTTGTATTTGATGATTATACAAAACATATAAAGGTTGAGGATGAACACGGATGCGGCCACTTTCATTTTTGACAAAAACCATCTGAAAAGTGACGTTTTTTGGCATATTTGATAGATTTTTCATATTTAAGCTTGAATCAGAGCGTTTTTAATGACTAAATCAGTTAAAATCTTTCACATTATCTAATCGAATCAATTGAAATAGACACTTAAGTGTTTAAAAAGTGTCCAAAAACTTTCGTTAGATGAACCTGAAATTTGAGGCCAAAATCGGCCCTTACCGGACCTACTCCTTTGCAAACAATATATGCAGTGACATATTTTTCTCCAAGATTTTTTCTATATCAAACACGTAACAATAAATTTCAAAATACTCTAAAATTGAAAGTGACTTCTATTTTTTTTCAATAACAAACTTGTTTTTAACAGTGGCAATACAGACCAATGATATAAAGTTCATAAAAATCTGGTAGTATTGTTTGTGTGAAAGTGCTTACAACATCAGATCGAGAGACTGACAGACAGACGGGGGAAATCTTGAATATCTAGCTCCCCTGCTAAGCTTTGTGTGGGACAAAAAAATAGTTATAAAAGGAGTGTGGCAGTTGAAAATGAAAAACAATTTTTAACAGTTGTCTTTATTTTTGTCTCATGTATATTAAAAAGAGAATGTTAATAAAAACTACTTTGACTAGACGATGCTTGTCAAACGTGTATACTGACTGCAAATATTCAACCTGGAAAGTATATTGTGTATCAATATTAATTCAACACTCAAAATCCTCAACAAGCACATGAAAAAACCAAAAGCAAAGAAGAGTGCTTATATTGCTGTTCTTCTTCTAAAAGTCACAACGAGGTTATACTTTTAAATATTTATTTTACCTAGTTCATGAGGTAACTCTTCACAGAATACAGACACACATATACTGATCCCTGCCAATATGTTATCTGTAAATGCTGCTCCAATTGTTAAACCATCTATAAAATTATGTAAACCATCTCCAAATATGATCATCCATGCTACAGTAGCCACTTCCTTTTTCTCCTTTTTTTCTGGTCTTTTGGCATCACCATTTAGAAACTAAAATTTAAAGTTTTATAAATTACATATATAAATATAACACTTTATCTGGTTTGTTTTCAATTTTTTATTGAGTTACTTTGTCTATAAAGAGTTTATGGTAGGTCTAGTATCATATACTACAAGTATGGGTCACTATGGACATTTCTTGAAAAGAGTGTACAAGTTCTTGGTCCTGTCCACATGTTTTTGTTATATGTAATTTTATTTGTATCCATCTGATGAGTTAAGCCTTTTCAACTGATTTATATAGTTAGATCTTATGTTGTACTGTTACACTACTGTCCAAAGTTAGGTGGAGGGTTGGGATCACGTTAACATGTTTAGCCATGCCACATTCTGCCTCCATGGGGCTGTCCCAAGTGGGAACCTGTAATTTAGTGGTTGTCGTTTGTAGATGTGTTACATATTTGTTTTTTCGTTAATTTTTTGGTATATTAATTAGGCCTTTAGTTTTTCGTTTGAATTGTTCTACATTTGTGATTTAAAGGCCTTTTATAGACAACTATGCGGTATTGGCCTTGCCCATTGTCGAAATGCTGTACAATGACCTATAGTTCTTAATTTCTGTGTCATTTGGTCTAATGTGGAGAGTTGTCTCATTTTCAATCATACCACATTCTTGTTTTTATATAAAAATCTTTGAAACCACTGATTTAGAAACTATTCATGATTTTTTTACCAGTTGGATGATTAATAAAGATATAACAAACTACTAATAATTCATTATTTTTTGTGTTTAATACTATATAATTTAATTTTGGATGTAACACATCTTTTGATTGGCTGACATTGTTTTGTTTATCAGCCCATAGACATAATTTAGTCATGTGACTGTGACGTCATCAATGTTTTTTCAAGGTTTACTCGGTTTTGTAAATGGAATTTAAAATTAAATTATAATAAAGGACTGTATTACTTTTCCTGTCTATTCGAAATAACATAACAAATGTGGTGCACACTTTAAAATAATCCACTTCGCAGGTTATTCCGTGTGCACCACATTTTTTATGTTATTTCTTCATAGACAGAAAAAATATTCCAGTCATTCTTTAATTCAACACTAAACTTACCCCACCATTATTGGAACTGCGTTCATCTGTATCAAGTTTATCTTCTAGTGTGTCAAAACTTCCCATGCTAGGAGTTTTATCCTCTAATGGGCGAGTACTGGAGAATGATGATTCTGATTTACTCATATGGAGGTGTACTGGTAAAGTATTTGTGTTTTTATATTTAGCGTTGACATTAACTGGAGTATTTTGTTTAATACTTGGATACTGGTTCTCCTCTTCATTTGGCTGAAATAATTAAAAAAATATATAAATGTTTTTTGTAACGCAAGTTTTCTTTCCTAACCATGCTAACAAACGAGTGCAATTACATTATAGTAAATTAATGATTGACTTGATTTTGTATAGGTGTGATGGAGCAAACATTGGACCTTTGAATTTGAAAATAAAAAAAGTATTATAAATCTACCAAATACAATGCTTCAAATGTTACAAGACAAGTCTATCAGATACCAGTATATTCAGTATATTCCTCTTTTTATTTTTAAGGAGCTACTTCTTAAAAGATAAAAGTACTTTATTACAAAAGTAAAACTTGTAAAATATTTATAAAAGAATGCTCAAGTAAATAAATAAGAATATAATAATTATAATTAGCTTGGAATAATTTTGAGAAGATGTGGAAGACATACAAATCACTCAAACAACTGAAAAGAGCATTCATTTTCCCCCCTTATTTCATAAAGTTGCAATTACCACCAACTTGGAACACAATTAATGTATAATGGATGGCATATGTAACCCATCTCTTTATATATATCTATAGAATATTGCAATTTTTTACAAACTGAAAGTGCAGCAAATGATGTCTTAAAAAGGGCATTTCAAAAGTTCTATTTCTCGTAAATTCAAATTGTCCAATTTTGAAGATTAAGTCTTTTTTAATCAGCACTTTCATACAAGGAAAGGATTCTAAAATGTTAATCTTGGAACATAATAACCTTAGGCGATGTAGTATATTATATAATATAAATTGATTTCACAAGCTTTAATATAAGAAAAGATGACGAACAAGAGTTATATATTGTGTGTGGTTGTTCCACAACTGACTGAAATTAATCATATTTTTTAACCAACTATATACAATTCATTTCTGCCAGCTATTTAATAAATATCAGGATTTATGGTTCTAACTTAGCTAATTGCTATTCATAAATTGATGATTTTATTGACTCCTCTTTTCCCAAGTCAATTAAGTATTATATTTTGGTTTCTCACGTCTGCAGATCTATTACACTGTAAAATGCAGAATCAATATAGATATAACAAATAAACAAAATCAATGGTATAAGTGCCTAAAAACTGCATGAACAAACATAGACCACTTCAAACAACAGGTTTAAGATAAGAATAGATAGAAGCCTGACGGTCACCTTGAATGAGAGAGTTGTTTGACGATGTCCTTGTAAACATCCATATTATGCCAAACAAAAAAGTATGTGTGCTCCCTTACCTACAGTCATTTTAATCCCCTACCCTTAAATTTTTTGACAATTTTCAATTATGCACTTTTTAAATTACAATGTTGCTCTCATACTAAAGGTAAAAAATCAAAAACATTCCCTACCTACATCATGTACATACTTTATTTTTTGTAAACATGCATACTTTTTTGTTTGGCCTTACTTATTTGTCTGTAGAAACTGTGAAAATCAATCAAAGATCCTACCTCACCTTTACCTTTTATCTTATTAATGGAAACTAACAACAGACATTTCAAATCCGTTTATTGAAAAGCTTTTCACTTTGTGTCATTAGCAGTATGGGCAGGTCATTTTAAAGTCATAGCAGAATAAGCTTCAATTCTACATCCTAAATAGTAATCAATTAACAGGGTGCTTTTAATGTCCACATTTACGATTGGAGAACATACCGTTAACTTAAATGCTGCTTTTGTTTTCAACTATCAAAAACACAGGAAACAATTTTGTTAAGAACTTTTCTCCTGCTTTAATGTGTAACAATGTACTAATAAGTCACTTATGTGATGAGAAGAGAAAATCCATTGACAAGGAACTTAACAGCCCACAAATCATGCACTTATGTTTTTGTATCTTGCCCGACAAGGGCCCATGATTGGTATAATAAAAAATAATGTCTAATGTCTAATGCACTAACATGTGATTAATAGTAAAAAAAACACTGGTATAAGCAACTGTTTATAAATGATGATGTTACAAAATAACTTTACCTTAAAAGTCAAACATTTGATTTGCTTATAGCATGTATATAGTCCTTTTAAAAGTTACTTTATTTATTCTAGTGTTTATCAAATGTTTTCACGAATTTGCCAAAATTGAGATCTAATGCATACGGATGAAAATCATGCAGGGACACCAAAGAGCACTGAACCTTAATAAAAACATGTTTATTTATTCTCACTTGCTTGGTAACTTTGATTGCAGAGCCTTGTTCCCATATATAATGTAAATTCACAAATTATTGGAATTTTTCAAGATAGGATCAAAATGTGAGATTTATTAATAAGATATCATCATATAGGCAGAAATACCATAGACTATGTTATGGTATGAAAAACAGGGACAATCATTCAGACCTGAAATTCAAATAGTACTGTTCAATTTTTGTCCTGTGCAAGTTTGGTTGATTTATTTAAGAATGTCAAGCTTTTTCAAGTAAGTGCAGTACAAACCACATAATTGATCCCTAGGTGTCGCCCTAGCTGAACACTGTCATGTGACATAAACATGTGACAATACGTATAAATTACCTCGTTTGGAACTCCATAATATTCATGTCCATGACTATGTGTGGGTGTCTGTATAAAAAGTTATAAAAGTGCATTTTAACTAAAGCTATATCATGCATATTACAACAAACTGAATATATTATGGGTTAGGGAAACAGTTTGGGAAGATAATTGAAGGCTTTGAATGTTGTCAAAAAGATGCAGTAATATTTTGATTTCTAAAGCATTTTCTGAACTTTTTTCATGAATTAAGCTAACCATGCTTACAACCAAATTTCATTCATTTAATTTTTTTTAACAAATTTCTGGTCAGCTGGATAACAACAATGCAAAGAGTACAACATGTACAATACAGATTTATAAATCTATGTGCAAGGAAAACTTAAAATATATTCATGATAATTAGGTATGAAACTTCAAAACACAAGCATCGAAACAACACAGGGTTCACAAAAACAGACATTCAAAGGTCATCATACATATATACACTCAAAATGTCTTTAAACATCACATCTATTCAATGTTGGATTGTCAGGTAAACCATTTTCTTAAACTGTAGTAATACCTTTACATTCGGAATCTCAAATAAAAGGTTACCACGGTGACCGTAAAAACGTCAATAACTGGTTCTGATATTGACCTTTATATATATATATATATATATATTATATATAGGAGGTTGTCTTTGAGTTGTTTCTATTCAATTTCTATAAACTAACATGACTAAGGAAAATCTCATGAATCTAGAAGTTTTAAAACATAATTCAAAGATACATGTCTATTGTTGAAGTCCTTTTGATTCATATAGTACAAGCATTGACTGCCAAAAATTTATAACATTTATGGGGGATTTCAAAAGAGGGATGAAAAATACCAATGGGACAGTCAAACTCATAGTAGTTTATAATGTTTTGTAAAAAAATAAAGAGTGAAAATAGCAATGCAGTATATCATAACCCAATGTTTTAATATATGTTCCTTAGACTAGTACTGTGAATTCATTTATTTTTGTAGGTACCAATTTTCTTTGATTAAGATACAATAACTTAAAATAAACTGGTTAATTTTTAGTATGAATCCAATTAACATGATTAATAACATTCAAGGTTTGTGTTAATACTGCATTTCTACTGACCCTGATATGAACTTAATTAGTCGAAAAGTCATATTAAAAAATACTTTACACCAATTCCTTCTAAAGCTCTAAACAATACATTAAAATCATGCAATGTTAGGGATACACTTATATAGATATACTAATATACTTGTGCAATGTACATGATGTATTACCTGTTTAATTTTCAGAACTATTTTCAAAAATCTTTCAATGAGGAAAAACAAATAAACTCCAGCAATTACAGTAGCAGTTTTGACTATATAGTTGTCTCTGATCTCATGGTCCTCTGTATACATAAGTCCTAATGCCTACAATGAAAAGTAAAAATATTTTAAGAAATCATAAACTGGTTCCTATGAATGGAATTACAGGTGTTAAGTTGCTGCATTTCAGACTGTATATTAGTAATGTCAGGAATACCATTTTCAACCTTCTCCGGAATAATTGTTAAATTCGTCATTAAAGAGCAATAACTTCAATAAGGAGTTGAATGACAATCATGACAATATTTGCCATGTTGAAGCCTGTAGATCTTAGGTTGATGATCATGTTTGCTTTTTCAAACTTCTGTCTATCCATTATCATGATTATAGTAATATTGATATGAATATTTCCTTGGTTAAGTAAAAGTAACATATAACATGTATAATAAATGGAGGAATATGACCATGGGACTCTAGAACAGTTAAAGTGATGGCAATGCTACCAAAATTCAAATTTGATTTGTGTTTTGTGGAAATGAGCATTGTGTATATGTTTCATAACATTTGGTTACGGCAAACTAAAGGTAGAGAATGGAAACGAAAATTACAGCAATTTTTTAATTTATTAAGAGGCATATATCATGTATATACCTCTCATCCTCAAACAAGATTAGAGTGATACAACCAAAATTAAAATCTTATTTGTGTTTTGTGGCAATATGCATAGTGTATAAGTTTCATAACATTTGGTTGATACAAACTAAAGTTAGAGAAAAGAAAATAAAAATTCAGCCTTTTTTTCCCATTTTTAAACATGTTAAAGGAGCATAACTCTAGAACAGTTAAAGTGAGGCCACCAAAATTCAAACTTGATCTGTGTTTTGTTGCAATATGCATTGTGCATAAGTTTCATAACATTTGGTTGATGTAAACAGAAGTTCGAGAACAGAAACCAGTTTTGGGACACATGCACGTAGGAATGTACTTCACATACGTACAGACATACAAGGGTGAAACATAATGCCTCCTCCACCAATAAAAAATGCAGAGAGTTGAACAAACAAATGAATGCAGTAGTCAACAGATGGATACCATTATAATTGTGAAACGAAATATTCCTTAGTTCACTAAACTATATGTATTTTAAAAGAAAAATGTTCATTGTATACCCTGTTGACACAATGCTACATGTCTATAAATTTTAAAGGAACACATGTTAGCTATATTTCATTTATATATTAAATGTTACATCTTTTTAAATTATAACAGCTGTAGTTTACAAAAACATTTAGGTGTCACTAAGCCAACAGTATAAATGAATTATAATTTGTTATGACATATGTCATACTTGTGGTCTTGTACAATGTTGTAAGATTTGTAAAACATTAATCTATTGACATTGTATCTTAAAATAGCCAAATCAGATGCTCCACAGGGCGCAGCTTTATACGACCGCAGAGGTCGAACCCTGAACAGTTGGGGCAAGCATGGACACAATATTTAAGCTTGATACAGCTCTGAATTTGAATTGTGATTAAATAGTTGACACAACATAGGTTTCTGACTCAGAATGAATGTGGTCTAAGAACTTAAACTCAAAAACTTAAAAATTTTAAATTGGACATTTACCTATCATGCCTATAATGGTCTAATATCCAAAATCTAAATACATGGTTAGATTCAGCATATCATAGAGCCCCAAGAATTCAATTTTTGATGAAATCAAATAATGTTCAATTTTAGACCCTTTAGGCCTCAATGTGGACCAATTTGATAACCAGGCCCAAATATTAAAAATCTAAATACATGGTTAGATTCAGCATATTGAAGAACCCCATATATTCAATTTTTGTTGAAATCATACAAAGTTTAATTTTTGACCCTTTGGACCTTAATGTATAGACCAATTTGAAAACGGGACAATACTGTGCAATTGAATATTTCTTGCTATTGAGCAAAACTGTGCAATTGAAAATTTCTTGCTATTGCGGAATACTGGGCAATTAAAAATTTCTTGCTATTCATTGCACAATACTTAATATAAAAATTTTGGACCCCAATTTGGACCAACTTGAAAACTGGGCCCATAATCAAAAATCTAAGTACATGTTTAGATTCAGCATATCAAAGAACCCCAAGAATTCAATTTTTGTTAAAATCAAGCTAATTTTAATTTACTATATACCCTTTGGACCTTATTGTAGACCAATTTGAAAACAGGACAAACAAGTGAAACTGTGAGCTACTGCTCTCTGATGATACCCCCGCCCCAAGTGGATAATATTAATAGTGTAAAAATATACAAGTGTTTGGTAAACAGGAAGTTATCGAGTGATGACTCTGAAAACACATCACACGGTATAGCTGACTTATATAAACCTTGAAACCAAATTTCAGAAATCCTTGTATTATAGTTCCTGAGAAAATTGTGACGAAATTTTTTTACTTGGCTATCATGTGTAAAATCATACAAGTAATGCAAGTGTTCGGTAAACAGGAAGTTGGCGAGTGATGAATATGAAAACACATCACACGGTATAGCTGACTTATATCAAGCCTGAAACCAAATTTCAGAAATCCTTGTAGTGTAGTTCCTGATCAAAATGTGACGAAGATTTTCACATTGGCTATCATGTTTAAAATCATACAAGTGTTCGGTAAACAGGAAGTTGTCGAGTGATGAATCTGAAAACGCATCACACAGTATAGCTGACTTATATCAAGTCTGAAACCAAATATCAGATATCCTGGTAGTGCAGTTCCTGAGAAAAATGTGATGAAAAATTTTCAACTTGGCTATCAGGTGTAAAAATGATACAAATGTTCGGTAAACAGGAAGTTGTCGAGTGATCAATCTGAAAACGCATCACACAGTATAGCTGACTTATATCAAGCCTGAAACCAAATTTCAGAAATCCTGGTAGTGTAGTTCCTGAGAAAAATGCGACGAAAAATATTCATGGGACGGACGGACTGACGGAAGGACAGACAGAGGTAAAACAGTATACCCCCCTTTTTTTCAAAGCGGGGGTATAAAAAATTGAGAATCTGAATACACGGTTAGATTTGGCATATCAAAGAACCCCATAATTCATTTTTGATGAAATCAAACAAAGTTTAATTTTGGACCCTTTTGGCCCCTAATTCGTTGGGACCAAAACTCCCAAAATCAATTCAAACCTTCCTTTTGTGGTCATAGGCCTTGTGTATAAATTTCATAGATTTCTATTTACTTTTACTAAAGTTAGAGTGCGAATACCAAATGTCTTTGGACGACGACTACTACGACGCCAACGTGATACCAATATACGACCAAAAAATATTCAATTTTTGCAGTCGTATAAAAAGTAACAACATATTTCACAAACTGTATATATAACATCGATCTGTCCATCAACTAAATAAAATACCTGATACCCAAATTCTTATCTTGAGGCTGGTAGCAACATACATTTAAACAGTTCAATATTTACTCTAATTGTGTCCTTTACTAATTTTTAATAGCAGTGACTACAATAGACTGTGTAAAGGACTTAGAAGCTAAATAAAAGGTTACTTCTTATAGCATGATCACCTGAAACTGACTAGCCTAAGAATAAAATAACCCCTTTTCTGCAAGGTTCCTAAATTAAGTTGTGCAGTCTTTAATTTCCTAAGTGCTTTTCTTTTTCTTTCATTCAAATTTTATTCTCTAATTTTCTTTGAATTGTGATTTTTTATTGTCCCTTTGGTCTATTCTTCCTCATATTTATTTACTGGAAATTCAATAAAAATTTAAACCATAATCATTTTTTTTTGCCTTAATTAGCATGTCTTATATTACTAAAACCATCAATTTCAATTTCTGGTACAGCAGATTTTTTCGATTAGATTACATTTCCTTGTTAGTTTAGTATGTACCTACCTCTGGTATAAGGACCAAAAGTGCATTAGCAGCCAAACTCCCTACAGCTAGGCCCACCATGAAAATAAGTATTTTCTGGTAAAATGTCTTCTTCATACATGGTAATACAACAGCTCCAGATAACGAGCATATATTTATAATGGTCACAAACAGGAACCCAAATCCCCAAACTGCAAAATAAAAATACAATTGTCATATTTTCATGTTTCTTTTTATAATTGTGAATTAACAAGATCACCAATATTAATGTGGCCCAGATAAAAGTTCTATCTGTTGGCATTTGTATGTATAACTATCATCTACATAATTTGGTCTCTTGTTGATAGTTGTCGTCTCATTGGCAATCATACCCATTTTATACCACATCTTCATATTTTTATACCTATTCTGGTTAAAGTCGGATTTCTTTCTTAACATGCTAAGGGTGAAGGCTTTGTACCTTAAAACTTTTAAACCCGCTGCAATTGTTTGCATATATTCTAAGTCAGGAATCTTATATTCAGTAGTTGTCATTTGTTGATGTGGTTCATAAGGGTTTCTTGTTCCTCATTTTTTTTTACCAATAAGACGGTCATGACTGTTGGTTTACCCATTTGAATGGTTTTACACTATTTTTTTGGCGGGCCCTTTATAGCTTTCTGATTGGTGTGAGCCAAGGCTCCATGTTGAAAACCATACTTTGATATATATATGGTTTACTTTTATAAATTGTGACTTGGATGGAGAGTTGTCTCATTGACACTCATACCATAAACATCTTCTTATACATTTATCTAAGTATTAATTCTTTAACTAAACAAATACTATACAATTGCTAAATTACATATATATCTAAATGTACTTTTGTCTGGTCACATACTTTGTCTGCCTATCAAGCAATTTTCTATAATCATATAAAATTGAGAATGAAAATGGGGAATGTGTCAATGCATTACTTACTGATTTACATTAACAATGATTAAAACTACTACAAGTTATTTAGCATGTTTAGAGGTAAACCTGTATGCAAGTATTGTCACAAGGACCATGTTAATCTTACTAATGGGAACTAAGAGAAATTACACAACTACAAAAAAGATTAATTCTATTTTACAACAAACTGCTTCCAATAGCAACAAATTTCAATATCTATTTCATTAAGTATTTTGATTGATTAAATTTACCATGATTAAGATCAGAGGGATAATTTTTAAAATCAAATGATCTTAAATCAGGTTTTTAAATTCATTTCTATAATTGCTTATAAACGTTAATGCCATTGGACATCACACAAGGCAATCAATCAACCTTTTTTTATAGATGTTAACCCTTTCATCCCCAACAATGCCTTGACTGTATACAAGAATAAGGAGATGTGGTATGATTGTTAAAGAGAGGGCTAGTCACCAAAGTGTCTTTCAATTCTTATAATTAGAAATTGTCAACTAAAAAGTTAGCTACTTGCACAATAATAGAATTATTTGTTGACCTTTAAGTCTATATTTATAAATTTGTGTTATTACATTGCCTCATACACTTTTTTTCACCTAAAATCCCCTTTCTAATCGCAGCTACAGATACATGTATAGCTGAAGTTCATTCCAAATGATTGGTGGTACTTGAAAGATATTACCCTCTGACCCTCTGAACCTGTCATGTTGTACACAGTCATAGATGTTTCTCAATATTTTCTGCTGATCTTGGGTCATTAAGAAACTCTGAGTACAAAAGGTACATTTGTCTCTAAATAATCCCATAATTCAATGTATTTGCCTTTACTAAGTCAGGAGCCTGTAGTTCATGGGTGTTCAGTGGTGTAATGAATTATTGTTTGTCATGTTTATTTTCCAGTCTGTTTTTTTCGTCATAAATCAGGTTGTTGTTTTCCTGTATCAAATGTTTCTTGCTTTGTGATTATGAGGCAATTTATAGCTGACTATAAAGAATTGGATTTTGTTCATTGTCAAAAGCTAAACAGTGACAAAAAGCATTCAGTGCTTTCATCCACATCATTGAGATGTCTCTGGCTGATCGCTGTCTAATTGGCAATCACCAAATTTCTCCTTAGTTTTCTAATATAGAATAGTAAATTTTAGAATGGAAACAGGGAATGTTTCGTAAAATAATAATAAATAACATGAATAATAATCTATTTTACTATTGTGTCACATATTGATTGACATACATATTATACAACAATATTAAAACATACATAGAAAAATCAATACCCAGCCATATCATTTGGCTCAGACAACAACTCAACGAAAGAGCAGAAAAATGCTCAAGGCCACCAATGGGTCTTCAACACAGCGATAAAATCCAGCACACCCTGAGGTAGGCTTTAGCAGTCCCCTTAACATAAATAATATAATTAAGAATGGAAATGGGGAATGTGTCAAAGAGATAACAGCCGAAGGCTACAAATGGGCCTTCAATGCAGCCAGAAACTTCTTCACCTGGAGTATACTAGTTCAGAGTAAGGAAGGTCACAAGAAAACTCTGCAAAACAAATAAACCGAAACTAAAAACTTTCAAGATTAACAAAGGCCAGAAATTCCTGACTTGGGACAGTCAATAAAATGTATGACATGGTCGTTACCCCAAGATTGTAGAATTAATATCAGATTCAATCAAACAGTATCAAAGTGTTTCACTCAACACTTACTAGTAAGACGCCATCATCTTGTGTGTGCAACATTATACATTGCTGATAATTTGGAGATAATTACTCATGTAGTATCGTAATTCTCCTATTCCCATCAAGATTGATTTTTGACTCAATACTATGTTTAAAATGGCAACTTTATTTTCTAACTCAGACACCATTTACAGTGAAGCAACAAGAGCTAAGTTATACAATGTATATAGACATACAAAATGTATGTACAATAAACATTATATAGCAAACAGAACAAAAGAAATGATTAAAACAAAACAGAAGAATGAATTGAAAATGACAAACTGATATCTTAAAGTTGAATATTGAAACAGCTTAAAATTTTCCTTTTCTAACGTTTTCATTTATTGACGGATTGACTTGAACAATTGCATAATCTAAGATTATGTTAGTGCATTGATCATGTTGATACCGTTTAATAAATTTTATTAAATATACAAAGTGATTAGGATATTGAATTTTGTCATTGGTTTCGTTAACAAATGATTGAGACAACTTTGATCTTGTTGAAGAATGAAAGTGGCAAAAAAACTTTATCATACAATCTGTTATCATAGATTCAAGCAGCTGCCTCAAATAAATGAATTTGAATAATTTTAGAAAATTTCAGTATGATGTATTTTGATGTAAGTAAACATGCATCAATAAATGCGGAATATATCCATGAGACATATATACATGCTACCCCCTTTTGCATTTCATATCATATCATCATGATCATTACTGAACAATGGTAAAAGTCACACCATCCAAATTTGTACTTGATCTGAATTATGTGGTAATAAATATTTTTTGGTTCAGGCAAACTTAAGTCAGAGGAAGGAAACAAAAAACTCAGCAATTACATGTATTTTCCATTAGGAAAGGGGCATAACCCTAGAATAGTGAAGTGACACAACCAAACTTCAAACTTGGTTTGTGTTTTGTGGTAATATGCATTGTGTAGAAGTTGCAAAACATTTGGCTGAGGCAAAACTCAAACTAAAGTTAGAGAATGGAAACCAACTTTGAGACATACAGACAAGGGTAATCTTATTGCCCCTCCCCTACGATGGGGGTATAAAAAAAGCTTTTAATTATGAATATTGATATTCTTGTTCAACTTAATAGTTAACATGGTTATAGATACTAGCTTTTTTATCTGTGTTATCCTAAAGACTTGTATTTTGTACTGGCGGCAGATTATTTTCTCGCTTTTTTAAAGGTCTGTGGCAGAATAGGTTACTGTGGATTCATTATTATTCGTTGGATACCAATTTTCGTGGATTTCGTGGGTACCGTGAAACCACGAATTTAAATTTTCAACGAATTGCAAATTTTCTAAAGAAATATATGCATACTTTGTCAAAACCTCGAAATTAAATATCCACGAATATGCAAGTTTTCCTCAAACCACGAAAATATAATGAATCCACAGTATGTTAACTTACCTTTTGCTGAATGCACAAAACACACATTGTATTATGCTTTTAAAATTCAGCTATAATTTTTTT
The DNA here is from genome assembly GCA_019925275.1 of Mytilus edulis. NCBI lineage: Eukaryota > Metazoa > Mollusca > Bivalvia > Mytilida > Mytilidae > Mytilus > Mytilus edulis. The sequence goes on along the minus strand of CM034351.1, from coordinate 58,615,846 downwards.
TAAAGATATTTTGATAACCACAACTTACTCACCTTGTCCTGATGGGGCCTCAATTTTATGAACCTCTTCTTCTTTCTTATGCAACACCCCCTGACATGACGTCTTGTGAAACAACAAAGCAGGAGCAATGTTGTTGACATCTTCCAATGTTAATGGTATGTTTAATGGAATGGAATGAAGTTTCAATATATCCTCTATGGAAACACACTGTAAAATATTAAATAATTTGTGCACATGGATATAAGAAGATGTGGTATGAGCATGATGAGTGCCAATGAGACATTGACTGTCAATCCAACTCAGTTTGTAAAAGTAAACCATTATAGGTCAAAGTACGGCCTTTAAATCAGAGCCTTGGCTCACACCCTTAGATGCAAATAAAGGTTTTGTATTTCTTGAGACAAGTGTTTAAATTCTAAGTAAAGTAATTAGAACTATATGGAATATGGAATGGGCATACACATGTACATTAAAAGCAGTAAATATATCTTGTACATGTTGTATTAAGCAATGATATTAAACCATAGAAGTTAAACTCAATATTACCATGATTACTTCCACAATTTTCCATGGATAAACTAATATAAAATTCTTAAAATCATTGAATTAAAGTTTAAATCTATAAAAAAAAAAATAATGTTCCAATATATATATCCCCCAAATTCAACATACATAACAATATACTTACATCATGATACATTATTACATTGTAAGTTTGAAAAATAAAATTGCTGTGTAAAGTGTAAATACTCTGACCATAACAGTTATTCCTAAGGTTAATCAACCATGCACAATGATGCATGTGGCAATGTCCAGTAATACATGGTTTTGTTCAATAAAAACCATCAACTACTGGACCAAAAGACCTGTTACTGAAGTAAAAAAAACAACACTGAAACCTCTACCAAAATATCAGGGATATGGAAAAGATTCTATTATCATGATTATAAATTCAACATGAAATGCCTGTATTCATGTACAATATGTTCCTTAAGATTACATAACACGGGGTAAACTACATGTATCATAATTGATTATTCTACATACCATCAGTTTATGATGTAATTAAATTGGATTTTAATAACAAATTACATAACACTGCATAACAAATTATCAAAAGGACTGCCTGCATTGTTTCAAAATACATGTACTGATGTAGTAGAAGCATAATTGAAGTGCATGCAGTATTATTACCATAGATTTTTTAGACAGTATTTACCAAAAATACATCCTTAATTCTGACAATAACTGACTCACTAAGTAAAGAAAGAACACAAACTCGAAGGAGCATTACATAATATGAAATCTGTAGTTTTTATTTGCTGTTTAGTTAAATGTCATTTCTTATCAATTGCCTATGTCTTGTTAGATTTTAAGATGAACAATGGAAGGAATTCTCAAGGGAGCTAATTATAACTTTTATAAGTCTAAGCTCAAAATCATAACCTTTTCGATTGTATACCAAAGTGCTTGATAATAACACTAATAACTAAGTCTAAACACTTCATTGGTATTAAGTGCATAAAGTGAAATAATTTTTAATGAAAATTAGTAATGTCTTACAAATAGATAGTGACACATAATTTACATCTTTTTGTCTTGAATGAAATATTTTCCACTGGACATCTGTGGTCTAACTTTAAGGCTTTACCAAATTTCAAAATTATTCGTACTTGTAAGTCATGTACTTTTTGTCTAAAAAAATCTCTAACCATAAATATGTGACCGAATATGAAGTAAAATGAGTAACTTGGTTTGAAATAGAAGAACAGATTTTCAGGACAGAGAATGATTACTCAGACTATAATAAGATTGGAACCAATATAGAAACAACACAATACATTGAAAATAAAATATCATAAATACAACTAAAAAAACAAAAGCGAAAACAAAAACAAAAACAGCACGAACCAGTACTTTAAATAAAGGTTTGATCATGTTGATTAACAGATATATATGTATCTATAATTATCAAAACGAACTTATGCTTATTCAGGTACATGTATGATTGCCAATGAGACAACTCTCTACAAGAGACCAACTGACTCAGAAATTAACAACTATAGGTCACCATACAGCCTTCATCAATGAGCAAACCCCATACAGCATAGTCAGCTATAATATAAATAGACCCTGAAATGACAAATGTCAAAACAATTCAAACTATAAACTTGATTTAAAACATATATGTACCATGACCTCTCTATGGAGTAAAACATGTAAAAGGGGGGCATTTAGATATGATACAATAATCTCCTTTACCATGTTTACATTAAAATTAAATTTCAGAAAATACATATTATGTACATGTAGCTGCTATACTTCCTTATGTGTTATTAATACTATTCAAATACAATGTAAGCCACAAACATGCACAGCTGATAAAATCTTGCTCACCACAGATTTTTCATATCCATTGAGCTTTATCAGCAAGGGATAATATATATCAATAACATCCTGCTCAGAGCTGAAGTTTCAGGTTACTATCCAGGAAGAACCATTGAACTCAATACACATTCATGAAATTTCATACATACATGTATAGTACATGAAGTATTATATACACTTTACAAACAAAAGGTTAACTATGTGTTAACATTACATTTCTACATTTACATGATGTATATTTTTATTTATGTTTAATTTTATTGCTCTTCATGATTTTTTTCCTTTTTTCAATCTTATAACCATGATAACTGAAATGACAAGCTCATAGAGGTCAAACAGACATATTTGTTTATTGGTGCAGCAAGGGATAAAAGTCCTGAATCTACTGACTACTAATTGTCACAAACTGACAAGGTCTTGTCGACTATTTTTTTATAAGCAGCTGTTATATCATTTAAATATATTGTAAAGATGATCAATAACTCAAACCAAATCAAATTGTAAAATGTCTTCACAAAAGCAAAGTAAACAGTGGAAAGTAAATCAAAGAGCAGATTGCTCTGAGGGATACAATTGCCATTGTTTTCATTGACACATGTATACATCATGCACATGTAGCTGGATAATATTATTTTCAAAACTAATTCAACTGCACATGTAAAATGTAATTTAAGTAATATGAATAGTTACAAAATAGCCAATCCCGGATACAAGTGTATGAACAATGTACTTAGAACTATTGTGTTTTATTTTTGTACTATCAATTCCAAATTTACTTTCCACACGTACAGCAGTCATTGAGACTCAGAGTGAAAGAAGGTATTTCACTTCGTACCTTATCACCTATTTTCCTACATTAATTCTAGGAGGAACCCCATTCCTAACCCTTTTAATATTTAATTTCCTTTGGGTCAGTGGTCATGACTCCTTTCCGTACACATGGTACACATTCCTTGGTTTAAATTGCAATCGTTTTTAATATGTAATACAACGTTTATCAACGGAACGAGTTAATTTTTCTCGAGGTGTATCTATTTTTAAAACAGAATTGACAGAAGTTACTTCCGGAAGAGAGACAACTCAAAACGATAATATGGAAAACTCTATTTCGCCTGAAGGGGTGTTGTAGTTACACCTTTACAATGTGGACTATATTTATTTTAATTTAAATGATGCACATGATTTAAAATAATGCAACAACAATAACCCTCAAAAGCAGACATACATAGAAAGGATCCCATGAGTTTTAAATTAATCAATTGAGTGGGGAATCCAGAGCAACCATTCAATCCAATACCCCTTGAAGTCAAGAATACTATATTTCATCGAGTGCGCATAATTACCTAAACAAACCCTTGAGCAACAACGTTAATTAAACGACCTAGATGGTTCTCTATTTCTATATGGAAGTACAATATCAAATATCAGTTTCATAACGGTGACATATATATAAGAAAAACTCGACTTCAGTTCTTACCGTCTTTTGGTATGTATAGCGCGCATTGATGTATTGTGCGCACCCCCTTTCTGGTCCAAGAAACGAGAGAAAAAAAGTTTCTTGTTCGTATAATACTCCTAGACATTTTCGGAAAAGTTACAGCTCCAAAATCGGCAAACCGGAAGTTTTCGGTAAACAGGAAGTTTTTTAAATGGACACCAATGTCGGAGAATTCCGTACGGAATACTTAATTTATATGAAATTAAAAGTATTCTAACAAATGAATAAGAATTTTATTAGATTGAGATAAATATTTTAATCCAAATTTAATAAATGGTTTGAGTATCAAGGACAAGATTAAATGTCCAAATTATTGTTCTGATTCAAACAATTTAATAATTACGAATCAGTCTAATAATTATAATTAATGTCATTAGTACTGTAATAAATTGTTAAAATCTCATTGTTTTCATTTTTTGTTTGATGATTCTAGCTGTTAATCCGGATTATCACACCTCAATCAACAGGTCTAATCGATGTCAAAACAATTCAGTGACAGGTTGACCTTGTTCCTAATTAAATTCGTTCAGGTGACAATTATGGGATTATCATGTTTTCAATCATTATTTCTTGAACAGTTTTTAAACAATTGTTTAAAAGTATAAAAGTTACAAAGTAAAAACGTATTTATGAAAATAAACTTCTCATAGAGTAAATCATCACTTTACAATACTTTGTATTAAGTCACATGACTGACCCACATGACTTGCAATCACCTGATCAATACATTAGAAAAAATGGCGGTTTATTTTTTCAAAACGAGCGTGGTTTATTCAATTTTCATACACTTTTCTTCAACTCCCTATAATGAACACATACAAAAACAGTAAGTTATGACAACAAGGAACACAGAGGCTAATTTAATCGACAGCAAAAGCTTTATTGTGTCTTTATTAAGACTTGGCAAATTTCCGGATTGCGAAACAGATGGACAAATTTACACAATAAACGTATCAACAGAGATATAGAATGTATTTTATTTGAATAAAACACGACAAATCAAGAACAATACGATACATATTACAATTATAACATGTAAAACATAAAAACAATCTAGGTTTTAGCAAAAATATTCCGTATTCTTCACTTCACTTGGAAATTTCTTTGTCGGAGTTTGGACCTGAAAAAAAGACTAAGAAATTGTTTGTAGTCGTGTATAACACGCACCCCTCTTACAAGAAACATGACCTAGGGTATAAATGTGCGCGTTATACATACCAAAAGACGGTATATGACAGAAATAGATTTATTGGAATTCAGAGAACTCTCCCATTTTTATCAATACTGGGGAATTCCCTCTGACATGTTTCTAAATCTATAAAAACACAAAATATAAATACTGCTTAATTCTGATTTTCCGTGTTATTAAAAACACGCATATAAGTCAAGGGAAATATCAAACATGAAGATTATGAAAAGAACGTTAACATTATAGGAAAGTTGTTAAAGTTCAATCCCTTTGTTTGTTTATACCAGGTCTTTCAAAGCAAGACAATCATAAGAATCTGAGATGTTCCTTAATGTCTAGAATAAAACGGTTGACGTGAGGGCATGGGCCTGAGCCAATGGTACAAGTCTACAGATTGCTTGAAAGCAATTGTATCCCAAAAATCAAATACAGATTATAGACAGATAAACAAACAAAAACATGAAAACAATAACTGCAACAGTTTTACTTGTTTTCTTTTTATTATGTTGATACATGTACATGCATGTATATAATGATGTGAAATTACATGTACTTAAGGTGGTACCCAACACTTTCACTTAAATCAATTTGGCTGGTTTAATTTTCATAAAATTTTAAAAAAGTATTTACTTTGACCCTTTGACAAAAATATTTGAACAAACAAATTTATCTGAAAAATTACACTGGTTATATAGCAGTTTGACAAACATTATAATTTTGATCATTTAGAAGCTTAATATTCCCTTCACAACACAATGTAATTTTAAACGTTTAGCTGATTTTACAGAGTTATCTCCCTGTAGTGTTAGGTACCACCTTAAATACTTGTGTAAGCATTTGTAAATGTATGACTCCATACAATGTACATGAACATGTATTTAAAGTTTTATATTTGAATTTATACTTATCTCAAGCTTAATTTTCATTTAAAAAAATGTTTAAAGTAAACATGTAAAGAAAAAAAACATAATTTGAAAAATATTCAAAATAAATTGCTTTGCAGAGTGCAGCTGCATACAACCTGAACCACAGACATGACAGAGGTCCAACCCTAAACAGTTGGGGCAAAAATGGACAAAATAGTCATGCTTCATACATCATACATGTGTCATACAGGTCTAAATTTAGATTGTACTTAAATATTTGCCCCTCCTTTATTTTTTGCTTTTGAGCAATACACTATGCTGTTGCATATATATTGATGACACACCCTCCCTCCTAAAAAAATCATAATAACCTCCCCCCTTTTTTTACAAATTTATCCATCTTTGTCTTAATCATGTTAATTGGTACATATGCATGATATGTACCATATCCTATTACATGTACAAAATGTACATGTATTAGCAAATATTTGTAATGAAACTTCTGACAACAACATTAAATGGATAGTATATAAATTATGTCTAACCAATTTTCTGAAGTTAGACTTTTTTCTTTGTCATAAATCTGTATAACTTTACCACCCAAGATTCCTGAACAACATGAACAATGATTAATTAAAGTAAAAAGAAAATGTAAATGAAAGATAATACATTTATTGAATTTATTGTCATTTCTATTCAAATTTTTATAAAATTTCACCTGTTTTCAATTTTTTAATATTCGAAAATATTATTGCTTGTGGTCATGATGGTTGTCAGTGATCGTCCTGCACTAGTAAGCCTGGGGTGATGTTAACGAGAACAATGTACTTGATCAGTTGATAATCGTATTATCTACCAAAGGAAACAGTTCAAGGTCAGGTTATTTCATACAATGATCAAAATGCAGAGGTTTAGGTGTATTATTACTAATTTGCCTACTACATGCAACATTTGCCATTACATGTACATGTATATCACACAGTTGATAAACTACAAACATGACAAAATGTACCCTTGATTTCTTTGACTGTCAAACATCCAAGAAACTACATCATGTACATGTATGACAAAGTTTAAATAAATTAATTAGCCAATTAATAATGATTAAAAAAAAACACAACTGAAAGAGTTGAATTCTTGAGTTTCAGTTGAATCCTTGAGTAACGGTCATACATTTGTACATGTACTGCTACATTTGTAGTATGAAGTCATACAAATGTACTTACAAAAGAGTAATTTTTGCCATGGTTTTTTCTTGTTACATGTTTTATATAATGAGGGGGGAAAAATGATGCTAAGACATGTAAGAAACAAATGGCAAAATCATTTATATTACTGATAAAAATGAATGTACATGTATTTATTGTGTTTATGGGGGCATGCAAATGAATGCCAGAAGAATATATGTAAAATAATGTTTATTAAACATTGTTAATTAAAAACATTAAAAAAATTAACTTTCCATCTGTTCATATGGAACAAGAAATTATAGTTATTATAAAAAATGAAAAAAGATACATTTGTGTAGTTATTCTTATTAGTCCGGGCTCAGTCATACATACAGTGTAGTACATGCATGACATGTATATACAGTACATTGTATATAAGACAAGTCTGTTTTTTTGTTTCTGACTTAGAAGTGAAATCAAGCATTTGCATTTACCATTATTTTGGTAAAAAAAAGTCACACAAATGTGTTTTCATGGTGTTTTTAGAAGCATAAAATTACATGAACAGATGAATGACTTTTTGTAAATTAATCTTCCTTTTTCAAAACAAACTTCCTTTCAAACAGTCAACGCATTATATAGCTTCATATGTAGTTATGTACAAATATATATGTTAAGAAGAGAGACACAAGAGACCAAATGAACATAGAAACTCATAATTCGATACTATTAAACATGCTGACAATGCCATGGCTAAAAAAGAAGAAGACAAACACAACATACAAATGTAGAACATGTAGAAAACTGAGCAACATACATCATCATGAAAACCCAACCAAACACTGAGGGTGATCTCAGGTGCTCTGGAAGGGTAGGCAGATCCTGCTCCAATTGTGTTGCTCATGTAGATACAAACCCAGTGATACATTTACATCTAATTTGGTACATTATTGGTTACATCTGGAGGGTAAGGACTAGATTGTAGCTACAACAATTTGAACATATTCCTTGTCATCCTTGAAACAGATCAACCAACTCATGATGTAATCTGTCACCCAACTCTTCTTTTAATATAAAATACAATACAACATGAAGAAAAAGTCAGAACAAAATGACTTACATTTGTACAATGATACATTTTTTACTTTAAAATTGTAATCAATTACACTGTAACAGCTGATTAATGATAACAATTACCCCAAGTCTGCTTTGGCCATACTGGTACTGTGGCAGAAACGGTAGCAACTAAATAGCCAACTCTCAACAGGTTCTGTGGCCTACTGTTAATTAGTCCAATAATACAATGTATATATATATACCTTTGCATATATTCCCTATTTAATGTTGTCATACTGATATTTTCATTTTTATTTTTTTTGTCTATCGGTGGCACATTGTCAATGCATGATAATAAAAAGAAAAAGATAAATAGCAGAATCAGTAAATACATGAAATAGAAATAGAAAATAATGCCCCTGAGTTCATATATTATAGGACTAACTGTAAATGTCTCATAAAGCACCAAATTACTTCAATGTGTATCTACAAAAATGTATTGAGTGTTACACATTTTACAATTATATGATACATTGTATCATGTATATCTTCCCTGCCTTTGCATGTGCATGCATAGAAGTAGTCCAACATAATTATGCTGTCTTGCAAGGCTATTTTTTTTTCTTTCTGGGACACCTTTTGTAGACAGCATAATTATTGAGATTAGTATACATTTAAAAGTATAACTTTACTGACTCACCTGCATTCATGACATTTCTTTTTTGTTTCAGAAATGTGAAAAATATTTTTCAAAAAGATTATATAAATTTCAACTTACATGTTTTAAAACACATTCTTTTCTCTCGTCATTGTTAGTCAGACTGGTACATGATGTAAAATTGTTGGTGTTATTTGTGGTTGATAGTAAACTTGTGTTATATAAAACAGTTTGTAATTTATTTAACGTGACAGTTTCCTTCCCACTTATATTGTACATAAAGTCTGACAAAAATATCCGTGATGTGTTTGAAATACACTGTCCATTCAAACTTAAAACGTTGAATACTATCAATGAAAATAGTAAACAACATAAGCCTGACAAGGTGAACGAGTTCGTCATCACGTACTATTATTTCCTATTATCCAATAAGTTGTAAAAACAAAAACTTCGTCTATAATGTTAATAATCAGAGCAGTGTTTACTGAATAGAATTTAACCTTCCTTCCTTTGTTTTATATTAGTTTTAAGCTTCTTCGTTTTATTTCATTTTTCTGAAGCGTGTCCTTCTCTTAACAATCAATGTCATCAACAAACTTGAAACCAATCCATGATTCACTGATAGTAAGCGCATGTCTAACCCAGAATTGAATTATAAATAAAAATGTTCCTGAAAGAAAAATCCGTAATGAGGCTCCATACGGGTGTAATTTTTCAGTCAAAGTAGGTATCAGGTCCGTTCGCGCCCAATACATTTTCGCACCCTATACGTTCGCACCTCGCACGTTCGCGCCCAATTTTAATCAAATTGCAGTTGAATAATTGGAAAATCATGATTGTTGTTTTAAATTGCTTTGGAGTAAATACTGAATGTATTTAGCTTGGTATGAGTAAAACATTGAAGATTTTAATTAAAAGACACAAAAGATAATTGTTTTTAACAGCTTGGTCCCTTTGATCTGAAACAATGAAACAATAAAATATAGCAATACACTATTATAACCAAAACATGATAAAATTTATTCAGCACACAAAAAAAAAACGTAGTCAGAATCTCACTTTATTTTGAAACAAGTCAATGAAACAAATTTATAGCAATACACTAACCAAACCATGATTAAGAGTTATTCAACACAAAATAAAACGTTGACAGAAACCCACTTTATTTACAAATTGTTATTTTTAACAATACACTATCAAAAACATGATTAAAATTTATTCAACAACAAAAAAAAATGCTGTCTCACTTTATTTTGAAACAATGACAACAAATATACTTATAAGAATACACTTGCCAAAACTTAATGACAAAGTTATTAAACACAAAAGCAATGAAAATTGGGCGCGAACATGTAGGGTGCGAAAGTGAAAGGGGGCGAACATGAGTGGGTGCGAACGTGAATGGGCGCGAACGGACCCGGATTCGTCAAAGTATATATGTGCAGGAAATTTTCTGTATTTAGTTTTATTTGTAATGACGAAAGCAATAACTTTTTTTAACTTACAAATTTTAAAGGAGACGAGGAAAAGGAGGAGGAATTAGATTTTTTTTTTAAATGAAACAAGCAGGAGTGCCGAATATTTTGTGAAACGGATAAATCGGTAAGCTCCTTTTTTGCTTTAATGTTTTCTGCCATACATTGTCTGTTTTATACATTATGTAGTATGTTCACAAGGTCTGGTCTTATCAGAGATTTAAAAAGGCTCCTGCCAAAAGAAATATCCACATCTTGGCAAAACCAAGGATTCTTATATAATATATCTTTGGTATTGTAACGTGTAACCGGGCGGGGACGTTTAGATATTTTTATCCTCGGGTTCGTACCAGTTTCCTGGGATTTGAAAAGCAATTCAAAAGTTTACACTATCACTATCAAATATGAAACAAATACTATACTACATAAAACGAATTTCAACACCTAAAACCCTTTCAGTTCAATACTGTTTAAAACCAACTGTTTGAAACTATAGTCTGAAACCTAAATGTATGGAACTGGTTTGAAACATAAATGTATGAAACTGGTCTGAAACATAAATGTATGGAACGGGTCTGAAACCTAAATGTTTGGAACTAGTCTGAGACCTAAATGTTTGGAACTGGTCTGAAACCGAAATGTTTGGAACTAGTTTGAAACCTTAATGTTTGGAACTAGTCTGAGACCTAAATGTTTGGAACTGTCTGAAACCGAAATGTGTAAAACGGGACTAAACCTTAATGTATCGAACCGGCTGAAACCTTAATGTATCAAACCGGCTGAAACCTAAATGCATGAAAAATGGGCTGAACCGAAATGTATCAAACGGGCTGAAACCTGAAATAAACGAATGTATGGAAACTATTCAAACTGTTGTAAACTTTCAACGTATGAAACTTTATTAAAATATATTTATAAAACTGTTGGAACAGGGTAGCACTAAGGTATGGTTTAACAGCAAACACTCACTGCAATAGTGAGAGATGTGGAACGCAAAACCCTAGCACTAACCCTGTTTATACAACTTCTACGGAACCGAAACTGACTATATTTTCTCAACAGGTTGCAAACACTCCACTTTGTTTGACAAATCCTGCTACTCGTCTTTTAATATTAACGGTCCAACCTTTTCAATCTTCTTCTTTCAACGTCTCGGATACGAATGACAACTTACACTGAATAGCTACCCACTATTTATACTTACAACGCGGACCTCGAAGAGAGCACCCTAGCAACAACTGTACAGGTAAAGCATCTGATAGCAACCAAGGATAAAGGGATGATTTTAGATACAGTTTTCAACGATAAAAAAGATGATATGGGAAACTAATAGAGATATCGGAAAATATATAACTGTAGAACTATTATTATATTCTTCAACAGCAAATTCGTAACACTACCCACGCCTCCGATTTCATGCGTCCTCGCATGAGTTTACAAATTTGTACTTAATAAATCAAAACACAATCAAAACCGTTCTCGTTTACACTAGCTGACACCATACCAAGGTCCTACTTTTAACCTCAATTTTTCCACTCATTCCGCAGAATACCTCTCCCAGCAACTGTTTGTACACCGAGGGTTATACCATGATAACCAACTAATGGCATTCCTACAACAATCTGTCGACAAGCGTCAGACCTAGGGGTACCTTAGCCTACTCACAGTTCTGGGGTTCCTGTCAGCCTCTTTCGACTAGCATGTTCTTTCTGTTTTGTTAGCTAAGTTCCTATTTTCCAAATATCATACTTTTATTCACATTTGTACAAGCAACTGAATACTGAACTTAAATAAAATTTTGACCAGATAACTATTTCAAATATTCTATTTTGAATACCACTTGAAAAGTTGTGTAGTCAAATACCGGTTTGTAACAATTTTGCCTCACAACAGGCCACTTACGGACCCCTCAAAAGAGTTGTTGTAAAGGGTTCTTTAACGTGCACAGAGTGTGGTACTCCCTGAACACGGGACCTCGGATTTAACGTCCCCATCCGACGGACGGGCATATACATTTATAAACAACAGAAATAAAAAAACAAAAACATGTTTTATGATACAGTTTTAATATATATGATGCTTCCTGCATCAATAAACAGACATCAATTTCTTAAACCATCCAAACTGTCTCATGCTCCTCAACCTTTTCTATCTGTTGACCGTTCACAGTATACTTTGTTATGATTCTAACCATTTTCCTTTCTTTTGTTACGTTGGTTTGTGTGGCCTGTTGTTTTGTTACAAACTTCTGTCTTTTCGGATGTTCCACTTCTTCACTTGCTTCTTTCTCAATATTTTCTCGTATGAAGGACTGACACTTTCTCTTTGTTGATGCCAGCACTAGTGATGGGGCGCACCTTTTCCTTACTGTAGGGCCACTGTTTTCGTCTTTCGGCGTTTGATATACCTTCTTAGTTTCTTTCTTTTGTGACGTGTCTTCTTCAGAATATACCGTACAATGATAAACCGCTTCCTTCTCTTCATCCTTATCATTGACTGATCCGTCTGTGCCTGGTTCACTCTCTCTCTGAGTTGGGTTCTGTACAGCTCCGTTTGGTTAGACGGAGAAAAACGCTCTTCTAATGCCTTAACCAATTCTTTGAAATCTTGTCTAGACTCCTGGGTTAAGTTTCCCAAAACACCTTGAGCCTGACCCCTGAGAGAAACGGCCAAATACAGACCGTTCTCTTTGTCTGTCCAATTATTAATTTGGGAACATGCATCAAAATGTGACCTAAAGTCAAGCCAAGGACCTTTCCCATCATAGGTAGCAGTCTTTACTATGTTTTTATTTTTGTATCCATCCAAAGGATAGGATTTTTTATCTTCACAAGACTCGGTATCACGAATTAAACCAGTTTTACTTGCTCTTTTTGTGACAAATTTGTCACTAATTGGGAATTGTAATTGTTCAGTAAAATGTTTCGAAGTTTGTTTTTCTGCAGCAGGTGTTGATGTTTCAAACCTGACTGAAGATCTCGGTCGGGCTCCTAAATCGCCTCAATTTACACTACTACTTACATTTTTTTCATAAATTGGGAGTTTGTTTGTTTTGACAATTGTTCGGAACGCCAGACTGAACCTATCCCCGAATCACTATGTCTAAACACTGTTCGGGGTGTATCAACCTGGGAAATTGATCTGTCTTTAACATGCCGATATTTTTCTAATTCGGCAGTTAAAATATCTATTTCCTGACTTAACTGTTCCTCAGTTAAACTTATGTCAGGATCATATAAAACACTATCTTTCCTATGTGAATTCATGATAAAATACAATTTATATGTACAAAATACGCTTGAGAAATGCTAGACAAATCCCACCGCTAAGCCACCATTTGTAACGTGTAACCGGGCAGGGACGTTTAGATATTTTTATCCTCGGGTTCGAACCAGTTTCCTGGGATTTGAAAAGCAATTCAAAAGTTTACACTATCACTATCAAATATGAAACAAATACTATACTACATAAAACGAATTTCAACACCTATCAACCTAACCCGAACTTGTTGAATTGAAAACTGTTTAAAACCCTTTCAGTTCAATACTGTTTAAAACCAAGTGTTTGAAACTATAGTCTGAAACCTAAATGTATGGAACTGGTTTGAAACATAAATGTATGAAACTGGTCTGAAACATAAATGTATGGAACGGGTCTGAAACCTAAATGTTTGGAACTAGTCTGAGACCTAAATGTTTGGAACTGGTCTGAAACCGAAATGTTTGGAACTAGTTTGAAACCTTAATGTTTGGAACTAGTCTGAGACCTAAATGTTTGGAACTGTCTGAAACCGAAATGTGAAAAACGGGACTAAACCTTAATGTATCGAACCGGCTGAAACCTTAATGTATCAAACCGGCTGAAACCTAAATGCATGAAAAATGGGCTGAACCGAAATGTATCAAACGGGCTGAAACCTGAAATAAACGAATGTATGGAAACTATTCAAACTGTTGTAAACTTTCAACGTATGAAACTTTATTAAAATATATTTATAAAACTGTTGGAACAGGGTAGCACTAAGGTATGGTTTAACAGCAAACACTCACTGCAATAGTGAGAGACCCTGTTTATACAACTTCTACGGAACCGAAACTGACTATATTTTCTCAACAGGTTTCAAACACTCCACTTTGTTTGACAAATCCTGCTACTCGTCTTTTAATATTAACGGTCCAACCTTTTCAATCTTCTTCTTTCAACGTCTCGGATACGAATGACAACTTACACTGAATAGCTACCCACTATTTATACTAAGAACGCGGACCTCGAAGAGAGCACCCTAGCAACAACTGTACAGGTAAAGCATCTGATAGCAACCAAGGATAAAGGGATGATTTTAGATACAGTTTTCAACGATAAAAAAAGATGATATGGGAAACTAATAGAGATATCGGAAAATATATAACTGTAGAACTATTATATTCTTCCACAGGAAATTCGTAACAGTATAACAAGAGACATATATATAATGTCTCTAGCAAAACTGACATAAAATGGAACAAAATTTGAATAGTAATAGGCTTTACAAATCCTTTAATGGAACAAACATGTAAATAACATCACCGCTGCAGCCACACAAAATTAAGCTATACTTTATTTTAAAAGATAAATTTGAGGTAAATTCAAAAACAGTGAGAGAAAACGCACAAATAGCACTTGTAAGAAAGAATTAAACTATAATTCATACAGCACCCACATACCAAATCACAAACAAATCAACTTGAGATGACCAAGCGCAGACCAGCTAGGTAAATATGCAACATGTACCACAACCTCAACACAGTCACTGAAATGCTGTACTTTGAATATTTTGAATTAAACAATTAACGCTTGAGAAAAGGCGAATATAATCATGCACGCATCATTTTCTTCTACAAAATCATACACCATTTAACCGACATATCTCACTTCAAGACCAAGGCAAAATTCACACATTTTATTCTTTCATATCTATACTTACCACTAAAGATACAAATATTCATTGTACATGAAGAACATTATTACAATGGAACCTTCTTTAGATTTCAATAAGCAATTAATTTCCCCATAGGCGACACTATATATATATATATTATAGCTAGCCTTTTTCGAAATACCGACTTTAGAAAGTTGATTCTTTTTACGAAACCTTGCTAGAATTAAAGAAATATTATTCTGACAGTATTTTTTGGTCCCGTTACTTTTCTCAACGTGACAACATTAAACCACATTTGTAAGAGAAGTTTCTTTTTCTCTTCTTTTGTTTTGTTTTCAAATACCAGTACATCTATGAAATCATAACAAACAAAAAAAACTTAATGGTATTTTACTTGTATTTTACAGCTAGTGTTCCTTATCGTGTATGTACCAACTAGTTATTGACGCTAGCTGTTCAAGCATGCGTTCACAGTAACAGGCCTATAACTTGATACCATGTTCGGATCTGACTGTGAAACAACAACTATAAATAAATTATGAGGAAACAGAAGAGATGTTAAAGTTACACTTGAGTGCATTATATATTGCCATTTATAAATTTCGTCCAAATGGATTCCCGTACGCACTTATATACTAATAATTTCATTGTTGACCCAACAGCTTCATTGGCTTATGTCAAATGAAGTGATCAAAACCTCTGGCTGAAATATTGGAAGAAATGCAAATTTCATACACAAGTGTTCCATTGAGACTTGGCGGTGACTAATTAAAAATGGCATGACTCTTTTCTGTATGTTGTTGCAGTTATTCCACTCTTTAGTGAGAAATCAAATTTCCATGCAGTAAAAATATGTTTTTAATACGTGTCATTGTCAGTATCTCTCTAAACTTCCACAGCTGTTTCTTTTTCCGAAAGTCCGTTTTTTTAGACAAAAGAAGCTGTGAAATGTCTGTCATCTATTCACAATAAGTATGTTGTTGTTTCTGCGGACAAAGCTTCAAAAAATGTTGTCTTGTATGTAACGAACTTCCGCAAGTGTCGTGTAAAAAAAGGAGTAAATTAGCACTCAGGAAATACAACATACAAAAGCATACCATTTGACATGGGCGAATCAAAAGTCCTTCATGGCTTCAATGAACATTACATTGAATAGAAAATCGGAGGAATAACTTATTTGCATTGGATACTTAGGCTTTACAAAATTCCGTACTAATAACGGTACATTGCCGGCTTATCTGAATGATTAACAAAGCATAAGTGGATTCTAAGAAACTCGATCTTTGTCTGAAATTACTTTTGCTTTTTCAACCCTGTATACCACCATTGATTTCCCCATGTGAAATTGAAAAATCGCATTAAGAAACAAATCTACAATGCTTTCCAACAAAAAAAATGCTAGCATATGCCATAGATTGATAACTTTGGGATGCAATACGGCATATTTTGTTAGAAGTGACGAAACGTTTAACATGCTACACAGCGGAATAAGTGATCAGTCTGCTGGAGTGTCTTGTATTGACAAAATATTTGTTGAATTTGGAGGTATACTATTTCAACAAATTCTCGTCATTCCTATGGGAATGAACTGTGTGCCTCCATTTGCCGACCTCTTCTTATTTTCTTCAAGTTCCTTCCGACACTTTAAAAAAAACAAGAAGAGCAACGAAGCCAGATGATTCATTTTCACATGATAAATTGATGATCTTCTTTCCATTAACCATTTAAACTTTTCTGATAGAGTTCCATTAATATATCACCCAGAAATAGGAATAAATGAAATAAATTGCTTCTTCGAGCGCAGCTGGATACGACCGCAGAGGTCGAATCCTGAACAGTTGGGGCAAAAATTGACACAATACTCGCACTTGATACTGGTCTGAATTTGTAATTAAATATTTGACACATACTAGTAATATGTTTCTGACACAGAATAACTGTAGTCAAAGTTACAGTTTTGCCCAAAAAAAATTATTTGAAGAAATTTTCCTTTTAATTTCTGAAATCTTGAGAACAAATTGTCCCAACTCCCACCCCCAAATTTTAGTTAACTTTTTCTAAAAAAAAATATTTCCCTCAAGATATGGTCATAATCTCAATTCAAATTTCCAATGGAGTTTGCAACCATTATAACTCATTTAAATACATCATAAAAGTCTTAAAATAGAAAATTACATACATAATCATGGCCAAAATTAAATGACCATTTATCAAAATTTAAAAAAAAGCAACTTCTAAAGATAAATTGACAGCTAATGCCCTCAAGACAATACAACATTTCTTTAAACAAAATTTAATAGCAGTGTAAGGGAGGTACTTCAAAATTTATAAAATTTCAAAAGGTGTTTGAATTACCTCCCTTACACTGCTTGTAAATTATGTTTTGTACTCAAGTAATGGTCCATTAACCAGGACACCCTTGTTTTCCCCCTTTTTACCCTTAATTCCTGAACGGTTTGAGTCATAATCCCCAAAATCCAATTCTTACCATCCCTTTGTGGTATGGAAACTTGTGGTATAATTTCAGAGAGATCGATACACCATTCCAAAAGTTATTGTCTGGAAACAAGAAAAATGCTTATTTGGGCCTCTTTTTGGCCCCTACTTACTAAACTGTTGGGACCATAACCCCAAAAGTCAATCCCAACCTTCCTTTTGTGTTCACAAACCTTGTCTTTCAATTTCATAGATTTCTTATGTTATTGTACGAAAACCAAAGATCTTCGGACGACGACAGCGACGACTACGTGATACCAATATACGACCGCAATTTTTTTTGCGATCGCATAAAGAACGACACTACTTCTTTTGTCTCATTTTTAGACTTATACCTCGAATTTGACATAAGCAGTTATCTAAGGACCATGAAACCATTTTAATTTTGAAATTATTTTCCACCTTAATAAAAGAGGGACGAAAGATACCAAAGGAACAGTCAAACTCATAAATCGAAAATAAACTGACAACGCCATGGCTAAAAATGAAAAAGACAAACAAACAATAGTACACATGACACAACATAGAAAACTAAAGAATAAACAACACGAACCCCACCAAAAACTAGCCTCACTAAGGGGTGATATCAGGTGCTCCGGAAGGGTAAGCAGATCCTGCTCCACATGTGGCACCCGTCGTGTTGCTATGTGATAACAAATTCGGTAAATAGCAACCCTCTATCAAGAAAATCATGATAGGAAATGCAAACACGCGAATATCGTATCAATTGGGAGATATATACCCCGTATGCAGGTGCTGCTGGAATGTTTCTACTTAGAAATGGAAAGTTCACAATTGGAAAGCTGAAATCATCTCTTTTGTCGTAAAGTTATGTTTTCAACCGACCCTCATTGTCAATTTCTTGATGTAAGTCGATCAAGATATGAGGCCGACTTAACTGTATCTGTAGCATCCTTTATCTCTAGTTAGATGGGATAGATGCGTTCCACATAGTCACCAAATTTTGAATTATTTAGTGAAAGAACATCATCTTTAATATAGCGGAAAGTAGAGTTAAAGGATATTGCTAACTTCTTATCTTTCTTCTTTAGAAGTTACTGCATGAAGTCAGCCTCGTAATAATAAAGAAACAAGTCGGCAAGTAGAGGGGCACAATATGTTCCCATTGGAATGCCGACAGTCTGTTGAAAAACACGTCCTCCAAACGAAACAAATATGTTGTCAATCAAGAAATCAACCATCTTTATAATATCAGTTTCAGAGAAGTTTTTGTTTGAATCAAAGTGATTCTTTACAAAGTAGGATTTATCCCTCCCTAAGACAAGATACTTGTATCTACGTTGGCCATTCTTTTTATGAAGCAAAGCAATACCAACTCTTTCAATTTGTCTTTTAGTTTGAAATGTGGAATACTTGTGTAAAGAGTAGAAAAGTCAAATGTTTTAATACTATTACAAGATGAAAGAGAGTTAGGTTGTATGATAATTAAAGTATTACACGTGTCTAAACCAATCCAAGGAGTAATCAAGCATTTCAATAATGTCTTTGTTTTTGGGAAGACGTTTTGCAGTTTTCTGATCATTATAATTTGTAATGCGGGCTTAATTTTGACATTCGTAGTGTGTTCCCAAGTGTATTGGTGTCATGTAATTATTTAAGTATTCTTTCTATTGTGTTGGATTAAGTGTTTTATTGTTTTCATTCCGCATGGTGTTTCGGATATCAATTTAGGTCACACTCGGACCAAGGCCGTTCATCCTCATCAGGTGCTCTGGCCAATATTTAGATTATTTATTTGATCTATTAATATGCTTGCTTTTTATATCGGATGCGATTATCTTAAAGAGCACGACACCTGGCGGATCTTTTATTCTATATACTATTTTTTCTTGTGTGTCTTTTTTTACATTCAAATTATAGTTTTGATGATGTAAGATATTCCTTTAGATTTTTATGTCGTTTATATGCAATTATAGGTGGTTTTGGGAATAGTTGTTTTGCAGTTTTATTTTTCTCAATGATGTGCCAGTGTTTTCTTATCAGTCTGCCAAGTTGTTTAAACAAAGGATTGTATGTAGTTGACAAAACTAGAGGTTGCGCTATACGTTTTATTTTTTATTTTTATAAATCAAAGTACCATGTCTAGATCTTTTTAATGTTTCTTTTATAATCGGTTCAATTTCGCTTTCTTCATATCCTCTTTGTATTAATTTATTTTTGAAAAGATCTATTTCCTGTTGTCTGTCGATTTCATTGTTTGACGATCTTATTATTCTTATTATTTCCCCAATAATGAATCCTTTGAAGACAGCATTAGGATGAGAGGAGGTTTTGTCTAGGTATTGGAAGTTATCTGTAGGTTTCCGGTATAGTTTAACATCCAAAGTGTTGTCTTCCAAGAATCTCTTCCCCTTATATATTGTTACGTCTAGGAATTGTATTTCAGTATTTGAAATGGTGTGTGTGAACTTAATTAGTGGATGAATGCTATTAGCAATTTTTATAAATTCCATGAAATGTCTTTCAGATTTATTAAAAATTATAAATCCATCGTCCCTGTAAATTGAAATCATTAGGATGTCCTCCGAATATTGGAATCGATTTAGTATGTCTGATATTATTTCAAACATTCTCAGATCTGTTAGGCATGGTGCGGCTGATAGTCCCATTGGGACACCCACTCTCAGCTAATGCCCTGTAGACAATACAACATTTCTTTATACAAAATTTAATAGCAGTGTAAGGGAGGTACTTCAAAATTTATAAAATTTCAAAAGGTGTTTGAATTACCTCCCTTACACTGATTTTAAATTATGTTTTGTACTCAAGTAAACCACCCACTCTCTGCCGAAAAATATTTCCGTGAAATTCAAAAATATTATTTTGAAGAACTATTTTTAGTAGTTCCAAAAATTCTGTTTTAGGTGGAAGTTGGATTTCATATACACATTTATTTAGTTTAGGCCAAGCACGTCCACAGCCTCAATAATTTCTTCATGACGCATATTTGTGTACATAGAAGAAATATCAAATGAACACATAATTATTTCCTGAGGAAGTTTGATTTTTTCTAGTTTGTTAATAAAGTCAGTGGTGTCTTTAGTGTAGGTCCATTGTTGTTTTACCACCGGGTTAATGAAATAATCGAGGAATGTCCCTACTTTTTCAAGTGGGCTATTTCATAATGATACAATAGGTCTTCCCGTAATATTAATATTGTCTAGCCACTCTTTTTTAACTTTTAGTTTATTTCTGTCTTGGTCATTCACTTTGTGAATTTTAGGTAGGAAATAAAGTCTTCCCAGTCTTGTATTTTTAGGAATTGATAGATATTTTAGAGTAGTATCGTCAATGTAAGATTTCCGGTACAGATTGTTTATTTTTTCATTGAGAATCTTTATAAGTTCTTCAAAGTCGGATTTATCTGTAAACAGTTTGCAATAGCATTAATTGTTCTAAATAATTAGGATGTTCTTATCCCAAGCATACAAACTTAGCCGTATTTGACACAACCTTTTTCAACTTTTGATCTTCAGTGCTGTACAACTTTGTACTTTTTTTCGCTTTCGATCTTTTATATCTGGGCGTCACCGGTGGGTCTTGTGTGGACGAGGCGCGTTTTTGGCGTATTAAATTTTAAACCTGATGCTTTTTGTTATTCATTAATCATGTGTTTCTTTGTCTAATACGTTTTCCTATTTATTTGTATTGTAGTCCTGTAATATTATGTTGCCATTTCTATGTTATATTTAACATTGCCATTAAAGTGCGAGGTTTGGCATGCCACAAAACCAGGTTCAACCCACCATTTTTTCTTTTAAAAATGTCCTGTACCAAGTCAGGAATATGGCCATTGTTATATTATAGTTCGTTTCTGTGTGTGTTACGATTTAACGTTGCGTCGTTTGTTTTCTCTTATTTTTGAGTGTAAATTGACATTGCGATAAGACGTACGCGTGTCACTGTACTTGTCTATCCCAAATTCATGTATTTGGTTTTGATGTTATATTTGTTATTCTCGTGGGATTTTGTCTGATGCTTGGTCCGTTTCTGTGTGTGTTAGTTACATTGTAGTGTTGTGTCGTTGTTCTCCTCTTATATTTATGCGTTTCCGTCAGTTTTAGTTTGTTACCCCGATTTTGTTTTTTGTCCATGGATTTATGAGTTTGAACAGCGGTATACTACTGTTGCCTTTATTTATCCACCTGTTCATAGTGAATTGGGTCATTCAAATGATCCATGGCTAATTTGTCATATTTATCTTTGTCCAGTATTACTGTCGATGAATTCTTATCTGCTTTTTTAATTATGATATTCTTGTTATTCCTCAAAGTCGATAGTGGTATTTTTCTTTGATGGACATGTTTGATTTGATTTTTTTAGTATTTAATTTACCAATTTCAATCTTAGTAGCAAAGATGTAGTCTTTAATTGCATTATTAGCAAGAGAAGGATTATATCCTGTTTTCTGTTGAAATGGGTGAGAGATAAACTTATTTGATCCGTCGTCAAACTGATATTTGCATCTCATTTTTCGGGCTAGTTCTTGAAAATCAATGAGAAGATTAGCTTTTTCATTTTTAATGTTTGGGCTAGGAACGAATTTTAACCCTTTAGCAAGAATTGATATTTCGTTCTCGTTTAGTTTTTGTTTGGTATACATATCAATATACTTTAAGTTATTTATGCTTTTAGCAGTTTCTTTAAGTTTTCTTTTGTAAGATTTCCTACGTTTGTTGTTTTTGTTTTTCCTTTGTTTGTTTTTCAAAAATTTCCTATTCTTATCTTGGTTTCTCATGCGTCTTCTTTTATTATTAGGCATATTATGTAATGTAGCACAGATGCTCAAAAGTCTTTCGTTTTTCAATCCCTCTTATTATAAGTATATCTATATTTAATTTAGCTGTATATTCTGTTTATGTTCTTGAGTAAATAATTAAAGGAAGGAATATTCCTAAATTCAAGTATTCTTTTCTTCAATATTTTCCTTTAAATATTGCTTTGTAAGATTTATATTATTAGCTATATTGTTTGATAGTTAAATGATTGTTTGAGGAGTTTTTTTCTTTTAAAACACCTCTGTTTGTATACAATAATTAGTCCTAGATATTTTCTGTAGCTCTATATCTAAAAAGATTCTTGATTGTTTGAGGTGTTTTTCCTTTTAAAACACCTCTGTATGTCTACAATATATAGCTATGTGTATCTGATCTGACCATCGAGGTGAGGTTTATCTATAGGGATTTTTAAAGACGGCTGTGCACGTGTTTTCCATCAATTGTGTATAGTTTTGATTGGTTGAGGTAAACTGATAGTAATTTGCTATTTGATTGGCTAAAAGCATTAAATGTTCCTATTGCGTAGTAGCAAATGTATAGATGCATCATATTAGTTGTGACGTCATGCAGTTATTTGGCTACAAATCGATATGTTTTGTTCTGAAAACGAATCATCTGTACAGTGTATTTATCTTTGGTTGAAATTCCAAAGGAACATAGAACAGACAGATGATTATCCAGGATTTCCTCTTTGGTAAGTGTCGTGAGGGTATATGTTGAGTTTCCAAGTGAATTGTCAAAATTAATACCTAATTCGTTTATCAAGCAGTTAATGTAATGAGTTTTACACAAAAAAACCATGTTGTTTAAGGGCTTTATCTGCGGGAACAACAACATATTTGTCATAGAGGTAGAATAAGTGTTTTGCAACATTTGGGTCTTTAAAGTAGCGATATACTAACTTCACCTGCATATTCATTTGCGCATCCAGGGGGGTCCGGGGGTTTGACCCCCTTTTTTGGCCGATCAATGCATTTGAATGGGGACATATAGTTGGAACCCCCCTTTGTCCTGGGTTGGGAACCCCCCTTGTTAAAATGGCTGGATCTGCCCCTGATATTGGATATACATTTCCAAACTCATACGGTATTTAAGAGCTTGCAGCTGCTACTCAGAGTTTTTAAAACGTCATAAGCATCTGAGCAGAAAGTTAATGAATCAGGGTTATGTTAGGAACGTATCGTGCTTTTTATAAAAAAGTTCAACGGAATATACCAAGACCTTGTTGATAAATATTCCGTATCACTTAAAAAATAATACACGAGGGTCATGAGGTATACATTTTAGGTACTGACGCCATTTATCGTCTAAATAACGTGTTATAGTGTTCTTTTTAAATTATTACTTTTACAGTTAGACTATTTGTAAATATATCCAGTTGACTAGGCTAATAACTTATACATCCCATCATTGTGTTATTGGTCTGTGGTCATTTTTGTATCCTTGTCTTTTTTTTTCTTTGTACTTTGTCTATATGCCTTTTTGTTTGTCTTTGATAGTCTTTGTTCTAAACGTGGTTAAGATATTAACACAATGTTGACTGATGTACCCCTAATTATGACATTTTGACCTATTCTGTCAGTTTTTTTTGTTCCTACATTGTTGTCAATATAATGGAATTTTAGGCGACATTCATACAAGTGAGAAGTTAAGCTAGCTATAAAACCAGTTTTAATCATTTTATACATAAGAAAATGTCTCTACCAAGTAAGGAATATGACAGTTGTTTGATGAGATTGATCTTTTGAGTTTGCTATTTGATTACGTAGGGACTTTCCGTTTAGAATTTTATTCTGAATTCGGTAGTTTTGTTATTACACTTTTTACAATGTCGACCAATCTGGCTCGCACATTATGGAGTTAATCCGATTTCCTCTGTTTTTGTTTGTTACCTTGGGTTATCCATTTTTTTTTATATAGATGAGACCGTTGATTTTCTCGTTTGAATGATTTTCACTAGTACTTTGTTGGGCCCTTTATACTTGCTGTTCGGTGTGAGCCTAGGCTCCGTGTTGAAGACCGTACATTAACCTATAATGGATTACTTTTATTAATTGTTAATTGGATTGAGAGTTGTCTCATTGGACTTACAGCACATCTCCCAATATCTATATACCCCTCATACAGCCCGCTAACATAAATGAGGTATAAAAGTAGCAGGTGAGAATTTGTACACAAATTTAATATACAAACAATTAAATCATGTAAACCTAGAAACCACATGTATCAACAATTACATGTTTTAAATATCACATTTTACAATCTTCACAATTTCATTCACAAAGTATTTTATGAACCAAAATATAACCTTTCTCAAAATAATCAAATCATTGAGCACACAAATTTTTATTTATAACCTGGAAAAGTACTGATATGGGAGAAGACTTTATAAGTTTGATTAACTTGTTTTTCATCCCTTTTCCATATTTAGGCAAATAAAGTATGTTTAATAAAGTATGTTTAAACTGAATACTGATCATCCTAATCAAAATTGTGACATTTATTCGTTCAGTCATTCTTTTATTCATTACCGATTGTTGTTGGTAGATAGTATTTAAAACTAGAGATAAACACGTGCGGGTGAATAAGGACTAGTTTTGTGGCATGCTCTAAATATGAAAGTAAGGCGAGTCTAATAGTTTAAGCCCTAGCATTTTGACGGACGTGTCCAAAGTATATTTTCCAATGGGTCAGAAGTGTAATCGATATTACACTGCAGTATAAATTCAAACATAAAAACACTTCCATTTTTTGTGGTTTCATAACTTTAATGTTGTTCTTTGTAACCATTCACTGTAAGGCCATACGATGTACATATGAAATGATGAAAGTTATATGCCAATTGTATATGTTCATAATAATGCAACATCGTTTGTATTGGTTCTATATTTGAATGCATTTTTTTAAACGAAGATTCAAAATTATTAAGAAATACTTGCCACCGATTCGGTATATTTGTTTTTGCATGCGTAAATAATATATTAGCCAGCCAGATAATAACAATAGCACTTTTTAACAGAGATGAAAATACAGGAACAAACAAAGGTCTTTGTCCTTGTTTTTGATACATAAATAAACCCAACATAGATAACAAAATTGAGATTTGGTATCTGCGCCAGACGGGCGCATAAACAACTGAAAATTTGGTGATATATTAATATATTTAGATTTTTCTCTACATTTATCATTGGTACCTTTTTTCTATAAAAATAAGAAAAATTAACAAGGATCTTAGAAGATTTGAAGAAATATGCTGTGAAACGTCATGTATCAAAATTATGAAAGAGAAAGGAAGGTGAGAGTGGGCAAACGTTTTAATGGCACTACTTGGATAAAACCATATCACTACACAGATAAAACCATATAGCTACATGTTCATGTATAAATCCAGAGGATGCCGATTAAAAAGTAAATGTAAAAACACAAGAGCAGCGAATATCCTTAATTACAAACTTTGGTAATCAAGGATATCTATTATGACATAATAACTTAATAGCTTTATATATAATATGTTTATGAATAATTGGTTAATTGACGACAAAAAAATCGTACAAAACGTTTTGAAATAAAAATCTGAAGATTATATTTTATATGTTGTATACAATACCCGTGATAAACAGCTGTTCATATGAGATATAAAATAATATGTCCAACAAGAGATTCAAAGGTGAACTATTCAAAAAGTTATTATATCATGTTCTTTTATAAATATAGAATGACTATTGGAATTTGAATATTTGTATCTCACTAGCACTCAAATGAGACAAGAACACAATCTGTTATTGAAGGTCTAGTAAATGCAACTATTTTGAAAATGCTGACATGGTAAGTTACTTGAATATAAAGCACATACATTCTTAAACTAAAACTATCGATATATTAAAGACCAACAACTAGAATACAGCAAAACCTAATGTTATGGATGCACTACATTTAAAGATTAGTCGTTTGGTATCTAATCTCTCTATAATGAATTGATCGAGTTGAATACTAAAAGTCAACTAAGTTTAACCATCGATGTCCATTTCTAATGGCACCTGCTTATTTAGAGCCCCTATATAGTAATGGAAATAATAGGTGTTACGTTGAGTGTTTTTGAACATTTGATATACATGTTGACAACTGTAACATCAACTCGTATACCAGACTAACAGTATTCCTCAAATAACCCTTATAAAATATATCAAATAACATTTCTATATGGAAACACTGTTAAAAATAATAATCTTACTCCAGGTAAAAGTGTAAATGCAATGTACGTTGGACCTAAGTTAAATTATCAAAAAGGTTTTGGGCAGAAAACATGTTTCTTCGAATTCATTTAACCATGTATAGTTACTAATCAATATACCATACCTAAACATTTATAACTGGCACCATACAAAGACATTATGAAAATTACATTGTATATATAGTTAACATATAAAAATATAAACACCCCGCATGGTTATTTTAATTAAAAAATATAAACATACAAAAATATTTCAAAAGTTGGAAAAAAATACACGTCATAAAAAGACTTATAACTAAAATGTTCTGATGTAAAATAAATTAAAAAACAATTGCATTTAAGGCTTAATATACATTGCTAGCAAACCATGTGTCAATTTCTATGTGAAACATATCACTCACTCGATCACAAAAACACTTTTGCAAATGGTCTTATAGTCTTGGTAATCATCAGAATCATACTTCTTTTGTCATGATAACTAATTGCTGAATTCAATCATACAACCTGAAAGGAAACAATATGATATCATTAATAACAAGTACATAGATTACTTTTACCATCCTGTTTGTGAAATAAAATGTTTGGGATTGAGCATTCATGTTGAAAATAAAATCAGAAAAACACCTGGAACACATATAATTAATAAAGTTATTTTCAATTTGTAATGTAATATATGAGTCACAGATTGTCATGGTCAAAAAATCTCCTTCCTCGCATAATTTATGATTCTAAACATTCTTCTCTGACGATGCATACCTCCTAAAACTTTGGCAATTTGGCATTTGAACACAAATAATTCAATTTCACATCAGTGCAATACGATATTCTTAGTAGAAAAAAGCAGATTATATTAATTTTTATATCAGTGTGAAGCAAATTAAGATATTCAGATGTATTGTTCAATATACATGTAGCAACATTTTAACTACAAGGGGCTTTAAGAAGAGAATTTACAAAAAATAAAAAAAATGTGGAAATAGAATAAGGTGTGTGTACAATTTTTCGTAGGAAAACCAAAATATTTTCAAAATAAATTTCATCAGGGAAAGATGTCACAACATTTGTCATATGAAATTGACGAGAAGAAGAAGTATAATAACTGCGTGATAAGCAAAGAATGAAAAAAGTACAAAGGATTGGAAAAAACTTTACAGGGCGAATATATAAATGTATGTTTACAATCATTTGGAGAAATAAAGGGTTTGATTAGCAACTCTTATCATGTTAAGCCAACAACCAATAAAATTGTTGAAACGGCCATGTGCTTACAAAATTGTCTCAGTAATGATTTGTTAAATGGGCTTGACATTTTGATTAATTTTACATGTAAAGCATATCC
The DNA here is from genome assembly GCA_019925275.1 of Mytilus edulis. Lineage (NCBI taxonomy): Eukaryota > Metazoa > Mollusca > Bivalvia > Mytilida > Mytilidae > Mytilus > Mytilus edulis. Next base: position 58,587,764 of record CM034351.1, on the reverse strand, counting down.
AGTGTTAAACTTTGTTATAGTCTTGTTTTAAATAATGTTGATTTTCTTACTAGGTAACAGTCATTGTTTGCAATAAAGTTTTGGGAAACGGTTCTATGCTCCTCTTTGGTTATAACTTCTGGTCAATGTCAGATCGGCGTGCAAGGACACATAAAACAACATATACTTTTTTTGTTTGTTAGTATTCTGTTTGTTTTGCTTAATTTCAATATATCTTAATTATAAGCAACATGCCAGTCATTACCATGATTACGACAAAACATATATGGGCATAATATAATAGTTAGGAGATGGAGTGATGTTGCAATTGAGACAATTATCAACCAAAGGTTCAGATAAACTGGAAGTTAACAATAAAAAAGCAACTGTTCTTATTCTAAACTACGTTAGTAATGTCTTCTATATTCATGCATATATCATCCCTCATGCATTATATATATTTTCCTTAAAAGTCTACACAAATGGAATTATTAGTATGAGACACATTGATGATGCGCATAGTGTTTATGTTACGATCAGAAAAGGGTTATTGACAATCAGAAAGTAATGCGATCATTAATGAAAGTAAAAGTAAGCGTACATGCAGATCTGATAAAACAGTTTTACCTCATGCTAAGCGGTCGAAGGGTCCGTTAATGCTTCTTGTAGCTGAAATTAAACGAATGATGCATCTAAACAACTGACATGCACTGTACCTTCATAATAAGTAATGTTAATTATTTAGTAAACATGGTAGAGGGTGAATAAACATAAATAAACAAATACATTTAGTAAGAAGTTAGATGAAATTATCTGTAGTTAATTTGCACCAGAGTATAAACATATATATTCGATGTACTATTTTGAGAAGAACGGGTGTATTTTACTTTAACTGTTACAATACAAAACACCGGTCTAGGAAAGTTTGATCAGCAAGTTTACAAAAACAAAATGCAGTTCTCATCTTACTTTAAATTGTTATTAGGGAAACAATGTTGTCGTGTCGCTCAATCATGCAAAAAATTGAGGAATTTGAATATTTCAATTCCTTTATTCGATGTCAATTTAGAACACATAAACTGATAGCAATGCGCAAAAAATGCAAATGAAAAAAATTGTTGCACAAAAATGCAGAACATCGTTAAAACCTTAAAAGATAAGTAATGCAGTTCCTATAACCGTTTTGAAAAGGATTAAGGAAATTAACTCTGTTGTGCAGAATTTACAAAATTACTAAAACTATCCAATCATGCAACTATATTTATGATTTTATATTTTCTAACCAGATTATTCCCCGATGTATTTCATGCTTGTTAAAAGAACTTTTTGGTAAAAAAAAACCAACGAATGCAGTCAAAAATGACATACAATATATCTCATGATAAAGTACTAGTTTCAGTTGGATTTCTGACTAAAGTAAAACTCGATTTATTATCTTTCAGAATGGACCATTGTACCAATGAAATCTAAACAAATATTATCTAACGTACGTATATAAATGTATAATTCTGTATTTTTCGTGGGATCGTTTGAAATCACAATGCAACTAACTTCAAAACATACAAGCAATGTCAACAATGATGACATTAAGACAATCGAACGAATACTCAGACTAAATATTCATTACATTTGTCAAATAGTTGAATCAGAAAACAAAAGATAATCTCTATTTTGGTCATCAACTATAAATCTCCATTTTGATTTTCCTCAGAGTTCAGTTTATGTGTGATTTTACTTTTTTCTCTATACGTTTCTTTTAATCATAGGTTTCTGGCGTATTTTTATAGTGATAAAGATTATAACACAATGTTGACAGCTGTGTCTCTATTTTTGACATTTTTACCTATCAGGTTTGTTTGTTTTGTTAACACATTGTTTTTCAATATAATGGAGTTGTATGGGACTGTCATACAAGTGAGAGGTTAAGCTATCTATGAAACTAAGTTTAATCCAGTAAGTCTATCTATAAAACCATGTTTAATTAATCATTTTCTACATATAAGAAAATGCCTGTACAAAGTCAGGAATATAAAAATTATCATCTATTTGTTTGATGTGTTGGAGCTTTTGATTTTGACATTTGATTAGAGACTTTCCGTTTTGAAATCTTCGGAGTTCGTCTTTTTTGTTATTTCACTTTTCTTTAAAATAAAATGTAATATGATTATATTATGTTGTTCTATTCCATTTATAAACCAACAATGCAACTTAAGTTAAAATACTTGCTTACAGCATCGTCCTTTTGTCTCATTAATAATCATTTATCACTTTTTTAATGCTGTAAAGACTTCATTCCCATATGCTATATCTTAACGATACCTCTAATGTTAATTCAAATTTATGGTATGCAATCACAAACATGGTTGTACTCATTTATCCCTATTTGATTAGGGATTTTCCTTTTTTAATTTCCCTAGACCTCGGAGTTCAGTATGTTTGTGATTTTATTTTATACCAATGTTGGGTCTTATGAATGTGCCTGTAGTACAAATGAATTAAATGCACTATATACGTTTGTAACATTTCTGAGACTATATGATAGATTGAATGACGATAAGTTTAAGAGCATTCCATAATAAAACAGTCAAACAATGAATCTTGTGAGAATTACCTGTCCATTTTCCTGATCTCGATACCTATTATGGTCTTCCTTCAACTGAACATCAATTGTTATTACACGTAGTTCTCTAAAACAGCTCACAAAGGTTATGACAAAGGCCATAATTGACAAGGCTAGTAGCCATTCTGTTACTGTTGATAACAAAAACACGCCTCTTAATTTGTCCTGGAAATAATTGAAAGACGTTATAACTAGAGTCTCACAAACCAAGTTTATTTGACTAAAACGCATGAAACATAAATACATGGACACGATAATAAATACACGTATAAAGGTATCAGTCCCAGAGGGTATCATCAGCCAAGAAGTCAGTATATTTGTACTGACATAATTTATAACAAACCTTTCTTAAATTGTCCGTTTATAAATTTTAAAGTTATTAGAAATTAAGGTTTTCACTCCCTCAGCCAAAGTTAACATTAAATGGATTTTGATGTTTATTTGTGTCATATTTGGCTGTGAGCATTTCGGATGAAGATAGATCCAAAACAGAGCTAAGACCGCATGAGATCTATGACGTGTTGTTTTTATATTTTGTATATAACCAAAGGCAACCACTTGAACACACACTTTAAAAGTGCGGCGAGATTCAGCTGTTTCAGCTTGCTATATATTCGTGAACAAGATATTCAACCTTACAGAAGAGGTATTGCGTTTTTTAAGTTACTTTCGAGAACTTTCTACAACTTTTCATACTGTAATCAATTATAAGTATCCACAATGGACGGGTTTTTATCTTTTATTCGATCATTTAGAGTTTGTTGAGTAAAATTTTTAGAAATGTTAGAACACACTTCTAGTATATATAATACATACCCATTTTGTGTATTCTGGATGTGCCTTCCTCTGCATTTTGTAATACGTTTTTGAAAAGGAAACTAAATTGAAAGTTAAGGTTAATTTCGATGTATGGTGAGTAGTGACAACAGCTTATTGTTTAAGGAGGGACAAGTATTGCATTTCTTAAATTAAAACAACATTTTTATATTTCATATATATTGGTTAAAAGAGTCGTGCGGACTGAAACATAAAATGTTTAGATGGAACCTCTCAAGCTTACACCACGTCAGAACACATACAACACACACACACATAATCCAAGATAAAACTTTCAAATTTTGAATAAGGAGAAATTATGAACATTACAAGGCATTTTCTTTCCAGTACCCATCTTAAAATAGATGAAAGTTATATATTTTATTACAAAATCTCATCTTGCGAGTAATTTCAGTTTAACCTCTTTAAATTTCCCAATCTTGAATATTCAAAGTGTGTTTTTAAACCTTTCCCTGATGATATCAGACACGTTAAAAAAGGATACACAGCAAAAATATTATGCATGTGGCAATAGAATTAATAATTTGCCACACAAATTCCCATCTTGCTCTCTGTAATTTAAATGTGATAGCTGTTTGCAACCAAAGGTATGCCACTGCCAGTGTAAAACAAAGGAAAGCACCCGTATAATGGGGTGGCTTCATAGTATCCACCTGCAAGTTAAAACATGTATTCTATTAAAATTTGTTTATTGAGAGATAATTTGTTGAAAAGATAATTTTCTTTAAATGTCTATATTTAACAAAACCGTTACACTTGTTTTGAGTATTTGAGAAATCACAAAAATTATATTAGTGTTCTCGTCTTTAATAAAGAAGCAAGCAAATTAAATATATCAGTAAATGATATAACATAACCTCAAATATATTCTCCTTATTAGATATTTTGACAATTATTCCGACATTAGCTACTAGTATATTGAAAAACATTTAAGTAAGACACACGTTAAACACTAATTTAGGAGTTGCTGATGTATACACATTACTATCTTTTTTGAAAGGAAACAAAGAATGATAACGCTTACCTGAAAGCATGCTACCAATAACAGACCCAACGATGACAATAAAGCTAAAACAAGTCCAGCAGTATTTGCTCTCTGCCAGTGTTTACTAAAATTTGCTCGCTTTCTTGTCATTTTTTCTCTTATAAACAGAAATCTCATTTCAGCATTCGCTGCCACTAAAAATAAGAAATTACATTTCAGATTATGTTGTCAAGCATAATGGAATTACAATTACATTTCAAACACAATTTGGATTTGGAATTCTTGTTCAAATTTCTAGCCAAAGAAAATAACTGATGTTAAAAATAGTTCCTTAATTGATGAAATACAATAGATATATACAGAAATAGGTCTAGATTAGATAAGACTTGGTCGCGTATGGGTCAGACTTGGTCGAGAATGGCTAAGACTGAGTCGAGTAAGATTAAGACACGTAAAAAAAGGTTAAGTACTGGTCTAGTCAGGTCAAGTACAAGTTTAGACTGTTGAGTGTGATTCAGACTACAGCCGAGTATAATATTAGGCAAATTTCAGACCAATTCAGACTAATCGATTAAATATCAGTTTAGTAGAATGCAGATATAGGCAATTTCAGACTTCGACTAGTGTGTACTGAATGTAATTAAAAGTTAGAAGAAATCGTATACAGCAGCAAATATGTTCATTTCGATTGGTAAGAGAATAATCGTTATAAACATCGTTCGTTTAATTTTCACCAATTACCAACGGGGGTCGAAGTGTTCGCCAATTATATATATACACATTCATTAAAAACTTTCACTTCACAATTGATAAACAAAACTTACACATAATAGCTGACACAGCAACACAGAACGTAAATATACCACTCTCTGGTTCTTCGACACCAGTATAACTGAAAAACGAAATTTAAGGAATATTTATACATATGGATTTTGAAAAGGGTTAAAAGAGGAACGAAAGATACCAAAGGGACAGTCAAACTGATAAATCTAAAACAAACTGACAACGCCATGGCTAAAAATGAAAAAGACAAACAGTTAAAATTGCTCATCTACTATTCTTTATTATAGATTTTGTTCCATGCGCAATGCATTCATTTTACAAACTTTAAAAGATAAACAAAACGTACCCCATATTCTACATCATAGCTCTGACATGTAATTAATAACCGTAAAATAACCGTAAAGTTATTAAGTATTAAACAGGTGATTATCGATTCTTCGGACTTGATCGGATTTCTGTGCGTTAATTTTTAGCTTTTTTGTCTGCGTGAATGTGTGTTGAAATATTACTTAATAGCAGAAACAACTTGTGCCCTGGTGATATTTTAAATATAGAAGACATTAAAGTGTGTGTATTAGATTGTTTGTTGTTGCTTTACGTCTACGTCTAGTTGTAAATATTTCATGAATATTCAGAACGAAAACAAATCAACAAATAAATGTAGAAGGATCGTCATGTAATGGAGGTCGTCCGGGATAAAGGTCTGAGAAATTTTTAACTTCCACTGGAACATACGGGTATATTGGATAAGAACAACAATGTTACATTGTAACAGTCCACATACGATCCCCGAAGAGTTCTTAGAAGGGTTCTTAGTGTGTACTACTTTAGAGGCCACTCTCTTTATACGAGGAGTCAATCTAACGTCCCCATTCTGATCGGACGTGGCTGCGAATTTTTACATTCCACACAATCAAATGGACGTGGAAAGATTTTTTCTGCCGGTCGGAAGAAGACCAAGAGTGACCATATATGTTTACCTCACTCACCTTTAGCGTTACAATCTGTAGGAGATGTAAAATAACATAATATTTCGGAACAACATTCTTCCTTACTAGTGGCCGAGTGATAAACTCATCATAGATACCAGGCTTAAAAATTGTGTACACCAGACGAGTGTGCAAAAGACTCCTTAGTGACGCTCGAATTGAGCAAGTTATTAGAAGCAATGACGTATGAATGTGAAAAGCATAGAGGACCCTAAATTCCAAAATATTTTTCCAAATAATACGAAAGTAATCTATTACCGTGTTAGAAAATCTTTAGAATTTCGAAAAATTCAAAATTTTACAAACAGCAAATTTTCATTATGCCCATATCAATGATAATTCATACAAACACAGAAGTGCTGACTACTAACTAGAGTCGTGTCTTATTCATACCTAATATATGGAAAATCTGGAAATGTGTGATTCTGTGCAACAGCTAGCCCATATCTGTGAAAAAAATATATTGACTATATATATATATATTCAAATCGCAAATATAAATTATTGATAAATAGTAAATGTATTTAAATATTTTCGAAGAGCATAAGGAAATTTGAAATGATATACAAGTTTTGTGAGGCGTATATAACCTGATAACAATAGACTCGTCTTTATAAGTATAGACATACTTAAAATAAAACGGAAACAATAAATTGAAATTAATTACAATCCCGTCTGCATTTAGTATACGTATTAGATCATAAAACTATATTCATTCGTGGATGTTCCATTAATCATAATATGTAAACTTAAATATTTCATGGTATATATTGAAGTAATAACGATAAATACAAAAATTAAAACAAAATCAAGTATCTACTACTGCTTCATGATTAAAAAAAGACAGTTTTGAAAATAAAACTTCACAATTTTCTGCGTCATATATATTTGTTTTATTCATACGTTATAATATTATAACATATGTAATCTCATAGTTTAAAGGGGGACTTTCCGACTTTTTTGTATTAAAATAACACAATCCCGATTATCCGTCTTCATTAAATTTTGAAGACTCAAATTTTCACTCATATTTTTTTTCTTTTTGCAAAATAATATATAGTTAATTCCCTTTGTTTTTTTTTATTTGATTATCTCGTTAAATACATGACATTGTCTTTATTTATAAACAAATTTTACATTTTCCACGTGGTTTTACAATATTGAATTCTTTATAGCGGTCGAATGAATTTAAAATGTGAATGAGTTAAGCTACATTGTAATGCATTAACTAACGAATAAGGGGGCATCTTTCTCATATGAAAGTATACGCAGACGATGTCAAAAATATCCATGGGTGAAAATTCGCAGACTGAGGTATACAGATACATTTTCAATTTAAATTATAGTATGAGTCTGTATATACGATGCACCACTCTTTACGTACAACTGTCTGATGAGTATATATATGATGGTCCTTTCTTCGTCTGCTGAGATTTTTATTGACACGACTTTTGCTTTTTTATTTATTTAAAAAGATGTCTAAGATTTTATAACTGAAAATATTTAAATGGGTTATAATTAAGGAATTATCTCCCTCATGCAAAGCTCTGATTGCTTGCCCGGCTTTGGCTATACTTTTTTTGTCTTTTTTGGTTTATATCTCTTCATCCTTTTAATAAGCTTTGGATTTTAAAATATTTTGGCCTCGAACATTACTTGATGGATATTTTCACAAATCTTCAATAAATGAATGAGATGGGTTTTTTTTTAACCAAGCTGCACCCCAGTACCCAAATTGTATGTTTAACCCCCTCCTCCCTTGTATATAGTTTATACTTACGTTGTTGCAAATGAAATCCAAATCCACACATTTGTTACTATAGGTAAAATCCATATCCATCTTCCCAAACACCAACTCGCAGCGAAAAACATTTTTAAAACTAAAATTTATCGTCTTTAAAACACTGAAATATATAAAATACTGCACCTGAATAATCACAGAACTTAAACTAATAGTCTTTGAAATACCGAAATATATAAAATAATGCACCTTAATAAACGCAGAACTAAAACTTATCGTCTTTGGAACACTGAAATATATAAAATACTGCACCTTAATAAACGCAGAAGTAAAACTAATCGAAATAACGCATAAAAATTCGTTTACGTAATAAATATTCTGTCTTAACGGAAATGAACTGACATGAACGTTCAATGGGTTTTTAACTCGAGTGTTTTGCTTTACTTCTTTCAAGGAAATAAACAATTTGTGGGTTAAGTGGACTTTCAATTCAATAAAACAGTGTCGTTTAGAACTAGTGTAACTCGTTTAAATATCTGAATGTATTGTGATGGAGAAAGATCAGGGGAAAGTTCCATATAGCGCCTCTTGGAATTAATTGCAAGGTGTTAAAGATGTTTATTTCATAAAATGAATAGATGCCAAATCGAACTCTTAACTATACAACAAGTCAATTTGACAGATGATGTTATTTTGTACATTCATGAATAGCATGCTGCAATATACATGTTACATGTACATGTAACAATTGTACACAAGATATGTTAACATCCTCCCCAATCGTGTGAAAACATAACGACAGACGTTCTCCGTCGCAACACCTAACATCATGATTTGTAATATATATATACAGTAACACCGCCTGGAATTTAACCCTGAATCTGTACATGCGATCCTGCAATGTTTCGAGCGTCCCAGACATATCGGCCAAATAGTACAGTAGCTTTCTCGTTGTAGTTGAATTTCTTTACATTTGTCGTTTTGGGGCTTTTTCAAGTTACAGCTGACTATATATGCGCAATGGGTTTTGTTCATTGTTAAAGGCAGTATTGTGACGTATCATGAGTTGTTAATTTCTGTGTCATTTTATCTCTTGCAGATAGTTGTCTCATTGACAATCATACCACATCGTCTATATTTTCATATTATAAGTGTGACGTAAGCTTAAAATTTATCTAAGTGCTTTTCTAAGATCACTCTTTGGAAATCGAAATAAAAAAACTGTTTCCTACCGATTTCATCTGCAAAACTTAATCCGCCTTAGTCATAATATTCCCAAATGCCAGGGTAGCTACTAGGAAAAAGCAGAAATATCCTAAAACCATCCACGTTCAATTTTGATTCATTACTAAAATCACAGGCTTAAAAAATGTATATTGCACATCTCGATCAATGACGAAACATTGATTAATCATGTTAATCAACGCATCCAGAGGGGTTGTAAATAAACAGCCGATTACTGTACTGATCATGTATACTTGTAGATTTAGGTAAACAATACTACTAATACGTTTTCTATTATATCTTGTTGTATTCAAGTTCAATAAAAAGAAACGAGATAGAAAGAATCTGAATAAAAACATGTATTGAAGCCTTTTAGTCCAAAATAGGCATATCAATGGTACTTTAATAGGTACAAGGACATCATTCGTGAATATAAATCAACATGCAGACATCTCTCAGGTATTTCACATCCAATCTTTTATGGTAATATTTTTAACAAAGCACAAAAATGTCGGCATTCACCTCTTACGCTAACCAAACCCTTAAACAGACTTATTCAGATGGGATATAGTTACGTTACTGTTTTCATGTCAATAACGATGGCATATTTTGGTATTAATAGTGATTCACTCATATATAGGGTCTTTGCGTCAGAAATAAACATAATTATTCTAATGACAGTTATTGGTATGATACGGGTTATGTTATTCGCATATATTTTATATATATATATATATGCTTGATTATTATATGATGAAGACATGATCTTTCAATCAGTTTAATTGGGGACCCATTGTTGGCCTTTTGCAGTTTTCTGCTCTTCCGTCGGGTCTTGTCTCTTTGACATATTTCCCATTTCCATTCTCAGTTTCATGACAAGAATATAATTAGTCAGAATCAACTTATTGCAGTGTTACATGCATAGACGGCTGCCAATTTAATGTATCACATTTTAGTTTTCGGCACAAATCTAACTCAATGTCGCAAAAGCATAGTCCGTGCCATGAATATCACAAGGGAAACTCTTGCAGTCTTCACGCAATGGTAACGAACCCCCATATATACAAAGTACTGCATTTTTTTGCTACGTTAAATGCAATAGATATACAAAGTACTGTTTTTGCTACGTTTAATGCATGTTAATGCATTTAAAGCCACAAATTTTACTGAAGAAATTTGAATGGTAGTATTCAAGAAATTAACAGTAGAACTGCAAGTTGTTGTTATGGCTAACACATGATTCCCGCTTTACAAGTATTCGGTATTGACAGGAATATACATTATAGTTTAACATATTCATATATTCACTGTTTTCAAAACTTCGTATTGTTCGAAATGCTACGGATTTTTGTAACCAATCAAAGGATTATATTTGTCAATACCGGCTTCAGGTATTTTGGATCCTCAATACTATTCAATTGTTTACTTTATTTGGATTGAGCCTGATTGACCAGTCTTTTATATAAATAAGACCGTTAGTTTTCTCGTTTGAATTGCTTTACATTGTCATATCAGGGCCTGTATAGCTGACTATGCGGTATGTGCTTTGCTCATTGTTGAAGGCCGTACGGTGACCTATAGTTGTTTAAGTCTGTGTCATTTTGGTCACTTGTGGACAGTTGTCTCATTGATAATCATATACCACATCTTCTTTTTTTTTATAGCCGTTTGAAAACGAAACGCGTCTGGCATACACAACAGTAAACCTGAAAGGCATTGATACTTAAACTTTGACACCTTCTATCAACACTGCTGTTTTATCCATGGGCTACAAATTACTTTAACGTGTATATTTTGCTCAATGTTAAAGGCCACACGATGACCTGTAATTTTCCACATCAATGTCAATTTAAAATTGTCTGATTTCAATAAACATAGAACGTGTAGAACGCAACATGCGGGGTGTGGACTATGTTTGACACGGGATCAATTTTCAGGTGTTTGAGAGAACAGAACACTGAAATCGACTGCTTCTGCTTGCAGAAAATAGATTGTGTTTCAGTTCCTTCCGTGCAATACATTATATGGTACTAGAAATTCTAAAAAAAGAAATTTTGATACTTGAACTTACTTTGATAGTTTTTCTACGCTTCGAAAGTGCCACCCCGTGTCAAACATAGTCGATACCCCGCATGTGGCGTTCTACGCGGTGTTGCTCATGTTTATTGTGCTCAAAATTTTAGAAAGGCGATAGATACCAGAGGAACATTCAAACTCATAAATAAATGTTCATATTTATGTCATACTAAACAGGGAAATCTTTTATTGAAGTCCTTGTAAGACACTTCACTGAATGTATACGAGAAAGTTAACTTGTATGTCATGTCAATTATTAAACCATAATTTCCATAAAATGTTTATTGTCACTCTTATCGAACTTTCAAAATTATTATTTGTCTAGTTAATAATAAAGATATAATATAAATTCTGTGAAAATTTGTTGAAGGAGTGATACACTGAGATAACCGTCCACTTCAACGGCTCTGGTCAATTAACCTCACAATATATGACGGTGTGGAAGGGGTTAACGGAATATTAGCAATAGGTCAAAGCACTGAAAAAAATGGAACAAACAAAATAAATGGTGTGTAAATAACAGATAAATTACCCCATCTAGACCATCGATTTTTCAGACAGGGGTCACAGTCCGGACTGGGATGAAACCTAGTACATACATCATGTACATGTACATATAATTATAGCTCTAATTCAGTTATATTAAAAAATGTCACTTTGTTCATTGTTGGGCATTAATACATAAAGTTTGACAAAATTGCAGTTCAGAGTTTTTTTTAAAATGCATGTTCGCAAGTGTGAAAATCGGTTATCACACTCAAATTATAACCGGGAATTTGTAATGTAGTAAATTCTAGTAAAGATTGGAAAAAAAATCTTAAGTGTGAATAAATTCAAGAGACAATCGGCATGCACCTTTTCCATATTTTTTCTAGACCGTCTAGATTGACATACCGTGTAGACACTAAGCTTTGTCTTACTGTTGAAGACAGTATTTTGACCTGTGAAATTCGAAAAAAATATGTGAAATTTTTAATATCTTTTACTGAAGTGTTTCGCTGAATAATGCAATATGATGTTAAGGATTTGTGTAAAATGAATAACGTATCTTTTAAGTCGATTATTCAAGCTCTCTGGTATTTAATAAAATAGATGTCGAAATGTGTTTTGCGTCGTTCGTCTTCTGTCTCGCACATTCCTTAATTCCTTAATGAGTTTTATAAAGCGGGAATACTGAAATGTTTGCTCTCTTTTATAGAAAACTAAAAAAAAAAGAAAAGGAAAAAAACCGGGCCTTTGCAAAAAGACCTCATTGACATCGACAGCCCTTGCACGGTCGGATCACTGACATGAAACGTCCTCTAAATTAATGTTATCGAAGTCCATTCATGGGGGAGTGGATGAAGTATTCAAAATCAAGAATAATAATGAAAAAAAGGCCATAATAGAGAAAAATAGAAAACACATAATAATGTTAAAATTTAAAGAATACAGAATAATGGGCTATTGACATTTAACTTGAAAAATCCCCAAAAACGACAACATCTATGATGAATAGAATAAAAACTCACTCTATAGATTTATAAAGAATCAAAAAATGAAGGACCCCCTTTCCCAGACCCTCATTCCTGGTACAACAGATTGTATCCAAATTTGAAGATACAATTAACTAGCTGATCAATTTGACTCGATAATCCTTATAGTTTATACTTCGTACAGGCTCTTAATTAACGTAAATGTACCGAGAAGTGTACATAAATACAATATATAAAATATATACACATGTATCATAATATAATTATATCCATCATGTATAAGTTTAGAAGTCGTATTACCAGTAAACAGAAAGTAGGAATAATGATGATAATATATATTTATATATATAGTACCAAAAATATCTTTTAAGTTTACCAACATGATTTAGAAGTATCTACACACATATACGTTGTGGCATTTTATACATATATACCAATACTTACAGATTTACAGATCAATTAACGGTAAAGGAAAAATGCTTCCCTTAGTCAATATTGTTTTCGATACTACGAAACCGGAAGACAAATTAATATTTGCCATGATCTATAGTAATTATCATAATAAATCGTGGGGCGCTAAGAGGAATATAAACAAGATAACGAAAGAAATGGAAAATGCTACAATGTAACGCGTACGTAACATAGGAATTTAGTGCGTGGTCATCCATAAACAAATATTACGTGAATCAATGTACGCGTTGTTTATTTTATCGATTTGTACCAATAGAACAAGAGAAAACTTGGCGAAATGGCGATCTATCGCTGTTCATTATTATTTTCTTACATAAAAAATGCACATAAATATAAAAAATACTGTTATGTCTTACCTGTGTAAAATACCTTAATAACATGTGGAAATGTAACATCTATGTCAAAATTGTTGTGTATGCATTGTCCTCAGGTAAAATGACCTGATTAGTCAAGCAAGTGTGGGAAGTTTTATAAATGGATCAAAACTTAATTCATACCAAATTCGCCGATTAGAGCCATGAATCATTGTATTCTGCACACATATTTAATTTCACTGTTATCAATGCGTGATTGTAAATTATAGACCCACCTGCAAGTTTTAGGGTTTTAAATAATGCAAGTATCCATGCAGGAAAATACGTTTTAAGATCATTTTCAAATTTCAAGATATAGAAATATTAAAACATATATATATTTATTATAATGACAAATGCATTTAATTTGAAGACCATATCCTGGATCTATTTAATGTATAATAGTCCCTGTATGTGTTTTCATACTTTCGAATTTCACGTATCCTTTACAAATATTTCTTTAGACATATTTGGCATAACTTTTGTTTGTTTGTTTGTTTCTTTTTATTTTGTGAATAAGAACTGAATGTATAACTCGGCTTTTTCAATTGATCAATCATTTTCCAAAAGTGTGATATGATCAACATACCAATCCGTTTTATTTTTTATATATCGGATATATGTCAATTTTTAGAAAATATCACCGCTTTTGGCGTAATCACTATATTTTTAACACTATTAAAATATTTTATGTTTTTACCAGTTTCAGAAACAAAGAAAGATAATAAATGATCAGCAGTTAAACGCATTTTGCCCTGAGATTTTGTCTTTGTCATTTTCAGCAATATCGAACGTCAAATTTTGGGGTTATTGCACCTCAATGTAATTGCTGAGTGTAATTGTTAGCAAATTTTAAAGTCTTTGTGTATTATCTTGGAAATTGTACGGGATAGAGTTAAATTTTAACACTAAAATGAATAATCAGTTCCCTAGATTTTAATTTAACTTCGACTCCTGTCGTTGTTACCTTAGAACCTTTTTGCATTCATTGCAGATGCGATAGTTGTTAGAGAGAATTATTCTTTGCAAAAATTGTCAGAAAAATAAGAACGACAGTACACATAAACTGGGAACAGTATATCAAATAGGAAATGAGTTTGATGGAGTTTTTTGGGGGATATAAATTAATAAAATTCCGATCCTTACGAGATATTTATAGTCTTTGAAAAAAAAATCAACGTAGTCGAAATCGTTAATTGACCGCATATATCAGTTGGTCCCGAAAAAGTAGATTTTTACAATTTTGCATTCTTTATCAGAAACTATAATATGCAAAGAGAAATTGAAATTTTATTAAAGATAGTATAAGATAAGCACAATAGGATCTACGAATACGGACACTTAATTTTGGAGCCTTGTTCTATTACATATTATCTACAACGAATTATGTTTGTTGTAATGCATTATTCAAGTCATTTCATTTCTTCGGGTTTTGTACTTCTATTTAAATTTTAAGATATATTGTTATCATTTGTGTTTACATACACAAATGTCCCTCGTATATGTATTATAACTCTCTAAGTCTTTTCCTTAGATTTTAGTCTGTTTTGATGGCGGAGGATAATTGTTTGTTTTCTTTTTGACTGTCCGTTTGTTTTTGTTTATAGTAGTTATCTTGTTTTTTCGTCGTTTTTTTAGTCTTACTAATAATAATAAGTTTCTTTAAAATAAATTTTAACATATATATTGTAAATTTTAATAACAAAAGTACAAACATTCAATCCACACGAATAAATCCATTATAAAAGTAAACATTTTGGCGTTAAAGATTAATTTCCCTATGATTATGCAGATTGTTCATTCCCTGTTTGTTCGACTATTACAACTTTTGTTCTGTCTTGAACACTGAATGTTGGTTTTCTCCAATTTGAAATACCTGAATTCTTTGTAGAAAGTTGCTAAGAATATGACAATTAAAAGTGCAACTAACCACTCTGACACGGTTGAAGTTATTCTAAAGCCATAGCCCTGAAATATATATACAAATATATCCGAAATTAATCTTCTCGAAGCATTTGTAATTTCAACTCTAATACTATAAGGATAGTTGGAAGTTCATAACTTTTATGTCCTTTACCCATAAGATAAGTACAGATGTGTGGTAAAATATGTTTATAAAATACGGAGCAAAAGCAATAAAAAAAAACTAAATATTTAAGACGGTCTGTGCAACTGTTTTGAGCGAAAGTCTTTGCGAAACCATTTAATAGACAATGTAAGATGTAACACAACCAAATCGGGCCGGTCACAAAGAAATACTAGAATGTATTGCATATTTAAAACAGCATTTTTGTATTTGTAGTGCGTGTACTATTTGTTATACTTACATGTAATTTATAACATTTCCAATTATGCAATTCCAGATTGCTCATTGTTGAAGGCTGTACATTTACATAAACTGTTGCTTATTTCTACGTCATTTGATTTTTGGCGTATAGTTTTCTCATGTCAATAATATCAACTCCATTTTTATATTATGTAGTAATAAAACTTCGGCTTTCAGAGAACAAGAGAATATATCAACACTCATAATAAAAATATCCCAATTATTCATTTGTTTGGAATCCTAGGTTGAAGTGAACATGTCATCAAATAGTCTACATATGATAGAAATATTATAAACAAATATACTTGCTAAATCTATAAACTTTTTTATTACAAGTATTTTTTGAAATACAAAGGCTTTTCTACTTCAGGCATAGATAACCTTAGCTGTATTTTGCAAAACTTTTAGGAATTTTGGTCCTCAATGCTCTTCAACTTCGTACTTTATTTGGCCTTTTTAACTTTTTTGGATTCGAGCGTCACTGATGAGTCTTTTGTAGACGAAACGCGAGTCTGGCGTATACTAAATTTAGCCCAGGTATCTGTGATGAGCTTATCTATAATATTTTTTATTACTCACCGGAACTGATGGATTCCAATAATCTAAATTGCTCTTTCCTTTGGGTTTCTTTAATTTTGATAGTAACGAGAATATTCCTACTGAAAAATGTTAAGGACAATTTCATATAATAAAAGTCTGATATTCTGGTTTCATCTTTCAAGGAGTTTTGTTACCCAGCATCACGCGTTTTTATTTTATCAAGTTATTCAATCCAAACAGAACAGAATAGCATTAAAATGACTAATCAAATAAAGAGTAAATAAAATCAGTTTGATAGCGGAAACATTTTTTATTTGTTTTCATATCAGCATAAATTGTCACATTTGATGATTGAAGTTGCAGTGACAATACTTAAACTTGCCGTTTTGATGTGAATCGAATGATTTACCCTTTTTATTATCATTATATTTGTATAAGAGCGTCACTGATGATTCCTATATTTATAAAATGCACTTCTGTCGTACAATACTAACATTGTAAGCCTGGTATCTTTGATGAGTTTTCTCATATTTACTAACATCATACATTTTTGTACACGAGCTTCCGCAAAAACAACGAGTCTAAGTTTGATTTAGTGCTTGATGGACCATAAATTCTATACCCCCTTGTTATCTTAATAATAATAATTTAATTTTGGAAGTAACGCGTCTTCTGATTGCTTGACGTTATTTTGTTATCAGCCTATAGACATAATTTAGTCATGTGACCGTGACGTTATCAACTTTTTTCGTGGTTTTCTACGGTTTAAAATGGAATTTAGAATAATATTAAAAGAAATGACTGTAATATTTTTTTTCTGTCTATTCGAAATAAAATACGCGCGTTATTCAGTGTGCACCAATTTGTTTTATGTCATTCCTTACAATGTAAATAATTATAACTAGCCAGTACAATCAAATCATGAGGAATGAACCAAAATGATGAAAGAAAAACATGTAAGACCTTTATGTTGTTTGTATATTTAAAAAGGTTATTTAAGACTTCGTGTATAAAAGGAAAGTGAAGGAGGCAAAGGGAAATAAAAAACCACAAGTCCAATAAACATCATAGTCAGAAAGCAAACCAAAGAAGAGACAAATAAACACCAATAACAAAACATTACACTAAAAAACCTAAAGACCTGATACCCGCATCCAAAAAACGGGATAAAACTCAGGTGTTTTGGACGAGTAAGCGACAGAGGTTGCTGCATTACAAGTGGCACGCTTCGTGTTGCTTATTCAAATAAAATTCCGCTGATAGATCGCATTCGGTAATGTCACAATTTATATAAAGCGGAAGTGAACGTGGTTTCGACATGTGGAATACTAGTATATAGCCGTGGTCATCTGTGACACAGACAGTATATAACGGTAAATCAAATAGCGAAAGCGTCTGGATACCTTCGAATGTTAAAAAAAAACAAGCAAACTGAACTTGTGTGCAGCAATTACATACTAGAATACTAGTAACTTAGTTGTAAATTCAAGTCTAGTGTTTGCTTTGTAAACGAAATCCGACAATGAAAGCAAAGTAACGATATATTTTTACATTTTGTAAAAATATTAATAAAAGAGTATACACTTTGTTAATGTTTTGTTTGAATGCCAGTGGATATGTGTTTCCTAGAGCTATAAAAATAAAATAAAAGGATAAACTCAGAAATACAAAATACAAGGCAATTTTATTGGCAAATGTATAAACATATAAAAATTGTGTTCGATTGAGATCATGGTAATCCACTACCAGATTGTTCAATATTATAATTGTTTGTTATCTTTTTATCTTTATGCATACATTCTGGTGTGTACATTCTGAAGAATTTGAATTCCTTCACAAAAGTCAGTAAAAAGAACACAGTAGATAATGCTAGGAGCCATTCTGATATTGTCCCCGCTAGTCTTAAACCATATCCCTGTAATAAAACAATAAAAGTGATGATAAAAGTATTACTTTTGATCGTTTGTTGTAGGTTGTATTGCTATCTACACAAGGCATCATATTCATATCCCTTTTATGGTCACACGTTGCTGCGTACTTGTACATCCCAGAACAACCAATAACAGACGCTGAACTTAAGCAAGTGTTTTACTGTTGATCGAGAGAAGACAAAACAAATGACCATAACTTAATCCGCGATTTACCCTAGGGGTAGTGGTATTTTGCCTATTTCTAAATTTATATTTAACGTTAAAGGGAGAGACAGAATGGCAACACGTCGACTCTTATAAGGAACGCTAAACCTTACAAATATACATGTATGCTGTTTATTTAGAGTAGTAACATCGCCGTGGTGTTTAAAAAACAACAAAATAAAAATGACAGAAATTAACGCCAAACAGATATATGCGTAGATGCTTTTGATGTTTAAAAACTAAATTAAATGGGCTTTAAGGGGACATAGGAAGATATCAAGAGGCATATAAAAACCATAACTTCATAAAGGACCAAGTGAAAATAGTTACTTCAATTGAGTGTCAACTCAGGTGCTAAAGGGGAGTTTCTGTTCCAACAGACATGCACTTGAGGTGTCTTCATTCTTTAAATAAGCCATGGGCTTTCAAATGGATTTACCTTGAGCATCACTGAAGAGAAAATGATTATCGAAATATGCGCATCTTTTTGCAGGAAAATTAGTATCGTTTATGTTATTAAATCAACTGGTAAGTTTAACTCAGTAGCATAGCTCGTCACAAAATATTTCTGGGATCAAGTATTCTTTTGTAGCTAATGTAGCAGTTAAATTTAGAATAGTAAAAAAAGAGAGAATATAGAACTATATAAGACAATGTTATTAAACTCCTTTAAGGAAGCTGGCTTGTCATGTTTTAGTTTTTTGTCAGATTTTCTGAATCTTCTGGTTTTATCTATTTGAATGCCTTGAAAAAAATTGCCCGGTGACCCCCATTTTTCTTTTTGTAAATCTTTTACCTGTATAATGATAAGCCATCTGTAAAAGTCTTATAAAATTTTAATTACTTTTTAAAAGTTTTTGGGAACTTCAACTTGTCAATGATAAAGCTATGAAAAGTCAAGAGAAAATATTTTCCCGCCAAAATTTCAATGGCTTTTATCTCGAAAACAAGCACGGTGACCTATATTTTTTTTTTGCTCTTTGAATTCCTTTATGAATCCCCTATCAATATAAACTAGTGTTTTGAAAAATTAATTACTTTGAAAGTGAGAAGCTAACTCTCTTAAACGGACCGACTTTATAAAAGGCTTAGTCTTTCAGATGTCCAACAAAATACACATCAATTAATAATTCATCCTATGATAAACCTACCGGTTTCCCGGGTTTCCAGTAAGTGTTATCTGTAACGTTGACCCAGCTTGGCGCTTGCTGGTTTGAAAGCGTTGGAAATATAAATACTGTTTTGGCTAAAGAAAACAAATACATGAGTTTCGCTAATTCTTCCAAACTGATATTGGAGCATGCAAATAATGAGAAGTATTTTGAGACAATTATTTACCAAATAAAAATATCATTGCTTCTTGTGATATGTTAAACTATAATATGATATAATTATTGACTTTGAATTAACTAATTAATACCTGATTACATAATATGTAACTCAATGCACTAAAAAAAGTTCTGGGAGAAGCAACATACTTTAATACTCTTATAACCAACAAGTAAGCTGTTTCTATTGACAGCCATTATCTAAAAGGATACAGGGAATCCTGTTTGAGATACAGACCCCAGTAGCATTGGATGTAAAAGAAAATAAGCTTCACGTATGGGATATCTGCAAAAAATACTTCAAATGTGTCCCAAAAAGGTGTTACATATATTCTATCTTTATACAATCAGTGTTCGAACTTTCAATTGTGTTATATAATAATGTAACAGAAACATGTAGATTTTATCATGGTATAACCTCTATGTGTTTTGGGAGGTTGCAGTCGAGCGGTTGCTTTTAATGCTCTCGCAGGTAAAAACTACTTTCACGTAAAACAGTTCTTGTTTTTTGATATTTTGATTTTTTGTTTATTTTGTTTATTTTGTTTCAATTTTGTTAATTTTAAATCTAAGCATGTACAAAAAGGATACACATGATTATAAATATAAATGTTAACACACTAATAACTGTGCGTATTCGACACACTATAACAGAATTTCCAGGAAGATCTGTCATTTTAAACGACATCCCGGTCTGTATCCAGCAATATATACTCCCTACAACAAACGCTAGAAGTGCTCCAATAAGATGTATCACTATCACATTTGTTTCCTGAAAAGAGATGTTGAAAGACTCGAATATTTATAACAAAATGTTGACTGCTGTACCCACATTTTTGACATTTTTACCTATTATATTTGTTTGTTTTGCTGCCGCATTGTTCTCAAATTAATGGAATACTACGAGACTGTCATATAAGAGAGAGGTTAAGCTAGGTATAAAACCAGGTTCATGACATTGTATAATTCTCCACTTTGTACATAAGGAAGTGTCTGTTTTAAATGCCATAATATTAAATGTTTATCAAGTATATCAAAACTTATCACAGTATCCCCTGCTTGATAAAACTTTTTATTTCATTTTACTTTATATTATTTCATTTTTTAAATAACTTCATTGACAAATGAAATATTTGTTTGTGTTTTTTCAATTTGGTAAAAACGATTTAGCTACAAAAAGAAATTATTCACCGTTATAATTCCTTTTACTCTAGAAAATTTATTTTCTTTTTATTTTAATTCAAACTGTAGATTTTGCTTTGTTAAATAATCCTGGTGAATATTTATATAATTGTACCTGAAAGTTTCCTACTAAGCTTATACCAAGTGCGGCTGTTATACCCATTACAAAAGTCACTGTGTTGTATTTTAATAGTTTTGTTCTTCCTGCTCCTTCATAATGCGTTCTTATTTGTCGATATCGTATATAGAATATAATGAAAGCTGAAATATAATCAAATACTTGTTCAATAAAATAAAAAAAAATCTTGAACAATAAATTTGGCAAAACGGTTGTTATATAAATGTGTGTCTATATTATATTTCAATTCTAAAGCTTTAACAGAATATTAAAACCACTTGTTTTGTAATAAATAAATAATATGTATTAGGACATAGGACTCATACTACGATAAATGAAAATAAATTAATAGTTTTTGACTTTTGCCAACAAAGAACTGACTAGCAAAGAGAATTTCGCCTTATATTTATTCGATAGTTGATTTAACCATACATCTATTGTACCGCAACAACCCAGGTTCATATCCTGGTCACGGCACAATACATGTTAGGGGGGATAAACTATTGCTATTTAGGAGATAGAATACAATCATAGTGTTTGAATGTTTGAGTGCTAATGTCTTGTCCAACAATGACGGCAAAACACAACGTCGATAAATAATATCAAACTAAGCCTAAATATATATTCTCACCTAGGACGGCACCAATATTGAGCATTTGACCGAACACACAACTCTCAGGTGGTTTTGTACCTGTATCACTGAAAAATTAAACATATAGTACTCGTATGGATAACTTTCTGTAAAATTTTGTAGATATGTAATACTAGTATGTTACATACAATTAAAAATAAGAAATAAACAACTAATTATATATATTTGCATACACTTCGAAATATTAAAATGTATGCCCGTAAAAGACATACAAGAAATGTTTAACACAATCAAAGTAATTAAATCCATGAAATAGGAATTTATTATTTGAAACTGTCAATCGAGACTGCATGTAATTTGATTATAGTCATATTTTACTAAAGGTTGTAGAATTTTCTAATACTTCGCCAGAATACGGATTTGTTCACGCTTTGTTGGTAAAAATATGATAAAAAGTATTGGTTCTTTATCATTTTGCAAGCTACACGTCATGTAAAATTGCCAATTTTATGTTTTGCCAAAATGTGTTGATGGTAGATTTTGGTGCGCTTGTTTTTGAATGTATGTACATTTAATTTTTCGACAAGGGTAAATTTATAGCTTCACAGATGGAATAAATATACATGTGTCAAATGAGACTTTTGTTGCCGACGATATTCTTGCTTCTATTTGTCTTTCGGATATTAATGTTGTTGGTATGTAGTCGCATTCACGATAAATTTGTTTAAGAAATAATTGATGCAAGCTATACTTTATTGTAGTTTTAAAATGGGTAGACAATATATTCGTGATTACTTTTGCCTGGGCGATAGTGAGGGCTAAAATAACATTAATATAATGCCTACCCATGTTAAAACTACAATAAATTCTATGCCCGATGCGTATAAGAGTGTTTGTATGGGCTCTTCCCTGAATGAATTAGTAAAACCATGTACAGCATTTAAGAGTTTGGAAGTGTTTTAAGTTAATAACACATTTTAAATGCATGCCAATTTGATAAAATTCATTATTCTGAAGAAGTCATTATACACAAGTGCAAACATTTTTATTGGATTTAGAGCATGGGTTTATTCACAAAGCGAAAAAAGCACGCCACAATAGAATTAGTTATACATAACTTACCTGATGTACGGAAAGGCTGGTTCCACATGACCACTGGTTACTGCTAAAATGTATCTGAAATAAAGTTCCGCAAATTCAAATAAGGAGGCAAAAGTTAGTAATATTCAAAGTTGTTAAAGTACAAGATAAGCTAAAAACGACAGGTACACAAAATAGTCCTCTAAACACAAATGATGTTAAAGCTAACTACAATGGTAAAAACGTATTTTGTTGTGTTGGTAATTTTCCAGTTCTACTTAATAAATCATGACTTTCACTATAATTTCTTTTCTTTTTATTTCTGTATTTCTATAACTTGTTATCTTGTATCAATGATACCTGGTAAAAAGGAAAACTTGAAATAAAAAATGCATTCCTTAAATTATATGGTAAGATTTTATATCCCATTAGAATGTTTGGATTGATGGTGACACAAATAGATTGACATCATGCAACAAGATCTGGAAACAACACGTTCAGTGTCCAGATTTTATTTTGCCTTATCATCTTGATTTCATCAGTTGGTATCAAAAGCCCACTCTGGTTTTGTTTTTCATTTTGCCAGTGAAATTTTTAGTCACAGCATTCGAAACGTTCCTTGAACAATGTACATTATGTAAGTACTTATTTCTGAATATACTTACGTTATTGTGAATGTCAACGGTACAAAAATGGCTATAACAATAGGATACACGTGTAGTCTGTCGCCAAACATTACCTTTTAAAATAAATAACACAATTGTTAAATGATTGTAGTAGGAAATGAAATGAATCAAAATAAAAAAAGGCTTTCCATATGACCCATCTGTATGACAAAAAAAGCAAGATATACAGGTAAAGATGTTCAAATATAAATCTTGCACATTCAAAGACCCACTCTACATATTTGAAGCTCACAGTGAGTATTTTTTATTATTCTTATATAAATTGTTTTGCAATTTTGTCTTGGTACATTAAGTTGATCTTTTCTGATGTAATGTAGTCTATCAAGCATTACCAATTTGGTTTAGATGTATTGTTAAACTCTATCTTTAAATTAGCACTTTTAAAGAACACTAGTAAAACAATTTCATATGAAACGTAGCTTTGATTTTATCAGCTCTGCAAAAACTCAACAATAAATTAAACAGTCATACGGCGTTGATAAATGTTCAAATGTTTCATTAACTATTATTCGCTGTACACATCTACCTTAATTAATAACTTAATTCTATGAACAGTGATGAACTGATTGAACACATGGAACATAAGTTACAAATGTATTATACCGACAGTTTCAGATATTGTTAAGATCAAAATAACCGTTTTAAAGTAAAACTCATTAGCGAAATGTATG
The DNA here is from genome assembly GCA_019925275.1 of Mytilus edulis. Lineage (NCBI taxonomy): Eukaryota > Metazoa > Mollusca > Bivalvia > Mytilida > Mytilidae > Mytilus > Mytilus edulis. The sequence continues at coordinate 58,563,573 of CM034351.1, read as the reverse complement.
CATGCACCTTTTCAAATTAAAATTTTGATACTTTTGTTAATCGATCTTCCAACCAAACGTCCTAGAATGTTTTCCAAAAAATTATAAAGTCTCATTAGACTACTTTTATTTTTTTATAGTATCGATGGGTATGAAAACGTCTAAGAAGACAAAACAACTGCCTTACAAGACGTCATAATTATTTGGACTAGAACGATGCTGTTCTTAAAACTGAACTCTATGAAATTAATCCAAAGTCTTTACATTGTGTTTCGAACTCACGGATTACCCTTAACACTGCATAGTGACAACAGACCATGGTTCTCTTCGAACGGTATTTGAGATTACTTTAAGGAAACAGGAATGAAGCAAAAATCGATTTCCAAATATAAACTGCAAGCAAAAGGAGAAATAGAACAACCAAACCTTATTTATTGAATTTTAAAGCGTTAAGAGCAGCAAATGCATAACAGAGAGACTGAAAAAAAATACCGAAAATTCCGAACCCAACCAAAGTTCAAAACAGAAAGCCGTTTATCAAATGGCAAAATCAAGAGCCCATAAACATCAAACAAATGTTAAACAACTGTCATATTCCTGACTGGGAACAGTCGTATACAATTTCTTATATGGACAACAATCTGTTATCAAAACAAACAGACATAATAAGTGAAATTGTCAAAAATTGTGGTACAGCAGTCAAACGTGTGTTATAATCTTAATCATTACTAAAATGAATAACTATTTCAACAAAGAAAACAAAATGGTAAATTGACACTCTATAGGCAATGTACATCAGGAAAAATGAAAAACAGAATACAAAAAAAAAAAAAATACAATAGTGCAGTCACACAATGACGGGGTTTATAAACACGTGTATTACCAAAACTTGACCATACAGTAAAGACTAAAAGTAGACAGTAGACAAAGACAAATAAATAGAAACTGAACTATACCATCATGTCTTTTGGAGTTTAAAGAAACATTCGACACATGACAAGAGGACGAGCTCGACTCGAAATGCAATTTAGGAGGAAATTAAGAACAAAATGTATATACTTTCAAACGATGATAAATCTAATTGAGAGACAATTTCCTAAAAGAAAGGAAAACTAATAAGAGGATGTGGGTAGACACGCACAAATGTAATGTGAACGAAGTAGATATTGTCGTTCTGATGCGATGCAATGTTAAAACAAACAAACTGTCGACAAATGTTAATAAGGATCCGTTTCGTGGATTGAAGAAATAAGAAAGTAAAACAACAAACCAAACAATAATGGTGGCAGTGATCACCAATGACCGAAACATTGGAAGACCAAAGCATACAAAATACAGATGGTGTTAATTGAGAAATGCTCTAACCGATGAAACCAGGTCAATACCGAAAGAACTATGTCATATATTCAACGATTTGTCAAGACTATAAATAAATGTGTAAGGTTAAGTCAAGTAGTTCATAAGATACTATTTTGCCATCTACAATTAATCAAATAATTAGCAATCTATATTTGATGTTTTTAAAGACATATTAATTGATATTTTTTTATTTCCCATTTAGTAACATAAATACAAGTATTCCAAGGAAATATGACATGTAAAATTTTTATATTAACACGTAAGGTAAAGAAATACTGAGTTCATCGTGACCTCAAGTGTTGTACATGTACTTATTACAACTTTTTTTTCCGGAAATATGATTATATTTATAAAATGTTAGTTTTTTAACCCGGATTTGTTTTTCTCAATCGAATTATTACATTTGAACAGAGGTATTCTACTGATGCTTTTAAACAAAATTTCAACCAGGTTTCAGTAACTGCAATACCCTGAGATGATCGGTACTATGTCGTTATAGAAAAAAAAGGAAAGAAAGGAAAAAAGGAAAAAGAACAAAAAAACTATGTCGTTATTGTCTTCAGTGATTATCGTTTTAGCGGCCGCTCATTTTAGCGCATATGATTATTGTATTGGCCGTTTGTCAAAGACACACAATACCGACAGATCCTTTGACAGAAAGTTTTCATAATTGATAAGATTGTTCATATTTTATTGGCCTGTCTATATTCAAGTTTAATTTGACAATGTTGATGGAAGTTAACGGACAATGACCTTTCTATTTTACTATCGTTAAAATATCACCTCTTCAGTTGTGAACGCAATTCGTGTGAGTCTGCTTAATAGAACATAACTGGTACTATCGTTTCCATCATGTGTCAATATGCTGCCTTTTAATTTGAATATATTTATAGGAACTATTGGAATTCTGTCATTGGTTTAAGTTACAGTGACACCATATGATCGCGAATCCGTTGACGCAAAGCTCTCTTTTTTGGAAGGTTTGCTTCCAATCATGTTATTGACCTTAATATATTTTCATATTAGGAAGACCCATTAATAAGAGTTATAGGACTTATTTTTACTATCCTACAAAAATGACACATTTTGTATCATTTGGCAACTCGGAACCTCTTAATAGCAAACAACATGTTATTGGTTCTGCATATTGTTGAAGATCGAACGATGACCTATATTGTGCCTTGCATTAACATTATTAGGTCACTATAGCAAAGTTGTCACATAATTTCATTTTTTATAATGGACATACAGTTAAAGTTTATCTGACCTTGTTTGGTTAAGTTCACAGTTTCATTATTCCTCCTTGGACACTCATCCATTGCCTGATTGCAATTATTATTAACATCTGTGTATTGAAATATTTTAAACATGTAATATAACAGTCGTATTCCTATTCATTATGCCTTGAGCACGTGTGTCATCTAAAGACATATAAAAATTTGTAATTATACATACAAGATTGATACCAAACCACGGGTATGTTCGTGCAATGATAAATTTTAATTACACATATTTCCCCAAATCCATTGCGTTGGTCATTAGAGAATTTTAAACACTATGAAATAATGAAACCGTCAGAACTTTTGAAATAGGACAATAAGAACTCATAAATTTGAAAAGGGAAAAGTAATTTAATAAGCATTGGTGACCATAACCACGGATAAGAAAAACGTTTTTATTTATAATAAATGCATTCTGAGAGGAACTAATGCCTCGTTCACACGGACATTTAATTCGAATTGAATTCGAATCGAATTCGCAAATTGCGTTCACACATTTTTTTTTTATTCGCATTAGAAATACGCTTTTGTGAACACGAATAAAAAAAATTAACGTCGTTTGGACAGTAAAGCGAATTTGACGCGAATTGCAATTCGAATTAGAATTGACGTTAGAGCGTAATTCGTCTCGAATGCGAATTAAACTAATTCGAATTAGCTAATGCGAATTGAATTCGAATTACGTGTGAACTCAATATAAGCATCTATGCATCCCAAGTAACACCAAGCTGTCATTTAATTCAATTTTAAATCTATATTTTGCATTATAATATCATGGTATAGATGAAAAGTGATGTATTCAATACATGCATTCCTACAACAAAAAGTGTCCACCCTTAAATTGTACAGTAGCGGGATTTTTAAGATCACTTAGTTTTACATTTAAATGACATCAATTATTTGATGGGAATGGCTTTGACAGTATATAACTTCATGCACAGTGCAAATATTTCAGAAGATATAAAATGGTAGAAAAGTCATAGTTTGCATGTCACCCCTTATTGGTCTATAAAATGAGTATTTAATTACATGGCCATCTAACAGTAAACACTGGACCTTCACATCCTCTCAAAGTTCAGTTAACAATGAAATTTTTACCATAATCTTAGTTTAAAATTTATAAAAGGTCAAGTTTATTTGGTTGAGCAGATTTTTTTTTTTTTTTTACTTTACTTAGTGTTAATACTACTTTTTGTCTAATATATGTTTTAATGTGTCTTAATCCATCTGAAACGGGGTTTTCTTGCTGAGGTCATTTATGCAGTAAGGTGTACATGACCTGCTATGGTTAAACTCCCTTTGATCATATTCTTGTGGTTCATTGATCCAGATGAACATTTCCTGTACAGGTTGATCTCAAAGTTACGGAGACGGTTTATTATATTTCTAATTTAAATTACTGTAATGGTTACTGGTATGAATTAAGGCAGCAGTTGTAAACCGATGTTCAAAAGTCATAAATCGTTTGAGAGAAAAACAAATCCAGATTTTTTAAATCACTTAATTATACATTTAAATGACATACATTATGTGGCGGGAATGGCTTTGGCACTATATAACTACACTATTATTTCAGAAGATATAGAAAGTTAGACAAGTCATAGTTTGCATATATGAATGGTCTTTCTAAAGTGGAGTTGCATGTCACCTCTTATTGGTCTATAAAAAAAATCATTTGATTACATGGCAGTCTAACACTAAACCCTGGACCTTCAGTTCCTCTCAAAGTTAAGTTACCTAGGAATTGTTTGCTAAAATCTAAGTTTTAAGTTTATATGATATTAAGTTTATTTGGTGGAGCAAAGGATAGCTATTTTGTTTGAATTTACTTTGAGTAAATACTATGGTTTTTCTAATATATGTTTTATGGTATATATACCAATCCCATACAGGGTTTTAACCCTTATCGCGTTTCATTTGACCTGCTGATGGTAATCATTAAGTTAGGTGTACATGGTCTTCCATTATTCAACTTTATTCGTTCATGTTCTCCTGGTTCATTGATTCATATGGACATTTCCTACACAGGTCAATCTCGAAGTTACAAGAAGGTCACCTATATTTCTAATAGGTTTATAGAATCTTACTACATTTAGTATACGCCAGACGCACGTTTCGTCTACAAAAGACTCATCAGTGACGCTCGAATCCAAAAAAAATAAAAAGGCCAAATAAAGTACGAAGTTGAAGAGCATTGAGGAACAAAATTCATAAAAGTTTTGCCAAATACAGCTACGGTAATCTATGCCTGAGGTAGAAAAGCCTTAATATATTGATCGCAAAGCATGTCAACATATTGTTCACTTAAATTTTGCGTCACTCTTCCCACTAGTAATGCTATTGGCCATGGCAATTTAATTCGACAACAGGCGAAAATCACAAATATACAGCAAATTTTATTTGAAATTTAGCTTTACTAAATTTGTAAAACTTTTTCTAATGCACTTAAACAAACAAATTTTAACCAAGGGAATTTTAAACAAAATAAAATTGCATACAAAATGATAAAAAGCCAGTTTTACAAATTAGCATTTTTAGCACTTGTCTCTTTTTACTTAATATATTTCTTTATAAAACATATTTTAAGAGTGACAAGATGGGTTTTAGTGTTAGATGTACAACATCTGTTCGATTATACATGTACTGATTTAAGTCATCTTTAAATATCGTACTAATGTATACTGTTTAGCACCATTTTTGAAATTTGAACTGCGATATTTAATGATGACTTAGAAATACTGATATATGTTTGACAAATCTTTGTAACACTGTTAATTATGAGTGAGAGTGAAATATTACCGACACTTTTGGATTTATACTGAATTTAGTTCTCTTGAAAAGAAAGTTATACTGAGACAAAATCTGAAAATGTATAATCTTTGCCAATATGTAAACAAAAAAAGTCTTTATAACCTGTATTGTAATAGCACAAAACAATGAACAAATATTGATGATTAAAAAACAGTTGTCTGTTGTTTGTAGTTCAAAGAAAATTTAAATGTGGTAACTATGGTTATGTAAAAAATGTCCAGTTCTTCCCTGTTACCAAATTGAATAAATTTTGAAAAGTGTCCAATGGAAATAAGGAGTAAGACAAAGGTAATATTTTTTGTTTACTAATATATCCTACAGTGTTTTATCAAATGCCATTTACTAATTTTAGTATTTACAGTACAGACGGCTAATAAATATATTAAAATGCCGTCTGGGTTGTCGATAACATAAAATAATCTTGAGTAACAGGACAGTAACAGCAATTGTTTTCAAAATAAGTGATAACAATTGGAAGATTATAGCAAACAATGTCTTTTTTTTACACTTCCATTAGCAAGATCTGTTACAATCTATTGTTCTAAAGTAGCACATTGTTCTCTGCTGTTATCAAAGGCCAAAAATCTTTTTTTCATAAAAAAAAGACCTGTATGTTATGTTGAGATTTATTTATCTTGATGAAAATAACTTATTTTATATGAAATATGTGTCACATACATAGTTAAATTAGTGTTTCATCAGTAATATTGTTCTTAACATCCTTCATGTTACTGATTATGGCTCTATGTTGTTCCTTTTTATCCGGTAAATATGTCAGAATGCAAAGGAAAGAAATTATACAGTACTGTTTGTCCTTTTATTTGAATTGTGTGGAAGTTTACTTCCATCTTTATATCAATTTGATAAGATATTTTAAAACACATTTAATGTTATAGTGCTAACAATCAAATATTCTCAGAAGGTACACGAAAAGACTGTAATACAGCCAAAGTATTGTTCTCCAAATTCTAATCTTGGGTGAGCTCAGGCTTTTCCAACTGGTTGCGATTCAAACTATACTTGTGTAGTCATTCATTCAGAAAATAAAGCTCTTCTCGTTGTATCCCAGGTCGTCTTTCAAGAGAGGGACGAAAGATACCAGACGGACGATCAAACTCATAAATCAAAAACAAACTGACAACGACTGGCTAAAAATGAAAGAAGACAAACAGACAAACAATAGAACACACGACAACATAGAAAACTAAAGAATAAGCAAAACCCAAAAAAAATCAAGGGGTGATCTCATGTGCTCAGGAAGGGCAAGCAGATCCTGCTTCACATGTGTCAAACGTTTTCATAGGTAAAAATACCCAGGGAGTAACAGCAAGATAATTATCCCTTGGAACAAGGTTTTAAAACGCACCTTTTTTAAGATTTGCCTTGGTTATAAAAAAAAAACCCTGATCAATAGGGGACCAATTTCTTATATAATCTATCGTATTTGTGACATTTTGGAAACATAGTAACTTGATTTGGATATTCTTTGAAAGATTTGATTGTCAAATAAACAATTATGGACAACATTTTTTTCAGGGGTGGAACGTTTAGATTATAAAATATTATTGAAAGAAATAAAGGGAGAAGTATTAAATGGTCATTACTTAGTGCATTATATACTCTAGTTAATACGGACACTAAAAAATGTTCAAAACGATAATTGAATTAAAACATAATTGCCTGTGAACTATGGCATCAGGAAGTTAGACATTTTCAGAATTTGTTTCAAATACACTTTCAATGATAAATATCATTTTTAGTATTACATTAGATGCATTTATAAGAACTTGCTATAACGTTAATAATTTCAAACTAACACTGCGTATTCTACAGCAATAGAAAATACATTCACTGTATGCAGTGAACATATTAATTATTCTGAAATTTTGAAAATCCCATTACAAATGTTTAAAATCAGCAGTTATATATAAAGTCTTACATAAAAAAAATAATAATATCTCAAATAAGTTCTATGAAAATAAATGCAAATTCAGTTCGGTTACGGGATATAGTCACCATTTGTTTACGTTTTCATTGCCATTACTGTTAAAACAAGGTAAGAAATTTTGAGAATGATTCATTATTTTCAAATGATTTAACGCAAGGTTTTTATTCATACGAATATCCGAAGATGAGGTAGTGTCAATAAAGTATCTACTAGTCTAAGAGAGTGAAGAATGAGAATGTGATTAACATTGGCCATTACGGCCCTCGTGACATGACCAATATGTAAGTGTACGTTCTAAACGGACTTCTGTCTAAATATATTAAAGTCATTTAAATTACATTACGTATTTCATTATAATACGTTATTTTGATTGGCTAACAGCAATCGCGCGTCATTCTGAAAATGACCATAATTTCAAAATGAAATGCAACAGTCATGATGACACAGCTTCCCAATTAAGTGCGCATGTAAATAAAAGAAAACTTGGCAAAAAAAAAGTTTAAGATAGCAAAAAAATGTAATTACAAGTATTTAATGATTCTTTAGGTTTTAGCAATTTTATAGGGTGTAAAAGCATTAACCGAGTGCACATTTTTTAGGATAAAGCGCTTTCGCGCTTCATATAAAATTGACTTCAGTCAGCGCCTTTACACCGCAACACATTTAAAAAAATAGCATGTAATTCTTAAATGGTCTTCAAATGTAACTATAAAAAATAAAGATGTATATACCAAAGATTGGATCAGGGATCGCCAAATGAAGTATTTCTGTCGAGTATACGTTATATAATCCATGTAGAAAACATGAACAGAGAACTTAGTTAAGCAAATATGCATACATACGGGCCGCCGAATGGGACTCTTGTGGTTTTGTACTCAAAATTCAATTTTGTACGGACAAAATGACAAAATTCATTTTTGTTACACAAACTTGACTTTTGTTACCTTATTTGAAAATTGGGCGACAAAAGTGAATTTTGTATTCAAATTAGTTTAGTTTGGTTTCTGTGAACTAATTTGCATACAAAATTGAATTTTGTCTCAACAAAATTGACAAAATTGAATTTTGTCTCAACAAAATTGACAAAATTGAATTTTGTCTCAACAAAATTGATTTTTATCTCACGAAAGTCAATTTTGTCTCATAAAAGTCAATTTTGTCGTCACAAAAATGAATTTTGTCGTCACAAAATTGACTTTTGTCTCAACAAAATTGACAAAATTGACTTTTGTCTCAACAAAATTGACAAAATTGACTTTTGTCTCAACAAAATTAACAAAATTGACTTTTGTCTCAACAAAATTGACTTTTGTCTCAACAAATTTGACAAAATTGACTTTTGTCTCAACAAAATTGACAAAATTGATTTTTGTCTCAACAAAATTAACAAAATTGACTTTTGTCTCAACAAAATTAACAAAATTGACTTTTGTCTCAACAAAATTGACAAAATTGAATTTTGTCTCACAAAATTGAATTTTGTCTCACAAAAGTCAATTTTGTCTCACAAAACTTAATTTTGTCTCACAAAATTGAATCTTACCTCACACAATTGACTTTTGTGATTTAATTTCCATATCAGGTAACAAAAGTCAATTTTGTATGCAAATATGTTTATATCTGCATACCTTTTTACACAAAATTGACTTTTGTCATGACAAATATGAATTTTGTCTACAAAAATGAATTTTGTCATGACAAAAATGAATTTTGTTTACACAAATGAATTTTGTCATCACAAAATTGAAGTTCTCACAAAACAAGTCTGTAGCACATAGTTTTGTAAGACAAAAATGATTTGTTATGACAGAATTGAATTTTGTACAAAACCACAAGAGTCCCATTCGGCGCCCCGTAATACAGGGCTCAATAATTTCCTTAACATTATATAATCACATGAAAGTCGATTCATATGAGCCTAGTATTCAATATCATAATATACAAATCAATTACATTTCATTTATTGAATTTACCTTTATAATATCTTAGAAGGAGATGATCAAATGCTTCGACTTAGGTCACTAATTCATTTGAGTTTTCTACTGTTTATGTGTGTGAGTGTTACTTTGCTCCTAATGATAAATAATAAGGTAGAAACTGCAATGTTACCAATTCAAGTTGACAGACATGATAATCGGGAAATATTTTGGTTAATAAATTTACACGTACGCGACGTATTAAAAGGATACCAATGTCAGAGCGGATGACACAACTTTTTAGAATCCTAAGTTATACGTTGTGGAGCTTTTTGCATGACAATAGAAAGAACTGTCACTGAACAGAAGTTCCTTCATAATATAATTTCCAAATGGAACAAATATTCTGGAATCTTATTTCCACAGGAATAAATATTACAGTAGATGTTCCTAACGGAATAAATAGTATAGAATAGTTGTTCCATCAGGTACAGGTGTTATGACATTGTTTATAACAAAGTTTCCACTGGAACTTCTGTTAGGTGGAACAAATATACGTTGACAGCACAAGCAAATGCTTCTAGCCACCAAATATCAACTTTGATTAGGACAATTAAATGCCTTCAATTGATAATTAATCATTCTATCAATGGATAATATCATAAAGGTATGGTATATATCATATCATTACAGTAGAACATATCATTGAGCTGTTGGTGTCATCGGTCACACAGCGATATCCACCCAGCACTAGAAAAAGAAGATTTGGTCAGTCATGAGTTCTTTTTCTGAATTTACCGTCATCAAGAACGTTCGATTCAATTTCTGTTATGACTGGGGTCAGTGAAAAGTACTTGAATACGGAAAGAATTAGAACCATCAAACGGTCGGTAAATGAAAGGAGAGGACAAAATATATTTTATGAAAAATTGAAGAGCATCAAAACTAAAAAACAGCTTTCCATTTTTTTTTAAACAAAACGATACGCATTTTATACATTTATAGTTTATCAAATACTATATAAGTAGAGAATGGAGGAAACATCAATATACAATACACAAAGAATACAGTAACATATATACATGTACTTACGGAGCGTTGTTTTGGTTAGAAACGAATAATAATTGATAAAACAACGATATTCTTCTGCTGTTATTTAACGCATTGTAAGTATACTGAGTTGATTTAAAGATTGTTCGTACATTTTACCACATTTATCATAGATAACACATGCATGCATCGTAGACCCATCCGATATCATATTAAAATTTCGTAATAGTTTATCTAACTAAAGATTAAACGTTTGTTTAAACAGCAAATTTGTATTTTAAAATGATATAATTACTCATTTTAAGGATGTTCTTAGGTGGGGTTTAGGAATTTGTGTCCGATTTTCGGACTCCTTGTTTATTTCACTATGATACTGAGTAACATACTTTCCCTATAACACCCATATTTCTCATCATATCCAACTGCAATGACTCATAAAAGGTCATTTACCAAAGTTTAAGTAGATTCGAGATTTCTTTTCTTTCGATTTTTGACCAAAATGAGTCCGAATCAGACTTATCCCACCAATTTTTAAAATGAAAGCTCAATGATCTATTAACATTCTAAGCATATTTTGTTTCCTAACTAATGCTCTTCTGAATTGAAGAATCAATCTTAAAATTTAGAGGTACATATGCATCCATAAAACATGACAATGGATGACCAACGGACTATAAGACAAATAAGCGAAAGAGGAATCAAGACTGTTTACGAAAAGATAAATAATCAATATAGCACATATTTCACATGGTTGTTACATTTGGAATTTCCAGTACATCTTAATCCCTGTAAACTTAATTGAAAAAAAAGGACCACCAGGAAATTTTAAAAACTGCATGGAATGATCCCTACAACTTACAAGTATGCATTATCATGTAGACATTTAAAGCCGCAGATAACATTATTCCATGTTCACGTGCATATACATATATACTTGTTCTATAAAATTGAGAATAGAAACAGGAAATGTGTCAAAGAGACGAAAACCCGACCACAGAGCAGAAAACAGCACAAGACCACCTACAGGTCTGAAGGAAAGCAAAAAATCCCGCACGCGAAAGCAGTCTTAAGGGCATACGATACAGTTACAGGGGAGGTAATGACGTTGCTAACGTAAAATGTTATTTTTGCGACGTCAACCTGTGACATACCGGGAAAAGATGCATTTTTCGACTGATTTTTATCATTCAAACTGATTTAATTTGAAAACGAGTTCATGGACCTCTATTTTTCAAAACAGCAATGTGTTCCATTTTGCAGGGAGATTATGTGACCAAAATTTTATAAAACTGTAAATAGAGGATTTTTTTTTAATTTTGATAAACATGCAGCAAAAATTGACGTTTTTCCTCAATTCATGAACATTTCATAAATATGAGTTATTTCTGAAAAAAAAATGCATAATTTTTTAGGATACTTATAAAATGCAGAAATTACCGATTATTTAACAAAAAAAACAATTTGTGTTTATCTTTTATAACAAAAAAGTTATGTCTTTCTTTCGAAAAAGAAATTATGGCCACAAATCTAAATTTTGAGCAAATTTACAAAATTTCGACCTCATTTTACTCAAAAAGTAGCACATGAAGGTATGTTTTTTTATTACATATTTGATTTAATCAGGGAAAAAATAACTTATATGCTAACTTTCACGAACTTGTAAATACAGGATCAAAACTGTATCGTATGCCCTTAAGCTTGCCTCTATGCATTGTTTTGTTAACATCTTTCAATATATTATGGTAACTTTGGAATTATTAGTATTTAAGACAGACAGCTAGATACCAGAAACATACTATGTATACACATGCCAGAGTCTGAGCTTGATTTGCTATATGAAATAAAAACTAAACTGACGAAAAAAGGTCATTTATTCAAAATCATAAAATGCAAAAAATACATTTTGCAAATAAAACATTTGACATAAAAGTTCATATTTAATATGAAATAATAATACATAATTAATACGAAATTACATCAACTAATATCATATCAATTGAATAAATGACAAAGAATAGCAAAGGTGGGGAGAAAAATCTGCCCCATAAATAAACATATATACATATCTGCTTCAAAAGATAACATAAGGGAGGTATGAGGGTGGGAATTTTGAACAAATTGTTTGATAAGAATCACAAGTTAACACATCAAATGCTGATGATAAAAGGAAGTGACCATAATGCACTTACACGTGAACTCGTGCTGACCCGCAAGATCATTGACCAATAAGAAAGATGAAATCCAATCATGCATTGGTCATAAGTGAAATTTCTCTGCACGTGGAAACAGGTTATCTAATTTCTACAATTTATAGTTTAATTAAGTAGGACACTCTGACCCTTTGACCAGACTAGAGACATCATACATTCAGAGTATTAATAGCTCACTCTTTTATTTAAGTCGGTTAGTAATAACATAGATGTAATACATCTATGTTAGTAAACCAATTAAAACAGAATTATCTTCTCTGCTGTCTTAAATTATTTTATTCCGCTTAATTTTCAATTAGCAAATAAAATTGGTTTTAAGACAGACAGCTAGATACCAGAAACATACTATGTATACACATGCCAGAGTCTGAGCTTGATTTGCTATATGAAATAAAAACTAAACTGACGAAAAAAGGTCATATATCGTATGCCCTTAAGCTTGCCTCTATGCATTGTTTTGTTAACATCTTTCAATATATTATGGTAACTTTGGAATTATTAGTATATATACGGAAGTAAAGTTTTAAGTTAAAATAGGTATAAGAAGACCAGATTTAGACAAGATAAGTACGCAAAATATATTGACTTATTTTGTTGCATTCCTAATTGAACCCATTCAAAGGTAACTTAACTACAATGTCTGTATAAAAAATATAAGAAGATGTGGTATGATTGACAATGATACATTTCCTCTAGAGACCAAAAGACGTAGAACTAAAAAAAACTATAGGTCACCGTACGGCATTCGACAATGAGCAAAACCCATACCACATAGTAAGCTTTAAGCTTTTGAAGAGAACCGAAAATGACAAATCAAATACATTCCATATGAGAAAACTACAAGTAATGGCATGCATGAGTTGATATACAGCAACAAACACCAATGAATGATTCACAGACTTCTGACTTGGTTAAACATGTTTTCTCCCGTTAACCTGGGAGAGTTGTCATTTAATTACAAGGTTTCGCTGAATGTGTAGGAAGTCGTACAGTGAATTCTATGGTATTGCGAGAGAAGAGATGCGTTCAAAATTTTCTTTTTGAAACGCTATTTGGTATATAGATTGCCTTGTCTGTCATAGAGTGTCAAGACTCCAAGATGAAATGTTTCCCATCATTTTGTCTCATTGGTTAACGCTTTAAAACTCATGTTAAAAAGTCTACTTACAGCGTTCTATTTTTTAGCATGTAGAATCCAAGTTCATTCACAATCGTCCATACGAGAAAAGATTATACATAAACGTCAATATTTTTATTTACTTTTAATCTTAACATTTTCAGATAAGATTATTCGTTTGTCACGATCCATAATCCTGAGAGTTGTCGTTCGTGATACAATGTGATACTGCTCTTGATACGACGTAATTTTTCAAGCCTTTTGATTGTTTGGTATTTGATTGCATTTGTACTAGTTTCTATCTTATCTTGGTGACTTTCGTAATATTGAATTATTCATATCCTAGTCATCAGACGTATGGGACATTTTGTTTTCTAGATTTAATACCACGATACCCATCTTCCCTAGAGAAGGTATAATGTCGGATGTAAAAATCACGAAATTTGTCTCTTCCTCGTTCCAGTGTTGACCAATCTTTGAAATGAACCAATAAGATTGTTTATGTGTGGTCATGATAATTTCCATTAAAACAAACTTTTTTTCCAATGATGTGTTGGGTTTTTTTTCCTGTGTATATTGATATTGTAAACTATTTGTAACGTTTTACATTGAATTATATAGAAAGTGCACAGGCTTGTTTTAACTATATCGTGTCTTCCTGTACATTTTATGACGTTGTTTTATTAAGCTATATGCTTATTCCAAGCGAGATGTTAACAATGATCTTCTTCCTAGATTCTGTTAATTAGAGGCAATCAGGATTAACTTATCTTTTCTTTTAAATAACTTATTTTGAAGGTAATTTTCAAATTAACACTGGAATGAGATCTTGGTTCAAACATTGATTTTAATATCAATGAATTAAACATAACGTAATATTATTGCTACGTATACACAGTGGCGGATCCAGAAGGGGGGTTCCGGGGGTGCGCACCCCCCCCCCTTTATTTTGGCCGATCAATGCATTTGAATCGGGACATATGTTTTGCACCCCCCCCCCCCTTTTGCCCTGGGCTAGCACCCCCCCTTTCGAAAATTCCTGCATCCGCCACTGTATACATATAGCTGGTACGGTACATGTATGAACATTAATATAATTAGTTTTCTCTGTTGAATTGTTTCACATTTTTTTTAGGTCGGGGTCTTTTATAGTTTGAAATCTAGTATAGACTTGCTCATTGTTTTAGTCTATGCGGTGACACATGATTGCTATATGTTACGTTATTTGGTCTCAGACAGTAGATCATGCACAGATACCATATACCATAATATGTGAGAAATTCAAGTGCAAAAAAAACCTATGCATATGGCATGAGGTCAAGGACAATGAACATATGACAGACAAAAATTCAAATTATAAGACATTTCATGTTATATATAAGGTATACAGGTCTTGTATCCTCGAAAACACAAAGCTTTTTACAAATAGGCGACGCAGTCACAACCATCAAAATATTTAAAAATAAGAATAACAGGAGATATTAGAAACACGAATATGAAACAGCCATCTAACACAAATACCAAACAGAAAACTAGAGGTCAACATACAGTCTTCAGGTGTTGATACCATTAGAACCGTCTATATAGATAAGCTGTCATGAATATCAACATGTTGTGAATAATAAATCAGAAAAAAAACATCAAATATCTATTATCAACACCAACTTCACCGAAAAACAAAACAAAACTTAATGACATTACGATGCTGTTTCAGAGACATGATACCGGATTTGAAGAGCAATAATATCATGTACTGGTCTTTGTTATACTTACTTCAAGGATACAAAAATCCTTCAATAAAGTTTGATTTTTTTTACTACCAACAGGTATACACAAGAAAATAAGATATGTATTGTGTAGACATGAAAATGTAGGGAGTGGTTCTAATGAGACAACTCTTTATCCAAGTCACAATGTATAAAAAGTTAACAAATTTAATTCAAAGTAAGGCCTTCGTCAAAGTACGGCCTTCATCACAGAGCGTTTGCTCACACCGAACATCAATTTATAAAGATCTATAAAGGACCACAACACATGACTAGTGCCAGGGACGGATCCTTCCATTTTAAAAGAGGGGTCCCAACCCAGGATAAAAGGGGGGTTCCAACTATATGTCACCCACTCAAATGCATTGATCGTCCAAAAACAAAGGGGATTCAACCATCGGAATACTCCCCATGGATCCGCCACTGAGTGTTAATCAATTCAAACAGGAAAACCAAAGGTATAATTTATAATAAAAACGAGAACAAGAGAAACACAATTGAACAACACCAACAAACAATTGTGTTTGAATTAGAAGTACATAAAAACTGAGCAATAAACAAAATGAAATGGATTAAAAGAATCAAAATTTACAATACTTGATGAAATAATCTCTATAAACTCTATCGCGACAAAAAGTCACAGGCTCGACAAATATGATTGTCATAGATACATACATGTATTGTAGTGGTGTTTCCAATTTAAATCATTTTAAATTGATTCTGATCACCTCTGTATAAAACCTCATTGAAAACTGAATTAGATTGCTGACAATCATTTAATTATATCATTTTAAGGTATCCCTAATATGATAGATTGGCATTTAATGTCTATGTGGAAAGTATTACATATGCATATCAGGAAAAGAAACTAATAGGCTTGACTTTTAAACGTGCTAGCTGACGAAGTATCTGAGTAACAGGCAGAAAATATAATAAACGTGTGAATTATCAACAATAAAACTAACCTTCCTTGAATTTTTCAGTGTCTGCCAAGAATACGATTTTTAAAACAATATTTAAATACTGCCTTCAGGATAATGAAGTAGCAAAGTTATCTGACCAGGGTGGACCTTACCTCATTATTTATCAGCAGACGATAATTATATATTCGGGTATGAACAGGAGGATTTTTTTCCAGATTGACTTTTCATTGTCATGCTTACATCTTTCCCGGTCAATTATTTTATTCAAAATAAATTACTACTTCTTATCAGGTAAAGATGTTCATTTTCAGAATCATCATATCCCTTTAACCCGGTCCCGCCCTCTAAAATCAAAAAGTCGTCTGACTCTAATAATTCGTTGCTGGTATTAATATAACATATTACAAAATGATACTTTCGGAGGAATATTTTTGTATAAAAGTCGGTCAACATTAACTTTCTTTCTCTAAACTTCTCACACTTAAAATCAGACGCATGAGAACCATGGCATTATAAACTTACAAAAGTGTGACAAAATCCAGTCCGAGTTCTTCCATAATACAATTATTATTAATATTAAATATAACTAATGTAATTTTAGATATAAACTCACAGCTGATTTACAACCACCAAAAACTACGAGGTATGATATTAGAACCTCTAGCTTTCAGGTAGCAAAGTTGTGGAACTCTAATTCAAACATACACGAAACCTCTCTACGATTGAGTTCAAACATTATATTTCAACATGGTGTTTTTTAAACTTATGTAGACAATAACTTTGCTGTTCCACAGCTGAAGTCTTCTAACCCTCAGTGTTCTGGTAATTGTTGGCTTTTATTTGAATTTTTTGATAGTGCTTTCAGTCTCTCTTTGCCAGTTATTATAGCAAAAAATAATTATTTATATATAGCTTGCTTGCTTTTATTTTAGCAAGTTGATTTACTTATATATTATGCACACCTTTTTAGTGTGTTTAGAATTTGTTATTTGTTTTTATGCCCCATTTATGGACATTATGTTTTCTGGTCTGTACGTCCGTTCGTTCGTTTTTTTTTCGTCCGTCCCACTTCAGGTTAAAGTTTTTGGTCAAGGTAGTTTTTGATGAAGTTGAAGTCCAATCAACATGAAACTTAGTCAACATGTTCCCTATTATATGATCTTTCTAATTTTAATACCAAATTAGAGATTTTATCCCATTTTCATGGTCCACTGATCATAGAAAATGATAGTGCAGATGGGGCATCCATGTACTTGTGACACATTCTTGTTTTCAAATATCGAACTGGTTAAGATCTCTACAGATCTCACGTCTACTATGTTAATTTGTACATAAAATGCTGACTTTAAATAATATTTACTGACTTACTGTAAATTCAGAAATTATTGCGTGCATTTATATAGATTGCAAATTTGTCATTTTAGATTTAAATGTGATTTTATTTTTGTGATATTGAGAAGGATCTTGTTTAATTCAAATAAAAATAAATCAAAATGTGAGTTTAAATTATTGGAATTATAACCCTGTCGCATTTTTCACAATAATTTCTGAATTTACAGTACTTTACAGCCAACTAATAATTTGCTATGGTATCTGAATCGAAGAATTTGAAGAAAAAAAAACACATCCCTTTTGTGAGAGTTGTGTTGCGACTACAACCATGTTTTTTCAATAATCATGATAACATATGCTGTAGATGTCACCAAACATAAGACTATAACTTACACTACTCTATAGGGTAATTTTGAGCTTCGTGTAAGGCATAAAGTTTTCAGTTCATTATTTAACTAATGTCTGTCCAGATGAGGAACTACAGTACAACAGCTTTAAAATATTCATAATTTTCTATTATTCCCTATAATCATTTACGACTATACATCCATTATAATACTTTTCTCTCAGCATGAAATATTAAGCTTAGTTTGAATGATCTCTTCAGATAGTGCAATGATTCTATAACTAAAATATTTCCATAGTGGAAAAAGTTTTTGTTGGCAAGACCAAATTGTTTCTACAAATGGCAAGATATCACACTGTAAACCAGGTGCTCCGCAGGGCGCAGCTTTATACGACCGCAGAGGTCGAACCCTGAACAGTTGGGGCAAGTATGGACAAAACATTCAAGCATGATACAGCTCTGAATTTGGATTGTGATCAAATTTTTGACATTACATGGTTTTTTTTTACACAAAACAAATGCCAAGATTTTACAAATCAATTAAAGATTTCTTCTTCAAACTTTTTAAATCTAAAATTAAATAGTTGACACAGCATAGGTTTCTGACACAGAATGAATGTGGTCTAATGAACTTAAAAGGTTTTTTTTGCCTTTGAGCAAATCACTATGCTGTTGAATATTAATCCTCTCAAAAAAATGTTTGAAGAAATTTTCTTTTTATTTATGAAATCTGAAATGAGAAAAATTTAACCCCCCCCCCTTTTTTTCACATCCCCGTTTCCCTTTTTCAAAACTGATATCAATTCAAATTTCTAATGGAGTTTGCAACAATAACTACTCATTTAAATACATCATAAAATATTAAGATGTAAAAAAACTGCTTGTTATCACTGAATGGTAAAGATTATTTAAATTTATCAGTTGGTAGTAAAAAGTGTATATACATTGTATATTGTATATAACAAAGATTTAAGTTGATTCTGGACAAAGAAAGATAACTCCAATTAAAAAAAATTCTTGCTATTGCACAAATAGGATATTTCTTGCTTACTATTCTGGACAAAGAAAGATAACTCTAATTAAAAAAAAATTTGCTATTTCACAATATTGTGCAATTAGATATTTCTTGCCATTGCACAATACTGTGCAATTGAAAAGACTTGCTATTGCACAATACTTAATATAATAATTTTAGATCCTGATTTGGACCAACTTGAAAACTGGGCCCATAATCAAAAATCTAAGTACATGTTTAGATTCAGCATATCAAAGAGGCCCAAGAATTCAATTTTTGTTAAAATCAAACTTAGTTTAATTTTGGACCCTTTGGACTTTAATGTAGAATTTGAAATTTGAAAACAGGACCAAAAATGAAGAATCTACATACACAGTTAGATTTGGCATATCAAAGAACCCCAAGGATTCAATTTTTGATGAAATCAAACAAAGTTTAATTTTGGACCCTTTGAACCTTAATGTAGACCAATTTGAAAACTGGACCAAAAAAACTTCAATAATCAAGAATCTAAGTACATTTTTAGATTCAACATATCAAAGAACCCAACCGATTCATTTTTTGTCAAAATCAAACTAAGTTTAATTTTGGACCCTTTGGACCTTAATGTAGACCAATTTGAAAACGGGACCAAAAGTTGAGAATCTACATATACAGTTAGATTCGGCATATCAAAGAACCCCAATTATTCAATTTTGATGAAATCAAACAAAGTTTAATTTGACCCTTTGGGCCCCTTTTTCCTAAACTGTTGGGACCAAAACTCCCAAAATCAATACCAACCTTCCTTTTATGGTCATAAGCCTTGTGTTTAAATTTCATAGATTTGTATTTACTTATACTAACATTATAGTGCGAAAACCAAGAAAAATGCTTATTTGGGTCCCTTTTGGCCCCTAATTCCTAATCTGTTGGGTCCTAAACTCCCAAAATAAATACCAACCTTCCTTTTGTGGTCATAAACATTGTGTTTAAATTTCATAGATTTCCATTTACTTAACCTAAGGTTATTGTGCAAAAACCAAGAAAAATGCTTATTTGGGCCCTTTATTGGCCGCTTATTCCTAAACTATTGAAACCAAAACTCCCAAAATCAATCCCAATCTTTCTTTTGTGGTCATAAACCTTGTGTCAAAATTTCATAGATTTCTATTAACTTAAACTAAAGTTATGGTGCGAAAACCAAGAAAATGCTTATTTGGGCCCTTTTTGGCCCCTTATTCCTAAAATGTTGGGACCAAAACTCCCAAAATCAATACCAACCTTCCTTTTATGGTCATAAACCTTGTGTTAAAATTTCATAGATTTCTATTCACTTTTCCTAAAGTTAGAGTGCGAAAACTAAAAGTATTCGGACGCCGGACGACGACGACGACGACGACGACGCAGACGCCAACGTGATAGCAATATACGACGAAAATTTTTTCAAAATTTGCGGTCGTATAAAAAAACTGTTTATAGGTGGTATCATAACTACTCTGCAAAATATCACTGAAGTTTTTTTGCGGTTTGTTTATTTCATATCTATAATTTGATTTTTTTTAATATAAGAAGGTGATTTCTTATTTCCTAATAAGTAAGTCGAAGTAAATTTATTTAAAATTATTGGTCATAGTCTTAAATGGGCTGTTTGCAATATTTCTGACTAAATTTTGCTGAAAAATGAATACGGTAAGTTTCAATATTTGGAAAATGAGAAAAAAATCTTTTAAAACTAACAATTCCATATCAGGGGCACAAATTTCAGTCTTTTCTTTATAATTGTGACCTTGACCTTAAGGTACTTAATTCAAAATTAAAATGGGTTTTCCCCTCATTAAATGTATTTACATTTCCAAGAAAGGGTGCTATCCATTTGTTCTACCTTATTCATAATCCAGAAACCACTGGACAAATTTCTGTCTTCTTTTAGTAGTTCTAACTTTGACCTTTGATATGGAAATATCATAACCAAAGTGGATTTGTTTACTCATTATATGTGACAATATATTTATGTGAGGTTTTTGTGGTATATACAATACTTGAATAAGCATCCTGTAATAAAAATGACTGACTGCCAAATCTGTATAATGTAAATTCACAAATAATTGCAAGGTTTTTGTTAATGCAAATAATTTGCAGGATGTAAATCGCAATAAGAACTTGCAATCTAAAACCTAATGCATATAGTTATCTGCATGCAGATATTCCTGAAATTGCGATTATTTCTGAATTTAAAGTACCCTCCCTTTCTTTGTGGCATGGTGTATAATAATGTAAACAATAATATTGATATGTTTATTTAAGAAATCTATCATTCATACAAATATGTTTATACCAGGTTTTAGCAGAATTTGTTGGAATTAATTTATTAAGCATCAAGCTCTCACCATAAACATATATACAAATCCTCAAAAATTAGCCAAAAATATATATAATATAGAATATACATAAAATGCTGTGCAAATAACAGACAATAGTATCAACAAATTAGCATTCCAAAAAAACATTATGGAATAAATAAAAAAAAAGAAATGATAGAAACAATGGTAAACTTAATATAAAAATGATAAAAATAATTATTATAATCTGATATTGTAAAAATCTAGCTCCAAAAATGTTTCATGTTTTCTTCCTTTATATAAGAATCTTTTTACTGTGAATACATTTGTTTTTTAAAGATCATTCATTTTTGTGGGTTGGGGAAAAGTTCATTTCCTTGGATTTTTAAATTCATGGTTTTATAAATAATCTGAATGATAACCTACAAGAAATATGTGTTTTGTTGAACACTTTAAGTTTTTCTTCTCCTCAACCGACAAAAGTGAGTAGCCTAAATAAATAATCCACAGTTTTATATAAAATATTATAAAATGATACACCATAATACCAACAAAAGCCTTTAAATTTGTTACCTTTCAAAAATTTCACGGTCTATTTTTTTTATCATTGGAGAAAATAATCAAAGTAAATGAACTTTGCATATCTCTTCATTTGACATATTAATTTTAGTAACATTATTTCATACTACTTTAAAAATATAAAATATCCTGCTCTGTAAGCCAAGACGAAGTTTAAAAGAAAGCAGTATATTTATTATTGCTGTACCAGATATTACATATACATGTCACACATATACATTTTCTCCAAGTTATATACATTGTAATAGAATTCATACTTAAAAACAAAGTTACAGTAACCAAGTAGTTCTTTTAAACAGAATGCTTTAGAACTATTACATCAGAGGCCGGAAACTAATGATTTTACAAACCTTGAAAAACTTGTAAAATGGAAGAAATTAAAAAAGACTTTGTGAAAATTACATCTTGTTTCAACCTATTACACATTCAATATCTACCAGCCAATAGTTGGGCCTTAACATTCAATAGTATCTAGGCCAAGATGGGTATTTTTCTGTGAGATCGCTATTCTAGATTTCTTTAACAAATAGGGACTTGTGTAGGATAGATAAACAAACTTTTAACATATACTACAAAATGACTAACAAACAAGATTGAAATTTTGATTTATCATAATTCCTAGCAGTTTTAACAAAAATTACTTGTACATATTTCTAACAGACATCTAAGCGTTCTGCTCAAGCTTGTTAATACTGACCAGCAAAGGCACCAAAAAAAATCTATTTGAACAAACAAAAATAATTATTGCCATTTTTATTGAATATTATTGTATAGATCTATAAACATATTCAGAAATTTCTTTGCATTTAGGTTTTAGTCAGTTAGTTATATTTACAAAGCATAAACAGTGCATGCTAGAAAATAATAAATTTAGATATTTTCAGAGACATTATAGAGACACGCCAAAATAAGATTTTATTGAACTTATTTGAAATGACCTATAAAATAAACTTGTAGCTATCACAGATTACTTATTTAACCTTCGCACAGCTTCATATGAGACATAACATTTCTTGTAAATAGCTTTTATATTTTGGCTATAAAACTGAAAACATGCATATATGGTCCCTTTGTAATTCAATTGGTCCAGCTTAACTAGTGATTTAAACAATGCACTTGGAAGACATTGAAAAAACTGTTTCATTTAAACACACATGAGAGCCTGCTCAGAGAGATATACAAACATTCTCCTTTCAGATAAAGTAATATTTCAAGGATACGAAATTCAATTTCTGTGTAAGAAGTCATTCTCTCATCGATGCCATGTATGTTGAAATGAAACAGCCCTCAACATAAATATTTGATCAGTTGTAAATATCACTTGGTTATGGAAAATTATACAATAATCTTATACATGTATATACATGGTCCCTTTATCATACATAGTTAAAAACTTAACATAAAACATTCAAAAATTTATGCCAGGAATGCATTGGTTATTGGTCAAACTCATTTAAAAATCTAAAAGATAACGTCTGGAACAAACGTAAACAGTTTAGCAGTGGTCAATTTATACAAAATTCAATGGACACACTAGTCACCTCTTAATAAAACAAACTCTGCAAGCAAACTAGATCTTTTCCTTTTTAGTGATTCAAAATGATAGGTACTCTTTATCTGGTACAAATGGTCCAAACCCATGCAATGTCATGAATGTAAAAATTGGTCAAAACCTATACCATTAGCTAACTCATACATGTAGCAATTTGATACAAATTGTACACATAATTATCATGCATATGGCAGGTTGCTGAGGAATGTAAAACTATCATATATATGTAAAAGTTAAATGGTTCAATTGTGAATGCTCTGCACCAATAAATAAAAATACTGTTTGAAATATTATACCATGCATGGTCAGGTATACAAAAGAATGGAAACTTATTTATTTTTTTCACATTTCACTTGAATACACTAATGTAAAAATCTGGTCATGATTGTTCAATTATCACATTTGGAAAACTATACATTAAAATTTGTTATTGTTGACCTGATATGACATGATTAAAGGAACATAACTTTGAAGGTCAAACTCTCCTCCAATTTTGTTTAGGAACCATATTTAAGCCCAAAGTCATATCAAGTGAACAATACAAATTTTTCACTAAAATCTAATCCTTCAAGCTATACTGAATATCATATTTAAATTTACTATCAATATAGTCCTTGATTCTAGTCTAATATGGCAAATATTTCTAGCTTCTTCTACGGTCAATTCTATCAAAATGATACAAAAAGATTTTGAACGAGATCTAGCTTAATGACACAAGAATATTTCTCGTTAATAATATATCCAAAAGAACAAAAATTCTCCCTTTAAAGATTTAAAAAACTTTGCTTGTTGAAAAATTGTTTAAATATTTTCTTAGAAAAATCTAATTATAATTTCCAATGATTTACCCCTGTTTATCAGTAGTCATATAAATAAGCTCCTCTTTATATACAATAAAATTCTTTTTTCATTCTAAATTTTTCAGCAGAAGCGCAACATACATAGATAAAACTTGATTTGTTACTTCCCCTTTCTAAACATAAGACAGCAATGTCTGTCAAAATTTTTACGTGAATAAAACTTGGCGGAAGCAAAGCAGTTTGATTTTGACCATCCCAACCCACATTTTTCTCCTCACTCACATCCTCAACAAATGATTAAAATACTGATATCATGTGTTATTAATGAATTAAATTAGCATAAAAGTTTGATCAGATGAAAGTTCTTCAATCTTCTTGTGGCTTGTTCACCTGCAAGTCTTTGAACATCAGACATGCAAAAATTGTCATCACCATTTTTGGTTTAACTTCAACAATGTCCTCAGGAAGAGCATACACTTTTGCTCCAATTTTCCTTGCCATAGAAATAGCATATTTAGCATTTGACAATCGTTCCTGCAAAGTAAAGGATTTGTATTGTAATAATTTTTTATTTTTTTTTATAAATCTAATTATATTATAATAAAATAACATTACATGGAAGTTTCATACGATTCAGTAGTTTTGAATGGCTGTCAAAGACATTCTAAACGTTACAATTTATTTCTGTTTGAAATACAACATCTGTGACAACATTAAAACAAAACATAAAGAACAAAAGAACATTAAAAAAATAGATAAAGGACAAAACACTTGATTTAACTCGTAAAATTAATGGTTGTAGTATAAAAATGCAATTATAAGAGTTTTTTTTTAATTTTTTTTTTTTATTTATTTCATTGGGGTGTAAAAGTATTATACATGTACACATTTTTAGCAGATAAAAAAGTTCTTCTGTCAATGCTTTTACAGCCTAATAAAATTACAAAAACAAGCAATCAATTCTTAAATAAACTATTTCAAATTATTTTTGAAATAAGTCATCACTGATAGCTTTGTGATTTGTGTTGGTATAGCTGTACGTTTATGGGACATTTTGTTTCTGTGTAATCATCTATGAAATTTTCATTTCTTTAATTATCTCCCTTTACTTGCATTTTTAATTATTCACATTTTGTATATGTAAAAATATAATTGTTAAATATATCACTGGCCTATCTTTTCCTTTATGAGCTACAAGGTAAAACTTAGAAATGCCATGTTGAAGGCATGACAAGACATAAATATATTTAACAGGAAAAAGTTTCAGACAATACAAACATTTCACAGTGATATTGTTGGCTTTTTTCAAAACTACCTCTACCCTTTTTATTGGGAAAATATGCATCATTTTCATCAAATTGGGAAATTTAAAATAAACCATGAATTTGACTGAAACTTCAATTTACAGACCCAATTTCAAGAGTCAAACCCTGCTTTAAAATAAGACCCCATTATGTCAGTGATGATGCATAAACAGACCCTCAAATGTGCACATATAGTTATTTTTAGGCATGAAAAATTATTAAATGAGTGTTTTTCAGTTTTTATACATGCACAATTTCTACTGAGACTGCACTGTTTGGGAAAAAAGTTGTCTTTTTGAGAATAATTTTAAGCCATTTTTTTTTTCAAATTGGTATTTTGTCCAGGGGAAAAAGCCTTTATTCTCCACTAATTTAAGGCAAACAATATCACTGTTTCAAATGATCTTTATCTGAATGAAAGTTGATACATTGAGATTTAACTGTATATTAATCCTACCTCTTCATTAGAACAATCTTTGACTAAATCAAAGTTGACCATATTTCTTTTGATACAGTCAATTAAATCTAATATGGCTCTGCTGTCATTGAGAGATGAATCTTGGAATGAGCGTAATGATGTTTTCTTTCCACCTTCCTTCAACTGAAATCAGGCAACATAAATATAGTAAACAGTATAACAAATTTATCATATATAATTGTATGATTTAGAATTCTGAATACCCAGCACATTTCTGGAAAAATGTGAATTCTGTGTAGTAAGTGTGCAAAAGGTTATCAAAATTAAACTTACCTGTATATGTTCATGTACCTGTGCCAAGTAGAAACTATCAGCTGTTCTAATTCTGTGTGCATTTATACAGGTTCTGACAAGTTAAATGAATTTTTATTTATTGGTGTTTAATGCCATATTCAGTGCAGTTGGCTTTTTTGTGGCGGTCAGTTCTTTTTTATTGGTGGAAGAATTCTTCTGTTGTTACGTAGCTGTCTCATTGATAGAATATATAGTTCACACTACTCAAGTATTCTGAAATTCAAAACACTTGTTTCCCTCAAATAAATTAAGGTCTCTGATTTTTAAAGCCTATACAAAGCCAGTGATTGGTGTTTGCCTGCATCAGAAACATCGAAAATAATATTCCCATAGCAGAAAAACAAAGTATATAGGGTATGCATCCATGGCACAAAATCTTTACATGAATGGCAAAAATACAGTACAAAAAATAGCAAAGGAACAGCGCTTGTATTGCTGTTCTTCATCTCAAGGTCACAGTGAGTCTTACTAACCTTTCCATTGGCCCATTCTGTAATAGCCTTGTCATTGATTGGTGAATCACTTCCAGATATCTTAGTTAACAGTGATAATGTATATCCTCTCATCAACTGCCATACCAAAGCTAAACAGAAAACATGTAAAGATTTAAATTCAGTTACCATTCAGATACACTTTAACTATGTAGTCAACGTATAAGGTTTTATTACAAAAAAATACAAATAAATTAAAAAAACTAAATATTTGAAACAAAATCTTTATGTTTAAAAGTAACTAAGAGATGTGAGTATGGTCTTAGAACTGGAGTTTAGAAAGCTGACAAAGTTGACATATAACTTGACACTAAATCTATTGGATGTTCAGTGATTGATACTTTAGTCTGGGAGAACATGAATTATTTATTAATTGTAATTGGATTTGAACTACATTTTAGTAATGGGGAGTACTCTTGATATAGGTGATTTGTGTCTATTGCTTTCTGCAAGTTGTTTTAGTGCTGATCCTTTGAGTTGAGCCAATTACCCTATTGTTCTTTATATGAATGTCCCAAGTCAAAAGCCTGTAGTTCTGTGGTTGTTATAAATTAGACTGAATAAAACTTCCTTAAACATATCTAATTTTTTTTAATTTTAATTCAGATTGTCCAGATAATTCCCCAGACTCTCCTGGTACAAAATCATACAGCCAAGATCTTACCTAATGTGAGTGTTTCATTTCCCTCAAGAATGTCCTGACCACCAATTCCAACCAATGAAAACTTGCATTGTTTTCCTAATTCTACTGCATAGTTGCAATTCTCTGAAATAAAAAGAAACCCAATTAAATATAAAACCCTTTAATCAAATGATACATCAGGACAATCAATAAATTATATTTTCATTTTAAACGCACAAATTCTGTATGACTAATCAGCAAGATTTCCCCCCGCTCAAATATTTAATTACATTAAAAAAAAAATCCCAAAAACTTCCATGTTATAGTAATATTGAGAAAATTCATACTATGGGAGACAACTCTTAACAAATATTTACATTGATAGCATTATTTCATCGTTCCCTCTGTTTAAGAAAGACATTTAGACAGTATTCAAGATATTCCTTTGCAGGCTTAAATCTGTTAATGTTAATTCAGAAATTATCAAGAGGTTTTATTCATGCAATTATGCAACTGGGTCGGTTTAAGAATTGAATGCTCTTTTTTGTAAATTTATTGGGGTGTAAAAGCGTTGACCGAAGTACATTTTGTATGAAGCGCTTCCGCTAAAAATGTGCGCACGGTCAACGCTTTTACAACCCTATAAAGTTACAAAAAAAAGCATTCAATACTTATAATTACATTTTTACCTATAAGATCATGAAAACACGCCTTTTATCAAGTTTTTATTTCATTTACCTGTACATGAATGAAAAGTTGCATTGTGTAGTGCAATTGATTAAGGAATATCACGAGATTGCTAGTTAGCCAATCAGAATAACGTATTATAATGAAACATACATCTAATGTAATTATATTGCAATAAAAACTCTCATTCTGATATCTCAGACATGTAGCTTTATGCAGATTTTCATGAAAACGCAATAATAAATCTTTGAAAATCTCTTTATCTATGTTCTTCAATGATTTGTATCTAGCAAAGAATTCCACTCCAATTAAAGAAAGAAAGAAAGGTCTTGAACTTTAAGTTTGCTCGCTGCTGTTATTTTCTTGTTTTGTATTGAAGTCTTCACTGTGACTTTGAGATGAAGAATAGCAACAAATAGATGTTTCTTTACTTAGATTTTTGTGACGTAAGTGTAAAGAATTATTGCCATGACGTCTAACGACTTATTGTGTTTATTCTATTATTCTTATATGTCCCTTTCAGAAAAAGGACCTATCTTTTAAATGCAACTGAAAATTTCTGTAATTAAATACATTATGAAACACACCATTAATAGGATTTCTATTAACCAAAGATACATTAGGAGAGAACTCCATTTATAACAATATTACCTAAATACAATAAGATACTTATTTCTTGACACAACTTAATTTTTTTAACAGCCATACCTAATTTTTCAAAATTAATTCTCATCTTATTGAATTTCTTGACAACTTTGTTCCAGTCAACACAGCCTGGTTTGATATGGTCATATAGTTGGAAAATGACATGTCCATCTTTAAGGTCATTGTATAGGTATGATACGAAGGGATTAACACCCATACTGTTCATCCAGTTTCTGTATGCTGAAAGTAAATAGATACAATATTAGTCTTTTATTGTCAATTATAGCTACAATTTTTCTAATTATATAAAAATTCTTTAAAACATAGTTCTTATAAAGGGAAGCTGTGATCTCCCTTAATGTTTTCAGCATTTTCTAAGTGAAAATTGGATCATGGCAGTTGCATGGAGAATTGCATTACAGTTAATAGATTAAACAAAGCAAAAACTAGTGGATTTTTTTTCAAAGAAAAGTAACTATATTTCATAGATATAAGAAGATGTGGTATCGGTGCCTATGAGACATCTCTTCATTTCACATTTTCATGCTAATTTTACATTTTTCTGTTTTTTTTATATTTTTTATATTTTCATATCTAAAAAGTTATAAATCCACTCGACACAACAACAATTTCAATTGTGTATATGGATAAAACAATTCT
Source organism: Mytilus edulis (assembly GCA_019925275.1). NCBI lineage: Eukaryota > Metazoa > Mollusca > Bivalvia > Mytilida > Mytilidae > Mytilus > Mytilus edulis. Next base: position 58,534,088 of record CM034351.1, on the reverse strand, counting down.
ATCTTACTGAATCCACTCTGTATTCATACAAACCAAATCTAAAAACACATGAAGAATTATCAAACTACACTTACTTTTCTCTTCCCTTGTTTCTTCAATTTCAACAAATTCAATGTCTTCTGGAGGCACTAGAGCAGGATATGTGTTGAACAAGTTAGCAACAAAAGCAAGATTCAATTTAACATTGCCAGTCACAACATCTTTAGGTCCAACAAAACTACGACATCCAATCTTGTCAGCCTCACATAACATAGCCTCAGCTCTCATGGTGTCATCACTCTCCTGTTAGTTTATAAAAAATATATTATGATAATAAACCTCTCATAAAGAAACTAATCTCACAGATATAATCATATCAAATGGAATTATTTGACATAAAAAATTTATATTCTGTAAATCAACTTATTTTTTTATGTTCAGTCATTTCCATTCTATTTCACAGCGACTTTGAGCCATCAAGTGCTATTAAAATTCCTATCTGATTTCAATACAGATTTTATATCTAGGCTTGGGAGAATTTGTAGGCTAAAATGACATTGGCCTATAAAAACCAGAACAGAAAACTGAATAGATTAGAGTGTTGTCAGATCTGTGTATTGCAGCATGTACTTCAATCAGATTTTAAAATTCTAGCTTTTTAGTCTGTTTTCTAATATTAAGATATAAAGCTCTAATGGAAAACGAGCATTTAAAATTAAATGATCTTGCTACTGTGATACAACTTAGCACTAAGGAAACATAACTTTCTCAAATGTTTGCCTACTCATTTAACCCAAAAACTAAATAATGTGTTAAAAACAAAGTTTAAAATGAATTCAACTCACACTCATTGGAGCTAAGGATACTCCACTGTCTTTTGGTGAAATCTGGTTCAACAAATGACTGTATGCCTCGGAATCCTGAGAAAAAAATAAGGATACATGTATGGGTGGTTTAATTATGATCTAAACATTGTGCTTACTGTGTTGCATTTTGTTTATTTTTAGTTTAGTATGTTCACAGACTCATGACCATTTGGAGCTTCACATATTGTACAGACAATTCAGTACTATTCACAAAATTCTGTTTGCAGTCTATCCAGTACCTAATGAATTATTTCCATATATATTGAACTCGTATAAATGAACTTCAAAATGTACTGGACAGACCTCAAGTACATACAGAGAGACAAAACAGTACTTAATTTTCGACAGAAGACAAGCTAGTAAGTTAATTTTAGACAGAAGACAAGCTAGTAAGTTATCAAGATTGCTGCATATTTCTTGATTATACCATTTAGAAACATTTAACATGACCATCTTGGTTTATACTGTCATTTCGGGGCCTTTTATAGCTGACTATGCGGCATTGGCTTTGCTCATTTTTGAAGGCCTTACAGTGACCTATAGTTGTTAATTTCTGTGTCATTTTGTCTCTTGTGGAGATTTGTCTTATTGGCAATCATAACACATCTTCTTTTTAATATAAACAGCTATGTTGTACAAAATTTAAGTAATAGTTATGAAACAACTTGACATCCTATTTTTAGATTGTTATTTTGTTGTGACCAATATACATATTTTTTATCTATAAGGTCAATTGTGTCAATTGGATATTTAATTTCAAAATATAAATATAAATAATGCAAAAATCTTTTTTTTATTTAAATGTATTGCTGCTGTGTGTGCTGTTACCATGACATTTTCATTTACAAAAGCATAATTTTTTATCAAAATGATAATCCATCCAAAAGTAAACCATAACATACCTTGATATCTCCCCCAAAGTTTGCAATCTGTCTGTTAATGCCAGCATTTCTGAGATGATAATTAACCCATCGGATTAGGATTTGTTCTGGGGATAATTTCAGAAGATCAGCCTGCTCTTCACCCTCCTCCAACAGTAACACAAGTCCTGGATGATTCATCAAGTTGATATCACTCAACAAACCAATCTGTTAAAAAAACCAAATTTCAATAAAAGTCTTTTAGAAAGTAGTGAAAATTAAAAACAAAGTAGGGTTCTTATTTCTTGCAAATGTTCTTAATGTATAGTTTTATGTAAATGACATGCAGGTGAGAGGTTTAGCTGGCTATAGAGCCAGGTTTGGTCCGCTATTTTCAACATGGGAAAATGCCTGTGCCAGGTCAGGAAATGTGATAGTCATTGTCTATTTGTTAGATGTGTTTTGAGCTTTTGGTGTTGCCGTTTTAATGTGTACTTTTCGTTTTGAATTTTCCCCGCAGTTGGGAGTTTCTAATATTCTATTTTTTTCTTATTGGGAAAAATGCAAGGGAATAGGTTTTGAAAAAATCTATAAAACTCAGTTTTTTGTTGAGTTAACAATCTGTTCAAGATAGAAGTGAATAAACATCATAGCTTGTGTATTAGGGTTTCAAATTCACTTAATTATACCCCACAACTCCTTCCATTCATATAATTTCTTTATTTTTATAAATCTAAACAGAAAAAAATAAGCCAATTGCAAATCAAATAATTTGTAATTTAAAAATTTATTAAAAGTCCGAAAATACTTTACCTTGATGACTTGCCACAAGAGACCAAGAACCAAATGTTGTTTTCCGTCCATTAAATCTTGGGCTCCAATATTGACAATGTTACATCCTATAGAACTAGCAGAGTTTAAGGCTAACACATGGTTCTCATGCATTTTGTACACACTAATTTTCTCATCTAAGTTGATTGTTCTTTCGTCAATGGTGTCTGGGACTGAGCAATTGATCAATTTACTGTAAAGACAAATATTTTATTATATCTAGTTTTCAATAAAATCATGATGGTATAAATTCTTAACCATGCTTATTATTTGCTTGTGCTAACCTTATCAGATGAATTGAATTGATATTTATGAGTTCATGGCAACTGAACATTCTGAATTTTATGTGAATGCTCAAACTGTAAAAATGTTTTGTAATATATTTTGGTAACAGAAATCAATGCCTTGATTGAATGATTGATAGGTGCAGCAAGTATGACATTCATATTCAATACAAAATGTTAATGCCATATGGATAACATTGCTTTGTAAAGGCCTAACCCACAAAGTCATAGTTTTATGGCAATAGCTCACAAGCTCACAGTACATGCAGTATGCAAGAAGATATTTTGTACAAAGAGTACATTTTATAATTTCCTTTACATGAAAATTAAGAACCATAGAGGCGTAGAGGTAGCAATGTCAATTTAAAAGTCTTCTGTTTGACCAATCCATGAAATGAATACATGCAATACTGGACTGGAGTATTTTACAATAGATTCCAATGTGTGTCTAATCTTATAAATAAAAAAACATATCATACCATATTAAAATACCATTTCTGACACATTTATATAAATCATCTGTTTCTGGGTCTATTGGTAAAAGATTTTTACAGTCAGGATCCTCTTTCAAATTTCTGAAATATAAAAGAAATCAGTTTATAATCTTATAAGTGTTTTACACAACCAGTTTTATCATTTATAAAACCTTTAACCAATTGTGATGAAACTAACTTAAACATCATATGAAATCATATTGAATTTTAAAATATGTAATGCTAATTGTATTTATAAGTAAGTAAAAGGAAAATATGTCCCAATTAACATAAACTATGTTGTTTTATGTGTAGAAAACTTGCAATAGTTGTTCTGTTGTACTAACCAAGTTTTAATAATACATGTATGTGTAAAATTTGAAAAAGATTTTATTTGTTTTAAAACGAAACTTTGCTATTTCACAACCCAAATCTGCCAAGAAGCATTTTTAAAGAGAAACAGAAACTGTATTCATAATGTTTTTTTATCTTCTGATTATCATGATTATAAAAGAATTGTTTTTATGCTAAGATGTATTGATAGATGTTCTATAAGTAATATAAACGTGATAAATGTATTTTTTATGTGTGTTTTACATGTCTCTCATAACTCTTTTCAGAGTGGCTCTTTTATAAATTGATGTTATTTTCATATAGTGTTTCATGACAAATATTTCAAAGAGGTGAGACTCTATTAAAGTATTTGTTGTTGTTGATGCATTTTTTAAATAAGTTAATGCTGACAGACATGAAAAATGTGAGGTTGCTGCACTAAAATGTGACGTAATTGTCAAATATATTTGAGAGGACCTAAAAAATATATGGCAGTAGGATCAAAAGAAAAATGAACAAATCATCGAAAAAATTCAAATATATACTTTCAATATTTAAACAGTACAAAGAACAGAGAAAAAGTAAAAATGAAAGGCTAAGATTGTTATGGAAGATTTACGCCTACAGTTTAACCTCATTTAATTCAGTAATAATGTTGTCTTCCTGTTCAGTCTAATATAACAATATTAACAGGATAAACAGGATATAAACACAAACACTAACTCATATTTCAGTCAGTAATATTTGTATCTAAGTCTCACCATTTTAACCTTCTTATACAAGAGCAGCAAATATAACATTTTTTTTTCAATTTGATACTCTACAACACTTTTTATAATAAAAAATATTCATTCATGGATATTCTTTTTAAAGTTGAATACATTAAATATTTCATATCTAAGATTTACAAATCTTGGGTGGATGTAAATTGTACTCTGGGGTCTTTATTGTTTTTCAGCGAATATTCTTTTTATTATTAACTAGAACACACCCGCGAAATCGCGGGCATATACAGCTTGTGAACTATTGTAGGATGATTTTTTGTCAAAGATATTATGTATTGAGAATTTCATGAAAGGTATGAAAAGCTCTCTCCCTTTTTCAAAAGTCCGATTTTTGTTTCCTTTCTGTTAAATTCAATTATTTCGTGTTTCTGGCCTCAAAGTATTCTTCTTCTTTGCTACAATGCTTCTTTTGGTAAAAGTCAAATCAAATTAAAAATTTGCACCGTTTCAAACATGAAATAAATGTAACTGCTTATATATAGACCATTATTAGTCTAATAAAATATGCTTCTAGGACAATCCATCAGTGCTTTTTCTTTTGATAGCCTTATTAACATGCCAATGGTAGGATATGAATCTTGTATAAATGACCAAGACCGACTACGGCTAATTTGAGGGTCGGAGGGGTCCTGATCCCGAAATCCCGGGCTTAAAACCATGAAATCCCGAGATGCAGAATTTAAAGAAACTTCATATCCCGAAATCCCGAAATCGAAAAATATATAACCGGATCATGTAAGGATCAATTCCAAAATCAGGACCTAAAAAAAACCCGATCCCGACGCTCCCAAATAGGTCCTGCCTTCCTCTTATCTCTACCTTACTTCATTTTTGCCAAATCACTATTTTCCCTTTCAACAATGTATTTGTATGCCCCATTTATGGGCATTATGTTTTCTAGTCTGCGTTAGTTCGTTCGGTCGTCCGTCTGTCCCGCTTCAGGTTAAAGATTTTAGTCGAGGTAGTTTAAGATGAAGTTGAGCAAATTTTACCTATTTATGCAAGTGGTATGACCCCTTAAATAGTAAACATTTCAAAGAAAATAGTAGACATAATCAGGGACTTTCTATACTAACATGGAAAGTCCCTGACAGAATACAGGAATCTCTATATATTAAAGTTGTTAATCGTAGTTTACATGTAGATAAACGCGAAAAATAATTGTCCTCTCTTAGGAGGTATAATAGTTGTGATTCTTGCGATCTTTAAAACACCATGATATGCAGAACGCTCTGAATGGCTTATTTATTTTTCATTTTTGTTATCTATGATACGATTGGTTGTACTTGTGTCACATGTTTTACTTATTTTAATATATATGCAACTGGTATGACCCCTTAAATAGTAAACATTTCAAAGAAAACAGTAGACAAAATACAGAGAGTCTCTTAGACCATATATTAAAGTAGTATAATCGTAGTTTACATGTAGATAAACGCGAAAAATAATTGTAATAGAGTAATATATAAGGAGGTATAATAGTTGTGGGCCTTGCGATCTAAACACCATGATATGGAGAACGCTTTGATTGGCTTATTTATTTTTCATTTTTGATATCTATCATACGATTGGTTGTATTTGCGCATGTTTCAAACCGGAAGTCTTATCTATGACTAAAAGTCAGTCTGATGACAGAATCATATCCGGACTCCTTTTTTGTCGTTTTTCTCCCAAAATAACTCAATCTGAATAATCGTAAGAATGGATGACAAATGCGACTATGCATGTTACCTATAGGACACAGAGGCATGATGATTGATTCATTGTGGAAGGAAGAGAAGCGACACACAAAATGAGGTCTTCTCGTTTAATATTATAGATATTGAAAACAACCTAATAATATAAGATTAAAAATCTGATTCTTTACTTCCCTCTGACTGGGGATGGAACCTGTATATTCAGAAATCTAAACTGGTTACCTATTTATCCATTCTGCAAAGGCTGTAGTTTCTGCTTTCTTCACAGTATGTGTTGTGCCTTCTACAGAAGCATGGGATGTACCACCATGTGTTTCAATGTCTTTTCTTGTAACTACTTGTTTCTTGTATTTAATTCCAAAATCTTTTTCTCTTCGTAACTTGGCATATAACTGAAAATATATAATGAACATGAACAATGCTGCATAAATTCATAAATATATGGTGTACTATTTGAAAACTAAATATTTGAGTCCATAGTGCACATGGTACACTCTGACTACTATCATGACTATTGTTTCAATTATTTTCCTTCCATGTTATATATTTGAATTAGAGTTATTTCTCTTTATTGTCATATTGTTGCCTTATGCACTCATTTTTTCTACTGTCAGACCCATAAAAAAAGTATTTGCTTTGTATAATACATCACTATGATCTAGTTAGGATGGTTTAACAGACTTGCATGAACACACATTCTGCTACAAACTGGACTAGTCAAATAAGAATATCAGCCGGAGTATTACATGATAACAAGAATATTATAACAGTTAAATGCTGCACTTGCCAACATCCATTTTAAAAATTCTACAGTTTTGTAGGTTGTTACAAGATTTCACACTGTATTGACCAGTGTTCATAACTCGCTATTTATTTACATGATATATATGTATATAGAGACAGTCTAGCAATTCTATAATTGAAAATGTGTAAAAAAAAACAGAACTATAGGTGTCAATTGTTCTGATGCCAATTTTAAGAGAATCCTTTTTTATAATAGTTTTTTTTGTTTTACTATTTTTAAAGTTCATCTCGGATCTGACTGTTTGATGGTGATGCACAAAACTTCCACCTCATACCATTGGCTTGCTATTTTTAAAACAATGCATGTCCTTTTTTTCACACCATGAAGACATCAGTATATATATGTTTATATTTTTCTATGAAAGGCACTAGATACTATTAAATATACATTTTTTTGTGTGTGAAGAATAAGGACATTTGTTTTTCTTGGTACTTACATTCTGGAATTCATCAATGTCCAATTTTCCATCCTTAATTTTTGAGTCGTACTGATTGATCAGGTCTCTTACTTCATACCCAGGTAGTTTCATTCCAACCAATTCTAAGGCAGACTGTAGTTCTGATGCTTCAATGAAACCACTGTGGTCATTGTCCATCTGCAAAACAAAAATGGAAAATTCATTTAAACTTGCTGCATTTGTTTGCACCTGTCTTAAGTCAGGAATCTGATGTTTAGAAGTTGTCGTTTGATGATGTGGTTCATAAGTGTATCTCGTTTCTCTATATTCATAAAGATTATACTTTTTTTCCCTTTTGAATGGTTTTACCATGTCATTTTTTGGGGCCTTTTATAGCTTCTTGTTTGGTGTGAGCCAAGGCTCCGTGTTGAAGACCATACTTGAACCATCAATGGTTACTTTTACAAATTGTTACTTGAATGAGAGAGTAGTCTCATTGACACACATACTACATCTTCTTAAATCTATTGGTGTACATGTACATTTATGTTGGTTTTTTCCTATTAGTTCATATTGAGAGTTTGCAGTGTATCATGATCAGCTGGAACCATGTTTCTAGGAAATTTTTGGATGTTTTATTTTTAAGGTAGTGACATTAACTAGGCTAGGATGTTGAATTTTTCATGAAAATGTATTCTTTATAAAGCAGTTTACAACAACTGCAAGATAATTATAATCGACTCCTTGGGGGAAAAAAAAGCAAAATCTGTACTTCATGTTGACTAATCACCTGACCAATAAGGTTGTTTAACCATGTAGTCGAATATATGACAATGCCAGACAGATTGTAATTATCATTATTTTAGTGCATGTTTGTGGTAAACCACAATCAAGCATTTCATTGTTCCAATTACAATGAATTATGTAACTGTTTTAATTAAAATGTTAAGTTTTTTTCCAACAAAAATCTACATGGTATTGACTGACTTCAAATTGAAGACTTCATTGAAACAAAGACAATTTAAACAACATGGCCAATAATCATAATAAAAGCATTTGAAAAACTGGTATATATTTTTGTTGCTGCAAGTTACAAGTCATAAATTTCAGTAGTTCCTGTTTGCATATATGCAACTGCACATACTTTGAGGACAGTATTAATGGTGCAATTTTTGTGCATACATGTACATGTATGCCACTGAATAAGTTTACAAGATATTTTTGCATTTAAATTTATTTACAGTCATATTATCAAATGAAACCTTGAACAAATGTACTATCAATATGGATTATATGTATTTTAGTCGGTTAGATATATGTAGATAATACGGTTATGCCTATAAGCCTCAAACTACATCCTTGTACGGAGAAAAGATATAAATATTTTTAGCTGGTTTTCTCTGGATTTTGTATAAACCAAGGTCAAAACCTGGAGGTTGATTAAAATGTTGTTTACAACATATAATAGTCTAGCTAATTAATGTATTTGTAAGACATTTCGACAATTTTTTTTTTTTAGATTTCTATTCACCATAAAAAATGGAGACAAAATTATTTCTTCTTAATAATGACTCCAATTTAATGAAACTCTTTCAATCTGGTATGTTTAGGTTCTGCTTCTCCATTTAAACATTGCATGTTCATTCAAAGCTTTTAACAAGTTTTTCAACTTTTAAAGAAAATTTAAATCCACAATTGAAATAAATATCTCAGAAAAATGACGAGGTCAGCATTTTTCCCAACACCTGTATATTTGCATTTTTTCACAGGTAAATATTTCCCTATCACAAACCCTCCCTTTAAATCAGACCATCAAAATATTTAGTTTATTAAATAGACTTGTGGATTTATTCGAGCAGATTGTTTTATCTTTTCCAAATATATGTATGCAATAAATATTGACATTGGGGTCATATGTAAACATAATAAAAACTTTTAGGATAGATAAAATTCTCAACAACTTTGTCAGTCTGAAATGGACATCCCTTACAAATTGATAAATGATATATTTGACCAGGGCAGGGGCCACAGATAGTATTCAGAAGCGGGGTAAAGTCTTAAAATTCCAAATAGGCCATTTACATAAAGGGGGAATACCATTGTATTTGACATGTACATGTACAGACATTGAAAGTCTGAAGATCCAATAGTGACATGACCTATATAGTGTTCAGAAGCGGGGGTAAAGTATAAAATTTCAAATGGACCTGTCACACAAAGGGGAATACAATTGTTTATTACATGTTCATGTGGAGACACTAAAGTCTGAAGATCCAATATTATTAAGTGACATGACCTGCTTTGTTAAAATCTGACAGACTGAACATCACAATAATTAAATGTTGTAATTGCTGGTAATATGTGTAGCAATTATATAAAGAACTATGAATTGATTTAACAGCCTAGTCTTTATACTTCATAGCAATAGGGAAGAATATGACTAGAAGTACATTACTGGACTGTATATTTCCAACACAAAAATTCAATAAAACAACCAACAATGGTCTTACATAGTCAGTCATAAAGTCACAAGATCATCAACAACTGAACAAGGAGCCAAAGATCACAAAAAAGTACCTAGCAGTAAATTGAAAAGCACATTGATATCTCAACTATATATTTTCATGGTATTATAATAAGATCTATCAATTGCATAAATTGAGGAATGTTCATAAAACCTAGGTTAATCTCATGCAAACCTATTTCCCATAAAGTACAATTTATTTATTTTAAAAGTTTAAGTACAGTTCTTTTTCAAGTGTTTAATTTTTACTATTAAATGACTCTCTGCTATTTGAAAAGGGTAACCCCAAGTTATATTTTAACCTCAAACAGGTGTGTAAACTTAACAATCCTGTTGAATCAGTTTAAAAAAAAAATCAAAACATAATTAGTTATGGCCCTTGAATTCAATCTGACTAAAATTCAATAGCACTAGTACTGATGACCTAGTTCTAAGATTTGTGGATCAATACCCAGTTGATTTTTATCTTCTGTCTACTGGTGTACTGAGGTAGCTTATGTCCCAACACACTCCTACTACCAAAATACAGGTATTCATATTACCAAATAAGGTAAAAAATCAGCCACTGTTTGTTGTTTACTTACGAAGCGGTGATTTCACACTAGATAAATCTGACAATTTAATGACAATCGGTAATACACAGTCATAAATACTTCATTAACTGTCATTCATACCAATTAAATCATACAATCATATGATTATATCAAAATAATGTAACATTAATCATTAAAATTAGGTAATTGTTTTGTTTTCTCTCTATGTACAAATTATCACCTATTGTAATTGTCACAATGCTTACTTTCAATTCATTTCATTAACCAGTAAAAACTCCTTATAAAGTCAAAATGATGTTATAAACACATGATAAATAATGTACATGTACTTGTTAAATTACTTATGGTTTAAATCTACAGGAAACTAAAATGTAACTATAAAACCGTTTACAAACTGCCTACTACGTATAATCATGAGGAATTTAAAAAGTTGTATTTTAAAAATAAATTTGTATAACATTATAACCGGGAAGGTTGTTTTATTTACAAGGAAAGTTAATCTGAAACTATTAGATTATTATCACAAAACCTTCCTGATCAAATATTTCTGGAATTGCATTTTACTATGTAGTATCACATCAAATAACTTGGTTACGTTACAAATACATGAAATAACGGATATACAGGTCATGTTTGTCTAAATAGAGATTTTTAGTCAAGTTTTCAAAAAAATTACAAGGCAGACAGGAAGAAAAACACCAGTAACAATAAAATACCACACACAAACTTAATAATTAAATCCAGTTTAACATCAAAATTATTCTTTTTCAATAAATACTTATTGATATATAAACATGATAAATAGAATCAGTGGCGGATGCAGAAATTTTCATAAGTGGGGGCCCACTGACTGACCTAAGAGGGGGCCCGCTCCAGTCACGCTTCAGTGATTCCCTATATAAGCAACCAAATTTTTTCCCAAAAAGGGGGGGGGGGGGCCCGGGCCCCCTGGGCCCCCCCCCCCTAAATCTGCCTATGAGAATGTTATTATTTTGGACAAACTACAAATTTAGGAGATGCACATATATCATGCATGTAACTAATCATATATTACTCTGCTTGTTCTAAGATCATAAGATCATTTAAATCCCTTCAGACCAGGATAAACACAAATTATCAAATTAGTACCTCGTTACACAACAATAATACCAAAAGAAGATATACACCTAAATAAAGCTACACAAATCATTGCAATTGTGTTTATATAAAAAATAAAAAAAAATCTTGACAAAAATTTATTATACAACTTGTTGGGAGTAGAAATAATTCTCACTTTTAAGTTTATTTACATTTGACTGATAAATCAAACTCTACAATACAGTATGAAAGATTTATCATTTTAATTTTTCTATTTTCCAGTTCATAGGGTGCTCTTTTATAAAATTCAGAGTTCCTCAAGTCCACTTTCTATTTTTTTATATAAATTTTGAATACCAGTAACACAACCAGTCTTTTCCTTTGAAAATTTTGAATTTAAATATATATTTAAAAACGTTATTTTTCTCTGCTAGAATGCTTATTTAACCTAAACATGCTAAATGTAAGGTTCTTCTATTTTATCATGTTTATTATAATTCATGAACAAGATTCTTTTTGATTCTTGTCTCCATGAAAAGACACAATCCCAAATAATTAGGAAGTAGCCATTTTTGAAGTCCCAGTTATCATGTCTATAGGTTAAAATTTATCCTCATAATTTGCAAAATTCAAAATACAGTCGTTGTTATGTTATGTATTGTAAGATGTTGAAGCATAATACCGATAATTACATGTACTTGTAAGATACAAACTGGATTAAGCTTAATAATGTCATTGTAACAATATAATATTTATATTAATGATTATATAATAAGAAAACAACATCTTATCCCCAAATTTGTAACTGTCTGCTTTTAAGACTTTCATACTCAACTAATCTTTTAAAATCATTTATTTTCAGTAAAATCCTAATGCTATTAAAAGCTTAATTTGTATTTGTATCATTCAAATGATATTTTCTTTACATTGTCAGCTCCAACATGTTGAATCATTAGACCTGACATGTTTTCTTTTTCCCTTTTCACTAAATATGATAAAGCCTTTGATGAATACTTTATATGACTGGAGTAATTATTCACATTTCTGAAGAAGTTACCTTTCAACCTTACAATTTGTAAAGATGCTGTGTGGCACCACAACTGAGCAAATTAGTGAATCTAATACAGGATTGATTGATTGTTGATGTATAATGACACTTTTTAGGGGCGGACCCAGCCATTTTTAAAAAGAGGGGGTCCCAACTCAGAATTAAGAAGGAGGGGGGTGTTCCAACCATATGTTCCTATTCAAATGAATTGGTCGTCCAAAAAAAGAGGGGGGAACCATATGTCCCCATTAAAATGCAATGCTTGTCCCATAAAAACTCCAGGACCCAGGGCAGGAAAATATATCCTAGTCAGTTATTAATTGGAGTTGAAAACCATCACATAATATACATAGTTCAAACTCCAAACTTTAGTGCTGACAAGCTAGTGATAGACAGAAGATGAACTGCTGAGGCCCATTTAAAAATGAGGATGCTCATTAAACTTTAGTTTACACTCCTATCACAAATTCTCCAAAAAAAAAAAAGTTATCTTTTCTAACTAATCCATTGTAATCTGATTATCAAACTTGAATATTATCATGTAGATTTTGTAATTTTAAGTTGTGTCACAAACATATAACTTCAAACATTATTCAAAATTGTGTCAAGCATCACTCTTCATCTATCTACGGTACCTATCAACCAATTTATCTCCTTAAAAGGATAAAGAATTAAGAGTATTAATAAATAGATGATTCATTTACTGAAAGTCATCTTTTCTAAAATAAAAATTTCCTATGAACTTTGTGTACTCTAAAAATTTATACTCATAAGGAAAGGTCCCCAAAAAGTGGTTTTTTTTTTCAATGTCCATGTGTATTTAATAAGTCAATAAGAACCATGAAGTAATTTAGGATTCTAAGGTTAACCTTAAATACCAACTCTTCTTACTACAAGTACATGCAATCAGAAGTAAATACACCAGTCTTATATTGTATTATTTAAGCTTGTATCAAATTCACATTTTGGTTTTATTAGTTTAGAAGGGAGGAATATTATTATGCCTCTTGCATCGTTATATAACACTTCTTAATTACTCTTTTTATTAATATGTATACATGAATGTAGGATTTTTGTACTTTTGTAGCATGTGATTGCTTCAAATATATATCCTTTTTCAAGTACACGACTTTACACTTAATTCTCATGATCTTAAAGACAATTAACAATTGTACTATAATGTCAAATAGAGGAAATATTTCATAAGGATGTTAAAAAGCAGGATGTTTTTTCAATTGTTGGTCGATTTTTTAATAAAATTTGTAAGAAAAGGGATTATTAAGAATTTAAAACAAATGAGAAATTAAGGCCAAAAATTGTAATGTGAAATAAATTGAAGAAAAAATGTGACAGCTGCCTCTAATATTGTACATAATGTATCAAGATTTCTTTTGATTTAAATATATGTTGATGGAGAAGGGTTCCAACTCAAAACCTAAATGCAGACAGAGGAAAAGACTGCCACACAAATATGTGTTGGAGTGTAAAAGATGAAGGGACAGACACTTAATTAGGTAAAGCAATATAGCCCCAAACTGTTTCGAGTGGAGGCCCTGGTATATCAAGATGGGATTTGATACTGTTCATTAGCATAAATGAGGGTGCAAAATCTTGGAAAATGTGATAAATGAGTTTTGGATATATATAATTTATGCTCACTATTGAGTTAATGTCAGCTTTCAAGATTTACTCATTACTGATAATTTATATTCACCAAATGAACAAAATTATAGGGTCACAACCACTAATTATTGCTTATGCAGTTCTGGACTTGGGACAATCACATCATAGACTCAGTGTCACTATGAACCAAACTTAGTTGTATTAAACTAGCTGTTTAGATCTTAATCCTTCCCCTTTTCCCTACTAAATACTAGAAAACTAAGTGCTCTTTACTTTACATTTTGGCCCGGTAAACCTTCAATCAGGGACCAATTAGTAGTAATATATTACATGTATTATAACCATTCCATTGAAAAATACTATTTTCAACCTAGACATGCTAAACGAGAGTGATCAATCAATCTTCTTTCAATCTACCGAGTAAATAGTCCACAAAGAAATGGTTAAATATGTAAACATTGAACACTTGATTGGGTAACATGTGTCGTAAGCTTTTAAACTCTACCGATCGACATCCATAGATAACCGTTTAAATCCGTGGAAGGTAACCAAACCATGTAAAAAATGCTGCATGTGGGTTCAATAGACAGATTTTTAAAGCTGAATCTGTTTATATATATACCTGTCTATGTTAGTATGTAGTTACAAAGGTGTTCGAAAGACCACACCTTATTTAAAATAATCAATTTTACTAAAAGAATGGACTCTTGTTTATCAAGATAAAAAAAGATATATATAAACTCAGTATGCACAATTGTTTATGTATACCTCAAAAGTATCAAACCATTCTATAGCTACATGTGTGTCATAAATTTTACTTTCGGTAGCTTTATAAAATTATGACTGATAATTAAAATTTGAAGTGTTACATGGTAGCGTTTGAAGGTCAAATCCACAATTTGCAAGTAACAAAGTCGGGTATTTAATATTGATCATGACATTTTTTTTGTCACATGATGTGATGATGTAGTTAAGTACATACCAATATCAAGGGGTGTACTATACATGTAGTATAGTTCAATGATGGACAATAAACAGCACATAAAAAACCGTCTAGAGGTCAACAGACAGTTTTTAGTATAGTGTCTATGTCAAGCTCTTAATTGCACCAGGGCTAGAAAAACTGAATAATCTCATGTGACTATCAGTATCAGTGGTCAACAGATAATTCCCCAAAACATTCTTTATGAGTAGAAATTACTGAAAAATTTTGTAATTATTCAGCTTCCAGCATGACACTCACTGACCTAGGTCTACATGCACTTCTTTAAAGACTTCCATTGACAAAGTTCAGTACATGATGGACCATTTTTTATTTAGATCAGCTGTTGCATCGGTTCAAGTTCGAATCCGTTACATTTGTAATGGGCCAAAATTAAAAATAATTTTCCTTAAACTTTAATATTTTTATCCTTCCCCTCAGTAGCCCCATTAGCTTCTGATTACTTACTTTGCTACATCTTAAAACATTGTATATAAACTGTAAGATGTATAAAGGTATAAACAAAATTAAATTTGACAAAGATGCATTCAATTGATGTTAAATTTAGCTGAATAAACACGTTTTAAAATACCAGGGCCGCATTGTAAAATCATCCTGTTTAAATTCTTTTGACTTTAAATGGGGAAATAAATAACATAATGTATACATTTAAATAGAAGAGGTCTGGCTGATGAATTGTCAAATGCAGGAGTTGTTCAAAATACACCATTACACTTTCATAAAAGAAGAATAAAACGGCTATGTCACCCATCAACCGATTGTCATGATTCAATATAATATCCATAAAGAAGTTATTTTCATGCGAAATAAATTTTAACCTTTTGCCACCAGGTTTATCTAGCTCATGGCTTTATTCTATCTTGATGTACATACAATGTATATATTACACTATACATTATGATTATATGCACTATTAATTTTGATTTTGAACAATAGATCCAAGTTTCAGCAGAAAGTTTAGACTTTTAAAAGTTTATTACAGAGCAGAGGTTGGTACATACAAGCAATCTGAAGCTTTTTTTTTGACAGTAGGGGCCACGGTGGCCAGATAGTTACTACTGAAATCACTAACCAGTCAACACTGAGGTTGTGAGTTCGAACCTCCCTCGCGGGTGTGTGCTGGACTCCAATCTTAATTGACTAGGATTGTCTGGGTTTTCTACGGACACTCCCACTTCCTCCACCAATAAAAACTTGTCGCCACGAAATAGCCTAAAATTGACAGTACCACAGGGAAATCATGTAATTAATCTAAGTTTCATATCCCCCCCCCCCTTTCCATATATGTCAATCATGTCAATTTTCATTTTTGGAGAATATATATATATATGTGCTGTCCAATTTAATCTGAAAAGAGGATAGGTTTCTCATGATCATGATGAGTAAAGTTGAACTGTACATAAGTCAAGTCGGTGAAAAGCTCCCTAAAGCATTTACTACAATGTATACAACTCATATTATATATTTGGCATTATTGTAGATAAAAATAATTGCTTGATTCAAACAGGAAATTAACTTGGCTTTATCAACAATTTCCTTAGGGTATATATACATGATATATAAACCATAAATATAGTTATATATCTGTTTTATACCATGTTATCTTATAAAGCATTATATGAGTGTATAAAATTCTTTTTTAAATATTTAATAATAAATGTGTAGAAAATTTATACAAATGACAATATATATATACTTTTTTCTACATGTATTAATCTTACGTCTGTTGTCCAACATTTGTCCAATACAATGTCATCTAATATATCTATCTAAGAACTATCAGAAGTGAGAACTGCCATAAAACCTGCAACTGCATCAGTTTGAGACAATTTATACAAAAATTTATTTGATCAAACTTTGTCAAGTATTAGCTATGAGTAAAAATTTAGTTCAGGTGAAGTTTTCTTTATACATTGTACATGTCATGTTTTTGTACAAATATTAGTTTTAAACCTTCAAAATATGGAAAACTTATATATATATATATATATGCACTTGTAACACTGTACAATGTTATTGATGATCATCTGAACTGTCCTTTAATCATAAAATAGCTCATTGCTAGACAATCTTCAGTCCCAAAACTATATAGTTTAGTCCAAGACTCTTATCATGACTTATGATGATCTGTGACTGATCTGTTTTGTGGATTTAAACTCCACTAGAAACAATGAGTAGTTACACTTTAGTTGTAATATCATGTTTTATTGTGTTATAAATTTATGTAATAATTCAAAAAAGTGTGACTTAAACTAAAAGGTAAAATAATGAACAAAAATCATCATGTGTGGAATGATATATATACTTCAATCATGTCAATCATTTCGTCAATAGGACACCAACACAATAACCAAACAACACCTAGAGGACAATATGAAGTCTTCAATATTAGACAAGCACTGGTGTTATGTACATGTATTGTTACATTCTTAATTGTCCAAAGTCTAAACTAGAAGACATAATAAGTATTTGGAGCATACTACTAACAAAATGACAGCCAGGCCCCCCTTAAAAGTCCATAATGTGCAAACTTCTGAAGGAAACCATCAAAAATGATTTTCATAAAAGAGGGGATGCTAACAACATAACGTGGTGTCAATGTTAAGTTCAATATTGTCCTTTAGTCTAAACGAGAAGTACTGGGAACGAAGCTCACTAAATTATACCCTGCCCCTTGCAAAGACCATGATGAGTTGCAGATACTAAACAGGAATTTCAAAATAATATTTTGTCCATGTACATATATGGGGCTGAAGATTGTCTAGACATATAATATCAGAATGTATGGAGAAACCTGCTCTTTTGACACAAATCACTACTGAAAGTGCATACATGTGATGTATATGAGACAATATCTGAAAAAGTCTAATTTCCATGTCCCGCACTTCACCAGCAATTATTTTTTTATTCAACCATCTTTTTTGAAAATTTTAAGTTTCAGTATAAACTAAATTATATAATGCACCATGGCCTGCCAATTAAACACTCATTCTTATATTTCTTCCAATAAAATATTGTAATTCAAATGTTCAACCCCCCCTAAAATCATGTTGTCCCCTGTGTTTTTTTGAAAACTAAATCATTCAAATAATATCCAAATTAATTAAACAGGCGTCCGATTCTCACATATATGATATATTATATAATAAACTTGCCCCTAATTTGTCTTTTTATATTATAACTAAAACATGTAATAAAATTTTGCAAATTTAAAGAGAAAAAAAATTTGTCCCCAGGGGTGATTTCCCTCCTGTTACCACTGGGTTTTTTTTTACCTGTGGAAACGTTTACAAGACCAAGAGTTATTTTCCCATTATGTATTGTGAAGAGTATCATTTCCTGAATGCATTAGTACAAAGAAATAGTTGGAAAGGCGGCCAGGTTTGAAAATTCAAGCCCATCCAAGGTAAGAATTTATAGAAAAATACTTATTGGTGTTCTATCCTGTTACAGCCTTTTCTTACACTTTCTGAGAATATTTTTAAGTGTGCACCACAGCATTAAGTGTGTTTTTATATCATCTTTTTAAAAGTTATATGTCACAGGAAATACACTTACATTTAATGTGATAAAAAGGACAAAAACTATCGCGTAATTCCTTTCTGTTACGTTCTGTCATGTTACCTGATAAAAAGTAACAGCATAACCATCATCAGTAACAGGAAGGATGTTCAAGACAATTTCACTAAAGAATCGAAAAGTTAATCTACTATATGCCAACCATTTTATTTAATATAAGTTATCATCACCATATTAAATAAATTTCTAAATAATATACAGTATATTTAATAAAAAAAATAGGTTTTTTGCTTTTGATAACAGCAGAGAACATTGTGCAATTCTAGTTTAGTAGATAGTAACAGAAAGGAATTTATTTTAGAATTTTTCCTTACCTAGGCAGATTTTTCATCTTGCAAATACAGTTTCAAAGGATAAATGACATTGTTTGCTGTTATCTTCCAATTGTGACCAATTTAAAATGATGTATTTTTTTTAAACTTTAAAATAAAGCAGAATAATCCTTTCTGTTACAAACTCTGTCCTGTTACCGTTGTGCTGTTACTCAAGATTCTTTCATGTTACCGACATATCTGACTATATTTAAGTATATTTCTAAACCTTTTGTATTGCAAATGCTAAAATAAATAATTGGCATTTGATAAACTATTGCAGGATATACTAGTAAACCACAAATATTGTCTTAAACTTATTCCTTATTCCCATTAGAAACTTTTTAAAATTGATTCACTTTGGTAACAGGAAAGAACTGGATTTGTTTTGTACCATTTTTAAAATAGCCATTGTTTCCTTATTAAACAATTGTTTGAATTACAGACAACAGTTCCTAGATCCCCAATGTGTGTTCTTCGATTTGTGCTATTAAAATACTGGGTCTAAAAAAAAAAATTGTTTTTTCTTATTTCCAAAAATTAGACTTTTTCAGATATTGTCTCATATATAAAACCTTAGTGGGTCAATCTTATAAAACATATTTTTTTCATTTTGCCCTAAATAAAACATAATTTCTTGTAAAAAATAATCATGTGTAAATATGTGAACTACTTGTGAAAGAAACTCCAACAATAACACTAAATGAAGCACTTATTAATTGACAAGGAAAAAAGATTTACACTAAATACTAAAATAGGATATGAGAAAGGAAATCATCCCTTAAGAGAACGGGAAACTTGAAAGGAAGAATAAACAACAGATGGTTCAAGTGTTTCAAGTTGAAACAATATCTCAGGTCATGTATTTTGAAGAGACTACAAAACTTACATTAGTTATAAACATGATAAAGGGATACTTAGCACTTAGACAATTGTACTGTTACAGTGACAGTGTCTATGTCTTGAGTTATTACATGTAGACAGTTAAAACTGCCCAGACATGCTTATTATTACATAATTATCATGATTATGAAAATATATAATGACTAATGTACATCATGCTCTTTTAATTGCAATGATCTTTCTTTATTGAAAATTTCAAATTTATATTTAGTGTGCATTATTTGTGGTCCAAGATACAAGTACAAGTATACATGGTGTATTGTGATCATTTATCATTTTTAACAAAAAAATGTTGCTACATGTATATGCATGTTTATATGTAAACATTACTTTCTTGCAAAAGTTCTGTAGTATTACTGTATAGTACAGGTTCATTTAGAAAGACTTTTGTGAACTTTTCACACAAATTAATTTTTAAAGTTCTTTAAATGTATTTAAACAAGAGGATTGAACAATAATAAATATTCACAAGTGTGAAATTGGCCAATATATCATCAGTTGATCTAAAATCATTGTAAATCTAAATCTGTCTCTTAAACTGAGGCTATCTGATGTTTTTTATGAGGTGATAATATTATCCTGACGACTTTTATGACTTTTACCTGAGGCCAGGTAGATTTACACAGGTATAGACAACAAATGACCCATACTAAGGCCATATAAATGTTTACATATTTGTTTAATCACCTGTAATTATGTCAATATGTATAAAATGTATGACCCAATTCATCAACATTAAGAAAGGTCCAATTTTCACAGGTATTGGTCTCGATGACAGGTAAAATTACATGGCATCAATAATACGGGTGGCAATCAATTTGTTTTACTACAAGGCATATGTTTCTTTCGGTTTAACATGTTTCATTTTTGACAAGGTGAAATGTTGTGAATGAAATTGCCCCTGATAGCTACATGTATAGTAAACAACGGTGTTTAGATTTTGTACCCTAACCATGCTAACGTCTTGTAGTTAAAAGTGCACTTCTTCTATTTCTATGCAGTTAATTAATCGCAGTCGAAATAAACAACATAACGCAGATATGACAATAATCATGAGTAGAAACTAAGTAGGAGGAACTGGTATGGAAATAGTCCTTATGAATATAATATTATTCTATCCATAAGTAATTTCAGGCCTTAAAGTTTAAATGAAGACTAGCATGACTGGTCTATTAGAAAAATGAAGACAAACATGCACATGAACATGATGAATAAGGTTTTTGTGAGATGAAACTATAAACATGATTACCAGATCATGCAGATATTTACTTGAAAAAATAATGAAAAATATAATAATCATTGTAAATCATTCACAACTCAGTGGGTTACATATAGTTGGGGAAGAACAACAATCAGTGTTAGATCATGTAGATTGAATCATTCAGGAAAGCCCACAATAGTTTCCTGATGTAAATTTCTTCCTCTGAAAAGGTTAGCATGGTTGTACTTTTAGTTTATGAAGGATATCTTGATCGTGGTTTGCAATCTTACATTCATGATAAACATGATAAAGGTACCTCAACAAGCTCAAGTTTGAAGAGGCAACCTATGCAATCTTTTTTATTTTTTTCATTGCTTATATATAAAAATACTCTTTTATCTTTGGTCCTATAAACATTTGATAAAATTTTGTTTGGTAAACTAGGACTGTTCAAGTAAGAGATCTTAATTAGACAACAGCTCTGATTAATACACATAATCATGAATCATAATGATACAGTTATAAACATGATAAACCTCCAGTATTTTACTTGGACCAGTACATGCAGTATGACTGATCTTCTTTCTTGTCTTTAATAGCAGACTACGCAAATGAATTTTATTTTTACAGGACATTCGGTCTGGTAAGCATCCTAGCTTTACCAGACCGAATGAAATTTTACCAGACCAATTTTTTTTTACATCTAATTGTATATTATCCAACAAAAAACAACAAACATATGACTTTGTTGTGCCCTACTCCTCCCCAAAATGCACAAATTAAAACAAAATGATGTAACAAGAGGGGATATTGTTATGAATGTTGTGCACAATTGCTTGAATGCATTTCAGTGAAGAGTAATGTCCCATTTTATTGGATTTTGACAATGTTTGTGAACTCAACATAATTTAGAGTTTCTGTATAAAATATTATTTCCTGTTTCTTCTTTCTTTTTCATATATCTTTTGGTTTTCAATTCTTGTGGTTATATTTCATAGCTAAATTTTGTGATCTGCTTGGATTTTTATTCATTTATTGTATTTAAATCGGCAAACCCGGAATTATCCTTATCCGTTCCCAGAATCTGATCCGGTTTTATTTACATTTCCGGTTGTGCCAATGATGGCATCCATTGTTGTTTTTGACAGTCAGATATGTTTTTACCCGGATTTACACATTACTGGTTGTCGATGTTCGGCATAAAGCTAGCGGTTGAACAAAATAAACATCGCTGTGATGAATAATAAAGATGAAAATGAATTTGAGATCGTTTGGCAATTTTGCTAGAATGTTCCATGAAAAAAAACACCGGACATTCGGACCGGAATTCAACAAAATTTTACCAGACCGATCCATTATTCACCGGATTTGTCCGACGGTCCGACGTATTTCGTGTAGTCTGTAATAGTGTCATCAATATTGTTTTGCGCTTATAAAAAAAAGGCAAAATAAACAACTGTGTTTTACAGGTATCAGCAATGAAAGACGACTGTATTTTTATGGTACAAAAGTTACGTGTACATGTATGCTTAGAAATTCCCAATTTTCTCCTGTGAATCCCCTTTTTTCTCTATCAAAAAGTGTCACGGCAAAATTTATAATAGTCTTTGAAGGCGCCATAATTTTCTAGAATAAGGAATTTAAAATGGGTTAATGTTTTAAAAAATTTCAAGGCAAAGTGTTTTGTTCTAAAAACTTTTCTCTTCAAAACTGTCATGACTACATGCACCAAGTTAATTTAGGAGTCTATTTGTTTAGAAAAGTAATGATTTAAGGGTCTATTTTCACACTTATGTTTTTTTAAAATTTATAATTCCACATGAATTTGAATGCCACTTTAAACAACCCCCCTTTTTCAGGTGACGCATTGGAAAATGGCTTCCTCGTTGACCGGTTTGGGAACTTGGCTATTTATAAATAAATTGTTTTATATAACTTACCGTTTGAAAAGCTGCCACTAATTCATCGATTTGTTCATGAGAAAGGTCTACTGTTGTCCGACTCATCTTGAAAATTTATAAAAACACTAGAAAATCAAGATACAAAGTTTGTGTGTTCAGGGTGGGACGACGTCACGTGATCAATCTTACGGAAGTTATAATGACGGACATGACTCAAATTTTCCGGAAACACAGATTATTTATGATATTTTGATAGTGTCATGGTTACTAAATCACAGGTGTAAAACACAACTTCATTATATGCTATTGTTCTATGTAAATGTCATTATTGTTTAATTATCTAAAAAAAAAAATGTGTTAATCATTGTATAAAATTTTCGAAGCCACAAGGGTCTATGATTGGTCAAATAAAGAATGTATAATACTGTTTTCACAAACTTATTTAACTTACAAGTAACATATTATGATAGTAAAAATAAGAAAGTTTTTCACACTTTGTAAAAATGTATTTTACTAAGTATCATAATACAACATGGTAGTAAAGCAAACGAAAGTTTTTCATACTTTGCCTATAAAAAAAGTTTTTCAATCAATTATGAATTATCATTTTGAATGTATTGAACAAAATCTTCCATTCATAATATAGACTCTTGGATATTCAGTTTCCAGTAGTGTTTGACAACTTTTAGATTTTGACTATATGAGTGAAACCAGTGCAAGGAAAATGCGATTACCTCTTTGAAGTTATCCGGCATTTTTACGAAATTGTTTGAATTTTTAGTTCATTTTTTTCAAAGACATTAACCGCTGAAACTCCCGAGATTGGATGAATTTTAAGGGCTCTACTTGTTCTATTCTAATCTTAGAAGATCATTCATTAATTCAAACAGCGTTGTAAACTAGGGTGATTCAGACTTTATTTTCCATTATGCAACGTCACAACAAAGTATAGGAAAGACAACTTGAATTTCATGGTTGTAGCACAAATAAAAGATATATGATAAAAGCTTGTGTTTTTTTAATTTTTTTGGGGGGGGGGGGGGGGGGTGTAAAAACGCGTTCACCACAGAAGAATAAAATCGATATTTCTGCAAACAAATTGACCTATTTCTGTGCATTATTTATGTAAATAGTAATGTTGCTGTTGCATTTATATATTTTTGTCGTCGCATGCCAATCCTAAGAGGCCAATGCAACCTTTCTGAATTGTAAACACTTACACACTTTAAGCATACACATCTTGCTAACATAAATTTCACATGAATCTCACATGAAATCAAAATGAAAATTTTCACGTGAAATTCAACTCAATAAGCTTATGTAACATAAAATATTGTCCCCTATGAAATATTGTCCATCGGACAAAATTTCATATCAAATATTGTCCACTGACAGTATTTCATAATGAAATATTGTCCTATGTCCAGGACAATATTTCATTATGAAATAGTGTCCTTGTCCATGAAATTTTGTCACCTCCTTCTGGACAATATTTCACTATGAAATTCTGTTCATGACAATACTTCACTGTGAAATACTGGCTTTGAAAATATTTTTTAATCAAATTATTACACAATTAGAAATAATACACAAGCAGGCAGCATGCACATTTTTAGATTTATAACTGAAATGGTTTTGTATAGTAAGGAATTTATATTATTACTAAAAGTGAGTATCAAATTTGCATAGATATATTACAAATGGTTAATTATAGATAAAAGAATTGTCTAGCGTATGTCTTATTGTATTACATTATACTGTACAAATATAAGTCAATCACTTCAGTATTTTGTAAATATACATTAAAAATTTACTGAACAAATAGTGGATTTTTTTGGAAAAAAAAGTTTGTTTCCTTTTTTTGGGAGGAAAAAATAATTTGTTTTTGACCCTGAGTAAAAAAAATGTTTGTATCAACCTCAGCTGCCACTGTATGTAATTCTAAAAGAAGGCGGGAAAAAGTTTGTCCGGAAAAAAAATCCATATCCCCATCCCAGAAAATCAAATGGTTGCTACCTAACCTCCCTTTAACAAGACAAAATTTCATAGTATTCATCTGTGAAATATTGTCTCAATTCACACAAAATATAACCTCCCTTTGACAAGACAAAATTCCATAGTATTCATCTGTGAAATATTGTCCATATACAGACAAAGTTTCACAATGAAAATTTGTCCTTCTCTGTACATTTTTGAATTTCCATAGACGAGGACAATATTTCATGATATATAATTATGAAATATGTCTTGTGGGACAATATTTCATAGGACAATATTTTGCTTTACACTTATACATGATACTCATTTGGAAATTGTGAACTCTACAATTATCGAATGTTGTTGTTACATGTCTATATATTAATATATTATAACTTATTATATTTAGAAGAGGACTATCTAAAAGATAAAAGAGATGATTTTTCATTTCCTATCGTTAATTATCCATTTTTAGATGGTTACGTTCCCTTGTCACCATCTTACGGTGTTTATATATCTCAACTTGTACGATTCGCTCGTGTATGTAACAATGTTTTAGATTTTAACGAGAGAAATTTATGTATTACTGAAAAATTATTACACCAGGGTTTTCGATATCACAAACTAGTCAAAACATTTACTAAATTTTATCATCGGTATACAGTGGCGGATCCAGAATTTTCATAAGTGGGGGCCCACTGACTGACCTAAGAGGGGGCCCACTCCAGTCACACTTCAGTGATTCCCTATATAAGCAACTAAATTTTTTCCCAAAAAGGGGGGGCCCGGGCCCCCTAGGCCCCCCTCTAAATCCGCCTCTGGTATAAGGACATCATTCGTAAATATAGCTCAACATGCAGACTTCTTATACGTTCAGGTATTTCACATCCAATTTTTTATGAAAATATTCTTTATAAAGCACAAAGGTGTCAGTATTCACCTCAAAAACTAACAAACCCTTTGAATAGACTTATTAAGAAGGGATATAGTTACGATACTGTTGTCAGGTCATTAAAGATTGCATATTTTGGCGTTAATATTGATTCACTTATAGGGTCTTTGCATCGGAACTAAACACATTTATTCAAAAACCGGTTGTTGGCATGACACGGGTTATGTTCTTCTCATATATGTTATGATGGTATGATACTAAACCCCTAACGGGAAGGATTGTGCCTGATGTTCATATGATGAAATCATAATCTTTCAGTCAGTTTAATTGAAGTCTGGAGCTGGCATGTCAGTTAACTAGTAGTCTGTTGTTATTTATGTATTATTGTCATTTTGTTTATTTTCTTTGGTT
Organism: Mytilus edulis; assembly: GCA_019925275.1. Classification (NCBI taxonomy): domain Eukaryota; kingdom Metazoa; phylum Mollusca; class Bivalvia; order Mytilida; family Mytilidae; genus Mytilus; species Mytilus edulis. Next base: position 58,507,774 of record CM034351.1, on the reverse strand, counting down.
ACATCTTCTGACATCAGACTCGGACTTCTCTTGAACTGAATTTTAATGTGCGTATTGTTATGCGTTTACTTTTCTACATTAGCTAGAGGTATAGGGGAGGGTTGAGATCTCATGCACAAACATGTTTAACCCCGCCGCATTTTTGCGCCTGTCCCAAGTCAGGAGCCTCTGGCCTTTGTTAGTCTTGTATTATTTTAATTTTAGTTTCTTGTGTACAATTTGGAAATTAGTATGGCGTTCATTATCACTAGTATATATTTGTTTAGGGGCCAGTTGAAGGACGCCTTCGGGTGCGGGAATTTCTCGCTACATTGAAGACCTGTTGGTGACCTTCTGCTGTTGTTTTTTTTCTATGATCGGGTTGTTGTCTCTTTGGCACATTCCCCATTTCCATTCTCAATTTTATCTAAGTTGTGATAATTTGTGTCTGATCCCTTTTTAGCTCACCTGGCCCAATGGGTCAAGTGAGATTTTCTCATTACTTGGCGTCCGTCGTCCGTTGTCCGTTAATTTTTACAAAAATCTTCTCATATGAAACTACTGCATGGGCCAAATCATATTTTTTTGTGCACTTTTAAAAAAATCTTCTCTAAAACTATTGAGACAAATTTAACCAAACTTGGTCGCAGTCATCATTAGGGTATCTAGTTTAAAAATGTGTCCGATGACCCCGCAAGCATACCAACCTGGCCGACACTCCTAAAAAAAGAACATAGGGGGTAAAATGGAGTTTTAGGCTTATATCTCTGACACTTTAAAACATTTCGAGCAAATTTGATAATGGGTAATCATGTCCATCAGATTAAGATGTAACTGTCCTGAAATTTTCAGACGAACCAGACAAGTCATTGTTGGGTTGCCTCACCTGAGTAGTTATTTTAAGATTTTTTTTCAGTTTTTGGTGATAATCTTTATTTTTATAGATACAGATTAGCTATCAACAGCAATAATGTTCAGCAAAGTAAGATCGACAAATAAGTCAACAGATAAGATAAGATAAGATAAGATAAGATATTTTTATTCCAATTAAAGGGCCCATGAAGAGCAAAGCAATTTATTACAATGATTTTTACATCAGAGGCCCCTGAGGGGCCTCGGGTGTATTGCCATCGCCTACTTTTCAAAGATCTTCATATATGTGGTGGTGTTTAACGACCTTGACTGGCCTTTCAGCCCTCGCACGGTCGGCTCGGTGCCCGAAGGCGTTTGGTGAGCTTTAAATGATTTGATGCCATGGGTCAGGAACAAGTAGTGGAGGTCGCAATATGTAGGCCGCCATCTTGGTTTTGGTGAGTTGATTTTTCTTTGTTTACTATTTTGATGTTTTTCTTCACTAACGGCTGCTTTCAGGGCCAGTTTGGTCAGCTTGGCAGCCCGCTAGCCTCGATGAAGGAGTACTGGCAGATGAATCGTGGACGTAGTTCTAAAGATGACAGGAAGCGTTATCAGGACCAAAGCCGTGAGGCAGTAAAATGAAGGTCGTATCACCCAACAGCCTAGGATACAGCCCTCGGACGTTAATCGGCATGACACTCCCCATAATAGACAATGGTTTTGGAGGCATGTTAACGCGGGTACGCCAACTACTACGTCTCTCTGTACGGCATGGATTGGTTTCTGTCATCTTAGTAGTATGTCGTTGACCATCTAGCAATAAACCCTCATCGAAGATAGCGGGTAAAGGAGAGCTGACCCAGCACGTCCGTTCAGCTGTAAGGACTGAGACGTGACTGAATCAAAGATCTTCAAAGATCAAAGAGATGCATATATAATTAGTGTTGGGATAATAACCGACATTATGAACCCGCGGACATTATAGTGCAGAATAAAATTCCTTGTCTCTTCTTTTATATTTATGTTTTCAATGGATACTCAGATTTTTTTTTAAATGCAAATTAATAATATGAAAATGTTTTGTCGTTAGAAATATTCGTATATCAATCAAACGATCTTCAATATCAATGATATACCGAAATATTATTGTCGCGGATGAATACCACCTATGCATATTCATCAAGTGAGCAAGAGCGAGAAGATAAACGAGAGAAAATCAATTCACGCAATTACACACAGAAAGGTAATTATATTTCAATTATTTGAAATAGAGTAACATCTTTAAACCGTTTGTAGCATATTTGTCTATAATATTAACGAAGCAAAATCAGGAATATTTAATCTGACACAATATTAAAATAATTTGTCAGGCCGCGTCCCCCGCAGCCATTTTGAAAATACCAGCAGATTGGGTAGGAGTAACAAGAACCTGCAAGGCCCTTAAAGATAAGGTTACTTTCTTTGTATTCTTTAATGGAATCAATTTTTTTTTTTTTTTTTTTAAAGATCTCAACAATTTTTGAAGTTAAATTTCTTTTCTTCGTAAATAACAAGTAGATTGATCACTTGGAGTTGGACACACACGTGGAACTATTTTCTGTTTTTAGTGGAAGAAGACGTCAAGTCTTCTGAAGACTTAAGGGGCCGACCATTGGCTTTGAGTCTCCGTATGCCGCATTCATTTCGTGTATTACAATTTCAAAACAACTTGGATTCCTGACACCGATTTTTACACATTTAATTTGTAAATTATGATTGTAAAACAATCACTATCGTAAATATGACCCTTTTATTTATGTAAATTATTAGATTTCATCTCATCCACATGAACATAATTTGTTTACTTGTAACAGGATGTTTTAACTGTAGATATTTGTATTACGCATGCGTGAATTTGGTATCGGTACAACTCGCCCTGTTTACAAGTTCGCCCTTGAAGTTACGAATTTGCAATCCTGCAGACAAGAAGATTTTATTTTTATATAAATAAAAAGGATATATAAAGTGTTATCTTTATTCATGGGTTTCCTTTGTCATGTGAATTAGATGCCCTTCGTAACATACATGTGAACCTCCCGTTTAGGAGAAAAAACTCCCGTGTATGAAATTTTTCAGACGCCATATTTGATCATTTCTTACTACTGTACGGGTGTAATTGACACCTGTGTTAAATTTTACCTGAACATCAAAGAAGATGTATAATTATATGGCTTCACTTGACAGCTTGGGTGTCAAACATACTGGTTATCAACGATGTTTACCTCCGGCTAACTGCCGTTGTGTTATCAAAACGATGTGTATTGGGAATATTGAAATACTTTTTTGTTACTTCCCTTTGTTTTATCCTGTTTTCAGTTATTTTGCTTTTAAAAATGTAAATGGTAAAAAGACTATAAATGATTAATATTTTAATCAAATAATCATAAAAGGATGTTAATTAAATGAATTTAAATGATTTTGGACAAATAAAAAAATTAAAATTTATAAATTATTTTATTAATTTAGACCTCCTTTCAAGGATTAAATTGAAGTTTATATTAAATTTGTTTATAACTGGGTAGAAGGCAACATACAATATGTGCAACTAGGCTAATAGTCTAGCTTCTGCTAGCTTCATGTATAATTTTTCTACCGATTTAATATATAACTAGAATTATGCAAACAGACTTTTTAAAGGAAAAGGCATGTAAGTCATGTAAGTTCATACAAATATGACACTTTTTCTAGACAATCCAGATATTGCAAAATACATCGCTAAAAATTGTAACCTTTAATTTTGTTGTTGTGCAGTAAAAACCCATATGGGAACTTTCAAAAGTTGGCAGGTATGTAACAAGTCTCACTATTTTTATGCTCCATTTATGGGCAATATGTTTTCTAGTCTGTCCGTCCGTCCTGCTTCTGGTTATAAAGTTTATGGTCGAGGTAGTTTTTGATGAAGTTGAAATCCAATCAACTTGAAACTTACTACACATGTGTTCATCTTGATATGATCTTCTTAATTACTGCCAAATTAAAGATTTTACCTAATTTTCATAGTCAACTGAACATAGAAAATGATTGTACGGATGGGAAATCCATGTACTTATGACCTTTTCTTGTTTGAAGAAAAAAAATACATTTTAACGATAATGGAACAAAGCAGCCTGGGTAAGTGGGGCTGCTTTTATGGTAATTCAAGTTACCTTTTATTCACCTTCTTCCACTTCAGAGCTATCAGCTCTTTGATTTAATTAAGGTGCTGTTTCGGATTTTCGCTCCTTCTCCGACTTAGTTACTTGCATTAGTATATTTGAATAATTAGGTAAGCGGAAGAAGGGATCCCGTAGACCGCCCTACGTCACGATTCATGAATTATGCATATTCTATTTATAGGCTATTTATAAACGATTCTGAAAATACTAATGCTAAAAATAGAATATTCTCAACATGTAAAACTATCTAAAAACGTTGCAAAATCAATAACTTTCATGTAACACTCAGGTGAATTTGCTTAACTTGTTTTTTTATCACATGAAAAATAGGAAAATCTACCGCTTTACAGTAGCATATATTGACCCTCTTAGCAAATACAGAATTCTTTTTGAAATACATTATGGATCGAGTGTGAATCCGAGCGAGAACTGCTCTATGCCCTATCTTTTGTTAATTTTTTAGGGGAATTTATGACAAATAGCGTTTGACATCTTAGCCGAACAGTTTTATCATTTTCACATAATTCAATGTATTGTGTGGTGCTGGTTCATATTCTGGACGGCAATCTTTGTTCGGACCTTTCTAAAAAAATCCACATAACAAAAAAGTCCGAACATCAGCTTTCAACAAACATGTACTATGGAGTTAATAATATTTTTATTATCCGCTAAAAAGATTACAAGTACTACGGCACGAGAAATTCCTTTACGGGAATGTGAGGGGGCGGTGGGGGCTGGTCTGCATTTAAAGAGACGAATTAATCTGCAAGCAGGTCTTCATTTTTTTGATAATTAAAAAAATCTGGCTTATTATACATTTATTCAATGACCATTCTGAATTCATCCTATAAGCATGTATATGATGTTGAATAATAAATTCTCGCTTTGGATTGATTGAAAAAAATGCTAGGTTTGCATTTGAATAAAAAAGAAATCTGTCTCGATATAAAAGATTTACTATAGATCCGCTGTTGATCGAAAATAATGCAGCTTAAATAGGACCTTCTATAGGACCCCCTGTTGTTTGTTTTTCGTGTATATACTATAGTGCGTTCTATAGGATTCCCTGGGCGGTCTACATGATCCCCTGTTTTTCCAACATTAAATATGTACTATTGATCATTCTATAGGATCCCCTGTTGTTTGTTGTTCATGTATATAATATAGGGCGTTCTACTGGATACCCTGGGTGGTCTACAGGATCCCCTGTAGTTCGAAAACTATGCAGCGAAGATAGGACCTTCTATAGGATCCCCTGTTATTTGTTTTTCATGTATATACTATAGGGCGTTCTACAGGATCCCCTGGGCGGTCAACAGGATCCCCTGTTGATCGAAAATGATGCAGCTAAGATAGTACTTTCTATAGGATCCAGTGTTTGTTTTTCGTGTGTACACTATAGGGCGTTCTACAGGATCCCTTGGCGGTCTACAGGATCCCCTGTTTTTACAACATTATATATTTACTATAGGTCGTTCTTTATGATCCCTTGTTGTTTGTTGTTCATGTATATACTAAAGGGCGTTCTTTAGGATACCTTGGGCGGTCTACAGGATCCCCTGTAAGTCGAAAATTATGCAGCTAAGATAGGACCTTCTATAGGATCCCCTGTTAATTGTTGTTCATGTATATACTATAGTGCGTTCTACAGGATACCCTTGGCGGTCTACAGGATCCCCTGTTTTTTCAACATAATATATGTACTATAGATCGTTCTATATGATCCCCTGCTGTTTGTTGTTCATGTGTATACTATAGGGCGTTCTACAGGATACCCTTGGCGGTCTACAGGATCCCTTGTAGTTCGAAAATTATGCAGCTAAGATATGACATTCTATAGGATCCCCTGTTATTTGTTTTTCATGTATATACTATAGGGCGTTTTACAAGATCCCCTGAGCGGTCAACAGGAGCCCGTGTTGATCGAAAATGATGCAGCTAAGATAGTACCTTCTATAAGATCCGCTGTTGTTTGTTTTTCATGTAAATACTATAGGGCGCTCTAAAGGATACCTTGGCGGTCTACAGGATCCCCTGTTTTTTTTACATTATATATGTACTTTAGATCATTTTATAGGATCCCCTGTTGTTGGTTGTTCATGTATATACTATAGGGCGTTCTTAAAGATACCGTGGGCGGCCTACAGGATCTCCTGTAGTTCGAAAATTGTGCAGCTAAGATAGGACCTTCTATAGGATCCACTATTATTTGTTTTTTTAGGTATATACATGTACTATAGGGCGTTCTACAGGATCCCCTGAGTGGTCAACAGGATCCTTGTTGATCGAAAGTGATGCATCTAAGATAAGACCTTCTATAGGATCCCCTGCTGTTTTTTGTTCATGTATATACTATAGGGCGTTGTACAGGATACCCTTGGCGGTCTACAGGATCCCCTGTTGTTCGAAAATTATGCAGCTAAGATGGGACCTTCTATAGGATCCCTTGTTGTTTGTTGTTCATGTATATACTAAAGGGCGTTCTACAGGATACCCTGTGCGGTCTACAGGATCCCCTGTAGTTCGACAATTATGCAGCTAAGGTATGACATTCTATAAGATCCCCTGTTGTTTGTTTTTCATGTACATACTATAGGGCGTTCTACAGGATACCCTGGGCGGTCTACAGGATCCCCTGTAGTTTGAAAATTATGCAGTTAAGATAGGACCTTCTATAGGATCCCCTGTTATTTGTTGTTCGTGTACATACTATAGGGCGTTCTACAGGATACCCTGGGCGGTCTACAGGATCCCCTGTTTTTTCAACATAATATATGTACTAAAGGTTATTCAATAGGATCCCTTGCTGTTTGTTGTTCATGTATATATTATAAGGCGTTCTACAGGATACCCTTGGCGGTCTACAGGATCCCCTGTGTTTACAACATTATATATTTACTATAGGTCGTTCTATATCATCCCTTGTTGTTTGTTGATCATGTTTTTACTAAATGACGTTTTACAAGATACCCTGTGCGGTCTAGAGGATCCCCTGTTGTTCTACAATGATGCAGCTAAGATTTGACATTCTATAAGATCCCTTGTTGGAAATACTATGGGGTGTTCTACAGAATACCCTGGGCGGTCTACAGGTTCCCCTGTAGTTTGAAAATTATGCAGCTAAGATAGGACCTTCTATAGGATCCCCTGTTATTTGTTGTTCGTGTACATACTATAGGGCGTTCTACAGGATACCCTGGGCGGTCTACAGGATCCCCTGTTTTTTCAACATAATATATGTACTAAAGATCGTTCAATAGGATACCCTGGGCGGTCTACAGGATCCCCTGTTTTTTCAACATAATATATGTACTAAAGATCTTTCAATAGGATCCCCTGCTGTTTATTCAAGTATATACTATAAGGCGGTCTACGGGATCCCCTGTAGTTCGAAAATTATGCAGCTAAGATATGACATTCTATAGGATCCCCTGTTATTTGTTTTTCATGTATATACTATAGGGCGTTCTACAGGATCCCCTGTTTTTTTTCAACATTATTTATGTACTTAATATCGTTCTATAGGATCCCCCGTTGTTGGTTTTTTATGTATATACTATAGGGCGTTCTACGGGATACCCTGGTCGGTCTACAGGATCCCTTGTAGTTCGAAAATTATGCAGCTAAGATAGAACCATCTTTAGGATCCACTGTTATTTGTTTTTCATGTATATACTATAGGCGTTTTACAGGATCCCCTGAGTTGTCAAGAGGATCCCTGTTGATCGAAAATGATGCAGCTAAGATAGTACCTTCTATAGGATCCTATGTTGTTTGTTTTTCGTGTGTACACTATATAGCGTTCTACAGGATATCCTGGGCGGTCTACAGGATCCCCTGTAGTTTGAAAATTATGCAGCTAAGATAGGCCCGTCTTATTTGTTGTTCGTTTATACCAATAGGGCGTTCTACAGGATACCCTGAGCGGTCTACCGGATCCCCTGTTTTTTCAACATAATATATGTACTATAGATCGTTCAATAGGATCCCCGGCTGTTTGTTGTTCATGTATATACTAAAGGGCGTTCTACAGGATACCCTTGGCGGTCTGCAGGATCCCCTGTAATTCGAAAATTATGCAGATATGATAGGACCATCTATAGGATCCACTGTTATTTGTTTTTCATGTATATACTATAGGGCGTTCTATAGGATCCCCTGAGTTGTCAAGAGGATCCCTGTTGATCGAAAATGATGCAGCTAAGATAGTACCTTCTATAGGATCTGGTGTTGTTTGTTTTTCGTGTGTACACTATATAGCGTTGTACAGGATACCTGGGCGGTCTGTAGAACGGTCTATAGTATATACATGAAAAACAAATAACAGGGGATCCTATAGAAGGTCCTATCTTAGCTGTATAATTTTCGAACAACAGGGGATCCTGTAGACCGGCCAGGGGATCCTATAGAACGACCTTTAGTTGATATATAGTGTTGGAAAAACAGTGGATCCTACAAGATCTCCTGAGCGGTCTACAGGATCCCCTGGGCAGTCTTTAGGATCCCCTGTTGATCAAAAATAATGCAGCTAAGATAGGACCTTCTATAAGATTTGGTGATGTTTGTTTTTCGTGTGTATACTAAAGGGCGTTCTACAGGACACCCTGTTGTTTGTTGTTCACGTATATACTAAAGAGCATTCTACAGGATACCCTGGGCGGTCTACAGGATCCCCTGTTTTTTCAACATAATATATGTACTAAAGATCGTTCAATAGGATACCCTGGGCGGCCTACAGGATCCCTTGTTTTTTCAACATAATATATGTACTAAAGATCTTTCAATAGGATCCCCTGCTGTTTGTTCATGTATATACTATAAGGCGGTCTACAGGGTCCCCTGTAGTTCTACAGGATCCCCTGTTTTTTCAACATTATATATGTACTTAATATCGTTCTATAAGGCGGTCTACAGGGTCCCCTGGCGTTCTACAGGATCCCCTGTTTTTTCAACATTATATATGTACTTAATATCGTTCTATAAGGCGGTCTACAGGGTCCCCTGGCGTTCTACAGGATCCCCTGTTTTTTCAACATTATATATGTACTTAATATCGTTCTATAGGATCCCCCGTTGTTGGTTTTTTATGTATATACTATAGGGCGTTCTACGGGATACCCTGGTCGGTCTACAGGATCCCTTGTAGTTCGAAAATTATGCAGCTAAGATAGAACCATCTTTAGGATCCACTGTTATTTGTTTTTCATGTATATACTATAGGGCGTTTTACAGGATCCCCTGAGTTGTCAAGAGGATCCCTGTTGATCAAAAATGATGCAGTTAAGATAGTATCTTCTATAGGATCCGATGTTGTTTGTTTTTCGTGTGTACACTATATAGTGTTCTACAGGATATCCTTGGCGGTCTACAGGATCCCCTGTAGTTTGAAAATTATGCAGCTTAGATAGGCCCGTCTTATTTGTTGTTCGTTTATACCAATAGGGCGTTCTACAGGATACCCTGGGCGGTCTACCGGATCCCCTGTTTTTTTCAACATAATATATGTACTATAGATCGTTCAATAGGATCCCCGGCTGTTTGTTGTTCATGTATATACTAAAGGGCGTTCTACAGGATACCCTTGGCGGTCTATAGGATCCCCTGTAGTTCGAAAATTATGCAGATAAGATAGGACCATCTATAGGATCCACTGTTATTTGTTTTTCATGTATATACTATAGGGCGTTCTACAGGATCCCCTGAGTTGTCAAGAGGATCCCTGTTGATCGAAAATGATGCAGCTAAGATAGTACCTTCTATAGGATCTGGTGTTGTTTGTTTTTCGTGTGTACACTATATAGTGTTCTACAGGATATCCTGGGCGGTCTACAGGATCCCCTGTAGTTTGAAAATTATGCAGCTTAGATAGGCCCGTCTTATTTGTTGTTCGTTTATACCAATAGGGCGTTCTACAGGATACAGGATACCCTGGGCGGTCTACCGGATCCCCTGTTTTTTCAACATAATATATGTACTATAGATCGATCAATAGGATCCCCGGCTGTTTGTTGTTCATGTATATACTAAAGGGCGTTCTACAGGATACCCTTGGCGGTCTATAGGATCCCCTGTAGTTCGAAAATTATGCAGATAAGATAGGACCATCTATAGGATCCACTGTTATTTGTGTTTCATGTATATACTATAGGGCGTTCTACAGGATCCCCTGAGTTGTCAAGAGGATCCCTGTTGATCGAAAATGATGCAGCTAAGATAGTACCTTCTATAGGATCTGGTGTTGTTTGTTTTTCGTGTGTACACTATATAGCGTTGTACAGGAAACCTGGGCGGTCTGTAGAACGGTCTATAGTATATACATGAAAAACAAATAACAGGGGATCCTATAGAAGGTCCTATCTTAGCTGTATAATTTTCGAACAACAGGGGATCCTGTTGACCGGCCAGGGGGTCCTATAGAACGACCTTTAGTTGATATATAGTGTTGGAAAAACAGGGGATCCTACAAGATCCCCTGAGCGGTCTACAGGATCCCCTGGGCAGTCTTTAGGATCCCTGTTGATCAAAAATAATGCAGCTAAGATAGGACCTTCTATAGGATTTGGTGATGTTTGTTTTTCGTGTGTATACTATAGGGCGTTCTGCAGGATCCCCTGGGCGGTCTACATGATTCCCTGTAGTTCGACAATTATTCAGCTAAGATATGACCTATAGGATTCCCTGTTGTTTGTTTCGTGTATATACAAAGGCGTTCTACAGGATCCCTGGCGGTTTACAGGATCCTCTTTTGTTAAAAATTATGCATCTGAGATAGGAAATTCTATAGTTCCCCTGTTATTTGTTTATCATGTATATACTATGGGGCTTTAAAGATGCCTTTGGCTGTCTGCAGGATCCCTGTGTTCTCAACATTATTTATCTACTATAAGACGTTCTATAGGATCCCCTGTTGTTTGTTTTCAATTGTATACTATAGGGCGTTCTACAGGATCCTCTTTTGTTAAAAAATTATGCATCTGAGATAGGAAATTCTATAGGTTCCCCCGTTATTTGTTTATCATGTATATACTTAAGGGCTTTTAAGATGCCTTGGGCGGTCTGCAGGATCCCCTGTTGTCTTAACATTATATAACTCCTATAGGACGTCCTGCAGGATCCCCTGTTATCTCAACATTATTTATCTACTATGAGACGTTCTATAGGATCCCTTTTGTTTGTTTTGCAAGTGTATACTATAGGGCGTTCTACAGGATCCCCTGAGTTGTCAAGAGGATCCCTGTTGATCGAAAATGATGCAGCTAAGATAGTACCTTCTATAGGATCTGGTGTTGTTTGTTTTTCGTGTGTACACTATATAGCGTTGTACAGGAAACCTGGGCGGTCTGTAGAACGGTCTATAGTATATACATGAAAAACAAATAACAGGGGATCCTATAGAAGGTCCTATCTTAGCTGTATAATTTTCGAACAACAGGGGATCCTGTTGACCGGCCAGGGGGTCCTATAGAACGACCTTTAGTTGATATATCGTGTTGGAAAAACAGGGGATCCTACAAGATCCCCTGAGCGGTCTACAGGATCCCCTGGGCAGTCTTTAGGATCCCCTGTTGATCAAAAATAATGCAGCTAAGATAGGACCTTCTATAGGATTTGGTGATGTTTGTTTTTCGTGTGTATACTATAGGGCGTTCTGCAGGATCCCCTGGGCGGTCTACATGATTCCCTGTAGTTCGACAATTATTCAGCTAAGATATGACCTATAGGATTCCCTGTTGTTTGTTTTTCGTGTATATACTAAAGGGCGTTCTACAGGATCCCCTGGGCGGTTTACAGGATCCTCTTTTGTTAAAAAATTATGCATCTGAGATAGGAAATTCTATAGGTTCCCCTGTTATTTGTTTATCATGTATATACTATGGGGCTTTAAAGATGCCTTTGGCTGTCTGCAGGATCCCCTGTGTTCTCAACATTATTTATCTACTATAAGACGTTCTATAGGATCCCCTGTTGTTTGTTTTTCAATTGTATACTATAGGGCGTTCTACAGGATCCTCTTTTGTTAAAAAATTATGCATCTGAGATAGGAAATTCTATAGGTTCCCCTGTTATTTGTTTATCATGTATATACTTAAGGGCTTTTAAGATGCCTTGGGCGGTCTGCAGGATCCCCTGTTGTCTTAACATTATATAACTCCTATAGGACGTCCTGCAGGATCCCCTGTATATCAACATTATTTATCTACTATGAGACGTTCTATAGGATCCCTTTTGTTTGTTTTGCAAGTGTATACTATAGGGCGTTCTACAGGATCCCCTAGGCGGTCTACAGGATCCCCTGTTTTCTCAACATTATATATCTACTATATGACGTTCTATAGGGCCCCTGTTGTTTGTTGTTCATGTTTATACTATAGGGGCGTTCTACAGTATCCCCTGTGCGATCTGCAGAATCCCCTGTTATCTCAACATTATTTATTAACCATAAGACGTTCTACATGATCCCCTGTTGTTTGTTTTTCAAACGTATACTATAGGGCGTTATACGGGATCCCCTAGGCGGTCTACAGGATCCCCTGTTTTCTCAACATAATATATCTACTAAAGGGCGTTCTACAGTATCCCCTTGGCGGTCTTCAGGATCCCCTGTTTTCTCAACGTTATATATCTACTATAACGTATACGACGTTCTATAGGATCACCTGTTGTTTGTTGTTCATTCACTGGGCGGTCTACACGATCCCATATTGTCTGAACATTATATATATACTGACGGACGTTCTATAAGACCCCCTGTTGATTGTTTTTCATGTTTATACTATATGTCGTTCAACAGGATCCCCAGGGCGGTCTACAGGATCCTCTTTTGTTAAAAATTATGCATCTGAGAAAAGAAATTCTATAGGTCTCCCTGTAGTTTGTTTTGCATGTATATACTATAAGGCTTTTATGATCCCTTGGGTGGTCTGCAGGACCTTCTGTTTTCTCAAAGTTATATATCTAAAATAGGACGTTCTATAGAGTCCCCTGTTGGTGTTGTTCGTGTTTATTCTATAGGGCGTTCTACAGTATCCTCTTTTGTCTGAATATTACATATCTACTATAGAACGTTTCATAGGATCCCACATATTGTTTGTTTATTATGTATATACTAAAAGTGCGTTCTACAGGACCCCCTGTTGTCTGAACATTACAAACTTACTATAGAAAGTTCTATATGATCCCCTATTGTGTGTGTATCGTGTATATACTAAGGGGCGTTCTACAGGATCCCCTGGGCGGTCTACAGGATTCCCTGTTGTCTGAACATTATATACATACTAAACGACGCTCTACAGGATCCCCTGTTGTTTGAATATTATATATCTACTATGGGACGTTCTATATGTTATACTGTTGTTTGTTTTTTATGTATTTATTAGAGGGCGTTATATATAAATGCGCCCATGGTCGATATGATCCCCTGTTGTTTAATAGTTGTGTATCTGTATAGGGCGTTCTATAGGATCCCCGGGGCGGTCTATAGGATCCCATTGTTTGGTTATCATGTATTTACTAGATTTATCTACTAGAGAGCGTTTTGTGGGATCCCTTGTTAAGTCTATAGGATCACATGTTGTGTTATAATTGTGTATCTGCTATAGGGCGTTCTATAGGATCCTCTTTTGATTGTTAATCATGTATCTATAACAGGTTGTTCTATACGATCCCCTGGGATGTCTATAGGATACCCTGTTGGTTGTTCATCATGTATCTATAACAGGTTGTTCTATACGATCCCCTGGGCGGTCTATAAGATCCCCTTTTGTTTAATAATCGCGCATATTCTATAGTGCGTTCTATAGGATCCCCGAGTCTGTCTATAGGATCCCCTTTTGTTTATACCTTGGCGGTCTATATTAACCCCATTTTGTTTAATAATCGCGCATATTATATAGTGCGTTCTATAGGATCCCCGTGTCGGTCTATATGATCCCCTATTGTTTAATAACCTTGCATCTGCTATAGGGCGTTCTATGTTATCCCTTTCAAAGGTCGAGGGGGCATATTGTTATTGGTTGTTTCTTTTCTTTTTCTTTTCTTTTTCCCCATAATTTTTTTTGTCCCGACAAATTCTCGGAAAAGGATAGACACATTCATCTTTATGGAATTATGGCATAATGTAAACCATTATATAAAGTTGTGCTTTTTAATAAGGGGATGGTCTCGATTACTATAAACACTGGTCAACAGTATTTTTTTTAATGTTTTTTTTGTATATAATTCTAGTATTCCTGAGCATAGAACCATGATATTCAATATACAAAGTAGGTGTCAACAATTTGTATGATCCTCAGAACTACATGTACCTACCAGTAGGTAGTTGTGTTTTTTTAGTATAAATTTTATTTCAAAATGGCTGACGGTAACCTAGCGTGAATGGCAAGGTCGTCTGGCAACTTGACAACAGTATGACATCCGCCTTTGCTCGTAATGGCAATTCTATTTGTTTTCGTATTCTTATGGATTTGTACAGACAGGAGAAAAGAACTGGACCCGTCTTTTAATATCCCTTTCCGATATATTGATGATGTACTGTCTATTAATGATAATAGATTCAATGAGTATATATGGCAAGCCGTTTTACTATTTATTCTAACTTCAAGATAGCTCATATAATATATCAGATATTTCAAATTATATATAAAATTTCTCTCTCATATATAATATACAAGATATCTCATATATAATATACAAGATATCTCATATATAATATACAAGATATCTCATATATAATATACAAGATATCTCATATATAATATACAAGATATCTCATATATAATATACAATATATCTCATATAATGTATAATCTATAAGATATCTTATATAATTTACTCTTTATAAGATATGTTATCAACTTTAAAAGATAGCTTTTATACTTTATAAGATATTTTATTAATTCAATAAGATATACTATACACTTAAGAAGATATATTATAAACGAAATGAAAAAAAAGAAACGAACAATAATAATATAATATGCCCCCTTTGAAAGGGATAACAAAGAACGTCCTATAGCAGATGCACGACTATTAAACAAGAGGGGATCCTAAGACCGACCCGGGGATCCTATAAACCGCCCAAGGTGTGGTATAGAACATACTGTTATAGATACATGAACAACGAACAGGGGATCCTATAGACCGCCCTGGGGATCGTTTAAAACGCCCTATAGCAGATACACGAATATTGCACAACAGGTGATCCTATAGACCCAACAGGGGATCCCATAGAACGCTCACTAGTAGATACATGATTACATAACAACGGGATCCTATAGAACACCCTATAGCAGATACACAATTATCAAACCACAGGGAATCCTGTAGAACACCCTCCAATAGATACATTATGAACAAACAACAGGGCTCCTATAGACCGATCTAGAGATTATATGGACCGACCCAGGGACCTTAAAGAACGCCCTATAGCAGATGCACGATTATTAAACAATACGGGATCATATAGACCGCCCAGGGAATCGTATAGAACGCCCTATTTTAAGATGCATGATGAACAACCAACAGGGGATCCTATAGACCGCCAAGGGGATCATATAAAACGCCCTGTTATAGATACATGATGCACAACGAACAGGGGAACTTATAAACGGTCAAGAGGATCTTATAGAACGCCTTATACTGGAAACATAATGAAAAAAATAATCAGGGGATCCTATAGACCGCCCCGGGATCCAATATAACACCGTATAGCAGCTACACGATTATTAAACATGAAGTGATCCTATAGACCCAACAGGGGATCATATACTAGTAGAACGTTCTCTTGAAGATACATGATTAACAAACAACGGGATCCTATAGACAGTCCCGGGGATCCTATAGAATGCCCTCTTATAGATACATGATAAACAAACAACAGGGGCTCCCTTAGACCAACCTTTGAAGTATATATATCGAACACCCTCTAGAAAATACATGGAGAACAAACAACAGGGGGTCCTTTACAACGACCCAATGATCCTATAGAACGCCCTATAGCAGATTCACGATTATAAAACAATTGGGGATCTTATAGGTCGACCGGGGATCCTATAGAAAGCCCTATAGTAGATGCACAATAAGGATCCTTTAAAACGCCCTGTTATTGATGCATGATGAACAACCTGGCAACAGGGGAACATATAGACGGCACAGAAGATCTTAAAGAACGTCTTATACTAGAAAAATAATAAACAAACAGCAGTTTATTCTAAAGACCGCCCCGGAGATCATATAGAACACCCTTCAGCATGCAGATACACGACTATTACACAACAGGGGATCCTATAAAACGCCCTCTAGTATATACGTAAAGTAGATACATGTTTAAAAAACAGGGGAACCTATAGAAGGTCCTATCCTAGATGCATACAAATCAAACAAGGGATTCTGAAGAATATATAATGCTCAGACAACCGGAGATCATGTAGAACGGCCTATAGTATAAACATGAAAAACAATCAACAGGGGATCCTAAAGAACGTCCTATGATAGATATATAATGTTGAGAAAACAGGGGATCCTGCAGACCGCCCGAGGGATCATAAACGCCCTATAATATATTCATAATAAACAAAGAACAGGGGAACCTATAGAATTTCCTATCTCAGATGCATATCTTTTTAACAAAAGGGGATTCAATAGACCGCCCAGGGGATCCTGTAGAACGCCCGATAGTATAAACATAAAAAAACAATCAACAGGGCATCCTGTAACCCGCCCAGGGGACCCGGTAGAACGCCCATTTAGTATATGAATAATAAACAAACAATATAGAACGTCCTATTGTACATATATTATGTTGAAAAACAAAGATTCCTGCAGACCGCCCAAGGGATCATATAGAAAACCAGAGGATCCCATAGGATGCCCGTAAGTAAAAACTTGATTAACAAACAATAGGGGATCCTATAGAACGTTTTATAGTAGATATATTATGTTGAGAAAACAGGGGATCCCGTAGACCGCCCAGGGGATCCTGTAGAACGCCCTATAGTATATAAATGAAAAACAAACAACGGGGGATACCTTAGAACGTATTATGGTACATATATATTTTTAAACAAATGGGGATCCTGTAGACCGCCCAGTGGATCCTGTAGAAAGTCCTATGATATAAACATGAAAAAACAATCAACAGGGCATCCTGACGACCGCCCAGGGGATCCAGTAGAACGCCCTTTAGTATATAAATAATAAAAAAAACAATATAGAGATCCTATAGAACGTCCTTTAGTAGATACATCAAAACAAACAATAGGGTATCCAATAGAACGTTCTATAGTTTATATATAATGTTCAGACAAAAAGGGATCATGTAGACTGCCTAGGGGGTCCTATTGAACGCCCTTTAGAATATACATGATAAACAAACAACATGGGATCCTATAGAACCTCTTATAGTAGATAAATAATGTTGAGAAACAGGTTATCCTTTAGAACGCCCTATAGTATAAACATGAAAAACAATCAACAGGGGGTCTCATAGAACGTCCTATAGTACATATACTATGTTGAAAAAACAGGGGATCCTGCAGACCACGCAAATTTTCCTGCAGACCGCCCAAAGGATCATATAGAAAGCCCTATAGTATAAACATGAAAAACAATCAACCGGGGGTCTTATAGAACGCCATTTGGTACATATATAATGTAAAGACAACAGGGGATCCTGTAGACCGCCCAGGGGATCCTGTAGAACGCCCTTTAGTATTAATACATGATTAGCAAACAATAGGGATCCTATAAAACGTCTTATAGTAGATATATAATGTAAAGACAACCGAGGATCCTGTAGACCGCCCAGGAGATCCTGTAAAACGCCCTTTAGTATATACATGATTAGCAAACAATAGGGGATCCTATAGAATGTCTTATTGTAGATATATCATGTTGAGAAAACAGTGGATCCTGTAGACCGCCCAGAGGATCATGTAGAACGCCCTATAGTATATAAATAAAAAACAAACAACAGGGATCCTATAGAACGTCCTATAGAAGATATATAATTTAAAGACAACAGGGGATCCTGTAGACCGCCCATGGTATCCTGTAGAACGCCCTTTAGTATAAACATGAAAAACAATCAATAGAACGTCCTATAGTACATATATTATTTTGAAAAACAGGGATTCCTGCAGACCACTCAAATTTTCCTGCAGACCGCCCAAAGGATCACATAGAAAGCCCTATAGTATAAACACGAAAAACAATCAACAGGTGGTCTTATAGAACGCCATTTAGTACATATATAATGTAAAGACAACAGGGGATCCTGTAGAACGCCCTTAAGTATATACATGATTAGCAAACAATAGGGATCCTATAAAACGTCTTATAGTAGATATATAATGTAAAGACAACAGAGGATCCTGTAGACCGCCCAGGACATCCTGTAAAACGCCCTTTAGTACTAGTATATACATGATAAGCAAACAATAGGGAATCCTATAAAATGTCTTGTAGTAGATATATTATGTTGAGAAAACAGTGGATCCTGTAGACCGCTCAGAGGATCATGTAGAACGCCCTATAGTATATAAAAAAAAACAAAAAACAGAGGATACTTTAGAACGTTTTATAATAGATATATATTTTTAAACAAATGGGGATCCTGTAGACCGCCCAGGGGATCCAGTAGAACGCCCTTCAGTATATAAATAATAAAGAAACAATATAGGGATCCTATAGAACGTCCTATAGTAGATATATAATGTAAAGACAACAGGGGATCCTGTAGACCGCCCATTGTATCCAGTAGAACGCCCTTTAGTATAAACATGAAAAACAATCAATAGAACGTCCTATAGTACATATATTATGTTGAAAAACAGGGATTCCTGCAGACCACTCAAATTTTCCTGCAGACCGCCCAAAGGATCATATAGAAAGCCCTATAGTATAAACATGAAAAACAATCAACAGGGGGTCTTATAGAACACCATTTAGTACATATATAATGTTAAGAAAACAGGGGATCCTGTAGAACGCCCTTAAGTATATACATGATTAGCAAACAATAGGGATCCTATAGAACGTCTTATAGTAGATATATAATGTAAAGACAACAGGGGATCCTGTAGACCGTCCAGGGGATCCTGTAAAATGCCCTTTAGTATATACATGATTAGCAAACAATAGGGGATCCTATATAATGTATTATAGTAGATATATTATGTTGAGAAAACAGTGGATCATGTAGACCGCCCAGAGGATCATGTAGAACGCCCTATAGTATATAATATAAAAAACAAACAACAGAGGATACTTCCTTCATCATAAATTAGTTCAATCGAAAATACCTCCTTATTTCAAAGACCAGTCTGTACCAATAATTTCTTATACCTATACCAAACCTATTGCAACTAAAATTTTCAATTACAAACGTGTTTTGCAGGATCTCGATATTGACGACTTCAAGTCTAAACCTCCTGATTGCACTTTTGCTAGTTCCCAATTCACATATAATCCTGCTGGCCACGTTATTACGGTGACCTTAACATTGTTAATAACACTTCTCTACGAAATGTGTTATCGAAAGGTCCGAAATATCGTGAGCCTAAATCCATCAATTGGAAATACAACTTTAAAATTTTGATGGATTCAGTCGAGGATTATGCCAGGCAATGGGCTAAGCGCGAGAAGGAAGACGTAGACACTCTTTCCGAATGGATTAAGGCAGTGAGGTCGTTGATACAAATCAGAATTAAGAAACTGAATGGGTCCATCAATGCCCATGCTACGTCAATCTTTAAAGACCCAAATGTTGCAAAAGACCTATCCGACCTCCATGACAAATATGTTGTTGTCCCGCTGATAAAGCCCAAATAACATCGTTTTTGTGTGTAAAAGTCATTACATCAACTGATTGATAAACGAATTAGGTATTGACAATTCACTTGGAAACTCAACATATACCCTCAAGTCACTTACCAAAGAGGAAATCCTGGATAATCATAGGTCTGTTCTATGTTCCTTTGGAATTTCAACCAAAGATGAAGAACTGGATCTTCCATCACTGTATTGGATACCTAAACTACATAAGTGTCCTTACAAACACCGGTATATTGCTGGGTCTTCCAAGTGCTCCACGAAACCTCTTTCTAAATTATTAACATCTATTTTATCAGCAATCAAAGACGGGCTTCAAAGTTATTGTGAAACTGTCTATTCTAGAGGTGGCGTGAATCAGATGTGGATACTTAAAAATTCCAAAGATCTTTTATAGTATATACAATCTAACTCTCTTTCATCTAGTAACAGTATTCAAACATTTGACTTTTCCACTCTTTACACAAGTATTCCACATTCCAAACTAAAAGACAAATTGAAAGAGTTGGTATATCTTTGCTTCATAAAAAAGAATGGCCAACGTAGATACAAGTATCTTGTCTTAGGGAGGGATAAATCCTACTTTGTAAAGAATCACTCTGATTCAAACAAAAAATTCTCTGAAACTGATATTATCAAGATGCTTGATTTCTTGATTGACAACATATTTGTTACGTTCGGAGGACGTGTTTTTCAACAGACTGTCGGCATTCCAATGGGAACAAACTGTGCCCCTCTACTTGCCGACTTGTTTCTTTATTATTATGAGGCTGACTTCATGCAGGAACTTCTTAGGAAAAAAGATAAGAAGTTAGCAATATCCTTTAACTCTACTTTCCGCTATATAGATGATGTTCTTTCACTAAACAATTCAAAACTTTGGTGACTATGTGGAACGCATCTATCCAATCGAACTAGAGATAAAGGATAATACAGATACAGTTAAGTCGGCTTCATATCTTGACTCACATCTAGAAATTGGCAATGAGGGTCGGTTGAAAACAAAACTTTACGACAAAAGAGAGGATTTCAGCTTTCCAATTGTAAACTTTCCATTTCTAAGTAGCAACATTCCAGCAGCACCTGCATACGGGGTATATATCTCCCAATTGATATTCCCGTGCCTGCATTTCCTATCATGATTTTCTTGATAGAGGGTTGCTGCTTACAAGGAAGCTATTAAACCAAGAGTTCCAAATGGTGAAGTTGAAATCATCCCTTCGTAAATTTTACGGACGCCATCACGAGTTGGTTGACCGTTATGGAATAACCATTTCACAAATGATATCGGATATGTTCCTTACGTCGTAACTACAATCCTCTTCCCTTTCATGAATGTGACCTACCGAATTAGACTATTTACCGGATTTGTAATCACATAAGCAACACGACGGGTGCCACATGTGGAGCAGGATCTGCTTACCCTTCCGGAGCACCTGAGATCACCCCTAGTTTTTGGAGGGGTTCGTGTTGTTTATTCTTTAGTTTTCTGTGTTGTGTCATGTGTACTATTGTTTTTTCTGTGTGTCTTTTTCATTTTTAGCCATGGCGTTGTCAGTTTGTTTTAGATTTATGAGTTTGACTATCCCTTTGGTATCTTCCGGCCCTCTTTTAGAACGTTTTATAATAGATATATATTTTTAAACAAATGGGGATCCTGTAGACCGACCAGGGGATACAGTAGAACGCCCTTTAGTATATAAATAATAAAGAAACAATATAGGGATCCTATAGAACGTCCTATAGTAGATATATAATGTAAAGACAACAGGGGATCCTGTAGACCGCCCATGGTATCCTGTAGAACGCCCTTTAGTATAAACATGAAAAACAATCAATAGAACGTCCTATAGTACATATATTATGTTGAAAAACAGGGATTCCTGCAGACCACCCAAATTTTCCTGCAGACCGCCCAAAGGATCATATAGGAAGCCCTATAGTATAAACATGAAAAACAATCACCAGGGGGTCTTATAGAACGCCATTCAGTACATATATACTGTAAAGACAACAGGGGTTCCTGTAGACCGCCCAGGGGATCCTGTAGAACGCCCTTTAGTATATACATGATAAGCAAACAATAGGGGATCTTATAGAACGTCTTATAGTAGATATATTATGTTCAGAAAACAGGGGATCATGTAGACCGCCCAGGGGATCCTGTAGAACGCCTTATAGTATATAAAGGAAATACAAACAACGGGTGATACCTTAGAACGTCTTATAGTAGATACATATTTTTAAACAAATGGGGATCCTGTAGACCGCCCAGTGGATCCTGTAGAAAGCCCTATGATATAAACATAAAAAAACTATCAACAGGGCATCCTGTAGACCGCCCAGGGGATCATGTAGAACGCCCTATAGTATAAACATGAAAAACAATCAACAGGGGGTCTTTATAGAACGTCCTTTAGTAGATACATAATGTTGAGAAAGCAGGGGATCACACACACCGACCAAGGGATCCCGTATAAAGTCCTCTATTAGATACTTCAAAAACTAACAATAGAGTATCCTATAGAACGTTCTATAGTTTATGTATAATGTTCAGACAACAGGGGATCCTGTAGAACGTCCTTTGCTATATACATGATAAACAAACGATATAGGAGATCCTATAGAACGTTCTATAACCAGAAATATAAGGTTCAGACAACAGGGAATCATGTAGACGCCCAGAAGATCCCGTAGAACGCCCTTATAGAACATGTAGCTTTATTATAAACAATTAACAGGGGAAACGAAGACCAGCACCCCACCCCCAACCCCACTTGAGAAAACAGGGGATCCTGCAGACCGCCCAGGGGATACTGTAGAACGCCCTATAGTATAAACATGAACAATAAACAACAGGGGGCCCTGCAGGATCCCCTGTTTTCTCAACATTATATATCAACTATAAAACGTTCTATATGATCCCCTGTTGTTTGTTGTTCAGGTTTATACTATAGGGCGTTCTACAGTATCCCCTGTGCGGTCTGCAGGATCCCCTGTTTTCTCAAGATTATATATCTACTAAAGGACGTTCTGCAGACCGCCCAGGGGATACTGTAGAACGCCCTTTAGTATAAACATGAAAAACAAACACCAGGATCCCTATAGAACGTCAAATAGTAGATAAATAATGTTGAGAAAACAGGGGATCCTGGAGACCGCCCAGGGGATACTGTAGAACGCCCTATAGTATAAACCTGAACAACAAACAGCAGGGGATCATTTAGAACGTCTTATAGTAGATATATAATTGAGAAAACAGGGGATCCTGCAGACCGCCCAGGGGATACTGTAGAACGCCTTATAGTATAAACATGAAAAACAAACACCAGGGTCCCTATAGAACGTCATATAGTAGATATATAATGTTGAGAAAACAGGGGATCCTGCAGACCAACCAAGTGATCCTATAGAAAGCCTTATAGTTTATACATAATAAATAAACAACAGGGGAACATTCAGAAGGTCCTGTCTTAAATGGATAATTTTCATAAACAACAGGGGACGCTGTAGACCGTCCAGGGGATCATGTAGAACGCCCTATAGTATATACTTGAAAACTAAACAACAGGAGATCCTGTAGAACGTCATATAGTAGATAAATAATGTTGAAAAAACAGGGGATCCTGCAGACCGCCCAGAGGGGATACTGTAGAACGACCTATATAGTATAAACATGAGCAACAAACAACAGGGGGCCCTATAGAACGTCATGTAGTACATATATAATGTTGAGAAAACAGGGGATCCTGTAGACCGCCTTGGGGATCCTGTAGAACGCCATATAATATACACTTGAAAAAACAAACAACAAGGGATCCTATAGTACGTCTTATAGTAGATAAATAATGTTGAGAAAACGGGATCCTGCAGACCGCCCAGGGGATACTGTAGAACGCCCTATAATATAAACATGAACAATAAACAACAGGGGGCCCTATAGAACGTCCTATAGTAGATATATAATGTTGAGAAAACAGGGGATCCTGCAGACCGCCCAGGGGATACTGTAGAACGCCCTATAGTATAAACCTGAACAACAAACAACAGGGGATCATATAGAACGTCTTATAGTAGATATATAATGTTGAGAAAACAGGGGATCCTGCAGACCGCCCAGGGGATACTGTAGAACGCCCTATAGTATAAACATGAAAAACAAACACCAGGGTCCCTATAGAACGTCATATAGTAGATATATAATGTTGAGAAAACAGGGGATCCTGCAGACCGCCCAGGGGATACTGTAGAACGCCCTATAGTATAAACCTGAACAACAAACAACAGGGGATCATATAGAACGTCTTATAGTAGATATATAATGTTGAGAAAACAAGGGATCCTGCAGACCAACCAAGTGATCCTATAGAAAGCCTTATAGTTTATACATAATAAATAAACAACAGGGGAACATTCAGAAGGTCCTATCTTAAATGAATAATTTTCATAAACAACAGGGGACCCTGTAGACCGTCCAGGGGATCATGTAGAACGCCCTATAGTATATACTTGAAAAATAAACAACAGGGGATCCTGTAGAAGTCGTATAGTAGATAAATAGTGTTGAGAAAACAGGGGATCCTGCAGACCGCCCAGGGGGATACTGTAGAACGACCTATATAATATAAACAAGAACAACAAACAACAGGGGGCCCTATAGAACGTCCTATAGTAGATATATAATGTTGAGAAAACAGGGGATCCTGCAGACCGCCCAGGGAATACTGTAGAACGACCTATAGTATAAACATGAAAAACAAACACCAGGGTCCCTATAGAACGTCATATAGTAGATATATAATGTTGAGAAAACAGGGGATCCTGCAGACCGACCAGGGGATACTGTAGAACGCCCTATAGTATAAACATGAAAAACAAACACCAGGGTCCCTATAGAACGTCATATAGTAGATATATAATGTTGAGAAAACAGGGGATCCTGCAGAACGACCTATAGTATAAACATGAAAAACAAACACCAGGGTCCCTATAGAACGTCATATAGTAGATATATAATGTTGAGAAAACAGGGGATCCTGCAGACCGCCCAAGGGATACTGTAGAACGCCCTATAGTATAAACATGAAAAACAAACACCAGGGTCCCTATAGAAAGTCATATAGTAGATATATAATGTTGAGAAAACAGGGGATCCTGCAGACCGCCCAGGAGATACTGTAGAACGCCCTTTAGTATAAACCTGTACAACAAACAACAGGGGATCATATAGAATGTCTTTTAGTAGATATATAATGTTGAGAAAACAGGGGATCCTGCAGACCAACCAAGTGATCCTATAGAAAGCCTTATAGTATATACATAATAAATAAACAACAGGGGAACATTTAGAAGGTCCTATCTTAAATGCACAATTTTCATAAACAACAGAGGACCCTGTAGACCATCCAGGGGATCATGTAGAACTCCCTATAGTATATACTTGAAAAATAAACAACAGGGATCCTGTAGAAGTCGTATAGTAGATAAATAATGTTGAGAAAACAGGGGATCCTGCAGACCGCCCAGGGGGATACTGTAGAACGACCTATATAGTATAAACATGAACAACAAACAACAGGGGGCCCTATAGAACGTCCTATAGTAGATATATAATGTTGAGAAAACAGGGGATCCTGCAGACCGCCCAGGGGATACTGTAGAACGCCCTATAGTATAAAGCTGAAAACAAACAACAGGGGATCATATAGAACGTCTTATAGTAGATATATAATGTTGAGAAAACAGGGGACCCTGTAGACTGTCCAGGGGATCATGTAGAACGCCCTATAGTATAAAATTGAAACATAAACAACAGGGGATCCTGTAGAAGTCGTATAGTAGATAAATAATGTTGAGAAAACAGGGGATCCTGCAGACCGCCCAGGGGGATACTGTAGAACGACCTATATAGTATAAACATGAACAACAAACAACAGGGGGCCCTATAGAACGTCCTATAGTAGATATATAATGTTGAGAAAACAGGGGATCCTGCAGACCGCCCAGGGAATACTGTAGAACGACCTATAGTATAAACATGAAAAACAAACACCAGGGTCCCTATAGAACGTCATATAGTAGATATATAATGTTGAGAGAACAGGGGATCCTGCAGACCGCCCAGGGGATACTGTAGAACGCCCTATAGTATAAACCTGTACAACAAACAACAGGGGATCATATAGAACGTCATATAGTAGATATATAATGTTGAGAAAACAGGGGATCCTGCAGACCAACCAAGTGATGCTATAGAAAGCCTTATAGTATATACATAATAAATAAACAACAAGGGGAACATTTAGAAGATCCTATCTTAAATGCTTAATTTTCATAAACAACAGGAGACCCTGTAGACCGTCCAGGGGATCATGTAGAACGCCCTATATTATATACTTGAAAAATAAACAACAGGGGATCCTGTAGAAGTCGTACAGTAGATAAATAATGTTGAGAAAACAGGGGATCCTGCAAACCGCCCAGGGGGATACTGTAGAACGACCTATATAGTATAAACATGAACAACAAACAACAGGGGGCCCTATAGAATGTCATATAGTAGATATATAATGTTGAGAAAACAGGGGATCCTGCAGACCGCCCAGGGGATACTGTAGAACGCCCTATAGTATAAACATGAAAAACAAAAACCAGGGTCACTATAGAACGTCATATAGTAGATATATAATGTTGAGAAAACAGGGGATCCTGTAGACCGCCCAGGGGATACTGTAGAACGCCCTATAGTATAAACCTGTACAACAAACAACAGGGGATCATATAGAACGTCTTATAGTAGATATATAATGTTGAGAAAACAGGGGATCCTGCAGACCAACCAAGTGATCCTATAGAAAGCCTTATAGTATATACATAATAAATAAACAACAAGGGAACATTTAGAAGATCCTATCTTAAATGCATAATTTTCATCAACAACAGGGGACCCTGTAGACCGTCCAGGGGATCATGTAGAACGCCCTATAGTATATACTTGAAACATAAACAACAGGGGATCCTGTAGAAGTCGTATAGTAGATAAATAATGTTGAGAAAACAGGGGATCCTGCAGACCGCCCAGGGAATACTGTAGAACGACCTATATAGTATAAGCATGAACAACAAACAACAGGGGGCCCTATAGAACGTCCTAAAGTAGATATATAATGTTGAGAAAACAGGGGATCCTGCAGACCGCCCAGGGAATACTGTAGAACTACCTATAGTATAAACATGAAAAACAAACACCAGGGTCCCTATATAACGTCATATAGTAGATATATAATGTTGAGAAAACAGGGGATCCTGCAGACCGCCCAGGGGATACTGTAGAACGCCCTATAGTATAAACCTGTACAACAAACAACAGGGGATCATATAGAACGTCTTATAGTAGATATATAATGTTGAGAAAACAGGGGATCCTGCAGACCAACCAAGTGATCCTATAGAAAGCCTTATAGTATATACATAATAAATAAACAACAAGGGAACATTTAGAAGATCCTATCTTAAATGCATTTTTATAAACAACAGGGGACCCTGTAGACCGTCCAGGGGATCATGTAGAACGCCCTATAGTATATACTTGAAAAATAAACAACAGGGGATCCTGTAGAACGTCATATAGTAGATAAATAATGTTGAGAAAACAGGAGATCCTGCAGACCGCCCAGGGAGATACTGTAGAACGACCTATATAGTATAAAAATGAACAACAAACAACAGTGGTCCCTATAGAACGTCATATAGTAGATATATAATGTTGAGAAAACAGGGGATCCCGTAGACCGCCCAGGGGATCCTATAGAACGCCATATAGTATACACTTGAAAAACAAACAACAGGGGGCCCTATAGTACGTCTTTTTGTAGATAAATAATGTTGAGAAAACAGGGGATCCTTCAGACCGCCCAGGGAATACTGTAGAACGCCCTATAGTATAAACATGAACAACAAACAACAGGGGGCCCTATAGAACGTCCTATAGTAGATATATAATGTTGAGAAAACAGGGGATCCTGTAGACCGCCTAGGGGATCCTGTAGAACGCCCTATAATATACACTTGAAGAACAAACAACAGGGGATCCTGTAGAACGTTCTCTTAGCCTAGTAGATACATCAAAAACAAACAATAGGGTATCCTATAGAACGTTCTATAGTTTATATATAATTTTGAGAAAACAGGGGATCCCACAAACCAACCAAGGGATCCAGTAGAGAGTCCTCTAGTATAAACATGATAAACAAACAACAGGGGGTTCTATAGACCGTTCTCTTAGCCTAGTAGATACATCAGAAACAAACAATAGGGTATCCTAAAGAACGTTCTATAGTTAATATATTATGTTCAGACAACAGGGGATCTGGAGAACACACCCTTTAATATATTCATGATAAACAAACAATATGGGATCCTATATATATTTTTTCCAAAAATTACGGGGCCCATAAAGGGCATAGAATCAGATACAATTGATTTACATAATTGGTAACAACAACAATAATAGAGGCATATACATATATATTTGGAATATAAGCATTGGTCAGAATCAAGCCAAAAACCACATATATATTGTGAATAAAAGAATAATAAAATTACATTATATATGTATTTATTCTCAAATTGTTTACTTGACTTAGTGTCAGTGTTCATATCTGATCTCCTTAATTAAAAAAAGTCACCAATATAACAGCCCAGTTATTCCATAAGAGTAACATTTTCTTGGGTCAAGAGCCATAAAATTCAGAAGATTTATTTAAATTTATAAAATTATAACAATTGTTAGAAATGTCTTGGAAGAAATCGTCCATTTGAATATCATAAGGGGGCATTATAATAAAAAATGAAGCTCATCTTCAACTTTACCGAGTGAGCAATTAGAACAAAGACACTCAGATCATTCTACATGGTTTTTTTTAAATTTCTGTTTGTCTCAACTTTTAAAGAGTGAGCGCTTATTCTTAATTTACAAATTGACTGTCTTTTTTTTAAGTCTTGTAATTCTAAATATTTTTATTTTTTAAAACAATTTTTTCCCTTTTTCGGAGTTAATTGTTTGATACTTCAGTTTATTCCAAAATGTGAAATTACTTTTACATAGTTTATTTTTAACATACTGACATAAAGAACCAATTGATTGGTCAAAATTTGGTAATTCAATCTCTCTGAATATAATCTATACTAGAATACCATGTATTTACATTAGAACTATGTAACTGTATGTTTACAACATATAAATGCATCAAATAATAATCCTTCTTTCAAACGTTCCAGTCTATGACAATATTTTAACATTGATAAAACTATAGTAAAATACATAGGAAATCTACCAATCTCTGACATTACAGCTATATTACTTGACTTTCTGTTTACACCAAGAATATATTTTAGAAATTTGGTATGAGCTTTTTCAGAAGAATCCTGATCAAAAACTTGTTCCTATAGAACGTTCTATAATATATATATAATATTCAGACAACAAGGGATCCTGTAGACTGCCCAGGTGGATCCTGTAGAACGTCCTTTAGTGTAAACATGATAAACAAACAATATAATGGATCCTATAGAACGTTTTGTAGTAGATATATAAGGTTCAGACACCAGGGGATCATGTAGAACGACCAGGGGATCCTGTAGAACGCCCTAACAGTAGCTTTATTGTAAACAAGTAACAATGGTTCCTATAGAACGTCCAGCAATAGTAAAATGGTCAGACAACAGGGGGTCACATTACAGATTCGTTTCTTTAAACGCAGACTAGTTTAAACACCCTCTCACACTCCTGGAAAGCCTTAGTACGTGTAACATGTTTAACATGTGTAAGCTCAGTGACATGACTTTTTTCAATTTGCCTACATAAAAATACTCTTTTAAACGGATAATAAAAATATTATTAACTTAATAGTATATCCAAGCCATGGGACCACGTGCATGTGACATTTACAGGTCTTTACAACATAATTAAGGCACTAAATACTACTGTTTATCATATCTATATGAAATGTATCATGTGTATTTTAAAAGGAGGAATCTGTATATATATTTGTACTATGATATATGCTACTGTAATGCGGTACATTTTCGTTTTTTTCATGTGATAAAAAAATAAATAAAGCAAATTCACCGTGTTACATGAAAGTTAATGATTTTGAATCGGTTTTTTTTAATAGTTGTACATGTTGAGAATATTCTATTTTTAGAATAAATATTTTCAGAATCGTTTATAAATAGCCTATAAATAGAATATGCATAATTCATGAATCGTGACGTAGGGCGGTCTACGGGATCCCTTCTTCCGCTTGCAGATGGCAGTTAGGTCCGCTGCTGTATGCCCTGAGGTAATCGGTGCCCTCAGGTAATCGTGGCAATAGTGCCCATATGCGTAGTAATAACATGATCTAAAAATAGAATAAACTAAAAATACATCATTGTACTTTCTATTTCGACTGACAGTATATGTGCGAAAAATAGGAGAAAACAGGAACACATACATTTTTTTACAATAAGTTACGACAAATAATTCACGAAAAAAATCCAAATATATTTGGTTTATTTGTGATCATTGCAACGTGAACAGATATTTATTTAGTGAAACGTAAATGACTTAAATAATTAAAAAGAAAAAAACTTTTACAATAATAGTTGTCAAACACTGGTTTCATAGAGATTTATGTAAATAAATGTATATACAATTATTTAAACTAACTATTAAAGAATAAAAATTATCCACACATGCCTAAGGCAGCAAACATTTGATTTTCGGGGGGGGGGGGGGGGATTTTTTTCCTTCGACGAAAGACAATATTTTTTGGAGACAGGTCGAAAACATTTTTGTCTTTCATTTCAATTTTAGCATTACATATAGTGGCGGAACAATTAAAAACAAACTTTAAAAAAAAAACCATAGCCCCCCCCCCCCCCCTGAAAATGAAATGATTGCTGCCTAAGTTTCGTGAATGTCCAGTTGAAACTTTGACTATCATTGTGTTTGGTAATATATGACACTTACATATGGACAGATTACGCATATATTGATTTTAAAGTAACATAAGTAGAAAATGATAACATTTTTAATAGATAGGTTATTAAAATCAGTCCATCTTGTTCGACTGCATGAGGGGCAGTGGCGGATCCATTCATTTTAAAAATAAAAGGGGGAGTCCCCAATCCAGTTCACAAGGAGGGGGTTCCAACTATATGTTCCCATTCAAATGCCTTGATCTCCAAAAAAAAAGGGTTCCTATCCCCAGAACACCCCTGGAACCGCCACTGAGCTGTTACAAAAAATATCGCTATAAACTGTCACGGTATTATTTGAATTTAAGTGTACTGCATGCATCTTGCACTGTAAGATTAGCATTAACACTAATGCAAAATTGTTAAATAATTACCACTTTCGTTGGTTTTTTCTTATCTTTGTTTGAAATGTATTTTATTTAAAGCTTCTTTGTGTACCATTCTTTGTTTATTCGAAAGGGGTAGTAGATACATATATATATATATACAATTAAAATAGAAGAACCTAGATAACGATATGTATGCGTTCAATAATGATACATATAAAAAGAAGCTGTGGTATAAATCCCAATGAGACAACTGTCCACAAAAGGACACAGAAATTAACAACTGTAGGTCACCGTACGGCCTTCAACAATGAGCAAAGTCCATATCGCATTGTCATCTATAAAAGGTTCAGAAATAACAATGAAATCCAATTCAAACGAGAAAACTAACGGCCTTAAATATATAAAACAAATGAACAAAAACAAATATGTAGCACATACTAGTAAACAAAAGACAACCACTGAATTACAGGCTCCTGACTTGGGGCAGGCACGTACGATTTTTTTCTCTCATAAAAGTTGTACAAACAATCGATATGTGAAAAGTATTCCATCAATTATATCAAAGTATAAATAATCATAAATCTTTATCATTTAAGCAATTAAGCATACATTTATAGATCCGTATTTTACTCGATTGGCTTAAAAATAGTTAATAATATATGACACCAACATATGGACAGATTACGCATATATTGATTTTGGTTACTTCTTTTAAAGTAACATAAGTAGAAAATGATAACATTTAATAGATAGGTTATTGAAAATCAGTCCATCTTGTCCGACTGCATGAGGGGCAGTGGCGGATCCATCCATTTAAAAAAGGGGGGTTCCCAATCCAGGACACAAGGAGGGGGTTCCAACTATATGTTTCCATTCAAATGCATTGATCTCCAAAAAAAGGGTTCCTTTCCTCGACCTTGATATCTATATCATAAACGGGAAGATTAATACAAAAAATGTTGATAAGAGAGATGTTTTTTCATTTCCTATTGTTAATTATCCATTTGTAGATGGTGACGTTCCCTTGTCATCATCTTATGGTGTTTATATATCTCAACTTGTACGATTCTCTCGTGTATGTAACAACGTATTAGATTTTAGCGAGAGAAATTTATATATTACTAAAAAATTATTACACCAGGGTTTTCGATATCACAAACTGGTCAAAACATTTACTAAATTTACCATCGGTATAAGGAAATAATTCGTAAATATAACTCAACATGCAGACATCTTATACGTCCAGGTATTTCACATCCAATTTTTTATGGAAGTATTCTATATGAAGAACAAAAATGTCAGTATTCTCTTCAGAAACTAACAAAACCTTTAAATAGACTTATTAAAAAGGGATATAGTTATATTGATTCACTGATAGGGTCTTTGCATCGGAACTAAACACACATTTATTTCTAAAAAAAAACAGTTGTTGGCATGACACGGGTTATGTTCTTTTCATATCTTTTATTATAGTATGATACTAAACCCCTAACGGGAGGGATTGTACCTGATATTCATATGATGAAGACATAATCTTTCAATCAGTTTAATTGAGGTCTGGAGCTGGTATGTCAGTTAACTGCTAGTAGTTAGTTGTTATTTATGTATTATTGTCATTTTAAATTATTTTCTTTTGTTACATCTTTTGACATCGGACTCGGACTTTTAATGTGCGTATTGTTATTCTTTTACTTTTCTACATTGGCTAGAGGTATAGGGGGAGGGTTGAGATCTCATAAACATTTTTAACCCCGCCGCAATTTTGCGCCTGTCCCAAGTCAGGAGCCTCTGGCCTTTGTTAGTCTTGTATGATTTTAAATTTTAGTTTCTTGTGTATAAAGTCGGAGTTTAGTATGACGTCCATTATCACTGAACTATTATGCATATTTTAGGGGCCAGCTGTAGGACACCTACAGCATCGGGAATTCTCGGTACATTGGAGACCCATTGGTTGCCTTCGGCTGTTGTCTGCTCTATGGTCGGGTGGTTGTCGCTTTGACATATTCACCATTTCCTTTCTCAATTTTAATAACTATGTTTCTGATCTAATTTTGTATTCTATAAACGGCACCTATATATTTACACTACAAATCTACAACTCTCAGTCTATGGCTACACGTGCTGATCTTATTTATATTCATGCATAATATTCATTAGCTGTGTATGAGTATCAAAATCGTATCATACGCGATGATGACCAGCCAGTACACACTGTAAGGATTTTATTCACCAGTATTAAAAAAGAGAAACATTGCAGTACGAACAGTATTCTAATTTTTTTTTCATTAGACATTACTTTGAAAGTAACGTAGTTACAAGCACAGGTTATATAGTATATAACTGCTTTTTTAAAATGTTAATTGTCTTAATCAATCTTATTTGAGAGATGTTGGATATTTTCAAGGAAAAACCTCACATCTCCAGTGGACTTTTGTACATGGTCAGATAAACTTAGGTCATCTCTAAATTACTGTGTATTTCCTGTATCTCAGATCATATCTATGATTGCTCACATGGTGAGGTTACCTCAGGTCACCTCTGTATGATTGAACATTGTGAGGTTACCTAATATTACCTCTGTATTGCTGTGCATGGTGAGGTTACTCTGTATTACTGCACATACTCGTATTACCACACTTTGTATAAACTTTACAAACTAATTTTAGTTTTCCTCAGGGCACTTGTGCATTTTTATACATGGTCAAGTGCACATGTTAACTAATGTCATTTCTTAACTACTGTATATAAATATGTAACCTCAGAATACCTCTGTATGTTAGAATATGGTGAGGTTACCCAAAGTCACAACTTCATGGTCATTGTACCAGCTGCATGTTACCACAGATAAACTTTGCAAAACGCTAATTTTCTACAAACCTCAGGTTACCACAATTGAATGTTCATAACTCCGTTCGTCAGCTTAGTCAGTCCAGATTACATCTATGTTCTTTTTTTTCCACGGACAGGCTACCTCAGGTCATCTGTAAATTACTGTACATGACCAGGTTACCTCAGGTCATCTGTAAATTACTGTACATGACAAGGTTACCTCAGGTCATATGTTAATTACTATACATGACCAGGTTACCTCAGGGAACCACTGTACTACTTTGCATGGTAAGGTTACCTCAGGGAACCACTGTACTACTTTGCATGGTAAGGTTACCTCAGGGAACCATGGTACTACTGTGCATGATCGGGTTACTTCAAGGAACCATTGTTCTTCTGTGCATGGTCTGGTTACCTCAGGAATCCATTGTACTACTGTGCATGGTCATGTTACCGAGGGAAACATTGCACTACTGTGCATGGTCAGGTTACCTCAGGGAACCACTGTACTACTGTGTATGGTCAGGTTACCTCAGGGAACCATTGTACTACTTTGCATTGTCATGTTACCTCAGGGAAACTTTGTACTACTGTGCATGGTTAGGTTTCCCCAGGGAACCATTGTACTATTGACATGGTCAGGTTACTTCAGGGAACTATTGTACTACTGTGCATTGCCAGGTTACCTCAGGGAACCATTGTACTTCTGTGCATTGTCATGTCTCCTCAGGAAACCACGCTACTACTGTACATGGTCAGGTTACCTCAGGGAACCACTGTACTACTTTGCATGGTAAGGTTACCTCAGGGAACCATGGTACTACTGTGCATGATCGGGTTACTTCAAGGAACCATTGTTCTTCTGTGCATGGTCTGGTTACTTCAGGGATCCATTGTACTACTGTGCATGGTCATGTTACCGAGGGAAACATTGCACTACTGTGCATGGTCAGGTTACCTCAGGGAACCACTGTACTACTGTGTATGGTCAGGTTACCTCAGGGAACCATTGTACTACTGTGCATGGTCAGGTTACCTCAGGGAACCACTGTACTACTGTGCATGGTCAGGTTTCCCCAGGGAACCATTGTACTATTGACATGGTCAGGTTACTTCAGGGAACCATTGTACTACTGTGCATTGCCAGGTTACCTCAGGGAACCATTGTACTTCTGTGCATTGTCATGTCTCCTCAGGAAACCACGCTACTACTGTACATGGTCAGGTTACCTCAGGGAATCATTCTACTACTGTACATGGTAAGGTACCTCAGGGAATCATTGTACTACTCTGCATTGTCATGTAACCTCATGGAACCATTGTACTACTGTGCATGGTTAGGCTACCTCAGGAAACTATTGTAATACTATGCATTGTCAGGTTACTCAGTGAACCACTGTTCAACTATGCATTGTCAGGTTACTCAGGGAACCACTGTTCAACTATGCATGGTCAGGTAAACTCAGATATACATTGTACTACTGTGCATTGCCAGGTTACCTCAGGGAACCATTGTACTACTGTGCATGGTAAGTTTATCTCAGGGAACCATTGTACTACTGTGCATGGTCAGGTTACCTCAGAAACATTTTACTACTGTGCATGGTCAGGTTACCTCAGGGAACCATTGTACTTCTGTGTATGGCCATGTTACCTTAGGAAATTATTGTACTACTGTGCATGGTCATGTTACTACAAGGAACCACTGTACTACTGTGCATGATCATGTGACCTCAGGGAACCACTGTACAACTGGGCATGGTCAGATAATCTCAGGAAAGCATTGTACTACTGTGCAGGGAACCTTTGTACTATTGTGCATGGTCAAGTCTCCTCAGGGAATCATTGTTCT
Source organism: Mytilus edulis (assembly GCA_019925275.1). Taxonomy (NCBI): domain Eukaryota; kingdom Metazoa; phylum Mollusca; class Bivalvia; order Mytilida; family Mytilidae; genus Mytilus; species Mytilus edulis. Next base: position 58,471,886 of record CM034351.1, on the reverse strand, counting down.
ACTGTACATGGTCATGGTTCCTCAGGGAATCATTGTACTGCTGTGTATTTAAAGGTTACCTCAGGGAACCAGTGTACTACTGTGCATGGTCAGGTTACCTCAGGGAACCACTGTACAACTGGGCATGGTCAGGTAACCCAAGGGAACCATTATACTAATCTGCAGGGAACCATTGTACTGTGTATGGTCAGGTTACTTAAGTGAACCATTGTACTACTGTGAATGGTAGGTAACCTCAGGGAATCATTGTACTACTCTGCATGGTCAGGTTACTTCAGGGAACAATTGTACTACTGTGCATGGTAAGTAATTAGGGAATCATTGCAGTACCGTGCATGGTCAGGTTACTTCAGAGAACCATTGCACTACTGTGCATGATCAGGTTACTTCAGGGAACCATTGAACTACTGTACATGGTCATGTTACCTCAGGGAACCATTGCACTACTGTGTATGATCAGTTTATCTCAGGGAACCATTGTACTTCTGTGCATGGTCAGGTTACCGATGGAACCATTGTGCTTCTGTACATGGTCAGGTTACCTCAGGGAACCATTGTGCTTCTGTGCATTGTCAGGTTTCCTCAGGGAACCACAGTACTACTGTGCATGGTCAGGTTACCTCAGGGAACCATTGTACTACTGTGCATGGTCATGTTACATCAGGTGACTATTGTACTACTGTACATGGTCAGGTTTCCCAAGGGAATCATTTTACTACTGTACATGGCCAGGTTACTGCAGGGAACCATTGTACTTCTGTACATTGCCAGGTTACCTCAGGGAACCAGCGACTACTGTGCATGGTAAGTTCATCTCAGGGAACCATTGTACTACTGTGCATGGTCAGGTTACCTCAGGGAACCATTGTACTACTTTGCATTGTCAGGTTTCCTCAGGGAACCATTGCACTACTGTACATGGTCATGTTACCTCAGGGTACCACTGTACTACTGTGCATGGCCAGGTTACCTCAGGGAACCATTGTAATACTGTGCATTGTCATGTTACCTCAGGGAACCATTGTACTACTGTGCATGGTCAGGTTTCCCCAGGGGACCATTGTTCTACTGTACATGGTCAGATTACTTCAGGGAACAATTGTACTTCTGTGCATGGTCAAGTTTCCTCAGGGAGCCATTGAACTTCTGTGCATGGTCAGGTTACCTCAGGGAACAATTGCACTACTGTGCCTGGTCAGATTACTTCAGGAACTATTGTACTACTGTGCATGGTAGGTTTCCTCAGGGAACCATTGTACTAATGTGCATGGTCAGGTTACCTCAGGGAACCACTGTACAACTGTGCATGGTCAGGTTACCTCAGGGAACCATTGTACTCTTGTGCATGGTCAGGTTACCTCAGTGAACCACTGTACAACTGTGCATGGTCAGGTTATTCATAAAGATAGACAAGAATGAGATTTACAGATAATTTAGTAGACTGAATTTTTTTCTGAACTCATTTTTTTCTGTTTGTTTATAGGTTATAGGTAATTCTGTTATGAAAGAATACTTCGTAGATACTTTACTGGTATATGCATTTATGCTGTAATTACACAATTTCTTAATTTAAAATGTAGGACTTCATAGATTTGTATTGTTTATGCGATTATATGTAAATGTTACACGAGTTCACTTGAGTTAAATGGGTTGTATTTGGTGTTATAATTGGGGTTACCTGAGGTAACCCTGTCATGAATGAATACTTCGTAGATACTTTGCTTGTCTTTACATTAATTGTAATAAACCAACTTATCTATTTTGAATGTAGGACTTCATTGAAGTTATATTGTTTATGGGATATATATGTAAAGGTGATCTCAAATAACTTCAGTTAAGTGGGTTATATTTGCAATTATATTTGGGGTTACCTCAGGTACCCCTGTTATGAAAGAATGCTTATTAGATAGTTTGATAGTGTAAACATTTATGTTGTAATCAAACAATTTCTTTATTTACATGTAGGACTTCACAGATGTAAATTGCTTACGCGATATTTAGAAAATGCGATATGTCTTAACTCGATTTAAATGGATTATACTTGTAGCTATTTTATGGGTGACCTGAGGTAACCCTGTCATGGCAGAATACTTAGAAGATACTTTGTTAGTATATGTATTTATGGTGTAATAAACTAACTTCTTCATTTTCAATGTAGGAATTCATTGAAGTTATATTGTTTATGTGATGTAAATGTAAAGGTGATCTGAATTAACTTGAGTTAAATAAGTTTTATTTGTTGTTATTGTATTGGTTACCTCAGGTAACCCTGCTATGAAAGAATTCTTAGTTTATCTTTGTAAGTGTATACATTTATTTTTTAATTACACAATTTCTTAATTTAAAAATGTAGGACATCATAGATTTGTATTGTTTATGTGATGCATATATATTTAGAGGTGATACCTGAGTTAACTTGAGTTAAATGGGTTGTATTTGTTGTTTTTGTATTGGTTACCTCAGGTAACCCTGATATGAAAGAATTCTTAGTATATACTTTGTAAGTGTATACATTTATATTTTAATTACTCAATTTCTTAATTTAAAAATGTAGGACTTCATAGATTTGTATGGTTTATGTGATGCATATATATTTAAAGGTGATACCTGAGTTAACTTGAGTTATATGGGTTGTATTTGTTGTTATTGATATGGTTACCTGAGGTAACCCTGTAATGAAAGAATTCTTTGTAGATACTTTGCTATTGTTTACATTAATTGTAATAAACAAACTTCTTTATTTCAAATGTAGGACTTCATGAAACTCGTATTGTTATGTTATGCACATGTTAAGGTGACCTCAGTTAACTTCAGTTAGGTGGGTTATATTTGTAATTATGTCTGGGGTTACCTCAGGTACCCATGTTATGAAGAATGCTTTTGAGATAGTTTGCTAGTGTAAAAATTTATGTTGTAATCGGACAATTCTTTATTTTAAATGTAGGACTTCATAGATGTGTATTGGTTATGTGATATTTCTGAAAGGCGACTTAAGTTAACTTGATATGAATGAATAATACTTGTTTCTATTTCATGGGTTACCTGAGGTAACCCTGTCATGACAGAATATTTAGTAGATACTTTGCTAGTATATCCATTTATGGTTTAATAAACCAACTTCTTCTTTTTAAATGTAGGAATTCATTAAAGTTATATTGTTTATGTGATGTATATGTAAAGGTGATTTGAATTAACTTGAGTTAAATAGGTTGTATTATTGTTGTTGTATTGGTTACCTCAGGTAACCCTGCTATGAAAGAATTCTTAGTAGATACTTTACTGGTTTATACATTTGTATTGTAACTCCACATTTTTTTAATTTGAAATGTAGGAATTCACATATTTGTATTGTTTATGTGATGTATATATATTAAAAGGTGACCTCAGTGAACTTGAGTTAGATGGGTTATCTTTGTTGTTATTGTTATGGTTACCTGAGGTAACCCTGTAATGAAAGCATTCTTTGTAGATACTTTGCTATTGTTTACATTAATTGTAATAAACAAACTTCTTTATTTCAAATGTAGGACTTCATGAAAGTTGTATTGTTTATGTGATGTGTATATATAAAGGTGACCTCAGTTAACTTGAGTTGGCTTGGTTATCTTTGTTATTATTGTTATGGTTACCTGAGGTAACCCTGTAATGAATGAATCCTTCGTAGACATTTTGCTAGTGTTTACATTAATTGTAATAAACAAACTTCTTTATTTTAAATGTAGGACTTCATGAAAGTTGTATTGTGTATGTGATGCACATGTAAAGGTGACCTCAGTTAACTTCAGTTAAGTGGGTTATATTTGTAATTATGTCTGGGTTACCTCGGGTACCCATGTTATGAAGAAAGCTTTTGAGATAGTTTGCTAGTGTAATTATTTATGTTGTAATCGGACAATTTCTTTATTTTAAATGTAGGACATCATAGATGTGTATTGTTTATGTGATATTTCTGAAAGGCGACTTAAGTTAACTTGATGTGAATGGATAAAACTTGTTTCTATTTCATGGGTTACCTGAGGTAACCCTGTCATGACAAAATATTTAGTAGATACTTTGCTTTTATATCCATTTATGGTGTAATAAATCATCTTCTTTTTTTTAAATTTAGGAATTCATTAAAGTTATATTGATTATGTGATGTATATGTAAAGGTGATCTAAATTAACTTGAGTTACATAGTTTGTTTTTGTTGTTTTGGTATTGGTTACCTCAGGTAACCCTGCTATGAAAGAATTATTAGTGAATACTTTGAAATTGTATACATTTTATTCTAATTACACAATTTCTTAATTTAAAAATGTAGGACTTCATAGATTTGTATTGTTTATGTGATGCATATATATATGTACAGGTGATACCTGAGTTAACTTGAGTTAAATGGGTTGTATTTGTTGTTATTATTGGGTTACCTGAGGTAACCCTGTAATGAATGAATTCTTTGTAGATACTTTGCTATTGTTTACATTAATTGTAATAAACAAACTTCTTTATTTCAAATGTAGGACTTCATGAAACTCGTAATGTTATGTGATGCATATGTTCAGGTGACCTCAGTAAACTTCAGTTAGGGGGGTTATATTTGTAATTATGTCTGGGTTACCTCAGGTACCCATGTTATGAAGAATGCTTTTGAGATAGTTTGCTAGTGTAAAAATTTATGTTGTAATCGGACAATTCTTTATTTTAAATGTAGGACTTCATAGATGTGTATTGTTTATGTGAATTTCTGAAAGGCGACTTAAGTTAACTTATTGAATGATAATACTTGTTTCTATTTTCATGGGTTACCTGAGGTAACCCTGTCATGACAGAATATTTAGTAGATACTTTGCTAGTATATCCATTTATGGTGTAATAAACAACTTCTTCTTTTTAAATGTAGGAATTCATTAAAGTTATATTGATTATGTGATGTATATGTAAAGGTGATTTGAATTAACTTGAGTTAAATAGTTTGTTTATTGTTGTTTAGTTGGTTACCTAGGTAACCCTGCTATGAAAGAATTTTAGTAGATACTTTATGTTTATACATTTGTATTGTAATTCACATTTTTTAATTTGAAATGTAGGAATTCACATAATTTGTATTGTTTATGTGATGATATATATTAAAAGGTGACCTCAGTTAACTTGAGTTAGATGGGTTATTTTGTTGTTATTGTTATGGTTACCTGAGGTAACCATGTAATGAATGAATCCTTCGTAGAAACTTTGCTAGTGTTTACATTAATTGTAATAAACAAACTTCTTTATTTTAAATGTAGGATTCATGAAATGTATTGTTTATGTGATGCACATGTAAGGTGACCTCAGTTAACTTCAGTTAAGGGTTTATATTTGTAATTATGTCTGGGGTTACCTCAGGTACCCATGTTATGAGAATGCTTTTTAGATAGTTTCTAGTGTAAAATTTATGTTGTAATCAAACAATTTCGTTATTTAAATGTAGGACTTCATAGATGTGTATTGTTTATGTGATATATTGGAAAGGCGACTTAAGTTAACTTAATATGAATGATAATACTTGTTTCTATTTTCATGGTTACCTGAGGTAACCGTGCATGACAGAATATTTAGTAGATACTTTGCTAGTATATCATTTATGGTGTAATAAACCAATCTCTATTTTTAATGTAGGAATTCATTTGAAAGTTATATTTTTTATGTGTTGTATATGTAAAGGTGATCTTGAATTAACTTGAGTTAAATAGGTTGTATTAGTGTTTTGTTTTGGTTACCTCAAGGTAACCCTGCTATGAAAGAATTCTTAGTAGATATTTTGCTATTATACATTCATATTTTAACTCCACATTTTTTAATTTGAAATGTAGGAATTCATAGATTTGTATTGTTTATGTGATGTATATATTTAAAGGTAACTCTTGAGTTAGATGGGTTATCTTTGTTGTATTGTTTTTGTTACCTGAGGTAACCTGTAGAAGAATCTTCGTAGAAAGTTTCAAAGTATCATGTACATTAATTCTAATAAACAATTTCTTATTTAAATTTGGATTCATAGAAAGTATTGTATTATATTGATATCCAGAAAGGGACCCCTAGTTAACTACTTGTTAATGGATTATATTTGTAATTATTTGTAATACATAGGTTCCCATGTTATGAAGAAGACTTTTAGATATTTCCGTATGGTAAATCATTATGTTGTAATCAAACAATTTCGTTATGTTAAATGTAGGACTTCATAGATGGGTATTGTTTATGTGATATATTGGAAAGGCGACTTAAGTTAACTTGATATGAATGGATAATACTTGTTTCTATTTTATGAGTTACCTGAGGTAACCGTGCATGACAGAATATTTAGTAGATACTTTTGCTAGTATATGCATTTTTGGTGTAATAAACCAACCTCTTAATTTTTAATGTAGGAATTCTTTGAAGTTATATTTTTTATGTGTTGTATATGTAAAGGTGATCTGAATTAACTTGAGTTAAATAGGTTGTATTAGCTGTTATTGTTTTGGTTACCTCACGTAACCCTGCTATGAAAGAATTCTTAGTTGATATTTTGCTAGTGTATACATTCATATTTTTTATTCCACAATTTTTTAAGTTGAAATGTAGGACTTCATAGATTTGTATTGTTTATGTGATGTATATATATTTAAAGGTAACCTGAGTTAGATGGGTTATCTTTGTTGTGATTGTTTTTGTTATCTGAGGTAACCCTGTCACGTAAGAATACGTCGTAGATAGTTTTCCAAAGTATACATGTACATTTAACTTCTAATAAACCATTTACTTTTTCATTTTGGACTTCATAGATAAGTATTGTTAATATGATATTCAGAAAAGGCGACTTTAGTTAACCTAATTTGAATGGATTATATTTGTTGTTATTTTTAAAATAACATGAGGTATCTCTGTTATGAAAGAGTACTTCGTAGATAATTTGTTGGTATATGCATTTATGCTGTAATGACACAATTTCTAAATCTTAAATGTAGGACTTCATAGATTTGTATTGTGTATGCGAGGTATATATAAATGTAACCTGAGTTAACTTGAGTTGAATGGGTTGTATTTATTGTAATTATTGGGGTTACCTCATGTAACCCTGTCATGAATGAATACTTCGTAGATACTTTGGTAGTGTTTACATTTATTGTAATAAACAAACATCTTTATTTTAAATGTAGGACTTCATGAAAGTTGTATTGTTTATTTGATGAACATGGAAAGGTGATCTCAGTTTACTTCAGTTAAGTTAAGTGGGTTATATTTGTTATTATGTCTGGGATTACCTCAGGTACCCATGTTATAAAGAATGCTTATTAGATGGTTTGCTAGTGAAAACATTTATGTTGTAATCAAACAATTTATTTATTTTACATGTAGGCCTCATAGATGTGTATTGTTTATGTAATATATCGGAAAAGGGACTTAAGTTAACTTGATATGAATGGATAATACTTGCTGTTATTTTATGGGTTACCTGAGGTAACCCTGTCATAACAAAATACTTAGTAGATACTTTGCTAGTATATGCATTTATGCTGTAATAAACCACTTTCTTCTTTTGTTATGTAGGAATTTACTGAAATTATATTGTTTATGTGATGTATATGTAAAGGTGATCTGAATTAACTTGAGTTAAATAGGTTGTATTTGCTGTTATTGTTTGGGTTACCGCAGGTTACCCTGTTATGAAGGAATTTTTAGTGCATACTTTGCTAGTGTATACATTTATATTTTAATTACACAATTTCTTAATTTAGAATGTAGGACTTCATAGATTTGTATTGTTTATGTGATGTATTTATAAAGTTACCTCAGTTGACTTGAGTTTAATGGTTGTATTTGTTGTTATAATTGAATACTTCAGATCATTAATTGAACTTTTATAAAAAAAAAAAAAAAAAGTTTATAATTTGACCAGCCATCCCCACCCTACACGCGCATACGAAATGAATGATCGGTGATTACAATTAATAAAATCATTTGGGAAGTTTGTTGACATATTTGGTATTTGGTCACATTAAAATTTGGTATTAAGATCTATCTAAATAAGAACTATATTTTCGTGCGTATTTAATCAATGACGCATTACCACGATTACCTCAGGGCACCGATTACCTCAGGGCATACAGCAGCGGACCTAACTGCCACCTGCCTTCCGCTTACCCTAAATAATTATGTCCCTTGACTAGAAAAAAAGCGGATTTTGTTAATGAATTTGTAAGTAATTCTTATATATAACTATTGGTTGAAATAATTGTATTTTATGTAATATTCAGAGAATCTTCGACTTCTTATTCTTCCAATAGAGATGGACTATTTTTGAGTGTCAATTATGACTCTTGCTCGTAAAAGCAAGAGTCTTATTTTACACTGAAAGTGAAAATGAAATGTCAGAATTTACTAGCCACTAGATATATTTGGAGAATCCTTACAGTTTTAGAGGTAGAGTGGGGGGCTCATATTCGCCGGGGACACAATTTCGCCGTTATATGATTTTGGGGTGTAAAAACTTCAAAGGATGGCTGAAATGGAAGAAATATGCCGATAAATTATGATTTTATAACAAATATGATTATTGTTTTAACTTAAACAAAATCTCGGCACTTGCTGCAAAAGGGCCGAAAAACGGACAACAATTTTCGGTCAATTTCCTGAATGAAAAACAGGATTTTCAAAGAATTTTTTGTCTTAGTAATTTTTGACTGATTGGCCTAAATTTCTGTTATTTACAACTTTGAAATGTCTGCTGTTCATCTATAATGAAATTTATTTGATCAATATTATATAAAGCTGCAGTTATTTGGTTTTAAATAGAGGTGTAAAAACGGCGAATATGTGTCCCCCATTGACAAAACACCAGGAAATTTCAAACACCCTTTAATCTAACTTTACAGATGATTATTTTCAAACAAACTTGTTTTCAAGCTTAGGAATGTTTTGCATTTGAAGTTATCTTCATATAGAAATATTAGTATACTTCAGAAACATATAGACCTGAACATAAACTGTAGAAAACATGAAAAGATATGGCGAAAATGAGCACCCCACTCTATATATAAATATAGATTAACTGTTCTGTTTTTTAAGTCTTCCTTGTAGTATTGTATAATTTTGACCATACATGTCACTAGTCCAAATAATTATGACGTCTTGAAAGGCTATTATATTTTTTTTCTTTGACGCCTTACTTCGACTCACTAGCAATGACTAGTCCAAATAATTATGACGTCTTGAAAGGCTATTATATTTTTTTTCTTTGACGCCTTACTTCGACGTCGAAGTAAGGCGTCAAAGAAAAAAAATATAATAGCCTTTCAAGACGTCATAATTATTTGGACTAACATGTCACATGTACATGTATTGCCAAAATTATTAAGTTGTGTAACCATATCCATGTAAAATTTTAGGTATTTGAATTAGACATTTGTTCACGCATACATGAGTACTTGAGCAAATACAATCAGTTAAATTTCACTACGAGCACCCATGAGATCTTAAATTGAGCAAATATGATCACTTACATTTATGAGTAAAATTTTAGCTAGATCTACTCAATTGAGTTAGATATATCAATTTTGAGACTAATCTAAATGGTTATTTGAGCACACATGTGGCTATTTATACTAATTAGAGCGATATTGGGATTCTACATGTCAGTAAACTTAGCAAATCTTTATTGAGTCAAACCTATGAGCCCTATACCCTGCATATGACTGCAAGAGATATTTTAAATGTTTTCCAGAACCCTAGATTAAAAGTTGAACTGCAACATTGCAAAGGGTTAGTGTATTATTTTATTTTATCAAAATGTTAAAATTGAGAATGAAAATGGGGAATGTGTCACAGAGACAACAACCTGACCAAAGAAAAAAAAACAACAGCAGAAGGTCACCAACAGGTCTTCAATATAGCGAGAAATTCCCGCATCCGGAGGCGTCCTTCAGCTGGCCCCTAAACAAATATATACTAGTTCAGTAATAATGAACGCCATACTAATTTTCAAATTGTACACAAGAAACCAAAATTAAAATAATACAAGACTAACAAAGGCCAGAGGCTCCTGACTTGGGACAGGCGCAAAAATGTGGCAGGGTTAAATATGTTTGTGAGATCTCAACCCTCCCCCTATACCTCTAGCCAATGTAGAAAAGTAAACTCATAACAATATGCACATTAAAATTCAGTTCAAGAGAAGTCTGAGTCTGATGTCAGAAGATGTACATGTAACCATAGTCTAGAAAATAAACAAAATGACAATAATACATAAATAACAACAGACTACTAGCAGTTAACTGACATGCCAGCTCCAGACTTCAATAAAACTGACTGAAAGATTATGATTTCATCATATGAATATCAAGCACAATCCTTCCCATTAGGGGTTTAGTATCATACCATCATAACATATATGAGAAGAACATAACCAGTGTCATGCCAACAACTGTTTTTTAAATGAATGTGTTTAGTTCCGATGCAAAGACCCTATAAGTGAATTAATATTAACGCCAAAATATGCAATCTTTAATGACCTGACAACAGTATCGTTACTAAATCCCTCTTAATAAGTCTATTCAAAGGTTTTGTTAGTTTCTGAGGTGAATACTGACACCTTTGTGCTTTATAAAGAATATTTCCATAAAAAATTGGATGTGAAATACCTGAACGTATAAGAAGTCTGCATGTTGAGCTATATTTACGAATAATGTCCTTATACCGCTGATAAGATTTAGTAAATGTTGTGACTAGTTTGTGATATGGAAAACCCTGGTGTAATAATTTTTCAGTAATACATAAATTTCTCTCGTTAAAATCTAAAACATTGTTACATACATGAGAGAATTGTACAAGTTGAGATACAGTGTATATAAACACCGTAAGATGGTGACAAGGGAACGTCACCATCTAAAAATGGATAGTTAACGATAGGAAATGAAAAATCATCTCTCTTATCATAAATTTTAGTATGTTAAATGTTTAAATTGTTTAATGTTTTTGTTTATTTATTATTCTGTGGAAATTTAAATCTCAAGAATCTTTCTGTGAGTTTGCATGAATAATTCCATGTTTTAATTTGTACCAGAAGCCCAAGTCACGCATAAGTTAACATGGATTTAAAATGTCCACGATTAAAACCACATGTACATGTATATTCTAGATTATTCAAACAAAATGTTCAGCAACATTTAAAGGAACCTTTCTATTTTTAATTCCCAAACATAATTGTTATTACTTCAACAACTTTGTTTTAAAACAGTTTAGATTTCTATCAAATTGGATGAGAATCCAGGAGTTTTAAAGGGGGAGGGGTCTAGCAAGTCAACATTTTGGGTAAAACTATATAAAAAAAGGACTACGCATTTACCATACATGGAGCTCCTCGAAAAGGGCAAGCCTTCAGTTCTTTCCTCCCCCCAAAAGTCTGCCTTAGCAATTTTAAACACTCTTAAGCTGTCTATTCATGTAGCTGTACATTGGAGCCTATGAGACTACAATCTGAGTAGACATCTGAATCACAGAAAATCAACCTATAGATATATTCATGTATAAATTGATAATTAAATTTTAACCAATTTATACATTTTTTTAAATTTGTTTTTGACAATTTTTTGTTCATTTAAAAATATAGGGACAACAGAGTTGGTGTATGTGGGTTCGATTCCCACCCTAGGCATTCATTTATATTGGCTGGTGCAAAGCGGGCAGTTTAGCTTAGTGGCCCCACACTGACTCTGTTGTTCATATGTCACTTACAAATGTAAAAAAATCAGGCGGCCTTCTTCAGGTCTTGCCATCTTTATTTTTATATTTGTAAATCATACACAACAAAACTATTGAATAATTGTGAAAATTATACCACAGATAACTATGGTAAAACTTTAATTGTTGTTGGAATAATTAAACTTGGCTGCCATCCAAGATCCAAAAAGTTTTTATATTGATGAATTATATATATCAGATTTGGATTCTTTTAGTCACAAAACATTTTGGATGGTAGGTGGTGGCTAAATCTTAATTCTTAATTGCTTAAAGCTTTCGGGTCTGAAAATTGCCCAAAATCATCATATTTTGACAAAATTTGGAACATAAAATGTACCTTTATGAAAAGAACTGATTTATTGAGCGTTATGACTTTAGAAATAGACCCATTTGAGAAACCAAATTGTGAACTTTTTGGAGCTTTATGTTTAACTTTATATTTTAGGCCATTTTGGACAAGAAGTGAAACTTGTCCTTTGAATCAGTGGTTTCACACTAATAACCATACTATATACTAAATATCTGTTAGAAGATAGCTCTTTCACAGTACATTGTTAAACTTAAAGATAAATTTATACCAACAATGACCAATATTAATGATGGAATGAGATTATACATGTATATATACTGTTTTATATTGTTACATGTACAGTAGTTACTGTACATACATAAATGAAAATTAACACCAAACTGTTGTCATAATGCATAAAAAAAAGAAATGAAAAGGGTGGTATGATTGGTAATCTGGTAATCAGACACCAGCCCTATACAAAATGACAAAAAAGAAATAAAGCTTACCATACAACACTTTTACAATCAAAAAAACTATACATACATCAGTAAGAAATAGCCATGAAATTTAAATGACAAATGTTAAACAATACATACAAGAAAACTAATGGCCACATCAATGTACAAACGGAAAATCAAGATATACACCAAAAAATTACAAGCCCTGTTTTACATGCTTCTTACTAAGGACCAACACATTCATATGGTAGTTGTGTTCTATATGTGTGGTGCAAAATTTTCTCATTGCTTAAACCAGTGGTATTCAAAGTATTAAATCCAGAACAAAGTAAAAAAAGACTAACAGTTGAAAAACTATCCAGATGTTGTGAAATTCAATTAACAAAAATACCATCATTAGCGAAAGGCTATCTACATGTACATATCATATATTGTAATATTTACAATGAATCATTTAATAATTAGAAAACAGAACCTACAATGTACATGTACAATGTATAGCTGCAGATTCTTTTTTTTTTTTTTTTTTTTAAATATAATGGATAAATGATTGACTGTGTTGCAATAAAACCAAGATAACTCAGTGAAGCTATTTATGAACATTAAAAAAGTTTTTGTTGACTGCAACAAAAATCTAGAATAAGGGATAGTAATATTGCTGTGTTAACATCCACCCCATTAGTGATTGATCCAAAAGCTAAATGTTCCAGAAAGTAGAAGACCTGGCCATGGATACTACATGAACAAACATTGTTAATAAATGTCATTTGTAGAGCAGGATCTGCTTACCCATCCAGAGCACCTGTTGTTTTTAGTGTACTTTTATTTGTCTGCATGTCTTTTTTAGTTTTAGTCATGGAATTGTAAGTTTATTTTCGGTTTATGAGTTTGCTGTTCATCTGGTATCTTTAGCTCCAATATTACAATTTGTCCGTTTTAATATGATTGTCTTGAACCTCCTTAATATCATAGTTCAGTGAGCATTGGTGAGTGACTATATAGCTACTCGAAGAATTGTTTGCTATGTTAATTCTCTATTGTAAGTTATATGCTAACTATTTTTGTATGTGTGCAACTATATGGTCATAATGCAAATCTAACAGTTCTCATTTGACCACATAATCATTGATAATTCACAAAGTTAAGTATCCTAGTTCAAGTCAGTATCTCAGATATAGCATAGCAAATTATATTATTTGTACTATATTGTAAGGTGAACATATCTGTCCGGCAGGTATAATATAAACACATGTCATTTATCAATAATTCAACACAACTTGAGGTCCTCTGATGTTCAGTACTTCAGTACTTTGATTATAATTGTTACAATAATGAAACAATAATGACACAAATGATAAACATGAATTTAACTATTTCTTAAATGTTAATTTACAACCAGATCAGAGCCATATACACAAAAAGCCATAACAATATATCTATTACTAACAGGCAAATATTCTCAACATCTTTAATAAAACAATATCTTTACTATATTGATATTTTTCTCAGTTCCAAACATTTATTAATATAAATAGCAATATTTTTCAATACCTCTAGGTTTTCTTGAATAAAAAACCAATTAAATTTGGCACTTGTGCTTAATTTTTCAAAATTTTTAATTTGCAGATATTTTTCTGTACCAAAATAAATTTTTAATTGAAAAATAGGTCAAGAGTTTACCTCTACCTGATTTAACAGTATTTTCTCTAAATTCTTTCCAATGATTATGAAAACTTGTACAAATTTATTCTTAACTATAGTACATAAACGGCCAACACTTACATTTAAGTTTTGTAAGTCTAGTTCTTTCATTAAATAGTCAATACTAGAAAACCATGTAGTGATATTGTTTGCATGTAACTTTTTATTACAAATATATGCATCATATAAAACACCATCCTGTGTGTTCTCTCACCTATGAGCATATTTTAACATTGCCAATAAAATCGAAAAATATACAGGAAATCTTCCTAATTCAGACATAACAGCAAAATTACTTGCATGACCAAAAATGGTCAATTGACCCCATAAGGAGCTATTCTTTAAAATCACATTTAGCAATTTTTCGTAAAGTTTTGTAATCTTTTACAAAACTTTTCACCTTTGAAACTACTGAGAAAAATTCAACCAAAATTTGTCACAATCATCATTAGGGTATTTAGTTTAAAAATGTGTCCAATTACCCTGTCTGCCAACCAACATGGCAGACATGGCTAAAATAGAACATAGGGGGGAAATGCAGTTTTTGACTTATATCTCTGAAGCTAAAGCAAACGTATAACGGTTGCATTATAATATATGCATTAACTGTAAATTAAAATATCAGGTGAGCGACACAGGCTTCTTGGAGCTTCTAGTTGTTATATGAAATAGCAAATTAAAATATGCTATAATGAAATAAGGAGAGTTTGCTATCTAACAAAAACCTCCAAATACGTGCAGTTGGGGAAATGAAAGGCACTGTACATTATATACATCAAATCAAACAGGAAAGATTTATGTGTGGTTTGTGGTATAATGTATTTTACCTTGTAACCAACTGTATGAGTTTGAAAAATATATGAATAAAGGAGCTATTATTATACGTTAACGAGACAACCCAGTAGCGATTAAAATATCAGGAAGACATATTCAGAAGGCACCAATAGAAAGAATGAAAAAGTGAAAACAGTAAAATCACGGATCTAACATCATGCTGGATTCTCTAAACACTGAAGAACATGAAAAACGTGAAAATGCTGCATGATGTTAAGTATTGAATGTTTCTTTTAAAAAAATGTATAACTTTATTGGGGTGTAAAAGCGTTGACCGAAGTACATTTTGTGTGAAGCGCGGAAGCGCGTCTTTCTAAAAATGTGCTCACGGTAAAAAACAGAGAATCTAAGGTCCAGATTTTCCTATCAAGTTAGCAAAATTTGATGCAAGAATGCACATATTTAATGTGAATTTTCATTTAAAAGAACCAATTTATATGAATATAACTTATAAATATTTATATTTTTACAGGTGTAGATTATTTTTGGTTGTTTTTAAATGTTTTTAATTTGGGCATTTTAAGGGGAGGTAACTCTTAAACAGTACATTTTCTGAATGAATCTACATAGAATTTTCCTATTTTGTATTTTAGCCGGAAAAAACGTACGGTGACCCTATCTTTTCTTTTCATATTCTCAAAGCATTAACTGAAAGCTATCTTTTCCTAATTTATTTTATAATTCTATCATTGTAAAATTGAGAATGGAAATGGGGAATGTGTCACAGAGACAACAACCCGCCCAAATAAAAAACAACAGCAGAGGGTCACCAACAGGTCTTCAATGTAGCGAGAAATTCCCGCACCAGGAGGCGTCCTTCAGCTGGCCCCTAAACAAATATATACTAGTCCAGTGATAATGAACGCCATACTAATTTCCAAATTGTACACAAGAAACTAAAATTAAAATAATACAAGACTAACAAAGGCCAGAGGCTCCTGACTTGGGACAGGCGCAAAAATGCGGCGGGGTTAAACATGTTTGTGAGATCTCAACCCTCCCCCTATACCTCTAACCAATGTAGTAAAGTAAACGCATAACAATACGCACATTAAAATTCAGTTCAAGAGAAATCCGAGTCTGATGTCAGAAGATGTAACCAAAGAAAATAAACAAAATGACAATAATACATAAATAACAACAGACTACTAGCAGTTAACTGACATGCCAGCTCCAGACTTCAACTAAACTGACTGAAAGATTATGATTTCATCATATGAACATGTGTTTAGTTTTTCATAACAAAATGGTGTTTTTTCCTGTATAATCCATACAAAATTGTGTCATTTTGTCACAACCTGTGGCTTGAGAAAATGCGCGGTGACCTATCATTTTTACTATATTTTTGAACATTTATTGCATGTCTCTGAAGGGACAGAAGTACCTTTTTCGGGACGTAAGGATTGAACCTTTACAGAATTCGGGATTAACTCTTAATTTTCGCCGTAAGGAATTCTGGATTTAAATTTATCGGATTTCGGACTTTATATAATCATCATAGTAGTTTTTTTCGGCAATTCGGATGATATCCTCCTACCGAACCCTTTTAAAGAAAAGATACATTTTGGAAGATATAAATCTCATATAAATCTTTTAAAGCTTTCACAACATAAAAAAGAACCAATATAGATCTATCCCTCCTATAACATATGAATAGAAAATTATCCTGTAGAATTTCGCGTACAAACTTTATACTTTACTTGACCTTACACTCTATTTTACTTTAGGAGACTGTAATTTGGAAAATATTTTGTTTACCATAATTCTAGATTTAAGATTTCAATGATAAGTATTTGATTTTATTGACACAGTCACATAAAGTAAAATCTACGAATGTTGAGTCCCCTATATTAATAAAAGGCCATTTTAACGTTATTTCCGAAAATTGAAAAAACTGAATTTATCTGCGTTAATTATCTCTTATTATGTGATACCTTTTTTTGCCGTTTTTGTCGTGTCAATTTGTAAAGCAAACAATTGTCCAATGAAATATTGTCGTCAAAGACATTATTTCATGACTTTGCATCATGAAATTTTGAACCCATCTGTGAAATAATGTCACGAACAGGACAAATATCCAAATGAAATTTATTCCATATATAAAGACTAGTCCTATAATTTAAGACTCTGAAGGTTCATATCATTTACAATATCCGATAAAAACGTTGAATGTAAATGACATGAACCTTCAGAGTCTTATATTATAGGACTAATATAAAGATAATATTTCTTAGACGGATATTGGCCTGTTAGAGGTTATCCAAAAATACAAATTGTGTATATTAAGACAATATTTTATTGATTGATTGTCATGAAATTTGGTCTCATGAAAGAGAAGTTATGTAACTATAAAGAGATGTGATATGATTGCCAATGTGACAATTAACTATCCATTAAAGTTAAAATGAAGTTAATGTAAACATTTATAGAAAACCGTCAGACTAACTGTACGGCCTTCAACAATACAGAGGAAATACTCAATATGCTGTATATTTAAGAATTGAATGCTTCTTTTTGTAAATTTATTGGGGTGTAAAAACGTTGACCGAAGTACATTTTGTATGAAGCGGTCAACGCTTTTACAACCCCATAAAGTTACAAAAAGAAGCATTCAATACTTATAATTACATTTTTTAGCTATGATCTTGAAAACACGAATTTTATCTATTTTTTATTTAATTCGCCTGTGCACTTTATTGTTGGACCACGTGTAATCATGAATGAAAAGTTGTATTGAGCAATGCAACTGCTTACGGAATAACACGTGGTGTGCAGTAAGCCAAACAGAACAACATATTATAATGAAACATTCATCTTATGTAATTATTCGGCTATAAAAGTCCCCGATGTGAAATATATGAACCAATTCAATTGAGAAAACAAACGGCATAATTTACAACAATTTTACGAAAAATAAATAGGACAGACACGAATCAACGACAAAACTGAACCACATGCTCCTGATTTTGAACCGGCACATAAAGAACGTGGCGGGATTAGCGCCAAATAATAAGTATTTTGGATAATGGTGTATTTAAAGCTCTTCATTTGCTTGATAATAACAAGCAGATCTGCATATAATTAATTTATGTAGCAATTTTTAGTTATACTCATACTACTGTATGAAAAATATTTGAAACAATTTCCGAAGTGCTAACGATTTCATGGACAGAATTTCACAGTGAACTATTGTCATGGACAAAATTTCACAGTGAAATATTGTCACAGACAGCATATCATGGTGAAGTATTGTTTAGAAGGTGAAAAACTTCGTAGAGATTATTTTATTATGAGGACTTGATTTAAAATCTAGGCCTCTTGTATTTTGCTATTTTACCATCCAAGATTGCAGCAGACTCGAGGGGACAATACCGATACTTCCGTCATAATATTTTTTGAATATGTGATACATTTTATTCTGTTAAGAGAATTAGGCTTCTTTTAAAATTCCTTTAATTCCTCGGATATCAATATGAAACTAAGCTTTCTACGTTTCTTCGTACCAAAACATCCCTGTTTAGGTTTTTTAAAAAATTTTAAAAAGTGCAAAGGAAATAGTCCTACCTCCTTGAGTTTTTTTTTATATCTACGAAATCGTTCGAATTCTTAGGCCAGTTTGTCAGAAACATCGATACACAGACACGGACCAAGATAGAATTAACTTTTAGGACTCCACTTTTTCTGTTGAATTCTTAAAATGTCATTACAGCCTATTGCATGAGTGTGTAATTAAAGGTCACATATATTTGGTTAGCTTGCTCGCTATCCGAACCGTGAATTCATTATAAGGTAGGGTATACTATCCTTCTTTCAAAGTAGCCTAGTTATAAAGACATAGATTAACAATGTGTCGGACTAGTCTACTCTTAAAGGAGGAGAGTTTACCTAACATAACAATGAATTCATGGTTCAGCTAGAAAGCAAGCTTACCAAAGATATTATCCTTACCTACACATTCATTGCAATCGGCTGTAAAAACGATTCAAAGTTGGTTTTGCATTGGCAAATTGATTTATACGCTTAAGGCTATATTTTGAAATACTAAACAGATATTATAACAAAAATTAAATTTTTACTTATTTTAGATTATATCCCTTAATAATATGCAAACAATTTAGGCTTCCCCTTAACAATTTAAGCATTGAAAAAAATATGTCTTTCTAGCACAATCAAACATGTATATTTGATTTTTCCCCCATAGTTAGGAAAATGTTTATACAAATGCATTTTATGTAAAGGTTGTATGCATTTACACAATGGAAGTATACCTTTTATTAATGTGGTATTCAAATTGATACATTTCTGAATATAACAGCAGAGATGTGACCTTAAATAGCAAAATGATGGAATGGTAGAAATATTTCAGGTTAAACAAGAATGTGTCCTCAGTACACGAATGCCCCACTCGCACTATCATTTTTCATGTTCAGTGGACCGTGAAATTGGGGTAAAAACTCTAATTTGGCATTAAAATTAGAAAGATCATATCATAGGGAACATGTGTACAAAGTTTGAAGTCGATTGGACTTCAACTTCATCAAAAACTACCTTGACCAAAAACTTTAACCTGGAGCGGGACAGATGGACGGACGGACGGACGGACGAACGGACGGACGGACGAACGGACGCACAGACCAGAAAACATAATGCCTCTCTACTATCGTAGGTGGGGCATAATATTCCATGACACAAAACATCATAATCTTCGTTTGATTTTTTTAATACCTGAAAGTTAAATCAAACATCTCTGTAGTGATACAGGCAAGACATGTAGTGGATAAAACCAACTGTACGTACGCACAAACCTCCCACTTTGCTTTTCTAAACGATATTATAAATGTAATGCATACAATTACAGACCTGAACAGTCCAACAACCAACAGAATGACCACTCCATTGAACAAGACAAAGCAAGACAGCCAATTTTTTTTTTTATGGAAAACGGATCAAAATGTAATCGATTCTACTGGAAGCAAAATAATAGACTCACGATTGTAGGTTGAACGCTTCATTTCATGGATAATTCAGATTTATAAACAGAACTGTCGTGTAAGTTTTTAATGTCTAACTCTTTTATTAAGTTTTGGTAAATCTTATACAATGTTGTAAGAATTTTTTAAAATTAAATGATTGTCCTATTGATAAAGCTAGACAGTATATATACTTAGGGATGAACTTCAGTACCTCTGGAAGCTTAACAGAGGCAAAACATGATCTATACAAAAGAGGACTCAAAGCCCTTTTCAAAATTTATAAAATATTTAAAGTTCATAAACCCAAAATTAAACTTTACTACATATATTTGACCACTCAGTGAAACCAATTCAAACTTATGGAAGTGAAATTTTAAGCGCTTTACATTAATTAAAAAAAGTTAACTGAAAAAGGAGATTGTTATTTTGAAAAACTGTTATTTTGTAAAGAACTGCAAACTGAATCAGTTCATTCAAAAATCTGTAAATTTTCACTGGGAGTAGGAAAGAGAAGCACACTTATGTTCTTGTTCGTCAACTCAAACGAACATAAAGTATTTATAAATAAACTAGAGTCTCTCAAGAGCCTATATCGCTCACCTGACTACCTGGGTTTTAGAAATCACATTGAAAAAAGATGAAATTTGGCTACAAAGTAACAACACTTGGCCAGTACCTCAT